>LR990173.1:2551071-3820357 GCA_905147325.1 Notodonta dromedarius | reverse complement strand
GACGGCCAGCCCTGGCTAGTGCGGGGATCATACTTTCGATATTGATTTAAGTTTTAAGTCTGTTTGAAATTGAGTATGACCAAATACGTCTCTAATATCAGGCACTTTTTATTAAATTTAATAGTGTTAATGAACTTAACTTAATGATATTGTTGGACGCTAAATATTGTTTTCCTATAAAGTATTTATAGTATCAAAAAATGGGCAGCTTCAGCCTTCTTCATTCTGAACTTATGTTTGAGTCTAACTTTACATTACATACCTTGACTTTTTTCTAAAGGAAATTACTAATTTGCTCCCCCCTCCCCTAGGGCAACAGCAGGTCCATTAATATTACTTAAGGTGAAGGCGCCTGTCTAGCCCGCGAAATTCAAAATTTTCGAGTATTTTTATAGTTTATCCAAAATCTGAAAACATTTAAGACAACATTTTGTGATTTGCGAAAAACACAGTATGCAGTGCGTTTATTAATACATTTATTTTACTCTAAATATTATCACGGTGGATATGATACTAGTAAATCACTAAATATACAAAAAGTGCCAGATTATCTGGATAGCTGTCGTTCTTGAAATGTTTTAGAGTAAGTTGGATATATTAATAAATGCACTGCACACGGTCTTTATCGCGAATTACAAAATGTGCCTTTTATTCTTGTCAGATTTTGAAAAATTTCTTAAAAACCTCAAAAAATTTGAACTTCGCGGGCTAGATGGGCGCTTTAGCCTTAAACTATGATTGTAATCGGATCATCGCAGATACTTTATTCTGAAAATTCGAATAATATTTTAATATAATTTTAATATATTTACCACGAACCGCTAATAGAATTTTCCAAGTAGAGTTTTTTAGTTGAATTCACTCAGACTGTTATTGAATGGATCAAACACTAACTGTTGTGCCTTTAAAAAGTCTACATAACTATTTTAGATGTTTTAAAAAAATAGGTGTTACTCAAATATCTTTAAAATACTTAAACCTAAACTACGAGTATCAAGCACACTAAGTCCCATCACTATTCCATGTATACACGTTCGTGATCCATCAGCTCCCCAACAACGCGTCCCTATTGTGTTTGTAAATCACCATTGTTGCTACAAGTGGCTATTTCTGGATCATATTTTCACGAGCCCCTCTGGACGATTGAGTTCCTAAAGAAAATTGCCTCAGATTAATTATTTTCGTTTCAAAGAGATCTTCATTGTGTAGTGTAACTAATGTATTTTATATTGTTGGAGATATTATTATGTTAGCATATAAGGTATATACTAACTATATATTGGCCTATGCGCTTGGAACGTAAATAAAAAAAATCAAATGTGTAATAAACGTGTTGAAAGTAATAATATTTACGAAAATGACGCTTTATAATAAACAGGAGGGATCAATGTTGTACCAAAAATGAGTAGAGTGAGACCCTTCTGGTCGGACTGTCCTTTTCTACTAGGGTGTCCACGGGAGACGGTAGGAAAATTTAGGCGTGGCCACTAGGAGTGAGAGAGACACAGTCCCACCAGGGACTATCCGAAGTCTAAAGGGAAGTTTAAAGTATAATAGACACTAACGTAGGTATAAAAATGCATGAGCATGAAGGCCTTAAGGTATCATTAAACCTACTTATGACAACTAGCTCTACCACGAGTTTGTATGCTCTCTAGGAGCCGCTAGTCGCTAACTCTACGTAAATTATTTGTATAGACCATTGTTAGATCCCTGGGTGGCCAATAGAGGTGCTGGACAATTTGCGAAACAAATATTTTGCATAAACACGCGTAAGTCATGGTAGAGCTGTCGGTACTTCACTGATCAAAATATATTATTGTGACAAAGTAACCAGAAAATCTAAAAGAAAAAGACTGCTTTTATCTTGACAAAGATCTTATGCCCGAGTCGCTAATGATCATATTATTTTTTATCTGAAGCCCTAGTACCTAACAAAATCACTTTTTATTAGGTTTACATTAAGCCTTTTCTTTTACATGCTTAAATTGGTACAATCTATATAATTTAAGTTAATATTAGAACTCAAGTTAATGTTAGTAGAGTTTCAATTCGTCTGTAATTAAATTGTCCTAGTAATGTTCTTTATGCGAAATAGAATTTATTTTAAGAGATACATTTTGTAATGCTCTCGAAACTATGGTTCCAATAATTGGTGCGACTTTTTTTATAAACATAATTTAAGTTTCATTTTAGTAAGAGGTAGGGTATAATATATATAATTTCAAAAAAATATTAAACCTATGGCACAAGCCATCCTTCTGTCGAGGGGGAAGTTCACCCGCGCAATTGATATAGCAAATCTTCGATTCAACAACAATCCGTTTACCGTGTAATAAATCACCCCAACTCACCCTTGCACTGTATTGACGCTATTATCAGGGGCATTCGTGCGTACTGTCTGCCCCTTGGTGCGTCAGATGCGCAGGGGAGGCTCGGGACAATTTGATTATGTCATCGCACTACGATATTGCTTTTGTTGTATGTTCATCGATATTGTTAATGAAGCACATCATGCATTATTTACGATGTATATTATTGAATTAATTATATTTGTTCGAGTGATTTGCATTCCAATAGCTTAGGAGCAGTATTTATTTAAAGAGCATAATACTGAAGTATGATCGATTATTGACAATCGTGATCTTTTCATATTTTTATTTATTTACCTATTTATTCGCGTGATTTTAAATACGTATCATATTGCATGACGTCACACTAGAAGTAATTATGTGTATAATTCACACGGGTTCTATAAATTGACGTCACACGCAAAAACTGTCAGTTAGATAGCGTCTTAGCGTCAAATCTATATTAATAATTCCGTTCAGGGGTACGGTAGACTCGACTGAAACCTTACCTGAATAATAAAACATAAAAAAATAATGATTTCGAGTCGACAACATATATCCGCAAAATTCGGATTGTCGAGTATTTTGTTAAATTCTAACGTTTCAAAAGGCAATATTTCGCCATATTGGCAGTTCCGTCGAGTTTGGCACAGTACCGCTATATTTTCTATGAACGAATCCCTGTCAGTTAGTGTTAGTGTCCTCAGTGTGTAAATGAGTATTTATTCGTAATACCTATTAAACTGGGTGGACCATATATTTAAAGAAAGAAGAATCTTCTTGATTGAGCTTTCAGAACAAACAAATTCAGTCTTCATGATTTTTTCGTAATAATTTCATTTAGGCTTGCTTTGCATAGTGATTTACTTAATATGGATTGAGTACAAACATCATGCCGAAAATCTAACTAATACCTAACCTACATAATTTGACACAACTTTTATGATTTTTGAAAATTGCAATTGTTACCCACCAAAGTAAAGAAAAAAACTGAGTGCTTAAAACAGAGAGGTTTACAGAGAATAAACCTTGAGAGCTCTTTATTTTGTTAATTTATGTTGTTAGTTTGTTTTGAAAGATGATTTTAAATAAAAAATGTTTATGTAAAAACTTTTGCAGCTTTAATATATTATAATTATTAAACATAATGAACAATGCTATACGAATCTATGCCTTGCCTAATATTCTTTGAAAACCGATAACTACAAAAATAATCTACCTACATTTTGTAAAAGATTGTGTATTATGAGTCACATTTCACCCGAGCGAAGCCGGGTTTTCATCTAGTGTATTTATAAAAACATGTCTCCTATAACAGGCAGCCTCAAAAACATGGAAAAAGCTTGTCAAGTACCCAATTCACATCCAAAACTCTTCCATTATGGCGAACACCGATAGGTTTATGACACACTGTACCGCTCATTTGCCACGTTGATGGTGGAATTAGCGTCGTGATAGGCACGCTTCATCCGTCCCGGCCAGCGGCGATCGCGCGTTCATTACACGACTGCTATGGCCGCAGCTTGATATATAGCTCTCATTGTCGCGAACTAACAACAGTCCATTCTGGCTAACGGCCCGCTTTACTGACCTCATACGTCCGGGGTAGTGTTGCCAACCGTGATGCTATCGAGATTGGTACGAGATAGGGCGTGGAGGATTTGCATTAAAAATAAACCAGTGCAAACCATCAGGACTGGAAAGAGTTATTGTTTGGTTGAATATCTGGGAAGGAAGAGATGATAGTTCAACGTACAAAGGCAAGAGTCGGTCGGTGATGACGTAATTGTAGTTTCATATAATGTTACCTTATTATTGAGTCATGAATCCTGAATCAAATTATTACATACTTGCGAAATTTCATTCAAAATCATACCGTGGCCACGGTCAGTGTCTTTTAGAAAATAATGCTGTGTCATGAAGATATTAAGTTTTTATCGTTTCGGCCGTGTAACAAGTTATAAATCTTCTCATGTCACGGTATCGTGCGATGATTCGAGCTTTTGACAGCACTAGTCCGGCTATTACAGCACAATTATGTAGGACTAAGGAATCATGAAGCAGAACTGAGAAGCTGTACTGTGTATATCCACATGATTATTTATAGGAGGTACAAGCTAATTTAGGATTTTTATTAAGATCAATTTTATTAGACTATATAGTAAAAAAAATCGGTACGGTATGATCAAGTTTAGTGTCAAACTGCATTCAATGCAAGAAGGAGGAGAGTTAAATAAAAATGTGTAGGGATATATATTTTATCTCGCCCCTATCCTAGGGTATCATCATTCATTTCGACTGCGTATGAATGGAATTTGTTTTTGCCTCGCCGCTAACTTTTGTCTGTTGTATTGATTTTCCAAACTGACAGAAGTCTTGTGGGACTTCTCTGCACAGACTTTCTCTGTTCGTGAAATTGCAAAGAGGCCTAAGTGCGTATGCTTCTTCGTAGCGAATCTACGAACGGGTACGCAGTTACTCATATATACTTGTTATTGTTCGTATGAAGAAACATTATTGCGTGGCAACTACATACCTATAGGTGTTTAGATTGCTGTCAACATAATTATATTAATGGAAGAGATCAGTCATAGTAGGTATATGCATGAGGCTCAAACGACCAATAATAACGTAGACGAAGTGTCAGACCAGTGAGTGAAGCCACCAAAAGTAATGGCAAATATCATCAATCCAGATTATTTTTTAGATAAGTTAATGTGTTGCTATATTTTTTATGACACAATACGACATAAATAAAATTATTTATTTATGCGATTTGGGGTAGTACTCTCCCGACCGCGGATCGCGAACAGAGATCAGCAATTCATACAGTTACATAATAAAAATACATCTGTGCATCTATTAGCTTTTTTATCGAAATCTCTCACTAGTCTTTTCATACAATATTAAATACCTATTTAATGGAATCTAAGACGTCTATTTACACATTTTTCATCACACAAAAATGTTTTGTCACGATTCGGCGACCATTTTCGTTATTTAATTTAAACAATGTCCATTTTATCTTTCGATTAAGGGCTGCGTTGTGGTTCGCAATTTGAATAAATTTATACCAAATAAAACCGTATCGACGGAGAAAATCTCAATGGAAACATAAAGGTCGCGACGTTAGTCCCTATTATTGATCCCGACCATTTAGAAAATAAAGTAAATACCTACTACGGTGTGGTTTCGAGAGTTTCCAAGCTCACTTTTATATTAACAGCCGTAGTAAACCAATATTAATTTGTGAAAATGAAATTGCTAATTGGATTAAAATGTTGGAAACTAATTTTTGTTGCGGTTTATACATAATAATATGTGATTCATTATACTTATGTGTGTACTTTTACCCTGGGATTATTTGATAGAATTTTTTGAAGCGAAGCTTTTATACGGACGTTCGAGGCGCTGGCCGCGCGGCCTCTCTATCCGTGCTAAGCGTCAGTAGCGTTACACGATATATATAGGAATACAGGGTGGCGGATGCCCTACGATATACACTATAAAGCTTCTCTTCTTTCGGGCGTTCCTAGACGGCACTGTTTTTATTAAGTAAGGTTCTTATTAATTTTTACTATCATGCCTGTATTCGCTATAGGGGTTGCCAGAGGTGCACTGCCTTTCACCGAAATTTTGCCGACTTTGGCCCCGATGTAATAAAGGCCGAGTTTATTGCCAGTACACCAAGAACATTCTCATTCAATACGAGTCTGATTCGGGCCATCTATCACGCTATCAGTTTCCCCACGATTTCTTTCCTTCACTTTTGTTAGAAATAAGAGTCGCAAATTAAATCTTAAAACCAAAGAGGTCCGAACTGGATGCGAGGCGTCTAAAATAAGACCTTATGTCGTAATTATATAGAGTATCAAATGATATAAGTAGTTATCTTATCGAATAACAATAGAACTGCACTTAGCTGTACAATTATTTTGATAACGAATTCTTTCAGTCTGTTTTTTCGGTTGGTATTTTCAGCAGATATTTACGCGACGCTGGTTACGGAAGGTACTTACATGTTCATTATGGACCGCTGAAAGCCCGCCCTGTGATAGATGACCTGTTCGAAGCGAATAATGGAACGTTCAGGCTACTTTGGAAGCCATTTACCTTTCCTACTCCATAGAGATACCTATTTACATAACAATATCTGGATATGTTTGGCTGGTTTTAATGCGACTTGCACCTGTATACAGAATCGATTATCAAATGTTTTAGCCAGATTTTGACAACCGCTTGGCGCAGTAGTTTGAGCGTAAGCCGCTCGTCTCACTACACCGGGTGGTTTCGAGTTTGATTCCCGTCGGGGCAAATTTCGTAATTTTCCCAGATCTGCGTGTCACTAGGATCACCCTCAGTCCATTATGAGATATCCATAGTACAAGCTATGCTTTGTTTGGGACCATACAGTTGGTGTGTCAGTCTGACGATATTGATTTATTTAGATATTGAATCTGCGAGCGATCTGACGCACGCCTTTGGTATGTTATTACCCATGTACGAGGGACCAATTCCGCTAACAATCTAATCTAAATGAGCTTTAGGAAATTAAATGGCTTTCAATTACTCCGCGGTTGATTTATCACATATCTATCTCGTTATTATTTCACTAGGACCGTAATCCCCAAAAGGTTTGTAATCGTACTATAATAATATAATCATACTAATATTATAAAGAGGAAAACTTTGTTTGTTTGATTGTAATGAATAGGCTCCGAAACTAGTGAACCGATTTGAAAAATTCTTTCACTGTTGGGAAGCTATATTTAAAATTTTAGTTATATTAAAAAAAAAATAGGGATCCTTACTAAAACTCCAATAATGTAACCGTAATGTACCCGTGCGAAGCCGGGGCGGGCCGCTAGTATTTCATACAGTTGAATAGCTTTGCCCATCCAAGAATCAAAGTTAAATAGTAATAGGTTATCTTCCCGATGTCCAGTCGTCCGGTAATATTTTGGTCTTGAGTTGTTTGAAACAGATTTGTAATCGAATAACATACTTGGATAGGTTTCTGTCCACTGTGATACCGGTTTGACATTCGGCTGGCCACATATGAGTTAATGTTGCTTTGAATTTCTAAACTAAATTGCACTGTGCTAATGGTCAAACTAAGAATAAGAATAAATTTATTATAAAACAACAGTTACAGGTACAATTTTTTTAAATAGAGGTACAAGACGTGTATTGCTAATAAATAACTAAATCACAATTACATGGACATATCACTGTGGATCCCAAACCAAGCAAATGCTTGTATCTTGGGAACCAGAGTAGTGGCATAATTATGCTACACAATTTAAATTTAAGGATGATTACAATTATTAATACATTTTCATAGGTTAGATGAGGTTAGGTAAAGTAAACTAATAGTTAACTTGGCAAATATTTGGCCTATGGCCTATGACCAGCAGTGGACGACTTTTAGCGGAAATGTACGACTGAGAAAAAAAAATGCAACACCAAATGACTTTTATGTTCCTAGTACCTGTCTATTTTAGTATTTTTTACTAAACTTTTTGCAACCGTAACTACTACCTCAAGGCTTAGGGTGACAGTCTACTTGGATGTGCTATGAAGCGAGCCCGCCCGCTTTGTCTAATAGTCCTATATTTCCTATCAACTTGAGCTAAGATGGCATAAGTTGCGGAAATGAAGTGATCCTATTGGTCGAAGCGGACAGGCCCGCTTCATAGCACAGTCAAGTGGACGGTCATCCTTAGTCAGTAAGTAATCTATGTCAAAGTCAAATTTGATGCAGGTAAGCTAATAATCAAGTCTTAAAATGTAAAAGAACAAATTAAATGAACAGAACAGAATCCGCTGCCACACTTCATAGTTCAGAGAATATCCGATTTTAAGCCTTCGTTCCGGAATTCACTCGGTCGTGAATCTTTTGATGTGCACTCAGTTTGACATTTTATCTTTTCGCTTTCACATTTGACTATTAAATTATGCTTTATTCGAATTGATTTACAGTAATAACGATTATTTGTGGAATAAGAAGTAAAAGTTATGAATTTTCTAGTAATTAAAACGGATGATGAATAAGTCAACTACTTATATAATGACAACTACTTGTGTTATGTTCTTTTCTACTGCTCATGTCGTCATCAATTTGTAATTTCAGTGCCCTGTCAACAGCAGAACGAGATCAGTTTACCTGGCTATATCATTGGCCTGGCTCAAATATTGACTCGGGTTGAAAAATGGACTCTAGGTTTTTTATTCCCTCGTGGGCTACAATTGGATTTTTTGTTTACATTTTATTAGTAACAGTCGTCTGGTCTTCCAATTGCAATGTTTGAGTTTGACGTGAATTCAATTAACGTCTCCCGTTTGATTCGTCAATGAAAACATGTACTATTAAAAGCCTCTTCCTACAAAACTTTATAGGTAAGCTATAAAAGTAACAGTCATATCATTCCAGCGACTATAGAGAAACATGTTCTTGACCCATTTTTAGTTACATCCTGTGACGTCGTAGCTCGCAAAAGTTTGTTAGTTTTGCGTTTTATTTCGCTATGAAATTGGGGATTACAGAAAAAATACTAACAATAGTCTCGAATTCTTCCCATCCCGATTTTTTTTAATGGTCACCCAATAAAGAAACCCCTTCAGGATATGTCAATATATGCCTTCAGGAAATACGTCTGCATTAGAATCATAACGTAAAGAGCCGCTAACCTAGCTTCACCCTTATACAATTATATTCGCAAAACTGAAGTTAAAGCAAATGAGGGTAGAGTTGGCCCCTTTGACCACTTGGTTAAATTTGGCGAAGTGGTTAAATAAGGTTAAATTTGGTTAAATGGTCTAAGGTTGGCCCATACCCACCGCAAACTTCCGTGTTTTAATAGCCGAACAACACGGAGTGGCCACTTACACTATTATTTATTCCCTGTACAGAACACGTGTGCTAAATTCAGGACCACCCCTCGCATGCGACGTGATTCTGTTCCAGACATAAAATATCCCATTCCTATGCAAAGTTACGTAGAATTTAGAATTGAACTTTTAGTAAAATAGATTTAAAATTGCTTTTTCCATACGAATTGTTGAATTTTCCTTCGTGAATGATTTAGGAATTTGTGCAGTTTAGCCACATTCCAAACATTGGCGTCAGTTTATGCTGAAATGCTAAAGTATACTCGTTCTATCCATCCTACTATTAACATATGGGAAACACCTCCACTGATGTTAGTTACTAACCGTTTTATCATCCTATTGCTGAGTTTACCGTATCAATGACCGCTAAGTGTAGACTAGGACGTATATTATACTTTCTTAATAAATAAAAAATAAAAAAAAATCCCACGCATGATTAAAACTTTCATTAGCACTATAGGTGGACGTTCAAAGCGTGTGAAAAGTGTGGTCACTGATGGATGGCGTCGTTGGGCAACCTGACAAGGTTCGGCCACACCCGTTCATTGCTTTGCCTTTAGATATTTCACCGGCGCCGTTTCTCCGGGTTCGGGATAAACGATGTGCCAACGGGTTCTATCGCGTGATGTCACAACATTTTTATATGGTCGTTAGTTCACATCTATTGACCTACATAGCATACATTTTCGATAGTCGTTTCCGAATAATAAAACGATATATAAATTTAATCCAACCATGGAATGCAGTGTGAAGAGGTTTTTATACTTTTTTTAAAGAAGAAGCATTTACAAAATAAATAATAATTATGTAACCTGACACCCAGTTCTGATTACCTCTTATTTGTACGTTAAAAGTCGAATCATTTTAACTTTTATGATAGAGAGAGGTATTCGTGAAAATATTTATGTTGTTTACACAGAAACATTTACGCAGAGAGGTTGTTAAATAATGTCCATAAAATAATCAACTTGTCTCAATTACGAAAATAAAAACACAAAACATAATTAACTTTACCTAAAATAAAACGAATTAAACAATTTCGACCGACGACGCGACGACGCGACGGTGATACATTCAAAATCTCAGGTCACCGTACCTACCCTTATAAATGTAATATATCCCCTTAATTCAAGTAAGTTAGCGGATAATAGAGCCGGATTCGGTGTGAGTCCACAATTTAACACGCTCGAATAGTTGCGGGGAACGGAGTCGTAAAAATAGTGAGAAACGGCCAGCAATCAGAGGTGAGATTAGACGGCGGTCCGGGAACATCGGAACGGTGTATTTCGACGCCCAGCGCGGTCCCGAAGCGTCCGTTACTATGAGAAGGGTCGACGTTTTATTGTGAAATCCATGGATTAGGTATCGGTGAAAAAGTTACGCAATGTAATCGAACAACGGAATCAATAGGGTCTGAGTTCGTCTGACTAAAATCCTGAATTAATATTACCCACTTTTTTCACTGAAAAGGGATAACTGATAACAAACAACACCTTTTATATTAATGGGATTTAGGTTATAATTACAAAATATAGGTATTTTCCATAGGTTCATACGATAGGTAGGTATCTAGTTATGTAAAAGAGAATACTTAATTGGCGATACAGATTTTATGTCGGCGCATTTTTCTTTTACTGCCATTTAAATCTTTGCAGTGCTCATGAACTCTGGTAGTTAGTCGTGAAGATAAGTATGGCCTAATTATTTAAAAAAAAACATTCCTACCCACTTAATATGTATCTAGGAAACAGCGTTGCTACTTTAGGGCCGAGTTCACCAACAAATTTACGAACCATTGACTGAATCGATTGTTTGATATATTGCTAACAATCGTTTACCGGTGTAACAGTATGTTGATGTGTTGAGGAACTTGACCCTTAGTAAGGCCAGCGAACCTAGTTATCATTTCTTGAATTATACCCTGGTACTGAAACTTCAAATGTGCAGGTTTCAGGCGTGCTTTATTTTTTGTACAAACATAAACGGAGAAGGAAAGTGACATCTACTCAACTTTTTTTTTTCATTAGCCTATTGGTATCTGAGGAGGAAAGTGTTCGGAGTTACATTGCGCGCATAGACCCGTGAAGGTACAATATAGCTGGACACCTGCCAATGACCCCCGCCACCGGGGTCGACCCAGGAGACGGTAGCGAGATGACCTGGACACTTTTGTGGTAAAATAAGTGGCTTGAAATTGCCCTGGACCGAGCAGTGTGGAAGAGAAAATGGACCTTTGCCCATTAGTGGGCCAGTCCTATAGAATCTATACGGCTATTCTACTACATTTATTTAATCTTATGGAATTAGGTCGCTCTAAATACAGATTTCTCCCCTGAAAGAATAAAAGTTAAAATTCATTTCGCACGTAAACTCCGTACTAAGCCGGGTTTTATTATGTATTTTAATCTCGTGAATACAAAATTAGTTGCGAGTTGAGGCCTAAATGGTTTTACTTACCGTTGAATTTAATATGACACGTCCTAACGGATTTAAGGCTGGAGCCGGCGATAAAAAACTCAGAAGTACATAATGATAATCAACATCGATCTGCAGTTGTTCAGAGTACCTACGCAGTTCCAGGGATCCTACTAAAATATCACCTATTAGTATTAATTAATTTATTTATTCCAATACTTATACTTCTATATATCGACGTAGGAAAACGTATTTGCTGTAAGCCTCAAAAAATCAAAATTACGTTTTTTACATAATTTTTATGAGAAATAAATACTGCGTCGTTTGGTCTGGGTCTCATATTTTTACGACGACAAAAATATCACTTACGCCGTCAATTTTTTGAACAATATTAGTGCTTTTTTGTCGCAAGTGTACCTAAAATGAGTATTTTCTATGCATTTGTTGTTTACGCCAGTCTTGCAGTCAGCAAAATTTTCAAACTGAGGCTTACGCCATTTTAGCAGGATGATATGAATTGATTGCCTACACTTATATCATTTTAGTGGTCCATCTACAAGACGGCAGAGATATTTACTACTTTTATCAGTATGCCTCTCATAACTAAAAGTCAAGTACTACAAATAAACAGCATTTATTTTTCAAACAATTGAAAATAACACATTTTTGACGGAAATTAAATCGCAATTATGATAGACTTACAACGTTTTAACTCGAATTAATACTTGTCAACGAATACTGTTACGCTATTGGTGGCAACCTGGCGCTCGCTACCCTGCCATGCCTACATCAAGTCACGGCCCGCATTCCGTCCACACGCGTCATTTGAGACTGTTGTTGGTAATAATCTTTGGTTGTTTTATCGGTTTTATCATTTAAGTGTTATTTACTTGTGTGTTAATCAATCATTTCTATAAGAAGGTATGTATAACTTGTGTTTTTATAAATTATTAGTAATTTTAATACGTATTATTTGAGTATTTAATCAAAATTGATAATAATCATAAGTTAACTTGTAATATTGCTTGTTATTGAAAGTATAATTATTAGGAATTGGTATAATTTTATGTATGAAAGAGAAACAAAAATACACAATGCCATATTTAATTTATTTTGTAGCACCTATTTATTGTTACTATTTTTGATTGATATACCTACGGTCTTGGCTTGATATTGAGATAAATACCTAATGATCAAGTTAACACCAAGGTTATTGGTTGGTAGGTACCTAAGTATTATTTATTATTAGGGTAACGCAAGGGTGCACTATTGGGGTGTATCGATTATTGTTTGACAACCAAACATTATTGTAGGTACTTGTAATTATTGCATGTAATTTTTTTTTAATCTGTACCCAGCAGTGGGATGTATATGGGTCGATTATGTTGTTGATGTCAAATACACTGTACCTTTCCTATAATTTTGTTTAATAATTTATCCTGTACTTATGAAATTTTTCTTAATGACATAATAATAAATGGTCAGTCTTCATCTAAATTGAAAGTTCATTGTCTAAGTAGCAGTTTCAAGGTCAAGAAAATGGGAAGAAGTATTGTAATGTTTCCATTATAATATTTTTTTGCAGGCGAGATGGCGAAACGAAGACAGTGGATAGATGAACTAAAATCTAGAAATGATGACTTGGTAAAGAAAAAGCCAAAACTTCAGATTTTGAGTGATACTATTTACAAACCAGGCACACCAGTATTGTCATCTACACCAGATAGTAATAAAAGGTCATTTTATGAAAAACTAACTCCTACATTTCGTAGTCCAAACACTTATCTTCAAGCTACTAAAGAAGTAATGAAGCAAATGACACCGTGCAAAAGAGACAATTGCGAATCATTTAATTACTCGCCATCACATTTTGATCTTTCATCCTATATGGTGCCTGTAACTGTTGATCGTGAACAAGATATATCATTAGATAAAAATAGTGCAAATGCTCACTTACCTGGCGCTGACAACGTGCCAGATTATTCTAAAGCGCATACACTGAGTGTCCTTCAAATAACGTCAGATAATATTGACGATGTACCTGTGTGTAATGATTTATCTGATACTCACTACCACCGCGCTGTGAGTGTCCCCCGAATCACGCCGTCTGATGCTGACACTGTACCTGTTAATACTTTACCTGATCTTCACCGCCGCCGCGCTGTGAGCGTCCCCCGAAGCACGTCCTGTAATGCCGACCCTGTACATGTTAATACTTTACCTGATGTTCACCAACGCCGCGCCGTGAGCGTCCCCCGAAGCACGTCCTGTAATGCCGACCCTGTACATGTTAATACTTTACCTGATGTTCACCAACGCCGCGCCGTGAGCGTCCCCCGAAGCACGTCCTGTAATGCCGACCCTGTACATGTTAATACTTTACCTGATGTTCACCAACGCCGCGCCGTGAGCGTCCCCCGAAGCACGTCCTGTAATGCCGACCCTGTACATGTTAATACTTTACCTGATGTTCACCAACGCCGCGCCGTGAGCGTCCCCCGAAGCACGTCCTGTAATGCCGACCCTGTACATGTTAATACTTTACCTGATGTTCACCAACGCCGCGCCGTGAGCGTCCCCCGAAGCACGTCCTGTAATGCCGACCCTGTACATGTTAATACTTTACCTGATGTTCACCAACGCCGCGCCGTGAGCGTCCCCCGAAGCATACCGGTGGATGCTAATGCTGCACATGTTGATGTTTTACCTGATCCTCACTGCTGCGCTGTGAGTGTCCCCCGAAGCACGCCGTTTGATGCTGACACTGTACCTGTTAATATTTTACCCGATCTTCACCGCCGCCGCGCTGTGAGCGTCCCCCGAAACACGTCCTGTAATGCCGACCCTGTACATGTTAATACTTTACCTGATTCTCCAATACCTGGAACTAGCAACTCATATCTCCAACATCGCATCACAACACAAAACACTCCTCATACAAACGATCTAACTCAATCTAACAACAGTGGAAAAATTAAACAATTACAACGTCGAAAATCAAAACGCAAATTAAATTTTAATATATCTTACCTAGATTTTGTAGATGAAGAAGATTCCGCAGATACTATTTTACTAAATGAAGCATATCCATCTGAAGATTCTGACAGTTGGGATGGATTGGATGATGAGTCTAGTGAAGCAGAAGGGATAACTAAAGTGAAAAAGAACAAAAATAAGAAAATACTGATGAAGAAAAATACAGAAAATGGATCTGAGATTATGAATATTGAAAAGGGTAAAACAAAGAAACAACTTAAATTATGCAACTATAAAAATAAACTGAAGGGTGAAAGTTACGCAAACGTCAAAGGAAAAATTATAGAAGGAAAAAAAATGAAGGAAAATCCCTGTGTTGGAAAGTTATGCCAAAATAATTGTGCTAAAATCAGTGAAGAACGCCGTAGAGCTTTATTTACATATTTTTGGGAGCTAGAAAGCCAGCAAAGACGCAAAGATTGGATTGCTCAAGCGACAGTAAAAAGAAGTGTTAGACGCAGTAAGTTCGATTCGCCAGCTACTTCTAGACGTAGCGTGACATACAGTTATTACATAAATGAAGGTGAGTCGAGGAGACAAGTTTGTCAACAATTTTTGATTGCAACTCTTAACGTCTCACAAAGATTTATTCTATATACTGCCGAAAATTCATCAGATGAAGGCTTTGCAAAACTTGACCAACGAGGCAAACACACTTCACATAATAAAACTCCTGCAGAAGTTATTGAGTATGCCAAAGCTTTTATTTATTGCTTGCCTTTGTTGCCTTCTCACTATTGTAGAAAGGATAGCAAACGGTTATACTTACCAGAGGAATTTAAAAATATTACAAACTTGCACTCCATTTATGCTGAGAAGTGTAGAGAAGAAGATCAGAACCCTATGTCACTTAAAGTGTTTTCGGCATACTTTAAAAATAACTTTAATATTGCATTCCACATACCCAAAAAAGACAAATGTTCCATATGTTCTTGTAAATCATACGATGTACTTACAGAAGAAGAGACGGATAAAATAAACAGACATTTAAAAGACAAAGATGATTCTCAAAAAAGATTCCTGTTTCACCAAAATGTATATGAAAAAGACAGAAGCATTATTTGCGCGAGTTTTGACCTACAAAAAGTATTAAACACTCCACATGGCACTAATAATATGTCTTTATACTATTCACGCAAAATTGCCGTTTATAATTTCACAATTTATGAGAATGGAACCCGAAATGGTTTTTGCAATGTTTGGACAGAAACCGATGCTCACAGAGGAGCAAACGAGATATCGTCTTGTTTGTTCAATTATATTACAAATAACATCGACAAAAGAGGCAACATAAGGACATTACTACTCTATTGTGACTCTTTTTTTGGCCAAAATAAGAACAAAATTGTACTAGCCATGCTCCGCTATGCACTGTTTCAATGCAAAAACTTAGAAGTAATTCAAATAAATTACCTAACCCCAGGTCATACGTACATGCCAGTGGATAGTATGCATGCAACTATAGAACGTGCGGTTAGAAAATCAACTGTGTGGGCACCTTCTCAGTGGCCGACTATCATGGAAATTGCTAGAAAAAACCCGTTTCCATATGAAGTTCATGTACGAGATGGAAAGTTTTTCATGGGTTTTAATGACATCGTAAATAAATCAATTAAAAAGAATCTAAATCTGCATATTTCTATGATAAGTGTTGTAGTTTTCAAAAAGAAAAAGCCAAACGTGATGTTTATTAAAAGATCTATGGCAGCTGATGGTGAATGTTCTGAAATTCCACTGGGAGATATGGGTAACACCAAACCAAAGGAAAATTTATATAGAGCGAAATTACCGATATCTTGCCAAAAATATAAGGATCTGAAAAATCTTGTTGTAAAAAAATTTATTCCACCTAACTATGCAAAAGAATTCCTGGACCTAGAGCATAATAATAAGACAGTAGACCGCTTGCCAGATACTGATGCAGAGGATTGAAAATGTTTAATTTTGTGATTTTTGTATCTATGTATCTGATTTGATTTAATTTGGATTTGATTTTTTCTTGACATCCTCTAAACATCCAAGTACTAGATGTTTTTTTATTAATGATTTTGTTGATGTTAATTTATAATTTGATTTTGTTGATTTATTAGTCATTACAATAATAAGATTTGTTGCACGAAGCAGTGTTTATTATTTATTACGTTTTAAAAGTTTACATTAAATGAATACATATAACTTACTGCCTTTCATTTGTAAAACATTTTCCCACTCCATTCTGTTAAATCAATAACATCAATGCAAGATATTTTCTCACTATGGCTTACGTCTTTTTAACTATACTTTAAAACACAAGAATTTAATTTACAACATTTTATAGTTCTAAACATAATATAAATATTTTGTTGCCAAAGAAAACTCCCTAAGGTTACAGCGTTATATAGATCTGTAAAAAATAACTAGTTTGTTGTAAGCCACAAAAACACCGCCAATAATTGAGTTAGAAGGATATCTTTATAGCCAAGATTATACACGAGAAAAAATAAAAATACGTTTTTAAAATCGTGTTCCTACGATGTATAGTTTTTGAGTAACGATTTTTTTTCTAATTTCAAAAAAGTTTTTTGCCTCTGGTGGACATTTCATGTTTTGCGGTTTACAGCAAATACGTTTTCCTACGTCGATATATATAACTCAAAGGTGACTGACTCACATAGTGATCTATCAACGCACAGCCCAAACCACTGGACGGATCGGGCTGAAATTTGGCATGCAGATAGATGTTATGACGTAGGCATCCGCTAAGAAAGGATTTTGATTAATTCTACCCCCAAGGGGATAAAATAGGGGATGAAAGTTTGTATGAAACTTTGTCAATTTTAAACCGATCGGGCTGAGACTTTGCATGCATACCTAAAGGTACTATGACGTAGACATCCCCTAAGAAAGGATCAAAATTTCACGCGGACGAAGTCGCGGGCTCAGCTTGTTTAATATATTACTAGATTTTGCCTGGAGCTTCACAAGCGTAGATTTTATTGTTTGCATTTCAACAAGAGCCCCATCTACTGGATCCAATTAAATTATTGTTCAGGATGGGACCCGGAACGAATGGCCCCCACTTACACTTACATTCGAGTAACTTTATAGGCACGCAATGTGTCAGAAATTCCTTGACTCATTGAACAGACTATAGAAATATAAATTCTTAAATTCTTGTGAAAATCAATCATTCATACCCAGAGCACCCGTAGACCTGGGCCCTAACCACGCTAGCAACTCAAATCGTAATAGAAAGGCAAAAGCTAACGATTGCGTTTCAAACGCTCCGCTTTTGACGTTTTGCTGAAACCATACCATATCAATGGTGTCAGCAATACATCAAAAGCGGAGCGTTTGAAACGCAATCGCTAGCTTTTGCCTTTCTATTACGATTTGAGTTGCTAGCGTGGTTAGGGCCCTGTCCGTCTTCAAAATGCCTCTATAAAGTTATATTTTAGACTAGCGGCCCGCCCCGGCTTCGCACGGGTACATTACGGTTACATTAATCGAGTTTTAGTAAGGATCCCTAATTCTTTTGAAAATATATTATAGCCTATGTCACCCGGGGATAGCGTAGCTTCCCAACAGTGAAATAATTTTTCAAATCGGTTCAGTAGTTTCGGAGCCTATTCATTACAATCAAACAAACAAAGCTTTCCTCTTTATAATATTAGTATGATTGATTTTCACCTGTGCTCTGTCTACAATATTCTCCAAAGAATCATTCCCTAATAATTTCTGATAACTGGGTTGGCTCATAATCGTGTTTATTTTGTTCCGCTGAACTGATTACAACTTCGAGCTTATTGTTTTGGCTGTCGAAACGAATTACTTCCGTTGAGCTACGTTGTCTAATATAAAGTTTCCGTGTTTTCCGAGTTTATTTTTGGATGAAAGTAGGTAATGAAAATCATAATGTTTTCTTCTTAAGAAACCTATAGATGTTTGTTAGCTTATTTATGAAATGTTGAACTGGCCAGACATAAAAAATCTCATTATATAGATTGTTATTTTTGGTTCTTCATTTAAACTTTCCGCCATGGCTCTGTGTAAGCAAGTATACCTACCTACGTAAGTTAAAAAACATATTGTAGGCTCTCATATTAGTTTAGTTAGTTATATTTATTCTAAACAACCTTACATGGTCATGTTAGTAGGTACCCATCTATGTATTTTCAGAAAATTTAAGTAGAAAATAAGTCCATAAAACCTCTTGACATAAGCCATTAAATACAAATTCCCAATTGATAAGCGCCCATACAGGCGTAATAACTTCGAAATTACCTCTTCATCGAGTTTCATGAGTTTTGCTCAATTACTTTATCGTTCGGATCTGAGAAGTATTTCGCTGAATTATATTATGTAGAACGACTCATAAATAAATAGTACATCGCGAAGTATTTATAAAATATTGTTTTATTTTGTGTAGATAGGCGTGTCTAAGTGTCTGAATTGAGATGTTTTCAAATGTAGTTTTACGCTTTGTATTACAATTCTTGTTTGACCGTAACAAATCAAATCAAAATATTTTTATTCAGTAGGCCAACAACGCTCTTATGAATAGTCAGACTCTACCTAGGTAGTAAGTACTAACCGCCAAATACTCAAACACAACTTAAATTTAGGAGCTGCTTCATTTTAACGCAGCCATAATATAAAGTAAGCGAGAGCCATAAAATAAAAGGAAACATCGCATCTGTACGTAACTAGAACCGACTCCAAAATATCAAAATATTATATCTTTGACAAACATTAAAATTTAATATAAAAAATAATGTCCCATTTCTTTGCTAGGGAATCTTAGCAATTGGCTTCGGGAAAGAATTAGTTTAACTATTCGAGTCGCGCTTTCTAATTTAAAACCTAGTCTGATAGCGGTCTTGAGTACGCCTTTGACGTGTCATTTTGTTCTGGTATGACAGAAGAATGACATTACTAAGATCGCTCTCAGACTTGAGATCGATTTATTAATACGGGCCTAAATCTGAGTGAGACATAATTAGCTTGGTAATATTGAATACTAGGGTAATATTTTCTACTACTTTTTAGTGACAATGGTTTTACCTGCATACATTGCGTCGCTGTTTGTTTTATTGAAAAGAGTAACCATTGAGTTTCTTGTTGGATCTTCAAGTGTAAGCAGCATTCCGAACCAGTGTTAATTCTGACTAATTAGAACTGTTTTGTTGGCTTACATGAATAAAAATATGTTGAATTTTTGAAGCGAAGCTTCTATACGGACGTTCGGGGCGCTCGCCGCGCGGCCGCTCTATCCGTGCTAAGCGTCAGTAGTGTTACACGACATATACCTATATAGTTATACAGAGTGGTTTAACGCTTAGTTCCTACGCTTTATACTATAAGCACAGCACTGTTTTTTGTATATTTCTTTGGCTAATCGTGCATTCCGCAGGGGTGGCAATCGGAGCGGAAGCATATATCGTCGGTCTAATTTGAATAGGCACCGAGGGTCCGACCTCTCTCACTTGACTGAGGGTCGACAATGTCACATAAATTACTACTTTATAAGTCCGGCGTGTATCTGCACCAGCCGACGCTCTACAGAAATAAAGCTTTATAAATGCGAGGTTTTTTTGTGGAAAAGGGATATCAACATAACCTGTGTACAGTCAAAACTTCGCGCTGTTTTATTTTCGTATAAATCCGTATGATTTACGTATTTCGGGAAAGGTAACTGATTTAAATGGGCAGTGGTATTGTCCGTGAAAATGGTCTAGGGAATATATTTCAAATCGCGAATTTATTGTTGACATTTAAAGCATTTAGGTCTTTTTTCGCAACCGACATCACTTACCTATCGAATTCTTTGAAATACAAATAACTATAGTACTTATTCCGTGAGTTTAAGGGTAAGCTCTTAGTAGGGGCGCCGCTTTGACAACAACCTCGATCAAAAATCCCTTACTTATAAAAAAATATCGCCGCACTGCCACACCAACTGTATGGTCCCAAACTAAGCAAAGCTTGTACTATGGGTACCGTACAATGGACTAGGGGCGATCCCAGTGACACCCAGACCTGGGCAAATTACGAAAAGGCAATTTCCGAAATTTGCCCCGGTGGGAATCGAACCCGCAACCACAATGTGCCGAGCCGAGCGGCCTACGCCCGAACCACAGCCCCAAGCGGCCGTCAATGATCAATATTACTTACGAAATGTAGAGTCATTTTTGTAAGTATACCTTTGATAACTTACAAAAATGACTCTTGGGGCAGTGGTTCGAGCGTAGGTAGTAAGCAGTTATTAATGACATTTAGTAGAGACGATAATAAAAATCTTTATCCTCTTTCTCCTTGTTTCAGTGGTAAAGAGCAGTTTACGGCACCAGACCACATCGCCGTTCAGTCGAGTGGGCCCCACCGCGTCTCTACGGGACACCGAGCCCGACTTCATAGGCCCTATAGAGAACGTCACCGTCGCACTGGGCAGAGAAGCTGTGTTGACTTGCTCTGTGTCAGATCTTGGAGATTACAAGGTAAATATCGTTTTATAAGGTACCACATATTGTTTGTTCGTAATCTTCTAATAGACTTCTTTTGCTTTGTAATAATGATCAGTGCAATGAAACTCGTTGCTTTACTTAATTTTGCTTTATAATAATGCTTTTTAAATTAACATAATTAGGTTTTACATGGTTTTACAATGCTCCCTGTTTGACAGGTCTTAGAAGTTACCAAAGAGAATAAAATACTACTTGAAGAAAACATAGACAAAAAAAATAGATAATAGTGCTGCCCATACAATCAACATAAACAAAATCAAAGTGATGTGCTTGAACACATATGACTGCTGCTAACTTGGACGCTACTACGCTATTCATACGACTCGCCTGATGTTAAGCAGTTACTAAAGGCATTTCTCGCACGTTGCTAACCTGAAGGGGAGTGGGGTGGAGGGAAAGGGGAAGGGCTTTTTGCTTTTGGCCCTTCTCATCGTACAAAACAATTTTCTGTGAGAAGGTAGTACTAGCCCTGAACTTGGCCCTTTAAGGTGAAGGCGCCTGTCTAGCCCGCGAAATTCAAAATTTTCGAGTATTTTTATAGTTTATCCAAAATCTGAAAACATTAAAGAAAATATTTTGTGATTTGCGACAAACACAGTATGCATTGCGTTTATTAATACATTTATATTACTCTAAATATTATCACGGTGGATATGATACTAGTAAATCACTAAATATACAAAAATTGCCAGATTATCTGGATAGCTGTCGTTCTTGAAATGTTTTAGAGTAAGTTGGATATATTAATAAATGCACTGCACACGGTCTTTTTCGCGAATTACAAAATGTGTCTTTTATTATTGTCAGATTTTGAAAAATTTCTAAAAACCTCAAAAATTTGAACTTCGCGGGCTAGAGGGGCGCTTTAGCCTTAACAGTGATATTTCCAATACTAAAGGCATATCTCGCACGTTGCTGACCTGAAGGCGAGTGGGGTGGAGGGAAAGGGGAAGGGCTTTTTGCTTTTGGCTCATCTCATCATACAAAACACAGCTATAATAGCTACTGTACGCTGATTTTCTGTGAGAAGGTGGTACTACCCCTGAACTTGGCCCTTTAAGGCTAAAGCGCCCATCTAGCCCGCGAAGTTCAAATTTTTTGAGGTTTTTTAGAATTTTTTCAAAATGTGACAATAATAAAAGGCACATTTTGTAATTCGCGAAAAAGACCATGTGCAGTGCATTTATTAATATATCCGACTTACTCTAAAACATTTTAAGAACGACAGCTATCCAGATAACCTAGCAATTTTTGTATATTTAGTGATTTACTAGTATCATATCCACCGTGATAATATTTAGAGTAAAATAAATGTATTAATAAACGCACTGCATACTGTGATTTTCGCAAATCACAAAATGTTGTCTTAAATGTTTTCAGATTTTGGATAAACTATAAAAATACTCGAAAATTTTGAATTTCGCGGGCTAGACAGGCGCCTTCACTTTAATACGTTTAGTTTTTATTTACATACCAGATCAACACTACACCGTCATCCACCGGATTAAAATATTTTCTTTTATACCACAGACAAAAATAGTAACCTATCTATCACTAGAATATGTTTTTATTTTTCCATCTTTAATCTTCTTTGATCCCATTTCGTACGGCGTCAGTTCATGATAAACGATCGTGGATAGCGAAACCCTCGCATTTCTGTTTCAAATAGATAAGCTCAATAAAATATAAAACCCCAACGCTGGGTAGGTATCTAAAACATTTTATTCTAACTCGCGTACCATTTACCCCCTTATAAATATACGGGGTTTAGCGGTTGTATAGTTACACCATGCTTTGTCTTCTTCCTTCGAATTTCAAATTACTGATGACAGAAAGAGATAATTCTGTAATGTGTAACAATTCCCTCTCTATACCACGTTTATTAATAACTAGCTGTGCCTCGCGACTTCATCCGCGTAGTATTGGATTATTGGGTTAAAAAGTATCCTATATGTTAATCCCGGTTATAATCTATCTGTGTTCAAAATTTCATCCAAATCCGTTCAGTAGTTTTTGCGTGAAGGAGTAACATACATACATACATACATACATACATACATCCACACTCACAAACTTTCGCATTTATAATATTAGTAGGATAGGGTAAGTTTAAAACATTATTATTGTAATGATAAACGGATTGGTTATTAAGTAGCGTACCGTCGGTTGGAAAGTGGACGAAATCCCTATTAGCGCTGTGCGTATAGAAACCATCTCAGAGCCTTGATAGGCTTTGTCCGTACCTAAGCTCTCGGAAAGAAACCGTTCCTCGGTCTATTCCAACATAGAATGTTTTTTGCGGTCGCGATATTGTTTTACATAGGCCCAGGCTTTGTCCCAAATATGTATTCGGGTGTTTGTGAAAGGTTTTTTTTTTTGTTATGTTCTACGAAATTTGTCTGCTTATTTGAGATTTTTGTGGCATTAGTGGTTGGTGGTTTTTCACCAGGAAATTACGCATTCCGTGGCAGAATACTCAAAATTTAACTGCTAAGGTAATTCAAATAAGGGTGAAAATCATTTGCGCTTACAAAAGCCTTTGCTGTACCGTGCCGCCTAGTGACCGCCGGCTATTATTGTGCGCACTCGCCGTGATTGCTAGTGAAATTATTGCGGCACCTACTAATTATTAAGATGACAAGAAGAGGATGTAACAGAGTCTTTGTGCTCAAACAAAAAGAGGGGTCTGTATTTCTGGGTCCCATGGCGGTAGTATAATTTATCTTACCCACAAATTCTCGCTACGTGACCCTAAAATCTGCGGCCTAGATTATGACCTACGCAAGCGAAGCATCAACAGAATCGCGTTGCCTAAACACACAGTAAAACTCGAACTTGCGTGTTTTACATTCCGCCGCAGAGATAATAAGATACCTTTGAGAGGCTTAGCGAAGTTTGTCTTCCTTAGAGCGTTATTCCGTGACGCTATCAGGCACCACTTGCAAACCAGGGCTTATAATCTACAGTCAACTTTGAGGCCAGTCCGATAATATTTTAAGAGGTTTAAAAGCGCCGCTAAAACTTAAATGAAATATGTTGACTTGAAACTTAAACAGGTAGTTTTGCAAGTCACGATATTAAATTCCCAGGTAGGTTGGTACACAAGGTTGACTTTCGTGGTTATTTAATATTAAGTTTAACTAAATTTTGTTTTTAAAAGCATTTTCTTAACACACAATTTCTATCTCCTTTTAGAAATATATAAACGACTGTATATAACTAAATTCCAAGCTGCATTGATCTTACGAGTAAATTATAACGTACAAGTCAAAATCCGAACAAAATAAATGGCCAATATCCGTCTGCTTAGAAAAGAAAATTAATGATGTTCCCATCCGAAACACTTGGAAACATTTATCTGTTCAAATTCACCATTCATGTGTTTTTTTGCGCGTAGAGTGGTCGGTAAATAACGAGTTCGAGGATCCGTTTAGTGTCGTCGGCAATGACAAACGAGCTTCTTTCCCTGGGCTATCGGTCAGCGTAATGACGTTTAAACAGTGTCATGCCGAAGATCCTCGTGACTTGCCGATTGACGAAGGTTCGTGCGTGTATCCTTGAGGCTACTTTGTAATTGAATTTGAAATATTCTGCAAAACTGGAGAAAAATATATAAGTAGGTAGGTAACCTACCGGGAACTATGCTTAGTCTGGCCACTGCCACTTCAGTTAGAACTAGACATTTTTATAATCCAGAATAATCATCAAATCGTATACGATGGTGGTGATATAATCCAGAATAAACCTACCAATATATACAAATTATATTAAATAAAATTAGAAATAAGAATAATAAAATAAAAACCTACCCCTAATTAAAAAAATCCCGTCCGCGTGGGATGGTGGCAAGAATACTGGCTGCATTTCCTCGCTGTATTGCCAAGCTAATTTTTTGAGCGAGGAAAGAGCCAGCCCTCTTGTCACCTGTGGCGGTAACCAGTCTGGGGGTGATTTTGTTGAATAGCACTTTAGCACTATGACTCCATGGTATTGACTATGACACCTACCAATTATATTTATACAAAATGAATAATTCAAAGTTATAATACCTACTTCTTATTAGCTTATTCATTCAATATGTAAGTATCCTTGTGGAAAACAGTAATGTTGTTTACATTTTCCAAGACGTTTGCTTTCTATAAATGATAGGTCTGCTCTTTCACGCACATCTACATAAAGAAAATATTCGCCACAGTGAACATAGGAAAAATATGAGAGCATCCATCCGCTCAGAATCCGCTTTTTTAATCTCACTTAGCAATCCCGTGTCGGAGTGTCATCCCGGCTCCGTAGTCACGTGCGTATTCTGTACCCATTCGTCCAGATCACTGACTCAGCGTGAACCAATGAGGAAATGTCTTGGCAAACAAAAGCCATTTGTGTGATGTGCGAATGGGTTATGACTTTTTCTCAAGGGAAATTGATTTTAAAAGCACCTAAGTTGAGTACTACATACTAGTCTAAGTTTAAAAAACTGACGTTATTAATCTACTCTGTTGGCTAGTACAACTGGTTGATAGCGAGTGATTTAATCAAAGGTCAGGTGTAAGAAAGAAACCTCAATCAGTCTCTTCAGTCTCTTCAATCAGAAATCAGTTTCCTTTTTGTGGTTGGTACCCACGTCGTCGCCATGCAAAATATCGTGCACTATTAAAATAATCTCTGGCAATCTCTAGCAAAATTCTGTAATAGTGACATGGAAATTTATATGCATATAAAATATTATTAAAAATAAATAAAATAAAAATAAAAATAAAAATCGTTTATTGTCATTGTTATTAAAGTGAAAGAAATTCCAGTTCCTGAATTTGAAAACGTTAGAGGAGAAGTAATAGAAGAGGTCATAAAGCCGCTGTTCTACTATAAAAAAGTATTAAGTGAGCTTATGAGAATATGCCCATAATTTCTGCAGCTTGCGGTTAAAGTAATAATAATTTACCGCTTCAAATCCTTTTTAGAGTTACGCGTTGTCAAACTAAGAACCCTTAGTTTCGATACGTCCGACTTTACAGTCATTTAATTCACAGACTATTAGGAAACGAAGCCATGGCACATACATACATGTTTGGTGCACCAGCACAAGTAATCAAATACACAGTTTTGAACCAACAAAACTGTGTATTTAAGTATTGAAAGAAAAAATATTTCACAGTACTCCCGTACTTGGGAACTGACTTAAACTGACTGACTGAAAAAAAAATGTTTGATCGCCCCCTCGATTGGGGTATCGATGAATAGGTATTTTAAAATAAATTTCGATTTTAAAATAAATCTAATTTTTAAAATAGGTTTCTTTGACAATTTTTCAAAATTAATTTCTCGTTTATCGTTGCACGATTCATCCCCAACTCCTAATACACAATATAAATAAATATGTAATTGAAATGAACCATCACGTTTAATTGTTATTGAAAAGTGGCCGGATGCGTACGGAACCCTTTAGTACGAGTATGCGTGGTCTAACGCGGATTTGTCGGCCGTTTATTTTTTCTGAAGAAATACATAAAGATCTTGGTATCATTCAAGAAGTGAAGAAGGAACAAACAAACACGCATCCTCGTGAAAAAATAACGAATATAACATTTTATCACCCACTCACCCATTACCAATCAAAAGTTGCTGGCGCAATTCAGTTTTTTTTTATTATTTGTCGCAATTTCGACGACGTAAAATATACGTCTATTTTTACGGTGAACCGTAAAGCGTAGAGGTGGGATTATGTCTTGCGTCAAACTTGACGAACTTCATAATGCAAGTTTTGACGACGCGCCGTTTACGCACCAAGAGAACTTTGTATTGTTACGGTTTTTTAGGATCTATAAAAAAATCATAGTGGTCGGACGTTGTCGTTATTGCATAATTATTATAGTTGTTTTTTTCAGGAAATGTAGTTATTTCTTTGCGAAATTGGCGTAACAAACATGGAAGTAGAGTTTTAGGGTTCTACTTTGACCGAGCAAACTAACCCAGCCAGCCCACGTAGTAGCCACCTAGTCTCAAGTGGACGGGAATCCTAAGGGTAACCATTCACGTGGCTGTGCCATAAAGCGGGTCCACCGGTTCGACCAATAGGATCGCTTCATCTTCTGTCAAATTGACCTAGGCCGGATTAACGAAAATAAATCCTACTAATATTATAAATGCGAAAGTTTGTGAGTGTGGATGTATGTATGTATGTATGTATGTATGTATGTATGTATGTTTGTTACTCCTTCACGCAAAAACTACTGAACGGATTTGGATGAAATTTGGAACACAGATAGATTATAACCGGGATTAACATATAGGATACTTTTTAACCCAATAATCCAATACTACGCGGATGAAGTCGCGGGGCACAGCTAGTTAAGTAATAAATGAATTGGCCTTATTGGTCGAAGCGGGGGGCCGCAACATAGCACAGCCAACAGCCGCCCTTAAAGTTAAGACTAACCTGTAAGATTGTTTTACAAAAACACAAAATGTCTAAAAGTTCCACTCTCCTTTTAACAATTCTAATAGAATATAAGACATCAATTTCCGAGGGTCGTGTCCTAAGGATCGCTGCAACTTGATAGGCCATTGTAATAAGTAAAACGGTAATTGTAAATAAATCGGGCAGGGATGTATTCCAGTAAATGATCGTGCAAATTCCTAAGTCCGCCCCAATTTGTTCCCAATCCCGTTGCCGGGCGCCCCCGCCCGATCAACCATCAAATTCATTTGCATTTTGACGTACAGCTGCTTTATCACAATTGACTGATTCCTACACCTTTTTATTTGTAGTCTTGATGTTTGTATTTTTATTTTTCACATTTATTCAAAGACGATTTAAAAATATGATGTGTCTCGGTAACGCCTCATCAATCCATATTTATAGAACTCTTAACAAGTACCATTTCGAAACTCGTGGCTAATTTGAAAGTCTCATTCACAAGTGTACCTTTGTCGCGGTGTTTACATCTCCTTAATTCATAATTCATGTTTACGACAATCTTTATAATGTGATTTATGTTCTTAAGTATTTACTTTGTTGGAAATAAGCATCTGTCGGGAGTGAACTAAAATGAAATCTCTAGAGAAACTTGTGAAAAAGCTGGCGCAGGAAATGTTTGGAGTTTCTCGTTAAGTCATCTAAATCCTTGTGGGGAGGGGTAAGGGGGGAGAGCTCTCGACACTCCTCGATATATCCTACCCCACTTTTACTGTACGCTTGCCGGCAGTGACGGCCACAATTTTACATATTTAGCGTTTAACTAGAGCAAATAATCTTCTTTAAAAAATATACTCTATTTGTGGAACATTATGTGCAACTGTGCTTATTTAAAGGTTTTTTTGTGTCCATTTTTTTTTTAAACGCAGCAGACGAACTGACAGATGAATTGTTTTACACTATTTAGAAATTCAACTATTCTCGTAACAAACCATAACCTTTATAATTTGGTACTTTGTCACAATAGCTTATAATGGTAGATGAAAGATTATTAATCGTTCATCCTTTACTATACATATAAGCGTTCCCAGGTCTTGGTGAGATCAATAAATCCGCGCGGTGCCTTTGAGGTGGCAAGATCAGCCTTTTCGCCTCACAAAGAGATCGACTGCGTCTGCATTTTCCGCTTCCCATGAGCCAACAGAGACCTCATCATAATTTAGAACCGCTGCTGTATTAAACCTTTCTTATAAAGCATTTTGAACGGCAAGGACTTTGCTTTGGCTTTTCCATTATTAGAGTGTAATAAAACTAAGATTAAAGTAAGAATATAGGTATAATAAAAAAGTGTAATAAATAAATACTTAATCACTCGACAAACAAATTTTATTTTTAGAATTTGATGCTAGTTAGATATCAAACCTCAATCAGCATCTCGTGATAATAATTGAATAGAGATGAAGATTTGCATACTTAATGTAATGTTAAGAATTCTAAAGCCTCACAATTATGATTATTCTGTGCTTAAAACCGTCCCTAGTTTAATAATATGAATAGAGGAAGAAAAATCTGCAAAAAACCTAGCTTTTTGTAGAGAGCTCGTACTTACAATATTTTCCCAAATAACGTTTCCCGCAGAATCGTAAATACCAAACTACATATTTATGCTAAAGGAATAGCAACATAAATATGCTAGAACGCGGCTCCTAGGTATTATTTATTTGTTTGCCCCATCGATTTCACGCTCGATTCAAGTAGTAAATAACAGGTAAATATGGGCATGTTTACATGTGTCTGAGTGTTGAACTAATGCAACGTTTCCTACTCTCATGTAGCATTTACATTTGAATTAAAATACCTGATGTATTCACATATTTTTGATATACGAAAATAGAAATGAATAATACAAATATTATTCTCATTATTTTTAACCGACTTCCAAAAAAGGAGGAGGTTCATGTTCGCCTGTTTATGTGCCACTAAACTACGTAAGGACTACTTCTTAGGTAGGTACCTATCTACCCCTATTTACTGGAATTGGGACCGTATCCAAATGAAATAAATTACAAGGTCCCTAGTTATTTCTAGCCTTTTAATGCACCCAGATTTATTCGAAGTCTGATTTTTGTTGTAACAATATCGGCATATAACTGTGTGACCCGACTGATGTTAAATAGTGACCTATAGTTGAAATACCAAAGGCTTTGTTTGCAAGTGGCTGACTGAAGGGGATTGGGACAGACGGGGGGAGAAGGCTGGGCTCATTCGTAGTTATCTACATACATTGCAGGATATTTCCGTATAAGCATAACTCTTTTCACATGGTAAAATCAAAAGGCAACACACTGGAGCTATTATATTTATATTAATATCTACCACCCTTTGTAATTATTAATTATATAAGAAACTGGCGATTTAAAAAAAAAAAAAAAGAAATATAACAAAATGTAAAAGACAAGCTCGCTGAGTGTCTTGCCAGATCTTCTCAGTCGAGGTCACGTTCCAATAAGGTGGTAGATATAAGAAAAAAAAAAAAAATTAACATTTTTAAGTGCCCCCATAGGGCTAAACAAAATAAACGCTTCGACTTTGACTGCTGAGCAGTTCCCAACCAATCACGTTAGGTACATAATCTGTGATCAAAATTTGTATGTCTCTACGTGTATTTATGTCGATCTACAAATTATTGTGTGCAAATCTAATAAGCTAATAAAGCTTTGATATATCATCAATATACGCCATTATCAATTGATACCAATTGACAATTGAATAGCACTAATGATGTAATTAATTACAGCGTTATTGCGTATGTCGTTCCACTAGATAGCAATGTGTAAACAGACAAACAGTAATTATGACGACGTCTTGATCTGAATATTAGATAGCGCACTGCCTTCGTTTGCGGTAGAGGAGTAATGTGTACCTACCATTTATTATATATATTCCTATAACTAACATTGAATATATAAGAATCCCCCGATGCGACGACTTTTTAAACTACAAAATAGCTTTCTTATATTTACGCGAATACTATACATTGAAATAAATAGTTTTATTTCAATACAAAATAGCTGATAATTTTTAAACGGTTTTACCGATTTTCTTGAAATATAGCCAAGAACACTCTCAATCAGAATACCTTTCTAACAAAAAAAAAACAAAATTAAAATCGGTTCATCCGCTTGGGCGCTACTATACCACACACAGACACACAGATACACCGATACACATGTTAAGTTTATAACATCCCTCTTTTTCGTGGGGGGTTAAAAATACCACATATATAAAATAACCTAGGCTCTATATTCTTTTGATTTGCTCAAGGGCAACCCAGTTAGGGGTATGTTAATCATGTGCCCTTTGCTGCGGCAGTTTTTGCCTACTAAGTATTGCGGAGGTAAGGTTCAATTGGTTAGGGACCTTTGGTTGTAAAGAAAAAAAACTACATTACAATATCCTATTTACGTATCGATGGTATAAATAGGTCAAGTGAAAAAATTATCAGTTAATCTATTTACGGTATGGTACGTTGGTATTGAGGCAATTTTTATTTTATTAAATAGATACAAGACTTATAATTTTTTTTCTCTACATTAGTCTCTAATATGTATTATTCTTATCTTAGGTTATGGTTATAACTCCATTTGTTTGGTTTCCGTGTAACAAAAAATATTATTTCATAAAAATTACTACCAATGTGGGGTAGGGTTATAACATTACTACTAATTCCGTTAGTCGCTCTGACTAACCTAAAAGCTTAATGGGGATCGAACCCCGAACCATTCCGCCACAATGGAGGCGACCCCCCTAACCAATGAGCTTATTATTACTTATAAGAATCTTCTCAAAAAAAGGCTATATAATATTGTGTTCTTTCCCAATTGGCTTCATTACTCGGTACCTACAGGCAATCATGAATCACGATACAAAAAAAATCCGATAGGTTATGCGGATACATTGAATATTCTGCTAGCGGCACTTCCACAATCACGGCGGTATTGCGAAAATCCAATGTATATTCGTCGAATGTAATGTCGCGTATGGGCGCACGAAATAACAAGACAAACAACATCGCTGTACCTGTGTATGGAATAACACAAGTGGTTATTGTGTTCCTGGAAATAATAACAGTGGTAGTAAACATTTTTGTGTTCTGCCTCAATGAGAGTTAAATCACCGGTGCTATGCTTGTGAAAGGTAATTTCGTTAGCTGCAAATTGGTTATCTTAAAATGGCAATACACTGGAGCTATTCTAATGATTAAACGAAAAAAAAGTAAAAAAGACAAGCCCGCTGAGGATCTTTGCGGATCTTCTCAGTCGAGGTCGCGTTCCAAACCGGTGGTAGATTCCGACTATTAATAAGTACTTACATACTTTATTGGCCTACACGAATACAAATATTTTTGTTTTATTTTTTAACATTCTGTTTCCTTCTGGGAGTTTTCATATTATTTACGGTATTGAACATTTAACAAAAATAATCTTATACCGCCATCTATGTATATATATAACTCAAAGGTGACTGACTGACTGACTGACTGACATAGTGATCTATCAACGCACAGCCCAAACCACTGGACGGATCAGGCTGAAATTTGGCATGCAGGTAGATGTTATGAGGCATCCGCTAAGAAAGGATTTTGATTAATTCTACCCCCAAGGGCATAAAATAGGGGATGAAATTTTGTATTAAACTTTGTCAATTAAATACCTACTCTCGTAAAAAAAGAAACCAATAAGTACCTACATAAATGGTTATTCATTTTCGTAGATTGACATTTATTCACAAAGTATTAGAATCTTCTCCAGTCTAATAGACTGGAGAAGATATATACTTTTCATTACTCATACACTGAAAGTAGGTCTGAAGTTGCCTGAGGAGCGGGTTGAAAGTAATACTTTTCTGGCCCGGGAGAATCACTTTCAACGGACAGCTGTCAAATTATAAAAAAAAACTAGTTCCATTTCTATGGAACCATGTTCAAACTTTTTCTACAGTCACTCAATTACAGCACGATGTAAAATTGAAATAACATAAAGTTGAGTATTAAATAAAGAATATATACTTTTAAATGACTTAATTATAATTTAGTTTCAACAATTTCTTTAAAATAACATAGATTTGGTCAAAATATTTAAAAATGACAATTAAAAATACTGGCTAAATAATGAAGTTGGCCGGCCAACGAAAAAAAACAAAATAGGCGGCAATCCGATCTTTTTTTTTTTTCGAGTTGTAGAGTATTGTTCATGCTTCCTTGTATTAGCCAATTCCTGTTTTTATTTTTATTTTCCTTGTATTCGTAATGAAAAGCACAGTGTTTACCTCGGGTGAAAGACTTATTTTGTCCCTCGAACTATTAGCGCCCTCGCTACGCTTGGGCGCCAAACCCCGTCTCGGGAAAAATAAGTCACTTTCACCACTCGTGTAACAATGTACTATTACAGATTAGTTTCATCATCTCGCCCTACATTTTACAGACTTCAATCATTATTTATCAAGATCGTACAAAGTTCGTGATGGATTCCAAAACTTGAAGAGGATTTAGATCTATAATACGATTAGATATAGACAATTAGGTTGTTCAGTAATTTGTGAAGCGAACAATGGCCTTGTCAATAGGGCTGGCACAAAATATATATTTTAATAATTTTATTTCACAAAGGCTTTGTGAAAATTGCGTGGAGATTTACAGCTTAAATTGAAAATAATAATTATTGTGATCAATTATAATTGAATCTTCAAAAAATATAATAAAGGGACAACTTTTAACAATCCTACTAATATTATAAATGCGAAAGTTTGTGAGTGTGGATGTATGTATGTATGTTTGTTACTCCTTCACGCAAAAACTACTGAACGAATTTGGATGAAATTTGGAACACAGATTATAACAGGGATTAACATATAGGATACTTTTTAACCCAATAATCCAATACTACGCGGATGAAGTCGCGGGGCACAGCTAGTATAGACATATAGGTGGAAATGCTCGAATCTTGCTCGTTGTTTCTCGTATTAACATTAACTATCAACAGTAACTCTAATGTATGGATTTCCTGTTATGTAACAACCCTGTGCACAATATTGGGTTAAAATCTGTCGAACACGAACGTAGGGGTGGAAAAGTTATATTCTTTTTTTTTCGATTTTTCCTTACACTTTATTTCTTTTCATTTGATTTCTAACCTTTGTAGGAGAATTGAATTTATTTTATTAGCCTTTTTGATTCCGAGGGAATGTAAGTCGCCTCACCAAATCATGTTAAACGCTAGGTACCTACTATGGAAGTTATATTTCCTGAAAATATTTGTATTTAACCTTAGTTATATCGTATCTACTCTCGAAAAACTTATCAAAATATGCAGGGTAAACAGATTTGCAACGAAACAGTACAATCAGTGAAAAAAATTAAAAGAAAATACCTATAAAACATAATTTTGTTGACGACCGCTTGGCGCAGTGGTTCGAGCGTAGGCCGCTCGGCTCACTGCATCGGGTGGTTGCGGGTCCGACTCCCTTAAGGGTAAATTTCGGAAATGGCCTTTTCGTAATTTTCCCAGGTCTGGGTGTCACTGGGATCGCCCCCAGTCCATTGTACGGTACCCATAGTACAAGCGTTGCTTAGTTTGGGACCATACAGTTAGTGTGTTCGTCTGGCGATATTTATTCATTTATAATTTTAATTTATATTTCTATACAGGTAGCGTGGATTCGCGCCGATGACCAAACGATCCTGACACTCCACACGCGCCTAGTGACACACAGCTCTCGCTACGCCGTCACCAACGACTCGCCCAGGTCGTGGCAGCTGCACATCAGGCCCCTGAAGGTGGAGGACCGAGGCTGCTACATGTGCCAGATTAACACTAACACAATGAAGAAGCAGATCGGATGCGTGGATGTGTTAGGTGAGTGGACTAATCTCTTAAGGCAGTAACACCTTGTGTCGTCACGCGACTGCGTAAGGTAATTAGGGGCACGCCTTAGAATAAAATGCATGGATCCCATAGTGATGATACATTAGTGTGTTTCCGGCCTTATTTGCTATTTGAAGTGCTCCTCTCTCTTTACTTGCCATCTTCAAATTCTGCTCAGAGATGCCAGATACTTTAACTATTAGGTACTACATATAAAATGACGTAGCCTTTTGAGCAATTGTTATGTTTTTTATACATATAATAAAGTTATAATAATAAAATATCGCCAGACTGACACACCAACTGTATGGTCCCAAACTAAGCAACGCTTGTACTATGGGTACCGTACAATGGACTGGGGGCGATCCCAGTGACAAACAAACCTGGGCAAATTACGAAAAGGCAGTTTCCGAAATTCGCCCCGGCGGGAATCTAGCCCGCAACCACTATATGCAGTGGCATATAGTGGTTGCGGCTCACTAGCCGAGCGGCCTACGCTGGAACCACTGCGCCAAACGGTCGTCAAGTATAGATACCTGGAATACTAAAGGCATTGCTCGTAGGTTATTGACCTGAAGGGGGATGTGGTAGAGCTTCCGCGCCTCTCGTTCATTGTACGAAACAAAGCTTTAAAATATACTTTTCGCGGATTTTCTATTAGAGGCCGGTGCTATTCTGGTCGAGCCAGCACGTATATGAGCTGTAGTCAGTTGGCTACAGCTTGGCTCTCACCGTTAAGGCTAAAGCGCCCATCTAGCCCGCGCAGTTCAAATTTTTTGAGTTCTTTTAGAATTTTTTCAAAATCTGACCATAATAAAAGACAAATTTTGTAATTCGCGAAAAAGATCGTGTGCAGTGCATCCAACTTACTCTAAAACATTTCAGTCGTTCTTGAAGCTATCCAGATAATCTAGCAATTTTTGTATATTTAGTGATTTACTAGTATCATATCCACCGTGATAATATTTAGAGTAAAATAAATCCTACTAATATTATAAATGCGAAAGTTTGTGAGTGTGGATGTATGTATGTATGTATGTATGTATGTATGTTTGTTACTCCTTCACGCAAAAACCACTGAACGGATTTGGATGAAATTTGGAACACAGATAGATTATAACCGGGATTAACATATAGGATACTTTTTAACCCAATAATCCAATACTACGCGGATGAAGTCGCGGGGCACAGCTAGTGTATTCATAAATGCACTGCACACGGTCTTTTTCGCGAATTACAAAATTTGTCTTTTATTATTGTCAGATTTTGAAAAAATTCTAAAAGAACTCAAAAAATTTGAACTTCGCGGGCTAGACAGGCGCCTTCACCTTAAAACCGTCCCACCTTATTAACAAACGTGGCTTAGCGGTTGTATAGTTACACCATGCTTTGACTTCTTCTTTCAAAAGTCAATAATGACTGATTACAGAAAGAGATAGTTCGGTGTGTAACTATTCGCCCGCTAATTCACGTTTAATAATAAGGGGGTTAAGGTTGAAAATCCTTCAAAAATGGCATCCGAATTGCTGATCTAATTAACAAGACCACAAGTACTCATGTTGATAAAAACACAATGATTATGAAATAGATTTTTAATCGATTCGATGATCATTCTGACATCATTCGCGGGTAATTCATAATATATTATGAATCACGCAAACATTACATAAGTTTACAACGTAAATAAAAATAATAAATTAATATCACCAGCATAAAACGTAGCGTCGTGGTGGACGGACATGTGATGCAGTATGTCGACGAGTATACGTATTTGGGCCAGATAGTCTCGTTTAACAGCCGGCAAGGAAAAGAAGTCGAAAGACGGATCCAAAATGCTTGGAAGAGCTACTGGTCCATGAAAGATCTGATGAAGGGCGATCTTCCAGTATCTTTAAAGCGTAGACTTGTCGACATGTGCATCCTGCCCGTCCTAACCTACGGTGCTCAAACGTGGTCACTAACAGAGCAACAGAAGTCCAAGCTCAAGATTTGCCAAAGAGCAATGGAGCGCAGCATACTAGGTATCAAGAGGAGAGATCGCGTCCGGAATACCACCCTGCGCTCCATTACTCGCATCACTGACGTGGGGAAAAATACTGCAAAGCTGAAGTGGGAATGGGCTGGTCACGTGGCACGTATGGTCCCGCAAAGGTGGGCAAAGGCCATCACAAATTGGATACCAGAAGACGGCTTCCGCAGCCGGGGTAGACCCAGGAAAAGATGGCGGGACGATTTGGTCACTTTTGCGGGAGATACGTGGCCCGAAACAGCACAAGACCGTATTTTGTGGAGTGTTAAGGGAGAGGCCTTTGCTCAGGAGTGGGACACAAAAACAGGCTAAAAAAAAAAAAAAAAAAAAATATCACCAGACTGGCACACCAACTGTATGGTCCAAACTAAGCAACGCTTGTACTATGGGTATCGTACAATGGACTGGGGGCGATCCTAGTGTACCCAGACCACAACAAATTACGAAAAGGCCAATACCGAAATTTATCCTGACGGAAATCGAACCCGCAACCACCACGTCCAGTGAGCCGAGCGGCCTACCCTCGAACGACTGCGCCAAGCGGTCGTCAAACGTGCCCAAAAACTATCCTCATTTCCCCGACATTATTTACTAAAGGAAAAGCGAACAGCGCACAAGTAGCTAAAATATGATAACTTCATAACTTGCATGGGAACTTATAAGGAATGTTGAACTCCGCAAATTATTACATAAGCGGTGCGCACTTTTCTCAGTGTCGGGGAAATATTTCCTCGTGGGAAAACAACGTCTAAGGAAAATGGTGGCGGAACGGTGTCTGGTCAGCTATTATGGGAGCGTTCGTTATAATGGCAATACGTTTCGAAGGCTCCTTTACCCACAGGCTTGGAGCCATAAAGAAAGCGATGAATTATTACTTTAAAACTTGATCGTCTTCAAAACTACTGGTTGAACTTTTGGAAAATAAATATTTATTAATTAAGTTTGACACAAATTGTCTTCCCAGAGTTTTATAGTTTTTATCGATAATCGAATAATATAATAATGCAGTGTGTATTTTTGCCAAAATCAACAGGTTCGATTCCAGGCTAGGAATACCGATTTTCAAAAATCCAATGTTGCAGTTCAAGTTTTACAAATTACACTCATATAATAAGAAAAAATAACAACAAAAGGTCATCAGCCAAGTTGTTGTCTATTATATATTATGTGTATAACAGAAAATGGCCGTATTCGGCAACTAGATAAGTACAGTAATATGAATGGAAATTATCAGTGTCGGGTTAACCGTGTGAATGACCGTTTATTCGTTGCCAACTTACTACTGGTGAGTAGGCTTATATCAATTTTCACACAACTTCATAATATCTAATGTACAATCTAAGTTCCAGCGGTTTATTACCTACTTTCCCCGAGGCTCCGTTTTCTTAGCTATTTTGCTTATGAGCACTTGACTCGCTTACTTAGTGGATGTAACCTGGATGTATCCTTGATAAGGTCTCTCTGCAATACTAATTATCGTTAGCGGCGCAATCTTAGGTTTTAGTGAAATGTTTCTGAATTAGAATGTGGGACTCAAATTATATTTTTCATTACTCATACACGGAAATTAGGTCTGAAGTTGCCTGAGTAGCGCGTTGAAAGTAATACTTTTCCGCCCTAGGGAGAATCGCTTCCAAATGACAGCTGTCAAACTATTAAAAATAAATTAGTTCTGTTATTATATTTTAAACCGCACTATGTGTCGTAACAAAACCATTTGAAAATAAAATTAAAATCTAAGTCGTGAAAATATAATAAGTTAAAAAATATTAACGGTTGCTTCTTTATTGGAAGAAAGACGTGATAATAATAATATAAACATGTTGTTCTACGCCTTGACAATCGTTGCTGAACCAGACTGATGCTGAGGTTAATTTCAATTAAATTAGTGCGGTATCCGCAGTGAATTCCTTACAATACAACCCGAATCACCGCGAATTATTTGATCGCATGAAATGAGTTTATTTTAATAACTTATCTCACCGAAGCTATTATTTATTTATAAAATACAGTATATGGCTGTCATATTTTTTATTTATAAAATATATGTGGCTGTCATAATAAAGGTACCTAGATAATACTTTACAAAAACAGATTACGCAATACATCGCGAACGGTGGAGTGCCCCAGGGCGGGCAGACCCGACAGTCGCACGTAGTTGAGCAGGGGCCGCGCTCACGTCTCCTGCTGCATCGAATGTTTCGCACCGTGATTTACAACCCGCACATTTCGTCCGTGATCTCTAAATCGGGGTCAACTGAGCGAGTTCGATGGAGATTGTACGTGTTTCGCGGCAAGTTTTATACGATTGTTTTAGATAGAGACATATTTTTTTTTGTTTATAGCAATTTTACATTTATTTTTTGGTGTTAGAGCGAAGTTCTAGCTGTTTGACCAGAGGAGTACCACCCTCTCACAGAAGATCGGCCTAAAGTAGTTATTATAGGTGCGTTTGATGCGTGATGACCGCTTGGCGCAGTGGTTCGAGCTGCCTTCGGCTCACAGCACATGGTGGTTGCGGGTTCGATTTCCGTCGGGGCAAATTTCGGAAATGGTCTTTTCGTAATCTGTGTTCTTTTCGTAGTCTGTGTGTCACTGGGATCGCCCCCAGTCCATTGCACGGTACCCATAGTACAAGCGTTGCTTAGTTTGGGGCAATACAGTTGGTGTATCAGTCTGGCGATATTAATTTATTATTGTTATTTATTCAGTAGGAGTAAGAGAGCCGGAAGTCCAAACCCTCTACCCCTCCCTCTGTCCCACTTCCCTTCAGTTTTATAACGTGCAGCTTAACATCAGGCACGTCGTACGCTTGTTCACCGACTTTGTTCTATAAAAAAACATAAGCACTCGTATTGGCAAGTACTCCTTTTCGTGTAACGGCAATTCAGTGTTTACTTAAATGATTGAAGGTAATTTAAAATTAAAGTTAACAGAATATGAACATTCTGAATAGAATTGAAAGCTTTAACCATAGCTCGCGCTCTATAGGTAGCTTAGTTGAAATATTCTCATAAAATGTTCATTGTATTTGTAGAGTGGTATTTGAGCGAAATTTCAACAACTGAAATTGAAATAATCGTATTATGAACTGTGTTTATTTGTGAAATTTGTGTGAGATCGATTAACGGTTTTGAAAGCTCTGTGCTATTTCCTAAAATCGTTCATTAATGCTATCCTATTTCTACTAATAATTCTAAATGAGACTGAATAAACATTAATTATCTCATCGTTTATAACCGTAGTTATTTATGTAATCAATAAATCATCTTATTTCATGGATATAATGTCCTATTTGGATTGTACAAGATTTTATTCTAAAAACCAAAAAATAAGTGAGGTAGGTATTTTACCTCCGACCGCTAAGAATCCCCGACAGGTAGCTACATAAATTACTTTCAGCGGGACTTTTCCTATTAAAATACTTTCTTTAATACGAAATTAACCTTACATTTCGGTATCGTCTTTGTTTAGATATTTTTTTGTGTCACGGAATAAAAAAATTAAAACGCTCATTTAGGCAAAGAAGAATACTACCTATCTCTTTTTTTTTCAGCTAAGCAAGCGATCATTCACACGGAAGATAGTAGCCGTATTTGGCATTCGGATACAGTAGGTAAATTGTATGGAAAGTAAGTGACGGTATCGGGTTATCCGTGTGAATGATCGATGTTTTTTTTAAAAATAATCTTCGTCCTTATCTGCTGCGCCCGAACTAATTATTATGGTTCTGCAGTTCTTCTAATGTCTAATGCGTAAAGTTACCTATTAAATAACTAGTTTTAGTATCACTTCACACGATTATGTAAGAACTCATGCTAAACAATAGTAATAAAAACTAAAAAGTTTGAAGTCCGAAAAATATTATGTTTTCAGGGGAAATGAGCGCTCGTCATAATGTCACTGGGTTTTATACTCTATCACATAAGAACCAAAATTCCATTGGCGAAATAAGTATGCACTGCAGTACACCTTCAGGGAAGAGTATTTATTTATTGTTATTTCTTTTCTCAACAGTACCTCCAAATATAGTGGACGAAGGCACCAGCGGAGACATCGTGTCCCGAGAGGGCCAAGACGTGAGTTTATCCTGCAGAGCGGAGGGCAGGCCACTCCCGCGCATCCTCTGGCGGAGGGAGGACGGAGCTAACATACAGCTAAGGAACGAGGCTGGTGAATTACGAAAAGGTAATCACATTACTACAAATTACATAATACATATACGTACATGCTGAGGCCTTTGGCACATTCCAAATTAATTGCTCAGTGTAGGTTAATTACTCAGTGAAGGTTAATTACTCAGTGAAGGTTAATTACTCAGTGAAGGTTAATTACTCAGTGAATAATTGCTCAGTGTAGGTTAATTGCTCAGTGAAGGTTAATTGCTCAGTGCAGGTTAACTACTCAGTGAATAATTGCTCAGTGTAGGTTAATTGCTCAGTGAAGGTTAATTGCTCAGTGCAGGTTAATTACTCAGTGAATAATTGCTCAGTGTAGGTTAATTGCTCAGTGAAGGTTAATTGCTCAGTGCAGGTTAATTACTCAGTGAATAATTGCTCAGTGTAGGTTAATTGCTCAGTGAAGGTTAATTGCTCAGTGCAGGTTAATTTCTCAGTGAAGGTTAAAGGTTTTATTTTGTTTTTGTTTAATAATGTTTTGTCTACGCTGTTTTCTTTTTCATTTTATTGAATTACTGTTCTGAAAACATAAGGCCTAATCCCAGAAATATCTGAATCGATTTTTATTTAATAATTTGCTTGATAGTTTATCACTGTAAAGCCAAATCTCCCATGTTAAATGTCCATAGCTCACACGTAGCAAGCAACACAACAAAGCCTTATTAAACTTATTTGTTACATCAAGTCTCTCTCTCTCTTTTCTAATTCGTAAGAGAGAATGAGACGAAATCGATATTTCTCACATCTGGTCAGATCAAACGTGCTGAGTGGGTACGTGAGAAACAATACCAGCAATGTAGGTAGATATCTACTGAACCTTTCAGCGAAAAGAATGTGGGTCTCAAAGAGGATACGGCTACAGGGGGATTACGATGACTGATTACTGCGTGACGTCATGCTCGATTTTTAAATTCTTTTGTGGGTATTATGAATTTCCGACAAGAATTCCCCGAAGCAAGTTTTTTCCTCACTTACTTACTGGTAGGTATATAAAATATATTTTGCTTTCATCCTCTGAAATGGAAGAATCTGCGATCTAATATATATATCTATTTTTTATATCGCCAGACGAACAGACTAACTGTATGGACCCAAACTAAGCAACGCTTGTACTATGGGTATAGGTCTACCAGAATCTCATGGCATTAAAAAAATATAAAAAAATGTGATTTTCATATGGCAATGTCAATTGTCACCTGCCAAATCAAAGTACAAGGTTTGTCAACCGCTGTTGAGATTTTGTGATATCTTCTTGGCAATTTATTGTTTTTGTGAAAATGTCGAAAAAGCCACTTCGATCTCAAGCGAGAAATATTGTTTTCAATGTGTATCGTAAAATAAGGGAAGAAGAAGGCGTAAATCAAACTCAATCTTTGATTTTAAAGCGCGTCGTAGAGTTGACCGGTAAGTTGGACTGAGTTGTTTTGATACTTTTAGTTTATTTTATATTTATCTTACTTAATTATAGCTTCTTTATAGGGGTTTTCAGTACTACTATACGGCGAATCATAGGTGAGTGCACATCGAACGATGGTGTATTTTCCACGCCTGGTAAAAAGAGGAGAGCGGGGAAGAAGAAAATCAACTTGGACAGTTTCGATTTACAGTTGATAAGGAATAAAGTAAATGAATTTTATACAGTTCGGAAGGAAATTCCAACAGAAATAAAACTGTTAAAAATTCTTCGACAAGAAATTGATTTCAACGGAGGGAGAGAATCTCTGAGGTAAGAAAAATATTAAGTAATAATCCTTCTCACTCGTAAGACGAGGCCTGTGCCCTGCAGTGGGACGTACGAGTATTTAGACTGATGTTGATGTTGATGATTGACTAAGCTATCGTTTCAGTAACATGATAAATTTTATTATTTTTTACAGACTTATACTTAAGGAGACAGGTTTTGAATATTTTAAATGCCAATCAAAAAGGATCATTTTGATCATTTTGTGTACGGAACTCAAGTAAGCGAACGAAAAGCAATTATACCAGTGACCTGAGCGATAATATTGGAATACTGCGAGTCTGCTAAGTGATTCGGAACGGTGCTTGTTGTGTGTAACTAGTCTTAGTGAACTAGTGTACTAGTAGTGAACTAGTACTGTGTATTTGTCGAGTTTGTGGAGAGCGAAATAAACCCTTTTTACACGTTTAACGGCATTAATTGTACCTACCCCTGTACGTGTACGTAACATTATAATAAATTAGTACATAAAGTAATATATGATTGGATTTATTTTTTTTGTCATATTTTCCTATGTTAAGAACCCGATGCATAACAACAATTTCATACACATACCTAGTATACTTTATGTTAATTAATGACTAAATATATAAATAAAAATTAAACAGTATCAAGATCGTTTAATCCAATTTCCCCAGTATTGCACACAACAAATTTTTATTTCCCCATTTGCCATGAGATTCTGGTAGACCTATACCGCACAATGGACTGGGGGCGATCCCAGTTACACCCAGACCAGGGAAAATTACGAAAAGGCGATTTCCGAAATTTACCCTGACGGGAATCGAACCCGCTACCACCCGATGCAGTGAGTCGAGCGGCCTACGCTCGAACCACTGCGCCAAGCGGCCCTCAATAAAACATGATCTATGGTAAACACATAGGGTAAGTAGTAGACAATATTTAGAAAACACTTAATTGGCAGCTGTAGGAATTTATTAAACACTATTTCTACTATTTACACTATTAAACATAATAATACTTAATATAATCCATTTTAAAATGTATACCTAATGGTATTTTCTTAAAAAAACATTGATGTACTATACCTTTGAAAAGCAAATACCAGTGTAATAAAAAAAACGTGTTTTCCTAAATTAAATTTGGGAAAATATTTCCATTTCGTCGTTTTGCAAATAAAAGAATACAATTTTTTTTTATCAATAATTGAGCTTCATAGATTTTTATGATTTCCATAACATCGTAATGTGCCTAAATTTAACTTAAATACACCTTAAGAAATGGACATAATAATATAAATCAGTATCGTAAGCCTCCAGGTTCGGCTGGGGAAATTTACAAGCCACCTTACACTGTTAAGGGCTGATGGTAAAATGGAAATTACGGTTGTCAAGGTACAAGTTATAACACCTGCGTTATTAGGCCGCTTTGTTTAAAAGTTCTAAATAGATACCTACTAAGTACTGTGTAGTTTAGAATCATTTTAGTCTGTAACTCAAAGGTATTAAGAGATACATTCGAAATTAAAGAACAACAGTTTTATGATGACAAAATAAAATAAAACTATCATCGGCAGTATGCAATCGACTTCAAGACGGTCAAAAGGTTCAAAAGTGGACTTTAATTTTTCTGATTATAATAGAAAATCGCAATTTATGCCAATCTGGTCAATCATCTTTATGATATACATATATATATATGGATGATTGACCGGATATATATATAACTCAAAGGTGACTGACTGACTGACTGACTGACATAGTGATCTATCAACGCACAGCCCAAACCACTGGACGGATCGGGCTGAAATTTGGCATGGTAGATGTTATGACGTAGGCATCCGCTAATAAAGGATTTTGATTAATTCTACCCCCAAGGGGATAAAATAGGGGATGATTGTTAAATTAAATTCCACGCGGACGAAGTCGCGGGCACAGCTAGTTATTATATAAAATTCCGGTGTGTTCGTAATTCTTCTCTTCCTAGCCAGCCTGACCCATTTTGATGTACTTTTTTGTACTTATGGGATCATCTGGATGTTTCTTAACTGGCACTATTATAGACATCTAAAAAATAACGCTAGCAAAAGCTACTTATAGCTTGAAATATAATAAAATTTCGCGCTGGGTACTAAGCTACGCCTGATTAAAACTAGCAGTGATGCGGGACGGTTGTAAGCACACCCAGATACACTTATATCGTTGCGGCCGCAGGCTTTCTATGAATATTCATATACCACCTAATTGTTTGTAACTGGGACGAAACTGGAGCGAAGAGTTAAGGTATGATATTCGTGACGGATTCGGATGTTATTCTGGGAATGTTTGAATGATATCAGGACTGTCGTTATCTATATGTCGCAGCCAAATAGCTTAATCCGCCGTTCAATTAACAGCCTAGGCACTTTACTAAACAGCTTCGTTCAACTAACGGCCTAAATGATATTCAGCCATTTGATCAAACAGCTAGGCAAATGACTTGGATCGATGACGTTTAACTACTTGCCTAGCCGTTTAATTACCTGCCTAGACTGTTCATTTCTATTTAGTTTTACTTTCTGCCACCTAGCGCCGAAACTCACCAAACTGTCAATATCTCTATATTCTATATTCTCTATGGTCAATATGGCGTCGGAAAAAAACAACTTTGATGGAATCATTTTATTAGGTACTTAGGTTTTTTACGTTTTTTTTTTAGATCCACCGAATCTATTTGCCGGGTGGGGTTTCTGTGGGGTCATAAAAAAAATAACCCTAACCTAAACCCATCCAGGTCGTTCTGCTTGGGTAGTATTTTGAAAAAGTTTTGTAGTACTTAAATTTCAACCAGTTGCCTAAGCATTAGCCAGCCAATTTATTAAATGTTGTAATAGACTATACGGCTGAATATCATTTAGGCCGTTAGTTGAACGGCGCTGTTTAGTAAAGTGCCTAGGCTGTTAATTGAACGGCGGATTAAGCCAGTTGGCGGCGACATATATAATATATTAATACGTGAAGGACAAACTTTGTACCACTTTTTACGAAAATTGCGCGGACGGAGGAGTTTGAAATTTGGCACACTTATTATTTATATAGAGAAGGTGTGCGGAATGCTAATATTTTTATATTATAATACTTAGAAATACATTAAAATCAATAAATAAAACATTACACACATACATTTGTAACTTCCACTAGGTAACTGACTTGGTGACTGACTTTCTGACTGACAAACGGTGACAGTTTTATTTTTCGGACTTCCATAGTGCATTCTGCGTGCCAGTATCAAATAGTATTTGACAATAGAACCTTAATGACGTTTAAAATTTAAATTTAAATGAATTATGCTCGAATTTCGGCCATTATAACGGGAATACTAGTCATTAATGCACAGTCGCTTTAATTTATTAGAGAATATGCAGTATAGTACCTACCTTACCTTGTAAGCCTATTTCTATTTGATTCTCTCATTGATAATGAATTTAATTTAGATATAAAATATGCAAATAGATTGATTTAATCATTAACGCACTGAATAATACAACATTTGGAGTTTGTAGGTAATTTCCACGGTTAACCCGGCAACTATAATTTCCATACATTTTATTGTATAAGCCTTGAGCTAGCTGCCCCTTGCCCCTCTGGCTGGAGCGCACTTGCGCTCGCCCTCTGTCCGGGTGAAGTTGTTATGGCCACTCTGGCCAACAACATATAGTCATTAAAAAAAAAAGTGTCAAATACGTCCAATAATCTGTAAGAAATTTATTGAATTAACTATGTATTAATAGTACAAGCCCGAGAATTTAAAATATTATGAATTCGAATTGATTTCATGTTTAATTCCTATCAGCTTTGTTTATTAAGAAAACATTAAGACTGTTGATAAACGTACGAATGGATTATGTACTGTAGTAAACCTACCGTACTTATTTATCAAATAATAAATATCGCCAGACTGACAGACCAACTGTATGGTCCCAAACTAAGCAACGCTTGTTCTATGGGTACCGTTTAATGGACTGGGGGCGATCTTAGTGACACCCAGACCTGGGCAAATTATGGAAAGGCGAACCACCATGTGCAATGAGCCGAGCGGCCTACGCTCGAACCACTGCGCCAAGCGGTCGTCGTTATTGCCTATTTGTTTTATATTTTCTCTTTGACCATCTCACTTTGTGTAAGTATAAAAGTCGGCAAACAAGCGTACGACCCGCCTGATGTTAAGCGGTTACCGTAGCCCATAGACGCATGAAATACACGCACATTGCTGACCTGAACGGGCAGAGGAAGGTGCGGAAGGGGGGTAAGGAGGGGGGCGTTGGGCTTCCGGCTTTCACTCATCGTACGAAACGCATCTAAATTAGCAAATTAACGCCCATCTTCTGTGCCCGTATAAGCCTGTATACAAGCTCTTGTCCTATCCCCCCCTAGAAAGAATCTTCCGTAATGTAGCTGTCCTTCCAACTATGTGAAGTAATTTTATTTCGCCTGCTTATCCTGTACCAACAAGCGTGAGTGATAGTCTTCAGTTTCGATTTGCGGCGGCAACGAGGCGCGTCTTGGCGTTCTTATGCCTTTAAGGGGCTGTGGCCAAAAAAATGAATCGCGATTTTGGGCCATCTGACACTCGCATTCGCTAGCCACGTCATGACATCGGCACTACGGAAATCTATGGAGCAGCCTAAATAGTTCTTTTTTAACAGAATTAAAAATAGAAGGAGGAAGTTCTCAGTTCAGTTGTTTTTTTTTATGTATGTTACCTCAGATCTCCCTCGTTTATAAACCAATTTGAAAGAATATTTATTTATTAGATATTTTTATTGTTTATATTATTATTTATTGATACTTGTAGGACCCATAGAAATGTTACCAAAATCGGTTCAGTAGTTTGGGAGATGGACTATTTACAGTTACCAGCAATTCAATACGTAGTTTACCATTAAAAACATGACCAAAACTTTATTAAAAAAATATCGACTCCAAAAAAAACTGGGTGCGCTAAATAAAACGCTAGAAATTTTGAGGTCCCTAATTTGGAGTCAGTGTCAATTCAAGTAAGTAGGAGTTGGTAGGTACCTAAGAAGCTGTCCTAACGTAAAGTAAAGATGACCACCACTGCAGCGACACCATATGAAATAAATTGTCATTTCTAGCTTTTTAGTGCAGGTTTTATTGAAGTCAGTTCAATTTTTTTTATTTACACCAAAAATTTGGGCGTCAAGTATACTGATTCCATGTGCCCGCGGCATAGTCGAAGTAAAGATGTTCCGTTTAAAAAAAACCGGTAATCGGCATTGAAAGTCTTTTAACACAAAGGCAATTGCAAATTGAATTATGCCGAAAAATTGTATTTTTCTTAAATTCGGTAGTAAGCTAGATTATAAACATCCGATAGTAAGGTCGGTCGTCTGTCATCTTGGAATCAAAAATGTACGTCATAATCGTAATCGGCACGCCATAAAACCTAGAAAATTATACCCATATGCCAGATTTTCCTAAATATTTGAAGTCCGCAACTTGGGATTAAAAAAATCACATAATTATACTTCATAAAATATAGCTTGATCTCTGCGACAACTGTCAGTAAAATCACGCCTATGAAGTCTTGAATTTCATAATAATACAGACAGTACCTGTCAATGTCATACTTTATGGGCATGCCGATCTAATTAGTGATGGGCCATGAATCATCGTGACCACAGACGATATTTGAAATAAAACTTAATTTATCTTTTAATTTTATTGTATATTTTAATATCATAACATTATTTACATTTGTGCATACTGGATCTAAAATAATAGTGAGTAAATAAAATCTAATTTCGGGAGCGGGACGTCCGATTTGATAATATTTGAGAACAAGAGTTTATAATTAATTTACAAGATTGTTTTAGCGATTCAGAAACTGATCCAGACATGGATTTGGGTTGTACTCCTTTAAGAGAATAAATGTCATTTTATATTAAAATATTTGTTTTTAGCATTGATGATAGCAAGAAACGTCCATAATTTCTATCGACATTTTTTTATATCCTCACAACCCTATAAATATAAATTTGACTTAAGTCGCAGATATCAATATTAGTCATGGCATCTCTTTATGACTAATTATTGCAGAGCTCAGTGGGATGAAATCTATACAAATAAATAAAATTGGAGTGTCTGTTTGTAATATCAAAATAACCCCTTTTCACTAAATGCATATGAAAGTACATACGACACCTAAAACAAAAACGCGTTTTAAAAAATGTTTGTCTGTCTGTCTGTCTGTGTGTTTGTTCCGGGTAATCTCCGAAACGGCTGGATCGATTTTGACGGGACTTTCACTGGCAGATAGCTGATGTTATAAGCAGGTTAATTAATTTTAGAAAAAAAAATGGGTCCTGTCACGCGGGCTCAGAACGCGGGAGCGGGCTTTTTGTTAAGTTAAATTCCACGCGGACGAAGTCGCGGGCTCAGCTAGTATATAATAAATTTAGTAAGTAAATTTATTTGACACATAAAGGAACGAAAAATTACAAGAGAGTGACAATTGATCTTCTTAAACAATTGACAGAGAATAAATCCAGAAAAAGAAATCAAATATGAAATTTAAATAAAACCTCATTTTATTTCTAACAACCAAACTATGTTTTATGAAGAATAGTACTCCTAGTTTTCGCTTCTTCCTATATCTATGGTTCCCCAGATAATTTGGTCATGTCACTCTGTCCGACCGCCCGACGTCACAGTCCTTTTATTCAGAGGCTAGAAGGCTGCAAACTGGCGCTAAAATGGATTTTTGGTACCGCTACAAAACTGTGTTTAAATATTGAAAGCAATATAATTATAGGGTAGGTTACCAGTTTAAAAAAATAAATCCCATTTACTAAATATTGCCGATTTGTTAAACCCGCGTCTTGCGGGCTATCAGGTCTCGGGTTCAAACCCCGGCTCGAACCTCTGGATTTTTAGAAATCTATGTGCGAATCATAATTTCTATATTATGATTATCACTTGCTTACGGTGAAGGAAAACATCGTGATGAAACCTGCATGTCTTAGAGGATTTAACCAATTTTCGAAAGACATGTGAAATCCGCCAACCCGCACTGGGCCAGCGTGGTGGATTATGCCCTGAATCCCTCTCGTGTTGAGGGGAGGCAAGTGCCCAGGAGTGGGACGTCAAAAGGGCTAAAACTATTATTTATAATATATTACTAAATATTGAGCTCCGCAATGGCCTTTTTCACGTAATCACCTCTAACTGGTGGTATTTTAAATTATTCGAATTGATATCGGAAACGGATAAGATCACTTACACGTCTGTGTTAATGCCAAATTAAAATTTATTTTGAATATTTTTCCACTGTTGTATGTTATGACATATTCGATTACGTCATACGAATATGTCATACAATTATTAACATACAAATAAATAAATATTGCCAGACGAACACACCTACTGTATGGTCCCAAACTAAGCAACGCTTGTACTATGGGTACCATACAATGGACTGGGGGTGATCCCAGTGTCACCCAGACTAGGGAAAATTACGAAGAGGCCATTTTCGAAATTTACCCTGTCGGGAATCGAACCCGCAACCACCCGATGCAGTGAACCCAGCGGCCTACGCTCGAACCACTGCGCCAAGCGGCGGCCAAATTATATTTTTTAGTACATTTTAAATAGTCAAAAATATAAGTTGACATTTAAAATACCCCTTCCCCCTGAACGACTTTATAAATAAACAATGATTATAATATAAAATATAATTAATAAATCATTAATAAACTAACCATTTTGTTAAGTAATATTCAAAAGCAATGTCTACTGAAATACATGTCTTTAAATAAACGTATGTTTTCTCATAATGTCTTCCTTCGCCGTTCAGCAAGTGAAAATTTACGTTGGAAATTATATGGAAATAGAATAATGAACTTTAAAAAAAAGACTGAAAATCTGTCAAAATACTACTATATACAAGTAGATATAGTATCGGACTCGCACTTGACATATATTTTTTATTTGACCAAAGGAGTTTCCACTCTCTTCGTTTACGTAATGGTTACGTCGAATTTATTTAAATTCGGATCTGAAAAAATTCGGCATAGGTCCGACCTCGATGACGTCCGCAGACGACTGAGCTAGTTAGAATATGACAGTGATGCAATGACTTCATGTATAGAAAATATGAGATGACACTAGTGACCGCGCGCTCGGAAGTTAAACCACATAAGCGCTAAACAATATTTCTTTGGTTTTTAACAAAACTAGGGAATTAATTAAATTTTTCGATTATGCTGATCCTAGATATTATCATTTACTATGTTTTAGAAAAAAAATCGTGATCTAATTCGTAATAATATCGTGGATGAAACGAAAATAAAAAGCACTAACAGCCAACATTGGATTTTTTTTCTATCGAGGAAATTTCACTTAATCGTGTTTTCCTATATATGTAATCCTAGTTAATGTTTTTGAATAAAACATATCTGAATATAAGCTTCTTAATCTATAAAATGATAGAAATATTTCGAATTAAAAACCCAAAAATTGCGAATGCCTCCTCCTAATTTCTCATTGTCAGCGCGGGATGATCCCATTTCCTAGTGTGTTTTTTGTTCGCTCAGCTATTATCTAGGAAAATTTATGTGATTTAGCATTACTATGTGATGTAAGAACTACGAATGGAAATGTCTATTTCTCTTCGAATATTAAGCAAACATGAATTCAGTTGCAGTAGAATATGTATGAGAAGTTAAATTCAGTGCGTACAAAATAATGGTCATCCCGTCCGTCAATTTCACATTGAATGTATGGTCTATTTTAAAAATATATTAAATAATAGGTACTTACCCACAAACCTACTCATAAGACACCTATTCTTCTTCTTATCGTATGGAACACAACTCCCGTATCAAAGTTTTCAGACCGCCCAAAGGTAGAACATGGCTTAACGATTGATAGGATCGACAGCTTAATGTGCTCCCCAAAGCATAACCAGATGCGCTCAGTTGTAAATGCCTGTAGCGGTCACCAATTCAGGTGTTTATCGCCTCGAGCGCTTCTTACTTTTACTAACTTACTTCTTACTTACTCTTCTTCTACTTTTGGAAATGTAATATGCGAATTTCGATTTTTTTGTGAGAAAATCCATATGCGCTAGCGGGATTTGAACATAAGCCATTCCCTCTGGGCTACCACGGATTTTGATACGTGGGTAATATTATTCTGAAAATGATAGACAGACTGGACTTCCCTTTCATTCGGCATTGCTGCGACAAACATGCCACAGTAACGATGCCAGTGAGAGGACACTGACACAGTTGTCGGCTATTTAATTTAATTTAATTATTATTGTAGTGTTTTTAAAAGTTTATCATGTAATGTGATGATCTTGGTTATCTTAAAAAAATAAAATAAATTATAATATAAAAAAATTGAATTTATCATTAAATTACAATTGATTTTAACGGGTTTACCTACTACCAACATTTATGTTACAATATCCACAGATATTAAATATATAGTGGTAACAGGAATATAACGTCACATATCGTTAGAAGAGGCGTTACGACAAAAAGGAAGAAACAAACAACAAAAATAACAGTTTCGATTTGTGTCGTCAACGAACCGCGTCGCTCCGCCCGCCCTCTATTGCTTTAATTTCTCTTTGTCAGCGTGCGGTAAGCTTTCATTTCCTAGTGAAGGCTGCTGTTACTTTATATAGTTTTCTTGTTATTGTCAATACCATACGTGGTTTACTTATTAATTTCATACTTTATACTTTTGAGAGTTCTGCCGTTGGACTCTAGTCACAACGCTAGTTTCAAGGCGTTTGTGGTTCGGGCCCCCACTGAAAGGCTGTCAACTTTCATGCAGGAAGACTACTGGCCGAAGGGTGTGGTATTCAGGCGCTTTCGGGGCAAATTGCCGCCGGCACCACCAATAGTTTAGTGTTAGTTTTATTATAAATATGTATGTATGTTAGTTTATAAGGTATTTATCTATGGGCCTGCGATGCCTGAATATAAATAAAAAAATAAAAGAAATTACAGTTCAGTTTTAAAACAATCTCGAATGGATGGTGTAGTAATCTCCAACAATCGTGAAACACATTTCTTATAATAGCGCGACCCCAACTAAGAATATCCGGACAGAAACTCAGCTCGTTTTAGTTCCACTTGTATTTCCTTTATTATTATTCTAACCAGGCCATAGCAATCCAATTTAGGTATTAACAAAGCTTAGTTTGAGGCCTAATCAACATTTTTTTTTGTTTTTTTTTAATTGACTAAATGTTGTTGTCCAGAGCCTAATCGACATTATGAATTAATTGTGCTTATGTATTCAGTCTCATTTACATCACCAAATTAAGGCTCACATAGTACAATCGTTGCGTAGTTAGGGAATATACAGTTGGTGTGATATAAGCCTCTGTTACACAAGGAGTGTTTCGCAAATGTTTTGTACACCTTATAGAGTGAACAAAACGTGCTAAGTTCACCTCTTAAAAGCAATAATCGCCCCATAAACTTTCCTCGGCATTCGAAAAAAAGAACCAAGCATTGCTTGAATGCAGCGAGTTTTTTTAATCATAATGTCAAATACCACCAGAGATAATCGCATAGAGAGTCCTCGTATCCACGGGAAAATCGTTTACGATTTCTCGCCGCTCGCGTTCGAGAACTCTCCTCGTGTAACTTCGGCTTTAGTTTGGCGACAATTATCTATTTATAATATGCGTATCCTTGTCATTAGTGGACATGTTCATGGGCCCAAGTCTGAACTTGTCGAAAGTGGAGCGACGGCAGATGGGTGCCTACCTGTGCATCGCCTCCAACGACGTGCCGCCGTCCGTCAGCAAGAGGATCATGCTAAGCGTAACTTGTAAGTATCAAAATTTGATTCTGATGTTGTCAGGGTTGTCACCTTCGGATACTTGTCAACTTGTCAATTTGGATGGTGTGAACCGGGCGTAAAAAGCGTTGTTTTGGAGAACAGTTGGTAAGAGTGACAGTCTACTAAGCTGCTCTATGAAGCGAGCCCGCCCGCTTCAACAGGATTGCTTCATTTCCTCAGCTACACTCCGCTTGGCTCAAGTTTACAGAAAATGTATCGGTTTGAAATTCAAGTGGCTACCATTTTTTGGTGCCAAACAAAATGACTTTCAATGGTTGTGTTGGATTATTTGCATAATAATGGCTGGAAATTGCCCTGGGCAGAGCAACGTGGAAGAGAAAAAAGGAGGCCATTGACCAGGAGTGGAAGTGGGAGTGGGTCCTAAGCTAATATAGTATTAATAAGTTACACTTTATCTCCTAGTTCCTCCATCGACCCTGGTCGCGACGAAGGTGATCGGAGTGCCGACCGGCTCACAGGCCAGACTCGAGTGCTTCGTGGAGGCATATCCTCAGGCCATACACTACTGGCTGAAGAGTGGAGAGGAGATGATATTATCTGGGTATGTTTTATCTTTTTATACAACAAAGTCGCCAAGCAAGCGTCAAGCCCACCTGATGTTAAGCAGTTACCGTAGCCTATTGATGCTTGCAATACCCAATAGCATTGTTCGCACGTTTCCGATCTTAAGGGGAGTGGAAATTGGAATAGTGGGAAGGGGGGGGGGGGGTAAGGCACGCCGATCTTCTGTGCGAGGGTGGTACTACCCTATCAAGCCAGTCTGTATAATTATGAAGCAATTAGCAGTAAATTAGCTACAGTTTTGCTATGCCACCGAAAACATGTTGTATGATTGATTAATTTGCTTACTTTAAGAACCTAAATTATTATTTCGGACTTCTGAAACACTCTGTAGATACGGTAGATGTGCTGCTTTCAAGATACCACAAGGAGAAACTCATTAGCACCATAGTTTTTAAATCTAACCTAAACCAATTTAAAAAAGAAAATACCACAAACAGAACTACAGACCATACAAAGCTAATCCAATTGAGAATTCTAATTATCTCAAAGAGCACAAGATACATGATGATACCCATCAAGTAGATAGCGCTGTGTCAAGAGTATCCATTTAAAATAATTACACTAATTCGTTAAATTCGCTTTATGACAGATCTACCTAATCTCGGGACCGTTTACTCGTTTATGAGGCATTAAATTTTCAAAGCCAGTGCAGATGATCACTCCGTTAAATTTATTTGGTTCTTCAACGCTCTCTTATTGTGCTTTATTTATTAGCTTGGGCCGCTGTAAAATAAACTTTGCTGACGGAAATTGAATTGCGAGATTGAGCAACACCTTGTAGTTGGCTCGATAAATATTTAATCAAAATACTTATTAATGTTCACAAACATAATATAATATGTTTATTATGTATTAATTGTAGCATTTAATACTACTAACGATGCTCCTATGGCATAGATTAAAGGTACCTACTTGTAATAATATGATATTATTAGATACTATTTCTTTGCTAGGTACATTATTTCAGGATTATCGATGGGGAAAATATTTTAACAAATAAAAGTTAGACCGACTTCAAAAACCTGGGGGTACTTAAAAGCTGGAAATATCTAGGGACCTTGCAATTTATTTTATTTGGAGTCGGTCGCACTACGTTAGGACTACTTCTTAGGTTCAAATGCATGCAGACGAACATAGAACCTCCTCCTTTTTTCGAAGTAGGTTAAAAATTAACCTATAGTTTAAGTATCCTATGTGGAGAATGGGTAATACTTACTTCATTATTTTAGCGAGAGCCAAAAAAAAATTGAATCACCAAAGGATACTGGTATTATTTAGTTTATTCTATCTTTGTTATCCGTGTATTTAATAAAATAGTTTTCTCTTCATAGAGATAGATCTCATCCGGTAAATAATCTACAGTCTATTGTAACACCTACAGGGGCAAGCACGAGATATCGGAAGAGAGAATCTCGTCGTATCAGTTGCGAACGATTCTGGTGGTGTCGCAGTTCAGTCCCGAAGACGTCGGCACGTACACTTGTGTCGCTACCAACACCATGGGCAAGGCGGAAGGAACATTGAGACTTTATGGTAAGGTCAAGTTCAAGCACAATTTTTTAATTCATTAATTTTACTAGCAGAAACAAAAAGTCGTTTGCTTTGTACATAATAGGTAAAGAATAACAACATTAGTTTAAGGTGTAACATAAAAAAGATGGTTGAGCCTTGTTCTCCTATATAGGTTATAAAATAACCTGTAATAAGGAGATTCCCTGTATTATTAAATGCAGAATCTTACAAACGAACATTATAGGTATATACAGCCTGGCGCTACCATGGCGACTTTAATTTAACACACAGGTAGGACTAGTGGTCAATAATCATAAAGTACCTAATCAAATTGGCATCACCCTTGAAATCCGATTAATTCAGCTACTCTTACGCTCTTCCTACTACTCGGAGCGGGGCGAGCTAATAGTATTATTATTATTATTTCTAATAGTATTTCTTTTACGTTTTAATTTCATTGCAGAAATGTTATTATCCGTGACCTCGGCAGGTGACCTCTGCGCTAGAGTTATTTACGTACAGGCTGCTCCAAAATGGTATTGAAAATGTTGAATAATTCAATGAATAATAATATTTAATAAAATTTAAATATCTCGAAAATCAGACAATGCGGAGCCTAATTCGTATTAATTTACGGTCGCCATGGTAGCGCCAGGCTGTATACTTGGGGTTGTTCCCTCAAACCGGCAATAGACTTGGACGTTATAATCATTGTTGGCTAGCTCCTGGCCTACAAAGCGTGTGGCATCAGATTGTAATTAATAGGTTGCAAGACATAATTCAATATTTTTGAATTTCGAACAGAAATCAAGATAACAACCACAACCACTACGACAACCACAACGACGACCACAACAACCACCACGACTACCACAACCCCGCCGCCGACCACCACAGAGCCGCCCCGTAAGTTATTGATATTCCCTGGATGTTCGGTATTTTTGCCTTTTACACGTGAACTACAAAGCAAATTAATTCAGATATTAGATTATTATCTATTATTATTATTATTATCAGCCTGTTGAATTCCAGCACCCAACAATATTAAATAACGCTTGTTATCATTTCCGATTGTAGTAAGGTAGGCAAAATAAGTATACAACAATTTATTAAAATTGCTGGGTTTTTTCAAGTGTTCGACTTTCGTTCACATTACTAACCGACTTCCAAAAAAGGAGGAGGCTCTATGTGTATCTCTCTGTATGTATTTTTTTATATATTATTTATATGCACAATACTCATCCAAACCACTTTTTAAACATTCTGTAAAAGTACTATTTTTTTTGACGTTTAAAAACTCATTTGTTTTTTAGGTTTCGTTGTACCACTACAACCTGCAGAACAGAAATTTTATACACCAGATGTTACAACATACGGTAAGTCCTAACCTATACTTCAATGGCACAAAACACCAGGGGCCCACCGCTGTTAACCGCTGGCATCTCGATTGACTCGCAATACGTCAAAACTGCGTATTCAGATACGCGAAACGTCAGTTTAGCCCCAGCGCAGAACTTTGGAAAATAAAACCGAAACCAATATGTTAGCAGTACCCGGCCCGACCATATATCAACCACCAAAGATGTCGAACTACCGTTTTTGGGCAGATAATTAAAGACCAGTGGTTTACTGATAGAATGGAGATGTATGTATTAGCGTATGTATATTAGCAGATCTTTGGGGCCTGGGGTCAATAGTTAGGTACCAATCTAGCGGAAATTATTATAAAGGGAGGTTGCTTATTATTTTTATTTAATTATTCTTAGACACAATGCAGAACGTGATCGAGCAGTCCGTTCTCGACAACAACTGGCTTCCGACTGCCGAATCCACAGGATCCAGCGGCCATCAAGCATTACCGCTCCCCACTCTAGTGGTCATCTCAGTGTTGCCATATTTAAAACACGTTTTTAATAAGTTATACTTTATTATTGAAAAAGCTAGTAGGGAACTTGAAATTGTACAGAGTAGGAGATGATAAGCTATTTGTATGAAAACATATGTGTCAATTTAATTAAGCTATGTGTTGTGTTAAGCCGTAAATTGGTTTCGCCGCAATTTGATGATTTATGCCTACTATAAATAAGGTCGTTTGCAACTAACAGGGAACATTTCCAACATAAGCTGAGCTGTACTCATCACGGATGTCAACAATAAAGAGAGCTTAGCTTAAGCTGGAAATGTACACCCGTACCTACAAAAGCAAGTTTTGAACATAAAACTAAACACTTTTAGATAATTATCAGACATGAAAACCGCTTGGGTATAGACCCTTAATTTTAGTTCAATCAAATTGTTACGTAACTAATTAAAACTATGAAAATTATCCATTATACATTAATTATACTTACCTATAAGAAATGTAAAAACGTTGCGGGTGTAAATATATAAGGAATTAGTGTTTCGAAGTTATTGTGATGAAACTAATTATGTAAGTTACACATATTATATCAATTATAATGGCCATCTCGAAAATATACTTACTTAACAAACTTATGCTTTTTAAAATATGTGTTAAAGTATATTTTAAACGATATAAATGAAATTTTGGATTTTGTAACCATTTTTATTTCCAAACAATAAATTCTTAGATAATGAATATTCTCCAGTATTCCAAAGTTATAAGATACATTTTTCAACCAATATTCCGTTTGGCAAACTTCTGTTGCGATGTTGTTGTTCTATGAGCGGACTAACAACTTTTAGTTTACTAACTAGATGCTTTATCGCAGTTTTAACAAGGTATATTTTCGGGTGGGCTCTCGGTTAGGCTACGTAATGTACAAATATAATAAATTAATCTGAACACAAGCCGTGTTTTTAACACAAGGACTGATGGGAGAAGTTTGTTTAAAAACATGTTTTAGTTGGACTGAGAAAATTGAAAATGTGGTATTGTAAAGGCACTGACTTTGTATATATGTTGGTTGGAAAAACAGGGATTGGAGAATAAATAATAGGAGTAACCTACGTTTCTGTAGGTATCAGGTAAATGAGGAAACGAAGGAAGTTCAACAAACATTAAGTTCTTTAAAAGGCAAGTTTACAGGTCGTTTAAAAGTCGACACCGCGTCTGCTCCCCTTAAATTCCAGATGTCCTGGGTTACCACTCATCATCAGATGGACCTTCTATCATTATGCCTAACTAGGCAATAAATCAAAGGCATTGATTAGGTATTGTATACTTAAATATAACCAAACTGGTATTTTTTTCCCTTCATAGAGAAACGACGCAAAGTGAGAAAGAGAAGCGACAATGGTGCCAATTCTATTGGTACACAAACCAAATCTTAACTAAACTAATGTATTGTCGTAATTCTCACTGTCGCACGCAACAGCAATTAAGTTAAATTTAGTTTAGAATTAGCTCCATTTAAATGTATATTGCATTAAAATAAAACTAATCTGGGATAGAAAACGTAATAAAACAGTACATCTGAGGATAGGATGAATGTGATTGTCATTGTTATTACTTATAAGTACTTCAAGAAATTAACTTGTTTATTTTTAAGTAATGAAGTAAAGTGAATTATAATACACATTAAAATATATAACATCGTATAGTAATCAACAATTAAAGCATATCAAAAATGTTGTATATATACATAAAACTGTAAATAGTTATAGGATATTCTTAATTGGTACGCAAGAGAAGTTTCGCGAACTAACTTGTTTTGTGAAGCTTTCGCGACAGCTGTCACCGAATTGTTTTTAATCTATTTAAATTCTAGGTGCGGAACTTTTATTATTTTCGCCTTTTGTTTTATTTCGTTAATAGTTCTGTTAGTGGCGGAGACATGAATGCTCTTTAAAAGTTTTGGAAAAAAAACAGTGCCTCTAAGGACGCCCGAATAAGCGAAGCTTTATAGTATAAAGCGCAGGAACCAAGCGTTAAAAACAGCTGCAGAGCGCGCGCCACTCTGTATATCTATATAGGTATATGCCGTGTAACGCTACTGACGCTTAGCAGGGATAGAGTGGTCATGCGGCGAGCGCCCCGAACGTCCGTATATAAGCTTCACTTCAAAAGAATATGAAAACCCAATTCTGAATTATTTTATTTCACCGCCACATCCGGCCTCATACATAATAATTCCATTTGAACCAAATCTCGCCTTACTCCTATATCGTGAATAAATTATGGTGTTAGTCCACACCCAGCGACAGTCGTTAAACATGCATAACTGTGTAGCCGCGCCTTGTAAACACAAACTATTGCTTGTAGGAAACGCCTCCCGTGATCGTTTGGACAATCAAGACACTCTCCCGTATTAATAAACATATCTCAAGTATGAGAATGATCTTGAAAATGTCACTCTTATGTCATACCGGTACGAAATGACATGTCAAAAGCGTACTCAAGATCGATCCCAGATTTGAGATCGATTTATAAATACAGGCCTCAGACACGGCCACTACGATAGATTAACATCAGTGGACAAGTTGGATTCCGATTGGCCAACTCAAATGTGTTTGGCCCTAATGATGTGGAAACAGGATCCGTTTAAAGATATAGCTGTAGAGTAGAGCTAATTTGTAGAAATCAGCACGATTTGGGACGAGTTTCAGAAACGCTGTCAATAAAAATGTAAATCCTCATGGATTTTACACAGATTGACTTTCATGTTAAAAGACATTTTTTTTTATCTCAGTCTTTTTAAACAAATGTATAGATAGCATTCTACTTATTTTTTTTACAGAGTCTTTGTGTAAAATAAATTTCACCCAGTATTGTTTGCGATAACCCTACATTAATTTTTCTTGGTTTATATATATTTTAAATCCAAGCTGTTTTATTTTAATGTAAGCGTTATTTAGTTTTAGGGAGAATGTTATGTAAATATTGCTCACAGACTAGTCTTAATCGCCGTAACTTACTTAAGCTGGTATTATCGCCACGAAATAATAATGTACATAATAAGGATATCATTAAACGAACAATTTATAATTCATGGATTTCGTTTTATTTAAAACACCTAAATGTTTACCTGTGTCATCTCACAAACCGGCTTTCTTTTACATTCAAAATCTTCTTATTATTATAACTGAATAACATAATAACGTTTCTTATAACCATGACCCTATAAAATAGGTAGGTATCATTTGTGTCATCTATACATAGGTACTAAACAAATTAAAGGTAAATTTGTGTATGTACATGAAATATTTAGTTCAAAAAATATCGTAACTTTACTTTCTATAGAGAATTCGAAGCTATTAGCTTACTTATTACGGTGAATCCATTAAAACTAAGCGTGATTATGTCCACGGGAAATGTTGAACATACTTTTTATCACAGAAAATGAGAGGGTTCTCAGAACTCAGGGGATATTAAAATAAAAACAAAGTTCCACCCTAACGTTACATGCACCTGTTAAGTCGTTTAAAAAATATACCAAAACTCATGCATATTAACTCCATATTTTTCTATATTGGGCTCAGTTTCTACTAAAGGTTAAAACTACAGAAAATATGCAAAAGGTCTACGCCGTAGCCAGCGTAGGCACACCTGCTACGAACTATGCTACGGGGACCGAAGTTAATTTTGCATTTATTTTTAACTTTCCTTTTACATAGAACCTTCGTATTTGGTGCCTGCCGAAATAGAATATTTTACGTTGAAAACAGAAATACCTGCACTTGGGATGTTGGTTTATAATATTCAGAGCCCTTTGGGTATGAAAAAATGCGTGTAGCTTATTTTCTCCTCCAACGCAATTTGTTGAATTGAACTAGAGGGAAAAGATGTTGATTTGATGCGTAGCTCTTATCTTCTACTTTTTCATGTTATTTTTAAAATGACTAGAATATACCTGACGTTTTTTAATGATGTAGGTAAACGAGTTTTGAAACATTCAATTACTTCTTACGTTGACTGAACACACGTTTCAGGATCTACAGTGTTCCAAAATTTTACAAGGAAAATCTGGGTGTCTTCACACGTAAGCGTCGCCTGTTCATATTATACTTTCAATTACAACTTCAGCGATTCCATTAAAACTTTTACTTATTATAACTGAAAGCCTAACATCGGTTTCAGGAAAACAATGTAGGCATTAATGTTATTTTCCAAAATGTAAGTTTCAACATGCCACCAACGAACATGTCGCCATGCCCGTCAGTACCATGGCGCCTCCTGCAGTGCCAAGACGCTTTGTGATGCAAATGTTAGGACAAAAACAATTTAAATGTTAATTTATTTACCGGAGCATAAAATTACGCGGTCTGTTTATCTGGTCATGTAAATTTGTAATTATGGTAACGACAAAATTAAACGATTTTTCTAAATTGTTACTTACAATCAGGAATTTAATAATTACACATCAGGAATATTTAATTATTTTTTTATCTCCTATAGGGGTTCCTATTTATCTGTTTCAGAATATTTAACTGTTTCAGACACAAATGAAATAATTTTCTGCAACACAAATCGATGTTTTTTAATACAATATAATTAAGAGTTTATACTCTGAAAATGTATGGCATTATAATTTATTCATTCATTATTTGATAGGGTTATTTTTCAAAACACTTTCAGTTCTTATATCTAAAACGTTATTTAATTAACGCATTAAGTTATAGCTACTTGTAGTAAAATCATGGAAGATGCCCATCACTACATAGTATTAAACAAAGTCGCTTCCCGCTGTCTGTCCCTATGTATGCTTAGATCTTTAAAACTACGCCACGGATCTTGATGTGGTTTTTTTAATAGATATTCAAGAGGAAGATTTATATGTATAATACATGCATAATATATAAAGAAACACTGATAATTTTAGAGCCGTGCGAAGCCGGGGCGGGTCGCTAGTTAATTTATAAATCACTATACAAACAAAAGATACGTAACATTATTGAAATAAAACTATTTTTCGGATTTTATCGCGTTTATTAACTTTATGTTCCCGACGTTTCGGTTGCTTTACATCAGCCATGGTCACGGGGGGACTGAGGTGTTAGACGTCCTGATGTCATAGTTAGTAACTGGGTACCCTCATATTTAGTTGTTGTTTGCGGTCCGATCCACGCAGAAAGTGCTCACAGTGTCTCTAGGTCTTGCAATGGTACACTTGGTTTTGGATTTAATTATATTAATTACTGGATCCCAAGTTGGTGGTAGCACCCAGCCATCTTCCCTATTGAATTAGGATATTTTTTAATTTCAATGGCCTCACGTATCATCCTTGGTCGGAATCGGTGTCCACCAACTTGGGATTCAGTAATTAATATAATTAAATCCAAAACCAAGTGTACCATTGCAAGACCTCGAGACACTGTGAGCACTTTCTGCGTGGATCGGACTGCAAACAACAACTAAATATGAGGGTACCCAGTTACTAACTATGACATCAGGACGTCTAACACCTCAGTCCCCCCGCGACCATGGCTGCTGTAAAGCAACCGAAACGTCGGGAACATAAAGTTAATAAACGCGATAAAATCCGAAAAATAGTTTTATTTCAATGTGTAGTATTCGCGTAAATATAAGAAAACAATACGTAACATTATTATTTTTATAGACGACCGCTTGGCGCAGTGATTCGAGCATAGGTCGCTAGACTCACTACACGGTGGTTGCGGGTTCGATTCTCGGTTCGATTTCCGGGGCAAACTTCGGAAATGCCCCTTTCGTAATTTGCCCAGGTCGGGGTGTCACTGGGACCGCCCCAGTCCATTTTATGGTACCCATAGTACAAGCGTTGCTTAGTTTGGGACCATACAGTTGGTGTGTCAGTCTGGCGATATTTATTTATATCTTTTCTTTTTCAAACAATGCTTGGAAAAGTTAGTAAACATTCATTTCGTATAACTGCCTCCATTTATGTCTTGCGTATTCAGACTTGGACAGCACTTTCATAAGAATCTAGACAAATATGAGCTATATCACAAGAAATATAGAGGCCATTTATCTGATAAATTCAGAAAGTTGTTTTAAAGGTATCTCGCTTGTTATAAGCGTTTGGTTCAGAAATTGGTTCAACTGTATGTGTTTTCACAATATGAAAAGTTTTCCCTATTCTATTAATTTGGAAGGTTTTGCGTCGGAAGTTGCTTGTGATGGCGGGTTGTTTCTTTTATTGATACCTATTACAACAATGTTGGAAAACAAGCATATAATCCAACTATACAGTGTACCACCTAATGTTAAGCAGTAACAGTAACAGTGCAGTTCATATCGTTTATTTTGTGTAGGCCTACGGGGGCACTTACAAATTGTCAATTTTACATATTTTTTTTCTTATATCTACAACCGGATCGGAACGCGACCTCGACTGAGAAGATCCGGCAAGAAACTCAGCGGGCTTGTCTTTTTACATGTCATATTTTTATTTTTTATCGCAGTAGCAGCAACTGTAAGGTATAGACTCTCACAGAAGATCGGCGTGTAAAGTATCTAATTATAGGTGCGTTTCGTACGATGAGTGAGAGAACTGGAACCAAACCCCCTTCCCCTCTCCCCCCTCTCCCCCCTCCTGTCCTATTCCCCTTTAGCATTCCCCTTCGGCATGTGAGAGCAATGCCTTTAGTAACTTTGATTGCTTAACATCTGGGCCCTAACCACGCTTGCTACTCAAATCGTAATAGAAAAGCAAACGCTCGCGATTATGATTCAAACGCTCCGCTTCTGACGTTTTGCTGACACCATACCATAGCAATGTCAGTAGAAATCGTGAAGCTCGTGTCAGCAAAACGTCAAAAGCGGAGCGTTTGAGACGTAATCGCGAGCGTTTGCTTTTCTATTACGATTTGAGTAGCTAGCGTGGTTAGGGCCCAGGCTGGTAGCACGCTTGTTTGCGGACTTAGCTCTATTCTCATAAAAATAAACGGTAGAGTGGAATCTGACGTCAATGAAATAAATGATGAAACTTTATTAACTTTGTCTTCATTGTACATTTTGTATGAATGTCCATGCTGACCAATATGGTAGGTACCTTTAAAATATATATATTTTTAATAACAGCTAAAACTTTACCGGAATTAACTTTCCCAGGGAAAAATATTTAACCATTAAATGAAGTCGAAGAGGTAATAAATGAGGAAAAATCCTTAAAACACAGTCATAAAGGGAGTATTATAATAATTCATAATAACAATGTCAGCCGTTGGGTGAGACTTGTCTTCAAAATCCCTTTGTTTTGCACCAAACGCCGCTGAGCAACCATCCCCTTAATTGTTCGTCATTATTCTGTGTGTATTTTGGAAAGATCCTGTTCGTTGTCAACTCTGTTGTTTGTGGCTCAATTACTGTCACAATATAAGAAAGTTGAATCCTCAATACGGATAAGACCGTAGTTTTTTTTATTATATGTACAGAGTACTGTGTCATTGTTGTGCCTGGCGGGGCGGCCGCTATGCCCCGCTGGTTATTCTCGGGGTCTTGTATATATAGTCACGATGCTTGCGAGACTTAATATCGTGATTCAGTTTTTCTATGAAGAATCCGTACATTGTATTGAAGCGCTGCATTTACCGCCATCTGTCCGCTTCTGTCGGCGACGTGAATGTGAGGTCGCCACACCATAATTATTCATTTGGTGCGTCAAATATAGAGCAGCCGCTCGAGGCCAATGCTTTGTCTCACTCCGGATGCAGATGACTACGTGGCCAGACGTCAAATTGATTGCTTATGTATACTTACGACTCTTCTACGTTTGAAACACTCGATATTTAGACGCAGGCAGTACTTAGCTTTGAGAGACTACGCCCCGTATTAATAAATCTATCTCAAGTCTGAGACCGATCTTAAGTGCGATTTTGCCAATTCATTTTGTAGGTACTGATATGACATAAGAATTACATTTCAAAGATCGGCCTCAGACTTGAGATTGATTTACATATAATACGTGCCTCCTACTACCTATTCTTATACTGTTTTATAATATTCGCTCTTAAGTAAGGGACCTTACTTTGGTGGGTAATAATTGGTGTTATAACAAACATCTCATAAAGGTTAACCTTTCGATAATCCTGAAGCGTAGGTACACTTGTCGATATGTGTATCAAGCCCGTTCCAACGCACGGTGCTCAAACATGGTCCATAAGACATAGCCTAGAACAGAGATGTGTGGAGACGTATTAGGGGAAGCCTTTGCCTAGGAGTGGGACACTGAACGGTGATTACAAAAAAACAAAACAAAAACATTTGACGACCGCTTGGCGCATAGGTTCGAGTGTAGGCCGCTCGGTCGGTACACTGAATATGGCGGTTGCAGGTTCAACTCCCGCCGGGTCAAATTTCAGAAATTGCCTTTTCGTAATTTACCCCTGTCTGGGTGTCACTGGGATCGCCCCCAGTCCATTGTACGGTGCACATAGTACAAGCGTTGTTTAGTTTGAGACCGTTGGTGTGTCAGTCTGGCGAATTTTTCTTTTAATATTTATTCATCGATAAATTGTTTAAAGCGACATTCCCATTCCCAATTGTGCAAAGATATTAGTATCATCATTTCTTAAAACCTCCCCTTAACACATTTTAACGAAAGTACTATGAACGAAGAATTACAAATCATTCTTATATACTTAATAAATAATGTTGTAAGTACCTAAACAAGAAACTACATAACTACTGTATTATGTAGTTTCTTGTTTAGGTACACGACACAACATTATTCCCCGCAACATTTCCAGAACACCGTGACTCTTGACATTTCCCGCGTCTTATTACGCCGATCCGTCACCTCCGCAGAATCTATCCCCTTAATAGTGTAGGCAAATGAAGTTATACATAACCTTGAGTATTCCCATCACGATTTGCGTACATTTATCCGAGTCCCGAAGACGCGAGCCGGGACATGAACAAAGCTGAGATTTTATCGCACACCTACGTGTGTGTAGTGACGTTTTGTCTAACTAATACGGGTTGCGTGACGAGCCTAGCGTAATACTGAATTTATATCGATAGTTGTTGTTCAATACATAAATATATATTAACACTAGCTGTGCCCCGCGACTCCGTCCGCGTGGTATGTGGACCACCCTTAAAATTTAGGGCTATGAAAAATAGATAGTAGCCGATTGTCAGACCTACCCGATATGCATACAAAATTTCATGGAAATCGGTCGAGCCGTTTCGCAGGAGTAGGCATGGTAACTTGTTAGTTACCATACTCCTCCGAAACCATCGAATAATTTGATTAAGTTTGTAGAATGGAGTCGATGAAGTCAGAACTAAAATATAAAAAAAAATATTATAAAATAATAACTATTATCTATATATATGTATATATATATAACTCAAAGGTGACTGACTGACTGACTGATTGACTGACTGACATAGTGATCTATCAACGCACAGCCCAAACCACTGGACGGATCGGGCTGAAATTTGGCATGCAGGTAGATGTTATGACGTAGGCATCCGCTAAGAAAGGATTTTGATTAATTCTACCCCCAAGGGGATAAAATAGGGGATGAAAGTTTGTATGAAACTTTGTCAATTAAATTACACGCGGACGAAGTCGCGGGCACAGCTAGTAAAAAATATTTTTATAATTTTTAACAAACAAACAAACAAAAGTAAAACACTTAACAGTTGTGAATTTCATCGACTCCATTCTACAAACTTAATCAACTTATTCGATCCTAGACAGCTTAGGTAGTACACAACGATATGCTTATTTAATTGTACGCTATACGATCAGATTGTAATTTCAATCTTTTAAGAAGTTCTGTATAATAGAATTTGATATAACCTCCAAAATTAATAAACCACTTACTGAATTCAATGTAGGCTCCTAATCCGGCCCGCCGAGGTAAGCCAATTTTCTAATCTCAACGAAATTAAATGAAAACTTAGCAAAAACAATCAACTTTTATACCATAAAACTTTTGGAAGTCACGCAAAGAATTAATCTCGCGGCTTTGGAATAGGCTTAATTCTTTTTTCTGCTGGGCTGAATAATGTTTTTATAAGCCTTTTAGAATACCACGTTTCAATGCTAGTCATAAATTATAGCGGGAAGGCAATTTTTTATATAGTGCTCAAATGTATATAATTATCCTGAACGAAGGATTCTCTGCCGTTCGCCGAGATTATAATTTCGGACGCCTTTAAAATTTCGTTTAACGAAAATTAATTCTGGTAGTCGCTCCATCGTTTTTGCGTTAGCTTGTAATACCTACCGATATTGGCTACAGAGCTAACTTGCTTCAGTAACATGGCGTTATATATGAGACTAGCTGAGCCCGCGACTTTGTCCGCGTGGAGTTCAACTTAACAAACTTTCATCCCCTATTTTATCCCCTTGGGGGTAGAATTAATCAAAATCCTTTCTTAGCGGATGCCTACGTCATAACATCTACCTGCATGCCAAATTTCAGCCCGATCCATCCAGTGGTTTGAGCTGTGCGTTGATAGATCACTATGTCAGTCAGTCAGTCAGTCAGTCACCTTTGAGTTATATATATATAGATATTAAGCAATGAATAGTTGTCTGTTGAAATTTAATACTGGGACATTTTGTCGGATTAACTTCAGAATGTTTTTGCCGGTTTAGACGGGGTCGTGCGTAATTCATTGGATTTGGGCCGCAGATTGAACGACAGCCCTGATGGACAGTGAAATTTAAACCCTGGATTATTGCACAGCGCGAACGAGCTTCGTTGAGGTCAGCCGGCCCGGTTCCAGAATAATAACAAACAATGCAGCCTTCTTTTTATTCATTGTTCGTCATTTGGTTTTTTATTCAGTACTCTCGGGTCTTTCGCTGCTATAAAACATGGTTAAAAAGGCGTCTACTTCACTGGACGAAGAAATATACGAGGATTGTCACTTGCTATAGCTATAGACAATTGCCCTAAGAAATTCAGTGCCTCTGGGAGAACGATGGTGCAGTCATTAAAGCAAAATTGAATTAGATTAATAGGTGCGCTATGCCGTCAAAATAATATTAAATTTTCAAAACCTTCTTGATGTAAGTATATCTATATAGGCATCTTAGTTGCTTACTTAATTTTGTACTAATAAACTTAATAAACAAAGAATATTCAGTTGATCTATAAGAACCCTCATAATTGACTATGGCGTCACAAGTATAATTTTAGTTAGAACTAGTGCAATAATGACAGAACTGCAATTCATCAATCATTATCATGAGGTTTTTAATATCAGTTCTACTTTATCTTTTTATTTTGTATTATTTAATCAAGCCTTACTATCAATAGTTTGCGACAAACTAAGATTGAACTACTTACTCATTGTAACAAAGTCACAGTCATGAATTGAACGAAGAAAATCAAATTAAAATTACTGTAACCATGTTGCACTAGATGAGCGATATATAGATTGTTGTGAAATGTCACAAAGTGTTGTTTCTGAAATTCTTTCCCGTTTCACACACACTGTCGCGTTTCGGACACAACAAAGTCCCATTCGTCAATAATAAACGCGTGTCCACCGCAAGGGGTCGTCTAATTGTTCTATTTGTTCACCCTCGGGTTGAGTAGGGTCTGCGGTGACGCAATCCTTATTTATTTATTTGGAGGTGTCAGCGTTGTCACGGCTAATGCATCGAATAATTACTTCAACCTTTCGATTTGACCGTTAGCTAGATTTAGGTATCCCTTTGTCCCTGATAATGTCACACGTTCTGATTGGTATATTCTAGGTGATATTTTTTTATTTTATGTAACGAAGACGTCTATAGGCTACGATAATTGCTTAACATCAGGCGGGTCGTAAGTTCATTGGCCGACTTTGTTAAATAAAAAAAAACAGAGTCGTCTAGAGACGCTCGAAAGAAGCGAAGCTTTATAGAAGGTTTAAAGCGTAGGGCGCCGCAGCTGCCACTCTGTATAACTATAGGTATATATCGTGTAACGCTACTGACGCTTCGCACGGATAGAGTGGCTGCGCGGCGGGTGCCCCGAACGTCCGTATAGAAGCTTCACTTATAAAAATTGGCATATTGTAAAATAATGTATTAATATGAGAATAGTAGGAACACAATTTTACTAACAATAGTTATTGCAGAAAGGTCGTTATTACATAGGAAATAAGGAAGACGGTGCCAAGTCGGAGCTGAGGGTGACAATTGCGTGTTTTTCTCATTACGTTGTGAAGTTGGAGAAAATTGCTCGAAGTATCTCCCTCTCTTCATTGTACCGTGCCTTTTGGGGTCCACAATGATCTCACACTTATGTACTTATTTTTAATAACATTTTTACAGATTAGAAAGCAATAACAATATGTATAGGTTGATATTACTTATGTGAGTACCAAATAGAATATACACACTATGTTTAAGTATGTTATTAAACCCAACAAGCCCACTGCTTGCTGGGTTAGAATTTTCTTCCCTCAGTAACAAATAATAAATAATTACGACCGGTTTGTTACAACGAAATCGTTATCGCGACGCAAACGCCTTGCCGGTGCAGCCCCGGTCTTAATAATCCAAAGAAAGTAAACTTTCTGTCCTCAAAAAAAGGTACCCAAAATTTATTTATTCTATCGTACATTGCTGCTAACCTTAATAAAACAAACGAAACCGTCTCATATAAAGCGGGTGTCTGGGAACACCGCAATTTACAAGTGTCTAGACCAGTCTAAACGTTGCCTAGGCATAAGTACCAACCAAGCGGAGCCGAGCCTTACGAGATTTACCTCTCCGCTTTATTAGAAAAGGCATTCCTTTTAAACACAGAGTGCTTACTGGTTTTTATTAAACACTTCTTTAGTGGTCTTGAATTTAAATCCTTTTTCGCACAAAAACAGAGAGACGGGCTTTTGTGGCTGACAATGAAAAAGGTTGTATAATCGTAGTTCTATTCGATTCGGTAAGAAATTGAGGTTCTCTACAAATGTGTAAACATTTTCATATAGCTCGATATTTATAACAATATAGAATTTTCCAGAGGGCTGTCATGTTATGTCTAAGAAGGAAAAACCTCCAAAGATTTGTTTAATAATACCTATATTACAAATTATTTGGGTACCTTTAACTTACCTATAAGGTACTACAGTTTCACAACAAAATCTGTATAAAATGTACCAACATAACGAAACGAATTATCTATTACACAAAAATAATATAGGTAGATACTCTTCTGTTGAGTAAAAATATAAACAAATCCCCAAATTATATCTGCAAAAAAAAACTTTATAAGTAACTTCATTTTCAATGTTTACATTAAAGAATTAATTAAAAGTCGATGTCACTGGCAGCCTCTTGACAAATTATTTGGAACGTTACTCCCCGCGGTTCATTAAAATTCTTCGTTCAACATTTACGCACATAATTGTATAACATTTTGGAATGTGGACCCGTCTAGAACAAATAATTATAAAGCAGAGATGGTAAGTTGACAACCGTAAACCTGATAACTTAGACCTTTTAACTAATCTAAGCCTGATAATGAGAATCGGTTTGAGCCAACAAACATATCGGAAGATTACAAAGGATGACAAGGCACTATGCAAGGTACTAGATAATTATGTATTAACCATATCAACATTCATAATTTGGAAATGTGTAAACCTGATGTCCACATTGGTCACCCTGAGGCGCGAATTTGGACACAATTTACATGCGAACAGAGTTATCATACGTGATAATATACTCGGCGGGAGAAAATTTCGTCGGTGTTTCCAATCCTGAAAGTAAATCGAACAGAATGTACTCTCAATCAGAAACTACTTTCCAAAAGGATACCAAAGTGTATTGTGTATTTTGTGTAGTACAAGCAATAGTGGCCATAAAACCATGTTAACGATAAAGAAAAAGTTTTTAGTTGCGCACAGTCCAATTTAAATTATCATCAATTAAAAAAAACTGCTCTAGCGAACTGCGGGGCAGTGAACAATAAAAATGTAAATTCATTGTGTAAAGTAAAAAAATAAGTTCACAATAGCCCGCAGAAACAAATACTGCATGAACTAACCCTGTTTTTATTACAATATCTCGATTTTGGTTAAGTTAGGCTGTGATTTTAATGATGACCGCTGTAAAGTTACATTAGGTAATTACTAATTAGTAACAGGTAAGATAGACCTAATGAAAAACAAAATAGTTTCAATATAGGTTGACGACCGCTTGGCGCAGTGGTTTGAACGTAGGGCGCTCGGCTCACTGCACCGGGTGGTTGCGGGTTCGATTCCCGGCGGGGCAAATTTCGGAAATGGCCTTTTCGTAATTTGCCTTCGTCTGGGTGTCACTGGGATCACCCCCAGTCCATTGAACGGTAACCATACTACAAGCGTTGCTAGTTTGGGACCATACAGTTAGTGTGTCAGTCTGGCGATATTTATTATTTACTTCACTTCCTTTTTGAGAGAAAAAACCCATGGCGTCCATCCTTTTAACTACGTTTTACCTCTGCCCAACTCCTCTTCTGGTCATCAACGTGCGAGCTATGCCTATGGTATTACAAGCATCTACATATATAGAGATCCCTGACAGCGGGCCACAACAGTGAAGTATAATGAAAAAAAAAAACAAAAATAAAGAAGATGACTACTCTTTTGGAGGAAGAGAGTCCGGGCATGATTCTATTTTTGAAGCTATATATTTGTGCAGGACCTTTAATTTGGAAGCAGGTTTTCGCACTCGACGCCGTGATAACTACTTACCTAATGATATACCTACGCTCCAGCGAAGCATTATTGCTATCTCCACAAAACTCAGCTCGAATTTGTAGGAAACGCCCGCTCCTACTAGCGAACATAAATTCTGAAGGCGCCAGTTACAGGGAAATATTTTATCGCACCTCACTGCAGACTTGGCGGACCCACGTATAGCAAAGTGGATTCTACGCTTCACAAGGCTAAAGAATAAATTTAAATAAAATAAGAAACTAATTTGGGTGCTTAATGCGCTATTAAAAACGTTATCAAGTTCTAAAACTTGAAATTGAGATGAGAACTCCAATATTGTAGTTTAAGCAAAGTAAAAATTCATTTTTACCCTGCGAATGTAATCAATTTTGGCTGTAACAAAATAAGCTAAAATAGAAAGCGAAGTTATTAAAAATTATATTTCAAAACTGACTTCAATAAAATCTTCATTTTAATTCAATAAACTTACATTCTATTCATTATAGTGAAATATAAAATTAAAACACTAGGTATAACAAGACAAGAAAAGGAAAAACATGTCTCGAACATTTTTAATGCCAACTGTATTTATTGAATAATCAAAGTAACCCGTTGTTTGCACTGGCGAAACACCGGTTTACACCGATATAAGATGCTGTCTCTTTTTTTAACTGTCTATAACTAGAGACAACATAATAAATCGGTGACATTGTGAAAAATTTGAACAGAAACCATAAAAAGAGAAGTGTTTGGATTTTCTGATGAGAAGTGTATTTTTCATCAATACAATCTCAAAATAGTATGCATTAAACTGGTACATTAATTAAATTCATATAACAGATAGGCAAAGAAATCAAATTTCAGGCAAGCGTTGGAAGAAAACTGCAATATATAATCTAGCTAGTGAGTGCCAGAATTGTTCCCGACGACATATGATAGGGCACGAATTAAGCTTCTAATTATGTAACTAGGACTGTGCTTACTTTTTTATACCTTTTAAGAGTATTGGTAGAGCTCGTTATCAGGAAATAAATAGAAAATTACCAAGAATATTTAATGATTATCTACGGAACCATTTTTAATTGATGAGCTAATATGATTTATGTCCCTAATGTAATAAAATAAAGGTATGCCTTAAAAAAATTGCTCCTTTTTATAAGGGATATTTTTTTAAATCTCGTAGTGCGTAGATAATGAATAAATGAACGTTAATAAAACTCTGTGTACGTTATCTTATACAATATGCTATCAGCAAAGGCAGAGAAAATAAATTGAAATTTGAACGCAGGTACCCGAAATAACAAATTTAATTTCGGACAATAAATATGACGCTTTGATATTGAAAATAAAGATCGGAGATAAATATTGGAGTAGATCAACGTAATATACATTGTGTACAAACCATTAATGGGCTTCTAAATTAATTTTGATAAGCAAAATGATCGAACACAAGACATAAGTAGCCGATATACCTACTTAAGTTGTGCTCTCATTTTATAAATGCAAGGGTGTTGGCCAAATCGTAGCTTAGAACGACGGATTAAAATATATTTGTTTTATGGTTACGACATTGGTTCCCACCGCAGGTCACCTTTTGGCCGTGAGTTAGTACAGAAATTGTAACAAATCACAAGGTATTTCGCACCAACAGAAAATTTGTCGCAGACCCACGCAATATAAAGTCTGATCTGTACGATGCAATTATAAGAAAGTCGTGCAATTTATAAAATCCCAGAATTAAAAATGTACTCTATCAAGTTATAATAAGTGGTAGCATTGCTTATCTATGATAATGAAATACCATAACATAATGTGGTATATACTAGGTGAAACAGAAAGGGTATACTATGTTTTTTGCAACTTAACGTTGTAAATCTAAAGCTTAAAGCTCTGTGGGACGGCTGAAGTACTAAAGGTTTTGTAGACTTATGAAATCTGTCAACAGCTGTATCCCTATAACACCTTTTGTTTTTCAAGTTCCCTCCAAAGCTGATAGTTTTAGATTTACAAAGTTAAGTTTTGAAAATAAATTCAAATTCAAATTCAAATCGTTTATTTTGTTTAGGCCTACGGGGGCACTTACAAATTGTCAATTTTACATTATTTTTTTTCTTATATCTACAACCGGATCGGAACGCGACCTCGACTTTTTACATGTCATTATACCCATTTACATGTCAAAAGTATACCCTTTCTGTTTCAACCTGTAAAACCAAGGGTTAATACCACCCTCACATAGACATTCAGTGTAAAATGATTATTACAGCTGCGTTTCGTACGATGAGCGAGAGAGCCGGAAGTCCCTTCCTCTCCCTCTGTTCCACTCCCGTTCAGGTCGGCAACGTGCGAGCAATGCTTTGGTATTTGTACGCATCTATAGGCTACGATAACAGCTTAACGTTAGGCGGGTATGCTTGTTTACCGAGTTTGTCATAAATGATAAAAAATTACCTTTGTTTTTATTAGGAAATAAAATTAGGTAATATATACATAGGTTCTTAGATGCTTATTATTTTCAGTTTGCTGTCGAAATTTGAATAATTGTGTAAGATTTAATCGCATCCACGGAACCCACCCCTTATCGGTTCGGTTTTAAATGAAACGCGAGGTTCAAGTGGTTAATTTATTTGTGTGATACGTGAAGGGAAAGCAACGTTACAGTGGGCCTGCGTTCATTTATCTTATTCACTTGACACAAGGGCGCGAGTCGCGCGAGTTTTACATTTTCATTTGGTGCCCGCTTTTTAATATGTTCGTACATGCACTGACTGGCTTGGCTGATGCTTTGGGTCGCGTATTTTTTCCACAGGAATGTGATATTAAATGTGTTGCGGGCTCGGTGATATGGAGCGCTTTAGCGTTTCACTTTGAGATACAAATAATTATCAGCCTTTTTAATGCGTTACTGCTGGGTCCCGAGACCCCCTTTAGTGGGTAGAAACATGGGATTCATAAGTATATGATTGTATGTATCTATGTATTTATCAATATTTATGTATATAGGTATAATTTCCTCTCTATTTCTCTCGTTTAAGTTGCACCCGCCATGTTGTTTCTGCACCACCCTAAGGTCGACTAGTAGATAATGCCTAAGGCATTAAGTCCGCCTTTGTACATTGTGTTTTTTACTTGTGCATAGAGTTTAAATAAATAAATAAGCAAAGAAATGGTAATTCAATTTCATTGTAGATAAGTATCTAACTTAAACTCAGTTACAAGATCAAACCGAACTTATTTACGTTCTAGTATTTCCTACTTTATAACCTGATATACAACAACATTAAATTACTAAGCTAAAACCGATCCAATTATACACAAATGGGTTATTTATATCCTGCAAAGTCGAACTTTCCGAAGGTATCCGTGTTGCATCAGCAGTTTCGGATTAATTTCACGTTACTCTTAAGCGGTTTACTTGGGGCCTGCCGTGCGCAAGCTGCTATTTATAGCCCAACTCGTCTAATGATCTTTGTATTACCCAAAGTACATAGTGAGGCAAAATCAACACAGGTTGGACAAAATAAAAACAAAATAAAATTGCATAGATATTGGAAATTTACAAGTTAATTTCAAAACAGAAATGTTGGTCAAAATAAAAATAAACTATTGTGCGCCTTCTATTACTGTGTAGGTATTTTATAACTTTGTGTCTATCTGCAACAAGCACCGTTATCCACAAAATAATGTTATTTTCTGTGGATAACTGTGCTGGTTGCGTAGTCACCCCTGATGTATTACTACCTTATCTATAACTTAAGCTTTTATTATGCAATTGTTTGTTGACCTGATTAAAAAAAATAATAATAAAAAAAAAATCTTATCAAAAACAATATCAGACCGACTCATGTCATATATATTTTCCTTAGACTCCTCATTAAATCAAATTACTTCATTTCTTTCGTAAAGGTTGAGAATATTAAGAACATATATTCACACCCCGATAATACCACAGCGCTAAAACAAAGGAACTTTTTTCCGCTTACACAGCGCTTTGTCGACAAGGTTCTCGTCTAACAAAGCTTTTGGAACCTCAAAAACCTAAAATGGTATTTAGGTATAAACTAAATAAGACATAAGTGAGTGGGCATAGAATTTTACAAATTAGTATAAACCTTTATAATTACAGACAATATTTAATGAAAAATAATGAAGGAAAATGGGTACCTAAGTACAGTAACGTAATTAGACACAATAAAGGCATCAGTCAATTACATTAAGTATATTAAATAGCCAAAAAAGAACTATAAACATATTCCGAAATAAAACACTTTTTGTCCGCAAACGGCGCACTTCATCCCATTAGGGTCGTTCCGTTACGAAGCGCCTTGCGACCTCAAAGTGGTAACAACGGCGTTCACTTATGCAAGAATGTTTTATATTGCCACAGTCGACTTTTTCGCTGGACAAAAGAGACTGCATGGGCCTTTATTTACTAGTCCGAGTTACCTTATTTTATTCTTGGATATCTCAAAAGGCAACACACCGGAGCTATTCTATTTACAATAATAACCACTCCTATAATACTCCAATTGATACAGGCGTTTGCCTAGTCTGAGTGTTATTCTAGGATTAAAAAGAATTAAGGTGTTTGGCAACAAATATTATTGTTATTAGATATTAGATTGAATTTAAAAAAAAAACGTTTCAATTAGACTTGATGTCTGTGTAAAGGAAATTTAACAAAATCTTGGTTGAGGCATAAAGAAGATGATTTATTCACGCCATACGAATTCCTGTATTTAGTTTTATCAAAGGATATAGAAAATCTGATATTATAATAGTGTAGTTATTTTGAAAATTGGATCATATTAATTCCATTATTTCATTTCTTAGTCATAGGCTGTAGACAGACCGATAGACATTTTGAAACGTTTCAAAGTATGAATTCACATATTTTTAATGTGAGTATTTATATCCCAAAAAATCACTAGTGACTTTTTTCGATCATTTATCTACAACGGGGGATCTACAGATGAGATCATGATCAAATACTGCCCTATAACAATAAATAACTCAGCATTCAGCCAATCATTCATTCTCCTGATTACGTCATTAAAAATTAAAATCGAATTTCCATCCGGCTCGCTATAGATTAAACGCTTACCAACCGAAGTCCGTATAATTGATGGGCATAATCTTCGCTCCCGCGGATTGATTATAATTATTCACATCCACAAAAAAGCATACTAAACAGCGTGGAAAAGTCTTTCCGGGCCCACCTTTCGTCAAATAAATCATGTCTGCCGTTCCCCGCAGTTTAACAACGCTTCCTTTTTGGCCCCTGTTGTTTTTAGCCCTTCATTCTCGAGTGTCTCTACCTCTTTAATCAAAACTTTTGCGGTGATTATGCCGGAGTCATTGTTACACGTTAAGCCCTTCCAAAATGTACCTGCGTGTATATTTTATTCAACCCTTTGTAGGAAAAAACAAAGCCCATTCTCTTTTATGCGGATGGTTTTTTTGTAGCTGCTTATTTAGCAAGGTAGGTATGTATATGGATTTAACTGACCATTAAATAGCCCTCTTCTCTCTGGTTTACTCTATCTGTTGATACTTACAACATGGAATCTATAGTGGCAGCGCCACGCTATAGCTAATCGAGTACCGCTCATATACGGGCCATCACTACCTTGGGTGTTACTCTTAGCAACGATAATCGATATATCGTGACATTTATAGTGTTGAATCCCACTCTAAATTCCATATTTTTGTTCAAAATTATTGTGCGTTCAGACGATATACGACGGCAATAATATGGTTTTTAGAGTGGGATTCGACAATACGAACGTCACGATATATCGATTATCGTTGCTAAGAGTAGCACCCTGGGCAAGCCTGGGTAAACCCCTCTTACTAAAGATAAAGTAGCTCTTAAACCTGCGTTTCTTACGATGAGTGAATGAAACAGAAGCCCAATTCCCCTTCCCCTTCCTATATCCCACTCCCTTTCAGGAAGTGCGAGCAATTCTTTTGGTATTGCAAGCATCTATGGGCTACCGTAACTGCTTAACATCAGACAAGTCGTACTCATGTTTGCCGACTTTGAAATATAAAATGAATAAACTTTACACAACGCCTGATATTTATAAACTTATAGACTGGTACAATCTATATTAATAATTCCGTTCAGGGGTACGGTAGACTCGATTGAAACCTTACCTGAATATTAAAACATAAAAAAATAATAATTTCGAGTCGACAACATATATCCGCAAAATTCGGATTGTCGAGTATATGTTAAATTCTAATGGTGCAAAAAGCAATCGGCATTTTCTATGAACGCATCCCTGTGAGTTAGTGTCAGTGATGACACAGTGTTCTCAGGGTGTAAATGAGTCTTTATTCGAAATACCTATTAAAATGGGTGGGCCATATTTTTAAAGAAAGAAGAAGAAGATTGAGCTGTCAAAACAAACAAATTCAGTCTATGTTTGATTTGAAGTTCATTTTATTGAACATAATTTAAATGGAAATAAAACTAATTTCCTAACTGCTGTTTTAATTTCATAAATGTCTAAATGTAAAATTGCAAGATATGTGACATCACACTAGGTAGGGGGGGTCTCACAAATGTGACCAGCCGTGACAAGGACGGGGGAGTGGTCAAAAAATCATGAAATTCGTGTGACGTAATTTATGGATGACCCCTAACCCACATAATTTTGTTAACAGCCGAATCCAATGATATTAGAAGTAAAATGGCAGAATCTCCTTGGATTTGGCAAACATTGTCACAACTTTTATGATTATTGAAAATTGCAATTGTTACCCACCAAAGTAAAGAAAAAGATAGAGTGCTTAAAACAGAGGTTTACAGAGAATACAGAGAATAAACCCTGAAAGCTCTTTATTTTGTTTATTTATGTTAGTTTGTTTTGAAAGTTGATTTTAAACAAAAAACGTTTATTTAAAAACTTTTGCAGCTTTAATGTATTATAATTATTAAACACAATGAACGATGCTGTACGAATCTATGCCTTGCCTAATATTCCTTGAAAATCGATAACTACAAAAATATCTAACTACATTTTGTAAAAGGTTGTGTATTATGAGTCACATTTCACCCGAGCGAAGCCGGGTTTCATCTAGTATTATTTATAATAGTGTTTGAACACACAACTATCACGCGAGTGAATAGTCGTAAATTATTACTGACCAATACGACAAAGCTTGGGCCAAATGTTTGTAATAATTATGTAGGTACATGATATAATTATGTATGTACTTATTTACAATGGTCCAACATTTTGGTGGATCTGTCATCGAATTTTTTGGTTTGAACAGTTTGACAACAGGAAAAAATGCGGAAATTGTATTGGATAACAAGCATCGCACTGGTATTCGAGTATCCTCTCCGTTGAAAGTCACTAGCGTGTAAAATCCGGGTTTGTGAGGAGTCGAGGGTACTCCTCGCATAGCAAGAGGGTGTCCTAATGGGAAGAGAGCCGAAGGGCTTGCCCGAAGACTGTCTGTCCACTTCTGGCATCTTAATCGGATCGGAGAGCTTAAAGTGATTCCAGTTCGTACTTTAAAGGGCGCTTACAGATCTGCTAAGTGGAATAGGTAAACAACGCTTGCGCCTTGGTCGGAATGGTCACCAAAATTTCTAGCTAGTTATTAAAATTCGCACATGAAAAAAAGTTTAGATCACTACAAATTCTCAAAAAATATGTAGGTACGCAGCGAAGTCCACTTTTTGTCATGGGTGTACGCATGGTATATCAGGTCTTCTATACAAATAAATAAAATTGGAGTGTCTGTTGGTAATATCAAAATAACACCTTTTCACTAAATGCATATGAAAGTACATACGACACCTATAACAAAAACGCGATTTAATAAATGTTGTCTGTCTGTCTGTCTATCTGTCTGTCTGTCTGTCTGTCTGTCTGTGTGTTTGTTCCGGGTAATCTCCGAAACGGCTGGACCGATTTTGACGGGACTTTCACTGGCAGATAGCTGATGTTTGTTGGAGTAACTTAGGCTACTTTTATTTCAGAAAAACAAAATTTTAAAAATGGGTCCTGTCGCGCGGGTTCAGAACGCAAGAGCGGGCTTTTTTGCTAAGTTAAATTCCACGCGGACGAAGTCGCGGACTCAGCTAGTATTTTAATAATCCACGATATTTTACACGGTGCCTAAGTAATTTCTAAAGATGATTAGGCACAAAATAAAGTGATGAGTTTCTTTTTAACTAACATTTTATTAAATCACTCGCTACCAACCAGCTGTAACTACTCGCACCTACCATTTCTACGCATTTCCTAACCATTCCTACCCATCCCAAATAAAAGATTGATATCAAATTTTTTTTAGAGAGGTGCTTCATCATCTTTTTTATTAAAATAAGACCTTATGTCGTTGTACCTACATAAATAAGTGTGTATAGGTATACATTTATACGACATGGCAGAAACCCGTCAATTCCATGCCACAATAAACAAAGGAAAATCGTCCTGTTTTTTCGTCCCATAATATCCCGTCACTCGTCCCGCCTAATCGACCCCTCGCTATTCTCGCCACGGATTTATCCATCCGCCGAATATAACTCGACCTGCATCAATTAGGGTTTCGCACGAGAAATTCCAAAAAAAAAACCTCGTTCTCCATGGATGAAATTAAAATGAGCGGCGTTTATTTATAGTAGCTGTCCGTGCGCGGGTTCTCTGACCGTTGACATTATGTCAGTGACAGACAAGAGACTGCGTTCAAACATTTACCAGTAGATCTAGCACTGACTGATGTACAAGACATGATGTGATACTGTGACGTAACCAACCGGCTCCTAAGGAAGACCAGCGCTGGTTGTATCACAGCCAGCGTCACCAGGGAGAGACCCAACTCTTTTAACCGCTGGCATCTCGACCTACTCGCAATAGGTCAAAACTGACGTATCGCTTCTTCTTCTTTCTTTAAAAATATGACCTACCCAAGTTAATAGGTATTTCGCCAAACAATTAATAACAATACAATACAAAAATGTGACCGTTCACTTTGGAAAACCAAAATAAAGGACGACGTATCGCTTAATTGAATATGTCAGCTTTGTCAGTTTTTGTATAGAACATGTATGTCAAACTGACGTATCTGAATACGTCAGTTTTCCTACAGAAATTCTACCAAAACTGACACACGCGGATCGTTAGTTTTGACGTATTGCGAGTCGATTGAGATGCCAGTGGTTAACAGAGTTGGGCCCCTGGCTACTTACAATGTACCTACCTAATGTTTATATGTACTGACTAGCTGTGCCCCGCGACTTCATCCGCGTAGTATTGGATTATTGGGTTAAAAAGTATCCTATATGTTAATCCCGGTTATAATCTATCTGTGTTCCAAATTTCATCCAAATCCGTTCAGTAGTTTTTGCGTGAAGGAGTAACAAACATACATACATACATACATACATACATCCACACTCACAAACTTTCGCATTTATAATATTAGTAGGATATACTAATAATATTATGTTCAAATGTACTGTCAAAAATAAACGTATTTTATTTATTTCTTTTAATGAATATTTTCTCCCCTATTAATCAGGAATCAGAAGTGTCACAGAGCTATATAATCCGTTATTTACTTCTTGTTTTTGCTAGCTAACTAGCCCTGCAAATTTTCCGAGGTAATGACTGTTTCTTTGTTTTGCCCCGACTTTGTATAATAGGTATGCTGCGCTAGATAATCTCTTCCCGTGACAGCTAAGTTAGCTAGCCCAAGGCTACGTCATCGGCTGTGATGTGCTTAATAATGATCCTTATTTGTATATTAAAGATGTCAATTAATAACAACACTGACGATGGGCTTAGGTATGTGACCACCATCAGCTTATTTTAAAATGGAATTAGGCTCAATACACATCGGAATGCTAGTGTTGCTAATACTTACTACGAGGCGTTTGTACTTACATGATCGCTTTATCCAATGCACATTTTCCAGATATTACTACTATACTTGGAAACCCACTGGAGTTCGCGAACATAAACATCATAAACCTACACAAAATGCTCAAATATTTAGAATTTGAATTTTTCAGAAAATAGAGAAAACTTTGTTGTGTCGTGAATACACTGTGTGGCATGGTTAGTTGGCACATACTTAAATACACAAAATATGAATTAACAGTCCCCAAACCCTACTGGGCTGGCCATATCTCGCGAAGAACCGACAACCGCTGGGGTAAACGCGTTCTTGAGTGGAGACCTCGACTCGGCAAGCGTAGTGTAGGACGCCCTCCGACCAGGTGGGATGACGATCTGCGAAAGACTGCAGGCAGATACTGGATGCGGCAAGCTGAAGACAGGGCGCTATGGCGCTCATTAGGGGAGGCCTATGTCCAGCAGTGGACAAGTATAGGCTGATGATGTGATGTGATGTGAAACCCTACTGATACCTTTAAAGTGTGGGATGCTTTACTGACGAATTCTCGGAAAAATATACAACTTTGAGGGAACCTGCAAATTAATGTTCCATCACTTTTGTTCTGGTTGCCCACACTCACCTACATTTATGAACCTATCATGTTTACTTTTTCAAATACATTACGCATTATATTTCAAAAATTACTTTCCACTTCCCGCCAAGAAGTCTGTCGAGTACCTACACTGTCTCTGTCTGCTTCTGTTTATCAAACTATGATCCCAAACAGGTTCTTTAATTTTCGTTTCCTTATAAAAAAGACAGCCATGTGAACAATCAGCATTTACACCAATATCAATTTAACCAATTTCAAACACGCTGCCATAAACATGACTGCCAGTGTACAATACGCGAGACAGTTGTTCGGGAATTGTCACAGTGGCGGGCCCGGACGGCGCGAATTTGTGGATGCAAATAATAAAGTGTGGCTGAAGCGGGGAAGCAGGGTTTGGCGAGGTGCCCGCGCCCGCCGCCGCTTCTAATCATCGCTATATTGCTTCCGACGCTAATGTAATAGGGGCATTGTAGATAATCCGCGGTATATTTCGGAATTGGAATTAGTTTCGTATACCCCTATGTTGTTAAAGCTGCTGTCCGATTACTACCTAACTAAACATTTTGCCTAATTTGAGTTGCATTCACTCCGTGAAAGCGCATCTTTCTCTCAATAGTCCAGTCAGGTTCATATTATCCTATAACTTTATAGTTACTAATTGGTCCAACAAAAAATACAGATTCACAATTTTTTTAGGGACATAATGTCCCGTGTTTTTGCCTATAGAACAAAATTGGTTTACTCACTTTACGGCATTACTAACTGGGGTTATCTCAAACTAAGTTACTGAAATGAATCCTATAATAAAAAAATATTATATAATTAATTAGAAAACCTCCTTCACAACTCGTTTGCAGTTGATCATGGGGCAGATAAAATTAACTCCATATTCAAACGTCATCAAAACTTACTTTAACTTTACCTTTGAGTAAATCCCACTTATTTTTTTTTTAATAGATAACGTTGGCATACAAGAAGCTAACAAGAAGTTAAGCAGTTACCGTAGCCTATGGATGCTTGCTGCACCAAAGGCAAAGCTCAGAAATTCCGTACATGAGCTGATTATCAATTGTCTACAGCTTCGCTTCACCATTGTTAACCGAAAGTTCCGGCCTCTATACACTTTCCAATGTAATTTCCAACCATGTTCCACTATACAACTACCAAATAGGTAAAAGCCACGTATTGTAATTACTGTGTAGGTACATTGCACACGATACGATTATGTTTCAACTGCTGCATTGCCGAAATTGAACATTGTTCGGTGTTAGGAAAATTAAATTACAAAAAGCAATTTTTGCGAACGTCAAAAACAACAGACGCGATCCGTGGTACCAGTAGATTAATAAACGAAGTCGAACCTCAGTCAATGAATGGTACCTATGTAAGTAAGGATTATTTAATAACTAGCTGTGCCCCGCGACTTCATCCGCGTAGTATTGGATTATTGGGTTAAAAAGTATCCTATATGTTGATCCCGGTTATAATCTATCTGTGTTCCAAATTTCATCCAAATCCGTTCAGTAGTTTTTGCGTGAAGGAGTAACAAACATACATACATACATACATACATACATACATCCACACTCAGAAACTTTCGCATTTATAATATTAAGTAGGATGTGGCTATTAAGTAATTATGTTGACATATTAACAATTTAACATTCATTTTGAAATCTGCTTACTAATTAATAGTTAGAATAGTCATGCTACTATACACGGGAGCTTGCACAATTTTTTATACAAGGTGTTTGACCAGTCGGAAAGGATACTTGGAGTTTTGGATTAGTATCAGATATAGACCTAAATGGTGTAAAAGTTTGATCGATTTTCAAACACTTTTGTAAATTTTTTCAAGGCAATAAAAAAAATCACACCTATGAAATACTTTTACAAACTTTGAACATTGATGGCTGCTATCTAAATATATGGAACTCAAAGGTGACTGACTGACTGACGGACTGACTGACTGACTGACATAGTGATCTATCAACGCACAGCCCAAACCACTGGACGGATCGGGCTGAAATTTGGCATGCAGGTAGATGTTATGACGTAGGCATCCGCTAACAAAGGATTTTGATTAATTCTACCCCCAAGAGGATAAAATAGGGGATGAAAGTTTGTATGAAACTTTGTCAATTAAATTCCACGCGGAGGAAGGTTTACACTGTTTCTAGGTCGCAAAACTGTACTGACAAATATCTAAAGACCCGTAACCTAAAAACTATTATAGAAACATAATATAGTCAGTCTTTACTAGGCATTTAAATATCTGCTAACTTATATATATGTAACTAAATAATTTTTCGAACTTTTGAAACACTGTGTACAGATATCCACTCCATTCGTCCCCGGAGAGACCCGAGCAAAAGGCTTGCGGTACCCTATAATCGAATTTCAAGACAAACTTCTTTGTTGGAAGTGGTGCTCTTAGTACTTTTTTGTCTCGCTTAGTCCACGGACATATATATACCGTCTGTATACAATTGCTTATATTTCTTTTTGCGGTATCAATTTGGTTGTTTGTATGAAAGATGATAAGAGAAAGTAAGTTGCAAACTATACCACGACCATCGAGAAGCGATAAGAAATTGTAAAAATGTAAGAGTTCATGCAAGTCGGTCACCAACATTCGGGCGGTCATAAACGACTTATTTAATAAAATCATCTATTCATTTTCGTATCACTTCTCGTTGATCGTGGCATAGTTGCCAACAGTTTTTTAGTTGCCACTTTCATACAAAACATATTATTTACCTACCCATAAGTACACCTCATTATTATATTCTAACAATATTTTTATTTATACAAATTATTTGTTCTAAATTATTTTTCATCTAAAGTATTCTCTTCCATAATATATTACTGATCATTTATAGATAACAAGCTATCCCGTTACTTTAGCAAGAGGCAATTATTATAAAAGTTAATTCGAATAACGACCGAAATAGCCGCGAGCTATCTCGACTATTATTTCTTCAAATTGCCGTAGTATCCGTAATACGACTAATTAAAATAACTCTTAATGTTTAATTAAGTCCGTCTTCGCTGAAAATTCTGGCGAACTCTAATGTCTTTAATTAAGAATCGTTCTTTTGTAAGTTACAAAATAACTCCCAATGCGTAGATGATTCAGCAGCGACATCACAGTGTAAAACAACTTGTTTATTGAAATAATTATGGATCTTCGTTACTTTGTAGACTTATTTTAATTAAAATCAAAATTGATGAGATTTAAAACATCGTTTTGAAGCTGAAAAAATGGTTGAAACAGTTGGACTCAGGCCTTAGCTCAGCAGTGAGCCATTCATTAGGTTTATAGAAAATGGTTGAACAGTTGGACTCAGGCCTTAGCTCAGCAGTGAGCCATTCATTAGGTTTATAGAAAATGGTTGAACAGTTGGACTCAGGCCTTAGCTCAGCAGTGAGCCATTCATTAGGTTTATAGAAAATGGTTGAACAGTTGGACTCAGGCCTTAGCTCAGCAGTGAGCCATTCATTAGGTTTATAGAAAATGGTTGAACAGTTGGACTCAGGCCTTAGCTCAGCAGTGAGCCATTCATTAGGTTTATAGAAAATGGTTAATAGTTTTCAGTTTTTCAGTAATCTCTTAGGGGCTCCGCTCACACGTCGAGGCGCGCGCGCCCAAGCGCCGGGTTTTTTGTTTTCTTTAGGAATATATAGCTGTGCGCTCATCCCGTGGGTTCGAGGCGGCGTTGCCATTTTTCATGCTGAAAACTCTCTACATGCTGAAAACTCTCATAATAACTAAGCAAAACTTCGAACATCTATACAAATAAATAAAATTGGAGTGTCTGTTTGTAATATCAAAATAACACCTTTTCACTAAATGCATATGAAAGTACATATGACACCTATAGCAAAAACGCGATTTAAAAATTTTTTGTCTGTCTGTGTGTCTGTTCCGGGTAATCTCCGAAACGGCTAGACCAATTTTGACGGGACTTTCACTGGTAGATAGCTGATGTTATAAACAGTAACTTAGGCTACTTTTATTTTAGAAAAACAAAATTTTAAACAATGGGTCCTGTGGCGCGGGCTCAGAACGCGGGAGCGGGCTTTTTGTTAAGATAAATTCCACGCGGACGAAGTCGCGGGCTCAGCTAGTTATAAATATAATGCTCTCTTTCTTGCAGTCAGGTTCAATAATGTTCTGAGATAGGAAGTGCTTTTAAAATAAAATCAGAGTGGTCCTGTACATGTTAAGGTGTCACGGAATTCAACATTTATCACGGAATTCTCATTCGCAAGTTCAAACACGTATTCTACGAGTTGGACATGGGCGGTTTGTTCCTGCACTCAGCGCAAATTCAATTTGCACTTGTTCTAAATCTCCTGGTTTTAATTTAGTTGCTCCAAATTCTGTGGCACCATCCCTTTCGACTTTTGATAACCTATATTTTTGATTTATATTGAAAGATAGCGCTCGTCGATATTGACATTATAATAAACTTGTCCAAAGCTCAGTCCGGCATGGGTCTCCCCTCAAAGCAAAGTGATTCAGGCTAATAGTCCAGTGTGTTAGCTATCCCAGTGCGGCGAGGGGAGCAATGATGTCTTCACGGTTTAGCAACTGATCATTATTAAATTGAGATTCGGACATGTAATATGGAAATTTACTTACAATCAACACTGCAAAACATCATTTATGATTTTTTCTGCAAAAAATAAGCAAATACCGGACTTCCAACCTCTTAAAATAAATAGTGTTATATTAACACAGTCGACTCAGGAAAAATACCTGGGACTATGGATCGAACACAAATTAACCTGGAAACTGCATATTAACCATATTAAAAATAAACTTATGTCAATACTAGGGGCATTACGTAAAGTTGCAAACTGTATTCCAATTAAAGTACGCACTATGATATATAATTCCCTGGTTAAATCGCACTTAGAATACTTAATTGAAATATGGGGATCAGCTGCTGTAAGCCATTTAAACCCGCTGCAAAGAACCCAAAATAAAATTATTAAAACATTATTCCATCTCCACCATCTAACTCCAACGAAACAAGTTTATGAAAAAACTAAATTATTAAACATAAGACAACTCTATATTTACAACACATGCATAATAATTAAAAACATAACCCACAACTAAGTAAACATAACTCACATCATCTAAGAAACAAAAACCAACTACAACTTATAAAAATACGAACTAATTATGGTAAAAAAACGATACTGTTTGAGGGAGTATAGCTGTATAACAAGCTACCTAATGAAATTAAAGATAGTGATAACATGAATGTATTTAAATGTAAACTAAAGGCTTATGTAACTTCTTTGTAACTCTTATCGCACTGGAGGCGAACCTACCTACCTGTTATATTATTTATTACTGTATCTCATTTTAAGTGGACTGTAAGTTCTTATGAGAAATAAATTTCTTTAAACCGAAATCCGAGAGGCATGAGCCAGAGTTTTAACCCAAAACACTTGTTCTCAAGGTAAGCGGTAACTTAGCTACCGCTAGATATTGCTCTAACAATTGAAATTAATGCTTCAAATGCTGCACTATTGATAATTAGTCCGTCAAAGTCGTGCCCACAAGTTTAAATACCGCGCTCCGTTCTTCGTACGCTTCGCAGTCAAAGTGGGAACTCTTTGGTACAAGAAATTATTCATTAGCTTTGCAGCAACGAGCCGAGACGGGCCTGGTTAAACATGGCTGTGTTAACTTCCTGTAATAAATAATACCTAATGAAAGTACCTACCGCAGACAATAACGGATGTTTTGTTCAAGTTTTAGTAACAGAGTACCTAACTTTATAATCGATTTCAAACGATCACTTCTCATTTTTTTTTAATCAAAGCTTACCGTGAAATATAATCAATCCTTAAAAAATTTAAAAAAAATCTGCAACGTTAAAATGCAATACCGCTTAAATTTCAATAGTGATCGAGTTTCGGGTGGGTGAGAAAAATATAATTTGTTTTAATTTTTGAATCCATAACCTATCACAATTCAGTGTTCGCACGCGAGAATGTATCACCAATATTCATGGTATGCGAGCGGTGATTCATAGTTGCCCCCTTGATACACGACGTCATATTTTATGGCGGAAAAATAATAAGATCGATAAGTTTCTACTAAAGTGGAGGCATACGATCGAAATGCGTCAACGTCACAATTTTTTTTAAACCGGTTACTCAGTTTTACCGGTTTTTTCTACGCTCTACCTTCATCATAATCAACACAGAGCAACTGTCAATAATAGCATTTAAAAATTTGCGTCACAAACCCACAAATCGAAACGATTAGCGTTTTTAGAGATTAAACTACTATACTTACTTATTTCAGTACACCTACTACTTATCTACATAGTAGCTACATTTTTAAAATCTTTGATAGTAGGTATAGAAAATACACCAAATCCTAAACAAAGACTTGTATACTAGACTATTGTATACTGGTAAATCCTAAAGTGGTTAAGAGCAAATATTTTGAATAATAGGTACTTACTCAATTTTATTTACCTAGTATTATACTTTCTCTCGACAAAATTGCTTAAATTAAATTTTCTTCACAAAGTGATAAAAAGCTATGTTATGTTAGTATTTGAGTTAAGTCGTCACCTTAAATTCGCTTCACATGGACCGTTTCAACATTACGCTACGCACCACATATTGGACAATAAATCTGTGTATTGTACTTTGCAATTTAAATATTATTACTTCACTAACCTTCAATCCTAATGGTACGTGGTACAGGACTTATGGTAAACCTTTTGGTGTCATGGACAATTATTTAACTGAATTCTAATTAATTTTAGGTACAAGTAACTTTCTGCCAAAAAATTGGCCAGACCAGTGGAATGACGGCATTATACCGTTCGTGTTTAACTTCTATTCATTAGGTATGTGAGTATGTTTGTGTCAGTACTTATACAGGGTGTAAGGGGCATCGTAACCGGCTCAGTATGAAGTGCGCGCACGAGCGAACTGAGTCTTAATTAATAAATAAATATCGCCAGACTGACACACCAACTGCATGGTCCCAAACTAAGAAAAGCTTGTACTATGGGTACCCTACAATGGACCGGGGGCGATCCCAGTAACACCCACACCTGGGCAAATTACGAATGCTGTTAATGTTAAGCATAATATGAAAATATCGACGGAAAATTTCAACTCTGGGGGGTCCAGAATCATGAGTTGAATCCATGGCATCAGTTTTCGTTACGATGGCTCTTACACTCTGTTTAAGTTAGTGTCACATCGTGTTATCCTACATCTTTGCTGTATTGCGTAATTTGAGTATTGTATACATTGAAGGTAAATTCTACGTAGGTACCTACACTGAATTATTTGGAAAAAATGACATCTTAATCCTGATTTGATACAGTAAAAATAAAACTATTTCATAAATCATGCACATAGAAGGTGTCGGTAAAATACATAATTTTCAGACGAGATGGGTCTATCTCATACACAAACCTTGCTATCTAAAGTCACTCAATAAACAGTACAAGGTCGGCACCACCATTAAAAGTTTCACTCTTTATTATTCTAAAATGATGTTAAGTGTGAGCCACCTGCTTGATATTTTTCTTATAATCCACATGCATGACGACCGCTTGGCGCAGTGGTTCGAGCGTAGGCCGCTCGGCTCACTGCTCATGGTGGTCGCGGGTTCGATTCCCGCCGGGGTAAATTTCGGAAATGGCCGTAATTTACCCTGGTCTGGGTGTCACTGGGATCGCCCCCAGTCCATTGTACGGTACCCATAGTACAAGCTTTGCTTAGTTAGGGACCGTACAGTTGGTGTGTCTGTCTGGCGATATTTATTATTATTATTAGATCTCAAGTAACTAAGTAAGTAAAGTGCAAAACTCCCTTGTTGGAAATATTTTGCCTTATATTTTATTCTTACGTCTCTTGAATGAATCCACTTACAAGTTTACGATCAGATTCGTTTTACGAGTGCGTGGGACTACCTATTGTTTGCGATGTGATTTTAAACTTTTCCATGCAAAGCAGGCATACAAAGATTTTGTATGACTAATTGAAGTTCTTAACTATTTATATCTACCTGTTAGTCTCGTAGATGTGATAGTAATTAATATTATTAATAATAAAATTACTACCTTGCTGTAACACGGTTTTATAGTTAACACGGGAGATAAAGATCTTGGATTTGTACAGGACGGTAGGTAGGTACCTACCGTCGATTTTTAACCGACTTCAAAAAGGAGGAGACTGTATGTTTTTATGTATGTTCACCGGTTTCTCCGTGAATTGTGAACCGATTTTGAAATTTCTTGATGCCACTATCTTTACACTGCATTAGGACTACTTCTTAGGTTACCTACCCCTACTTACTTGAATCGGCACTGACTCCAAATAAAGAAATTCAGGGTTCCTAGTTTCTTATACTATTCATTAACCCCCGACGAAAAACGACGGGTGTTATAAGTTTAACATGTGTATCTGTGTATCTGTGTAACTGTGTATCTGTGTATCTGTGTATCTGTGTATCTGTGTGTCTGTCTGTGGCAACGTAGCGCCCAAGCTGATGAACCGATTTCAATTTTGTTTCTTTTGTTAGATAGGTATTCTGATCGAGAGTGTTCTTAGCTATGTTTCATGAAAATCGGTTCAGCCGTTTGAAGATCATCAGCTCTTTTGTAGGTTGAAAAAGCCACATTCACGGCCAAAACCAACTTCCACGGCTCGAATCCGATCGAAATTTGGGCTCATTGGAATAATATCTTTGCATCACTTGAGAACGGCTGAAACGATTTCGCTTTATTATATTTTTAAATGATCGTAACAGTCTGAACTGGCTTTTTACAATATTATAAATTTGAAAAGTTTCCCGGATTCTGGAAAAAAATGATATTTTATCAATTTTTATATGAGATTTGTGTATGAACTAAAGACGTTCCATAAGTCACGTGTCAAATGATGGATACGCGCACGCGTAAAATTTTGTTAATGGTCATGGAATATTACGCAATAATAATTCTAGAGGGCGCTGCTCCGCCATTGAGAAAAAATACAGAAAAGAAACAAATTTAATATAATTTTAGCGTTATTTGGACGAACTAGGTAAAGTATACATTTGATGAAAAGGTCGTCGCATCGGGGGTTTTTTAAATTTTCAATTTAGAGTTATTTTATAGCTTTTCATTACACCCTGGTTTTTCGAAGGTTTAATTTTTTGGTTCTATTTTAAGAAGTTTATTTTTATAGAAATAAAATATTCCTAATGTTGTCTTCAATCTACCAGCCGGGCTGAAGCGTCTCATCAGACTCGTCAAGAAAGGCCACAGCTACATCGAGGACCGCTCCTGTCTCATCTTCAAGGAGCACAGCCCTGCGGACCTAGCAAGAAGGGATAATTTCACTTACCTCTACTACAGCTACTCTGGCGTTTTGGAAAGCTGCTGTTTACAATCCTATGCGAAATCTGTAGGTCGACGGGTATGCAATCCTTCCAAATATCAATGAGAAAGTGTATTTGATAGAACTTTTGTATGTTGCATCGATTGCGGGTTCGATTCCCTTCAAGGTAAATTTCGGAAATGGCCTTTTCTTCATTTGCCATGGTCTGGGTGGCAGTAGGATCGTCCCCAGTCCATTGTACAACATTCATTAGCTCGTCGTATGTCACAAAAAAAAGAAAACATGAGCATTTGACTTCAGATCGGTTAGTTTGGGACCATTTAGTTGGTGTGACCATATAATTGGTGCGTTAGTCTGGGATTTTTTTTTTAGATGATCCTTTTGCTTTTATCCTCAGATGATCCTAATAACTCCAATCTGCACGCTGCCTGCGGAGGTGGGCCACGTGACGCTACACGGTCTCGGCCTGACGCATATAAGGTCTGAACCCTTCCGCGAGTCCCTGACCAAGGAGCTACTTTTCTTGAAGAAGTGCCCCGACATGAAACACAAGCTCAAGACGTTTTACAGCAAAACATAGAATTTTCAAGCAATAAATTGAAACATCTCTGGCATATAATTTATTTATTATTCAAAACGAGTCTCGGTGTGATCCACCGAAACGAACGCCCGTGGACATATATTGTATAAAAAATAAACTCCAGTCTGACGCACTACATTTTTTGGAGGCCGCTTTGATCCCCGATACAGATTTCGTGAGGCCATAAAAGACTCATCACAAATATTTGTTAACAAGTTGCAATTAAAGTAGATTTTTAATTCAGTACGAAGTAATTAAAGTCTAGCCAGTACATAATAGAGTATTTATCTACGAAATGCATGTTTGTGGCTATCAGTGGTAGCAATAATGAACTCACAACTTGGGGGCAAAATCCACTATTTTCGATAACATTTGAGCCATCATTTTGTTCAGTAATAACGATTGGTAACCGATGATTAGATGTCAACAAAATTGCCAGACTTGGCCGCCTGTCCCAATGTTTCTAAAGTATGTAGATACCTACTAAAATCTAGCCAACGGTTCAGAATATCTCTGACCACTTAAACAGAGATTATGACCGTGATGTTATAAACTATGATAGAAACAGGAAAAAGTACCTTCGTAATCAACGTTGGTACTAAAGTGTCCGTTGAATAATAATTGCAGACATGTCGCACTTGCAACCCGCTAGCTCATTAGACTGTCGGAATAAGTTGCAAAGTTGCGCTAACTCGATTACATACGCTTCGAGCTCGGAATTAGCGACTGAGCCGAAACAACACACGTACTTAGTTGGTGGTATTTTGACAAACTCTGTGTTTCACGCGTCTATTTATATATGAAAGAAATGCTGAAAATCTTTTCATTCGTTTGACCCTTTTAATGTTCCGGGATACAAGTGTTCTGCGATATATCCATTATATGAACTGCTACAAAATTTCATTTAATAAAATCCATTAAATAGTTATAGCAGAATTTGGGCACCAGCATACGGTCAGGACTCGTTCCGGTCTGGTGACTTACAGGAAATGTAAAATGAAAATAAGGTTCGAGTTTGAGATGAGATGAGACAAAAAAATGTTACAGTTGCCTTGGCCATTTATTAATTACTAGCTGTGCCCCGCGACTTCATCCGCGTAATTTTTGGATTATTGGGTTAAAAAGTATCCTATATGTTAATCCCGGTTATAATCTATCTGTGTTCCAAATTTCATCCAAATCCGTTCAGTAGTTTTTGCGTGAAGGAGTAACAAACATACATACATACATACATACATACATACATCCACACTCACAAACTTTCGCATTTATAATATTAGTAGGATTTAATCGATGTTCCTGTGTATAGAATCCGCTCCGTTAAAAAATCATGAGGTACATTAGTTAAACAACCCCCAGCCCCTTTCAACATTCAATTTCTTGTTCCGGGAGCCACTCAAAGCCCTATTTATATCATTATATTAGATATTTTCCTATTGCTCTTTATATAATAAAACGAAATTGCTCAGGTACTCACCACAGTACAGCATGAAAGAAAATATAATTTTCTCAGACGTCGCTGTTCACTGATTTTCCAATTTAACGCAATTTTTTGTAGTGAATAGTCTCGTTATCCGAGCAAACTTAACTAGGTATATAAGTGCGGATCTGAGATGGCGCGCTCAACACTTACTTAATTTCGCCTTATTAAATAGAGATCATTATTAACGAATCCCGTTTGAAATTGAAATCTTAGCCGGAATATCAATTCATATTAACAATCGTGGTAGATATTAAATTTGCCAAGCGTTTTCCGCTACCAATTTTTTTTTATTATGTACCGTACCTGTTCTTCTCAATTCATAAATACCTATACTTACATTAAATACCTAACGCTAAAAAACAAATAACGGCAACTAATTATTTTTGTTGTTTCTAGTATCCCTTTTAGTGTTTTTACTAAACGTTTTGTAAATACAGCAAAAAATATTTTCTGGAAATACAAAATATTTGGAGATAAATACGTTAATAAAAACCAGGAACTTCAAAAATAGCTGTATCTTAGTAGATTGATATTGTTTTGTGAATAACCTTTTCAAAGTCAAAATCAAATCGTTTATTTTGTTTAGGGCTCGTACGAAGGTACTTACAAATTATCATTTATACATATTTTTCATAAATCTACAACCGGATCGGAACACGAGCTCGACTGAGTAGATCTGGCAAGAAACTCAGCGGGCTTGTCTTTTTACATCTTGCATTTTTTTTTTATCGCCAGTTTCTGTGTTAAATCTTATAACTTCCGTAAGTCTTAAAATATTCATAAACCAAATCTTAACACAAATTTGATATATGAATATTAAAAACTTAAGATGCATAAGGCTACATTTTATAATCGAACCGGTACATCTCCGGAAAATTGCTGAGAATAGCAAGCGCAAACAAAGCGATCCTATCGAACCGCCAGACGCAATGCGATCAGACAATAACCTGACCAATTGCTCAGACCCCTGGCCGTACTTCACCTCCCCTTATTTCTTCAGCATTCAACGTCTCAGCGGGAGGTGGGGTGGCTCAAGTTACATTAGTCTCAGCGTCATAGCACTGCCTCAGGCATTCTAATATCTCATAAAAGAGGACTAAGAATCAATAAACCATACACAATATTGTTAAGCTTTATACTATAGCGATATTATCTTCAGTATTAGAAATTGAATTTCCTTTTAAATTTAATTTCAGGATTGCGCATGTGGCTTTTGCAAGAGCTATACCTATTGAGATAGAAAAATTAATTTGTTGAACTATACCCAATAAGTAATGCAAAAGTTATTTGACGACCGCTTGGCGCAGTGGTTCGAGCGTAGGCCACTCGGCTCACTGCACATGGTGGTTGCGGGTTCGATTCCCGCTTGGGTAAATTTCGGAAATGGCCTTTTCGTGCTTTGCCCTGGTCTGGGTGTCGCTGGGATCGCCCCCAGTCCATTGTACGGTACCCATAGTACAAGCGTTGCTTAGTTTGGGACCATACAGTTGGTGTCAGTCTGGCGATATTTATTTATGAATGAATCAAGTTTCCCGTTCCCGTATCTAAGGCGAGTCGGGTAGTTACGACGTTGGAAACACTGCGCCCATCTAGGTGTTATATGTACGTAATTACATTACGTTCACGGGCCCGACCTCCCGTAAAAGCCAATGGGCTTGGTTGCGCAATATTGGGCTCTTACGTTTTATTTTGTTGTTATATCACTTTCTGGTGCTTTCAGTTACTTTGTGGTCAGTGCGGATAGTGAAAGAATAATGTAGGAGTGATTTTGGAATTACTCTTGTCTCGTGCTTACATATTAAGATATACTAATATTTAGGTCTTAACACGTATCCTGTTCTTATTAGTATGAAAGTACTGTTTTATTGTATATAAAGCGCTTCTTCAATTTATATTTTTAATTAGGTACTCCAATATCGATTCCAAAAAAACCGGACAAGTGCGAGTAGAATTCGCGCCCTGAGGGTTCCGTACAACATTTTATTATGATTTTAGATAGTTTTTCCGTTCCTGTATTCCAATATCAATATCGGCAAGATCTTTTAATAATAAATAGTTCCCAAAAATGCTTAAACAAATTCGGGAACCCAATACAAACTGCAACCAAACTGAATACCAACTACAATACAAACCCTTATTTTACACACTTAGGGGTGGAATTTTGCAAAACGCTGAAATTAATATTTTTTATTTGTAATAAGTAGCCTCAATACTTATTTCATGACTCTAGGTTCATTTCATTTTTTTACCCCATACAAACTTTCACCCCCTATTTTATGCACTTAGGGGTGGAATTTTCCAAAATCCTTTCTTAGTGGATACTTGCGGTATATAAGGTACTTACTGTCAAAAATTCATTATTCAAACACCAGCGGTTTGGGCTGTGCGTTGATTCCTTTGTATTGATAAGTGAATTTGCGAAAAGTATCAAAATATGTGACATAAATCACCTTATCTTTTAATTGCGTTGACTTAGAAGCCTAATTTTTTTACACCTACAAGGGACCATAGCATTTGTTATTTGGTATTAATTTCAACTTGATAACTCTACCCGTTTCTGAGAAAAAAGGTCTTGACAGACAGACAGACAGACAGACGGACAACAAAGTGATCCTATAAGGGTTCCGGTTTTTCCTTATAAGGTCCGGAACCCTAAAAACGTTTTAAAAACAAGCTTTTTTGGATAAAATGTGACGTTGTATTAGTATTCGTGTTCTCCTCAGCAATTCCTCTCATTTTCTACCCATACTGTGGTAGTGCAGAAAAAATAACTAGTCCGCCATCTTGGATGATCCGCCATATTGGAATTAGAATGACGTCACATAGCTAAGCATGCATTGTCTTCCAAAATAAGCGTGTATACCAAATTTCAGCTCAATCGGTTAAAGATAACTGATTCAGAATTCAGTTGCAAGATTCTACCCGGACAAACATAAGTACATTGCAAGTTAAATAAAAGCTCGAAAAAAGAATAGCCACACGAGCCCGATTGACGATTCTCCGACTTAGGCTGTGTTGAATTTCTAAATTCGGCCTTTACTGCATTCTGTGGCTTTACTTAAAATCCTCGTACCTACTTATCTTTAAACCCTAGACTATTATCCCGATCCCGTTTAATTTAACACCACAGTCTAAGCAAGTGATTCCCAGTTATGGCAGTGGCGTGCACTCCATAGAGGCATAAAGGCACTGCCTACCCTGAGATTTTATGGTAAAATTATAATAAATAATAAAATCAAACAGAAAAAATATTTAAAAGTAAATAATCATTTTAATAAGATATTTGAAAAAGCGCGCGCATAATGCTGTCATGTGGAGACCATTTACCGCCCGCTCCTTTCGCGCCGCTGCGCCGCCCCGTGTCGGTGGCAAAAGCATGTACTAAATGTGCCTCATTCTTCGTGTAAGAAACGTTCATTCCTTGAATGAAATACGCACAATTTACTAAATTTCTACGAACTAAAATGTTCGGGCTAGAGGCACTGCCTGGTTTGGTAATCCGACGAAGTCTAGTAGGTTGAATCGCAATGTAATTTGTTTGTTTAAAGTTTACAATGCGTTTTTGTCACTTAATATTTAGTATTAAATTTGATTGTGATATTTTAGACGCCATTATTGTTAGTTGTTGTTGATGTTCTGTTTTTGTTTGGTTTGTTTACATGCGTGCTAAATAATTTGAATAATTATTAAATCCTCGTTGTTATGGATAAATATTACTTGTGAAATTAGTGACGTGTGTGATATGCAGGAACTTAAATTATAAATAAAAGTGTTTTCTCATTGCCCTATGCAGAAAAAGTGAACTTTATTTTAAACTGTCGATGCGTAAAGAACTTGGATTTGTCCCAGAAGAAAGGTAGGTAATATCACGAGAGAATTAATGCTAAATTTTATGAATCATTTCCTTGGATGACAGGATACTGGGATATTTTTCAGCGCTAAAGCGTATACCAACATAGGTACGTAGACTACGTAAAATAGATATTTACGACAACAACGCGAGCGCCTTGCCGAGTTGTCTAGAATTTAGATTAAAAAAAACAACTTAGGTACTTACGGATTTAAAACGAACGGGGTATTTTACGATATCGTAAATAGGTATTCAATTCTTATTTAAAATGGTTTATGCGGTTAGATTTCATTTATAAATTAGTAAACAAGTTTGATAATTTTATTTAGTTTGGGTAGGTACCCAAACTAAATAAAATTATCAAACTTGTAACAATAACAATAAAAGTACCTACCTAGGTAGGTAGGTACTTTTATTAGTCTATCTATGTATCTGTCCTTGTGAATAACTGCATGAATAGATCTAGGTACTTGACTAACGGCGAAGGACCCATTCAGGGACTGACTTGTCTTAAAATCTATATAGGTACCTAACTATATCAATGTCTATGAACATCAACCAATCACCTTACATATCTGATACGGCTAAATACCTACTTACTCACAACAAAATACGTCTAACACATGCAAACCTGGACTAAGCTCAGGAGCAATAATTCAAGGTACCTACCTACCCAGGTAGGTACTTATGCCTAATTTTAAATTTATTTTCATGCTAAACTCTGCCTACCCTGTTGCAAAACCCTATGCACGCCACTGAGTTATGGTAGGGACTGAGATATGCCTTAACCCAGCACACATACATCCAACTACTTACCTGCCAACACATATAACAATTTTTTGCATATATAGATAGGTTACCTACTCTTGACCCTACAATCAGATACCTGGTGTTGAATAAAAAGTGCCATTTGCACGTAAACGGCGCGATCCTCAAATACACGGGTGGGATAGAGGCGGGTCGACCCTCTGAATCTATGATGAATCCAATTTCACCCCACCTGTAACGTGCGGCGAATGTCGCCCGACATTGTATCGATACTTTACCTAGAATTAAAGGATCAAGGATTAATAATAAATTTTAATAGGTAGTGTGTAGTGGGAAAACCGTCCATAGATACCAACTCGTAATATCAATACATACAAATAAATAAAATTGGAGTGTCTGTTTGTAATATCAAAATACCACCTTTTCACTAAATGCATAATATGAAAGTACATACGACACCTATAGCAAAAACGCTAATTAATTTTTTTTGTCTGTCTGTATGTTTGTTTCGGGTAATCTCCGAAACGGCTGGATTAATTTTGACGGGACTTTCACTGGTACATAGCTGATGTTATAAGCAGTAACTTAGGCTACTTTTATTTTAGAAAAACTAAAAAAATAATGTGTCCTGTAGCGCGGGCTTAGAACGCGGGAGCGGGCTTTTTTGTTGTGTTAAATTCCACGCGGACGATGTCGCGGGCTCAGCTAGTCGGAAATATAATTTTGCTCGATATAATTTGTTACAGCTTGTACAATTAATTATTTTATTATTGCAAGCACGTCCTTAAATTATCCTGGAATCAATATCCAATCGATTACAATATAACACATATAGCACAGAAGGATTTTATTCTTATTGGGTTGTAAGGGAAATATAATCTTCCATAATGATGCTCAAATTGATAATATTATGATTAAAATTTTTCTTTTCCGTCTAAAATTACTCTTAAATAAACAAATAACGTTTTTGAGTTAGCAAGTGTCTACATCGTAGACTCATTTGTTCGCAGGTAAAACATTTACCTGAAACAAGGGCCTCGGACCACTTTTTCACAAAGATTTACAGCTCGGAAATAGATTTATTATTCTTTTTCGCGAACAACTATTGTCCCTCCCCACCGGTATAAAAAGTACTCGGGTGGGGAAAATGACCGAACTTTTGTCTTTAAATTATATCTGCCTATTCCCCGGCGAGGGGACACACCTTGAGTCGTCCTATTTGCACGTTTAATATGGCCAAATGGGGCTTTACATTTGTCATTGAAAATTATCGTCGCCGAGAAGGGTAGCCGGGCACACGTTGTGCGGAACTTTTATTAAAATTTGCCTACTTTAAATCATTATATAAACGGCCGTATTCACAAACAATACCAACTTGGCTGAGGACCAATTCTATTGAGAGTTTGTCATTTTTCATTGGCACACTGTGAGACGTTATAGTTATGTTTTGTGAACCGTAAGTAGGTACCTATATTTTAAAAATGTGCGTAAACGCTCTCTCGCTAAAATTGACACATTCTTCGTCCAACCCCAAAAGATTAAGTTACCAAAAAGGTTTTATGTAACGAGCTTATCACAAACTATTTTACAAAGGACATCACCCAAACGACGTCAAATAATGGTTATTTTTCTGCACATTGAGCTGAGCGAGGGCAACTGCCGCTATTCGCGACTAACAATAAGTAGTTTATGAACGTATTATATACAATAGTTGTATTAAAAATCAGTTCCTCATACGCTTTGTATTCAGCCCGCGGTGGTATCAGCCAACACTGAAATTTATTTCGCACCGAAAAAGGAAATGAGATTATGTTTCAATAACAGACATATACGGGGCTACACGTAGCTGGAATAAAAAGTTACAGTCGGGGAATTTATTTACCGCTTTCGAACGAACTATTCAGCGCGGGAGATGCGATACGAGACCGATATAAAATTCTGGAATATCTTATTGTCAGAACGCATGACACGGCGAAGGTTTCAATAGTGGGGTGACGAGCTGAAACTAGTTTGGTGGATATAAAAGGTGTTATTTTAATAATGCACGATATTTTGCTTGGTGTCTTTGCAAATACTGAAGATAATTAATTATTTTAAAGGGCTACTAGTTTTTTTTTCTCAGCGCACTATAAGATATAATATCGCTCTCTGACTGAGCTTCTCAATTTACGTGAATTCAAACTAAATATTCCTATTTTATCAACTGTACTTACCTCCTGATAAATTGTGTGTTTCATTTATGTGCTTGAAATACCTATAGATATTATACTACAGGAAAAATATTTAATTAAATATACAATATTCTTACGCTATAGAGCCGTTCGCGTTCGTTTCAGGATTAATTTTGTTTTTGTTAATAATAAAAAAAAAAATTTAGTATCGCCAAACTGACACACCAATTATATGGTCCCAAACTAAGCAACGCTTGTACTATGGGAACCGTACAATGGACTGGGGGCGGTCCCAGTGACACCCAGGCCAGCAAAACGGCAATTTTCTAAGTCTACCGCGAATATGAATAGAACCAACAAGGGATAGTCGAGAAGGAATAGCATTTTTTGTATTGATTATAGTGTTTAATCTGTTGGTATACTAGGTATATTTTCACATACAATCCTTTATATGGTCGAAATGTATGCACAAAACAAAAATATTTCTGACCTTGTCAAATTAATTTTAATCGTGATTTGTAGTCAATGGGATTCTCTTTTTACAAAAAAAAACAACGTCAAATTTACGAACAGTCCTTTTCTTAGAAATAAGTGTTCTTTATAACAGGCGTTTGAGATTCAGGACAATTATTTCAGAACAGCTTTTTTTGTGTTATGCACCTATATTATATAATTTGTGAATTAGTGGCTTTACTTAAGTATTTTCTGTAATTGCAAACGTTTCGCTAAAAATACCTACTTAAAAATTATACTCATAAATACAAAAAAACATTTACTGTCGTAATTTATTTTTCCCAGTGTGAAGAAAATGGTTGATATGGCACCAAAAACAGTCACAATCTATTTTGGTAGCGACCGCCATTCCTTCATTACCGCCGCAGAACAAATGCACTGCTCTGAAAATGTCTTCGGGCTATCATAATATGGATATTCTTTATCCTACTGTGTCGGACGGACACATATAATTTGAATTGTGTGTGTAGTTAGAGGTCTTCAATAAAAGCACTTATAAAGGAATGGCACTTATATTTATATTGTACACAACACAGTAATTAATTGTAATTAGAGACACGAAATATCGACCAGTTCGTAGGCCAGGTGAAGCGGAAGAGAGCGAGAACGCCGTTGGGGTTGCCAACACAAAATATTATTATGTTGTTGCCAACATAGTTGCGGCCTCAAAAAGCTTAACTTATAAAATTGAAGTACTAAATTTAAGTTTTACAAAGAAATAATTGTTGTGGAACAGAGACATGATACTTACATGATACAATCTTGAAGTCAATTAAATTTATGCAGTCAAAACAATAATTATTGTTAAACATGGACATTACAATTATTATCATTGATTGAGTAACTTTAATATTAAAGATAACAATTATGTAGCTATATAATTTAAGTAAATAACTACATCTAAACAGATTAGGGCTCCACATCGAGAAAAAAAAATAATGAAAACGTACATTATACATTTAGACAATTACACAGTAGTAAGTAGATGTGGAACAAAAAACATATTTAATTATGCAAAATAGAGTCGTGGTAGATATATTGAAAATACCAAAGACAATTAAATCAAACAAAGGTAATAATATCCTTTTAGACAACAAGACAAGTGAATCTAGTTATATCTAGGATAAAAAAAAACAACAAAAGGAAAATATTTAAAAGAGATATTATATAAGAAATGTATTAAAAAAAACATTTAAAAAGAAACAATGAACACAAACATGTCATATCCTTGTTATGTAAATAGAGTATTCCGTTTATTTATTAATACACATAGAAACAAATTTATTTTATCGTATCATTATTATGGCTGATATCAATTGGCAATACACATATCTTAGTGATTGTCCTATGGTGTGTATGTCCATTAGCCGTTCTTACCTCGACTGCTCGAACTTTTCCATCTTTTCCAGGAAAATCATTAGTGATACGCGCCATAGGCCACTGTAAGGGCGGTGTATTGTCACTGGACAGAATAACTAAGCTACCTATCTCCACGTTGAGCATGTTATCGCGCCACTTAGGTCTGCTTTGAAGCAAAGATAAGTAGTGTTTACTCCAGTACTTCCAAAACATTTGTTTTATTTTAACAGTAATAGACCAAAATTTAAGCAAGTTTATATTAGTATCAGTAACATCTCGCTCAGGGTAAGTATATAGAGGGGCGCCAGTGAGAAAATGACCTGGTGTCAGGAACGAAAAATCGTTAGGATCAGATGTTACAGCTGTAAGCGGGCGAGAGTTTAGCACGCCCTCAATTTCAGTCAATACAGTATTGAGTTGCTCATAGGTAAGTAAGGCATTACCTACAACACGTTTTAAATGGTGTTTTACACTTTTTACTCCACTCTCCCAGAGTCCGCCAAAGATCGGGCTATAAGACGGTATAAAGTGAAAATTAATGGCGCGTTCAGACGCATACGTCTGAACCTGATTCTGGTGGTTCCGAGAAGAGTGTAGTTTATACAGCTCGTCTAATTGATTCCTTGCCCCTTTAAATGTTGAGCCGTTGTCGCAGTAGACATCGCTGGGCAGGTTTCTTCGTGCGATAAACCGCTTAAAGCAAGCAAGGAACGTTTCAGTCGCTAGATCTGATGCGAGTTCTACGTGTATCGCTTTCGTGACAAAACATACGAAGATGACTATATAACCTTTGCCTATTACCGGTTTTCTGATGCGGCTGTTCTTGACAGATACCGGCCCAGCGAAGTCGACTCCGACGCGTTCAAACGGACGGCATGCGTTGACTCGCGCAGCGGGCAAGGATCCCATTAGTTGAGTTGAAGTGACAGCTTTTAACCTGCAACAGATTACGCATCTATGTATTGTCTTTTTAACAATACGTAGCCCGTCAACAATCCAAAATTTATGTCTGAGAGAACTTAGAACTAATTTTTGACCAGCATGCAACAATTTCAGATGTTCATCTCTCACAATTAAATCAGTAATTGGTGACTGTTTAGGCAATATTATCGGGTGTTGCTTAGCGTAGGGTATTGACGCGTTTTGTAAGCGACCACCAACCCTGATGATGCCATCACAGTCTAGGAAGGGTGCTAAAGGATGTAGACTACCTGTGACTGGACTGTGAGATGATAAACATTTAATTTCGTTAGCATAGAATTTCTGTTGTTCACACTTTACAATCAGTGATAATGCTCTATTTATCTCTGCTGATGACAAGAAACCTGTTTGCTTTGTAGCATGTGACTTAATATTATTACAAAATCGGATTATGTGGGCTAATATGCGAGTCATTTTATTAATATTTGAGTACTTCTTTAACCTATCAAACAAAATATTATCTGGCAAGGTTACCACAGTACATACAATTTTTTCATTGTTACATTTTAACTCAGGTAATTGTGTAGGTGGCTCATACTCACTTTGAAAGTTATAATTCATTTCATGTAAGAAAGATGGACCGTGCCACCATGCGTTGTCGTATTTGAGCTCATGGGGCTGAAGGCCTCTACTAAGACAATCTGCAGGATTGCTTGCAGTGTGTACATATTGCCAGTGACAGCTATGCGTCAGCTCTTGTATCGCTCTAACTCTATTTGCAACATAAGCCTGTAATTTCGTGACGTCAGTGTTTAGCCAAGCCAATACTATCTGTGAGTCAGAGAAGAGGTAGCTGTTATCTACCTTTGTTGTAGTAGATAGTGTGTTATGTACTTTAGTAGTCAACTCTGAGAGCAGCAATGCAGCGTTCAATTCCAGCCTCGGAATGGTCAGCTGCTTGCGGAGTGGGTTAATTCTGGACTTGGAGCATAGTAATTCGACATGTACTTTACCTTGTGTGTCAATGGAACGTAAGTATATACAGCAACCATAGGCTACCGTGGAAGCGTCAGCGAAGCCCACTAACTGATTGACAGCAGCGTCATGCGGCTTCACACAGCGTGTCACACTGACTGGCTCCATCTGTGCTAGGTCTCTGATAAATTCAAACCATTGATTACGTATATCCTCACTAGGAGTGTCGTCCCAGTCTGTATCGCTAGCCCACAACCTCTGCATAATTACTTTAGCGCGTACAAGTATAGGGCCTATTAGTCCCAGTGGATCGTAGAATTTGCTTATATAACTCAGTATATCGCGTTTTGTGTAATGCAATTTAATGTCAGGTTGTGGACATGTAGTTGTAAAAGCATCATGTTCTACATTGAAGTTGACTCCTAGCGTTTTTACTGATAAATCGCGCTTTAGCAGGTCCAGCTCTCCGAAGTGGTGGTTCTCCTTTGGTACACTTTGTAAAACAAGACCACTATTGGACGCCCACTTATGTAACTGGAAGTTTCCCAGAGCAAGCAACTGCACTAGTTCTGACTGTGGCTGCAATAATTCTTGTTCAGAATGACTATTACATAGGATATCATCAACATAGGTATTGTTTTTCAAAATTAAAGATGCCAATGGAAACTGATCCTTGTATCTATCAGCAAGCTCTATGAGGCAACGAGTGGCCAGATAAGATGACGGCTTAAGGCCGTATGTGACAGTATTTAACTGTATGCACTTGATGTCCTGGTAGGGTGCCTCACGCCACAGTATATTTTGTAGTGACCTTTGCGATGGATCTAAATCAATGCATCTAAACATCATACGTATATCACAAATAAAGAAATAATTATCTAATCTAAATGCTATGAGAACTTCAAATAAGTCTTTTTGTACCACTGGACCGTTCAGTAAGAGATCATTTAATGAAACCTTCCTATTCGTAGGCATAGAAGCATCAAAAACTGTCCTTAATTTGGTGGTGCGACTACCTTCTTTTATTACTGCATGGTGGGGCAGAAAATAGACAGGATCTTTTGACAGATCATAGCTACCTATATCATGATACTGACCGTGCTTTAATTCAATATATTGATCAATGAATTTTTATATTCACTGCGAAGTGTTTCATCCTTTTGTAGCCTTTTTTCTAAGCTATAGAACCTATTGAGTGCTAAGTGGAAAGATTCCCCTAACTGAGAACCGAACTGCTCTAGTGGTACTTTAGTAGGCATTGTTACTTGAAATTTATTACATACAAGTTTGGTAGACGCCTTAAACAACTGCTCACAGTAGTCACGCTCTGCAGTATGCTCTGGGAAAACTTCAGGCACTTTTTCTGTTTTCCAAAATGCACTCAAGGTATCATTTAAATCGTCATTACATTCTTTACAAAACAAGGATACAACCTTTTGTTTGTTTGTTGTGTTGTCACTTCGGCCTGCGATGACATGCCCGAATGTGGTGTGTACTATAGATAGCTGCTGGGTAGCTGTTGCGCTGGAGCTTGCAGGCTGCTGGCTCACACGGGAGACTGCCTCCTCAGGCTGTGGCAGCAAGATCTGAAAGAATATGTCAGCTCCAAGCAAAAGATGCACATCACCAGGCGTGTTAAAGTTTGCATCGGCTAGCTTACAATCGGCAGGGAATGCAATGGATGATATGTCCATGTGAGTTTGTGGCAATTTGGTTGTAATTGTTTTTACAATGTGGCAATTGACATTAATTTTGAATGGATAAACGGTGGAGTGAACCTCAAGGTTTATGCATTTGTCAATGGCCTGCTCAATGTTAGTAATGCCCACTATATGGGTGTTAGCTTGCATTGGGAGCATGCCGAGTAGATCCACAACCTTCTGTGTCACAAATAATGCTTGTGAACCACTGTCAAGCAGAGCTCTGGCATAGATAGTGGTCCCCGACTGTGCAATAAGCTTAATTTTTGCAGTCGGCAACAAAACCTGACCCTGAGCGGTACTCATGCTGGATACTAATGTCACAGAAGGTGTTTGTGTGTCAATTCCATGCAGTAGTGTGTTGTGCTCCTTTTTACATTCTGCACACTTAAAATGGTATTTACATTTGCGCTTATGTTGCGACAAACAAACTTTACACAGTTTGTTTGCTATTGCAAACTCTAAGCGGTTATTCTGTGCAGCAAGCTTAAACTTAGGACATTTAAATAATTTGTGTTCAACAGACTTACAATATATGCATGGTGACGGTGCCTGTTGTGTAGCAACAGCATGGCTCGCTAAGTACTGACCCTGCTGCTTGGCATTGGTGTTGTCCATGGACTCGAGCGCCAGGGAACGTCGTTCCATGTACTCCAGAAACTCCTTGATGGTTGGGAGAGTTTTGTTGTCCCTTTCCATTTGGAATGCACGGGTGCTAAATGTATCAAGTTTGCGCATGAGAATACATACAATTACAGTGTCCCAGGACTCAACCGGTTCCTTAAGGTTCTTCAGTGCAGCAAGGTGCTGTTTAGCATCTGAAATAAGAGTTCGTAAGTTTGCAGTAGTTGACTTTTTTATTTGTGGCAAATCCATGAGAGTATAGATGTGTTCATGAACTATTTTAATTTTATTGTCATATCTTTCTTTCAATAGTCTGAGTGCTTCCTCATAGCTGTCATCCTGCAGTGCTAAATTACACAACAACGCATGGGGCTCCCCGCTTAAAAATCCTTTCAAGTAGTAGAGTTTTTGTACCGGTGTGAGTGACACATCATTATGAATCATTGCTGTGAACATGTTGAGAAATTCATAGTACTTTGTGTACTCACCTGAGAAAACTGGTATAGTTACATGGGGTAATTTGACATGGGATTCCCGTTCATGACATTGCGTAACTGGCTTACACTCCAGTTTAACGGCACGCAAGTTGAGAGATGCATTGAGTTTCGCAACTAAATCGAGATAAATGTCCTCAACCACATGGGGCTCTTCAGCATCATTTGGCGACAACACTAATATCTGAGTGTTCAACTTGTTGTATTCTGAAAAAGCATCTTTCAACCTGTCCCGTTTGGCGTTAACAATTTCTACAGACATTTCGGGAATCGTGTCGGAAATATTATTAAGACGAGTAATCGATGATTTTGCATATCCTCGAGCGGCAATAAGCAGCTTAATTTCCGACATTTTGTACTTAGCAAAACCTGAAACACTGGATATGATGCACTATTGTCTCTAAAAAAGTTAATTGTACTTGTAGCGTCGTATTGTTGCAACACGATGGCTGGCGATACTCCAATCGTAGCCTCGAATTGTCCAGTGAGGCCAACCTTGCGGCTGTAAATGTTGACACGTAGTTACGTTCCGTGCGCTGAAATCCAATCAGCGCTTGCGACGGATTGTGACGTAAAACTGATGTGTGAATATTGGCAACCTTGTATTCGAAGTTCGCGGAAGTGACAGCCGATGAGCGTTGAGCTTTGTTCTTCGTCGTCGAGCTTGATTTTGAGCGCGAAATTTAAAAGTTCCGCACTAAGCGTGGGTCGCAAGCAGACGAATGAAAACTTGTCTTACAAAATGGCTGACTTGGCTTGCCTTATGTACTTCAAACTTGATTACTCGTGGCTGCGGATTTTCTTCGCCTTCCCTCCTCTGACCTTTCAGGACGAAATGGGCTCGTCGATGTTGATTTCGTGTTTGTAATTGTGGCTGTAATTTCACTAATTTGATAGATCGCGCGCGTTCAGTGCGATGAAGGACCAATGTGTCGGACGGACACATATAATTTGAATTGTGTGTGTAGTTAGAGGTCTTCAATAAAAGCACTTATAAAGGAATGGCACTTATATTTATATTGTACACAACACAGTAATTAATTGTAATTAGAGACACGAAATATCGACCAGTTCGTAGGCCAGGTGAAGCGGAAGAGAGCGAGAACGCCGTTGGGGTTGCCAACACAAAATATTATTATGTTGTTGCCAACACCTACTAATATTATAAATGCGAAAGTTTGTGAGTGTCGATGTATGTTTCAAATTCAAATTCAAATATTTTTATTTCAAATAGGCCAGATTAACTGGCACTTTTAAAAAGTCAAGAGCTAGGTGCATATTCCAAAATAAAATCCTATGGAGAAGAACATGCAAGAATCTCCATGGATATTTTTTTTCTTTTCTCTTTTTTTAAATTATATTTTCGTTTACAGTAGGTATAATTAGAGATGTGAGGACAATGTAGGTTAATGCATTTTAGTTTGTTACTCTTTCACGCAAAAACTACTGAACGGATTCGGATGAAATTTGGAACACAGATAGTTTATAACCTGGATTAACACGTAGAATACTTTACTTAAGTCAACGCGGACGAAGTCGCCGGCAGAAACTAGTACTAAATAATACCCTCTCCTTGACAATTAGAATGTAAATTTAAGTGATATAAGTTATATTTTATTACAAACTGGCGTAATTTAACTAAGTGCCACATTACGGGTGACCGTCCACTTGGCTATCTTACTAAGCAGGCCCGCCTGCTTCGACCAATTGCAACGCTTCATTTGTTTACCCAGCTTAGCTCTGGTTGATAGATACTGAAGTGATCCTATTAGTGGTAGCGGGCGGACCCGCTTAATAGGATAGCCAAACCAAGATCATTCTTTTATAAGCTCAGTACTAAATTACATGTCAAAAGCGTACCCAAGACCGCTCTCAGACTTAAGATAGATCTATTAATACGTACCTAAGTGTGTCGATGAACTCGACACCTCCTGCTTCACTATATTACTATTGAAATTGACATAAACAGCAAAAACTGCCGCGTCAAACTAAATAGTAGTAAATAGAACTAAAGTAAGTATGTCCATGTTAATATATACGAATGAATTGTAACTTATGCTCAGAAAAATACGGCTGTCGTCTCACGCCAGGATTATTAATCAAAACCATTTGATACCCACGAGAAAAATATGAATTTCCTCTTCGATAAAAGGTCTCCATGTTTAAGGTGACACTGCGCATATATATCATCATAATAAATGTTATTTTCGCGGCAAAGAAAAATAAACACCATTTCTTACTTAACATTAATTGCTTTTTACGAAGTTTGAAAGCTATTAAAATATCTGGTAGTGACAAGTTTGTGGAAAAAAAAAGGATTCTCTGAAGGTAATTGGATGACGACGGGTCGGGGCGAAAAATAGAGATGAATTTGCGAACATTAATCTCGGTCGGGTCCTTGTCTTGTCCCTTCGATATTGAGATCTGGATAATGTGAATCTGTAATTATCATATTTTGAAATATTTGATAAAATTTCTGAATGGTATTTCCCTAGACCTATCTCTATACAAATATCGCCAGACTGACACACCAACTGTATGGTCCCAAACTAAGCAACGCTTGTACTATGGGTACCGTACAATGGACTGGGGGCGATCCCAGTGACACCCAGACCTGGACAAATTATTGTACTATGGGTACGGTACAATGGACTGGGGGCGATCCCAGTGACACCCAGACCTGGACAAATTACGAAAATGCCATTTTCGAAACTTGCCCCGACGGAAATAGAACCCGCAACCGCCATGTAAAGTGAGCCGAGCGACCTTCGCTCGGACCACATATAATGCTCCTATATGACGCATAGTTAAACCAATAACTTACCTAAAATCTGTTTATTGAACGATATAGGTAGGAGATAGCTTGTTTTCAGTTTCGCAAATAATACCTACTTAGAAGTTTGAACGCGATGGTATCAGGTATATTACTCAAATGATGTCAAATATTGATTGAAATATGAACACTTTTTTCATATATTATTTACCGCCATTTTTAAAACATCGTCGTATGCTAAGTAGAAGTAGGCTTGCATATTAACACGTAGCCAAGTGGATGATCACCCTTATTATTACAGGAGACCGCCCCGACCAACACCTAGATTTCTAAAAACAAACCAAACGGTGACAATAAAATACTTGTTTTTAAATACCAGTATGTTTCATATTGAGGCATATTAGACATTTCAAGGTTCCAAGGCATTGTCAACGTGTAATGACCCTTTTACACCTGCCAGCTGCTCATTTTCGAGAAACCGGATTATATTTAAAACAAGACAGACAGACAAATTTTCTTGCGACAACGCAAAAGCCGCTCTCAAAAAGTTTTTATGAAGATTTATGCCAAAATTTTGTGTGAATGCTCCCAAAATGTTTACCCATTGATGTACAGGATGTTTCGGTTGACCGAACTTATAATTTCGGTAACAAGCGATAGCTAAAATGTACGCTAGACGCTTTCTAAGTGTTTCCTTTGAATATTTATCACAACTTTTGTGTCGCGTGAACGAAATGCCCATACGAGGGTGTAAACTCGAATTACGAGTAACATCCACTAATATTCAACAAATAGTTAACTTGTTAATGGAAATTTGAGCTTAAAATTGTTTTGAAGCATTTTATAAGAAGCAGCGTATGCTGCGATGCGTCGCAAGGGTTGCAGATCACGCAGCGCAGGCCAGAGCAGATTTTGTGACGTAGGCACGTGATACGCTGGCATGTCTGGCTTGCCCTGCGCAACGCGTGCATGTGAAGACATGTTTTTTTATGTAAAGTGACACTGACATTTGTCTATTCAGTTACATCTGTGTATTTAGTTCCGTTGCAGCGTACGCTCAGCTAATATCCGCGATAACATGGTGGTCCTTTCAATTGTATTTGCTGTGCTGCGCTTGCCTATGAGTATACGCTTAACCTAATACTTTTAATTTTAAATAACAATGAAGTAGGTATTGTTCTTATTAAATTACGATTTATTTACATCACAATCCTTGTTTTTCTCGGTATTTCACGACTGAAAACGATTACAATATGAGGTAAAGAATTTATTAATACATTTAACTACATACTTATGGGAAAAAACACAGTTGATAAAATATTAATTAACATTACGATTCCGTTTTCGAAAATCCCTATAACATGTACCTACCTACTTAAACACAACTACCTATTTGGAAATTCAACGTTCCTTAGAACGAGCTTAAGTCATTTTCTCAAAGGTCCGAGGCCGACGTAGTTTAATAATCCCATCAATCAGCCTTGTCTTTCGCATTCTCTCATCTAAGACCCTTTATGGAAGACATAGAGACCAGAATGTCTGAATGACGCATAATATTTATTGCTTTTGCGCTTTTGTTGCCGTTTCTTGTGCCACTGTTGGCTTTGTTCCTTTTGTGGACCTAAGGGTACCTACATATGAACAAAGGTTTACTTTAAATGACGACTTGATGACCGCTTGGCGCAGTTGTTCGAGCGTAGGCCGCTCGGGTCACTGCACATGGTAGTTGCGGGTTCGATTCCCGCCCGGGGCAAATTTCGGAAATGGCCTTTTCGTAATTTGCCCAGGTCTGGGTGTCACTGGAATCGCCCCCAGTCCATTGTACGGTTACCCATAGTACAAGCTTTGCTTAGTTTGGGACCGTACAGTTGGTGTGTCTGTCTGGCGATATTTATTATTTATTCATTTAAATATAACGCTCAATTAATTTAGAATAGGCGTAAGGCTATGTGGGAAGTCTATTCAGTAAGAAATTATCTACATAGATTCAAATATACTTTTGTAAATACTTCGTCCCCCTTATGAGTAAACGCGGCTAAGTGGTTGTATAGGCACACCATGCTTTGTCTTCTATTTTCAAATATAAAATTAGTGATGACAGAAAGAGATAATTCGGAGTTTAACTATTAGCCCGCTATGCCAAGTTTTTAAATAAGGGAGCATAGGTTTAATCACGGTTTCCTTAACAATGATAATAACAAACATTTTAATTATCTGCTCGAATATCACATCTATACAAATAAATAAAATTGGAGTGTCTGTTTGTAATATAAAAATAACACCTTTTCACTAAATGCATATGAAAGAACATACGACACCTATAGCAAAAACGCGATTTTTTTTTTGACTGTCTATCTGTGTGTTTGTTCCGGGTAATCTCCGAAAGGGCTGGACCTATTTTGACGGGACTTTCACTGGCGGGTAGCTGATGTTATAAGGATTAACTTAGGCTACTTTAATTTTAGAAAAACAATTAAGGTTCCGCGTAAAAAAATAAAAACACGTGAAATCAAAGAGTATCTCTGAAACGGGTGGACCGAATTTGACGGGACTTTCACTGGTAGATAGCTGATGTTATAAGCAGTAACTTAGGCTACTTTTATTTTAGAAAAAAAATATTAAAAAAATGGCTCCTGTCGCGCGGGCTCAGAACGCGGGAGCGGGCTTTTTGTTAAGTTAAATTCCACGCGGACGAAGTCGCGGGCTCAGCTAGTGTTTTTATGAACGTGACGACCGCTTGGAGCAGTGGTTTGAGCGTAGGCCGCGCGGCTCATTGCATCGGGTGGTTGCGGGTTCGATTTCCGTCGGGGCTAATTTCGGGAATAGCTTTTTTGTAATTTGCCCAGGTCTGGGTGCACTGGGATCGCCCCCAGTCCATTATACGGTATCCATAGTACAAGCATTGCTTAGTTTGGGACCATACAGTTGGTGTGTCAGTCGGGCGATATTTATTATTATTATATATACATAAATGTACATACATACATGTGAACATTATTGTGGATTGGTACAAAGGTACCTTTATGATATACCTGTTTAAATTTTTGAGCACGTACTTAGTCCAGTACAATAAAACCACAAACAAATATATTTGTTTCTTATTTTATCCTCGCATTGGTTTGCATAAGTATTGTAATAAACAGGCAATAGCCTTGTTAATTAATTGTATTCAAGATCAACTATCTTAAATTAATTAATATGATCACAATAACCGAATATAAAGTCTGTTTAGGCAAATATAAATAATCCCTAATAGTGTTTAGGCTACATGGCAAAATCAATAGCATTGCCAGGGAACCCATCGCGAGGAGCGGTTCTCTCAAGGGTAAGTAATACTTTTACACCTTGTTTTGGCACATCGACCACAAATTGTTGGCACATATTTAAACGTATACCAGAACTGTACCTTGTGCCTACAACCAAAAAGTCCAAATTCCTACCAAAACGGCTAGACTCACCAAATTGCGTTGACATATTTTATTATATTGAAACAATTTTTTTGTGCGTAATTAAATAATTGAACCCGGAAAAGTGAATTTCAAATTCAAATAATTATATAACATTGTCGAATAAAAATTACCAATGTTTATTTTTAAATAATGCTTAATAAATTACCGCTAAGCTGTAATATCCTACTAATATTATAAATGCGAAAGTTGTGAGTGTGGATGTATGTATGTATGTATGTATGTTTGTTACTCCTTCACGCAAAAACTACTGAACGGATTTGGATAAAATTTGGAACACAGATAGATTACAACCGTGATTAACATATAGGATACTTTTTAACCCAATAATCCAATACTACGCGGATGAAGTCGCGGGGCACAGCTAGTCTAAATTATAAACCTAAGTCTTAAATAGTTCGGGTGTAATTCTTAACACCCCTAACTATAACTAGACTTAAGCAGGATATTTCAAAAGGCCGAAATAATAATTTAGGTGCTTTAACAGTTGCTCACATGTAGATATGATATTATGCCTCGTGGAGAAAGACAATACGAAAATATTTTTTTTTTGGGTTACGGGCGTTTGAACATTTATCACAACTTTCGCGATGCGGCTTTAGAACACAGTTTTACCTGCATTAACGCCTTGCAGACACCAATATTAAATAAATATTCTGAAGTAAATAGGGGGGGTATAAAAACCTTTTTAAAATTGACGGAAACAAAAAGTATGAAAATATGTTTGGATATTGATTAAATTTGAATACCATTCAATTATATCGAATTAGTATCGCACAGATACTCACGGCTAAACCTATTTCAACAGGCTTTTCAGTATTAGATAGCCTATGGTTAGAAGCAAAGTATAGGATACATAATGATTACGCACTGGTGCTTAAGCCGAAAAACTAAATAAACAATAAACGGACAAGTACACGTCAGAACATGCACAATTAAGGCCCGGATCGATTTCGAAAGCGAAGATTTATCATATTATCTATAACCAAAGTAGTGAAACAAGAAACAATGTTGTATTTGCGGTTGATTTTTGAATCGCTGTATTGAGTTTATTCAGAAGCGCCGGCGAATTAACTTAACTTTAATTGTGTTTCAAGTTTTTATAGCAAGATATAGCCTAAAGCCACGTTTCTAGCTTAAACAAATTTGGGACCCCAATACAAACTGTTTTCCCTTTGTCACACACTTTGGGATAGAATTTTATAAAACGCTGAAAATCATATTTTTTATTTGTCTCATTACAAAACCTTAATACTAATTTTCATGGCTCTAAGTTGAGTTTTTTTTTACCCATACAAACTTTCACTCCTTATTTTTTACACTTAGGGGTGGAATTTTACAAAATCATTTGTTAGTGGATATTTGCGGTATAAAAGTTACCTACTGTCAAAATTTCACGATTCTAACACCAGCGGTTTGGGATGTGCGTTGATTCCTTTGTTTTGATGAGTAAATTTGTAAAAAGTATCAAAATATGCGACATAAATTGCCATATTTTTCGATTGCGTTGACTTAGAAGCTTACATTTTTACACCTACATGGGACCAAAGCGTTTGATATTAATTTCAACTCATAAATCTCTATCCGTTTCTGTGAAAAAGGGTCTTGGCAATGCCTAGTTTAAGGGTCACAAGCTAAGCACTCTTACATAATTTATTTTACTGTTCCTCAAGTCTACAGACCTCATTTGTAAACAAATTAACATAAATAAGTAGACTTAGAGATAAATAAATATTTTTTCATTTTTTTTTCATTTTTTCATTTTCATACAGACGGACAACAAATTATCCTAAAAGGGTTCCGCTTTTTTCTTTTTAAGGTCCGGAACCCTAAAAGGATGTTTGGTAATAGCTAACAAAACTGTCGGAATAAGCTAGTGTCTTTATAATATGTTTCAGGTTCACGATGAAGACGGTTCTTCTGTTCTCCATTGTATTGACGATCGTGAGCGCCGTCCGCGGACAATGCGACGCCTGCTTCGAAAAACAATGCTATACAAAGCAGTACCTCTGTGGCGGGGAGATAGTTAGCGCAAGCATCAACAACTTAACGAATGAGTTGTATAACGATAGACGTAAGGACTTCATTTATTTCAACAATGCAGTTAGTGACGATAAAGAAGTGAAATATCGATTAGGAATATATTTTTTCGAAACTAAAACTACCTTAGATATTGTTCCTTGGCGCCTAACGGACTTAGCTGTAGACGAAAACAACAACGATACTTACCTTAGAGAATATTTTAGTCAAGAGGTACACCAATGGATCATTATTCCTCGAAATATGCAAAGAACCTTAAAACTCCCTAAACGGCATTAAGTATAATAAAATTGAGTTTAAAGACAAACTTTACTTCTCTAGTACATCTGAGCAAGGAATATTTTTCTATGAGAATAAGGAATCAAAAATAGTCCCTGGAACGGAAAATTCACCTATATTATTCGATTATTTTGTCAGAATACCATAAGGTATAGGGTATAGGTCCTGTTATTATTATGTCTGTAATGTACCTGTAAAAATAATAGAAGGTTTAATTTACGTTAAATTTTGTGATGGCGGTAGAAGGCGACAAAACAGATTGTACCTTATAGTACTACGTTCGGTGAGAATCTTTAAACGGAAATGTAGTCTACGGCCACAAGAAAAAAGTATATATCATCAGTCTGACACACCAACTGTATGGTCCCAAACTAAGCAATGCTTGCACTATGGGTACAGTAGAATGAACTAGGGGAGATCGCTGCCACACCCAGACTATTGGATCGCTAATTATGAAAATTGTGCAAATACTATGTATTACCAAATTTACCCTGACGGGAATTGAGCCCGCAACCAGTCAGTGCAAATGAGTCAAACAACCTAATCGTTTGAACCACTACGCCAAGCGGTCGGCAAATGTGTTCGAATAGATATCTATATTGTTTATGGTTCTCATCAAAACCCCTATGTTTTAATTCGCTCTTTTGAAACACTCTACATATATAGAAAATATGGTATTGTTAAAATAATATAATAATTTAGCCCTTTTTAATTCCCACTGCTGGGCACGGGCCTCCCCTCACTACAGGGGGTATTGAGGCCGTAATCCACCACGCTGGCCAAGAGCGGGTGGGCCGATCTCACGTCTTCCGAAAATTGTAAAATTGTACGAAGATTGAAATGTATATGAGTTGGTATAGAAAACATATGGTACTCTTAAAATATGGTTTCAAGTGTACATTATTGTAGATTGAAAGGTACAGAGGTATATGATTTAGGTACCTGATAAATTTTTAACACGTAACTAGTCCATACAATAAAACCACAAACAAAGATATGTTGCTTATTTTATCCTCGCATTGTTCTGTATAAGCATTGATAAAAACAGGAAATTACATTATTTATAAATTCTGTTACCGATCCACTATCTTAAATTAATTATTATGACCACAATAACAATATCAACATATACACTAAGATAAATAATACCAACATAATTTTGTTTTTACGGCAAAATAAATAGCATAACCAGAGTACCCGTCGCGAGGAGCGGTTCTCTCAAGAGTAAGTAATACTATTTCATCTTGTTTTGGAATATCAACAGCAAATTATAAACATGTATTTAAAAGTGTCCTAGAAGATCCAAATTCGTAACAAAACGGACAAAGCTCTCCAAATTGTGTTGACATATTTTAAGATGTAAAACATATTTTGTGTATAATTAATTATTAGAACGCGGAAGAGTTAATTTCAAATTTCAAATAAAGGTTACCAATACTTGTTAACTTGAAATCTAAATATATATAACTCAAAGGTGACTGACTGACATAGTGATCTATCAACGCACAGCCCAAACCACTGGACAGATTGGGCTGAAATTTGGCATGCAGGTAGATGTTATGACGTAGGCATCCGCTATGAAAGGATTTTGATTAACTCTACCCCCAAGGGGATAAAATAGGGGATGAAAGTTTGTATGAAACTTTGTAAATTAAATTCCACGCGGACGAAGTCGCGGGCACAGCTAGTTATATAATCAACTAGCTGAGCCCGCGACTTCGTCCGCGTGGAATTTAACTTAACAAAAAAGCCCGCTCCCGCGTTCTGAGCCCGCGCGACAGGACCCACTTCTTTAAATTTTGTTTTTCTAAAATATAAGTAGCCTAAGTTACTACTTATAACATCAGCTATCTACCAGTGAAACTCCCGTCAAAATCGGTCCAGCCGTATCGGAGATACTCTTTGATTTCATGTGTTTTAATTTATTTACGCGGAACCCTAATTGTTTTTCTAAAATTAAAGTATCCTAAGTTACTCCTTAAAACATCAGCTATCTGCCAGAGAAAGTCAGGTCAGAGATTACCCGGAACAAACACACAGACAGACAGACAGTCAGACAGACATAAAAAAAATTTATGGCGTTTTTGTTATAGGTGTCGTATGTACTTTCATATGCATTTAGTGAAAAGGTGTTATTTTGATATTACAAACAGACACTCCAATTTTATTTATTTGTATTGATTTCCTTGTTCACCGCATCGCGCGTGAACGGATGGAACGTTGTCGCTAATTCTTTTTTTGGTGTTTAATATTGTCAGGAAAATTAAATAAAATATTAAGAAAGTTGAGCGGAACAATTCGAATTCAATATTGAAAGTTAAGACAGGACAACGTCTGTCGGGTCAGCTAGCGCCAAATAAATTACATGTAAGCTGTAATATCTTAATTTAAACTGAACTCTATAATAATTCGGCTCTAATTCTTAATTCCCCTAATAATTACCACTACTAGTCTTATATATATTGATATTTTAAAACGACGGCCGCTTGGCGCAGTGGTTCGAGCGTAGGCCGCTCGGCTCACTGCACATGGTGGTCGCGGGTTCGATTCCTGCCGGGGCAAATTTCGGAAAATTTTCCTTTTCGTAATTTACCCTGGTCTGGGTGTCACTGGGGTCGCCCCCAGTCCATTGTACGGTACCCATAGTACAAGCTTTGCTTAGTTTAGGACCGTACAGTTGGTGTGTCTGTCTGGCGATATTTATTATTATTATATTTTAAAAGAAAGATATAATAATTATGGCACTTATACAGCAGCACATATATGTAGATGATACGATATTACATTCCTAGCGGAGAAAGACAATACTTATGTAACAAAATATTTTTTTTAGTCACGCTCTCGTGCATATTGATCATAACTTTCGTGATGCGGCTTTAGAACACATCTGATTGCCTAGAAAACAGTTTAACCTTCAGTATAGATTTTTATCCACTAATATTTAAAAAAACATTTTGAGAAAATTTCATAGTTTTTGAGATACGTTCGAGTATAATAATCTTTTTAACATTGACGGGAATAAAATCTGCGATACTCATCCACACCCCCCTGTATTAATTGGGACTTTTGAAACATCCTGTACAACACCTACTCCCTGATTCCGTTACTCACCGTAGATATGCAATATTAAATTATATTGATAGCACGTGCTTACACTATCCAAAAGCCAAATTGTTGTGTCGTCAATAATTTGGTAGAGGTGGAAATCGAATCTTGATCCTCTCAATTACGAGAGCAGCCCTTTTAATCACTAGGCTATTGGCATTTATCCATATAGGTATACTAGTGTCTGCCCGCGACTACGTCCGCGTAGACTAAAGTAAAGTATTCTAAGTGTTAATCCAGTTTATAAACTATTTGTGTTCCAAATTTCATCCAAATCCGTTCAGTAGTTTCTGCGTGAAGGAGTAACAAACATACATCTACACTCACAAACTTTCGCATTTATAATATTCGTAGCACTATATTTTTTAAAACATAACTGATCTGTTTATAATTTTTTGCAATAATGGTTGAACTAACCTACTTCTAGATCTGAAATCACTTGTGCGAGCATCACGGAAAAACGGCTGAACCGATTTTAACGGGCTTTTCATATTAGATAGACCATGATTAGATGCAAACTAGCCGACACCTATAATTACGCAATGGTGGTCGAGAAGAAAAAAATATTCACAAATTATGTGCCAGTTTTTATTGTACTCGCTAACAAAGCTGTCGGAATAAGCTAGTGTTTATAAATATGTTTCAGGTTTACGATGAAGACGGTTCTTCTGTTCTCCGTTGTGCTGACGATCGTGAGCGCTGTCCGCGGACAATGCGACGCCTGCTTCGAACAACAATGCTATACGAAGCACTACCTCTGTGGCGGGAATATGGTTCACGCAACCGTCAACAACTTAACGAATGAGTTGTATAACGATAGACGTAATGACTTCATTTATTTCAACATTGCAGTTGGTGACGCTAAAGAAGTGAAATATCAATTGAGAAGATATTCTTTCACAACCAAAACTACATTAGATTATGCTCCCTGGCACCTAACGGACTTTGCAGTAGGCGAAAGCTACAACGATACATACCTTATAGAATACCTGAACAAAGAAGTATATCAATGGACCATTTCTCCATACATGCTCAGTCCCTTAAAACTACCTAAACTGCATTATAATAAAATTGAGTTTAAAGACAAACTTTACTTCTCTAGTACATCTGAGCCAGGAATATTTTTCTATGAGAATAAGGAATCAAAAATAGTCCCAGGCACTGAAAATCATTACATCGTAGATTTTATTGTCGATAAGAAGAATGATATTTATTTTGTTACATCGATTCCGACTACGGAAATGAAACTGTGGAGATTAAAAAGTGGATTGAACCAAGCAACTGAATTTAGTTCCAGTTATATGTTATTAACACTTGATAAGGATGGAAACGCTCACTTCATAAACACCGCCACACACGGCGCGTTCAGAGTCGATTATGAAACCGAACAATTATATCAGGTGGGCGCCTTCCAAGATTCAGTCAGTGGTATCGTTTTTGATAAAAGGAATAATATAATTTACACAAGTTCTAATAAACTTTATCAATTGAAGCGAGAAAGCCAGCCTTCAAATTGCATCGTAACTGATAATCCTACGGGCAAAATGGTGATTTCACAGACTAGTGTAACAGCAGAAAATGTATATTTTAAGAAGAGCGATGAAACTTCAACACGTAAAGACGATGTGCTTATTGAGCGAAACAATGAAACTGCGACAAGCAAAGATGATGTACTGATTGATCGAAATACTGTTACTCCGACAAGCGAAGAAGATGTGCTTATTGAGCGAAATACTGTTACTCCGACACATAAAGACGATGTGCTTATTGAGCGAAATACTGTTACTCCGACACAAAAAGACGATGTGCTTATTGAGCGAAATACTGTTACTCCGACACAAAACGACGATGTGCTTATTGAGCGAAATACTGTTACTCCGACACAAAAACACGATGTGCTTATTGAGCGAAATACTGTTACTCCGACACAAAAAGACGATGTGCTTATTGAGCGAAACAATTCAACTGCGACACAAGAAAACGATCAGCAAAACAATAATGTATCTTCTGAAACTGATGTCGATATACCTACTGAAGATGATAGCAATTTACCAAGTTTTTTGAAAAGATTATTATTAACTTATCAGAAAGAAACTAGATGCAATTGTAATTGTCCTAAATTGACAAAAATTTCATCAACGGTCGTTGAGTTCAATTAAACTGCCACTTTTTGGCTTTTGTTCTTTCGTGTTCAGGGGGGAACAATGTGTTTAATCAATATTTTGCTTTCTTTTTATAACTTCTTTAAATACTTTATATTACTTAAAGCGTTACATGCTGTTAATTTTCATTTTTATTAAATAAAAAAATCGATATTATAATAATGTGTTTATTTTTTGTAATTATAATAATAATTACATTATTAACAATACAGTTACAGGTTCAGTCACTTAATTACTGTACGGCTGTGACTAAACGCAAACAAAACACTAGTCCTTAATCATATAACCTCATACCCACACACGCTAATTAAACATCGTCACATACACAACAATCCCCACACAAAACACACACCCCCACACACACCCCTACACAATACACAACCTCGTCCCCATCCGCACTTAGGCCCGTATTAATAAATCGGTCCCAAGTCTGAGAGCGATCTTGACAGTATCATTCTTACGTCATACCAGTACAAATTATCAGGTCAAAAGCGTACTTAAGACCACTCTCAGACTTGAGATACGTTCATTAATACGGGCCCTAGACTTGATAATCACATCACTATTACTGATTGCACCTCACAAATATAACCCAACACGACAAACACATTTAATATCTGTGTATACAAAGATAAATAATAATATTTATTACAGTACACAGTAGTACGGTACAGCAATACCAGGGTACACATCACGAGGAGCGGTTGTCCCAAATGTAAGTAATACTTCTTCATCTTGATTTGGCATATCAACAGCAATAGGCAACTAATTGAATATAAATAATAACAACAATAAATATCGCCAGACTGACACACCAACTGTATGGTCCCAAACTAAGCAATGCTTGAGCGACACGAGCTTCACGATTTCTAGTGACATTGATATGGTATGGTGTAAGCAAAACGCCAAAAGCGGAGCGTTTAAAACGTAATCGCGAGCGTTTGCTTTTCTATTACGATTTGAGTAGCTAGCGTGGTTAGGGCCCTGAAAATACGTTGCACCTATTGAGTGAAACATTGTTACTCCGACACAAAAAGACGTCGTTTGGGCAATCTAGCTGAGCTGTTTTGTAAAACAGCAAATTATACAATCCATCTGCGACAATCTATACAGAATGTTTCAATAGTAAGAAATAAAACTTTTGAGTCTGGTTGAGATCGGGTGTAGAATTAAATGTGGTAGTTATGAATATTTTATACAACCGCTTGGCGTAGTGGTTCGAACTTAGGCCGCTCGGCTTATTGTACATGGTGGTTGCGGGTTCGATTCCCGCCGGGGCAAATTTCGAAAATTGCCTTTTCGTAATTTGCTCTGGTCTGGGTGTCACTGGAATCGCCCCCAGTCCATTGTACGGTATCCATAGTACAAGCGTTGCTCAGTTTGGGATCATCCAGTTGGTGTATCAGTATAGCAATATTATGAACAATCCATCTTCGTTATAATATAATTATGTTATTAAAGGCAAAACAAAAGGATATTGTATAAACTTGATAAAATAATGTTCTTAAATAAGTTGACATTATTGTCTATAGGTACGAGAAGGTTCCTGCCTATATGGTTTAACAGTTTTAATATTCGAACACGTAACGAGTCGAGTTCAATTAAACCACAAACAAATATAGGTATTTTGTTACTTACATATCTTATCCTTGCATTGTTTTTATTCTGAAAACAAATGCAATAACAGGAAATGGCGTTTATAATGACTTCTAATCAGGGGGCACAATGTGGCAACAAAATAATGTGTTCACAATAACTGCACCTACAGGCAAAAATAATATAAAATAATTACACGACAAAATACATAACATTACCAGGGTATCCATATCGATGAGCGGTTGTCTCAAGGGTAAGTAATATCACTTTATATTGCTTTATCAATAGCAAATTATAGTCATGTACCGCCAAAAAACACCTAAATTCCGACGAAAACGGATAAAAAGCTCACCAAATCGCGTTAGCAAATCATCTTTTACTGTAGGTAACTATTTTAATTTTTATTTTGTGCTTCATAGCCAGTTGGAAGCCAATAATTCGTAATTCCCCTAATAATATTAATGAACTTGTGGAGGCTGTTTCCAAAATTCCAAAATAATAATTTAAGTACTAAGAGCCCGTTCCCACTTATCCGATCAGTATTTTTTCTCGGTCAGTCTAAATAGACGGATGTGCACGTCGCAGTACAATTTGTATGGAGCTATTCACATTATGACTGATACAAATTGTACTGCCAGTGGCACATCCGTCTATTTAGACTGACCGAGAAAAAATACTGATCGGATAAGTGGGAACGGGCTCTTACAAGGTAGCTGATGTTGATGTCGGGTGGAGACAGACTTAACGTAACTATGATATTTACTAAGTTAGGGGCTTTGGAATACTTATTTGTCATGACGAGTTTGGTGATGCAGTTTTGGAACACATCTAATGGACTATATAAAACAGTGTGTGTATTAACGACTATCAGTCAATATTCAATAAAAAAATTTAAACAAGTAGCATACTAAATATTTAGGATATGACATTTTTTGCGTACATTTTTATTATTATTTCACAATTTTGTTGTATTTACGAGTATCTTATCTCTGAGGTAACAATATAAAGCTTAAAACTATCACGCTAGATACTACAAAGGTAGATACTTAAGTTAGTAAAAAATTATGGTAGATAATTATTAACAATGAATATGTGTATCAGGTCTGATTGTTGACAAAATCCAGGGAATGTCCATGTTAATATCTGGGGGCACTTGCCCCCGCCAAGTCGAGCAAGCAAAAAAGCGGCACGGCCGTACCATCGTTTTCTCGAATCATATATTTGCCAATACAAAAATCACACTACCCAGTTCCGACCCCTGATCATCACGCATTAGTACCTACTCGAGCTAAACAACAAAGTCTAAAATCTCTGTGTCGATTTTGTAGTGATCAAAAATCTGTGCCAACGAAGCTATGGAAAAAAGGTAGTATTTTGTAATATGTTTCAGGTTTACAATGACGACGGTTCTTCTGCTTTCCACTGTGTTGGCGATCGTGAGCGCTGTCCGCGGACAATGCGACGCCTGCTTCGAACAACAATGCTATACAAAACACTACCTCTGTAGCGGGGAGGAAGGTGACGCAAGCATCAACAACTTAGCGAATGAGTTATATATCTGGAGATACTGGGACCTCATTTTTTTCAATACTGCAATTAACAGCAAATACAAAGTGAAATTTCATATCAGAAGATATTCTTTCGACACTAAAACCACTGAAGATTATGCTCCCAGGCGCCTTGCGGACTTTGCTGTAGACGAAATCAAAAATGAAATTTACATTTTAGAAAACTCAAAGGAAGGGGTATACAGATGGACATTCTTGCCATATTCACTCCGGACAACCACTTTAGGATTTCCTCAACGACACTACAATAAAATTGAATATAAAGACAAACTTTACTTCACAATCAAATCTGAGAAAGGAATATTTTTCTATGGCAGTACGGAACCAAAAATAGTCCCTGGAACGGAAAATCATTACGTCGAAGACTTTATTGTGGATAAGAAGAATGATTTTTATTTTGTTACATCGGTTCCAACTATGATAATGAAACTGTGGAGAATAAAAAGTGGATTTAACAACGCAACTGAGTTTAGTTCCGGTTATATCTTTTTAACACTTGATAAGGATGGAAACGCTCACTTCATAAACACCGCCACACACGGCGCGTACAGAGTCGATTATGAAACCGAACAATTACATCAAGTGGGCGCCTTCCAAGATTCGGTCAACGGTATTGTCTTTAATCGAGAAAATGATGTAATTTACAAAAGTTCTCATAATCTTTATCAATTGAAGCGTGCAAGCCAACCTTCACATTGCATCGTCACTGATACTACTGAAGGTAAATTGACTATTTCACAAGGTAGTGGCAATTATTCTCAGTAAAAAATTATGTAACTGCTTAAACGTAACTTAAGGTGAAGGCGCCTGTCTAGCCCGCGAAATTCTAAATTTTCGAGTATTTTTATAGTTTATCCAAAATCTGAAAACGTTTAAGACAACATTTTGTGATTTGCGAAAAACACAGTATGCAGTGCGTTTATTAATACATTTATTTTACTCTAAATATTATCACGGTGGACATGATACTAGTAAATCACTAAATATACAAAAATTGCCAGATTATCTGGATAGCTGTCGTTCTTGAAATGTTTTAGAGTAAGTTGGATATATTAATAAATGCACTGCACACGGCATTTTTCACGAATTACAAAATGTGCCTTTTATTATTGTCAGATTTTGAAAAAAATCTATAAAACCTCAAAACATTTGAACTTCGCGGGCTAGATGGGCGCTTTAGCCTTAAGGAGAATAATTATACATCGACATGGAAAATCTATGTACTTATAGAGCGAAACACTGTTACTCTGACCAGAAAAGACAATCAGCAAAACAATAATGTGCCTTCTGAAACTGATGACGGTATACTTACTGAAGATGATACCAATTTTCCTTATTGTTTGAAAGGTTATTGGCTTAACTAAAATAAACTAGATGCAAATGTAGATCCTAAATTGTCCAAAATTTCAACAAGAGTAGTTGAGTTCGATGAAACTGCAGTTTTTTTGCTTTTGTACTTTCATGTGGTAACTTGCCGTCATATAAATATTATGCTTTCTTCTTAAGTATAATTGCTTAAAATGTTTTATAGGTACTATTACTTAGATCTATGATTACGTAAGTCGTTTCATGCATTAAACTTATATTGTAATTTAATAAATAAAATAATATTACTTATTAAAATTAATCGTATTTTACTTTCAATAAATAATTATAATATAATATATTATTATCTACAATTTCTTTACTGCTTTGACAACGAGCGAACAGAATCACTAGTCCTTAACAAATAATAATTTAATTGATTGACTCAGGCGTTACTTGGCGGAAATCCATTGTAAAACAATTTAGGATAAGGACCCACCACTCACCCTTGGCTTGTTAACCTCCAAAATTATAAATCAAATAGGTTGATCGATAATGGAAGAGGTCAACAAAACTTAACTCCGTCGGTCGAGTTTGTCAGTCATGAGTGTCAGGGACCCTAATAATGTGCAATTTTCCGCGGAACAAAGCGAATTAAAAATAAAATTCGACACGTGTTTCGCCTCTAATAATAAATAAATAATAATTTATATGTAAGGGCTAAATTATTATTAATATTATAATACCATTCCCTTCAAACATACTCTCACATACAACCACACACACACCCCACACCGCCCCTACTCAACCCTATTTTATTTTTTCTTAGAATCCGAATATGTAGGCTTGCTTAGTTTAGTTGGAAACCTCTTTAAATTAATTTATATCTTTCGTAGATTTTAAGACTACCTTAAAGTCTCAGATTTGATAATTACGTCATTGTTACTGATTTCACGAAGTTTACCTAAACTATTATATCACAAAGTCGGCAAACAACCGTACGACGCCCGGATGTTAAGCAGTCACCGCAGCCCTATAGAGCGCTAATTCTAATCATAACTAGACGAAGTTTTCGATAATTTCCGTCATTTAGAGGTCGCGGTCGCTGAGAATGTACACCATCTTTAATTCAATGAGAAGAGTAACCATTGAGTTTCTTGCCGGCTCTTCTCAGTGGAAGCAGCATTCCGAACCGGTGGTAGATTCTGACTATTCAAAAATGCTTTGTTGGCTTACATGAATAAAAACAATTTTGAGTTTGAGTTTGACTGTCAGCATCAAAAATAAAAATAAATTTCTGGCAACTACACTGTACTGTACTGTACTCTATCCAGTTACTTGTTAATCTAAGAATCCTGACGGTGCTATTTACATACATTTCTCTCATGATCTCCCCCAGGGCGCGAGGTAACAATCTGGCAAAATGCAAGATTCAATTTGCCCCTAATAGCTAATTTATTTCCCCCTTCTGGCGGCGAGTACACTCAACCGCGATAAGCTCTAACAATATTATCATCTTCACATGTTGTGGATTTTACCGACGGTAAAAAACTTTTTTATCAAATAGGTAGGTACCGCCTATAATTATAGTAATTCCTTCCTTATTTTTGTAACGGATTATCCGTAGTACAATAATAATGCAGTCTGTTACTACTTCATCGGTGCAGAAGTCTGATTGCCGAATTGTTGCCGTCGCTTTCATGGTGCGTGGTGTGTGAGCAAGACAAATATATTTTTAGATGTGTCGAATTCAGTTCAGTCCTGTAATAAGAATACCGTAATGATATTGTTAAACTAAAAGCATATAAACAGGAAATTTAAGAATTAATAATTTATTTATTTAAAATTTAATATAATTAAAATTACAACATGAAAAGGAAATCACTTTGTTTGTATTGTATAACAGTAACACATAAACTGATAAGCTGAACCATTTTAAAACATACAAAAGTAAAGGCCTCTCCACATGACCCAGAAACAAGACGATGCTTCTTGAGGACCAATAAAAGTCCCGTACAAACATAATTGCTCTAATTACGTTATGTACCTACAACGTCAGCTTGAGAAAGTAAAAACTATATTTTACGTATTACCTGTAAAGGAAATAAGTTGCAACTGTAACTCTACCATTGTATTTAAGCCTTTAAAGGGCCTTGCTCACATGCTCCAAAGTCGAGGCACCGGTCTTGAGCTAGCATCTCTACCTATGCAAATAAATAAATAAATAAATAATAATAAATATCGCCAGACCGATGCACCAATTGTATGGTCCCAAACTAAGCAACGCTTGTACTATGGGTACCATACAATGGACCGGGGGCGATCCCAGTGACACCCAGACCTGGGCAAGAAAAGGCCATTTATGAAATTTGCCCCGGCGGGAATCGAACCCGCAACCGCCATGTGCAGTGAGCCGAGCGGCCTACGCTCGAACCATTGCGCTACGCGGTCGTCAATGTAGCTCCACGATTGCACGCAAAAATTTAAAGATGATACAGAAAATTTCCTTTAAACTGTATAAGCAATTTTGGAGTTATGTTACGCCTGGGCAGACAAAATTGCCATCGCTAATAAGGCTCAAATTCTCAACGGAATCTTGTATTTCTTGCCTTATAATTCTAATTCTATTTTACGATTCTCAAAAGGTCGTGAGGATTATAAAGAAAAAAAATCTTGGTTTTCAAACCCAGAACGTTTTTTTTTGGCTAAATAAACAAAAAACACACACACAACATCCATACATCCCCAAAAACCGTTAAGTATAACTATTAGTTAATCACCAAGATACTATTACAGCAGGAAGCACTGAACTATCCAGATAAGTGAGGTATCACAGGTGGTAAACATTTCTGAAGATTACAAATAGTGAAATGAAAGTGTTCTCTATCTTATATTTACAGTTATAAGTTCTCTTTTAGAAAAACCGTTGAAGGCTCTACGTAAAGGATTTTTTCAAATATTTGCGCTGCGGGACTCTTTCTCCGTATTTCAACCATAGAAGATGGGCGTAAACTAACCATTATAGCTCATTTGTACAATGAGTGAGAGAGCCGGAAGGCCACCCCCGCTGCCCATTCCCTTCCCTCCACCCCATTCCTGTTAAGGTTGGCAAAGTGCGAGCAATGCCTTTGGTATTGCAAGCATCTATAGCCTTTTAATGGTACTGGTCCCGCCACACACTCCCACCACTGTTACTCCTGTAAACCAGGATCGACAATGGTGACCAGTAATGACGTCGAGGTTTGACCCTCGACGGGTGCCGGGGAAAAGTTAAATTGTCTTGGAACCCGCATGAATTTAATCGAAATAATTAATAGTAGGAGTTGGAAGAAAACAATTGCACTTCCCTCTGGTGCAAAGCGGGAGACAAAAATAGCTGGTATGGGCTGATTTCCACAGAAGCAAGACTTTTTGACGACCGCTTGGCGCAGTGGCGCAGTACCCATAGTACAAGCGTTGCTTAGTTTGGGACCATACAGCTGGTGTGTTCGTTTGGCGATATTTATTATTATATTGTTTTCTTATATTCACGCGAATACTACACATTGAAATAAAACTATTTTTACGGATTATATCGCGTTTATTTACTTTTTATGTTCCCGACGTTGACGGAACATAAAAAGTAAATAAACGCGATATAATCCGTAAAAATAGTTTTATTTATTATTATTTATTTATTTTACAGTTGATTGAAGACAAGTTGTAATCATCTATAGGCTAACTGCTTAACATCAGGCAGATGCTGTGCTCGTTTGCCGTCTTTGTTATACCTATATGAAACCCGGTTGTCCACAGCCACACGCATCCGTGGGAGCGGAACTTTTTAATTGAGACCGTAATTACGCAAAGTAATTTATAAAGTGGGAATTAAGTAATAAATTTCCTCAAATCTAATTTGGGTCTGAACTTGTACGGAACAAGTTGTGTAATTAAAGCACCGAATTCTAATTGGTCGGGAGTAGAGGGCCGCAGAGCGCACGCAAAAACGCATTTGATACGGCCCGGCGTGCAGTGCGGGCTTGTTTTCGGTTGGAATTAAGTTGCAAAGTTCCCGCTTATAGCGTCCGGCTGTGGTTTCTGGATCCAATTGTGAGTTTTGCGTTCCCTGTTTCCCAGATTGTTTGGACGACGAAACAATTTACAATATAACTCTAAATTGAAAATTTAAAAACCCCCGATGCGACGACCTATTCATCAAATGTATAATTTACCTAGTTCTTCCAAATAATGAAGTTAGCGCGATTTGCGTAGCTCCCGTAGCTCAGTATCCATAACTCATCTCGCAAATTCATCTGGTACAACTAGTTTCGATGCCAGATTATGAAAGCGCCATTTACATAATTTGTTTTGGCTTCCTCATTTATAATCTGATGTACAATAATCAACAGAAAATCTGTGTAAAAGTATGAGACATTATTTTGTTATGACATTAGAATAGACAACGAATCTAAATATTGATGCCACGGAGGTTTAATTCCTAGTAAAATATTATCAATTATGATTCAATTTGATGTAATAACTCTGGTTGAGGCGGACGGGAGCAGCCCAGGGGAAGAATTTTCAATAACGCTAAAATTAATTTAAATTAGATTTGTTTTTTTTATATTTTTTCTCAATGGCGGAGCAGCGCCCTCTAGAATTATTATAGCGTAATATTCCATGACCATTAACAAAACAAACAAAATTTTACGCATGCGCGTATCCATCATTTGAAACGTGACTTATGGAACGTCTTTAGTTCATACACAAATCTCATATAAAAATTGATAAAATATACATTTTTTCCAGAATCAGGGAAGCTTTTCAAATTTATAATATTGTAAAAAGCCAGTTCAGACTATTACGATCATTTAAAAATATAATAAATCGAAATCCAATAATCACAAATTTCGAATGGATTCGAGCCGTGGGAATTGGTTTTGGCCGTGAATGTGGCTTTTTTAACCTACAAAAGAGCTGATGATCTTCAAACGGCTGAACCGATTTTCAAGAAACATAGCTAAGAACACTCTCGATCAGAATACCTATCTAACAAAAGAAACAAAATTGAAATCGGTTCATCAGCTTGCGCGCTACGTGGCGATAGACAGACACACAGATACACAGATACACAGATACACAGATACACAGATACACAGATACACAGATACACATGTTAAACTTATAACACCCCTCGTTTTTCGTCGGGGGTTAATAAATGGAACGCTATGTTAGACCCAGGTAGCTTGAATAACTGGAATGCGGCATTACTGATTTACTCACAGATTACTTAATAAAAGCTTTTTGTTGTTTATTCGTTTGTATTTTTTACTAGCTGAGCCCGCGACTTCGTCCGCGTGGAATTTAATTTAACAAAAAAGCCCGCTCCCGCGTTCTGAGCCCGCGCGACAAAACCCATTTATTTTATTTTGTTTTTCTAAAATAAAAGTAGCCTAAGTTACTGCTTATAACATCAGCCATCTACCAGTGAAAGTCCCGTCAAAATCGGTGCAGCCGTTTCGGAAATACTCTTTGATTTCATGTGTTTTTATTTTTTTACGCGGAACCCTAATTGTTTTTCAAAAATTAAAGTAGCCTAAGTAACTCCCTATTACATCAGCTATCTGCCAGTGAAAGTCCCGTTAAAATCGGTCCAGCCGTTTCGGAGATTACCCGGAACAAACACACAGACAGACAGACAGACAAAAAATTTTTAAATCGCGTTTTTGCTATAGGTGTCGTATGTACTTTCATATGCATTTAGTGAAAAGGTGTTATTTTGATGTTACAAACAGACACTCCAATTTTATTTATTTGTATAGATTTTACACAATTCAATGCATGTAGTGGCACCTTCATAAATTGTGCATATTTAGGTATATAAATTAGCATAATTAATTATATAAATGTTAAAATGTTACGATTACTGGTTATCCTGAATAAAATAAAATTAAAATAAGTTATCGTTCTTATAAGTAGTAATCGAAATAATGAGAATACTTTATTAATAAAAACAGTTTAAAACTTTCAAAAACATATTTAAGTAGTTAGCTAGATTTTTACAAGCTCATATTTAGTTTTTTCGATTTTGACCAAAGACCTACTTTAAAATATTATCTGAGTATATGAGCAATAAACAAGACAAAGCGAACAAAATTTTGATCCAGTACTTGTTACCTGAAACATGTTGCTCTTTCGAGTTCGACCAACCTAGACCTATTACGGCAATGGAAACAACCAGCATCGTCTTGCTAACAATTATACAGGTATTTTTTGATTTTGAATTGACTATATGTTGTTGGCCAGAGTGGCCATAACAACTTCACCCGGACAGAGGGCGAGCGCAAGTGCGCTCCAGCCAGAGGGGCAGGGGGGCAGCTAGCTCAAGGGCGCCACAAGGGACACGACCTCGGCTTGGGCCGCTGCCAGGAGAGGTGGCGAGGGTAAATCTACCACCGGATCGGAACGCGACCTCGACTGAGAAGATCCGGCAAGAAACTCAGCGGGCTTGTCGGGTGCCAAGGTGCGTCTAGGTAAGTAGACGCACCTTCTAGCGGAAGCGGGGGTTCGTCGACCTCGCCGGCGAGGTCGGTGTCTGGTGGGGAGTGTGCGTGTGTCGTTCTCCTCGACATCTGAGTCTAGGAGAGCGGTGAGTGGGTCGGGGGGGGACTAATTATACAGGTACTTATTCCGAAAACTATAGAACATAATTATCAAAACAACTCAAACAAATCGATGTTCCATGCAAACGGGTAATACGTAATGAACGCCCCCGCATTATAACCTAAGCTCCTCGACTACCATTAACAGAAACCTTTCAAGCGAGAAACGGAAGACCAACAAAAAGCCAACGCATAGGTAAACAAAATTCAGTGAACGGAACGAGTTCTAAACCCATTTATGTATCTTCGAGCCTTTAACGGAAAAAGTTTCATAATATTTCCCCGTTCTAAGTAAAAAAAAAATAAAGAGTGTGAGGCAATCAAAAGTTGCGTAAACAACTTTTCGACGCTTAGGTAGGTACGTGAAGAGGGTGCCACGGAATATCTGACGTTATGCTAAACCTTATAGACGCCCGGAGGTGAAAAATATGTTACCGTTGGCCTCAGTGTATTACGACACACGGATGGATGTAATGTGAACGATATGTAGGTACTTATGTAATCATATACGTGCTTCGGAGGGCAGGTTAAGCTGTCGGTCCCAGCTAGTCAGTCGTTAAGCAATGTTGGAGGGTTTCAACCGGCCTGTGAACTCCAACAATAGATTTCAATCATATGAAAAAAAGATGATTCCAAACGTCATCAATCTATTTTCTTATATATATATACTCGTATATAAATAAATGTTTGTCTGTACCTATGTCCTTTATAGAATCGTAAATTATGCATTTGATCATGTCATGATCTTCAGCAAAGTTTTTTTATTTTTTTTATTTGACTATATGTTGTTGGCCAGAGTGGCCATAACAACTTCACCCGGACAGAGGGCGAGCGCAAGTGCGCTCCAGCCAGAGGGGCAGGGGGGCAGCTAGCTCAAGGGCGCCACAAGGGACACGACCTCGGCTTGGGCCGCTGCCAGGAGAGGTGGCGAGGGTAAATCTACCAACGGATCGGAACGCGACCTCGACTGAGAAGATCCGGCAAGAAACTCAGCGGGATTGTCGGGTGCCAAGGTGCGTCTAGGTAAGTAGACGCACCTTCTAGCGGAAGCGGGGGTTCGTCGACCTCGCCGGCGAGGTCGGTGTCTGGTGGGGAGTGTGCGTGTGTCGTTCTCCTCGACATCTGAGTCTAGGAGAGCGGTGAGTGGGTCGGGGGGGTCCAGCAACACATGCCGCGGCCTGCGGCGGCATGCAACTGGCGCGATCAGCAAAGTGTTGTGCATGAGCCCACAAAGGTTTCTGAGTTGGTACGACCAATCTTTGACAGCGTAGTAACGCGCGCAGGGTACAGCTAGTAAGGTATATAAAACAATGGCTTCTTGCTGGTTGCATAGAACGTTTTATTTGTAACCACAGGCCACCAAAATCGGTAAAATTGTCGTATCAGCCGGCAAACAGACATCAGTCGCTATTTATTGTAATAGGTACAACATGTCTCAATAAATTATATTATTTGTCTTGTCCATTTTATCAACCAACTTCAAAAAGGAGGAGGTTATCAATTCGTGTGTATGTTTTTTTTTTTAATGTTTGTTACCTCATAACTCCGTCATTTATAAACCGATTCGAAAAAATATTTTTGCATTTGAAAGGATGTCCGTGCAGATTGGTCCCATAAACATCTTATCAAAATCGGTTCAGTAGTTTGGCATTAAAATCAAAATAACTGAAAAAATACATCATCATCCAAGTAAACGAAATTACGTGATTTGCTTTCCTGTGACTTTTCAGTGGGGGTTGCCGTCACTAAAATAGTCTCAGTAAACTACCTACCTTCCGGTTTCATCATCAGATGATGAAGAAACTGGAATTTGGGGCCGGAATTTCGTAATAACACAATATAACCTAGTCGTGTTTGGGCTTAGTGGAATTGTCATGAGATGCATTCTGACTTTAAGTGCCATATATCGGTATAAGTGGTATACTATGTGTGGCCTTTATTGTCAGGATCCCTTGGTGATACCATAGAAATCTCATAAAAATAGGTTCAGTAGTTTGAGAGATATGGACTGTTTACGGTTGCCAGCATTTCGATAAGTAGTTTACCACTAAAAATCGTGAAAAAAAAAATGTTAATAAAAAAATAAAACTGACTTCAAAAAACCCGGGTGCACTAAAAAGCTAGAAATAACTAGGGACCTTATAATTTCTTTCATTTGGAGTCGGTGCCACTATCTTTACACAACCATATAGGACAACTTCTTAGGCACCTACCGCTACTTGCTTGAATTGGCACCGACTCCATATGAAAGAAATTATAAGGTCCCTAGTTATTTCCAGCTTTTTAGTGCACCCAGGTTTTTTGAAGTCGGTTTTATTTTTTTTATGAATTTTTTTTGTTGGAGAGAAAGCATACGTTACCTCAACACACAATACAACCTTATCGTCACTTTATAGGCGTATTCATTTTTTGCGATCGACGGCGTGCGTTATTTTGCAAGTACAATTTGACAAAACTTGTGTTATCACGTTTTTAATATGTTTGTTATAACACGGTGAATGTTTTATATAGCCAGGACAGTAAGCCTTAATAACCGATTCTACCTATAGTAAAGGTTATTTAACCTAAAGTTATTTAGTATCTACATTATTTATTTTAATCTATGATACTATGTTAAAAAAACTGTTTAAACGCCTTATGAGTTCTAAATAAGCCACCTACTAACAGTTTACACTGTCCATTCTTACTATAAAAGTAATTGAAACAAGCAGCTACCAACAAATTGACATTTTGGGTACTACTTATGAACCTATTTCCTCGAAAATGTTAACGCACCGGCTCCGAAGCGGCGCCCTTAATTACAAAGGAAGGCATTTCCAATTTTGTTATTTTCCTTTGACGGTAAAATAAATAAAGTGTTTTGATTGAAAGCAACGAAGAGCTTAGTATTCAACAAGTTAATTTAATTTTCCTCGTCGTTGAATTAAAATGCTTGCCTTACATCAAACACGCAAGTAACCTTTGTTTTACGAAATTCTGTAATAAATGTGGAGATTGCATGGGTACGAAGGTTTTTAACCCACGGCCCACTTTTATTTTGTTTGAGTCAAATCTATACAAATAAATAAAATTGGAGTGTCTGTTTGTAATATCAAAATAACACCTTTTCACTAAATGCATATGAAAGTACATACGACACCTATAGCAAAAACGCGATTTAAAAATTTTTTGTCTGTCTGTCTGTCTGTCTGTGTGTTTGTTCCGGGTAATCTCCGAAACGGCTGGACCGATTTTGACGGGACTTTCACTGGCAGATAGCTGATGTTATAGGGAGTAACTTAGGCTACTTTTATTAAAAAAAAACAAAATTTAAAAAAATGGGTCCTGTCGCGCGGGCTCAGAACGCGGGAGCGGGCTTTTTTGTTAAGTTAAATTCCACGCGGACGAAGTCGCGGGCTCAGCTAGTTGAATAATAAAAATTGAATACTTTGAAGATTCGTCTTCAATGATTCCAATCATCATTTTGGGGGAACTGCGATATTCTTTTTATAGCTGCTAAATTGTCCCACTCCTAAGCAAAGGCCTCTTCTATACTTTTGCACACATCTCTGTCCTAGGTTTTTCACTTATTCTAACGATGTTGTGATTGGGTAGTGTACGAACGATGTAAAAATGAAAAGTGAAAAGAATTATACAAAACTATGTTGTTTGTAGTGAAACACCTTTGTTGTAAATTCGCAGTTTATTTTATTAAAACTTTTAACTCTACATAAAGAAACAAACAGTACTGAACGCTGAACGACAAAAGAGAGGAAGAAACAATACAATTTTTTTCTTTATTGCGTTATGTTGATTTTTGTTGTGCTTATAGGGGATATATCACCTGGATGATACCTACTTAGTTATAGTTGGACCCAGCAGGTGGTGCTGTAGCCGATATCCGCAGATAATAAAATCTACGCTTGTGAAGCTTCGAACAAAAGCGTTTAAAAAATTTGGCATCGAAACACATCTCATACATCTCCTATTACAAAGATATTTTTTATTATTTAGACGACCGCTTGGCGCACGTTTGAGCGTAGGCCGCTCAGCTCACTGCACCGCGTGGTTGCGAGTTCGATTCCCGTCGGGGCAAATTTCAGAATTGGCCTTTTCGTATTTTTCCAGGTCTGGGTGTCTCTTAAATCACCCCTAATCCATTTTACGGTAACCAAAGTTGCTTAGTTGGGGAGTATAAAGTTGGCGTGTCAACCTGGCCATATCATCACTACATAATAGTATAAAACAAAGTCGCGTCCCGCTGTCTGTCCCTATGTATGCTTAGATCTTTAAAACTACGCAACGGATTTTGATGCGGTTTTTTTTAATTGATAGAGTGATTCAAGAGGAAGTTGTATATGTATAATACATGCATAATATACTAGAGAAACACTTAGTTTAGTATCAGCATTGCACCCGAGCAAAGCCGGGGCTGGTTGCTAGTTTATAAAATAAATATAATATATTTACTTCCTTCATCCGAATATGTTTATAATAGCACCATCAATTTCGGAGGGCGCCGATAACGCCGCCCAGTGAGGCTGCGCGTGTCTCTTTTAATAGTTCTGCATACGAGCCGGTGATATATCGCATATGAAATTTCCACATTGACCCTTCTTACATATAAATCATAGATGGATGGGATTACCTCGACGGTATTTTATGTCGCATTCACAGAAGGGCACGATGTGAATAATGGTGTACTTAGACTAAGTAAGGCTGGAATGATGAATTATTTATCATTTCCATCACCGAAATGACAAAGAAAATTTTAGTCGGAGATATTCTGCTGAGTTATGGCGGTAATAGTGTCTGTGATAACACTAAACGGTCGAAGCGTTATCGTAAAATATTCAGCGTTTTTGGGCGTCGTTTCCCACTTGAGCGGGTGCTTGGTGCTTTTGGGGGATTGTGTACAATTGTCTACAGCTCATGTACGAACTGGATCGACCGGGGTAGTACCACGCCCTCACAAAATATCGGCGTAAATATCTGCTTTTCGTACGATAAGTGAGAGACCAACTGTATGGTCCCAAACTGAACAACATTTGTACTATTTTTGACGACCGCTTGGCGCAGTGGTTCGAGCGTAGGCCGCTCGACTCACTGCACATTGTGGTTGCGGTTCGATTCCCGCCGTGGCGAATTTAAAAAAATGGTCTTTTCGTAATTTTCCCTGGTCTGGGTGTCACAGGGATCGCCCCCAGTCCATTGTACGGTACCCATAGTACAAGCGTCGCTTAGTTTGGGCCCATACAGTTGGTGTGTCAGTCTGGCGATATTTTATTATTATTATTATGGGCACCATGCAATGGACTGAGGGCGATTCCAGTAACACACATACCAGGGCAACTGTTTCCGAAATTTGCCCCAACAGAAATCGAACCCGCAACCAGCAGGTGCAGAGACTCGAGCGGCCTATGCTCGAACCACTACACCAAGTGGCCGTCCGAAAATAAAAAAAAACATTCTAATAAGTTTAAAATATATGCCGTCTAATTTCGTCATCGTATGGATGGACTACCTATTTTTAATATTTGTACTCATAACCTACCGTCTGTTTCCTGTACGGTGGCCATGTAATCCAGTTAAACCGCTTAGTACTCATTGCCTTGCACCAGATCTTGCACTGAGTTCAAGAAGTTGGGCCGACTTAGGAGCTTTGCTCTTGGAACTAATAAGCAAATGCTACACGTCCAACTAGCCATAACTACCCTCGGGTGACGCGGGCTAGTGAAACAGCGGTCACTTATAAAGCTGTTTAGGTTTAAGTTCCCATTTGACAAAGTTTATAATAAACCTACATATACAGGATGTTTCAAAAGTATGAAATAAAACGAATAAATGAGGGTTTGCACGAGTTTCGGCCATAGAATTAAATGTTGTAAAAAAATATTGAAATCCGAAAACTAATTTTTTCAATTATTTTTTTTGCCAACTGTAAAAATTTACATTTCTTAAGCACTATGTTAATTTCAACAAATTTTTCTTCACCTTCTTTCCTTAAAAAAGCTTTCTTTTGGTATTTCGCCAATAGCAAGTAACAAATAGCAATAACAAACACATTCAATAACAATACAATACAAAAATGTGACCGTCCACTTTGAAAAACCAAAAAGGAGGCCAACTTTTAGGTATATGTTACTTGTAGGTATATGAGTGACTTCTACTTTCTCGTAAAAGCAGGTTACGCTGTTTTATAGGCCATTAGATGTGTTCTGAGGCGACAACATGAAAGTGGTGACAAATATTCAAAGAAACAAACAAACTCAAGTAATATGGTAGTTACGTATAATCTGTCACTGGGCACTTTCATATATTTTATTATTATTATATTTCCGACTTTTCAAACACCCTCTGTAGGTATATTAGGTATACATTAGATAGGTTTATATCTATATCACACATCTCACTGACAGATAGCTGATATTATAAAGAGTAACTTAAGCTACTTTTATTTTAATAAAGTAGGTACCATGCGGGCGGAGCCACGTGAAACAGATAGTTACATTTAAGTCATTACCATCTTAGCCTTATATATAAACCTCATCAAAACTTTTAAAAGAGCCGGCTTTCGTCTCTATTAAATATACACCAAAAATATAATAATATCTTAAATTATCATCGTAATGAACCGTCCCTAGTCAATCATTTTAAAAAGTTATCTTCTGTGAATAATATTCACAACCTCCTTTAAAATCCTCAATATTAGGCGTGGAAATGATTGCTACTTTCAATTCATTTTCATTCCGTGAATTATATTTTTCTTTCACTGTTATTTCACTTGTGATTTTTCACAGTCAATGATTTTATTCATGGTGAATTTTGACTATGGCACGTAATGATTTATCATAAAAACCGTCGTAGCACCAAACGATTAGCGACTTAATTGAAATGATTTTTAACAGTTTCTACCTACGTCCGTAGCAGGTGGTACTTATGAAAACTCATATCGTATGATTTTTCACACGCTACCTATGAAATGTTCCATCATTACTCAATATCATTTAACCGCGACTTTAAACAGCACGCTCCATCGACAAAGAAAATTAACATATACTGGTGGCGACACTCGCGTCTCATATACCAAACTCTTCGTGTGTTGAAAGCCATCCCTTGCCAAATTCCCTCCGCTTTCAATATCGGCTATGCGGAACGTAGTTTGGCTAAAAATCGTGGAAAATGGAACGGAAATGGGGAGCTGTGTTGACGCAATATATGCTGCAGCGCTGTAAACTGTTCGGTTGCAGGCGCTGCGCGCTGGAGTGGAGTGCATCTTGTGGCGCTTTTTCATCGCTTTAAAGTGATGTCGGCTTTTGTTGTCATTTTTTAATGCCTCGCAGCGTTTGCGTCCAAGTTAAGGACACGATAGATTTATCATGAACAAGTTTTTGGCATCTATAATTTATTGAAATAAAACTATTTTTACGGATTATATCGCGTTTATTTAATTGTATGTTCCCGACGTTTCGGTTGCTTTACAGCAACCGTGGTCACGGGGGGACTGAGGTGTTAGACGTCCTGATGTCATAGTTAAAAACTGGGTACCCTCAAAATTTAGTTGGTGTTAAATAAACGCGATATAATCCGTAAAAATAGTTTTATTTCAATGTGTAGTATTCGCGTAAATATAAGAAAACAATATCTATAATTTATATTAAAAATGGGGGCGTGTGTTCTGATAATTATAAAATCCTAATTAGTGATTTAGTTTTGCATACTTGTCAACTTTCGGTCGAAAACTTACTGAAACGTTTCTCAAATGGCGGTTAGAGATATTTGTATTGGCATTTTTGTGGGTCTTCAAATTTGAATTGCATTCTAAGTTTGAATATTCGGCAGTTAGTGCTAAATATATACAGGTTGAAACATAAAGGGTATACTTTTTTTTTAAAAACTTTACTTTGTAATTCTAAAACTATCAGCTTTGGAGGAAACTTGAAAAACAAAAGGTGTTACAGGGATACAGCTGTTGGCTGATTTCATAAGTCCAAAAACCAAACACAAAACCTTAAGTACTTCAACTGTCCTACAAAGCCGATTGTATTAGATTTACAAAATTAAGTTGCAAAAAAATAGTATACCCTTTCTGTTTCACCTAGTATATTCTAATAAATATACTAACAAACTAGACGTACTAATAAAGTCTACACATCACACGCACAAAACACAGACATTTAGAAGCAGCTTCATCAAATGAGGACCTCCATACTCATGACGTCATTACAGACCGCATTACCACCGCAAAATCGGCCGAACAAATGCGAATCACCCTTAACCGTAGCGTGCAGATTGGCCAATTCATTTTCTACTAAATAGTACCGCAATTTAGAGCTGTATTCCAATGAAAAACGTTCATGAAAAGACTTTTGCAAAGCATCCTCGTCGTCTCGTTTATTCTGAAATAACTAGGATGAATCGTTCTAGTTAGAAAAGGTCTGTAAAACAAAAATAGTCTTATTTCATTATGATTTATGAGTTTATAACAATATTTTTGGATTTAACTTTACGCTTAAATGAGTAGTCCATGTAAATATTTAAAATATGTATAAAGTCTAAACTACCATATTTTAGACTGGTTACTAAAGAAAACTGTTAATTCCTACTACATGGAGAAAAAAATTGACAACAAGTAAGTACTTTATGATAAACGTTTACTAAATGTGCAATGTGCACTGCCTCGTATTTTAAAATTATTTGCTGGAATTACAAAACATTTAGTAAAAAATACATATAGTAAAGGGATGCTCAACTAGAAAAATCATTTGTTGTGTTTATTTATTCCACTCAATGCACCAGGGCCTAGCATGATAATACCTGGTTGTTTTTCTTTACAAAACATGAAGGTTACCCTACGTTTGCAGCTGGGCGAAATATTCACACAAAAAATGTTGTTTCCTGTAACTTTTGACTGCAAAAATAAACAGGAAAAACATAATATTTCGAAGTTTATGGTTACGTCGGTGCAAACCAGTGGTTACTTGGTACAAAATATTATGGGTCTTAGTAATCCAATATACATTATAATCCAATTAAAATAAATAAATTACAAAACAGGAAAAATGAATACATTATATATATAGAAAAATGTACAAAATTTGGCCCAGTCGGAAGCGTACCCAAGATGCTAGCCGCATTTCCCCGCGCCCCTCACTAAGCGAGACGGCTCGGGTCGCCGGTTGAGTCGAAAACAGGTTCTAGTTCAGTATTAAGTATCATATTGTTAGGTACTAGGGGTAGGTACACTAAATGCCGTTAAACGTGTAAAAAGGTTTAATTCGCTCTCCACAAACTTGACAAATACACAGTACTACACTAGTTCACTATCACTAGTTACATACAACAAACACTGTTCCGAATCACTTAGCAGTCACACAGTATTCCAATATAATCGCCTAGGTCACTGGTATATCACTCTTCGTTCGCTTACTTGAGATCCGTACACTGTCGCTTCCAAGAAGTAACTAATCGATGGAGGACACTAGAATAACAATGCGTTTTTGTATCAAGCTGATAAAATAAGGATCCTTCGAGATAGTTGACCAAGTAGTTTCTAGGTCGCAACAATATAGTGTAATTTTGTATTAAAATACATAAGTATAATGTAGCAATACACCCAACATTAAACTGTTTGCTAGAACAGTTCCGACCCTTTTGGCCACCCGAAAGATCCTTCTATTTCTCACAAAAGACACCGCAACAAAAGCCCAGACAGTTGAATAAGAGTAAATCCACCGAAAATAAAATATCTTCTTTCATTCCTTTAAACCCTTTTTATGTGAAAATATATTTTCTTTAACTACTTAATTCTTTAGTGATGGTATTCAAACACTGTATTATTTTTCTAATCGGTTGTAAATTAAATTATCATACCTACGTAGGTACCTACTTATTTCAGTTTATTTATATTTTATTTTGTGGTGATAGGGACACGCTATAGCCGAGTGACTACAGATCATATACAGGCTGAGCAGCTGTAGTCAAATGGCTCTACCACTTACAATACAACATAACGCAATACGACTCAAATATCTAATTATATAATAACTAGCTGTGCCCCGCGACTCCGTCCGCGTGGAATGTGGACCACCCTTAACATTTAGGGGTATGAAAAATAGATAGTAGCCGATTCTCAGACATACCCGATATGCACACAAAATTACATGAAAATCGGTCGAGCCGTTTCGGAGGAGTATGGTAACTAACATTGTGACACGAGAATTTTATATATAAGATATACCTAATACAAAAATAATTTAGCCCTTTTGACGTCCCACTCCTGGGCACAGACCTGCCCTCACTACCAGGGGGATTCAGGACGTAATCCACCATGCTGGCCTAGTGCGGGTTGGCGGATTTCACATGTCTTTCGAAATTTGGTTAGTTTTTAGTAGACATGCAGGTTTCCTGATGATGTTTTCCTTCACCGTAAGCAAGTGATAATCATATAGAAATTATGATTCGCACATAGATTTCGTAAAACCCAGAGATGCGAGCCGGGGTTTGAACCCAGAACCTTGTGCCTGTAGTATGAAATTCTATATAAACAGTAAATTGGTATTCAAGACGGGTTAAACAATCTGTCGCATTTTTGCGCAATCCACTAATTATGACAAATTATAAAAGTTATTGTTCGGGTTATTTATCTAAATTTATAACTTGATTATTGTGAGGGGGAGTTGGAAACTTATTTAATTTCACAAGTTCATTTATCATAACTCTAAATTGAAAATTTAAAAACCCCCGATGCGACGACCTATTCATCAAATGTATAATTTACCTAGTTCTTCCAAATAATGAAGTTAGCGCGATTTGCGTAGCTCCCGTAGCTCAGTATCGATAACTCATCTCGCAAATTCATCTGGTACAACTAGTTTCGATGCCAGATTATGAAAGCGCCATTTACATAATTTGTTTTGGCTTCCTCATTTATAATCTGATGTACAATAATCAACAGAAAATCTGTGTAAAAGTATGAGACATTATTTTGTTATGACATTAGAATAGACAACGAATCTAAATATTGATGCCACGGAGGTTTAATTCCTAGTAAAATATTATCAATTATGATTCAATTTGATGTAATAACTCTGGTTGAGGCGGACGGGAGCAGCCCAGGGGAAGAATTTTCAATAACGCTAAAATTATTTTGAATTAGATTTGTTTTTTTTTATATTTTTTCTCAATGGCGGAGCAGCGCCCTCTAGAATTATTATAGCGTAATATTCCATGACCATTAACAAAACAAACAAAATTTTACGCATGCGCGTATCCATCATTTGAAACGTGACTTATGGAACGTCTTTAGTTCATACACAAATCTCATATAAAAATTGATAAAATATACATTTTTTCCAGAATCAGGGAAGCTTTTCAAATTTATAATATTGTAAAAAGCCAGTTCAGACTATTACGATCATTTAAAAATATAATAAATCGAAATCCAATAATCACAAATTTCGAATGGATTCGAGCCGTGGGAATTGGTTTTGGCCGTGAATGTGGCTTTTTTAACCTACAAAAGAGCTGATGATCTTCAAACGGCTGAACCGATTTTCAAGAAACATAGCTAAGAACACTCTCGATCAGAATACCTATCTAACAAAAGAAACAAAATTGAAATCGGTTCATCAGCTTGGGCGCTACGTGGCGATAGACAGACACACAGATACACAGATACACAGATACACAGATACACAGATACACAGATACACAGATACACAGATACACATGTTAAACTTATAACACCCCTCGTTTTTCGTCGGGGGTTAAAAACGACTTGGATCGAACATTAATATTCATTTCTTCTGTTCCCACTGACATATTTTTATCAAAACAAAATGTTTGGCTAAACCAATTTCCACGCTCCGTTGCACTTAATATCAATACAACCACAGAGGTATGTGAATATAACCTTATATCTACGCTAATAATCCTACTAATATTATAAATGCGAAAGTTTGTGAGTGTGGATGTATGTATGTAATAGCTGTGCCCCGCGACTTCATCCGCGTAGTATTGGATTATTGGGTTAAAAAGTATCCTATATGTTAATCCCGGTTATAATCTATCTGTGTTCCAAATTTCATCCAAATCCGTTCAGTAGTTTTTGCGTGAAGGAGTAACAAACATACATACATACATACATCCACACTCACAAACTTTCGCATTTATAATATTAGTAGGATGTATGTATGTTTGTTACTCCTTCACGCAAAAACTACTGAACGGATTTGGATGAAATTTGGAACACAGATAGATTATAACCGGGATTAACATATAGGATACTTTTTAAACCGATAATCCCGAAATTTTTGCTAAGTTAAAATACTACGCGGATGAAGTCGCGGGGCACAGCTAGTAAATAATATACCTTTTGATGCTGTCATTAGACTCAAAATAAATTGGGCATGGTTTTACGCTAACTATTAATAAATTCATCTCAAGTCTGAGAGCGATCTTGGAAATGTCATTCTTATGTCATACCAGTACAAAATGACATGTCAAAAGCGTACTTAAGATCGCTCTCAAGCTTGATATCGATTTATTAATACGGCCTTTGGTGTCGCTGGGATCACCCCCAGGTAGCTGTACAAGAATTGCGTAATTTGAGACCATACAGTCAGTATGTCAGTTTGGCGACATTTATTTATTAATTTAAAAACACCAACAATATATATATATACTAGTTTATGCCCGCGACTTCGTCCACGTAAACTTAAGAAAATAATTATATGTATTAATCCAGGTTATAAACTATCTGTGTTCCAAATTTCATCCAAATCCGTTCAGTAGTTTTTGCGTGAAGGCGTAACAAACATCAACACTTACAAACTTTCGCATTTATAATATTAGTAAGATATAACAATACTAACAATAACATTACGCAACTCATAAAATACCTAATAAAATGATGTTAATGAACAATCCATTTCTAGTTTGGCTTTAGTATACCTACCTAGTCTAGGATAGTTCTTATGAGGCTGAGGAGTAATATGTAATCTGTATTTTATATATATATACTTTAAGTTGTTTTTCCATTTGACAAAAGAGGTAACGTTCAGTCAAAATCGAGATAAGCCGTTTCCCCTAACCTAAATACACCCATAAATATTGTGTAATGATATCGGCGCTTATATACCGTGAAACTGCCAAAGTTTACAGCACACCAAAGTGCCCTCAGCGCGTTACATAAGCCGTGCCTCTTTTTAACTGGAACCAGCTCATGTGCCAAATGGCCTGACCAAATCATCCATAACGCGAACTTTTCCTTTTCCGGCGCTTTTATAGTGGAGGAAATTCAATTCTCATGGTATGTAAAAATCCGTGAAATCGCTCGTGTTTTTATGGGATGACACATTTTTTTATAAAAAGCTCGTAGTAGGTTACTGTTTTGTGAATAGTAGAGAAAGTATTCAGGCAACAAAATCGACTCTATTTACCCAATGTATAAACTCTATCTAATAGCATATATCATGTTGGGTATATGGCCTACTAAAATATGTAGAGCACAGGCTACAACTAGTCGTAGTGTCTTGTCTTGAAGTAAAAAATGACCTTAACGTAACATAGCTTCGTTAGCTTTAGTATGACCGTCCACTTGGCTGTGCTAGGAAGTGGGCCCGCCCGCTTCGAACAATAGGATCGCTTCATTTCCCCAGCTTAGTTCAAGTTGACAGGAGCCAAATGGACGGTCACCCATATACCGTTTCGTTACTACATCGTCACTGAAGCGAAAATATAAATGACAGCAACATATCACATACAAAATCTTATATATACTACCTATGGTTACGTATGACATACATACATATACCTAAGTACATATGAGGCGCTCGTAGCCACTTGTAATCACAGATCGGTAAAAGATCTGAGGTTATGCAACGCTTGGCAAGGTCAGTCCGAGATGGGTGACCATTTAGTGGTGAACTGAGCGACTCTGTGCCTCAGATGACAAGTAAAGCCGTCCGTATTGTGACATCTCTCCGGTCGTATCGGATTGCCGGGCAGTCGGACTGTGAGAGTGAAGGAAGAGAGAGTGTATCTGTGTTCGCGCATACGCTTGTGCACTATAATATCTCCTGAGTAGTTAGGTAGTCTTAGCAGGGATTCCACAGTGGTAGAGCCAAGCTGTAGCCAGTTGACTACAGCTCATATACGGACTGGCTTGACCGGGATAGTCCTACTAATATTATAAATGCGAAAGTTTGTGAGTGTGGATGTATGTATGTATGTATGTATGTATGCATGTATGTTTGTTACTCCTTCACGCAAAAACTACTGAACGGATTTGGATGAAATTTGGAACACAGATAGATTATAACCAGGATTAACATAGGATACTTTACTTAGGATACATATTATAGGATACTTTTTAACCCAATAATCCAATACTACGCGGATGAAGTCGCGGGGCACAGCTAGTACTACCTAAAGTAGCTATTGCTGCTGTGTTTCGTGCGATCGATGAGAGATCCGGATCCCCAATGCCCCGTTCATACCCCTCCCACTGTCCCACTCCCCTTCAGAGCGACAACGTGCGAGCAATGCCGTTGGTTTCGCAAGCATCTATTACAGGCTACCATAACATCTTAATATTAGACGAATCGTACGCTTATAACTTGTTACGGCGCTGTGACTGAAATTCGTTAAGGAGGACTTTTATTTTATAATGACCCTGACGATCGCTTGGCGTAGTGGTTCGAGCGTAGGCCGCTCGGCTCACTGCATCAGGTGGTTGCGGGTTCGATTTCTGTCAGGGTAAATTTCGGAAATGGCCTTTTCGTAATTTTCCCTGGTCTGGGTGTCACTGGGATCGCCCCCAGTCCATTGTACGGTACTATGGTACAAGGCTTGTAAGCCTTGCTTAGTTTGGGAACATACAGTTTCGTCTGGCGATATTTATTTATTTATATAATGTGAGTAGGTATCCATTATGCATTAAATAAACTGTAGGTATCATATCGTAATTTCAAACAACAATAAACCCGCCCAGTTGCACTAGTACCAATGTGTTCCGTTTACTTCGCACAGTTTAAGCTGAAGATATGTGCTTGCCAAGAACCCAGCGAACTCATTAGTAAAACCAGACCGCGCCCGTAATTCTCAACAATTAACAACTTGTTTGTAATCTAGCTTAGTACTTGTAGTTGTAAGTTATCCCGATGGAGGTGCCAAAAATGTTAATTGCTGGGACAAAATAATTGCCGGAAACATGATGGTGAAAAAGCGATCTTGAATATGTCATACCGGTTCAAAATGACATGTCAAAGGCATACTCAAGACCGCTCTCAGACTTGTTTATGGTAAGGGTATACGATGGTATTGGCTTGAGGCAAAACTCCCTGATTGACTCCCTTAGAAAACTAAAAGTAAACAAACGCATTCTTGTTTGTGGCGATTTTAACATTGACATTTTAATAGATACCACAGACAAGCAAAACTTTTTATCGTTGTTTAAATCGTTCGGCTTGGAGTACGAGTATTTTGAGCCAACTAGAGTAACACCCACATCTGCCACATGTATAGATAATGTCATGACTAACTTTAATTTGTTGGAAAAATGTCTCGTGAGTGGCGTGAGGTCAGATCACAAATGTCAAATCGTAAAATTGAAATATAAACAGAAAAATAATCCCTTAATAATACAATGTAGGAACTTAACAAAAAAATGTTTAGAAAACTTTAATAAAAACCTAGAACCACGTCTTTTGTCACTAAAGCCACAATATGACAGCCCTAATAACATGTATAACGCACTTGTCGAGGCCATACATATTGAATTTCAAAAATCATGTAAAATTAAAAAAATTACCATTAAACGCAAATTTATGTTTAGTGACTGGGCCACAAAAGGTATCAGACACAGTAGAGATATCTTGTATGACCTGTACGATCAAAAATCATATACAAATGATCCAGACTTTAAAAACTATGTTAGAAACTATTCAAAGATCTTTAAGAAGGTCTGCATGCAAGCTAAATCGGCATATATTAGTAAACAAATAAAACAAGCAGATAATAAAATAAAAACCACTTGGAAGATATTAAATACTGAAACGGGTAAAAACAGTTCATCAACTAAATGCGATATTAACCTAAAAATAGATGACAGTAATCTAATACTATCCGACAAGGCTGAAGTCGCTAAGTTTCTCGAAATTTTTTTCACTAATATTCCGGAGAAACCACTAAACATCTTCTATCGTCCCCAGCTGCGGCTGAGAATATTTTAAGAAAAAGTGTTATGCCTTTAAATAACGCTCATTTGTTTGAATTTCATTCCATCACACCTCTAGATATATTAAAGGCTTTTAAAACATTATCCGTTAAAAAAACAGAGGATCTATGGGGTCTGTCAGTAAATGCCGTTCAATCAATAATAATCAACATCGCGCCAATTATGGCGTCGATTTTTAATTCTTGCATCGCAGAAGGTGTCTTTCCTGATCTCATGAAACATAGCAAAGTCGTAACCATATTTAAATCGGGCTGTCAAAGTAATCCATCTAATTATAGGCCGATATCTGTGCTACCAGCATTAAGCAAGATATTTGAAAAAATTATACTTAACCAAATGTCAACATACTTCAACGAAAACGGTATCCTACATGAAAAACAATTCGGGTTTACAAAAGGTCGATCTACACAAGATGCTGGATCCACCCTAATTAAAACAGTCTTAGGGGCTTGGGAAGAGGCGAAGGATGCGATAGGTGTGTTTTGTGACCTTTCCAAGGCATTTGATTGCGTAGACCACCATACGCTCATACTAAAACTAAAATTTTATGGAATTCATGGTAGATCCTTAGATCTTGTAAACTCATACCTATCAAATAGGGAACAAAAGGTGGCAATTGATAATGTTACTTCCTCAGGCTCTCAAGTTAAGATGGGAGTTCCCCAAGGATCAATTCTGGGTCCGTTCTTGTTTTTAATATACATAAATGACCTTCCACACACAATAAAAGAGTCAATGGCTAATATAGTCCTATTTGCTGACGACACATCACTTATATTTAAAGTGAATAGGAAAGACAGGGATCTTGTAGAACCCAATAAAACACTAACTATGATTTCAAATTGGTTTTCTGCAAACAATTTACTTTTAAATGCTGGCAAAACAAAATGTATTAGATTCTCTACCCCAAACGTATACAAGGTTGATTCCAATGTAAAACTCGACGGAAAAGCGCTAGATCCGGTACCCTCAACTGTCTTCCTAGGAATAACAGTAGACTCTAAACTGCAATGGGGTCCTCATATAGAAACTCTCGCAAAAAAACTCAGTTCTGCTGCTTATGCCGTCAGGAGAATAAGACAGATGACTGATATAGCTACAGCTAGGCTAGTGTATTTCGCATATTTTCACAGCATCATGGCCTATGGCATATTGCTGTGGGGGTCTGCTGCTGATGTTAATACTATCTTTATTTTACAAAAAAGAGCTATTCGCGCTATTTACTGCCTAGGCAGCCGCGATTCCCTTCGTGAGCTTTTCAAGGAGATAAACATACTTACTTTACCCTCGTTATATATTCTCACGAATATCATGTACATACGTAAAAATATCTCCTTCTATGATAAAAATAGTGACATCCACAGTATTAACACTAGAAATAAGCACAAGCTTGCAGTCCCAGGATACAGGCTTAGTAGAACCAGCAAAACGTTTATGGGCAATAGTGTTCGGTTTTACAATAAAATTCCATCTAGCATCACAGACCTACCAGATACAAAATTCAAAGACGTAATTAAATGCACGTTAATGTCCAAAGCATATTATAGCATTAAAGATTATATTGATGATAAAGACGCTTGGCATACAATACCTCTCTGCACACAGCAACCCACTGGCATTACAATTTGAAATATTATGATTTAATTCCTCGCTGACATTTATATCTAGCAAATGTTATTCCAAATCAAATCATATTCAATTGTGGTATACTTGAATTGTATAAATTTAAAGTAGGTACCTAATCAAATGATAGACAGCAAAATAATATTGTAACAATAATGACAAAATGTTAAAATGTGAGCACCATGTAAGCACTGATGCATTAATATAGCATAACTTCCTAGTAGAAATAAGTTTTGACATGGCAATATTCTGGGCCTATTACTTCTTTATTTGTGATGCCTTATGCGTTAACCTACATTGTCCTCACATCTCTTAATACCTACTGTAAATAAACAAACATAATTTTAAAAAAGAGAAAAGAAAAAATGTATCCATGGAGTTTCTTGCATGTTCTTCTCCATAGGACTTTGTTTTGGAACATGCACCTAGTTCTTGACTTTTGAAAAGTGCCAGTTAATCTGGCCTATTTGAAATAAAAATATTTGAATTTGAATTTGAATTGGCTATTTCCCTGTTAATTTTTTACAAAGTTTAATAACTGGATACTTCACCCAACGTCACCCTCGCCTTCGTGATTAGTTACCATCGCCCCGCGAAGGTTTTTCGTACGTTTCAAATTACTATTTCCCGACGGCAATGTATATATCTATCATGAATATCAGGCCTTAGGGGCCATCCATAAATGAGATCACACGAATTTTTTGACCCCACCCCCGTCCTTGCCACAGCTAGGCACATTTGTGAGAACCCCCCCCCCCTACCTAGCGTGATGTTACATATTTTGCAATTTTAGATTTAGTAAGTTATGAAATTAAAGCAGTGTTAAAATCAAACATAGGCATGAAAATTAACAAAACCCAAAAAATATAAAAAATTATAGGTTAAATAAAATTATATATTATATGCAGACATAGTTGCAACTATTTTTATGTTATTCTTTAGTAGGTATGTAGTTTAAATTTAGTGTTCTAATACTTAGATATAAAATATTCTATTATTTTAAAAAGTGATGTCTCAAAATAACGCCTTGTCACACAATGTCACACTTCGTCCACCCCCCCCCCCCCAACCCCCTTTACGTGTGACGTAATTTATGGATGGCCCCTTATGTGTGTATTCAATCTACGTTTCATGCGTGAAGCATCAATAAAATTATCCAAAACAACCTTTGAATCATTTCAGTGAAAGGTACTGAAATCGAAGCAAACACACTTTTTCAGATCACGCGAAATGAGCATGTAAATTCTGTACAGTTCAATAAATAGGAAATTCTGTATCCAAAGGTCCCGTATCCAATTATACATGATTAGCGCACGCGTATTCGACTTGACGGCAATTAACGTCGTTTGTGTTAACCCTTTGACGACGATGATATTTATCCTTTATGTGTTTAGGCTGATTACACACATTACCGCTACCTACATGCGTATAAATAATATATCAAGCGCGTATCTGTTACGTGAGCAACATTTGAAATTTGAATGTAGTAATGACGTTTGAATGTGTGGAATTAGTTTATCAAACTCCGAATTAAAATTTGAATAGTAGGTACGTATCTAATGGTAGTTGTAAAATAATGTAATAAGACGAATACCTAAGCCCTACCTGTGTTTGTAGATATTTAATTTAGCCACTCTTTTTTATATCATACTAATATTATATAGAGGAAAACTTTGTTTGTTTGATTGTAATGAATAGGCTCCGAAACTACTGAACCGATTTGAAAAATTATTTCACTGTTGGGAAGCTACACTATCCCCGGGTGACATAGGCTATAATATATTTTCAAAATAATTAGGGATCCTTACTAAAACTCGAATAATGTAACCGCAATGTACCCGTGCGAAGCCGGGGCGGTCCGCTAGTATTTAATAATTCGGTCATAATTTTAAAAACACATTTGACATTTTCATGTTATGTGCGTCGAGGTTTTTTTTGACAACAAATGTCACACCTGCCTTGACGGTAATGTTAATCTATGTGCGCAAATACCTTTTGCAACTGTTTATAAAACGTAATAAAGACAGTTTATATTTCCTGGAACCTTTTCGTCGATGCGCAAACGGATGGCATCCACCAATAGGCAGCCGGATCGAGGCGTGCTGCTAAACCCAAATGCATTTTTCATGTAGTGCGGCCAACTTTTGCGGAGTAGCGTATTCGTACGAATAGTGTACACTGGAGACTACTTATTTTGTACCAGATTTTTTGATAATTTTAAGTATTTTATTAACTTTCAAGGATTGGATTATAATTATAATACCTATATAAGACCAATTAAACAGTAATGCTTCTTTGATTAACCAAGCGTATAATTAAAAAATATTTTCAGATATGCTCGCATCTGTGAAGAAAATAACTTGATGTGGTATAAACTAATATTTTATGAGTGTGGAAATTATTTATATAGTGTGCAGCAGTGTACTTTAACTGTTAAATAAAATCTGTGAGTGCGCGTACGAAAATAACTTTATAAGCCGAACTTGTTTATGTCTCTAAACTTAACCCCGAAAGGACTTTGCGAAGTGCTAGGCGAGTTCACTTCAGCGAGATATAACAATCTTGCTAGCTATAACTAAACGTACCTATATAGTTACAATGTTAATAAGGCCTAAGAGTAGCGACAAATTTCTTAATAAAGATCGTAAAGCTTTTTTCTTATCATAAAAAAAGTTTTCTTCTTATTTACTAATTGAAGAATTAAATTAAAATTAAGTAATTATTAGTTTCACAAAAACAAAAGGCGATAGTTAAATGTCTTTTTCTTCGCGTTCCGATCCGGTTGTAGATATAAGAAAAAGAATTAAATTTGGCAATTTGTAAATGCCCCCGTAGAGCTAAACGCTTTGACTTCTTCTTTGTTGGTGGTCAGTGTCCGTGATGCTAGTGTCCGTGATGCTAGTGTCCGTGATGCTAGTGTCCGTGATGCTAGTGTCCGTGATTCTAGTGTCCGTGATGCTAGTGTCCGTGATGCTAGTGTCCGTAATGCTAGTATAACTTGGGTACAGATAAGGCCAGGGGAGCGATAGAGGATCCTTGGACCTACGGGATCGATATCTAAAACAAAAGACTAGACAACATAATAATATTGGACTGCAAATAGTTCGCAATGTCCACCAGTTGACTCTTAGTCCGATGAAACTCTTTGTATACAACACTTCTCTTCTCCTTACTTTTTTAAATAAATTATTTATAAGATAAGTAACTACTTTTCTAATTATACTCGTACGCAGAACGACAAATACGCCAAACGTCACATAGGCAGACCGTCGTCAGATACATAGAACGTCAAGTCCTTGTAAAGTCAAATACTTAGAACGTGAAACTAGCATAACATCTATATGCTATTTTTTTATTTTTCCTTCTTGCTTAGTTTTCATTTGCATAAATATAAATCACTAATTCTAACTGTTTGATTGTCCTGTACTTATATGATATGTGTTTGTTGTGGGTTGTGATTTGTCAACTTCAATTCCTCATTTTGATTTTTATTTCGCTGCACACTGGCCAAACTCTCCAGTGCATACCGTGTATTTACCTCACTTGGCATCGGCAGAATTGTCCAAAAGGACAGAACCATAAAATAAACAAATTGTCAGTATTATTAAAAATATTCTTCTTCTTCTTCTTTTTTAAAAATATGGCTTTCATCGTTAGGTAGTCGATGATTTTGCCAACTATTAAAAATATTAGCAAACATTACAGTGCCTTGACATTGGCGTATTTGACGTTCTGCGTACGAATGATAATCTGGATCGTCACCGCCGAAAGCCCACGTAAGTAGCCCAGTAAGTCGCATATGATGCTTTTAACATAATCGTCACTTGAAATTAAACATTAATGACGATAAATATATGGCATTTAATCATTTCCGCTTGCTTCGCAGCTCCTCTCTCCATCCATCTAATCTCATCGCACACAGTCACGTATTACATTCGTACACATTTCTAAACGAAATGGTGTCGAAAAATATCTTTGTACCCTCCTCCTATATCAACACGGGGTGGAGGAAAATTGTTTTTATAGATTCGATATGCCTCGATTTCAATTGGAGTCGGATCTTCCATATTCGGTGGTGAACGGAAAATCAATTTGCGTTTGAATGAGCAAAACGAACGTCGTGGTTTTCATAATTTTCATTTATTGAATTAAACTTGCGGTATAATGGACCGGGTGACGATCGTTAATGGTGGCTGAATGGACCGGGAAATAAAATGGATGTTAGTAGATTACTTACTTATGAAGACCGGATAATATACCTACATACTGTACAGGGTGTTTCCAATGTCAGAAATAATAATTCAGATACTAGGTGAAACAAAAAGGGTATACAATTTTTTTGCAACTTTAGTTTGTAAGTTAAAACTATCGGTTTTGTAGACTTATGAAATCTGTCAATAGCTGTATTCCTATAAAACCTTTTGTTTTTCAAGTTTCCTCCAAAGCTGATAGTTTTAGAATTACAAAGTTAAGTTTTGAAAAAAGTATACCCTTTCTGTTTCAACCTGTATACCTAAGTAGGTATAGCTAGTGAAGACATACCATACGTAACAATCATATTTTCTGAGTTAAGGAACTTTGAATATTGTATAGGTATGTACTTTCGGTTTGGGGCTTTATAACACGTCTAATGGCCTTGAAAACACAACAAACTACATACATAAACGAGTAACAGCCTTGTAGCCAACAGTGTTGTAACATCTAAGAAATATTCAAGAAAAAGTTTGCATACGTTTTGCATAATACCTACCGCTGTACGTGAGATAAGTATGTTTTATTTTTATATTGGCGGTAATATTCGATATTTTATCTATGCCCGATACCTATCCAGACCCCCAAGTATTATTACGTCCTTTTGGGATACCCTGTATAAGTATTTCATGACTTCAATCAACAGTCACAAAATAATAACAAGGAACATCTACCCTAACTTACGCATAATATAACAACTCACTACACGAGGAAATATAATAACTTACTACACGAGGACTTGGGAATGATACAGCGTTTGTATTCAAATATAAAGAAACACTTTATTAATTCACAACCATATCCTTTTCGCGCTGCCGATCAAGTGTCCGTTCTCTTGTCGAGCCACCGGCCAAGCGCCCCTCTCCGTTCCGCCATCTTTTTCATCCCCACCACAGAGTGACGTCGTTTTTATTTTAAACAGGAAGTTGCCAACTCAAATATAAAACTGTTTAACAAAATCGACAAATCGAGTCGTTTAACAACTACAACAATAATTGATAACTAATATAATGACAAACTAAACTATGTACCCTAACAATCGACCGTCCTGACAACATGTACGTCCTCGTACATGGCGCCAGGTGGCACCCTAACAATCGACATGTTGGCCAGTTGCTCAAAGTTTGCAGCGCGTTAAGTTACATTATAATTTTAACATACATTTACATTGAAAATTAACGCAGTAGTTATAATATCTGATTATTTATATAAACAAGATACAAAAAGAAAAATATACTCTTAGATCTAACAAATAATAACTAAACATGATTTATCATTCATCGGGTCAGTATTTTATATATCTGTCTCTCTATTGATAGAAAACAACGATCGATTAATGTTTTCTATCAACCAGACAGCCTCTTTGAAATCTCATCTGGGATCCAAACGATCGATTAATTGGATTGCCCATCTTCAAGTTAGCACCCCGAACGATCGATTAATCGGGAGCCCTAACTGATACTTTCAAGACGATCGATTCGCTTGTGGTGTTCAGAAGGCCAACTTGCTCTGACACTTATAATCCATATCAAGACACGAACCGATCGATTCTCGTGCTTGATCTGTAACAATGAACAACACTTGTCTGTAGTTACATGCCTCAGGGAATGAAACTAATGTGGAATATGGAAAAACAGTTACACACACAAATCATACATACGCTTTTATGGCTAATACATAACATGTTTGCCTAATCTTCGTCATCAGTATCACTACTGTTGTCCGAATGGTTAACCTCTAATGCTGTTATATGTATCCATGGCATCATACGATCCGCGGAAACGGTTGTGGGCTTCTTGTTTTGCATACCTGTCAAACCAGGGACTGGAGCTACTCTATACCTGTCTTTTCCTAAAACCGTTATGACACGATAGGGACCTATATATGAAGGCATGAGCTTTTTGCTTTGTCCATCATTATTAAAAGAGGTCTTAGTGATTTTAACGAGCTCTCCTTCAACATAGACCTGGGCTGGTTTCTTACCATGGTCATAACTCTGTTTCTGTTTAACCTGTTCACGATCAATCCTGTCCTTGACCTCTTTACGCATAGCAGTAATGTCGTAGTTTTCACGAGAATCTTGTGTAATCTCGTTGAGAATGGGGTTTATTTCACTATTCATCGAAGTGCCTAGCAGTACTTCTGACGGTGTCCTACCGATGGTCTTCTGAACAGTGTTGTTGAGACCCCACTGAATTTTTCCTAAATGACTATCCCAATCTTTTTCACCGTATTTCACAGTCATTGCCTTTAAAGAGTCAAGAATGGTGCGGTTGTACCGTTCTACCTGGCCATTTGACCTTGGGCAAGCCACTGCATTAAGGATATGTTTGATGCCCTTGTCTAAGCAAAACCGAGTAAACGCGTGAGATGTGAAACAACTACCACGATCACTAATAAGCCGGTTAGGGTTTCTAAAAGTAGAGAAAATGTCTTCTAGGACCCTAATCGAATTTAGGCTATTCGTATTCCTAACAGGCTTAATAAAACAGAATTTCGTGAATGCATCCACAACCACAAACAGATAACTATAACCCCTTTTTGATTTGACAAATGGGCCGAGGTGGTCAATGTGTATGGTATGGAAGGGCACGTCCACTTTGACGATAGGGTGAAGAAGACCTTCGCGTTTGTTTGAATTGTTCTTTGCATACGCACATTCGATACATGATCTCACATATTTTTTTACAAATTTAGACATTTTAGCAAACCAAAAATTTCTTTTTATTCTCTCGAGTGTCTTCTCCACCCCAAAATGACCAATATCATCGTGGTTCATTCGACATAGTTGCCATCTCGCCCCCTTTGGCACCACCCAACGAACGTTAGATTTGTCAGCACCTAAGCAACGGAATAATTTATTATCTTTTATAACATAGTTATCTTTTATATATTGTAGTCCCTTCTCATCAAGGTTACTACGTAAGATATCTTTGACCCTACAGAGCTCTGTATCTCCAAGCTGTAGCGTGTGTAGCCAATCATCATTGCTAATTGACATAATGGCAGAACATAGGTCGATTGAATTTTCTTCGGGGCTTGCAATGGGATTGCGGGACAATGCATCTACATGACCCATCTTTACACCAGCCCTATATTCAATCGAACATTCGAATTCTTGCAGCAAGAGCCACCAACGTGCGATCCTCGGGATCAAATCTCTCTTTGAGAATGTGGAGCGAAGAGCACTGCAGTCTGTAACGATTTTAAAAGTCTTTCCAAGCAAATATATCCTAAACTTGCGCAAGGAACAGACGACAGCCAAAGTTTCTAGTTCGTAAGAGTGGAAATTTTTCTCCTCAGGGGAGGTTTGTCTACTATAATACGCTACTGGACGGAAAGCATCACCATCTTTCAACCGTTGCAATAATATACCTCCAACTCCCAACTTACTCGCGTCGGTGTGGAGCTCAATTTGTGCCGCAGGATCGTATATTGCAAGGATGGGCCTTTCAACTAACATAGCCTTTAACTTTTGAAAGGCCTCTTCCTGACCGTCGCTCCAAATCCATACAGCGTCCTTCTTTAGCAACTTACTGAGGGGAAAAGCGATTAGGGCAAAATCATGGATGAATTTGCGGAAATAACTTGCCAATCCAAGGAATTGGCGTACATGGTGCAAGCTTTCGGGACGAGGAAAATTAACGACGCTGAGAATCTTTTTATCACCTGGCCTAACTCCAGCTGCACTTATTTCATAACCGAGGTAATCAATTTTGTCACGCAAAAAATCACATTTAGTAAGGTTCAAGGTAAGATTGGCTTTTTCGATAACCTGTAATACTTCTTCTAGCCGTACTAAACATTCATCCTGATCCTTGCCAAATATTAGAACGTCATCTATATATGCTGCTGCTTTGCTGAAACGAGCAGAACCCAAAATAGAATTCATCATTCGTTGAAAAACGGCGGGTGCATTGGCCAATCCAAACGGCATACGATTGAACTCATACTGCCCGTCAGGTGTAACAAACGAAGTAAGGTGTTTACTCTGCTCGGAAATAGGTACTTGGTAATAGCCTGATGCAAGGTCGAGAGAAATGAAACAAGCCTGACCAGTAAGGCGCGCTATCTCATCCTCAATTATAGGCATAGGATAGCGCTCTTTCACCGTAACTGAATTGAGCATGCGATAGTCTATACACATCCTGAATGATCCATCCTTTTTGCGTACTAGCAAGATTGGACTAGCGTACTCAGAAATAGACTCCCTTACTATCCCTGCATCTAACATCTCCTCCACCATAATCCTTACTCTCTCCCGCTCATGGTGTGATAACCTGTAGGGGCGATAGACAACAGGGCGCTGGTTGTTCAGCTCTATATTCATTTCGGTTACGTTTGTGCAACCTAGGTCTCGAAGCGAAGAGGCGAAACAACCTTTGTACTTCCTTAATAATTCCAACAACCTCTGTTTTACATTATCTGGTACCTTTTCACCGATACGAATCAGACTCTCGTCAAGATCGTCATCAACAGATACCGGTACTTCGGGTGGTTCAATAATTACCCTACTAACAACGTCTAATCGTTTCCCGCGGCATAAAAGGGCATTGCCTGGAATCCAGCACGAGCTCGAACATGGTAATACAGTTATATTAACACGGTTATTTTTAGCACAATAAATACCACCACAAATAAAGTACTGTTTATTCGGCTTGCCTGCAATACTATTTCTGACGATGATATTACCCCTAAGGTTAGGTTCAATTAGAGCTCTTACCGACGCCGGACCATGAAGATCTACTACTCCTATTGTTCTAATCCTGAACAAAGCTTCGTCAACATCTAAATCTAGAAGTGGCATTTCGTTGCTAATGTCGATGAATTGAAGTCTAGTAACATCTTTAAAAACTATGATATGACGTTGTTCCGTGTAGGACTGTCCTATAAGCACTGGTATTTCCAACAGATGATCGCTTACGACCTTGCATGTAACCTGGGCGTTCACCCCATCGACACTGATGTTAAGTGGCAACGCTCCTAAAGACTCGACTATACTGTTTCCGAATCCCTTCAGCATGGATGGGATTTGATCGTGGGTTAAACCTAACTCTCTTACAACAGATTCCTTTACAAGCGTCACGTCACTTCCGAAATCCACAAAAGCTTGTTTTAAAGTATTGTTTATCATGACATCCTTTATAAACTTTGATTTAGAGTTAGATTCTTTATAACTTACTGCATCAATGCACATGGCCTTAGGCACACTGCTGCTAGGTTTCACAAGCTTATTTTCTATTTTTGAAAAACAGTTATCCGCTGTGTGCCCTACTTTATTACAGTGAGTACACTTAATAAGTGGCTTAGGGCAATGCAAGAAACCGTGTCCCTTTTCCTTACAATTGTAACACCCCGAGACTGTTCCAGACCTAACGACGATAGACTTTTGATTATTTTGACTATTGGAATTATAAGAGTGATCACTCTTGTTCCTAACCTGCTGTCTATCAACAGACTGATAAGAATCTTTGCTACTCATCAAATATTGCAATAGCTGATCGGGGTGGGCAGAACGTAGTGCCAGAGCACCCGATTTGAGAGTCCTGTCACTGATCCCATGAATGATACAATCCACCGCGCGTTTATCAACTATATCACATTGATTCAGTAATGCTAGTTTTTCGTAAAAGTAAATCTCTATAGGTTCATTAAACTTGCTCCTCCTCTTAAGCATCTCTTCCAAGGCCTGGCCATAATTTTGGTCGCAAGGGAAGGCGCTAATTAGTTTTTCCTGCCATTCCCGCCAGGTAAACAGTACTGAGTTCAAGCCCTCATACCATGTCTTAGCGAGGCCTTGGAGTTTCTGCATAGCAAAGTGGGTGATAGTTTTGTCATCCCAACCGTATACCCCAGCGCATTCGTTAACCTTATTGAGCCATACATCAACTCTTTGATTTTTGGTGGAGGGATCAAAATTGGGTAGTATATTCATGTGATCAACCTTTTGAAATGAACGTTGGTCCCGAGTAGACGATTGAGTTGCCAAGCTATCCTTCAAGCATTTGAAAACATCAATAATATATTTCTTTGAAACAGAAGGGCTACGTGACCTTTTCGAATATCCCTCGACGCTACGGGGCTCTGCCTGGTAATCCTGGCGTCGTGCAGTTGGAGCCCTCCGTTGGTGGGGAGTCCTACTGCGCACGCTACGACGCTCAGCATGATGACTCAGGTGTTGTTCAGTTCGTGCTCGCCGTTGACCAGGGGTCCTGCTATGATGACTCCCACTGCGGTGGCTTCGCTGGGTGCCGCGCTGCGGCGTCGCGCGGCGTGCGCTTGGTCGACTACGACTCTGGATGTAGTCTTCTTCATGTAGAAGATGCTCGCGTTCTTTCAGAAGCTGCCTCTCCAGGATCTTGACTCGCTCGCGCCTTGATTCGTATCCATGTTCTCGTATGTCAGGAGGAGTGAGATTTCGCAGCCGGCTATGGCTTTGATTCCTCACTCGACTCCGGCTACGGTGTTGCTCGGGATCAGGCGTAGCGAGTTGTCTTCGACATGGATCCAGACTATGTGGCATGGACGTTTCATCCATGATAACCTATCAACTCACACAAAAAAAAGGGAATTAAGTTTAGACTTAATGTGAAGAACAATGGTTTTGGTACGAAATGGAAGATAAAATAAATCATGCTAAATAAACCACTAACAACATGAATGAAACAAATTACCAAATGGTTGCCTCTCTTTTATGAAACCCGACGCTGATGCATAAGGGTTTATTATATCATAGTATAATCCCCATGGAATCAACTACCAGGCGTCTTTAATTACTTACGAGCGACAATAGTTATTTTTTGTTCGATATACACCCGTGTGTATATAGCTAACTCGACACGTAATTATGATCACTGGCTGCAATGACTGGTTCGACTAATTTCTGCATATCGTTACGGTAAATAAAATTTCCAACTACCTGCATATTTTGAAAAAAAATTGCAATAACTTTAATAAATCAAGCAGATAAAATATTTCGATTTTGGTATTAAAAAGGAGATTAGTAAGATAATGGCATTTGATGTGCATCGTTTAGACTTCAGACAAAGAAACATGAGTTCGATTACGAAAACAAGCCATCATTTGTGCCACATGGTATCTTAATGCATGTACTTTGAGGTCATCAAACTTCATCTTGATATACCGACTATTTAGTAGGAGCTAATATCGATCTATTGAATATTATTGGGCGTGTACTTACGTTTTTTCGGAAACGTTGTCGATCCCACTTCTGAAATATAACAACTCACTACACGAGGAAATATAATAACTTACTACACGAGGACTTGGGAATGATACAGCGTTTGTATTCAAATATAAAGAAACACTTTATTAATTCACAACCATATCCTTTTCGCGCTGCCGATCAAGTGTCCGTTCTCTTGTCGAGCCACCGGCCAAGCGCCCCTCTCCGTTCCGCCATCTTTTTCATCCCCACCACAGAGTGACGTCGTTTTTATTTTAAACAGGAAGTTGCCAACTCAAATATAAAACTGTTTAACAAAATCGACAAATCGAGTCGTTTAACAACTACAACAATAATTGATAACTAATATAATGACAAACTAAACTATGTACCCTAACAATAACAATAACGGGAAGTAGTCATACGATAGTAACACGATAACAACCGTAATACGTAGCCACAAAGCATTAGTTTAGAATGACATCACGTCTAACCCGAGTACATACAAGTCGGGGATAACTTCCGACAAGTTGCCACGGCTAAATTGTCCATTTATTTGCTAAATTAGTACGAACTTCGTCCTGCCGGCCGCCGACTACGCTCCTAACGGAATTACGCTGGTTCCTAACTATTTTATAATTATGTCTATGGGTTATAAACTGTGTAATATATGGGACAGTGTAACTGGTAGAGGTGCTAATAAAACCTGTTCAAACATCTAGGTAGAAGGTTATAATTACAAGATGTATGTCTCAGGTTGGCAAGTGTGTTATATGTACTTCATGACGACAAGACACCTGGATTCAAGTAGAACAATAATCAGGGTGACCCGTCCACCTGGCAATGCTATGAGACGTGCCCGAACTCTTCAGCCAATAGGATCGCTTCATTTCCTTAGTTGTTGTTTCCTTATTGTTGTTGACACCACAATAATGCATAATTATTAAAATAAATTCCATATTATGTCTTATCTTTATATTTCTTTTGGATATCAATTGGATCACAATTTTTAAATAAATCTAGAAAATACCTCATGAATTATTTCGTATAAAAGCAGGTAGAAGTCGGTAGAACTGAGTATTGGGTTCAGTGGTTTCTTTATCTATTTCAAACAAACTAGTGTAGAATCTGTCGGACTTTTGTTTAAAGTTTAAAGTAAATAGTCTTGTTTCAAATGGCGCCTTTTCACACACTTTAAAAACCGATTCGTTAAGGACTGAGCAAATTTATATGAATATATCCATCGTACCCAATAGTTTTGTTAATATGTAGGTAGAAAAATGAAATTTAAATTTCATTCAACCTTCCTTTTGAACCGTTAACCAATCTGTAACGCATCAGATGAACGCAGCAAGTACATTCTTTGGAACAAAAATAAATCTATCTTATAATATCCTAACACATAAAACAGCCAGAGAGTGTCAGGTATCTAAAATATCAACCATCACCCATCACACACAACTCAGATAACTTTTTCTAGACTTGAAAAATGAGAGCAAAAGTTCCCAAATATATCACCGTCGCGCTGCCGTTTATCAGGCAAGCATCGATGGCACTTTGCAACTTCAAATGATACCAACGCGCTCGCCGACGTCTCCAACAAAACTTATTGTTACTTCAAATCTTTGTACAGCTGGCACCAGAACCCTAGATGTTCTGACAAAGAGAAACTTCGCTGACCTATTTTGCGGAGAATATTTACAACAAAATCGCGGAACGCAGAGGAATCAATAGTAAAAGTTCCAGCGTTTATTACAATTCAATTCGTGATATTTATTGAAGCAAACTGTTTGAACTCAATAAGCATGTAAGGTGTATTTAGCACATATATTCTGTTTGATTCTAATTGGTAGATATGTACGAAGTCTTGGTATTCAAAACTTTTGATTATATTCATATTATATAACGTGTCTAACCACAAACATAAGCCTCGCTATAAGTCGGGGAGATCCATCACTACTCAGAACTGTTGTTTTCAACAAAATTGAGCAACACTAAACATAATTAATACTGTGGTCACCTCGAATGTATTGGTTTCGTTTTTAATTTAGGTATTTGAGAGTACTTATTTGACTCAATGACCATTTAAATTTAAATTTTGGTTTGTAATCATTTTAATTGATATAAAGTGGGAGTAAGTATGCACACCTCAATAAACTAGCTTTATAATTAAAATACTTAAATCTGAGTGAGATTTGATTTCTATTTACTTATTTAGTGTCAACTAGCTGAGCCCGTGACTTCGTCCGCGTGGAATTTAACCTAACAAAAAAGCCCGCTCCCGCGTTCTGAGCCCGCGCGACATGACCCATTTTTTTTTGTTTACAGACAGACAGACAGACAGACAGACAGACAGACAGACAGACAGACAGACAGACAGACAGACAGACAGACAGACAGACAGACAGACAGAAAGACAGACAGACAGACAAAAATGTTTTAAATCGCGTTTTTGCTATAGGTGTCGTATGTACTTTCATGTGCATTTAGTGAAAAGGTGTTATTTTGGTATTACAAACAGACACTCCAATTTTATTTATTTGTATAGATGGTGTTGCCTGCTCACATTCTGTTCCTTTTTCTGAGAATATACACCATATTTTATTCATTGAAAAGAGTAACCGTTGTCGGATCTTCTCAGTGGAAGCAGCATTCCGAACCGGTGGTAGATTCGGACTATTCATCAATGCTTTGTTAGCTTCACTACCACTACATAGTATAAAACAAAGTCGCTTCCCGCTGTCTGACCCTATGTAGCTTAGATCTTTAAACCTACGCAATGGATTTTGATGCGGTTTTTTTTCATAGATAGAGTGATTCAAGTTGAAGGTTTATAATGTATAATACATGCATAATTCAGTAAAGAAATATAATTTTAGAAACTGATAATTTTAGAATCGTGCGAAGCCGGGGCATGTCGCTAGTATGTAAATAAAAGCAATTTTGAGTTTGACCCATCCAACTTAGTACATTGCTAGATCTCGAACACAACTTCTAATACTTGGGAGTATGCATTTGGCAAGTGTTTCAGTACGTGACGTACTTTTAATTGCGAGTTTGTCGCTATGTGTGGTGGCAGTCGGCTTCCTTGCCAGTTGCCAGCTCAGTGTTGGCAGGCCACCGCCTAAGCGGGGTGTGCTTGGAATATCCCAGACTCATTGTCCGGGGAAATCTGAACGAAATTAAATCAGGAACTGCGTGATGTGAAATCTTTTTGGCTTCGAATTTACTTGCCAGATATATCATTTCCCTTTTTTTCTTTTTATTGAATAGGCTTATAGTTTTTTTTGGTAACAGTTTTCATTAAATTATTATCGAATACATTTTACACATGCTCTGTATTGTATTTATTGATAATGCTCATGGTTTTTTGTAACAGTTTTCATTAGGTACATTATTATTGAATCCATTTTCAGTATATTTTACAAATCTTCTATACAAATAAATAAAATTGGAGTGTCTGTTTGTAATATCAAAATAACACCCTTTCACTAAATGCATATGAAAGTACATACGACACCTATAGCAAAAACGCGATTTAAAAATTCTTTGTCTGTCTGTCTGTCTGTCTGTGTGTTTGTTCAGGGTAATCTCCGGAACGGCTGGACCGATTTTGACGGGACTTTCACTGGCAGATAGCTGATGTAATAGGGAGTAACTTAGGCTACTTTTATTTTAGAAAATCAAAATTTTAAAAATGAAAAAATGGGTTCTGTCGTGCGGGCTCAGAACGCGGGAGCGGGCATTTTTGTTAAGTTAAATTCCACGCGGACGAAGTCGCGGGCTCAGCTAGTGTTCTATATAGTATTCCTAATAGCTTTATACAGATTTAGAACGTGTACACGTTAAATCAACTCGAAATGCGACTCGATTCAGACGAAAACCAATAAAATAAAATGTTATTTCGCCAACATCACGTAACCCAATCGTGACGCGGCCGATAATACAGTCTAATTTATCCCTCCAATCCGAATGTACCGAGTCGTGAAATTATAAAGGGTTCGATTTCTAAACGATAATTAACTGCCATCCATTGAGGTCCGAGTAGGCTTTACTACTAATAGGCGCTACAACTTGATTGGGGTACCAGAGAGGGGGATAGAGCTATAAGAAAAAGGAGCAAGATGATATATGTCTGATTTCCATAATCTCTGTTGCATGATCGCTCCCGAGCAAGTTGGTAAAGCATCTATAGACAACCAAATGTCTCCTGTTTTATTCATCTCATTTTTACTTTTTCTAATACAGCCAGTTAATAATTAAATTGTTGCAACAACGTGACAGAATAAAGAATAAAATATAAAGTAATTGAATAATAGTCTTCCATCAGTAGGCGACATTTACGTCAACATTTTCAAGTCACAAAACATAATTCAGTTCTCTAAATAACATTTTCTAATACACTTTTTTATTTTAGTTCAAATAAATAGCTTGTACTTTTTGCACTTAGTCTCGAAGGTCAAATTTGTAATAAGAATACGATGTAATACGTTTTATTGGCTTTCATTTGAATAAGTACTACTTTCCACGAACGAAGCAAGGAGCAGTAGCTTTTGGGTGAAAATCAAATAGTATAAATTTAAATTAGCAGAACGAAAACTAGTGTAGTTCTTTTCTAAAAAGGTTATTTGGTAATACTTAGGTAATTGGGTACTTTTTCGATCTTCTACATATTACGAATTCCCTTTGGGTGACATTATTATATAAGGCATGGTTTTGTTTTATTGTAGGTAATAAACAGATAGCCATAAGTCAAAATTTAATAAATACATTTTATGTATAACAAAATACACACACAAGGCGTAAAGCGTGGAACTCAGAAAATGTGATAGTCACATGAATATTCGACACAATAAATATTTATATAATTTATTTATTAAATATTTTTTAATTATTTTATTTTACTTTCGTGTTACGGCCTCGGATCACATTAAATGCACAAGAAAACAGTGTGTGTAAACTGCATTTATGAATAGTATATATTATGAATAGAATAAGCAATAAAAAATATAGTCCTAAAAATGTGTAAATTTTTAAAATTGAAGGGAAAAAATATTTGCTATAAAGATGTGTTTTCAAATATCGATAAAAATGTTAAACCTATTAAATCTATGCCCGATACTAAACCAAACTCCCACGTATTATTTCTGACTTTCGAAACACGTATAAGGTTTCGTTGCGGTCATTATAAATTTAACTAATACCTACATTTTGTAGGTATATGGTTGGTTCAAATGTTTTAATGAACTTACCGGACCCGCTTTGATCGCAACTACACTACATATTCAAGGTGTCTACTTATGTTACTCGAAAAATAACTAAAGCTTTTTGGTTAAATCTAAACATAAACCCATATTTATTTTGACTGCATATGGCATATCCCTTAGCATTAAATATACTTTACATCCAATAAATTTAACATTAATTTTATAATTATCACAACCCCTTCGTCTGCACAGGATGGAAACTTCAATAGTCTCTTCACAATATTGTTGCTTACTTTGGGATAAATATTTTTTGAGACCACACAGAACGTGTCCCTTTGGCGATTTTTTTCCTGTTATTGTTTTACAACACTCACATATATTAAGGAGAATTTAAGAGCAGTGTGTGCCAACATAATTGGCACCATTATATACCTTATTTCGCATTTTATCATTGAGCTGGTAGCCCCTCGAATGTCACAAAAAATACAATACAAAAGAATGTCTAATACCTTATGCACGTACGTGTGTTAGCGGCTCAAATTAAGGCTAAAGCGCCCATCTAGCCCGCGAAGTTCAAATTTTTTGAGTTCTTTTAGATTTTTTTCAAAATCTGACAATAATAAAAGACAAATTTGGTAATTCGCGAAAAAGACAGTGTGCAGTGCATTTATTAATACATTTATTTTACTCTAAATATTATCACGGTGGATATGATACTAGTAAATCACTAAATATACAAAAATTGCCAGATTATCTGGATAGCTGTCGTACTTGAAATGTTTTAGAGTAAGTTGGATATATTAATAAATGCACTGCACACGGTCTTTTTCGCGAATTACAAAATTTGTCTTTTATTATGGTCAGATTTTGAAAAATTTCTAAAAGAACTCAAAAAATTTGAACTTCGCGGGCTAGATGGGCGCTTTAGCCTTAACAAATTCCTATTGTCGTAAACCAAAAGTATACGCCCAGTCTCGTCAGTTACGTCGCACCTATCTATCGAGGGGTGCGAAATTAGGTATAGCGTTTAAATTGAAATACTGGCAGTGCTAACTCAATTTCTGGGGGGGTCGTACTCGGGCGGGACGGGCTGCCGGGGCAGGGCCGACCTGTCGCGTATTATGCTTGCACGGCACTCGGGAAATTCAGTTTATGACTGTCTCCTGCGGACTTTAATGGGACAAATATCCGACTTTATCTCTTAACAGAACAAAATTGAATTCAGTTTTAGTTAATAAAATAACAAATTTTATAACATGTATTTCTTAATTAAATAAATCACCAGACTGACACACCAACTGTATGGTCTAAGCAAAGCTTGTACTATGGGTACCGTACAATTGACTGAAGGCAATCCCAGTAACACCCAGACTTGGGCAAATTACGAAAAGGCCATTTCCGAAATTTTCCGACGTGAATCGAACCCGCAACCACCATGTGCAGTGAGCTGAGCGGCACGCTCGAACCACTGCGCCAAGCGGTCATTTGATAGTTTTTAAGTTGGATCAGATTTAGACCTTTAACCCAATTTAAAAGGTACCTACCCTAGATTTTAAAAGCCGATACTTAAAATCCCAATTCCATTTCTACAGTGAGTGATGACAGGGCATTACGTGTTAGACGTGATCCTACCTCGTGTGTCTGCAAATTGGCGGGCGCCAATTTTCACTGGAGCGAACCCACTTAGCATTTAATTAAATTAGATTTTCAGACCAGGCTTACATGATATCGTGCATACTGTATATATATAGGTAGGTACTTTTTTCGATACAACAGTAGAAATATTTCGAAGTGCTATTCTTTCACAGTGTTTTTGTTTTATTTAGTAAATCATAATAAATATTATCAAATCGCTGACGGCTGATAATTTATTATAAGGTTTTCGCGGTTGATAGGTAATAGAAAAGATGGTTCTCATGTATACCTAGATCGTTCTCACGGTTGATATGGGTGGCTAGGTTAGGTTATCACGGTTGCGGTGAAACTAGTTTCTAGATGTTTTATTAATATTTATTATTATTAATATAACTAAGTCGGCAAATAGCTTATGCCTGATATTAAGCATACCGTAACCTACAGATGCTTGTAATACTACTGACATTACTCGCACGTTGTCAACCTTAAGAGGAGTGGGAATTGGTATACTTATAGGGAGGACGGAAGAGGGGGTTGAGCTTCGGTTTCTTTCACTCATCATACGATATACAAATAATAGCTTTACACCGATCTTCTGTAAGACGGTAGTACCACCCCGGACGAGACAACAAGCATTCCTATTTTGTAGCAATAAACATTCATTCTACTGTCCTAACGAGATATTATTGACTAGCTGTGCCCGCGTGTAATTTAACTAAACAAAAATTTCGGCATTATTCATCCCCTATTTTATCTCCTTGGGGGTAGAATTAATCAAAATCCTTTCTTAGCGGATGCCTACGTCATAACATCTACCTGCATGCCAAATTTCAGCCCAATCCGTGCAGTGGTTTGGGCTGTGCGTTGATAGATCACTATGTCAGTCAGTCAGTCAGTCACCTTTGAGTGATATATATATATATAGCTCGCCAAACACATGTAAGTATTTTAAAGGTTAAAAGTAAATGCCCTCGATAAGATACGTGATATACTTAGTAAATATCGGGAATACGTGAGACACTTAGAACGCAATGAAACCACTTGCCGTTTAAATATTAAATCAGGTTTACGCATGTAAGTCAGCCGCATGTTAGACGCATGTAAGGGCCCACGATAAACCACACAATGGATACACGATAAAAGTTCGAATTGTAATAAATTGGTCGTCCAACAAATATTTTTATGGCGGTTTTCGGATGTTTTGTAGCGTTATTTATGCGTCTAAACCAAGCTAACCTGAATGACCATAAATTTGTGTGAGTCAATTTGGTTTCGTGTCTTTTTGTTTCATTTTTTTTTGTGTAACAGTAGAATCCTACTAGTATTATAAATGCGAAAGCTTGTGAGTGTGGATGTTTGTTACTCTTTCAGGCAAAAACTACTGAACGGATTTGGATGAAATTTGGAACACAGATAGTTTATAACCGGAATTAACACATATGGTACTTTTTATCCCGATGATCCCGAAATTTTGTTAAGTTAAATACTACGCGGACGAAGTCGCGGGCATAAACCAGTATATTATAGTTGCAACTTTATTTACCTACTCACGCCCTTTTGGAGGTACGGTCAGCAACATAAGTAGCTGAACATTCTCAACTATTTAAACCAGTAATTACCAGAGAGCGGAATTGACTTGTGTGATTTAGGTACTTGCAACGATTTCATAGAGCAAAATAATGAGGTGGATATTCCTCAAATTCCGGGATTTTAGTTTATTATTTCAAAGTATATTAAAAAGCCAATGATTTGCATATAAAAACTGAACTTTAATTAACTTGCGTAACTTATTATTAATAGCTATATTATAAAGTACAATTGAATAATTTGTTTTTTTTTAACTTATATCTCTGAGATATTGATACAAAGATACAAACCGTCCCATTACTTAAGATAATAAATAAATATAGTAGGTATTGGCAATTAATACTGGGATTGATTGTTGAGAATTTCCTGGAAATATCCATGTTAATATCAACCTTTCGTAGCGAATACAAAAATCATTCCGACCCCTGTTAACTCTTTATTTTACAAGCGTCGGTGAACATTCTCAAAACTATTAAAAATGAACATATCTAAATATTGCTTAGAGCAAGAAATAATAATGGATTAGATTCAAAAGATTCAAAGATGAAAAAAAAAAAGTGTGCAAGCGATTTGGAAAACTGAAAATGTTCCGATATTTATGATCCTGACTGTACGTACAAAATCTTTTGACGTATTCATTTTATAAAATAATTATTGATATAGATATAACTAAAATATATGTAGTAAGTAATTTGTTCGTAATACCACAAAATCCACCAATATCTTTATTTCAATATTCACATCTGAGTACTTAAAGTATTTTCGCTAACACAAATCTTTGTGAAGAAGGGCTCTAAGCTTCTCTGATTACCCTCATACATATTAGGACATTCGCAGCGATTGCCAAGACTTGAGCGAAATTGAACGGTATGAATAAATTTTTATGTGAAGGCATAAAATTTCGCTTTAATAATGTCGTAATTTTTCTCTGGGGGCTATTCTGGGCTGACAACCAATAAAAATATTTTCCCGTGGTTCCATCAATCGATTGTCAATTATTTTATTAGTTTGAATTTCGAACAATAACAATAAATAATATAGATATCCTTTGGTTCCGTATTATGGGTAGGAAGGCGAAGTAAAATAATATTTAGACAGTTTTTAATTACTTAATTTAAATACAGCCTAGTTACTTACAGTTTTACGCGAAGTACCTTATGCAATTTACCAACCAGTCTGCACTTTAGCTAAAATTACACGGTAGACAGTAATGTATATGATTTTCTACGGCTTACTGTACGGTACTTACTGTAAAATATTTAATTTAAAGACATCATTAAGATAATGCGGAGTGGAAAGGCCTCGAATGGCTGTGAACAGCGCTCTCGACATGTACAGAGGGCACTCCAATTTGTTGCGACCTCTCATGACGATAGGGACAGACGAATTCTTCGATATTTGTGTAGGTATCAAATAATGTTGGTTTATTTAGTGAAATAAATAGTAATACAGTAATATTGAATTCCGGTGTGCGTGTGTTCGTAATTCCTCTCCTCCTAAACGGCTTGACCGAATCGGATGTTTTTTTGTACCTCCTAGGACACCTGGATAAGTCTGTGCAACACCCAGAAATTACGCTATCGAAGCTGAGGGAAAAAGCAAGTATAGGTAACCTTTATATAGCGAAAATATTAACGTCTATGTCTGACGACCGCTCGGCGTAGTACACTGAGTACTTGCGGGTGTGATTCCCGTGGGGGCACATTCGGAAATGGAGGCGCCATGAAACATATCGTGCATTATTAAAGAAGACCTAAATCACATGATCTGCTGGAAGCAGCAATTAACATCAGCTGGATCGACTGAACGTGGTGCAGCAGGCACCCACAAAAAACTTAAGAAAGAGTCAAGGAAAGGTTATTTTTTAATATTCTTAATACTTCTAATAATAATATTGAATGTTATGCATTTTGGACGGCAAAGAAGTGACAGGGAACCCTTGATATGGGCCCCCATTTTGGTTTTCCACAGTAGTTGGTCACATGTTTGTTATTTGACACTTATTAAACTGGGTGGGCCATATTTTGTAAAAAACAAAAACCCTAATTTGCTATTAATTTGTATGAAGTTATATGTCACTTGTATAATGCTGTACTAAAAGAAAATGTTTTCTTTCAATTCCTCCTATTATTTATTTCGATTAAATGGACCCGTCGAGGGTCAAACCTCAACGTCATTATTGGTCACTATTGTCGATCGGTTTATAGGAGTAACAATGGTGGGAGAGTGTGTCGGGAACAGTCCCAAAAATAAAAATAATGCTATACTATATATTTTATGACTGCAATGTGGCCGCACCATAAATTCATTATCCGCGAGACAAATGAGTGTCATCGCGCCGTCACCGCGCGGCGTTCAGCGGCGCGCACGTGCGAACAACGCGCGGGAGATATATGGATTAATTACTGACAAATAGCTACGGAACCATTATTTTATTTCCAACAATAACTATATTACAATGCGCATATTTACTTACTAGCTGATGCCGGCGGGTCCGCCCGCGAGGTACTTCGATAAAATTAAAGTAGCCTAAATTACTTCTTATACCATCAGCTATCCGCCAGTGAAAGTCCCGTTAATCGGTCCAGCTGTTTCGGAGTTTAGCCGAAACAAATAGTTACTTACATAATGCAGAAGCTATAGGGGTTCACTTTTTTGTTTTATGAATATAACAAGTCGGCTCGCTGGTTTTCGAAGCAGAAAATCATTTGCATAAAGCTGTACTCTGCTGGATACTGGATAATAATATTATAATGTCGATGAGAAGAAAATCATCAATTATCTTTCGCATTTATTGAGGCGACATATGCCATATATAGTGAATAATTAAAAAACAAAACCTGTCAATGCATAAATATCAGAAAAAAAGTAATTAAAGCAATGTCTCTCGTATTTAAATTAACATGGTTTATAAAACTTTCTTCTTTAACGAGTTCCCTTATAATTAAAAGCTAAAAATCGTCCGCTCGAGATGAGAAAAAGTTTATTCAGATCATTACAAAACAAAGTCAACGAACCGTTTTGCCCTCTGTGCAAACTTTGGAACGGATGTTACTGAATAAGTAAATATTATATACTAGGTGAAACAGAAAGGGTATACTATTTTTTTTGCAACTTTACTTTGTAACTCTAAAACTATCGGCTTTGTGAAACAGTTGAAGTACTGAAGGTTTTGTAGACTTATGAAATCTGTCAACAGCTGTATCCCTATAACATCTTTTGCATTTCAAGTTTCCTCCAAAGCTGATAGTTTTAGGATTACAAAGTTTAAAAAAAAAAGTATACCATTTCTGTTTCAACCTGTATAACTTACCTGTATACCTTACCTTACTCGAAAGTACTTACCTACTTAAAAGGAGTATTTATGGAAGACCTGTCTGCCACTAAGCTTCTTTATCACTTACATTAAAGGCGGCATGAATTCAGAGCTATTGTGCTATCGATAATGCAACACTGAACCCGCGCTCACCCAGACGCGACTTTGCGCCCACCGTGTGAACAAAATTCCTGGGCAAAACAATGGCTTAAACAAGTGCTATGTAATTTACTCCCCATAAACATCAAAAACACTTCTGTTCTTATTATTATATCACACTTATATAACACCTATTCTTATTATATCAGGATGGTCCCACAAACATACCAACTCACCGTGAAGCATAAGCAAGTGGCGTGATTTTCATAATAAAACCCTATGAGTTAGGACAAAGGCCGTGATTGCCTATATACACGCGAATCTCTCTCTCCGAATACATAACTAGTACCAGTGGCCCGATTGTGTTAACGAGTGTCGCTCGATTTGATTCACATTCGACTCGCAATCCGTCAAAAATGACGTATCCTGTATCTGAATACGTCACTTTTAACAATTTTCCTATAGAAAAAGTATCAAAACTGAAATATTAATTTGCTCGATCGAGCAAACTGATGTTTGATTAGGATTACTGTCAAAACGGATGTCCGTTTTGACAGTCGTTAAAACATCCACAGAACTATGCTATGACATTGCACACTTACCACAACGCATAGCGCGCGGACCCCGCTACCCAACCCAATCGAAGTACTGAAACACTCGAGCGAAGGTTGTGCTTAAAATTAGTATTATATTCTACTAAAGGCAAATAAGACTTTATGAACTGTTGCAATTTGATTGGCAACGGGTGTATTAACCCCCCACATGAAATGGCTTCATATGCATTGCACGGCATTAGTATTCCCGGTGCGTCTCTACACGGACGGGTAATAACTATACTTTTTTATTAGACACTATTCTATTAACATTTTATTATTGTCTTCCGAGTTTTCTTACTGTTAGTGGAGTTTTATACGTGGCAGTAAGGACGGACATAAAGACATATGACTTGAACGTATTAGCTAACTTTAGTACTCGGGTATGTTCGCATTTGTTGAAATTGAATTCGTGACTCAAAACAACTGACTATCGGCGCACACGTTCGAGTATAGTGACGTAGCTAAAAAGTTACGTCACTATCGACAACGTAGGCAGCGACGATCGTCGCTTGTTCTCGTATCAACGTTTGAGCTTTCGATCTTTTTCGGCTAATGAACCACCGAGCCGTGTTCGACTATTTGATACGTGACAATAGAGTGTCACGAGCACCTACGTCGGTGTATAAGATTTGAATGTTCCAAGTGCCGCGTTCCTCTAGAGGTGGGTATAAGACGCGCGCGGCCATTGATTGTTTATTTGCTACGTCGAGTAGCATGTCAACGATAGGGTTTCATAGATCGATTATGTGAAAGCCTATCTGTTTTAGTAGTTATTATTGTAAAAAAAACGTTACAGATCGGCACGAAAAAAAACAAAAAAGAAAATTCTAACTTCCAAAATATCGCGACACTTGGGGCAGAGGGCGCTCTGAGTCCCCAACTCATCATTGGAAGGGTTAATAAAACACATGTGTAACAGAAGGTGGCGATAGACTTTTACACAAATGAAGCACAAAACTAATATTGTTATAGAAATATATTTAGCCAGAGTTTTTGCTCTTACCCAAGTTGATCCGTCGACGGTCGTAAATCAAATGCACCGTGCACGTTATTTCTACCCTATTTATACATAAATATTTTGACAAGTACCGAATTATTTGAAAGCGCTGTCAGTATAGCTGTCATGGTACAAGAATAAACTCAATATCATTCCTAAATAAAATAATTAGTGTTACGTAAACAAAATAAAGTATTCGTAATTAAACTACAACAATCTGAGATAATAATTTAGAACATTATGTAAATAAAATATTAATAATTAGCTATTGATGTTTTGGCGCTAGTGTTGCTAGCGCTAAAATTAAGTAATGTTGATTATTTAATTATTATACAACGAAATAATATTTAGTTGATACCTACATGCTATCTAAGATACTAATAATTATTGTTATGATCATCCTATTTAATATTTATAAATATCCGGGATGTGATGTTGGTCATTGTTGAGGAGTAATCGATAACACTCGGCCATCCTGCAACGGCTGTGTCCCACGACGTTCAGATGGATTTTTGTTGTCACCGCTGTTATCATTTACCTGTTAGGAAAAAAAAATAAGCACGCAGGATTATTTTGCAGTGGCTAGCATATAAGCATTGCAGCGAGAGAATATCGGTGGTTAGTGTTTATTTCTTATTAGGTACCCACAATTGTTCCAACTGTAAGTACTGCCTTTACCTTATCTACTCAGCATGTGTCACAATCGACTTATATGTATAGTTGCAATTTTTACACAAGATTAGCTTTGTCACACAGACTTGTCCACTTGGCTTGTCACATAGACTTAATAATTTTCGTTTACCTTTATTTTACTTCGTTTTACCTAGATAGCATAGATTTTTATATTCAGGTTTGTCACACAGACACTATTATATTAACTCCCAGCCATAGAAACACAACATTTACTGCAGATACGTCACACAGACTACTGCATCAAAACTCACGTCACACAGACTGCTGCATCAAAAGTCACGTCACACAGACTGCTGCATCAAAAGTCACGTCACACAGACTGCTGCATCAAAAGTCACGTCACACAGACTACTATATCCATAAGAAAAAGATTCTTGATCAAAGTCATAACCTACATATCTCTAATCTGTGGACTTGTGTCAGTGTATCAAGCAATGATGATCTACGTTTTGGGTTTAGAATATCAATGATTATTAATCTTATATATAATAATTATTATAAATAGGGACTAAAACAATTAATTATGTTAATATTATGAAGTGCTTTAGACAGTCAATTTCGAGGTGAGGTAGATTTAGCTTTCTAGCAGATCAATGAGGTCGTTTCTGTCTACCTCCCTGTCACTGGATGAACTATTAGCATCGGAAACAATGGCTTTATAAGGTCTTAGTACTTCGCCACGTACAACTGCACTGAACTTACGGTATCCTTTCATCCCTTTAACACTATAAATTGTATAACGATCAATATTAGGTTCCGCCTTACCAACCTTATAGGGGCCTGTATAAGGACTCTTAAGTTTTTGTGAAACTTTTGCGGATGTGTCTTTACTAGCACCGCCCTTCCATAAAACTAATTGTCCTACTGAATACTTGTGACATTTCTTGTGAATTTTATCAAATCGATTTTTCATAACTGTCATGTTCCTATCAATACGTAATTTTGCGGTTTCTCTCCTATTCTGTAATCGTTGTTCTTGGGTTGCAAAATCTTGAAGATTTCCAGTAGGATAAGCTGGTAACCGAGAATTGTCATGCCCAAACATGAGCTTGAATGGAGAAAATGTAGTCGTTGCGTTCGGGGTATTATTTATGCCCCAGATTACGTCGGCAAGTTTTTCGTCCCACAGATTCTCACTTTCAGACATAGTGTTCAGGCCGTCGATAATAGTGCGATTGACCCGTTCAACTTGACCATTTGATCTAGGGCTTGCTATTGCATTCAAAATATGTTTGAACTGAGATTCTTCTGCAAATTGTTTAAAATAACGGCTAGTGAAAGCAGTCCCTCTATCTGTTATAACTCTTGCAGGTTGGCCAAATAGTGTGATTATTTCTTTTAACTGTTTAATTGTTTCTATAGAGCTGCAGTTTCTAACAGGCCTTGCAAATACAAATTTGGTAAAAGAATCTATTACTACTAGAACGTACGTGTTCCCTTTTCTAGTTTTAACAAAAGGACCTAAATGGTCGGCGTGGAGAGTGTGCATAGGCACGGGTATTTTTTTAATTGGGTATAACTCTCCTTGTGTTTTACCATAATTAGACTTTCCATATGCGCACTGGAGACAAGACTTAATATATTTTCTTATAAAGCGTGTCATTCCTGGAAACCAAAATTGAGCTTTCACCGTTTTTTCACACCTATCAAACCCAGGGTGTCCTATTTGATCGTGAAATTTTTGCAAGAGACCAAATTTAGCTAGTTTGGGTATAATAAAACGTTCACCGTGGATTGTTTTCCTATACAAGATATCGTCTTTAATTATGTAATTATTTATTATTTCTGGATTAGTAGTATTTTCACGTAGTTGTTTAATTATAGCCTGTAATTGTTCGTCTTGTAATTGGAGTGTAACTAGCCAGTCAGATTCATTAATGTGGAAAATTAACTCTGAGTGAGGGTTTCTACTTAATGCATCGACATGTTTCATTCGCTCTCCCGGTCTATATTCTATGTGCAAATCAAAGTCTTGTATCGTCAACCACCAACGTGCTATACGGGGAATTAAGTCTTTCTTTACCAGGGTAGTTCGTAGAGCTGCGCAGTCAGTAATAACTTTGACAGGTATTCCAACTAAATAAATGCGAAATCTCTTTAATGATTCTACAACCGCTAAGGTCTCAAGCTCATAGCTATGGTAAAACTGTTCCTCCTTCGATGTTACCCTACTAAAATATGCTATTGGTTTTAATGAACCGTCTGACTGTTGTTGCATAAGAATACCACCTAATCCTAATTTACTTGCATCGGTATGTAATTCGGTTGCTGCCTTACTATCGTAGATGCCTAGAACCGGCTTTTCAACTAACCTAAGTTTCAAAGTTTGAAAAGCGTTTTCCTGTTCTGAGCCCCAGGTCCATTCTACGTCCTTTTTTGTAAGTTTTGTTAAGGGAAGCGCGATTTCAGCGAAACCACGTATGAACTTTCTAAAGTAAGAGGTTAATCCAATAAATTGACGTATTTCATGGACATTTTTTGGACGTCGATATTCAGAGACACAGTTAATTTTAGTAAGCCCCGGTCTAATGGTGCCTGCGGAAATTTCATGACCAAGATAGTTAACACTCGATTTTAAAAAGGAGCATTTTTTTTAAATTTAGTTTTAAATTAGCTTTTTGCAAGAGATTAAAAACATTTTCTAGTAAATCTATTCCGGCCTCTATGGTGGTTGTTGGTAACATGACGTCATCAAGATATGTAGCCACGTCATTTCTTACGTCATTAAGCGCAATACGAATTAATCTAGAGAATACGGCTGGTGCATTAGCCAACCCAAAAGGCATTTTTAGGAACTCATATTGTCCGGTAGGTGTTACGAACGCAGTTTTGGATATAGATTCTTCCGAAATTTGAACTTGATAGTAACCTTGGGCAAGATCGAGAGTGGTAAAATAACATTTGCCTGATAATTTTGAGACTTGGTCGTCAATGTGGGGTAAGGGGTATTGATCCTTTATAGTATGCGTGTTCAAAGCTCTATAATCTATGCACAATCTGAAATCCCCATCTTTTTTCCGAACTAATATTACCGGGCTAGCATACTCAGATATAGAATCGCGTACTATTCCAGCTTCTATTAAATCCTGGACCTTCTCATTTACAATTTCGTTCTCTTTATGCGATAATCTATAGGGCTTACAGTAAACTGGTTTGTCAGTGGTAGTTTGGATATGCATTTTTATCAGATCTGTACTACCTAAATCCCTAGTATTCTTTGCAAAAAGAAAACTATATTTTTCAAGTAAGGCCATGAGTCTACCAAAATCTTTATTTTCTAATTCTTCGATATCTACATCTATATCACCGATATCTGTCAATTTGGGATTTATAAGGGTCTTTGAAAGAGGGGCTATGGCCATTATATTATTACGTTTTATTGGTGTATACGTGATAAGTTCAGCACGCGCTATTAATTTACGGGCATTAAAAAAAATAGGTTCATTACCAATGTTTATAAGTTTTAAATATCCTTCGATGCCGATAACACCTCCAGGTATTACATAACATAATTTTCCTAATTGAAGGTACACAGAGTTTGTCAGAAAAAGTAAATTTTTATCATTACATTCGATATCCACATACACTTTGATTAAGTCACTGTTTCCTGCTGGTATGTTGACATCACATTTTGTGTAAATACAATATTTAAAATCAAAATCTAAATTTTCCAACTTAACAGACTTTAAGCAATCGTCTATTAATTGAGTTTCGATAAATATAGCAGAATCTGTAGTGGTTACTAAACTTATGCCTGGTTGATTAATCATGGGTTGTCCAATAATCAAGTCTATGTCAGCTAAATCATAATCAGTAATTTCTATATCACCGCTTAAACACACGTTATCCAGAAATACATTTATACGAGATTTTCCTAGTGATCGAGAGTGAGCACCTCCAAATCCTCTCATTACAACGGCAGATGGTGCAATATCAATTTTTAGAAGCACAGCCATTTCCTGCGTTAAAATATTAAGTTTACTCCCAGTGTCAATGTAAGCATTGATTTGTTCACTGCCGACGTATACAAGGCGTTTGTAAATGCTCAAAAAAACATTAGTAGTTGTAAACATAACGTGACTTACCCGTGGTATTTGAGTCCGCTGTCGCGATGATCCTGCGTTGGCCGCAAACCAGCAGCTGGTAGAGGAGTGCCCGAAGCGCTGGCACGTGTCGCAGCGAAGTGAAGCACGACAGTCACGTGCTTCGTGGCCCACTCTTCGACAAGCAAAGCAGCGTTTCACTCCAGACTGTTGGGATGCTGCCGCTACTGTCGAGCTCGCCTCGTATGTTCCTCTTCTCCATACTGATTTCTTAATTGATGTAGCTTCAACTCTTCGGTAATTTTCAAGTGATGACAAATACCCGTGGTAAAGCAACTCTGGTGACTGGCATCGGTATGCCTTAGCATTGGCACGCAGCTCCATCGGGAGACCACGAATTATACAAGAAATAGCGTTTATACCATCAATATCGCATTTTTTGATGAGCGATAATTTGTCATGGTAGTACTTAGTCATAGTTTCAGTATCCTTCTTTGTTCTTGTAAGCATAACTTCAAGTCTGTCCACGTAGTCTACTGATCTTGGAAAAGCAATTTCCAGAGAGCGTTTCCATTCTTCCCAGTTGAGGTTATAATCGTCAAGATCTTCATACCAGCGTCTAGCAGAACCGCGCAGACGTAGTTGCATTACGAACTGCCGCTCGGTGGAGTCCCACCCATAAATTTCACCAAGCTGATCTATCTTATGTAACCAGCTACCGATGTTACTGGTATTATCTTCAGGTTGGAATTTGGGTATAACTTCTGCATCAGCATGTGTAATTCTGCGTCTTTTTCTTGGTATGGGCGTGGTATGGTGTACAGAAAAAAAATTCTGGTTTTCTTCGGATTGATCATCCTCCGACGTCAACTCGTCACTGTTCCTTCTTTTTATACCGAGACCAGCAGCATAAGGTCCCGACATTTTTCACTATCCCACTTCTGAAGTGTAACAGAAGGTGGCGATAGACTTTTACACAAATGAAGCACAAAACTAATATTGTTATAGAAATATATTTAGCCAGAGTTTTTGCTCTTACCCAAGTTGATCCGTCGACGGTCGTAAATCAAATGCACCGTGCACGTTATTTCTACCCTATTTATACATAAATATTTTGACAAGTACCGAATTATTTGAAAGCGCTGTCAGTATAGCTGTCATGGTACAAGAATAAACTCAATATCATTCCTAAATAAAATAATTAGTGTTACGTAAACAAAATAAAGTATTCGTAATTAAACTACAACAATCTGAGATAATAATTTAGAACATTATGTAAATAAAATATTAATAATTAGCTATTGATGTTTTGGCGCTAGTGTTGCTAGCGCTAAAATTAAGTAATGTTGATTATTTAATTATTATACAACGAAATAATATTTAGTTGATACCTACATGCTATCTAAGATACTAATAATTATTGTTATGATCATCCTATTTAATATTTATAAATATCCGGGATGTGATGTTGGTCATTGTTGAGGAGTAATCGATAACACATGATCAGTAAACTCATAGTTACTGCATGGTTATATCCGATTAGTAAAGCGTGTAGTCGGTAATTACACTGGATTTGTACCAGTTCACGTAACTAATTGGCTATCAAAGCAAATATGTACCAAATACTGATGTTTGATTACGATTATTGAATCGTGAAACATGATGTTTGTACAACAAACTAAGAGAATTCTCGTTTGAGCTTTATTATTTAACGAAGTATTTTTTCGTTATTTTAATAAAACATATATATTGGTACCGAAAGAAGCATATATTTTACACCTAGCTAAATAGACGTTTCAGCTGTTCTTATAAGCTCTGTTCTTACAGATGTTGACATATCGAAGCCACATAACTCGGGTTTATCAGATGTTTAACTTTTTATAGGATACGGTTTATGTTTTACCAGAGTTCAACATTATTACAATTAGTTACAATAGAGTAATTACCATCTACATAATTATAAACTCATTAATTAATTCCCATTGTGGCGATTTCATAGAATTTTAAAGCAGTGGTTTCCACAGCTTGTATTCAACAAATGTACATTACAAATCAAGAGTTGCCCAGTTATTATGTACAGCACAAAGCATCTCCCCAAAGACGCGAACTTTTCAACAATAAAAAATAATGTTGGTTGCTTTTGCAGATTGTTAAAAACCACAAAGGCTTTAACCGAGTAATAAGGAAAATTAAAAATACTTTGTTTATGGTCGCTAATAGAAATGAAAGAAATAAAGCTCTGAGTACTTAAGTGTACAACTTAAAAAGGGAATTAAATATTTTCTTACAGATTTCTTCTTACGCTTGTATTTGTAAAAGTATTCGTTTGATGAGAAATGGTTACATAAAAGTTCAAAGATGAATCTTAAACGGGGGTATAACACGAATGGGCCTTTTTAGAAAATCACCCCGACCGAAAACGAGGGGTATTATGTGTTTAATATGTGTATCTGTATGTCTGTCTGTAGTATCGTATTGCCTAATTTTAATTCAGTTTTTTTGTTTGAAAGGTTTCTTGATAGAGTCTTCTAAGCTGTGATTAAAAATATCTGTTCAGCTGTACACAAACACAAGACTGAGTTTCAGCGCGGGCGAAAGGTTTGGCCGAAACTGAAACTGTTGCCGAAGCGTGATATTTTGGCCGAAACAAGCCGAAACTGAACCTTCGATCGGTCTCTAGTATTAATATTTATTGTGTGCGTATTAAAATAACAATTTCATTCGAATCTGTTTTAATTTTCCAAACAGTGTAACCCGTTTTCGTTTTATCCCAACAATATCATCAGAGCGATCTCTATTATATTCGCCCCGAATTTAGTTACACAAAGTTTGAATGGGCTCCAATAACTCAAAGGCCGTTTGATATAAATTTGCAAAACCAATAACTGGAGATATTTCAGTCGCAATTGTAGGGTTTTTCTACCTAGGTATATAATAACCATATAGGTAGTATCTATATAGGTGTTCTTGAGTGGAGACCTCGACTCGGCAAGCGTAGTGTAGGACGCCCTCCGACCAGGTGGGATGACGATCTGCGAAAGACTGCAGGCAGATGCTGGATGCGGCAAGCTGAAGACAGGGCGCTATGGCGCTCATTAGAGGAGGCCTATGTCTAGCAGTGGACAAGCGTAGGCTGATGATGATGATGATGATGATGATATAATAACAAAGTCAGCAAGCAAGCGTGAGACCCGCATGATGTTAAGCAGTTACTGTAGCCTATAGATGCTTGCAATACCAAAGGCATTGCTCGCACGTTGCCGACCTAAAGGGGAGGGGGATAGAAGGCGGGGCAAGGGAGGGGGTGGTTCTTCCGGCTCTCTCTCTCATCGTATGAAACGTAGCTATAATAGTTACTTTACACCAATCTTCTGGGTGGTCGCGTTCCGATCGTCGAGGTCGTGTCCCTTGTGGCGCTCTTGAGCTAGCTGCCCCCCTGCCCCTCTGGCTGGAGCGCACTCGCGCTCGCCCTCTGTCCGGGTGAAGTTGTTATGGCCACTCTGGCCAACAACATATAGACAATTCATAAAAAAAAAAAAAAAAATATCTTCTGGGTGGTAATACCCTGGTCGAGAAGGCCCTTATATGAGCTGTAGTCAATTCGTTTTACCACCTTTAGCTAGGTAAGTACTCCGTTTAGGTAAATGCATGAGTAAAAAATCCAAAGGTTTTATATTTATTTCAGTAGAATAACTCTAAATTAAAAATTTTATAAACCCCCGATGCGAAGACAGGCACACAGATACACAGATACATTATTATGTTAAACTTATAAAACCCCTCTTTTTTGTCGGGGGTTAAAAATACCTTTTCATGTTTATACTTCGCCTTATTGTCATCTTATTTAAGTAAGTGTAATTTGATCATATGAGACAAATATTTTTTTCGAGAAAACTATTCTCGCCTGTGCTATGAATTTATTTCACAAAGAAAAGAACCCAAGTATGTGTTATACAATTTTCAGATGCCGTCACAAGAAGCCCCACGGCCAAATACAATATTCGGCGTCCCAATTTTTTGTCCGTCCTTATTTCATCTGTGAATCGATGAAATACGAAATATCGCGACGTTCGGTTATGTGATCTGCTAATATTTTTCTTACATTTTTTGTCGAGACCAACACAATATAGAGAGACAAGTTATAAATTGTCTTTGTCTGAATGATTAGTATGTAGACACATGAATAATACAAATGTAGGGGATAATACAAAAATACAGAGGAGTGGGTAGTGATTTTGACAGCCCTACCTTCCATCCATTACAACCAATGATTCGTATCCATAATATCACCGTTAATTATATTCGTATTCATAAGAACTTCACTAGTGAAGTTATAAAATGTTAGGTTTAACGCAATACCTATATTGGAGCACAAAATTGCTGTGTGGCTTACATTAAATTTATTATAGGTTTATAATCTACTAGCTGAGCCCGCGACTTCGTCCGCGTGGAATTTAACTTAACAAAAAAGCCCGTTCCCGCGTTCTAAACCCGCGTGACAGGCTCCATTTCTTTAATTTTGTTTTTCTAATATAAAAGTAGTCTAAGTTCTGCTTATAATATCAGCTTTCTACCAGTGAAAGTCCCGTCAAAATAGGTTCAGCCGTTTCGGAGATACTCTTTGATTTCATGTGTTTTTATTTTTTTACGCGGAACCCTAATTGTTTTTCTAAAATTAAAGTAGCCTAAGTTACTCCTTAAAATATCTTCTATCTGCCAGTGACAGTCCCGTCAAAATCGGTCCAGCCGTTTTGGAGATTACCCGGAACAACACACACAGACAGACAGACAAAAAATTTTTTAATCACGTTTTTGCTATAGGTGTACTTTCATATTATGCATTTAGTGAAAAGGTTTTATTTTGATATTACAAACAGACACTCCAATTTTATTTATTTGTATAGATTAACTCATGAGTGCCAATTATTTTTTGAGACAAAAATATTTACTAACAAATTTTACTAAAATAACCTATTCGGTTATGACGCGTACTACTAGTACCTACCTGCTGTTTTCGAGATTTTGAACATCTATATTTTATAAATTATTGTATAAATTATTTCACTGGTATAGTAATCGTAAGACATACCTTATATGATTATGCAATAAAAACAATAGCATATTGTCCATAAGCAAAATGCTCGTTACAACACAACTTTTCATTTACTTAATGAAACCGCTGCAATGTTCGAAATGAGTTTCTTTAACAGATTATTTTTTCTTTCTCCGAACTCAAGAATCTCTATTGTGTTCTCCTCCGCTATAAAACTCATTACGTAAAACAATCTTCGGTCCCGAAGAAGTAACCAATTCCATTCTGTGTAGTGGCACTGCAAATACACTGAGTGCCTGAGAAATAGATTAGTACGAAGCGGTGAGACACAATAATTGCTCTTCAGCTTCATGAGTTTCAGGCAGGTACAAACATACTTCTAGAGAGTAATGAAAAAACTTCTAAACTCCTAATTCCCTTTATGAACGCTCCTGAATGTGGCTTTGGAAGTTCACTCCGTTAAACTGAAGTATTTTTAATTTTCCTTTTGTGTAAATGTTTGTGGTTTAAAACAATCCGGGGTACCGGCTGTTTTTATTGCAAGGAAGTTTATTTCTTGCGGGAGTTGTTTCTTTCAGTGGGTACCTACCTCATTTGTGAGACTAGGGAATGTTTCGTTTGACCCTTGCCCTGCTGAGTCATCGTGCCCCATCCAACATGAGACCCGTCGTGACATTCGCCGGCGCGCCGACCCATGAAGACCTTATTGAATTATTGATTGGAAACAATATCTGGGATGTGTTGATACCATCTGTCAGAGCAGTTTGTGAGCGGTAGCAGTAATATTATTTTTTCATGAAGTGGTATAAAATATAGTCATAAACATTCACAAAAGATTATGGCGTTCACTTTTTTGACGATTAAACTACTATTAGGAAACGTGTGAAGCTATTTTATATTATGAAGCCTTAATAATCTAATAATAAATAAATAGATATCTCCAGACTATTTATTGGCGATGTGGTCCCAAATATGGCAACGTTTGTACTACGACTACTCTACAATGGACTGGGAGTGATCTTAGTGACACTTCCGGACCATTTTGTTTGACTTTCAACTATTAGTTATACCTACTTATATCTGTCCAATCGCACGCCCAATAGGTAGATTCCGCTTTAATACTGAAACATTCCGATTGATCTGCGGTAAATAACAGTGTGGAATAAACTATGCGTTCCGAGCTTTCATCGATGGTCGCGGTCTGGCCAGAGTGGTTGCACGGTGCGCGCCCTGCGGTCTGTGTTACATGTAATTCCCAATTGTTTTCAATAATTAGGCGAAATTTAAAATTTTCGATTATTTTTATAGTTTATCCAAAATCTGAAAACATTTAAGACAACATTTTGTAATTTGCGACAAAGACCGTATGCAATGCATTTATTGATATACTAGCTGTGCCCCGCGACTTCATCCGCGTAGTATTGGATTATTGGGTTAAAAAGTATCCTATATGTTAATCCCGGTTATAATCTATCTGTGTTCCAAATTTCATCCAAATCCGTTCAGTAGTTTTTGCGTGAAGGAGTAACAAACATACATACATACATACATACATACATCCACACTCACAAACTTTCGCATTTATAATATTAGTAGGATCCAACTTACTTTAAATATTTCAAGACCGACAGATAACCAGAAAAACTGGCAATTTTTGTATATTTAGTGATTTACTAGTATCATATCTACCGTGATAATATTTAGAGTAAAATAAATGTATTAATAAACGCACTGCATACTGAGTTTGTCGCAAATCACAAAATGGTGTCTTAAATGTTTTCAGATTTTGAATAAACTATAAAAATACTCGAAAATTTTGATTTTCGCGGGCAGACAGGCGCCTCCACCTTAAACTTAGTAACAAATTAGGTGATAAGTCTTCTTATAAGTAAACTCATTCACCAAGACCAGTAAAATATGTATATTCCTTGTATGCGTTGAAAATTAACATTCACTAACGCATACGGTGGTGATCTGATGTCCTGAAATACAGGTCGCGAACCTAGTTTACGCAACAATCTCCCACAAATGTGTACCTTTTAAAATGTTTTTTTTTACTGTAATCAAAAAGGGAAATTGTGCAAACTTTTTAGTGAGAATATAAATGTATTATTATTATTGTTCTAGAGCTCTAGCTGGACCTAACGGAATTAAACGGGCACTTACTTCCCCAATCTCTGAGCTCGCTCGAGATAAATTGACGTCATTCATCTCTATCTCGGGCAGCCTCCTTAATCTTGTCTCGCTAACGGTAGCCCACAATTGGACATCGTTCTTGGGAGTGAGTCCTTTAGCTAAGTATAAGTATACCTAACTCGGTTTCTAAGTAAACTGGACATGTTTTTAAAATAGTTTTAAACTGCAATAGGTACTACTCAGCACCGTAGCGCGTAGATCAAAGTTAGTACTTTTACATCCATAACTAAACATGAAGCAATATATACGACATGACATTGAGATTTATCCTACTAATATTATAAATGCGAAAGTTTGTGAGTGTGGATGTATGTATGTATGTATGTTTGTTACTCCTTCACGCAAAAACTACTGAACGCATTTGGATGAAATTTGGAACACAGATAAATTATAACTACGCGGATGAAGTCGCGGGGCACAGCTAGTATTCCGATAAAGTATATATATCGACTGTTAAAAGGCGAATTGACTCAAGCGCCATTTTGGTAATTTTACAGGAGAGCGATTTAAAGAAAAAAAAAACAGAAAAAAAATCATTGCTCTTAAAGTATGCGTTTAATTCAATAATCAGTGAAAGTAAATAAAACTGTGTCTAAGGCTCTTCAATGTTATATATATTTCATTCATTTTTGAGTATTATTTACCGAGTTAGATGTCGCTTGAGTCAAAACGTACTATTTTCTGTTCAAGGCAAAGTGATTCAAGTTCAGGAAAAGTCAGTACCAGATCAGGGTAGAAAGATTTATATGCCATACTTATATCCTATCGTTCAAGGCAAAATGACTGAAATCACAAGGAATCACGTAATGGATCGAGTAAAAATGATCTATGTAGAGGACTCATGAAAAATAGATCACGGCAAGAGAATTTAACAGCTAAAGCATCTTATTCTAGGAACGGGTAAAATGACTTATTGTACAACCTTAATCTTAAACAAATAACTTCAGTTCATAGAAAACGATGTAACTTTGGGGATTATGGACTTTAAGCTGTCGTGTTAATAGTAGACATTTTTACCAAATCACTAAAAAAATATGAAATAATGGATACAAGATTTTATAATAATCTTAGGCTAATGTGCGTAGGTAGTAAGGTTTCCAAAACATAGAATTTACTCAGTTTACTCGACCCAGAAAAACTTATACTTAATACTTAAAATCTTAGTGGGTACACATGTGGCTTACATATGTGAACTAAGTGAAACTGACTGAAAAAGCAGCGGGCACTTGCTCACCGCTGCCACACCTTTTACTTTTTGGGCATTAATAACAGAAGCCAAAATGGAGAAGGCTATGGTGCAGTTAGCGATAGAGTACTCAGTTTTAAACTAAGAGCTCGTAAAGCTAAATATAATTCAGATCTTGTTTCTTATATTTACGCGAATACTACACATTGGAATAAAACTATTTTTCGGATTATAATAAACGCTATAAAGTTAATAAACGCGATAAAATCCGAAAAATAGAATTATTCTAATTCAGATCTATGCCCCATCGGCATAATATAACTGACGAGGTTAAACCCTTAAGAGATATGTATAATCTTGGGTGATTTCAACGCCAAAATACGAGAAAATTCCCACAAACTTAGCAAGTGCGTAGGAAAATGGGCTTGAGACTCGCCACGAAGGGAGATTGTTTAGTACAATTTGTAACTGAGAATGATTTGGTATATATCAACACCATACACGAAGGTTATAATATAATTAGACATCATCAGAATGGTAACTTTTTCACCCAGATCGAGTACATTTTAATTGAAATCGATGGAAAACATGTTTAAAAAAATTCAACACACTTTCTGGAGCCGTAGATCAGCTCACAGTATCTAGATCTCTTGAAAAACAGAGAAGAAATGTAGTCACAGGCTTGATGAGAGACCGACCAAAAAGTTTAATAAAGAATACCATCTCAGGGTCTAAGGCCACTAATGAAACACGCAAGTAATAACAATGAATGACTGATGAAAACCTAAAGTTAATTGAAAAGAGGCATAATATAAACGGAAAAGCGGTGCTGTAAGGGATATAAACAAGTTTTCCAAGCAAATATGTGCAAAATTTTACTTAGCAATATTTGCAAAGAAATTGAATTGCACGCAGATAGACATAAATCTAAGGATCTTTTTCAGAAGATCCGCTTCTTCGCGAGAACCTCTAAAAACTGAGCTATCGAGAACGAGAATGGGAAAGATTTATCAAAACTTGAAGAAATCTATGAGAAGATTTTCTGCCAATTCCATTTCGAGGACTGATGGTTGCGAAACTTTTATACTGCAATTTTGGAGCCTGATATTCTCAAGTTGGAAGTATACGGTGCTATCATTTAAACATTTAAATAGGTAATGGGAGCATTAGGAAAACACGGCACCCATATTTTTCACACCATCTACAACAAGATATTTCAAGACAAACAGTTTTCATTCCCTTGCACAAAAATAACGAATTAATGCAGCAATTACCGCCTTATTACACTTATACTTATCCTACGCAAGCAAAATTATATTACTTATTCTCAATGACCAGCTATCTGACAAAATAAATTGTGCCGGACCAAGCTGGATTAGACAAGGGAAAGGGAACTTAAAAATAAATTCTCGTAGTTCCTCAGATCATTGAGAAGGCCTGATAATTTAACAAGCTGACTTATATTTGTTTTGATGTCTTTACAAAAGCGTTTGGCGCTGTGAAATGAATTCCAACTCTACGATATATTTATGAAGCAGGAACAGCTTCAATACAGGTGGATGACGTCCAATCGTCGACAGCTTCCATTCTAGTGCAGGTGTTCAGGTGTTGGCGAGGGATGTGCCGCTCTTGTTTATCGCATCCTCCGAACTTAAAATGCGAATTGTATTTGAAGATTGGACAGATGGTCTTAGATTTGGGGCCTTATCGGGGGAGGTTTGATAGTCTTACTATTACAAATTTGCGCTACGCAGATGACACCACACTATTTCCGACTAGTGCTTGCCATATGGAAAAGTTGCTTTTCAAATTGAAGCGTTTGCGGCTTCAGTTCGAGTTGAAGATTAACAGCTGCAAGACCAAAATGATGATTGTGGATCGCGTTAAAAACAGTTACAAACTCAGATTGCAAACTATGATGTGGTCCTGTCTGATATTATACCTTAGCCCTTTAATATCGTCAGTAGTGGCTGCATAGATGAAGTGAAAACAGCCAAAAACTAGAACAACAATGGAGAAGCTAGAGAAAATATGGAGGAACAGAAATGTCACTAAAGCCTTTAACTTATGTTCGCCATATTCCTTTGCGCTGCAGAGACGTGGATGCTGCATAATATAGACACTATAGATTTGGTGCTGGAGAAAAATGATGTGAGCATGGTCGACCTGTGTACCCTAGTTCCCTAGTTGGAATATTACGTACTTGGAATGAAGCAGCGTCAGCTACAGTCTTAACTCACATTCTAAAATTCTTCAGAGACATCTCAAAACAGGAACATGACTCATAGATAAGATAGAGAACATCAGGCCACGCGTATGGTCCAACATGCGAAAAACTGCAAATCATGCTTCGGCGGGACCCTTGCATGAATTCACTGTTCGCCGCTAAATTACTGGATTGAACCGCCTACGAAGGAACACGTTCTTTGATTAGGTGTGTGCTTCAAGGGTACCGGCGAAAGATTTGTGTAGATTGATACGACACATTAAAATATAGTCCTAGAAATTGGCCATGATTTAATGAGCTCCATTTATTTATTCTTACTATAAAAAGATAGGTTTAAGTGTCATAGCATTGATTTGACGTATGTTTCAAACACCAAAGTTTTGGAAAAGGAATCATATATAAACGCATCAAATGCATGATTTACAGAATTTGAAGAGGGGAAAATTGATTGAAGCGATATTAAACAACTGTATTGGTTCAGAGAAGAAAAGCTTAAGTTACATAGTCTTCCGAATTAGATCAAGGTAAAACGACTGAAGCAACATCGCTATGTATATAAATTCAGAGTAAAATGATTCAAGTGACGTACTTAAATGCACCTGATCAAGGTAAAATGCTTTAAAGTTTAGCATAATTAATTGTAAATCAGGTAAAAAAGATTGAAAAGGCTAATATTAGAAAAAATAATCAAGGCGAAAAGGCTCAAGTAAGAAATAAATAAATTTATGGGTCATTTAAACAGACTTAAATACCCGCCTTTAAAAAAAACCTTGTTTTTTATGTCGGTTAAAACCGCGACTTCAGAAATGATACCCAAATTTAGAATGGAATGAAGCGCCAAAAAATTGCTCCGATTTGCATGAAACCCGGCTTAAAAGACGCAGAAAAATTCGCTGATTCCAACGATATATATAACTCATTTTCGCCCAAAGTGGCGTTTAAGTCAATTCGCCTTTTAACAGTCGATATTATGTACAGGCTTTTGCCTAGTTTGGGTCTTGGATTCTTGGATAAATAAGAAATTCTTTTTTTTGGCAAATTATGTAGATAGAAGTAAAAATAAAGTAAATTCTACATCAGACGATTCGATTTGTGGGCAGTCCATAGATAGTGAAAGTAGGTTGTTGTATGCATTTGTAATAGATTAGCAATAGTATTTTGAAGAAAAGTTTATATAAGTACCTATTATTTTATATATATTTAAATATAATTTCGCTAGGTTAATTAGTACCTACCTAATTTGCAATCATTTAAGTAAAACATTGATTTTTTGTTAATGGAACATTGATAAAAATTTACTGAAACTGTAAACATTTTCAAAGACAAAACAACTAATTATTCAGTGAACAAATAACGGCGAGTCGCCCTTAGACATCTTCATTACAAGCTGCAGTCTTTATCTACTCTCTGTAAATACAATTACTGAACGAAGTGTATTGACACCATAAAAGACGTGACGAAAATGGGATTAGTGTCTGTCTTCATTTTTCAAATTTAATTTGTCCCATGGTACAGTATAAATAATAGTACCTACCTAACTTAATATTAAGAAGTAGTCGAAAACGACTACTTTGATTTGATCCGTTAAGCATTGAATATCACCCTGTCATATTTAAGCTTGGGGGGCTTGAAGTAGATTCCTTACAATGATTATCTCCACCCAAAGTAAGTCATAATCAATTCTTGTCCCGAACATCAGCGCATGGCTGAAAAAGACATATCTTTTTCACGATGATCGCTTGTCAACCTTATCTTAATTTTTTTACACAATACACCCAATTCTAAATTATTATTGTTTTTCCCTTTCTTATTATCCCCATATTTTCACTCAAAGATATGGTGACCTTCAATGCAGTGCAATGCGCAAGCTGCGTGAGCCTCCGTCGTCTGAGAGCTGAAGCTCACCGTATTTGATGTGAAGGCGCTTCGGTGACTGAGACACGCTCGAGTGTTCTTTGCACAATTCCATTCAATCCAGACTTTGGTAGAAAATTCTCGATGCGTCTCCAAATAAAATAAATTCAAGGTCCCTAGTTATTTCTAGCTTTTTAGTATATCCAGGTTTTTTTAACCAGTATTTTTTTACATACTTTGTAGTGGTAAACTAGTTTTGAATTCCGTAAATCGTCCACATATCTCAAACTACTGGACTTATTTTGATGAATTTTCTATGGGACCAACTGGAGAATATAATACTAAATTTTTTTTTGAAGACGGTCTTCAATTTACAAAGAATTCGGTATACGTAGGTACATAAAAACACCATAGTACATACATAGTACTTAGAATCACCTACTTTATTGGAAGTCGGTTAAAAAAATTAAAAAGACAAGCCTAGGCTTAAGATAAGAATGTCCAAATTTCAATTTGTAAGTGTCTTCGTAGGTCTAAACAAAATAATCGATTTGACTTTTACTTTGACTAGGCTAGACTAGACTTGTACTTTTACTGTTGCTGCGTCAAACAATGCCGGGAACAGTTCAGACTATTTGCGCGGAAAAAATAAGTACTAAATAATATTATACGAGCCGATAACTAAACTCAGGACATCATGATACGCAGGGCTCTCCTGTACAGTAACGATAGATCATTGTCGATCAACATTCCTAAGCTCGTGTCAATATTCGCGCGGCAAAACCCTTTATTTTGGACTATCTATCACTGTCCAGTACGAACTAAACAAATATTCACAGTAATTCCCGATGCCTCTGTATAAATATGCCAATAAAGTTTTGATGGCAGAAACGCTGTTGTAATTGATGTTATGTGCTTCAGGTGATTGTCAGTTGTTTATTTCTGCCTAATTCTAGAACGTTAGGTAATTTTAAACAATTTTAGTGTAAGAGTTTGTACTAAATTATTTATATGAAAACCTTGGATAATTTAATCCATATTGATCAAAGTGTGGAATACATGTTTTATCTCAATACACAACAGAAAATTAATTTAGCAACCGCTTACTATATTTAGTAGTAGTTAGTCTGACAGTTTATCAAATCTATAATAAATTATAATTTGATCGCTTTTTTTAACATCCAACTCGGCACGGGCCTCACCTCGATACAAGGGAATTTAGGCCATAATCCACCATGCTGGTCCAGTGCGGGTTAGGATTTCACACACTTTCGAAAATTGGATAGACTTTCCAAGACATGCCGGTTTCTTCACGATGTTTTCCTTCACCGTAAGCAAGTGATAATTAGGTATATTGAAATTATGAATTGCAGTTATATTTTGAAAAACTCACAGGTGCGAGCCGGGGTTTGAACTCAAGACCTTGTGCTCGCAAGATGCGTTGTTAGCGGTGATGTCTTCAGTAGGAGATGTTGCAGTGAAATAATAACCTGGCTGGTCGGTATAATAGTTTAATCCAATTTTAATCGTTATAAATTACAGAGACGCGTTCCGCGTGTATAGTAGTAGTAAAAGGTAAGAGCGAGATAGAAGATGGCGCCGGCGTCACAGTCGTCGCGCCCTCTAGTGGTGTTTTGTTGATGTTTATTAACATTTAACATTCTCCCCCCCCTTGGGAACTTGTTTTTCCAAGAAGCTCATGGGAATCTTCTATGCCTTCTAAGGCACAAAGGCGAGTAACGGCTCTCTTGATGATGCCGCTCTTAGTTCGAATGTCAGCAACTCTGCAGACTCCGTCCTTCCCTGGATACAGGCAGTGTACGCGACCTAGCAGCCATTGCATAGGTGGTAGATTTTCGTTCATAACAAGAACGAAGTCGCCACAGTGGAGAGCTCGCTGCGAAGTTTGCCATTTGACACGATGCTGTAGAGTTGACAGATAGTCTTTAGTCCAACGCGACCAGAAATGTTGCCTCAAGCGTTCTATCAGCTGATATCGAGTAATGCTGACCCGCTCGGTGACAGGTGAAGGCAGGGAGGTCAAAGGACGACCCACAAGAAAGTGACCAGGCGTAAGAGGCGTTAAATCCGATGGATCCGCTGACATCGGAGTTAGTGGACGTGAGTTCATTATGGCCTCAATTTGAGAAAAAAGTGTGTACAACTCTTCAAAAGTTAAGCTAGAATTACCCGCGATCCGCTTTAAGTGAAATTTTGCCGTTTTCACCCCTGCTTCCCAGATACCGCCGAAATGCGGTGCATACACGGGAGAAAATTTAAAAGTAATACCTTCGTTGCACGCAAATTCGCTAACTGATTTGTTACATTGTTTTAAAAGTCTGTTCAGTTCCTTACATGCGCCGACAAAATTTCGCCCGTTATCACAATAAATAGTTTGAGGTTTACCGCGTCTTGCGATAAATCGGCGTAGGCAAAGAATAAAGGCTTCACTGCTTAGGTCACTGACCACTTCTAAGTGGACAGCCTTTGTAATAAAACAAACGAAGATGCATAAATAACACTTAGAAGTCTTTCCGCCACGACCCTTACGGTTAAGAATGAGGAAAGGACCAGCGAAGTCGGTGCCACAAGTCTGAAACGGTAGAGCAGGAGTTATACGAGACTGAGGTAAGTTTCCCATTATTGGATGTAAAGGTTTAGCATTAAACCTTTGGCAGCGAATACATTTTCTAACAGTAGCAGTAGCTAGTACTTTACCACTAGTGGGCCAGAAATGTTCACGAATAGAATTCAAAAGTTGTTGCGGACCACAGTGTAGAAGACGAAGGTGTTCTCGTTGAAATAAAAGTTTAGTGAAAGTATGTTTAGGATCCAACAAAATAGGATGTCTTTTCCCATAAGGACAATAAGTTGCGTTATCGATTCTGCCACCGACACGCAGTACACCGTCTTCATCTAAGAACGGGTTTAAAGAAACGACAGAAGACTTGCGATTTAAAGTTTTTAAAGTTTCAAGTGAGTGAATTTCCTTAGAAAAAGATTCTCGTTGCGACAATTTCGCCAACATAGTGAGTGAGTTATTTAATTCAACGCAGGTAAGTTCACCAAGTATTTTAGTATTATTATTTTTGAGATTATTAATAAATCTTAGTGTGTAAGCAAATATTCTTTGTAGTTTGTATAGTTTTGAGTATTTTTCAAATAGTATAGTGTCATTAGTTAGGATTTTAGTATTTAAGCTTATTTTTGTTTCAGGTAGATTCGAGGAAGTATATTTAGATTGCGGCCACTCATCTTCAGAAGCAGACAAGAAATGTGGACCGTGCCACCAGAACGTGTTATCAGAAAGAAGCTGTGGAGGAACCCCCCTAGAGGCTAGATCAGCAGGATTTAGCTCGGTAGGTACATGACGCCATGCATTTCTATCAGTTAATTTCCTAATTTGTTCAATACGATTACAAACGAAAGTTTTTAGTGTTTTAGGCTGAGTATGTATCCACCCTAGTACTATAGTTGAGTCTGTCCAGAAAACTGAACGTGAAATAGTAATTCTTAGGGACTTAAGAATTTTAGAATTTAGTTTAGCGCCAAGTAACGCACCTAGCAGCTCTAAGCGAGGTATAGTTTCAGTCTTTACTGGACTGACCTTTGTTTTAGCACAGAGTAGGTTAATGCATTCATCACCAACATTATTTTTAGATTTCAAGTATATGCAAGCACCATAGGCGTCTTGGGATGCGTCTGTGAAGCAATGAGCCTCTATAACTGTAGGAGAGTCACATAAAGCATACCTAGGTATCTTCACATTTTCAAAGTGTTTTGTCTCATTGTAGAAGTCCGTCCAAGAATGTTTTAAATTCTCTGGGATATTGTCATCCCAGTCAATCTTAAGTAACCATAGTTTTTGTAAAAGAATTTTGTGAAAAATTGTAGAAGCTGATAAAAGACCTAGTGGATCAAAGATTTTACAAGAATTCGACAGAATTGATCGTTTCGTTACTTTAGATATTTTTTCTACTTCCACGGAAAAATTAAGAGTGTCTAAATTAGGATTCCATTTCAAACCTAGAACAGAGGATTGTTTACAAAAGTCTTGAGACTGATTGATAGTAGGAATGTCATCAAATATATCAGGAGCATTAGTTCGGAATTTTCGCAAAGGAAAACACCCTTCAGCAAGTTTTTGAACAACATCTTTTATAGTAGTTTTTAAGTCAGACTTCGAATTAGAACCGGTATTTAAGTCGTCGACATAAAAGTCGTGCCTTATAGTATTGGCTACAGCTTCATCCTTACACTCAGACGCAAGTTGTACAAGACATCTAGTACTTAAGTATGGGGCCGAAGAAGTCCCATATGTGACAGTGTTGAGTTGTAATACTTTAAGCGGTTGGTTTTTATCGTCCCGCCAGAGTATTAGTTGTAGATGACGTTGAGATGGATCTACCATCACTTGACGGTACATTTTTTCCACGTCACCTGTCACAACGTATGCATACTGACGGAACCTTAGTAGGATTGACAATAAATCATCTTGGACCACTGGTCCTACAAGTTGAATATCGTTCAGTGACTTATTAGTAGTAGTTTTGCAAGAGGCATCAAAGACCACTCTTAAGCGAGTAGTTTCACTAGTTTCGCGCACAACAGCGTGATGAGGAATATAGTACCCAAAGGGTGGGCGAGCTACTTCGCTAAGATGGCCTAAACGCTCATATTCTTTAATAAAGTTAGCATAATCAGCCTTCATATTACATTTAGTTAACCTATTCTCTAAGTTTTCGAAACGTTTTTTAGCTATGTGATAGGAATCGCCTAACACGTCTTCAGGGTTCACCCGAAAGGGTAATTTAACAGAGAATCTACCGTCAGGTAGGCGTACAGTATTTTTAACAAAATGATCTTCACAATATTGTTCATCGTTAGAAAGTAATAGTTCAGTTGGGAGAGTAGGAATATCTTCCAGTTCCCAGAATTTAGCTACAGAGTCACTAATTTCTTTGCAAAAGTTAGAATAAGTAGTAGTAGTAGAATGCCGAAGTCCAGTTGGACCTGACACGAGCCATCCTAGTCTGGATTTCTGTAGAGTGGGTTTATTCTTACCCAATCTTAGTAGTTTAGACTCAACAATTTCCCAGTAGACATCTGCCCCTAGCAGAATATCAATGTCAGAAGGACGATAGAAGCTAGGGTCCGCTAGCTCAATAGAATCAGGAAGATCAAGTCGAGAAGGATTTATTTCAACTAGAGGTAGTCGACCAGTAATTTCAGGTATAACAAGGCAAGACACATCAAATTCAAAAGAGTTTATCCGAGATTTTAGTTTTACATCACACGTTTTAGTAGTATTAGTTAATTTATTATTTATTCCAGTGATACAAATGTTTGCATCAGAAGAGGAAAGTTTGAATTTTCTTTGTATTTTTTCGGATATAAAAGAAGATTGGGATCCACTGTCAAGAAGAGCTCGAACAAGGTAAGTTTTATTTGTTTTAGTATCGATCAGATCAACTTCAGCAGTACACAGGAGAACCTGTCCGGAACTCACAGAAGAAAGAGTCACAGGAAAACGCTGATGAGTGAGTCCAGTAGCAGTATCAGCAGGTGGTAGAACAGTAACAGCAGCTACCTGAGGAGAAACTTCCATTCGAGAAGAAGAGGATTCAGAAGATGCTACATATGAAGAAGAACCCGTAGGTGAGTGTGTAGGAATTTTATTATTGGTTTGCTTATGAAGTAGTAAATTATGTTTTTTGTTACAGATCTTGCACGGAGTATGTCTGCAACTAGAAGAGTAATGTCCGGGACGAAGACAATTTATACAAAGTTTGTGCTTAGACACCTCTGCAAACCGAGAATCCAAAGACATGGCCTTAAATTTATCACATTTATAAACTAAATGATCTTGAGAACAAATAACGCAACCATTACTATCAAGCGATGAAGTAAATGATTTAATATGTTTATTGTCTTTTTTTGTCACATCCTGCATACTGTATTGCAAAGTTTCCAAAACATCAGCACGCTTACGAATGAAATCATAGAATTCAACAACAGTAGGAGAAGAAGTAAACTTAGACCTGTGCTCTTCCCATTTCCGACTAGTGGCGCCATCTAGTTTTGATGCCATGATAAACACAATCAAAGTATCCCAGTGAGTAGTGGGCTCTTGCAGAGCATCCAAAACGCGTAAGTTTTTTGTAAAGTAATCAATCATGTAGCGAAGAGACTTAAAGTTTTCTTTAGTTAAAGCCTCAAAGTTAAAAAGAGCCTTTAAGTGGTTATTTACTAATATTCTTTTATTATCATAGCGATCAACAAGTAAGTTCCATGCCAAGTTATAATTATTAGCAGTGAAGTCAATAGACTTTATGACATTAGTTGCTCCGGCCACTAACGATGACCGCAAATAGTGGAACTTGTTTATGTCCGGAATAGATGTATTACTATTTATCAGAGAATCAAAAGTATCTTTAAATTCCATCCATTTGATGTAGTTTCCATCAAAAGTTGGTAACTGAATAGTAGGAAGCTTTACGTTGTAATTATTAGTATTAATATCATTGTGGACACTACTAGTAGAACTAGAATTGGAAACTTTAGGTAGATTTGAGGTAGTGAAACTATCAAGTAAACTCTGGGCTAATACAATATTAGTACAAAAGTTGTTCTCTATTTCCTCATTTTCTTCCAGTTGTTCCGGAGATAAAATTTCAATTTTGTATTTTAATAGGTCGAAATCTTTAAATAATTCTTGAAACCGAGATAATTTTAATTCGAGTTCTGAAAATATTCCTTTGGTGAAGTTTTTTGTTTCAATTTGCGTAATTTTGTCAAGGTATTTCGAAAAGGTGGTTACCCTGGATTTAATCGATCCTCGTTGCAAGATTAGCGTTTTCATTTCAGCAGCCATGGTTAATTAGTGTTTAAATGAACAATTACAAGAGAGAAACGCACAGTAAATAAACTGAACAGACCGAACAGACAGAAGTAATGCAATAATAAGTATTAAACCCAACAATGTAACCAACCTCGTAGGGCCGTATCGCTACGGCAAGATGTCAGCGGTTACCACACAGCTGTTCGCGCGCAACGAAGGTCAATGAACTCGCTGGGCGAGTCCAAGTCCACAAATTTCGTTTACGTAGTCAGTTCCACAGGACGGGAACTAGGAAGCAGGTTAGTTGCGGCGAACCTAGTATAGGAATAAGCAGTTAGTTATTAAAAGTGCGACATGCTCGCTAAAGCAGTGAGTTTGTAGTTAGGTACCTAGGTTATCAGTTCTCAAATAGTAGGTACTTACTTAAGTAATTATTTTTGTAAATCTGACTCCAAATGTAGGTATTGTAGGAAAAAACATTAATTTAGTTAGCGAAAACCTAAAATTTTGCGGTTCGGGCACGAATACTAAGTAGAAATTGATTGATTTGCACTGATTTGTCTAATAAAGAGGCAATTATGAACACAACATCAAGATGGCGAAAGTAAAATTAGCGAATGTCAATAAACTGGTCATACGTCCCTGTGAGCAATCCTTCGAACGCAAAGCCAAACCTTTCTGCCACCATGAAATCTTCGGCAGTTGTAGTTGGCAGTTTTCAATTGGTATTTGTCAGTAAACAGTGCAGTCAGTGCAGTCCATAAGTGCAAGCGCCCGCCGCCATTAGTGCGCCCGCGTCCGTCAGCAAGCCGCAAACTTGGTTTATTGTTTTCTTCAATATCACGTCGTGGTCTCCAAAAATGTTAACGGTGATGTCTTCAGTAGGAGATGTTGCAGTGAAATAATAACCTGGCTGGTCGGTATAATAGTTTAATCCAATTTTAATCGTTATAAATTACAGAGACGCGTTCCGCGTGTATAGTAGTAGTAAAAGGTAAGAGCGAGATAGAAGATGGCGCCGGCGTCACAGTCGTCGCGCCCTCTAGTGGTGTTTTGTTGATGTTTATTAACATTTAACATGCGTGCTTAACCAATGGGCTATCAATATGCCTATCAATGACTTAACTGAAAACTATAATCAAATCTAAAATGTTAGTTTAAAAAAATTTCAACTGCCATTCAAATCTATTGTATTTACCAATCCCGATAATCCAAACGGGGCATCTAAATTAGACCAACAGTTAGGTTAGTTAGTGACAAGTAAACACTAGTGTTGGGATCCATTACAGCGTGGAGCGGCGCGCGGCGGGGTGTCATGGAAATCGCCTCATTCGGCGTCCGCACGCAAACAAACTGTGCATCCAATTAGCGGCGCGGACGCCGAATGGAAATTCGACTCGAGCTGTATTAACCACAGATATAGATTTACATAGATGACGCAAGTATCACGATTTGTATTGAAATCAAGCGTGCCGAATTTTTAACACGTACTGTGACGTCATTAGCCACGGGAAATCCAAACCGATTCAAATACACTGATGCCGCCGATGCCCCTCTGCCCGCTACGATTCTCTCGAGTGATTATCTCGCTCTTACTCATATTTTTTATATCTGTAGTCGCGCGGTCTGTAAGTTAGCGGCGCACAACCTTGACGCTTGGTCGAGGTTTCGTACACGCGAAGTACATGCATTTGCGGTATCTATGTAAATCTATATCTGTGGTGTTAACCTTATTTGCTTTCCAACTGGAGTCCGCACGGGTCCCGTTGCGGCTTTCGTTACGTCGCTGACAATCCAATTATAACGGATTTTGAAGAAATCACGTGTTATATTCAGGTGTTTCGAAATTCGTTGTTTTCTGCGGTTTGATTGCATGCCGTGTGGCTGTAAAAGTAAGCATTTATTGAATTAAAAATTTGAATTACAATTTATTGTAGCTACATATAAGTAAACAAGTAAGGTGGTGGTTAGTCAAATGGTCGAATATCAAACACATTTTTTTATAATATTTGTCAGAATAATATTTCAATTAGGAAGGTACTTACTAAGCAAATTATTTGTTAACTTTATTTTTAAATATCGGTGGTTGCTACTAATAAATTCAGTTTAGACTGTATCTATCCCATTAGATGTGTTCTACGGCCAGACCAGTAACTCCACCAGTACAACCAGTAAAACCAGACAGTACATATTAGGAGGTATGGGTTTACTTGGCATATACATAATATCAGCTACCATACATGAACTTTAATTATTATTTCTGACTTTTGAAAAATTCTGTATCTACAATCTCTAAAAAACCCTATGATTTACTAGCACTAGGTTTTGCCCGCGACTACGTCCGCGTGGATCTCGGAACAGAATTTACGTACAAACTTCCATCACTTTTGTACCCCTTCCAGTTTTATTTTCACGACTATAGTTAGTCTATGTCCTTCTCCAAAGTCCAACCTATCTCTATACCAAAATTCATCAAAATTGGTTCAGCGGTATAGGCGTGAAAATGTAACAAACAAACACACAGAGTTAGGTACTTTCGCATTTGTATTATTAGTTTGTACTCTTTTTCAAATAGAATTGTATATTTATGTTCAGTTCCGTATTCCGTTATCGAAACCTTATTGACACACTGTGATTGGAATCAGAAAACATTTTCCTCACAATTCCAGTTTCTGCACCGGACAGTGATGTATAGTCTGTCAAAATAACGGGTTACGCCGCACAAATGTTTACAAGAGTTGAAAAAGATGCGGCGCCGCAAAACACCGACAATGATCCATGGATTCCGCGAAAGTTTGCAGAAGAAATTGTATCGAGAAGGCGAATATATATACCATCAAGCCTGTTTTCCTCGTAGGTGGAGGCAGAGGTGTAATGCTGGTGCAGCCACTTTTTAACTGACTTCCAAAAAAGGAGGAGGTTTTTATGTGATGTTCAACGATTTCTCCGTCAATTTTAGACCTATTTTGAAAATTCTTCTCCTACTTACTTGAATTATTGGCACCGACTCCAAATTAAATTACAAAGTTCCTAGTTATTTCTAGCTTTTTAGTGCACCCAGGTTTTTAAGGTTTAATTATTTAATTTAATTAGTTTAATTATTTTTTGTATAGTAATATTCTTTACTAGCTGAGCCCGCGACTTCGTCCGCGTGGAATTTTGATCCTTTCTTAGGGGATGTCTACGTCATAGTAGCTTTATGCATGCAAAGTCTCAGCCCGATCGGTTTAAATTGACAAAGTTTCATACAAACTTTCATCCCCTATTTTATCCCCTTGGGGGTGGAATTAATCAAAGTCCTTTCTTAGCGGATGCCTACGTCATAACATCTACCTGCATGCCAAATTTCAGCCCGATCCGTCCAGTGGTTTGAGCTGTGCGTTGATAGATCACTATATCAGTCAGTCACCTTTGAGTTTTATATATATAGATTGCCAAATACAAGTATTTTACAGGTGAGTTAGTATGTAGTTGGAAGTCGATACCTATGTAGTTGGAAGTGAATTACAGCTGTTCTTGAACTCAAAATCTACTAGGACCCACACTAGGCAAACGCCTGTATCTTGGGGTCAAGTTCAATTTATAGATAAAGATAATAATTTTAGCTAGTTTGAAAGTGGCAAACTAAATTATTATTATAACTATTTCACCAATTATATTTTAGTTTCAATTTAGTATTGCGATGTAATATACCGGATGTAAATGTAAAGGTACCGGATGTAATGTAATATCTACACTAGAAAGTAAAGTATGGTAAATAATGTAAATTATTACTAGTACTTGACACATTCCCTGGAAATACGATGGGAAACCTGCCATAGTCTATTGAGCTGATTTAGTGATGGTCGGCAAACTTCTGATGTCTTTTGTAAACTTGCAAGTTTCCTCGCGGTGGTTTCCTTCACCGAAAATATGCTTAATATAACGGCACTATGAACCGGCTTTAGATTATACTAGTAAGTTAATAATAAAGGTTAATACAACAAGAGTCAATTATCCATTCAACATCTGCTGCACTAGCAGATCAGCTATGTAGTTTGCGCGTGAACTCCAAATGTGGCGATTTCCATGACACCCTTTGTGTACAACATCGGAAATGGAATCCATTATAGTGCGGCAGTGGATCCTGTTACATGTTTGCTTGCCACTAACTAACCTAGTTCTGGATTCTGGCTAATTTAGATACCTCACTGGCCGCTGGCCATGTTTACATGGTGTTGGTAAATCGCCAAAACAAAAAGTCCCGTTTAGTAGTGTTTATAAGATCGTTATTTGAAACTGCCGTGCATATTTCAGGGAAATATGAAAGTTTATAGCCTATTATGTTAATAGTGATTATGTTGATATAGTTTCACGCCACAAATGTTTCAATATTAAGTAGGTAAGTAGGTATGTCAATAATCGTGTTTGTCATTTGTTATAGCGTTACTCTAATTTGCTTTTTTAACGTTCTACCATCAATTCGTGTGATAACTTACCCTTTACGCATATTATACTAACACTCTCTACTGAGATTTTCTATTAGGTAAATCCCGTAAAGATAACAGGTCGTTAATGTGTAGGTGTTAATATCTAAAACATTATTATTAATGTTATCTTTTTTATTATAATAATATTTAAAAACACATGGTTATACACTCCTATCCCGGTTGTCACTGCCACCGCAATTCTTAAACTTTCAAAACATTTCTCTTTTCTTAAATTTACTATTTTATCATCATCAGGAACGTCTATCGCTAGTGGCCTGTGCGCCCACATGGACCTTACAGTAGCTAGTTGTATGTAGTAGAAACTAATAATAATAGTAAATGTCATTGGAGTATACTTACTATAAGAAGGTACGAAACAGGAGCTTTGGTAATATACTTATCTGAGTGACTTTTAACTAAACTAAAATCAGCACCTACATATTCACTAAACCTGCCAACCATCAAACAATAATCCAACTTTATAATACAACCTCAAAAATACCGACAGAATAGCAACACTAAAATTTAATTACCAAATTTACCGATACCATCCTGTCCAAATAATTCATTTCGCAGAACCCAGTTATAAAGTTAATATTCGACTACTCAAAAGCAAACACGATATCTATTTGATTCAATTAAAAGTTCATCATTAATTGAGCACGGGAGTTCTAATAAGGGGAGTGGCATTAACGGAATAAGAGAATTAAGTAAAGCTAATTATGGACATCAAACTCTGCGGTAAGTTGTGCGGCTGGCGTACCGAGGACAAAGGTCGGAGTTCATCGGCTGCGGTAATATATCTGCTATTAGTTTACATTTAAGGTATATTTTACTATTTGTGACCACTACTTCGTACGCGTGAGCGGTTGTTTAAAGACTATCCTCTTGCATTTCCCAACTACACAGCAGCCCCTGTATTCACAATTGACGGAAAATTTCCGATGTCGGAAACGACTGCTTCCATGCTTCTTCTAATACATTTGTAAAATAAGGATGGATAGGTGTCGTTACCGACATAGGACACTTTGTGAGCACCCCCCGGTAGCCCAGGAATAGGTATCTACCTGAGTAAGCTATCACAATGCCAAGGTTTCTTTAAATTTTGGACGATTGCGCGATCTTGCCTTTCTCACGTATACCAAGACACGTACCAAGAAACATTAGCCTTGGTCGTTGTTACACAGTCTCACAGTCTAATAAGTATTAGTCAAGTGGTTAAAAAGTCCCAAATTAAAATCTTTCAGTAGTATTGAATTTCTCATGCATAGCTGTTTCTAGAACGAATTTATGAATCATGGTTAGTCGATATAAATTATGTTGATATACCTACGTATCTAGATCAATATTTTTTTCGACAGTAATTACACCTTTACTAAAGAAACCCTTGTTCGCCCATCTTTTCAAGCCTATCAGATTTCAAATATAATTCCTACAAACATAAAAAAAACAAAATCTTTCTCTCTTTTGACGTCCCACTCCGAGGGGGATTCAGGCCGTAATCCACCACGCTGGCTCAGTGTAGGTTGGTGGATTTCAAATATCCTTCAAAATTTGGTTACATTTTCTAAGACATGCAGGTTTCCTCACGATGTTTTCCTTCACGGTTAACACGTGATAACAACCATGCTATGATATTTATTTATCTCGCCATACAGCGTGTGTAGCGATGCCCTAAAACGAGGTTTAAAATTAAAATTGCTTAATTTCTCAAAATGTAGCGAGTTGTAGCGCCGCGCCGGTGAGCGGCGGGCGCTGCGCTCCGCTCCAGTGTTGCCAGACCGTACGATAATTATGGGGGCAAACGATAATTTGGCTATTGGTACGATGTACGATAGCGGGTATCTAAATTATGTTAAATGTACGATCATTTTGAGCAATTGTCTCCGTCTCTCTCACTCGCATACATGCATGCGCGGGTTTGGCATGGCGTGTTAGACTCGGCAGACAAACATAACCCTTGAGAAGTGTACTGTTTGCACATACTCTTTAATAACTTTGAACTTTACGGCTGTTTGAACCTCGGCAAGACCGAATAAATTTTCCCTTTTCTCAGAGGCGCGGGGGGTAAGGGGGGGGGGGGGGGCTGACGTGTGTTGAGAAGCGAAAATATGACGATGTACGATAATTTTGACGGTGACTTACGATATTTACAGCTTTTACATCTGGCAACACTGGTCCGCTCCCTCGCATGAAGATATCACGTTGAGAACTTCATTAACTTCAATCGTTGCTCCGCTGCGAATGGCGCACTTCTTGTTAAGTGGACTTTTAATATATTGAGCTTAGACAGGTTTAAATTACATTTGCACTTGAAATTACGCTTTTAAGCAAAACGTGGCGTCAACGTTCCGATATTTTAAGGTGAAAGTGAATGAGAACGTTTTCTTATTTACTTTTTAAGGGTTCCTTAGGTACTTACCTGAAAAGAAAAGAAAAACACCTTAATGAAATCACACGCACGTATTGTCAGATGTTTTTACTTTGAAGCTTTTTGACGTTTAATCTTGGGTATATGTAATGGAACTAGGTAATGTGGATCAAGGTTTTATAAGTGTTGAGGCAGTTCTTATATTCCACTTATTTGGGACAATCATGAAGATATCTTTTGAAACCGCTTCAAAGCTGTCGCACAAACTGTGAGAATAACATAACACAGGAAGGTAGGTATATTTGCTATTATGTATACTTTGGCAAGTTGGTATAATTTTATACTATCACATTAAGTCCTGAAATGATGGCTAATAAATAAAAACCGACACTGACACCGAAGTCATAAAAGTGAAATTAATTTATAGTATCATCGAAGCCATCGGTGTCTTGCCGTCATGGAAGGCACAACAGAAGGGTGAACTTAGACATTAACGTTTTACACCCAAAAGCTTTTAGCGGAATACTTTCAGTACCTACTGAGGTTTTGGTACAATGTTATGTTCAATATGAAATGTGTTTACTTTTTTTGGGTAGATCTTTGGCACGCTCGTGTAAGATTTCAAGTTATTTATTAAAAGTACTTGTATGCGCATCCCCTTATGGACTCATATTCATCTCCAATTATTATTTTTATTACAAAAATATACAAAAAAAAATACATACTACAGACGAACATAGAACCTCCTCCTTTTTGAAAGTCGGTTAAAAATAGGCATGCAAGCGTTCGTCCCGCCTATAATACCGTCGCCTATGCAATACCAAAGACATTGCTTCCACGTTGCAGACTTGAGGAGGTGTGGGACAGAAGGAGAGGAGGGGAGACAGTGTTGGGCTTTCATCTCTCTCACTCGTCGCTCAAAACGCAGCTGTAATAGCTACAAATTTAATTGGCAACAGGCAGTGCACCTCTATTTATTCCTTCAGAGAATATAAACGCGATGGTATATTTTAACGAAAGCTATGTACTCATTACATTATTAAATCAAAACACGAAATACTCTCATCATAAATTAATATTAAAACATTAACTCAATCCTGAGAAAAAAAAGTACTTGTTTTAATCTTTTTCATTTCATAATGGATTGAATCTGCGTAATAAAAAAAGAAAATCTGTTACCATTACTGAATATAAAAATCAGTTCCTCTTTGCCTACTGAGGTCTATCAAGCACAATATCGGTAGTAGGTACCTACATCAAATCGGTTTTTTAATAACCAAAGTCAGTTTAATTTTTCTGAATTCTTTGTAAAGAACGCGTATAATCCACGCGTAATCTTGGAAAAAGGCATCCAAAATAAAAGCAAACAGAAATTTAAAGTTTGTTCAAAGTAAAAAAGGCATTGGAAGGCACCGTGCACACCTTATGGCCGTCTGAATGAGAGATAACGACCAGAGTTCGGTTATTTATGACTAACGAGCCTATTCACCGCGCACCGCCTCCAAATGGAGATTTATGAAACAGAAAATGTCGGATAGCGTACGTCTTGAGTATAATTTGTTGGAAACTGTGGGCTGCGTGGCTTCACTGAGTAATCTGAGGACAGGGGCGGAGCTTGGACTATACAAAATTAGTAATGTGTGAAATCTTCTATATATATATAACTCACTGACATACACGTGACTGACTGACTGACTGACATAGTGATCTATCAACGCACAGCCCAAACCACTGGACGGATCTGGTTGAAATTTGGCGTGCAGGTAGATGTTATGACGTAGGCATCCGCTAAGAAAGGATTTTGATTAATTCTACCCCCAAGGGGATAAAATAGGGGAGGAAAGTTTGTATTAAACTTTTTCAATTAAATTCCACGCGGACGAAGTCGCGGGCACAGCTAGTTTTATAATATAGTTTTTTTTATTTTACCGATAATTTGTTGAATAGTGGCAGCTTGTTAATGGTCATGTATATGACCTGTAGTAAATTGGCTACAGCCTCCCGTATGGGCAGGCCTACCTGGGTAGTACTACCCATACACATAAATCGGCGTAAAGTAGCCTTTATAGCTATAAACGCAGCTGCGTTGCGTACCTATATATTATGATGACTGAATGAGCTGGAAGCAATCCACCGTCGCAACATACGCCATGATAGACTTTTGATACCTAGTGGCCGATTTCAGTTCAACAGAAACACTCTCATTGATAGTAGTACCGATAGGAAATATAGGAGTTTGTTAACAAAGGCAAACTTGTCAAAAGAAGATAGCTAGGAAACAGTAGCTAGTAAATTCATTATTCTATACACCTATAAGTACACCCAATAGACTATTATTCTTCAGAATATTCAAAATACTTAAAATATCGTTAGAATTTTAATAGAATCCGGCCCTGTAAACTTTAGCAAGGATCCCAGGAATACGGATGTGATGAACAATTCTATTTGTCTTAGCGTGTTAACGTCCACAAATTGAGTTACGGTCTATTTATACCTCATATTACAGGAATAAGTTATAGGATTGGTGGGGAACCCGCTAAAAGTTACCCAAAACATAACTGCTCTGCATTTGTCAATAGCCTAGTGGTTAGAAGAGACGCCCTCGTAGCCGAGAGGTTCCTGGTTCGATCCCCATCCTGGCCATTAAACTATTTAAGTGGCCCACTAATAACACAAGCATATAAGCTTAGCTGGAGGAGCTAACGGAAATTCTAGTAATGTGATCTAATCATATTGCTAGAAATCTTTATTAAAAATAAACACACGTATAGTTACAATGAGTAAATATGTACACAAACGGATCAAACGATTGTTACTAGTATATTCAACAATCGGTTACAGCTCCAACGACCTGTTAATGTTTTGTTGAACACAACCACAACGCTTTCACAAATTTACAAGTATAAGGTATATATTCCATGCTATGATTTCTCCATCAAAGCAAACTGAGATCAAGTAAATAAAAACAGAATAAGAAATAACTATATGACATCACGTTAGCGTCGCATGAAATAAACATGGCCGTTACTTCTGTATCTTACATTTTCCACTGACGCTAATGAATAAAACATTTCAGAGTTTGCTCCCCCAAAACGAACGGCAAACATGTGTCGAACGCAGAATTAAAACGGGGCCACGGTCCAATAAGTATCACAGATACATACAGTACTGCACAACTCCAAAGCAGCATCGTTTAAATTTACAAACCCGATCACTGCCGAACGGCCAAGCAATAGCAATCGCAAATTTTCGAGTCTCATGCTATTGGGTGATTTCGAGGCGTAACTTTATTAGGCCCGCATTAATAAATTGTTCTCAAGTATGAGAGCGATCCTGGAAATGTCTGTCAGTACAAAAGGACATGTCAAAAGCGTAGATCGCTCTCAGACTTGAGATAGATTTATTAATAGTGATGTGTGTGATGCGAAAATGAACAATTGCTGTCGATTTTTCGAACTTTCCCGATGCTACTTATAACCTGTGAGAGACTAGACGGTCCGGCAATTAAGGAAATCAAATAAAATTCAATAGGAAACATTTGTTGAAAATTGCTAAACCCTAAGCCGAAGGGCCCAATTTGCATTTTATTAGCATGAGATCGGAATAAAAATGTGTTTATTCTGGAATGAGAGCGACATATCCCCACCATAAAGAGATCGAGTGGATACCGACATAAAAGCGATGTTATGTAAGCAATCCATTCCACAATTCAAATAGGATTTTATTAAACTAACGTTACGGTAAGTATTCGTACAGCACTATTCACTTAAATTTATTTTTTATCTAATTGTTATACACGGATTGTGGGAATCTAAAATAAAGCTTTTTGTTTTCTTATATTTACGCGAATACTACACATTGAAATAAAACTATTTTTCGGATTTTATCGCGTTTATTAACTTTATGTTCTCGACGTTTCGGTTGCTTTACAGCAGCCATGGTCAAGGGGGACTGAGGTGTTAGACGTCCTGATGTCATAGTTAGTAACTGGGTACCCTCATATTTAGTTGTTGTTTGCGGTCCGATCCACGCAGAAAGTGCTCACAGTGTCTCGAGGTCTTGCAATGGTACACTTGGTTTTGGATTTAATTATATTAATTACTGGATCCCAAGTTGGTGGTAACACCCAGCCATCTTCCCTATTGAAATTAGGATGTTTTTTAATTTCAATGGCCTCACGTATCATCCTTGGTCGGAATCGGTGTTCTTTTTCGAGGATCTGTGGTTTATCAAATCTGATATAATGGCGGGTGCGGTCCTGTACATGTTCACAGATTGCAGACTTCGTGGAGCGCCGGTGTTTCACGTCAGCTATATGTTCTTTTACGCGGGTTTTACTGATCTTTTAGTTTGCCCTATGTAGGAGAGCCCACATTCACAATCGAGTTTGTATACCCCTGCATCTTGTAGAGGAATGTGACACTTGACAGGTGGTAAGAACTGACTAATCTTCTTTGGTGGCTTGAAATAAGTTTTGATTGAAGCACGTTTCAAGATGTAGCCAATCTTTTCTGTGACATCAGGACGTCTAACACCTCAGTCCCCCCGTGACCATGGCTGCTGTAAAGCAACCGAAACGTCGGGAACATAAAGTTAATAAACGCGATAAAATCCGAAAAATAGTTTTATTTCAATAAAATAAAGCTCTAAAAACTTTGTAGCAACAAAAGTGAAAGAAGATCTATATAATCAATGAAAACCAGACGCTTACCCCCTTAGTAATAAACGTGGTATAGCGAGTAAATAGTTCCACACAGAATTATCTCGTTCTGGCATCAGTTATTTGCCATTCGAAAGAAGAAGGCAAAGCATGGTTTAACTATACAACCCCTAAACCACGATTCAAATTCAAATTCAAATATTTTTATTTCAAATAGGCCAGATTAACTGGCATTTTTAAAAAGTCAAGAACTAGGTGATTATTAATATGGGGCTAAAGTTTCCGATCATTAAATACGTAAATAGTAGGTACTTTACTTACAGGTTACTGGTATGGTGTAACTCTTTCGTCACGCGTGCTCACTTATCGCTATAACGTCACATACCTGTAAGTAAAGTACCACTTACAGGTTACTGGTATGTGACGTTATAGCGATAAGTGAGCACGCGTGACGAAAGAGCTCACTTTTGCTTAATAGCAAATCAAACTCGTTTGTAACAAAGCGCAGCGGAAATTTCTAAGGTCTTTACTCTGTATTATTTTTTTAGAGAGATTACTAGCAATGTGGGTTATCACATTGCTAGCAACTACTAACGGCCCCTCTAACTACTAGGCTATTGACGCCTTAAAATAATAATGCCATGTAATAATTTAATATTTTTTAAATACTAAATATTATTTCACATGATGTCGAAAAGTAATTGGTACTATGAAAAAATGAATTGAAAAAATGTCAATGTCAACATAGCTAAAATGTTTAAAATTTAAATTAATACCATTATTATAGTGAAACCGCAGAAAAAGACTGTAAATTATGCGATAATTTAAAAGTGCATTGAATGACTTTGAAAAAAGCGCATACGGCTGACTTTAAAAGCTGACTTGGCGGAGGCTCTCCCGTACCCCTTCAGATCTATACAGGAATCCACTTTGACAATCTATTGTCAGTCATAGGGAAGCCAATACCGAAGCTGGAACTGAAACAACAGTTTAGTTTCTGATACTAGCGTCAAATTATTTTATTTTGCAGCCAGTAAACCAAATGAGGAACAGCCATCCATAAACATTGCACCCTTGCCGGCTTTGACAATAACATGTCAAAATTTGTGTCATGTGTTTGTGCATTTATATTTTTATATTAATATTAGTTTACTGTTTTTATAAGCTAGGAAAAAGACACAGTGTGTGTGTGCGTGAAACTCCTTGCATGGCGAGTCCGGTAGTCATTACGCCATGTCCGAGCCAAGGTAATCTCAGCCATTCATGCTCACAGTGCTCGAAATCATTCAATTCTATCAGAGGTTTGAGGATACATGCCGGTAAAATCCACAAACTTACCTCAATAATCCAACCGGTTTTTCACCCCACCCCAGCTGTAGATACATCCAACAACACCACATCACTTCATTTGCTTCTAAGCTCCTTAAAACAGTCCACTCCACTTGTGAAAAGAATACCACGTGGAACTAGAATCTCTGTCGCCACTCGACTTACACATTTAATAAACAAATGTGTAGGTACAAATACAACTGCAGACTGGCAGGACCTTGTTATATTTTCCTTTTCGACCCTTCACGCTAAAATTCAACATAGCCATACTTCCATAACACAAACAATAAAAAACAATTGTACCGATCCTTCTCTAGCACATACAAATTCTAAATTAAGACCATTTAATCTCTTCAGGAAGGTAGAGGATAAAGTGAGTGACGGAGATCTCAAAGGTGCTGCACGTATTCTTTTTTCAAGTGATGTCTTATTTCCGGACTCGCCAGAAACCCTCGTGGCTCTGCAAGACAAACATCCCTCAGCTCAATCGGCAGCACCTCAATCCGCGGACCCAGCTGCGGTTCCCACCGCTCCCTGCCACCAATGCAATGAAAAGGACATAACTGGTGCGATATTTTCCTTCAAGACTGGCTCGGCGGCGGGTTTGGATGGCCTGTCACCACAGCATTTCAAAGATTTGATCGGTACTTCTGTAGGCGACGCCGGCCGGCACCTGGTCGCTGCTCTAACTAAGCTAGTTAATCTTATGCTGGCCGGACGAGTGAACCCAGCAGTGGTGCCAGTCTTGTATGGAGCCAACCTTATCGCTTTGTCAAAAAAAGATGGTGGGATTCGACCTATCGCTGTTGGTTCCACTATCCGGCGTTTAGCCTCCAAAATTGCTGTCAAACAAATAGTTCCGAAACTGCGAGAGCAATTTTCTCCGGTTCAATTAGGCTTTGGTGTGAGTGGTGGCTGTGAAGCAGCTGTTCATGCCACTCGCACCTTTTTGCACCATAGCCAGGACAACGAGGTGCTGCTTAAAATTGACGTCAAAAATGCTTTCAATTCGGTAAATAGGGTCACCTTGTTGAATGAAATAGAAAAAAACATTCCAGAATTTTTCGGCTACTTAAACCAATGTTACAGGGAACCTTCTAAATTAATGTATAAAAATCATGAAATTCTTTCAGCGGTCGGCTGCCAACAAGGTGATCCCCTCGGCCCGGCAATTTTTAGTTTGGCAATAAGTTCTATTATACAAAGTTTAGGCTCTAAATTGAATGTTTGGTATTTGGATGACGGAACCCTAGGAGACACGCCAGACAAAGTTCTTTTAGATCTTAAAAACATAATTGATAAATTTCATTATTTAGGTCTAGAGTTAAATTTTGACAAGTGTGAGCTATTTTTACCTGAGGCCATTCAAAACAAAATTAATATTATTAACCAGTTTAACAATTTGGCTTCAAATATCAAAATTGTGGACAAAAAGTCTCTTCATCTCCTAGGGTCCCCAATATTTCCTGACGCGATAGAACCTACAATCGAAAAATCATTAGCTAAATTTAATGAACATTCCCATAGACTTTTAGGTATTAACTCTCACTCGGCCCTCTTTATTTTAAAATTTTGTCTTTTTGTTCCCAAATTGACTTATCTCCTCCGTGCATCCCCAGTTTGGCTGTACCAAAACTCTTTAGTCACCATAGACAACCTCATCAAAATAACTTTTGAGGGCATAATAAATGTGAAACTGTCTGAAAAGTCTTGGACCCAAGCATCTCTACCCATAAGGTACGGAGGAGTAGGAATACGCAAAATTTCAAGTATTTGTGTACCAGCTTTTCTGTCTTCAACATACAAAAATGAGAATCTCATTAAGCGAATCCTATCCAGATCCTCGCTTAATGTTGATATTTCTTTTGTGGAAGAGGGCAGAAAAGCTTGGCAGATGGCCTGGCCGGGTCTAACTCCATCTGATCCGACCATACAAAAAAGCTGGGATGTTTTGTGTTGCAGTGTCACATTGAAGGGGTTAAAGGAGACTAGTACAGGCCCCGAGCTCGCTAGGATCGAGGCAGTTTCCCGTAAGGAATCTGGTTATTGGTTACATGCGTTTCCATGTGCGAATACGGGAAACTACCTTGACCCAAATACACTCCGTGTGGCACTAGGTTTGCGACTCGGCGCCGACGTTTGCACGCCGCACACATGCCCATGCGGGGCTGCTGTTGACCGGCTTGGACACCATGGACTCTCCTGTGCCAAGAATGCTGGCCGGTTCTCCCGCCATGCTGCTCTGAACGACATCATCCGACGTTCTCTTGCCACCGCCAACGTACCGGCCATTTTAGAGCCGCAAGGTATCGTACGTGACGATGGTAGGAGGCCGGACGGTGTGTCTCTCATTCCTTGGAGCAGGGGGCGGGCTTTGGTGTGGGACGCGACTTGCGTTGACACTCTGGCCCCGTCTCACCTCCTGGGAACGAGCCAAAGAGCGGGCGCGGCGGCTGAGGGGGCAGAAAATTTGAAACGCCGCAAGTATAGGGTTATCGGCTCCGAGTACATTTTCGCACCGTTTGGAGTCGAGACCCTAGGTCCATGGGGTCCAAGCGCGCATAATCTCGTTCAAGAGATATCGAAAAGATTGGTCGACGCAACCGGCGACCCAAGGGCTGGGCATTTCCTCGCTCAGCGAGTGGCTCTAGCCATCCAGCGAGGGAATGCGGCTAGCATCTTGGGTACGCTACCGCATGGGCCAAATTTTGTACATTTTTTAAATAATTAGTAAGTTTGTAATCATTAATTATTAATAATTTAATTAAGTAAGTATCTATTTATAATATTAAGTATGTAACTTAGTAAGAAATTAATTAATAAATCATTGGTACTTAATCTTCTTTTCATGTCAATGGTTTTACACGTGTTGTACCAGACTTTTTATTTTTTTATATGGTATGGTTTTACCCAAAGAAATTGTAACTTTTTTACCTTATTGACAAAGTACTTATTTGGCTACATTAATTCCGTTGGGCGTGGCCGGATTGAATTAATAGGTACTTACGTACTTATTTTTAATATTTATGCAACCACAATCGTCTGATATAAATTAATATCATCAAACAGGTGGCCCCACCCAAGAGAGGGGTAGCAATAATAAACAAACGACGGTTTTCCTTAAATTCAACAGCACAATTGTTAATTAGATTGTCTGCTTACTGAACGGGCTGCCTCAGGCTAGTGCCTTGATCAAAGGGTTTTTGTATTTACACATTGTAGGAAAGCGAATAATTGCGGAATTTTGGTAAGAAATTGGAGCTGGCACCGAAATTCATAGGTTGTGTTATTTCCGATTGCCCTTAAGGAACCTCAAGTACCAATCTGATACTTTCAAATAAAATACCTAATAAAACAGTGATAAGTTAGGGACGACCGCTTGGCGCAGTGTTTCGAGCGTAGGCCGCTCGGCTCACTGCACATGGTGGTTGCGGGTTCGATTCCCGCCGGGCAAATTTCGGAAATGGCCTTTACGTAATATGCCCAAGTCTGGGTGTCACTGGGATTACCCCCAGTCCATTTCACGGTACCCATAGTACAAGCGTTGCTTAGTTTGGGACCATACTGTTGGTGTGTTCGTCTGGCGATATTTATTTTATTTTATTTATGTATTTATTGGGCAATCCAACGCTACCTAGCCGTTTGAGACGTCGATCATTCATTTCATTTTTCACGCGTCAAAATGAGAGCCTTTGAGCTCTTTGCTTTTATCTTAGTAATCGACAGTGTCCACAAGTCAATCAAGTGAGATGGATTTGACAGCAGCGAAAACTATGCCTATCGGATGTCAAACGAATGTCAAGTATTTTAGTACCAGCAGCGCCCCCAGCGGAAAAGTTCGACATTCAATTTTGATTATGGTTTACGAACAAAAACATGTAGGTATACTAACTAACCCTTGGATTAAATGGTACTAAATGCCATATAAGAAGCAGTTTATTAACCTCGCCTACACATGTATCCCTGCTTACCTCTATCACAGCGTGATAGCGTCTTCTTTATTTAAGTTACATTTTCACAAAACCAAAATAACAATGTGCGTAACAGGCTTTTTAATTGTCGAACCATGTAAAAGGCTCCACGGAAAAGCCATTTGAAAGGTTTTTAATCTACATTGACCCCCAGTCGGGCGAAGGTCTCTGGTTTTCCACTGGGACGGCTTGCAATTGAACCTCAAATGAACTTTAATATACTTTTCTTATCCTTTCGCGGTTTTCTTTTTCTTTCTGGATGTGGACATTGGACAATGGTGCTGATCCGTGGTTACACAAACTAAACTTAAATAAATGTATTGCCGTCTTTTTCATGGCCTCGTAATGGATGAGCAGGACCGAAATACTTTCAGATGTGTCAAATTTAGTTAAGTTGTGATATGACGACAGCAGAATTAATATACATTCATTCAAGAAAGTATCGGGAATGGATGATTTATTTATGGTTCCAAATTCAAATTTTTGTTTTTTTTGTTGTTGTTAGATTGGCACAACTGTTTTCTATTTTGGTGCGGAGTTTGAGTTGCATCTGTTATTTATATTAAATACGGTGCTGTTTTTAGTTATACCATATCTAGTGTGTATTGCGAATTTCATAATGGACAAAAACATCGAACAAAGATTTCGTCTTAAATTTTGCATCGCCAATGGAATTTCGTGTTCGGAGTCACTGAAAATGTTATAGAAGGCTTACGGTGAATCGACTTTATCAAACACGCGTGCTTATGAGTGGTACAAAGCGTTCAAAAGCGGTCGAGATGTGATGGAAGATTTGTCTCGCTCTGGTGGGCCATCAACGTCTGCAACTGAAGTTAACATTGCAATAGTGAAGGAAATAGTGACTGAAAATCCTCATTCAACATTGAGAGAGATAGCCGCCGAACTCTCTGTGTCTCACGAGTCGATCCGTACCATTTTAAATAATCACTTGGGTATGTAACATGTTTCCGCTCGGCTAGTCCCAAAAGACCTGAATTTTCTCCAAAAACTCAATCGCATGAGAGTCGCTGAGGACATGCTAGAACGAGTCAATTCCGACCTAACATTCATGAAACGCATTGTTACTGGTGACGAGACGTGGGTTTACGAGTTTGACATGCAAACCAGTCAACATGCTTCGGATTGGCGCCTTCCAACTGAACCGAAACCGAAAAAACCACGCCAAAGTCGATCAAAAGTCAAAGTCATGTTGACTGTTTTCTTTGACTATCGCGGTGTTGTGCACTCGGAATTCTTCCCGGAAAGTCAAACGGTAAATAAAGAATATTATTTAAGCGTTATGCGGCGTTTAAGACAGCAAATTCGACGAAAACGGCCAGATATCTGGAAAGAAAATTCTTGGATTTTGCACCACTATAGTGCGCCTTCGCACAAGGCCATCATTGTGAACGAATATTTGTCCAAACGCTCAAAAAATACCATCGAGCAACCACCATATTCACCAGATATGGCTCCAGCCGACTTCTTTCTTTTTCCTAAACTCAAATTACCACTTCGTGGCACCCGTTTTCAATCGGTAAAACACAAAGGAGAATTCGCGGCGAAAACCGAACTCAATTCCGGAAACAGCGTTTAAAATTTTTTTTGATAATTGGCTTATTCGTTGGCGTAAGTCTATTGTTTCTGAAGGAGCATACTTTGAAGGTGATACAATAATTTTGGATGAATAACAAACATTTTGAGTATTATTGATCTTTTCCCGGTACTTTCTTGACAGAGTAGTACAATACAAATATAATATAATAAAACTAAAGTATGTTTGTAATCTCTAAATAATTGTTTTTTTACTAAATGCATTGTGCTATTATATTCAGTACTAATAACAAAAAAAAAACTTTTTGATATTTTTGTCTGATTATTTCGGCTATCTCCAAAACAGCCGGACCGATTTTAACGGGACATTCACTGGCAGATGTAATAAGGAGTAACTTAGGCTACTTTTATTTTATCGGTGTCAGCTTGGCTCTACCATTATAAAGAGCGCTGACTTTTATATCATCGGTAAGTATTGAACTGTAACCGGCCACGTTTGCGTTCTACTGAATTAAAATTCGATATCAAGCGATAAACTGCACTATCCTTATATTCAAATAAAATCGACTCGGTGGATTTATAGCGACAGAATACCCTAGATATTGCATCAGTAAATAATATCATCCTTTAAAGGGTCGGTTTACTGGCACCCTTCCATTTTATGCGGCGATTATATCGTTTTTATGATCCCTAGAATGCTATTTACTTATTTTATTAACAAACAAACAGTGCTACTATTGTATAAATCTAAATTGTTATCGTATAGTAAAGTTCGTAATTACACGATAAACTTTGTTGCCGGAAAAGAATAAAAAAAGATATAAAATTGTTATGTATTTTTCTTATTCTTTGTTGAAAATGCTTTCAAATGGTCACTTACAATCAACGTCAAATTATTACGCAAGTAAGGTCCGTATTCACAAACAATGCTATGAGGTTTCACAGTGCGCGTGTTTCTATAGCGTTGAGCCCTTACTTAACCATTGTTTGTGAATACAGATGTTGGTATTGTTTCTATATAATATGAGTATCACTTGCTTACGCTGTAGATAAACATCGTGAGGATACCCGCATGTCTTAGAAAATCTAACCAATTTTCTAAAGACATGTGAAATCCGCCAACCCGCACTGGGCCAGCGTGGTGGATTACGGCCTGAATCCCTCTCGTAGTGAGGGGAGCCCCGTGCACAGGAGTGGGACGTCAAGAGGGCTAAATTATTATTATTGTTTATTATAGGAAAAACAAGATTCACTTGATTTGTCAACTCAAACTTACTTAATGTATGTCGCGGGATAGGTGCTGGGTCCTGATTAGGTAGGCTATGCTAAATCCAATAAGGCAAAAAGAAGGGGGAGGCAGAACTGAAATGGTCAGGTCAATGTCAAGCGTGTACATTACCGGCACAATGGAGGCGGGCGCATTCCTCGGGTGGTATGGCTGGATCCTCAGGTCCTTCAGCACGGGCACAACACTGGAGCGCTCCCAAAGGGTTTAGAGTTCACACAACACAAATACACTTCACGTTCATTCACACACAATTATTTTATTTTTATAACATTTTGTCGGATTAACAATTCTCTTATATTCCTTTTAGTTTTATTTAAATATGTATGATATTTATTATTACGTATAAGTACTTATATTGTTGTAATAGCTTAGTGATTTGGGTAGCAAATGGTGTAGGTATGCAAGACAAGGTATGAGGAGGCTTTGGCTGAAAATCAGCGTTGGAGGAGATTTCGTTCCCCTCCAGCACATGCTGAGCCAAATGCCTTTCGGTACAGCTCACACTGTAGGAAATGCAGCTTACTGACCTTAGGTTTATATATTTCACTTAGTTTATAATTATGTGCTGATATTTCCTTGTGTTCCCTGTGCTGAATAAATATTTTTCATTTTCATTTTTTCATTTCATTTTTCATTAGGTAGATTTCACCCGATTAGAAATTTTATTCACAAGAGCATACGCGACGACGTCTATGCCACACGCACTATATTTTAATACTCTTTGGCCACACGGAAGTCGGTCAGTACAGTGTCATGAAGGTGGGAAAAAGACAACAGCACAAAATATCACATTAATCGGGGGTAGGCAGATGACCGTAAACGGGACACATTTTAACTAGCTACCTACATACAAAAATCTAAAGTAAACAATGTAACTACTTCTTCTTCTTTTTTCAGTTTTGGCAATTATCCTTTTATACAAAGATATCACTGCCAATGTCGAGTGCTTGACGTGTGGTTGACTCGTAGGTTAGGTTTTCTTAAATCCAAATTAATCGTCCTTTCTTCTGCGCCATGTACTAATTACTTTCTAATAAAATATCTTGTTGGGTCTTCGGGTTGGTTTACTTCTTAATATTTTACATGTTTCTTAGAATTTCATTATTTCAATATTATTCACAATTAAGTGTGTGTTCACTCCATCTTAGGTCGTGTCAATGTAACTACTATAAAACAAATACAATACAACATTGTATAGGCAGAAACAATAGATCAATGTCTAAAAATGGGGTGCGAGTTGGCCAAGTTTGGCCAGCTCTGTAAATATTTACACCAAGTTTGCGATTCGCAAGCCGCGACACACAATCAATCAATGTCGGGGCAACACTGACATTACCAGACACTTTGGCTAAATGTAATTAAAATTATAAATTTAATTGATTGCAATAGACAACTTTTCGATTGCATTAGAGTTATTTAATAGAAATACTTCAAGGTTTGACGACCGCTTGGCGCAGTGCTCCGAGCGTAGGCCGCTCATCTCACTCACTGCACATGGTGGTTGCGGATTTGATTCCCGCCGGAGCAAATTTCGGGAATTTCTTTTCATAATTTGCCCAGGTCTGGGTGTCACTGGGATCGCCCCCAGTCCATTGTATAGTACCCATAGTACAAGCGTTGCTTAGTTTGGGACCATACAGTTGGTGTGTTCGTCTGGCGATATGAATTTTTTATTTATTTTAACTATTGAAGTCAAAGTGCCATTGTTGAAGATACTTATGTGCCTTTAGATAGATACTTATTGCATAGGCTTGAGCGAATGATCAGCGTAAAGTAGCTATGATAGTTGCGTTTCGATCGATGAGTCAGCGCGCCGGAAGTCCAATCCCCCTTTTTCTTCCCTCTGTCCCAAATGTCATTCCCTTTCAGGGCTGCAACGTGCAAGCAATGTCATTGGTATTGACAGCCTCTATAGACCATAGTAACTGCTTAACATCAGTCGGGTCGTCGTTCCCAGCGCATTACATACTATGTTCAAATTTTCCAGTAGGTAGGTATAGATGCCCAATGTATTACCCAATAACAAACTATAGTATCATTAAATCTATATCTACAGAAAGTCGTCTATTGCAGAAAAGAGATAACAAAATATGCTACTTGTTTGACTCAACCAGATTTTTACTTACAACTAACTAACTTTTTCCCGCAGTTTCACTAACATAGATTTTATTTTCCACATATCAACAACAGTGGCATCTACCGAGCTAAGACGCTACAGTTGGACCCGAGTAACCCCATAAATACCTACAAAATATCGTCAATATCGGTCAAGCCGTTCAGTAGAAGAACGTTCACCGGAATTTTAAATAATACTAAATAATATCCCCAGATTGACACACCAACTGTACGGTCCGAAACTAAGCAACGCTTGTACTATGGGTACCGTACAATAGACTGGGGGCAATCCTAATGACACCCAGGTCTGGGCAAATTACGAAAATACCATTTCCGAAATTTACCCCGGCGCGAATCGAACTCGCAACCACCATGTGTAGTGAGCTGAGCTCCCTACGTTCGAACCACTGCGCCAAGCGGTCGTCAAATTATCGTTAGTCGTCGTCGTCGTTTTATATATAAAGATTGAAATACGAGTGGCATTTAGATCAATCTGATGTAAGTATAAAAATTTAATGCTCAGCAAAGGCGTGAAAACATTTCCAGATTAATTGCAGGCATTAGTTTTACTGCATACCTTTCGTCCGGCTTTTATAGCAAACAATAAAATGTCACTGTGTTAGGATAATCCTCGCTCGGCAAGACGGCACTCGGGCGTGCCGGCCGAGTACTGACTTAAAAGCTTTGGTGTATTTCACCAAGACGTTGGTAGGTCTCGGAACTAAACGAAAAGAAGCGTAATAAAAGATTCCTTTATTATTATTGAAAAGTTACCTGAAATTACCGCCGACGACCGCTTGGCACAGCGGTTCGAGCGCAGGCCGCTCGGATCACTGCACTGAGTGGTTGCAGGTTCAATTCCAATCAGGGTAAATTGCAGAAATGGCCTTGTTGTAATTTTTCCTACTCTGGGTGTTACTGGGATCGCCCCCAGTTCATTGTACGGTACCCATAGTACAAGCGTTTGTCTGACGATATTTATTATTATTATTTATTTGTTACCTCCTGCTCCATACACTCCATGCACTCCATGTGATTGCAAACATTTTAGGAGTAGGTAGGTACTTTGTTTTCAACCGCGATTGCCGAATTACTTGTTTCAATTCGACCTTTGTTTACTACAATGGGTACATCTGAATGACCACCAACTTAGACCAGCTTGGCGGAACTGGCTACCCTTGAGGCGACTGATCCCCAGGCGACTGACCCCCAAATCCGCCCCGATTGCCGAATAGAAAATCTTTCAAAATGTATGGCAAATCGTTGTATTTGCCGTGTGAATGCAGCTTCATGTTATTTCATAGACTGCCTATTACTGACTGAGTGAGTTAAGTAGACTAAACATAGATTAACAAGTCAATCATGACGTTCGCTATGCGTTAGAAATAGTTTTTACGTGCTTACCTCGACGTCATCATTGTCGATCCTGGTTTGCAGGAGTAACAGTGGTGGGAGTGTGTGGCAGGAATAGTCCCATAAAAATAAAAGGTACACAATTGAAACTCTATTTTACTTAAACCTCAATTACTTCCCATCAAATAAATTGCATGTAACAGTCAATGTTCATGCAATTTATTAAATTAAGTCCGCCATATTGCAGCATATGCAAATAAACCTGCGAAACGATTTCCCGCTAACTGTATATTTGTGTGATGGAGCCCAGAGGGTATATCACTGGAAAAATAATAGGATGGACGGATTCAAAATAGTACGAGTAGATAACTATTCGACACAGTCAGCTTAACGATGACAATATTTCTGAACGCATTGTCGATTTTGATCGGCATAGTGGAATATATTGGACGTAATTGGATTGAAAATGTTTTTTTTTAATATCCCCACAACGGCCAACGAGAAGCGAAACGAAAACTACCTACTTATTTTATTAAATTAGTGGTTTTGATTTTTTTGACTTCATTTCATTTATTTTTAACTAACAATACGGTTGCCGACACAGAGTCAACCACGAATTTATAAAATAACCTTTTTGTATCGCATCTCGTTGACCGTGGTATACAAAGTGTTTCTCGATCTGTGTAACATCGAAGCTTGTGATAGGAGGCGCGACTAAAATTTAATTACTAGTTACATTGGTTCGATATATAGTAATTTGATATTGTTCTTAGTTCATAGGAATCGTGTTAATAGAAATCGGCTTAGCCATTTTCAAGATATACACATTGGTTTTTTGTTTAATGTTTCGGCATCCTACTTCACTTTTATTTTCTCTTTTATTCTGAGTACATAAAATATATGTAGGTAAAGGTTTTGCAAAATAATTAAGACTCTACTTCCCGCTCTATGTATCATTGCCACGACTGAGTCGGGTTAACCAGCGCCCCTCCGACGCGATTTGTCTGCAGCGAGGACCCCCCTCCGGGACGGGTACAAATGGCAGATTACTGGAAGAGTGCTGGGAAGCACATCTACAGCATCCAACGCACTGAAGCCAACCGAGAGTGATATTGATTCTCAAGACAGTGACGGATAGAAGATACCTACTTTACGTTAGCTATACCTGCCGTGCCAGCGAGAAGCGATACGAAATGGCAATGATGTTCGAGCTCAAATCTGTCACCGCCATGCTAGCAAAAACCTGGGCGCCCTTTTTAAAATTCGTGGTTTTATCTGTTTAGAAAACCATAATGTAAATGAAGGTGACACGTTAACAACAAGTAATTTAAATAAAAAAATCGATATTTTTTTGTATTGCATCTAGTTTGTACAACATTTTTAAGTAACAAAATTTAAATTTAGTTAGTAATTTTGTTAAATAAAAAGTCTCAGGGTTATGCAAGACATGGCTGGATCTATATGAGATCTTCCAACGCATACACATATTTGATAGAATTTCTATTTGATCAGAACCACAGTCTAAAGAGTGATTTCAGTTTCAGTAGATAGTCGATATGAGCTGAACTATATCAATTAAATAAATAACAGATAGCCCGCTGATTACACTGACCGCACGCTTTGTTAATAAAACACGATCACGATAATAACCTAATACCGGCAAATCAATGCAGAATTAACAAACACAAACGGAAATAATTATCAGGAATCACTTGTCAATTGTCATTTTGTGGTTTAAATTTGTACAATCGATTATGTATCAGATATATCTACTTACAAATATATCCATGTAGATTCGTGGACTTTGTAGGTATATTAAATGTGTTATTACCTACATAGACAACAACTGTTTCTTAAAGTATCTCTAATAAACGAGCATTAGCTCGTTATATGGTGCGTCTGCACGCGCAGTATTGGCTTGTAATAAGCACCACGAGTATTCAAGCAGTGCGTAAATAGATTCTTAATAATAATCTCGCATGTGACCGCTCGCTTTTAAAAGCTCGCGGTGCTTCTATTATACTACGAGTATGATTGATCGTTGAGTTAAGCATAACACTGAAGATCCTGTTGCAAACACAAAGTTCCTTTAGTGAGGACGTTGAAATGGGCCAAGCCGGGACAAGGTTGCTTTACACGCAAAATAATGTTCTGAAACATGTAAGCACTTCCTGTTAAATGTTCGCTGTCGGATGATTACCTACAAAACAGTTTACAAAATAATTATAATTAACAGGCGACACTTTGTGGCCTTATTTTGTGGAAATCCATTGTAAAATGATTAGGGGAAAAGGCCCATTAGTCACCCTCGGTTTGTCGACCTCCAAAATTATAAATCAAATAAGTTGATTGATAATAGAATAGACAAATAAGGCCGAACTCCGTTTGTCAAGTGTCTGCGTATGATGATGAATTTCACAAAATTACCCAAAGGCGATTAAACCACCTTTCTACGTGTAACGCACATTCCACGAGAGAAGCTGAAGTAAATTAGCCATAACGTGTGAATTGAGAGCGAGGTATGGGCCGGAGTTACCGGCCCACACACGCCGAGTTAATTAATAAAGGGACAACGTCATTTTAAGGTGGTATGGATAGGTAAATTGGGTACCTATAGTACTTACCTACGTTTAATGAAATGAGTTGGAGTGTGAAGGCGAAAGTTCTTTATTAAGTTTCCGTAAACTGCCTTAAGGCTGAAGCGCCCATCTAGCCCGCGAAGTTCAAATTTTTTGAGGTTTTTTTCAAAATCTAACAATAATTAAAGGCACATTTTGTAATTCGCGAGAAAGACCGTGTGCAGTGCATTTATTAATATATCCAACTTACTCTAAAACATTTCAAGAACGACAGCTATCCAGATAATCTGGCAATTTATGTATATTTAGTGATTTACTAGTATCATATCCACCGTGATAATATTTACAGTAAAATAAATGTATTAATAAACGCACTGCATACTGTGTTTGTCGCAAATCACAAAATGTTGTCTTAAATGTTTTCAGATTTTGGATAAACTATAAAAATACTCGAAAATTTTGAATTTCGCGGGCTGGACAGGCGCCTTCACCTTAAAGAGTGGGGCCGAACTCACAGAGCGATATTTGTGGTAATTTATTGACTCCGGCGATACTTGTGGAAAATCATTGTCCGGTTATCCTAAGGATAGACTCTTATAGAGTCTCGTATAGAGGCGGAACACGTGTTGAATTATATTAAGTTTGCTTTGTTTCGCAGAAATTTGCATTATATTCGATATATAGAATATTCTCGCGATATTTAGTATACATAATATATATTTATTATAACTCTCTGACACTCATTAATGACACATAGAATTAGTTAAGAAGCCGAGGATGAGTGTGTATGCTTCTCCCAAATCTTTTTACATCTTTGTCTGATTTTGTTTACAGAATAGCACGGAAAAAACTGAACCTTTTGCTCCGAACGAGAATTGAACCTGGCACCTTTGAATCGAGGCCATCATCACGTCAAAATCGATTTAAAATACGGATCGATGAATAAATTTAAAATCGAATTAAATTATAATATCTATTCGTATTCATCCATCTATTACCCAGAAGAAGTCCACTGCTAGAGATAGGCCTCCTTCAAAAACCTCGCCAAAGCATCATGATCCTCCCACATCCAACATCAACATTCTATTCATAGTCAACATGAAAAAACTTCTGGAAAACGGCGTCCATGAAACTAGTATCCAGCCAAATGTAAATGTTATCTTTCAACGGCCGGTTAAATACTGGACCTTTTTTATGGGCGAAAGGGCGCATACGTTACCGATATAGGTACCTTTTGTCCATAAGGGCACGCTGCCAAGCCAATCGTGAACAAGCCAATCGTGGACGATAGTGAACTCTTTTTTAAGAATAATAATAATCTCAAAGCATATTCACATGTAAGCACTTGGTACATTTAAAAAAAAATCGCCAAGTGCCATGTCGAGCCATGCACAATGAAGGGTTCCGAGTCATTGAAGGTAATCTGTTTAAAATTTCACCCCAGGTTGAAATAGGTACTAAAGTTGTATACATACTACTACCGACATCTATCGACACCATTAAATACTAAGAAATAGACTTATGAACATAAACATACATTTATTGCTGTTATTTAATTGGAATTTATTAACAATGTTTCCAATTTCGTCTGCATAATCTTATTCATATTTTTGCAATAGAAAAATGTAAGAAGTGTCGGAATTCATTACGTCAATTTTGATTTTATCTTTAAAAGTAAAAAATCTCGCAAACGGATTTTTTGATGATAAAATGTTGTATGAAAACACCATTTTATTTGAAAAGTCCTTTTCAACGATACCCCACATGATGGGGTAACTAAAAAAAATAAAATTATCCTCTCTTTCGATGTTAGGGGAGGTGCCTCAAAAAAAGTAATTTAGGTACATTTTATATTTTTGTAAGTGAGATCTACTCTTAAAGTATTTTTGTACCAAATTACATCAACTGCCGTCAGAAACTGTAGAAGTTATGACCCTGTGACAGGTCGGGACAAATGGACGGACGGACGGACGGACGGACTAGATGATCTTATAAGGGTTTCTCGTAGGGACTACGGAACCCTAAAAAACACCGCTTACATGCCATGGATATGCGATTGATACAAAATAAAATTAATAAACACCAAAGTTCATTAATTTCTTCATTTTAAATCATTCAATAGATTGAAAGCTGATTGCAGTAAAATCAACAATGCAGTGACGGACATTTTAAAATTAATGTTGATACTATTCACATAAAGTATGTGTACAAGCAGAAATTATTGAGCACGCATCATTATTTTGTATGAAATAACTACTCTGGAAAATTTTCCAGTCAATAAAATTATAACAATGTAATTGTGTCAGTCAAAAATATGGATGCCAGTAATAACTAAGTAGTGACCCCAATTTTAGTTTTCCAAAGTGGACGGTCACATTTCTATTGTTTATCGTTATTAAATATGTTTGTTAATGCTATTTGTTGCTTGACACTGGCGAAATATCTATTAAACTGGGTGGGCCATATTTTTAAAGAAAAAATAATAATAATACTTCTTAACTCCCGACGGAAGAAAAGAGGTGATAAGCTTTTTCTTAGTAATAAGATAAAATGTTTCAGCGTAGATAAGATACCTACTAGTACGATTAAAAAGTCATCCGCGCGCGAGTACACTACGTTTGTAAGTCTTCAACTATCAGTAAACTGTCTTGGTAAATATTATTCTAGCAAAAAGCCCGCACTTACCAAAAAAATCTAGACCGAATGCCACGCAATACTTTTATAACGCAACACGAAGCAATATCGTTCCCGGTAGACAGAAAAAAAAATTGTGACGCTACAAAAGCTTCTCGATAGGTAAGTATGTTGTTCACGTTATGGCGTCACCTCGCTACAACGAACACGATGCTTTTATTCGCCAAAACTCGGGTGGTAACTCAATATCTGTCAGCGAAACTAGAATTTCCCACGGCACCGCCGGGAAAATGAAATAAAACCTACAATAGTCCAGTAACGGGTAGAGGGGTGCACGTGTGACGTAGAGCGCTTGTACTGGCCGAGCAGTGTACAACGGTCCCATACTACTATATATATTATAATATATAATATAATATATATATCCTACTATAATATTATAAATGCGAAAGTTTGTGAGTGCGGATGTATGTATGTATGTTTGTTACTCCTTCACGCTAAAACTACTGAACGGATTTGGATGAAATTTGGAACACAGATAGAATATAACCGGGATTAACATATAGGATACTTTTTAACCCAATAATCCAATACTACGTGGATGAAGTCGCGGGGCACAGCTAGTAATATTATAAATGCGAAAGTTTGTGAGTGTGGATGTATGTTTGTTACTCTTTCACGCAAAAACTGCTGAACGGATTTGGAATAAATTTGGAAAACAGATAGTTTATAACCTGGATTAACACATATAATACTTTACTTAATTCTACGCGGACGAAGTCGCGGGCAGCAACTAGTATATCGATAAATCGTTTAGCTGATTTACACCGATATATTATTGAAATACCTTCTCTTTAAACATAGGCCTGAAGCAAGATGGCAATTGCCTTTCTAGCTTTCAATCCGAAATCAAGTAGGTATTTAATAAAACACAGGATTATAATTCGTTGAGTTCTTCAATACATATATGTACTTACTTATTTCAAAGCACAGACTAGTAAATCACAAAGTCAGTCATCTTAGTCCGAGTGACAATAAAATAGTTAGCTACTGTAGCTATCGTCGGAAAATTTTATCATTTACTAGACAGGACCGTATGTATCATACTAATATTATAAAGAGGAAAACTTTGTTTGTTTGATTGTAATGAATAGGCTCCGAAAGTACTGAACCGATTTGAAAAATTCTTTCAGTTATTCAGTCAAAAATTATTTTGTTGGGAAGCTACATTATCCCCGGTTGACATAGGCTATATTATACTTAAAAAAAATTAGGGATCCTTACTAAAACTCCAATAATGTAACCGTAATGTACCCGTGCGAAGCCGGGGCGGGCCGCTAGTATTATATAAAACAATAAAAAAAGGAATGTTTTTTTTATTTGCTATAAATATTACGTGATTTGGGACTCTCATGATTAGTAACTATAACAGATGAAGCGCATTCCCTATGTCCTACTTCATGGTCAATGTCCGGTGTAAAAATATTACGGTCTTATCATCGGTTCATAATGATAGAAATAACAGAATACAATAAAACCTTGCACACCGTTCTCACACATTTTGCTAGTAAGCAGCACTTTTCCCTCGACGGGCTACTGGTTACGTGTAGGTATCGATTAGTTCACGGTCTAATGCTCTCGAGCGGGTACCTATCGATAAAATCAATTTGTATTTATGTCAAATAAATATTTTCTTCCTTTACGTTTGTGCAGTAAAAATAAAGTGCTTGAAACGGTAATTAATTTATTCGACGGCTAAAGATTTGAATGCAATTATTTCATGAGAAGCAAACAAATTTATGGTGAAATTACTGTTAAAAAAGTCCCACAAGTATCTGCCAGCACCTGTACAGGTTTATACATCGACAGGGGTCAGTATGAAGACCTCACAAACTGTAAGTGATAGAAAAATATGTTCTAAGGAACCATGACGTTAATTTCAGAGACAAGAAAAACTGCATTCATAGATATTTTCGAAACTCATTTTTGTTTTTTCGAAATCTATACAAATAAATAAAATTGGAGTGTCTGTTTGTAATATCAAAATAACACCTTTTCACTAAATGCACATGAAAGTACATACGACACCTATAGCAAAAACGCGATTTAAAAAATTTTTGTCTGTCTGTCTGTCTTTCTGTCTGTCTGTCTGTCTATCTGTCTGTCTGTCTGTCTGTCTGTGTGTTTGTTCCGGGTAATCTCCGAAACGGCTGGACAGATTTCGACGGGACTTTCACTGGCAGATAGCTGATATTATAAGGAGTAACTTAGGCTACTTTTATTTTAGAAACAAAAAAAATTGGGTCCTGTCGCGCGGGCTCAGAACGCAGGAGCGGGCTTTTTTGTTAAGTTAAATTCCACGCGGACGAAGTCGCGGGCTCAGCTAGTAATAAATAATAATAAATATCGCCAGACTGACACACCAACTGTATGGTCCCAAAATAAGCAACGCTTGTACTATGGGTACCTTACAATGGACTGGGGGCCATCCCAGTGACACCCAGACCAGGGCAAATTATGAAAGGCCATTCCCAGAATTTGCCCCGGCGGGAATCGAACCCGCAACCACCATGTGCAGTGAGCTGAGCGGCCAATCCTCGAACCACTGCGCCAAGCGGTCGTCGAATAACCAGGACTTTGCCGCCTATTACAGATATAAGCTGTAGAAAAATAAAACTTTATGAAATCGGTTCGTACGTTCGAAGAAGAATCCACAGACAAAAGAGTAATACATTATATGGCATCTATCTACTCGTATATCATACTAATATTATAAAGAGGAAAACTTTGTTTGTTTGATTCTAATGCATAGGCTCCGAAACTACTGAACCGATTTGAAAAATTCTTTCACTGTTGGGAAGCTACACTATCCCCGGGTGACATAGGCTATAATATATTTTCAAAAAATTAAGGATCCTTACTAAAACTTGAATAATGTAACCGCAATGTACCCGTGCGAAGCCGGGGCCGGCCGCTAGTAATCTATATTTTGAGGCAAGGATAAAATACGGGTGCCCTGAAGAAGATAAAACATTTTCCCGTCTCCAGTAAATATGCCTATTATATCCCCTCATAGAATCCTCCGCCAATCTGATACCTATTCCACCGGCATTTTATCGACGAGCCACGATCAAGATAAGGTAAATTATGATTTATGTTGGCATTACGCGCCAGACGTCGCCTGCTTTATTATGTTTATATTCTGAGGATTTACAGCTGCGCGAACTGAAAATGATTTAGTCTTTTAGCGAGCAAAATTGTTTTTATGAACTAAACTATTTTGTATTTTGATACTTAGAATTCACCAACTTTGTTTATGTTTATAATGCGCTATTTGAACGGTCCATAATGTATACCACGACCAACGAGAGGCGAAACGAAAATGAATAGATAATTTTATTAAATTTTTGTTGTTTAATTATTATTAGTTTTCGATACAGAATCAACCACAAATGTATAAAGTGGCCGACTTGGTCTGCAACATTATTACCATTTCGTAGTGGATCTTGTCGGCCGTAATATAAATGAATAACATTGAGCGTATGCTCACAGAAAATCTTTTATTACAAATAAATAAAATTGGAGTGTCTGTTTGTAATATCAAAATAACACCTTTTCACTAAATGCATATGAAAGTATATACGACACATATTACAAATACGCGATTTAAAAAAAAATTGTCTGTCTGTCTGTGTGTTTGTTCCTGGTAATCTCCGAAACGGCTGGACCGATTTTGAAGGGACTTTCACTGGCAGATAGCTGATGTTTTAAGGAGTAACTTAGGCTACTTTAATTTTAGAAAAACAATTAGGGTTCCGCGTAAAAAAATAAAAACACTTGAAATCAAAGAGTATCTCCGAAACGGCTGGACCGATTTTGACGGGACTTCCACTGGTAGATAGCTGTTGTTATAAGCAGTAACTTAGGCTACATTTATTTTATACAAACAAAATTAAAAAAATGGGTTCTGTCGCGCGGGCACAGAACGCGGGAGCGGGCTTTTTTGTTAAGATAAATTTCACGCGGACGAAGTCGCGGGCTCAGCTAGTAATGTAATATGTTTCTACTGTATACTCACCGAGGTACAATATATCACGATGTGGGTTTGGCGCTCTCACTTATAAAATATCACGCGCACACCCACCGTATTAATAAAACATTTATGTAACAGCGTTACAACAAAAGATTTTCCCTCTGCATATAAATATTCATGGCCCTTTATACGCAGAACAGTGTCGCTGCCAATATTGCGGAAGGCTTCGGTCGCATCGGCCCATCAATTATGTCGTCCGCGATCTAACCCTGTGTCCATCTGCGTGCCATTTGTACACGTCACGCCTTGTATCCCTAACAAACCATACCATCATTGTACCAAACCAATGACACCTTTATCTCGCTTGAATAAAGTTCATGTGAGCGGTAAATATAAATTAGCAGATCAGCACACAGGATCGTAACCCGACCGTGGTGACAAAACAATCATTAATTAGATTAGACGTGCGGTATTCCCCGAATCATTGGCCGGACACAAGAAAATTATAGGTCATTTGTTTATGCGGTGAACATTGGAAGACATTTTATCGTTTGTAATTTTCTACGTATGAATTCAATAGAGTTGGAATAGGTTTATTAAACTACACTATATAATATCTACAAATATACGGTCGTATTTTAATAATGCAAGACATTTTGTGTTAAAAATTCGGCACGCTTGGTTTCAATACAAATCGTGATACTTGCGTTATCTATGTAAATCTATATCTGTGCTTAGAACTAATTAAGTATGATCCATTCAATCCACCTGTCTTTAACTCTGAATTCATTTAGCGAAGCTTTCTAGACATCTATTTTATCTAGACTCCCACGTTTACCTTGAAATAGATTGAACGTAATACTAACAAGAATAGCTAGGCTTAGTCAGCACAATTCAATCTAGTGATAACATCTTCCTGAACTTATTTGGAAAGTAATTTGACCACGAGATAAAGCGTAGATACATTGAAATGTACATTTACTTGTTTCAAAAACTCTTAATAAAATGTAGTTCATGTCTTTTACAGATGATTTGAGATAGTCAATGTGTGCGCTGTGGTAGTGGCGATACATTTCCGAACTGCTATTTTTTTAAATTTCCATGTATTTCTTAAGTTGCTTCAACTCAAAACAAAGACATGTGAAAGTCTCCAACCGGCAATAAGCCAGTGCAAATGGACTAAGGCCCGAGTCCTCACATCGATGGAGATTGTGCGGTCGCATTACGATGGCAATAAGGGCATCCTCTACATTGGGACCATACCATCGGCCAAATGTGGATGCACGAGGTGGACTCTCTTGCCGCACCATCGAGGAATACAGGCGTTATGGTGTGTATCCTTCAACTTAGTAACTGAGAAACAATTAGAACCACATCTGCAGGAAAACCTTGAAAATAAAAACTCCTTTATCGCAACTGGTTACGAAATTTGGTGATGGTGGCGGAATAGCTATTCTTTATTCAAAACCTTGTCGCATATTAAGAAAAAACACTCTTCCCTCGCAACCAGTTGCCAAGAAATAATAAAAAATCCTCTTTCGCAACTGGTTGCGAATCATAGTTGCTATAGCGGCCGAAAGGGTATTGTCATCCTTTTCATTCTCGTAAGGTGCATGAGCAGGACGGAATTACTTTTAAATGTGACAAGTTTAGTTTAGTCTAGATTTGACGGCAACATAATTGGTATCAGTATTGATTTAATTTTAACATGACTATATAATAAATTCACTTTACATACCGCGCAAAATTGAATAATATTCATTTACTTTGTACATTCATAATTAAGCTGTCTCTTTGTGTTTTAATAGGCGCACACACTCTTTGATGTCTGATTTCTGTGTTAAATTATTTAATTAACCCACTTTAGGTCTACGTGGAACAGAGAAAATTGGTGTTGAAACTTTGTAATGATTCTATTTAAGAGGTAGAAAAGCCCACCTAAATAGCTTTACTGTTCACATACGTACTAAGTATATAGAAATACGTAAGCAAATATAGCTCACAGTAAGATATTCTCCATGCTGTAATATAATTAAACGTTGGCATTGCGAAGTTCTACCATCCCTCTACAACAAATAAAATAGTTTTAGACCTCCACTTAGAATAGGTTGGTACAATTTCTTGGTGCTGAGAACTTGCCTCTCTAATTGAAGAGTGTATATGGAGGCATCTTGATATATTGGATAATCCATTGAATTGGAACATACAAAGACTCCGAACTTGGAATACGAGTGGATTGCTCTTAATTCAAGTATTGAAGCTTATTTAACTGATAAAGGGACTAATTAAATAAATTAATTTATTTGTATCTGTTAAATTATTCGCGGTGCAAATTGTATTATATTATTACTACGGCGGGCGGCGTAGCCACGTAGCTATCGTGCGTAGTATGTTTACAACGTTGCTACGCCGTAGACGATAACCAAAATCAAGTACGTAATGCTATGTGTAGACACGAGGGCCCAATATTGGCCAGATTTGAATACAGACTAATACAAAAGTCATACCAGACACCCAAAAAAAAGGTACATTACCTTTTCTATTCGAATTTTAAACTGGTAACTAGAACCAATGGAGCGGGAATTAACTGTTTTAACTATACAGTTTGATTAAATATATTGACTAACTTTCAAAAATCACATTTTAAAGACATTTAAAACTTCCAATTTATTTGATCTTAGTTAATGTATTGAGAATATCAAGTGTCTTACTTAGTTGAATATTTTTCTTTCTCCAAATCTAGTAATCAATGTTCCAAATAAAATGTAAATAACGGACTAATAAATTAATAAAATAATTTGTTTGACAGAACAATATTATTGTTTTTAAGACATAGAACATTACGTGGTCACCGTTCAATTAAACACATTTTTTTTATTTATTAAAATAGATAACTGTTAAGCATTTACCTTTTATGTTTGATGTCACAATTATTATTACAATTGTATATAGTTTAATCTATCAATCGATTCTCCTATCGAGTTGATTAAATATTGACAACCAAATTCAACCAAATTAATTATATTTTATAGCTGTCACTAGCCAAGCTGTACTGATGGCCGTACTTAATCTTTCGATGGCTGTACGGCTTACCTATTTGTCTCGCTGACATAGAACTAGAATGCCATAGAAACGTAATATTGCGTACAAAAAGATGGCAACCCTATACACAAATAGCTTAATTCATTGTATACACTTTAGTATGTTTAATCCCGCCTTGTCTGCATTGTGATGCCTCATGGCGCAACGAAACACGAGCCCAATTTACACAAATTGTATTACCAGCCGGAATCAGGGGATCAATATGCACTGTTAATCTGGACAGAGCTGTGATTGTAGCTTTCCGTTAAACAACACGATTCAGTTGAGCGCAATTATAAATGTTGATCACTCAACGACCGGGTTTGAGAACGTTTACCCGGATCAATAATAAATTTACATTATATTTAAAGGCTGGATTATGGCCTGAATCCTCCTCGTGTTGAGGGGAGGCCCGTGCCCAGGAGTGGGAAGTCAAAAGGGCTAAATTATTTTATTATTATATTAATTATTATTTAAAGGCTAGTAGTGTCCGTGACTCTATTCTCGAAGATTTTTGTATATTGTGGTACCTTTATTGTCCTTTTTTGGTAAATTAAACTACTATACGTTTGTGTTCAATTAATTGTATTAAAATAAAAATTATATAGGTAACTATAGTTCGTGTCGTATCATTGGTCGTCGTAAAAGTATAAGTGGCGTGCAGTTGGTAGCGCCGAAGCATACCATAATTACTAGTTATTGGAAATATTACGTGCTACGTGCCTCTGACGACAGATGGCGCTTACTGAACATTTTTTTAATTAATCTTGTATTTTTTCATAAAATAAAAACGTAACTAAATTGTTATTAAGTACCAACAGCACCGAACATCTCACATCTGGAACGATCATATGAAACTTCGCTTCGTAATAAATTGATAAAGTTCAATAATACCAACTTCGGCTAATATCCGGATTGCTGACAGCACGATCGCGATTAATTACCTCACACCGCAGGGGGGGAGTGGGCAAGGGGGGTGAACGGGGATGATGACAGTTTAAGTGAAGCCGATGCAGTTGCGGTAAGCTCACACAGAAAGTCTTCGCTAACTTTGTGAGAACGGAAGCTGAACTAGCGACATAAGTAATTTGGTTTATAAGACTTAAGAAAACCATTGATAGTGGATAATATTACCCACAAATTTCACTTACTGTACTAATCTATGAACAAACTTGTATCTGACCTCGCAGAATCAGCGGTGTAGATATTAAGGCGTCACAGAATACAGAATAGCACGGAAGGACATCATGACGAGTACAGAAATTCCTGATTACCTACTTGATGATCTTTAGAATAAAGAAAGTTCCACGCTCAGTAACACGGTCTGACTAAAGTAGGAACTGGGATCGAAAGTTATAAATAAATACACTTTTGCGATTCCAAGAACCGGTAATTCCCACACTACAGTACACTAAAGATTCTCAAGAAGTATCCCACTGAAATACTACTTAGGAACAAGTATTAACTAACTTGGATTGGAACAGTTACTTGGAACAGTTGAACCTTGCGTCCGCCACTTCAAGTGAACATCAAAGAAGCTTGACCAACTCTTGAAGTACGCTGATTAATTCACAGTATCCAGTCGAAAACGGGAATGCAAACAATGGTTCTATTGAACAAGACACAAAGCCCGAAAAGTTTGATTAACAATCTAATCGTCTGATTCCTTTTCCTAAACTCTTTGCCTTTATTTTGTATCATGGAAGGCTTCCAGTCATGCCTACTAATCTAGGATAAATAAATAATAATAAATATCGCCAGACGAACACACCAACTGTATGGTCCCAAACTAAGCAACGCTTGTACTATGGGTGCCGTACAATGGACTGGGGGCAATCCCAGTGACACCCAGACCAGAGAAAATTACGGAAAGGCCATTTCCGAAATTTACCCTGACGGGAATCGAACCCGCAACCACCCGATGCAGTGAGCCGAGCAGCCTACACTCGAACCACTGGGCCAAGCGGTCGTAAAGGATGATTTAACAACCAATCGTTCTAGCTACTAATACACACGAAGTGATGTGTCCTCTGAAAAGCAACCATCTTTGTATTCTATGGAATCGGACGACGGATAACATAGGCTTTTAATTTTTATAAGAACTTATCTTGTCAACTAGTGCGCCATCAGTTTAAAGTACCATCCAAGATGCAACCTGAGACCTGACGCGCTACTTTTAGCAACGATAATCAATATATCGTCACATTCGTATTGATGAATCTGAATTCCATCTTTTTTGCCGTCGTATATCGTCTGAACCAACGATAATTTTATATTGTTCGTTCAGTAATCGATACGACAGCAAAATGATGGAATTTAGAGTTGGATACGACGATATGAATGTCACGATATATCGATTATCGTTGCTAAGTGTAGCATCCCTGACTTTGACGCACCTACGTTAAGATATATTATATCAGCGACAAAAGTCCTCCATCCCATATTAACTTTAAATAACGACCCGTATATGTTACCTAACTAATTAGGGTAGGATAAGGCATATATCACCGAGAAGTACAGGGGACCAAATTACTCGTATCGAGTTAATTGAAACGGTACAAGTTGCCTCTTCTGAACTCACCCCCTTCTGTGAGAGCCGATAACATAGATTAATCATAACGTTACATTCAAATAAAAGGTGTATTTTCTTTACGACGACAATAGTTTGTTCGATTTATTTGTCCATAAATGGCATAGTGCAGACACGTATTTGCGTTTCAAAGACTTAGCAAGGTAAGTACTTCTAAAATATCGAAGAGGCAAGTTCAAATTGATAGAACCATTGATGTGTAACTTAAGGCTGTGGTAGATATATGCGTTTACCTACGTATACTGTGATATTAGATACTTACATATCACAGTACACAGCATAACTATAATCATAGCTTTTCATCTGAAGGTAAGGCGACCAAGGCCCGTATCACGTTAGCTACTTAAAACGCAAACGCTTGGCCAAATCCATCGTATACCTATACCAACCCCATGCAAACCTAGCTTAAACGAAATGACTCCAACGGCATTATGCACAAGGCCTCAAAATGAACTAAAAAAAACTAAGTCAGTCGCAAGCTCGAGGCCAAACGCTAACAATCGCTTACGTGGTACCAAATCAATGTTAGTAGAAATCGTAAAGCTCGTGTCAGCCGGTGGTTAGTAGGTCACGGAAAAACGTCAAAAGCGGAGCGTTTGCTTTTCTATTGCGTTTTAAGTAGCTAAGTTAGTACCCTGGTGACATTTTTAAAAAATAACAAAAACAGCGCAGGCGAAACATTTGGCCAGAAAAAGGTAAGACCATAATATGTGTTACACATATTAATGAACAGTGAGTCACTGTGGTTTAATGAGCCACGTGTTTTAGGGGCCATTCGCTTCGCCGTGAAGCTGCGAGCCGTTAAAGCGTTCATTGGTACAGGCCGTTCGTTCGCACGTGACGCGGACGTAAAATATCGTGTACATTGCACATTAACCAGGATACGACTTCCGTGAAACGTTGTGGTGACACGGAAATGTTTGTCATCGTGTTTTTGATCATCGTAAGCGAAAATTTTACTTTGTATTGGTGTTTTCAGGTTGTTATAAGGGTTAATATGCGATGCGTTGTGATGGCGGTGAGCACAGATATAGATTTACATAGATAACGCAAATGCATGTACTCCGCGTGTACGAAACCCCGACTAAGCGTCAAGGTTGGTCGCCGCTAACTTACAGTCCGCGCGACTACAGATATAAAAAATATGAGTATGAGCGAGATAATCACTCGAGAGAATCGTAGCGGGCAGAGGGGCATTGGCGGCATCAGCGTCTTTGAATCGGTTTGGATTTCCCGTCACTAATGACGTCACTGTAGGTGTTAAAAATTCGGCACGCTTGGTTTCAATACAAATCGTGATACTTGCGTTATCTATGTAAATCTATATCTGTGGCGGTGAGATTACAGCCGAACCACAAGCATAAGAACGAATATACAATGCTTATTTCATAAGTTTAAGTTATTTTTCAGAGAGAGAAGAAAACAACGCCTTTCAGATATTCACCTTTATAATACCTAACATGACAAAAATATTTATTGATCCTATTCATTAACACTGCTTATCTACCAGTGTATGGTGTGATATTAATTTGTATATACAGGATGTAAGGGGCATCGAATAGAAAACTGATACCATGGGTTCAACTCATGATTCTGGACCCCCCAAAGTTGCAATCTCCGTCGATATTTTCATGAATGCTAAATTTTTTCAGCATTTTAAGAATGATTTTAGCATGAATTTAATCCATGGTATCAGTTTTCGTTACGATTCCCCTTATACCCTGTGTACCAGTGATTTTATTTGATAGCTGATATAGTCGGCTAAGTGGAACCTGGTTCTGTCATATTCAAAATACGGACTTTAATTTTCTTGTTCATTCTAATAATTATAGTTTTCCTGTTGTTTTCTCGTTGTTCTAATAATAATATATTTATTCCTGTTGTTGAAGTGACAATACTTCAAGTTTTTTTATAACCGTGCTACATGCCCAATGCTTTATACCCAAATAATAGAGTTCGTAACCACGTTTCAATGTCGTTTGATATTTAACACAGCTCTGAAAATGGTGTCTACATTAACCGCAAAAGTATTATCTGCGAAAATGTATAATTTATATACTCTGCAGTGATGGTACGGAGGGTGAGAACAGTAGCGTGAAATACGCATACAAAAATTATGATTCTGTCCGTCGACTACATGTAGATAATAAAGGGAACAGCCGGTATATTTTATACGAAATAAACTAACCAAATATAAATAAAATAACAAATAAACGTCAAATAAGTTTAAATTACATTATTTTAATCTTTTTTTCATATTTAATTAACAATCTTGGCATGTAATTCTTTAAGTATTTTACTAACATTTTTCAAACCAAATTTCGTGTGTGGAACTATTAATTGTATATTGTATAGGGCTATTTGAAATTATGATTAAGTCGCTAGTAGGTAACTTCCAGCACTATACCTACTTAAAGAGTAATTTAAAATAAACTTTCACAAACAATGTGTACCTACGGACGTAAATATTATCCGGGTTGTGTAGTGTGCGCAGTCCTATGCAAACGTAGGTAAGAACAGACAGAAAGGTCCCGAACGCGTGTAAGTACCTACTTAGTTGTTTACCTATTCAAATATTTATAGCTTTACTTTCACAAGTTTTAGTCTACTGTATTTCTATAGTTAAGTTATCAACTTCTGTTTGATCATTCCTGCAACAGCCAAATGATGCGAGGGAAGCAAATTCGCTCACGCTGCCTCTAAATGGTGCAGTCTATTGACGATATACTCGTCTATTCGATTGAATATAAACCGATCAGCTGAATGCAGTCTGAATAACGATATCGATTACGTCAGCGCTAGTTTCGGAAGTTATCTTTTCGATATAAGCCCCCGTAAAATTATGTCTTTATTAAAAATCTGGTAATTTTTGAAGCGAAGGTTCTATACGGACGTTTGGTTCGCTCGCCGCGTGCCACGTCTATCCATGCTAAGAGTCGGTAGCGTTACACTATGACGTTAGTAGCGTTTCACGATATATATAGGTATACAGAGTGGCAGCTGCGGCGCCCTACGCTTTATACTATAATGCTTCGCTTCTTGCGGGCATCTCCAAACGGCACTGTTGTTTTTTCTTACGTAATCTACTAAGAATCTCTGTAATTGACAGAAAGGCAGACCGAAGAAGAAATGGCTAGATTATTTGAACACCACGGCGGGAGCATCCTGGCAGGAAACAGCCCAAAACAGAGATGTGTTGAAAAGTATGGTGGAGGCTTCTACTTAGGAGTGGGTCACTAAACAGCAATTAAAAATATCGAAAATAATTTAAATCACTTTTAAAAATATCATATGGTATTAACATTTGAAGTAGTTCGGCCCAAGAATAATATTATTGAAATATTTCACCATATCATGGAAATAGGATGAGCAAGTATGCTGGAATCTCGTTTTTAATTTACACATCGCAGTTGGAATTTCAATCCGCGGCCAGTAATTAAAATTTAAATTGCTTATAGCGGTAGTAGTAACCTTTTAAATAATTGTGGTTTACCGCTGAAATTCAACCTCAACGAATGTGAAAACAGGTGAACATCAGACCGTGGTGGAGCATCATTTAATTGGCACAGTTAAATCAAACCTTACCTGTGACGAAATAGTTTAGTCCGCGACCAAAAAATATTAGAAAAAAAAAACAATTATTTCATTTTAACAGTATTTTGCTTCTTGATTGCAGTACAATCGAAATGACTTTGATTTTAACATGTTGGTGGTGAGGGAACCGGAGAAATGAGGCTACTAGCCTCACTCATTATATTATATATTGGATGTAAGAATATATTATATATGGTATCTATGTTCACATGTATTAAATCACACTTTTCAAGGAATATTTATTTATTTATTTAATTTGGTACATGGATTAATGGTTATGGTTTATTGTCACATTTTTTCCTCTGTGGTTTTGTAAATAAAACAATATGCCTGAAACTAATTAAAACTACAGATATATCTCGCGATGGGTTATTTTACGCGTGCTAATTAACAATTTGCTGGTCGGTTTATGTTATCAAACGCGGCAGTGCGTTATGTTGTTGATTAAATTAGGTATTCTAATAGAGTAGTTAACATTATTAAGCCGATGAATAATAATATTCGGTGTCAGTGGAGCTATTCTGACGTGAATTCCATGAATTCATGACGTTTAGTGGTCATTCTAGAATAAAAGTTGCAACACCAAAAACACCTTAAATACATTTAGAAACTTCGTGTTACGAAAGCATGTGCTTGAAACATTTTTATATATTCGTAGACGCAATAGTTTGTGAACGTAGATGTGTTAAATTTCACCTTTTTTTTGGGTATAATCGTTGAATTCTCGAAAAAACTACTCTAAAATATTCGTCGGGTTAGTTGTTAGTCGGGTAGAAACCCATCCCAATTTATTAAATCAGATGATTTGAAATAAAAAGTAGTATCTTAAAACTTAAAGTTTGAATATTCGGCGGTGGGTATGCTAGACATAAGTTCTTCTCTTTTTGTACCTACCTTTTTAAAATTGAATTAACTGAATTATAGAATACCTATCACAGCTGTTTTTTTCCAACAATTTCGCATCAAATACAAAGCTCCATTGATCCCATTTCGATAAAGCTCAGTGTTCCCAAAATTATCGCGAGCCGAATGACCATTGTCGATATCAGCAGCTTATGTGCCCTTAGCCTTATAAAAAGGGTTGAGTATTTAACCAACCATTGACTTCTGAAAATCACTGAAGACCGTAATATAAAGCTGAGATCACACTAGTGGCGGAGCTATCTACAAGTAATTTTCATTTACTTGGTGTGTTTTAAATTGCGTTTTCAAATTCTAGTATCTTCTTTTTATAAGTCTAACACAGGCAACGCACAGCCAGTCTGGGTGTCAAAAGCAAGAAATTTTAGAAGTTTCTTGTATAACGTAGGAAATAATTTTCGATATTTCATCCAATAAGGAGGTTAAATAGGAGATACAAGTTTAAATAATAATAAATAAATATCACCAGACTGGCACACTATCTGTATGTCCCAAGCTAAGCAACGCTTATACTATGGGTACCCTACGATGGACTGGGGGAGATCCCAGTGAAACCCAGACCAAGGCAAATTACGAAACGGCCATTTCCGAAATTTGCCCCGGCGGGAATCGAACCCGCAACCGCCATGTGCAGTGAGCTGAGTGGCTACGCTCGAACCACTGCGCCAGGCGGTCGTCGATTGTATTGATCTTCAATCGGGCAACCGACTAGTATTATACAATTACGTTTATTTTAACAAATATGTTTCGGCCCAATATGGCCCAAGTGCTACTAAGTAGGTATTAAATAGACCTACATTCGCTTTTTGTATCAGTCGTTTTCCAAGTGGAGGTTTCGTTATCAGAGTAATCTACACTAACCTAGACACTGACTGACTGAAGCAGAAAAACTGACTATATGAAGCCGAATCTTTAACAATTTTTATAAAACAAGAGACACACACTTTCTTTACTAAACCGATCGCGAAATCAAAAGACTATCTACAACCTGCGTTTTGTCGCATGGCTTGGCCGGCGCTTTACATTTCCAGGTATATTACTGGTGGATATTACTTTAAAGAGACGGTGTCCCTTTATTAATTAACTCTACTAACACCGGGATCACCTCTCTCAATTTACACGTTATGGCTAATTTAATTTCGCTTCAGTCTCACAGTTGAATTTAGAACCGTATAGGTACCTGGTGTCTGTCAAGTTATTACGTTAAAATATATGTTTGACCTGAAGATTCAAACTCTATGACCCAGTATCTAGAAACTCTATTTATGTAGCGAATTCACCTTACTAATGTTATAAATGCAAAAGTAACTCTATATGTCTGTCTGTTTGTTACGTTTTCACGCCAAACCACTAAACCAATTTCAATGAATTTTGGTATAGAGATAGATTGGACCTTGGAGAAGGACATATGATACTTTACTTAACGCCACGTGGACTAAGTCGCGGGCAGAAGCTAGTCTCCTATGACGTAGCGGTAACAAGAAGGTAACCTTTGAAATTCACCAAAATTCTGTGACGTGACTTTGAGACTTTCACGGGTCATACCCAATCCTAGGAAGGTTCAACACATGCGACCTCACATTTGTTTTTAACCGACTTCCCAAAAAGGAGGAGGTTCTATGTTCGTATATATGTGAGTCTTTTTTAATGTATATTCACTAAATACTCTGTCAATTGAGGACTGTTTTTGAAAATTCTCCAAAGAGCCAGCCTGTAGTCAATTGACTACAGCTTGACTTTACTGTGACTTTATTTTCATCATAGGATAATTTGTTATATAAATTAAATTAACTAATTTTATTTTGAGCTCAGCTTCAAATCTAACCTAATTTGGGTGAAGATATTCACATAGATTGATACTGTCTGCATACCGTGACCCAACTTGTACTGGTACACTTTATGACCTCTAGAGGTCGCCATATTCAATTTAATGTAATAATAATAAATAATAAATATCGCCAGACTGACACACCAACGTATGGTCCCAAACTAAGCAACGCAACTATGGGTAGGTACCTTACTATGAACTGGGGGCGATACCAGTGACACCCAGACCAGGGCAAATTATGAAATGCCATTTCCGAAATTTGCCCCGGCGGGAATCGAACCCGCAACCTCCATATGCAGTGAGCCGAGCAGCCTACGCTCGAACCACTGCGCCAAGCATCTGTCACATATCCTCCTATAACTAGCGGACGATCAAGACGGTTCTACAATACCTCAATTGTCAACCTATGATAAGTCCTTTAGAACTTATGAGGGAACAGATGAACATACACGGTCAAAATCTAAACCCTCCTTTTTGCTTCAGCGTGGTCGGGTAAAAAGAGGTTTACATATAATTTACATTTCAATCTTTCCACATCAGCTCGCAGCAATATATATTGAGGTCAACCACTTACTGGAGCAATTTGTCTGGCGTGAGGACTCCGCCCGGGACGGGTACAAATGGCGGATTACCGGGAAGCGCTCGCCGGGGACAAATGCCGCATCCACTGCGCTGCACTCCTACACCGATGTTATATCGGCATTAAGACAACTGGTTTTAATGGACAGATGGGTGTTGTAGGATCACCCTATAGCTGTTGTAGCTGCGTTTCGTACGATAAATGTGAGGGCCGGAAGCCCCCCTTCCCCTCCCTTCCTATCCCACTTCCCTTCTGGTCGGCAACGTGCGAACAATGCCATTGGTATCCAAAGCATCTATATATTATGATTTGTGAATGCTTAACTACAGGCGGGTCATATGCTTGTTTTCCAACTTTTGTAACATGTAAAAAAATTCACCAAGTGCTTGTCGAGCCATGCACAATGAAGGGTTCCGAGTCATTGAAGGGAATCTGTTTACAATTTCACCACAGGTTGTAATAGGTACTAAAGTTGTTTACATACTACTACCGACATCTATCGACACCTTTAAATACTAAGAAATACACTAATGAACATAAAACATATATTTATTGCTGTTATTTAATTGGAATTTATTGACAATGTATCCAATTTCGTCTGCATAATCTTATTCATATCTTTGCAACATAAAAATGTAAGAAGTGTCGATATTTATTACGTAAAAAATCCTACCCAATGTTGTTAACATACTACTACCGACATCTATCCACGTGCATTAACACTTCAGAAATACACGTATTAACATAAAATATAAATTTAATGCTGTTATTTCATTGAAATTGGTGAACAATGTATCCATTTTCGACTGCATAATCTTATTAATGTTTTTGCAAAAGAAAAATGTAAGAAGTGTCGGAATTCATTACGTAAATGTTTATTTAATCTTTAAAAGTAAAAAATATCGCAAACGCATTTTTTGATGATAAAATGTTGTATGAGAACACAATTTCATTTCGAAAGACCTTTTCAACGATACACCACATGATGGGGTAACTAAAAAAAAAAAAATATCCCCTCTTTCTATGTTCGGGGAGGTACCTCAAAAAAAGTAATTTTTCTACATTTTATATTTTTGAAAGTGATCTACTCTTAAAGTATTTTTGTACCAAATTACATCAACTTCCGTCAGAAACTGATAAGTTATGACCCTGTGGAGGGTCGGGACAGACGGACAGACGGACGGACGGAAGGACTGGATGATCTTATAAGGGTTCCTCGTAGGGACTACGGAACCCTAAAAATGATGAAGGAAAGCGGGTTTGTCGCAACAGTTCAATGAAGATTTGAATCGGGTGATATGACGACCATCGATCGATGATCGATCGAACGTTGTTCTATGTCGAAATTTGTTGTATTCACAATACCTAAATATATTCCAAATGTTAGCGAGCCCGGCGGTGACTGACTTGAACTCGATCATTATTATAATTTCGTATCGCTCCTCGTTGGCATAAGTAGTTCATTGATAGCAACACACACACAACTTTATATAGGTAGGTTAACCACAGGCTGTTGATGTTGAAATACGAAACTTGACAACTTTACAACAGTTCACACATGAATAAGTTTACCATGTTTAGACTTTAAATCCAGGACTAACTAAGACTAACTATGGATTAATCTGCTCTACATTCTTGCAAATTATAAAGTTTACTAGACTACTAAGCCTTTAGTAATACAAACATTTTCGTACTAGGTGGCAATAACAGGCTAATCAGTGTGACTTGTTTTATTACATGTATTACTATAGATCTATTTCTCACTGTCAACCATTATCATATTGGCAAAGATTTAAAACTCACACTATAAAATGGGATCGGAATCTGGGCTAGTAGGTAACTTTTGTAATATATATTATGTTAATTCGAACTTTTCATTGCGGTTTTATTGTAACGTAATCTTAAGTTTTCGATTGGTATTTTGTGAGATGCAGGCGACTATTACTCTTTTGTATTTTATATCTGAATGCATGGCCACCCTACCCACGCCCCAACTTATATGATTGTCGTATATCGATGAGACTTCGTTCGTAAAATATTAATAGCAGGACCGATGTACAGCTTGTTTACTCAAAACTTTGAGGACCCCTTCCAATTCCTTGTAAGACAAATATTGTTTGCAAAACTTTTGTTAAGACATACAGAAAATAAATAAGAACCCATTAGACTTTATTTACTGCGGAAAAAGAAAAAATATAAATCGTATCATACCTCCTTCCTTATAAAACCATAGTAAATAACTCGCTATAGTTGGATAATAATATTGTGCGACTTCATCCGCGACTTCATCCGCGTAGTATAGGATTATTGGGTTAAAAGTATCCTATATGTTAATCCCGGTTATAATCTATCTGTGTTCCAAATTTCATCCAAATCCGTTCAGTAGTTTTTGCGTGAAGGAGTAACAAACATACATACATACATACATGCACACTCACAAACTTTCGCATTTATAATATTAGTAGGATGGTTGATGAAAAAATAATATTTGAATTCATAGTGAATACCACAAAAATGATATGTGGTGAAAATTGAAAACGCGTCAACATTTTAAAATGAAAATCTCTTTGTGCTGCAAACACGTCCACCCTTTGAGTTCTGTTTAATTAATTTAATGATGCACATCAGTGGTAACTGGTACAGACGACGACAATGGACGGAATAATAATTATTATTTACGTAGTGTTACAACGCTATCATATTAAACATGTAAAAAACATACATTTATTGAAAACTAGCTGTGCCCCGCGACTTCATCCGCGTAGTATTTTAACTTAGCAAAATTTTCGGGATTATTGGGTTAAAAAGTATCCTATATGTTAATCCCGGTTATAATCTATCTGTGTTACAAATTTCATCCAAATCCGTTCAGTAGTTTTTGTGTGAAGGAGTAACAAACATACATACATACATACATACATACATCCACACTCACAAACTTTCGCATTTATAATATTAGTAGGATGTATTTAAAGACAACATAATAAAGGTTTCAATTAATTTGTTCATATCAGGCAGAGGTTTGTTGTTCTCCTCTACCTATGCTTATTAAAATATACTTATTACAATGAATCAGTATTAATCACTAAAATGAATTGGTATTTAATTATAATGTCACTATCTATTATAATGTTAACAAATCTGTCTCAAATCTCAGTAATGTTATTTTAATGTCATTCCAGAACAAAATTAAATACCAAAAGCGTCCTCCAGGGTGGATTTAGAAGTGTGATCTAAGTATTTATAAGATTTAATAATACTGACCTTAAATGCTCATCTATACATCTATACAAATAAATAAAATTGGAGTGTCTGTTTGTAATATCAAAATAACACCTTTATTTAGTGAAATGCACATGAAAGTACATACGACACCTATAGCAAAAACGCGATTGAAAAAAATTTTGTCTGTCTGTCTGTCTGTGGGTTTGTTCCGGGTAATCTCCGAAACGGCTGGACCGATTTCGACGGGACTTTCACTGGCAGATAGCTGATGTTTTAAGGAGTAATTTAGGCTACTTTAAATTTAGAAAAACAATTAGGGTTCCGCGTAAAAAAATAAAAACACATGAGCTCAAAGAGTATCTCCGAAACTGCTGGACCGGTTTTGACGGGACTTTCACTGGTAGATAGCTGATGTTATAAGCAGTAACTTAGGCTACTTTTATTTTAGAAACAAAAAAAAAATGGGTCCTGACGCGCGGGCTCAGAACGCGGGAGCGGGATTTTTTGTTAAGTTAAATTCCACGCGGACGAAGTCGCGGGCTCAGCTAGTGATCAAATATAAGTATGCGGTATAAGCTACGAAATGCTACGAATAGCTACGAGCTACGCCGTTGCTACGAATGGTATCTTATTACTGATACAACTTTCTTGAGTACGGTAACTTAACTACCTAGCCGTACCGTAAAATACAATTTATTAAATAAATATCACCAGACACACCAACTATATGGTCCCGAACTAAGCAACGCTTGCACTGTGAGTACCGTACAACAGACTGGGTGTGATCCCAGTGACACCCAGACCAAGGTAAATTACGAAAAGGCCATTTCCGAAATTTTCCCCGGCGGGAATCGTACCCGCAACCACCCGGTGCAGTGAGCCGAGCGGCCTACGCTCGAACCACTGCGCCAAGCTGTCGTCCATATTATCATATTGTCTTTATCTTATTTATAAGATAATAATTATTTATGGTGGGCGTATCGGAGTTGGCCCAATAAATGAATGGCAATATATGGGTTGCTAGATGTCTAGACAACATGGAATTTGCATATAAATGTATCGGCATCGGTTTATTACAATATTGTTATAGCATTTGTTGCCAAATGGCGACTAAGACTACCCATTCTTAGACCTCAGAACGAAATAGAGCGTTGGGGTACCTATGTAACTAACAATAATCAATTTTTAATTAAAAAAAAATAATACTGAGCCAGCGTGGTGGATTATGGCCTGAATCCTCCTTGTGTTGAGGGGAGGCCCTTGCCCAGGAGTTGGACGTTAAAGGAGCTAAATTAATATTTTGGAAATAAATTAATCAGTGCTTATCCTAGATACTCGTATATGGATCTCGTTGCGGATGAAATATAACTCTTATGGACAACTCAATAACCGCCCCCATTAATACCAGTATCCCGATGATCAATTAATAAACGCATTTAGATTCAATTTTAATTAATGTCGTCCACGACGCCCACTCGTCGGGCGTCGGCCCCGAGTGCTGTTGTTCGAACTCAAAAGCTTGTTAATCCACGTAATGGCTATTAATTTGTAAATTAACTGACGCAGGACCATACCGATGGTAAAATATGGCCGATTAGGGTGTTATAATAATATTTATGGGACGTGTTTTGTTTAAAATTGTGAATTAAGGATTTGATTCTGAATTTGATTCTCAATTTGATTCTGTATAACTGCTACCTGTAAAACTTACGTAAGTGGTAGTACTAGAAACTGTGAAATGGTTTATTTATATATAACGCATGTCTCTCTATTTCGATACAGCTTTGTTAAAAATACTTTTTTGTGTAGGTAGGTATAAAAAGGCTTGAAACCAGCGGTATCAAAGTGGTTTACAAATAGTAATAATATTAGACCTTTTTGACATCCTACTACTGGGGATGAACCTCCTCTTAACGCAAGGGGCATTCAGGCCATAACCACCACACTGGCCCGATATGTTACAAAAAAAACTCAAAAAAGTTGTTCGAATGTCGATATTTTTTTATACTATTTAATTTGATTACCGGTAAAACCCCAAGTATTATTTGTGACTTATGAAACACTCTGTATAGCGCAGTGGGTCGAGCGTAGGCCGCTCGGCTCACTGCACATGGTGGTTGCGGGTTCGATTCACGCCGAAGCAAATTTCGGAAATTGACTCTTCGTAATTTGCCCAGGTCTGGGTGTCACTGGGATCGCCCCAGTCCATTGTACGGTACCCATAGCACAAGCGTTGCTGGGACCATACAGTTGGTCTGTCAGTCTGGCGATATTATTTATTATTACTCTTATTATCCTGAAACTTTCACCAGATCGACGGTACACATTAAATAAAAACATGTATAATAGGTGTTTTTGGTGAACGCTAAAATGTCATACCGCGAAAACATTAAAGTCAAATAAAAATGTTATATGTTAATAAAACTGGTTAGTCCATACGGACTAACTAGTTTTATTTACATATAACAGCTATACAGCTCATTAACATTTCTCCAAAAATAAAATAATTTATATTCCTACACGTGGAAACATAAGACACGTGTAAAGGAGGTTCTTAGCGTCTCCGCGGAATTGCAAGTTGAGGTTTGATGTCCCATCCTGAAGTTATTCCATTGCACTACAAAATAAGGTTCTTCAAAGCAGTGCCGTAACTAGGGCGGTGCCGGCTGTGCCCAGACACAGGGCGCAGACCATGGAGGGGCGCAGAAATTACTTGATCAGGACCAAGTTCTCAAAGGCGCCTTTAATGGAGCTCGCAACGGGCGCATAAGAGGCTACTTACGGCACTACTTCAAAGGGTAAGTCACCAGGGGCACAACTAATAGATACAGATTTTCTTTAAGAAAACTGACGTAATCAGATACGTGGTACGTCAATTTTGACGTATTGCAAGTTGAATGCAGGTCGACCGAGGTGCGACCGGTTGGCAGAGTTAAGCCCCAGGTCCCTTAAAGGCCGGCAAGCACTGCGTCTGATCCCATCAAGTTGCAGATGTACTAGGCGTCTATTACCACTTACCATCAGAGTGGACCGCCTGTCAGTGTACCTAGTGCCTACCTAGGCAATAAAAAAAATACTTTGAATATTTTAAAAATATCGAACACAGTAAGTAGCCTTTGGAATTTGGGAAATAAGGCAATATTCAAATGTAGCAAAGCACTGAAATATTACTAGTACTATTGGAATTTGGCTGTTGTAAAAAATATGAGTTCAAACTTCAGGCGTGCCGACCTCGACACCGCAAGACCACACGCTGAAATATCTCAAGGCTCTAAATCACCATGTTTATGATCAAAGTTTACGCATAAAAGACATTTTATCAAGCTGGAGTTTACTCAATATGCTCTTTATGTACATGTACGTAGACACCAATATGCTCTGATATGCTGCAATTAAATAAACTATGTATCGGAAATGTAATTATAGTTTAATGGTATTTTTTTAATCATTATAAATGTAGAGCATACTTTCGGAAACAAAGAAGAATTGCAGTGTTTTCTTGGCACTATGCGGTCATTCACACGATGAACACGACACGGTTCTGCCTATATACATTTTGACGGACAATAATGGCCGTACCTATTTGACATTGGGAAATAGTAAAGTTGTAAACATTATCGGTGTTGGATTAACCGTGTGAATGACCGAAATGGGTTGCAACAATTGCAATCGATCCAGTACCATTCGATACTATGCACTTCGTCCTAAAGACTGAACGATACAATATAGCAAACCACTAACAAAAAAAAAACAAAAATCACTCCAGCGTGCGTCGCAACAACCATAATGGATTCAACATGGATCCAACATGTTATGAAAATTTTATTACAATTTATTTGGATCCAACAGTTACTAAGCCCGATAGATATATTTAGGTAACTTGTTAAATCTTCAATATGTCAGATTCAACAATACCATTTACATCAGAAATTACAACACAAACAAAGGACAATAGACAGAGGACATCCCATGTGTGATGTTAATAGAGTCCTGAGTCCTTTCCTGGCTAGTACCGAAGTCCCAGGCCAGTCATATCGAACGGACCGGCACCGTTTACTAACGACGTATACTTACCCGTTGTGAGACTAAGGGGGAAAATGTGACGTAATCACCACTTTCACGACGCAGAGAGCATCGTAGAGTCGGAACAAATGTGATATTAAAACCTTTCTCTTACAAAAGTGGCTTGGTCGTAATTGGGAAACGATCACGTAAGATTTGACTGCCGAGTGAGTAGCTTCAAAATGATATTATTATTATGTTTACATCAAGGTTGTACCTAAAGCAAAATCCTTTTGTTTTTTTATGAAAATACAGTATTTTTTAATATATAACAAGTCGGCAAACCAGCGTATAACCCGCCAAATATTAAGCCGTTACCGTAGCCTATAGATGCTTTCAATACCAAAGGCATTGTTCGCACGTTACCGATCTGAGGGAGAGGAAGGGAGAAGGGATTGTTCTTACGACTCTCTCACACATCGTACAAAACGCACAAAGTAACTATAGCTAGTTCTTTAGTGAGCGGGTGGTTGTAGTCTTTGGGGTGGTTCTTCGCCGATCAAGACAGTCCGTATATGAGCCTTTGGCTATAGGCCTATCGAATAGTAAATATAACATAGAAATCTTATTTTTGTAGATTTATTATGTACCTATATTATAATACCAGCTGTGTCCGCGACTTCGTCCGCGTGGAATTTAATTAACAAAGTTTCATACAAACTTTCATCCCCTATTTTATCCCCTTGGGGGTAGAATTAATCAAAATCCTTTCTTAGCGGATGCCTTTTTCATAACATCTACCTGCATGCCAAATTTCAGCCCGATCCGTCCAGTGGTTTGGGCTGTGCGTTGATAGATCACTACTGACATAGTCAGTCAGTCAGTCACCTTTGGGTTATATATATTTCGATTATGCATATATTATTTGCCAAAATTTTAGGCTCATGGGGCCTTAACGCGCGTCTCCTTTACAAGGAGATAGCAGCGGGTATTTTCGCCACATCACGCGACCGGCGGACTGGTCTGTTTTTCGCGCAACGAACAAGCCTCGCTATTCAGCGCGGAAATCGCGGCCAGCCTCCTGGGCAATTTTGGCATCGATGACGATGTGGAAGCACTTTTGTATATTTAATTAAATTTTATTTTTGTTTATATTGTTATATTAGTTTATAAGTAGTTATAATAGTTTTGTATAAATAATTCATTTGTTATTCGTTTGAATATGTATACAATGAAAAAAAAATACCAACCAATACATTATTCAGTTATATTGTAAAACATACAAATGGTAGAGATGATCAAATGATAGCGAAATCATTTATATTTACTCAATTTCATATTTCTCGAGATTTCTACTCGAGTATCTAATAAATAATTAAGTATGTTCTCATTACTTGTATAATTTAATTACGCGTCTTCCTTTTCCTCATTAATACTTGAGTTGTCGACTGAGAATGTTTGACTCTTATTTGAACAATAATTAATGAATAACAAAATATATGAGTGTGTGAGTAGTCTCTGGGCGAGAGGGTTCTTCATCAACTTGTTCAGCAATTGATTGTCAGAGATAGTTGTAGGAAAGAAAGAAAGGAAGAAAAGCAAATATTATGTAATGTTTTACGTTAAATATCCCGTCCTACCTACCTGTACTTAGAGTTCAATTCTCAAATTTCCGTCCATTTCCGAATTCAACCGATAGGCTTAACTATCATTATTTTATATTCTCCCCCATTATTATTATTTACTAGTTTCTGCCCGCGACTTCGTCCGCGTAGACTTAAGTAAAGCATTCTATGTGTGAATCCAGGTATAAAACTATCAGTGTTCGAAATTTCATTGAAATCCGTTCAGTAGTTTTTGCGTGAAAGAGTATCAAACATACATATGTGTGTTTGATACTCTTCCACGTACCATACTCACAAACTTTCGCATTTCTAATATTAGTAGGTTTATATTGTATTAAGTATTTATATTATACCCCAACATAAAATATGACAAGGAATAAAAACTGTGTTTATCCTGTACTACTGACGGTACTGTAGGTACTATAGGTTTACGAAACAGTAAACCTCAGTGCAGTCCACCGAACTAATTGGATGCAGATAACATTGTTATGTCCGTGCGCCGCGCTCATTTTGGCACAGCTTGATATTACGGCAGTACTTCACCATTTTTGTGCATTAAAAACGAAAGGCACAATTTTTATCATGTTTTTATGACCATAATTATACCAATACACAGGAGTATTTAATGTTACCATTATGTACAGTCAGCCTCGAAAATAATTTAACATCCAATGCAATGGTGTCCATTACGTTTCAGTGCGTAAATTTCTCCGATACTACCTGTATTAAATGTATGTAATAAACTCTTATTCAATCGTGTTGACGGCAAATTTAAATTTCCAAAATCCCATGTAAATACATAATTACCATACAATTTAATCTCGTCTGGAAATATTAAATGGGTCATCGTTCCAGGAAAAAAATGTTATTCCAATAACCGTCATAACAAACAAACAACACAAAGTCGGAAAACACGCCTACAACCAGCCTGATGTTAAGTAGTTACCGTACCGTATAGATTCCTGCAATACCAATAGCATTTCTCACACCTTGGCGACCGGAACGGGAGTAGAATAGAGGGGAATTGAGCGCTTGGCTATCTCACACATAGTAAGAAACGCAGCTATAAATTCTACTTTACGCTAATCTTCTGTAAGAGTGTGGTACTACCCTGGTTGTAGTCAATTGACTACAGCTTGGCTCTACCACCGTAGCTACGCATACATAACATCTATACAAATAAATAAAATTGGAGTGTCTGTTTGTAATATCAAAATAACACCTATTCACTAAATGCATAAATGAAAGTACATACGGTACTTATAAAAAAACCGCGATTTTTTTTAGTCTGTCTGTCTGTCTGTGTGTTCGTTCCGGGTAATCTCAGAAACGGCTGGACCGATTTCGACGGGACTTTCACTGGCAGATAGCTGATCTTATAAGGAGTAACATACGCTACTCTTATTTTAGAAAAACAAAAAACATTTTTTTGTTAATCACAAATGCTGGCTGTCGCGCGGGCTCAGAACGTGGGAGCGGGCTTTTGCGATAGGTATAATATAAAACTCGAAACATCGACTCGCAATTAAGAAAAATGGCGAACATTTTTTGTTAAATTTAATTTTGTAAAGTTAAATTCCACGCGGACGAAGTCGCGGCCACATCTAGTTAATAATAACTACTGAAATGTATTAACTTTAGATATTTAATGACAGCTCCTACTGTGAACATTGTACCAACTAGAAGTCTTAAGTAACCACCCGTGTGGGTTGCCCTGTCATACATTTACTAACTTGCCAGTACATTGCACATACTATATGTGTGCTTAATTTGCATCCCGCCGAGATCACTGGATACGAGTAATCCCGTCAAAGCCCTGCTCTGTGGAGTTACAAAGTTAGTACTTACCTCTAGAATACAAGAAGAATACTATCTAATACGTACCTGGTGTGCTAGGCGAATATAAACTCACATTATATTATTATTAAGTTTGGTTTTATATAATACCCTTTGGCGGCATTGTATCATAAAAATATACAATTTATTTTGCTCCAATATTGCCTGTGTATTTTGCTTCCAATTATTTTACACAGGAAAATATTCCTGTTTAATGGTTCTTTGTGCTCAACAAAAGAAACTCACTGAAACAAAGCAACGTGATAATGGACCTAAGCCTTATTCCTAAGTAGTGGCGTAGCTATATGTTTCCGCCCCGGGGAAAAATGAAATTGGGGCCCTAATTAAATACTTAAAAGGTGCAAAACTACTTTATCATCAGCTCCTTATTGCCCAATAAAGGGTATAATAAAGCAATGCTAGTTAGTTTATACTAAGTATTAAGTATATACATAAGATAACATTATATTCGTACTTCCCAATAGTATTATTTATTTTTTTCGAATGTCGTTCATGGAAGCCGAGGCCCTACTTGAGCTTGGGGCCCCAGGGCACTGCCCCGCCTATCCCTACGGTAGATACGTCTCTGTTCCCAATACTAGTATGCCGAAAGTAACTGTTCGATTGATGAATATTCTGTGAAATATCGATGTTTGAAACTAAGTTTTCATAAATAATTCCAAATGCAATTTTAATGGTAAGTCCCTCACTTTGTTCGATTTGAAATACAAATATGATCGATCCGGCTGCATGCATTTCCGCTACCTGACGGCTCCGCCATTAGCCACAGGCGGCGAAGTGTCGGCAACAGTAATATTTTACGTCGAAAACCTTTTTAAATTGTAAACATCCAACGCCTTGTTGGATGAAAAACTAACTTACGCGGTTGTAATGAAGTTTTAAGATTTATGTCTTTACGAAATACCGCACACGAAATTGGTGCCTGCACCTCTACCACGAGGTTAAGATACCTACTCGTTTGTGCTAATGCTAATCGATTTTTTTAAGCTAAGCTTCTATACGGACGCCCGGGTCGCTCGCCGCGCGGCCACTCTATCCTTGCTAAGCGTCAGTAGCGTTACACGAGGTATAGGTATAGAGTGGCGCGCGCGGTACTATAAAATTTCGCTTCTTTCGGGCGTCCTTAGACGACACTGTTTTTACAATATCTTCACTCATGGAACCAAGATGTCATGGAAACGCTATTTTGCGTACACCCATACGGGACATCAATCGCACCTACACCAAATTACCTTCCAATTAATAAAAATATTGACGTCAAACACACCTCACTCTGATTATTATTATGGAAATACTCTGCAACAACTACTGAAACTAATTTTGATTGGCACTTAAGTGGTGCTAGTTGAAAATTTCCCAAGTAAAATAAAAATATTACTCGAACCTATTTATCTCATGTTTAACATTTTTGTAATAGGTGTGAGTTTAGCTTCAAACTCATGGTTGCGACATGACCTGTCTACACACAAAGTTTTATGAAGAAATATGTTGTCTAGGTAAGTTTTCAGGCCCAAACTTCTCCAATAATTGCTTATTCAAGAATAACAAGGACGTTATATGAGTGAGCTTGCTGTAGGTTACCGATATATTGAATGCGTAGTAAGCCTAAAACTTTTACTTCTTTCTGGGCATCAATTCCAATATTAGTATACCATAATGTATGTTACCTACCTTCAGTATGTCATACCAAATTCATCTCGATAATAACGAAGACTCCAAAAAAATTCTTATCTAGCTTTTATAAGTACTTCGTAGGTAAGTACCTAAATAAATTAGCGATCATTCACACGGTTAACGCGACGCCGATACTTTCCATACATTTATTACTGTAAGTATTCGGATGCTGAATACGGCCATATCTATCAAAAATGTATAGAAAAACAGTATTGATTTTATCATGTGAATGACCGCTTTGTAGGTAAATTTTCAAGGGCTTACCTTACGGTTTTCATTTTCTAAACCCACGCTTCATCCGATCTAAGACACGGTCTAACGAGTATCATCCTTAGTGTATGTACCTTGCTCGAGAGTTTCACCCACTGCGGTACATTACATTCCAACCACAAACGTTTAGTTTACTACATTGTTTTGCGCCGCCGCTTGCAACTTTAAACGTGCCCTCTATGCCTTGTGTTTTGCTAAATTAAGTCTTATTTAATTGTACGGTTTAAAGTATTCAGTGAAACTGCGTAATGGGTGTGTAGCTGTGTATTTTCTACCGCTTACGGCAAAGTGCAATCTGTTTTAAACGATGTTGCGTTAGCTGCATTCAAACAGTACTTCAGCACCAATTTATGTTTCTGCTTTGCACTTTTGGCATCCTTTTTGTACTGAAAACATAACACCTTTTACGATCGCATGGCGCACTGGTTCGAGCGTAGGCCGCTCAGCTCACTGCACATGGTGGTTGCGGGTTCGATTCCCACCGGGGCTAATTTCGGAAATGGCCTTTTTGTAATTTGCCCTGGTCTGGGTGTCACTGGGAGCGCCCCCAGTCCATTGTACCGTACCCATAGTACAAGCGTTTCTTAGTTTGGGACCATACAGTTGGTGTGCACAAAGTAACTAAGCTAGGAGTTTGTGATAAGATTGACTTAAGGTTGATGCGTGAGCCTATCCTTGGCGTCTTCATAATGGTAGAACCAAGCTGTAGCCAAATAACTACAGCTCATGATACGGGCTAACTCTACCAGGGTAGTACCACCCTCTCACAGAAGATCAGCGTAAAGTAGCTATTATAGCTGCGTTTCGTACGATAAGTGCCTTCCCTTCCTTCTGTTCCACTCTCCGTCAGGTCGGCAATATGGGAACAATCCTTTAGTATTGCAAGCATATATAGACTATGGTAACTGCTTAACATCAGGCGGGACGTACGATTGTTTGACAAATTTAATGTTTTTTTTCTTTCTTTATTTCTATAAAAAATGCTTTGAGGAGTTTATTAGCGTTACCACCTAAGTACCTCGTTTAACGTTTAACCTCAAGCAGTAGCATTATGTTGTTATACAGTTTTAACAAAGTTAATATCCGCAGTAATCCTTCCGCCATTAAGTCTAACCTAGAAGCGTACGTGACTAACCTCGTAACTGGAAGTTAAACAGCTAAACCCTCTTCATATCCTGAAACAACCAAGTCTTAAAAACGGTCCATTGCAAACTACTTGTAACTGTTTACTTTGATAAAGGAGTACACTTCGCATCAGAAATAAGAGAATCTTTTTAGAATATCTACAAACAAATCTAATATAACAAAATAAAATGAAATCGAAAAGTTAGGCAGGTAGGTAAAATATACAAAATGTAATTAGTTAATAAAAAAATATATCCAAATAAAAGAAATATCGCCAAACTGGCATACTGTATGGTCCCAAACCAAGCAACGCTGATGGCAATATTATGGATACCGTACAATGAACTGGCGGTGATCCCAGTGACACCTATACCTACGAAATGGCTATTTCCGATTATATTTTTTTAATATTATTTCCTACATTCAGGGTATTAGATGGTTTGATGATTAAACTAATTCTAGGAACTTGGGAAACAAACAAACAACAAGAATTCTCTTTATTTATCCAAAATCACAATATTTTCATTATTGAATTGTTTAAGGGTTTACGTCAAGAACTGTACCTACTTATAGTTCTAAACTGATAGCCCTGTTTACCAGTGTAAGCAGGTTAAACCAAGTTCCCCAGAGGTGTAAATTGTCACGTAGCGGACACGTCAGCGTTATCGCGAGCTAGCGAATGTTATCTCTACACTGATTTACTGCTCGGCTTGATTTAATTAGGGCCGTCCGCCTCGGGAGCAGAGCGGAGCAAGCTTTAAAATTGTTTTAAGAGGATATTATATCGGATTAAATATATTTTGTTAGGATGGGAATGAAGGAACAAAGAGCTAGAGCTAGTACAAGAGTGGTACTGCCTCCATTTTCTTATAGAGTCAGGATAAAATGAGCTGAATGCTCATTTGGTCCCAAAGAATTTTTAATTATTATTCAAAAATATTTGTTTGGTTCAGACGTACCTTTAGGGTGACCGTTCACTTGGGTGTTCTATAAATAAATAATAATCGCCAGACGAACACACCAACTGTATGGTCCCAAACTAAGCAACGCTTGTACTATGGGTACCGTACAATGGACTGGGGGCGATCCCAGTGACACCCAGAAAAAACCAGGAAAAATTTTCGAAATTTACCCTGACGGGAATCTAACCCGCAACCACCCGATGCAGTGAGCCGAGCGGCCTATGCTCGAACCACTGCGCCAAGCGGTCGTCAAATATTCTATAAAGCCGGCTCGCCCACTTCGACTAATAGTATCGCTACATTTTGCCAACTTCACTCGGTTTAGCTCAAATTGACTGGAAATGAAGCGATTCTATTGGTCAAAGCGGGTGGGCCCGCTTCATAGCACAGCTAAGTCGACGGCCACCCTTAGAGTACGTCCACCCGAAATAAACACCCTATGTCCACATAGCTAAGAAGGAAATTCATCTACATTTTTTATATGTTGAAAACCGGTAACCCTACTCGTGTATTATTACAATATACAATAGATAGTGTGTACCCAACCTAACTACAGTAGTTATAGTACGCACAAATACCGCATAGCTTTGTTATTCCGCTAATTAATATCGCTAATGATGATCTGTTGACGTCATAATAGATTGAGCTGATATCCAAACACAAATATAAGTGTATCTGTGATTAATAATAATGCATTTATGTTAGCAATCTATCAATGAAGCATTATAACTGTAACATTGGTAAAAATACACGTACCTAAAAACAGTGCCGTCTAGGGATGCCCGAAAGAAGCGAAGCTTTATAGTATAAAGTGTAGTAACTAAGCGTTAACGACATATACCTATAGGTGTATGTCGGTTAAATTGGTTTAAATTAAACTTAAACTCTGCACAAGTTCCAAACCCCCTATATAATAATCCCGCATAGTAATATATTCTACATAATATGTCTGCCCCAAGCAACAGAAATAACCAGAAAAAATCCTTTTCGTTATTATGAATCCGCAATCATCAGGCGGTAAGCTTTCCTTAAGCCGTTATAATTAATCAATAAGGGTATCTAGTGTTTTTTTTCCCGCGATCCATTTACACAATAAATCTTAATGATAAATCGATATGAGTAATTCATTAATTTCGTTACCTATATACATTTGTTTGTTTTCATATATTCTAGATCGGCGTTAAGTCGCTTTTTAGCTACATTTCATACCAATAATGAAAGAGCCGAGAGCTTAGCCAGACGATTAATAACGATAATAATATGATTCGTGATATGCTTCTCCCCCCTTGACTCTAACCCACTCTCCTTCAGGTCGGTAAGGTGCGAGCAATGTCATTGGTATTGCAAGCATCCGTAGGCTACAGTAACTGCTTAACATAAGGCTGGTCGTTCGCCTGTTCGCCGATTTTGTTTGTTATACAAATCTAAACAAAAAATACAAGTATAAGTATCTGCAAAAATACCTTACTTAGCTTCCGGCTCTCCCACTCATCGCACAAATCGCAACTATATTAGTTAATTTACCCCAAATCCTCTGTGTGAGGGTGGTACTACCCCGATCGAGCCAGCGCGTACCTATTATGAACTGTAGTCAGTTGACTACAACTTGATTATATCGCTGTGAGATTCACAGTCCCTAATAACGATATAGTTGAATTGACTACAGATTGACCCAATCACTGTAAGATTCACAGTCCCTAATAACGATATAGTTGAATTGGCTACAGATTGACCCAATCACTGTAAATATTCACAGTCCCTAATAACGATATAGTTGAATGAAACCTACTGTAAATAAATCTCAAGATAAAACCCACTGGTGTACAATGTATGTACACGAATTAATTAAGGGCTCCGCCTACCTACAGGAGCGCGGTGATGGATTGTGGTTCTGGAATCTAGGCCAGATAGAATTGTGGCCACTTTTGTGCGTTATATAAGGTCTTATTTTAATATTGCACGATATTTGCATAATATACAGGTTGGCTCCATCGGGATCGACCACTCTCTCACTGAAAATCGGTGTGAAGTATTTTATTTATAGCTGCGTTTCGTAATGTTATTAGAATTGCAAGCGCATCTATCTATAGGCTATAGATCAGGGGTGACCAACCGGTCGATCGCAACTATTAGTCCAGTCGATCGTGGCAAGGCAAAAAAATATAAATACGTAGAACAGACTGTCCAACTGCAGCACGCATCATCTTTTAACATTTTTCAATGGCCGTTCCGTCACGTTATTTTTCCTTTCTTATGTGATTGGTAGATCGCACAGGGTTTCGTCAGTAAACAGTCGATCTTGGGTCTAATTAAGTCGGCCACCCCTGCTATAGATAGATGGATATAGGATCATGATATATATTATTTGAATTTGTTACATAAAGAAATAATAATTATGCATGCCGCCTTAGTAAATGCCACAAATAAATAATAATATATTATATTAATTTATTAGATTACTAGCTGTGCCCACGGACTTCGTCCGCGTAGTATTTAACGTAACAAAAATTTTGGGATTATCGGGATAAAAAGTATCCTATATGTTAATCCCGGTTATAAACTATCTGTGTTCCAAATTTCATCCAAATCCGTTCAGTAGTTTTTGCGTGAAGGAGTAACAAACATACATACATACATACATACATACATACATACATACATACATACATACATACATCCACACTCACAAACTTTCGCATTTATAATATTAGTAGGATTATTATTAATAAACTCGCTTCACTAGCGCGGATTTTATTTTCTGCATGTTGAAAACAACGCCACATTCCGGGTCCAATCCAACCACAGCTAAGAATCAAATAAGCATCATAGTCGGTAAAGGCGTTTAGGAGGAAAAAAACTGCGAATACAGGAGTTTTATATAGGTATACTAGCTGACCTGACAGACGTTGTCCTGACTTTTAGGGGTATGAAAAATAGATAGTAGCCGATTCTCAGACCTACTGAATATGCATATAAAATTTCATAACAATCGGTCAAGCCGTTTCGGAGGAGTATGGTAACTAACATTGTGACACGAGAATTTTATATTTAAGAAGAACATGAATACGAGTCATATAAACCTACCTAAATTAGCTGCGATTACAAATCGTTAATAAAAAAATTACAATAGGAACTATAACAATCATACGCGGTCGTGTTTTTTTTTGTTACTGTTTCCTTCACACCCAAAAACTATATAAAACATTAACAAAGGCAAAACATTTAGTAACCGTTGAAACACAGCGCACCCCGTTACTAAGACGAATGAGCCCCGTTTGTTCCGGTTTGGCCCCATTAACCCCGCCTTTAAGATACAGCAGGGTCACTCGTCTAGGAACTAATCCCGCTGGTTGTTAATACCAATAAGTTCAGTCTCGCAACTTATTGGGGTCAAAACGGAAAGCCTGAATACTTTAGGGTTAGTTTTGTATAAATTGCCGTCTGTTAGATACCCAGATGTTGGGGGATGAATTGTTTAAACCCTGTGATATAAATTTTGGGGACAAAGTATTAGAGAGAGATTCACTAGGTACTGTGAAGGTAACGGTAATTATGGATTCCGAGCGGTGTTATTACAAAAAAGTTAACCACGTGATAAAACATACTTATGACAAATTTTATAAGTAACACTAGCTGTGCCCCGCGACTCCGTCCGCGTGGAATGTGGACCACCCTAAACATTTTTCTGAATTTTCTATAAACCTCACGGAGCCCGAGACCTTTCCAACGAATGCAAACCCGTGGAAATCGGTTCGTGCGTTCTGGAGTTATAGCGTCAGGAAGGAAAACCCGACTTATTTTTATATAGTAGAGATTATCCGTTGTATCACTTTTTGAAGTATTTTGTAATTACACGGTTAAGTTTCAATTCGTTCGATCACCGGTAAAACGTTTAGGTATATCTATTATTTTTGTGTGCGAATACTATTTTTTATATTGATATTATATAATGAGAGAAACATTTGTGGTATGGTTAGGTAGGAAAAAAACTTTGACAGTTTAGAATTAGTCCTATTAATCCATTCTCAGTAATGATATTCGTTAGCTGACACAGTCTTCACCAGTGCTAGGCGACGCGCAGGCAGTAACACGTACGACAATAGCGGTAAGAAACATTTATGACAGAATCACAAATGCATTTTTCGTGTCCTGAAAAAGTGGTGGAGCGTTCGCCTCTCGGGATTTGTGAACACGTGTGACATACGGCTCTGCTGTTTACGCAGCTAACATTAAATCTTGTTGTTCTATAAGTTAGGACTTTGAGACAGAAATTGGTCGAATTCCTTACGATTTTTAAAAGACGAATTCACAAATAGACCGATTTGATATGAAATCAATTTCGTTCCTTCGAAGGGTTATAAATTAATTCGATTGAATGTGAAATCCTTTCTACAAATTTTCACATGGACACAACGATCTTGGCTATGCTTTTGAGGTGTAATTTTGTACCGGTATGATATAAGAACGACATTTCCAAGATCGCTGTCAGATTTAAGACAGGCCTAAGTATCCAAAACATTTGTAACAGGATTTGCAACGTAAAATAATATTTATATTGCCTTTCGTTGGGCATCCCTCATGGCAGTGTCTTCACTACCATCTACACGTACCAATACTAAGGCATCGACTACATTTTTTCCCCGATTCCGAACAATCGATTTACATACGCGGGTGTCTTGGGCATATCAATAATGTATGTCGGGAATCTTCTTCGGTGCCCATGACGAAAGAGTTACGAGTAAAATAATATTCTAGAAAAATATAATGTTATAATCTTCATAGACACTACATTCAAATACTAACCTACTACTACTACTAGTAATACTTTTGATTTAAAATTTGATTACTTATTCCAAATCTAGTTTCTAGACACAAAAGGAAAAAACATCGGACTGTATAAAAATCTAATAGGGGGCAATTCATGTATCCCGGGATAATTAGTTAAAGCTAAAGATAAAATTGAATAGGTAGGTACCTGTACAAGAATATGGAAGCAGCCCGGGATTGACGACCGCTTGGCGTAGTGGTTCGAGCGTAGGCCGCTCGGCTCACAGAACCGGGTGGTTGCGGGTCGGATTCCCTTCAAAGTAAGTTGAAGTAATTGACTTTTCATAATCTGCTCTGGTCTCGTTCTCGCCAGGATCGCCCCTAGTCCATTGTTTGACACTCATAGTACAAACGTTGCTTATTTCGGGATCACACAAGTACTTACCGAAGAATTTGTATCACTCTGCATCTCTTATTATTCTCCACAAATATCTATACAAATAAATAAAATTGGAGTTTCTGTTTGTAATATCAAAATAACACCTTTTCACAAAATTCACATGGAAGTACATACGACACCTATAGCAAAAACGCGATTAAAAAATTTTTTGTTCCTCTGTCTGTCTGTCTGTGTGTTTGTTCCGGGTAATCTCCGAAACGGCTGGACCGATTTCGACGGGACTTTCACTGGCAGATAGCTGATCTTATAAGGAGTAACTTAGGCTACTTTAATTTTAGAAAAACAAAAAAAATGGGTCCTGTCGCGCGGGCTCAGAACGCGGGAGCGGGCTTTTTTGTTAAGTTAAATTCCACGCGGACGAAGTCGCGGGCTCAGCTAGTTGTGAATAAAAGAGCGTAGCAATTGCTGTAACCGTTACTACAACTTCAAATGGGTTCTTATAACAATGCACTAGTTTGTTTTTACTGTCGGTAATACAACTCAGCGCGTTCAGCACAATAGCATAGAGAACTGTCTTGAATTTTAAATTAAGAATACGTAATAATAACTTTGACCAGACTAAATACATAGATATATTAACTGCTAAAACATTGATCTAGATAGGTACCTACCTATTTAGTGCCTTATATACTACTGATGGAAAATTTCACAGATGGCGTGTGAAAAATCATATTATATAGGTTTTCATAAGTAACAGCAGCTAACGACATAGGTAGATACTGTTAAAAATCAGTACAATGAAATATCATAGCGTTCGGTACTGTCACGGTTTTTACGATAAGTCAATTACCAATGACTTCATAAGCTTAAGTATCATAGTGAAAATTCACTATGAATAAAATCATTGACTGTGAAAAATCACATGTGAAATAACAATGAAAGAAATATAATTTCACGTAATGAAAATTTGCTGAAAGTAGCAATCATTTCCATGCCTATTATATACACAAGTAGTTAGTAGCTATTACGTAAACATTTGCCGTCACAGTGATCATAACAAGTAGGTAGGTACCTACTTACATAAAGGTTAATGTAACATGCCAATAACACCAGTATTTTTTAAACTCATCAATCATTTTTGTAAATGAACACCTCGTAAACAATTTTAACGCAATACAAATCCACCCCCTTTTTTTTCATAAAGTCAATTCATCTCTCAAACTGTTAAGTAACACTTCAATGTTTAAGTAACGTTTGAGTGTATATTTGATCGAAAGCCATACACAAAAAATAAGTTTTATTACATTAACATAATATTGAGTGTTATACAAACGCGCGCTCGAAGGCGCCTACATAAATAAAGCCTATTTACAACCACAGAATCAACAAAGCTAAGAACAAAAAGAAATCCAGAGTTATGGGCGCGCGTAATGAAACTCCCCATTTCCTCTGCGTGCTTAGGAAAATAAAAAGGAAAGTATTCAAAGGAAATGCCTACTCTGAAGGCGAGATACACAAGTAAGTTGGCTCTAACATTCAAGTACTTTTAAATAAAAGTTGCCTTTTATCACTGGCTAAAACGTCCATTTCAGGCTACCTTCTAAATGGACAAAGAAAGGCGAGGTCGGGACGACACTCAAGAGCTTTCTCGATGTTACAGTTTTAGTACGACTTGTGTTGACGGTTCAGTACCTACTACCGTGGACGTGTGTCAATTTTTGAAGAGAACGTCACTTGGCCTTTTTGTCCTGATCTTATTAGTACTACTACTGCTCACAATGAGTGGCAAAATTATTTTTACAAAAAAATTCAAACAGTAGTAGTATGACGTCATTAATAAGTAGTTTCAACAAATTTTGAAAGCTTTACATTATTTTATTTGTTACTTATAACACAGCTAAGTGGACGGTCAGCCTTATGGCCACTTTGGCCAACAACATAGGCATAGACAGTAAAAAAGCTTAAATTTTCGTCAGTGGGTACAACGCTAATCATAAAACAGGCACCGAAAATAGTGCTAAACTTTTAATTTTTTTCAGCGATAAGTAAATGGTGTGTGAAACAAACACATTTCTCGCCAGTCAGCAGCGCTGCCCGCAAGGCCAATTTTATTAAAATTATGTAAGTAGATAAAACACGCAGGGGATTTCTATTGTAAACACTGTTTCAAATTAATTTGGTCGAGTTTCTTGGCCGAGAATGCTTACTTAATGTTAGCCTTACATTATTAGGTAGGCACTTTTATTTTGTCTTAACAAAAGTTAAGTGATTAGAAATATTCTTATGTAATCTTATTACTGTTTGAATTTATGCGTGTTGACGTTCTATGTAAGTATATAACATTGTGCGTGTTCTAAGTTCTGCGTAGGTGATCAAATACGATTTTAGTACTTACTTGTTTATAAGTGTTGTGTCAGAAATTTGCGTTATCGTTATTCGCGTTTTATAAAGGTTTGTCGGCGCTTGGCGCAGTGCTTTGAATATAGGCTGTTCGGCTCACTGCACCGGGTGGTCGCAGGTTCGATACCCGTGTGGGCAAATTTCGAAAATGGCCTTTGCGTAATTGGCCCAGGCCTGGGTGTCACTGGGATCGCCCCCAGTCCAGTGTAAGGTACCTATAGTAGGTACAAGCATTGCTTAATTTGGGACCATATAAGGTGTGTCAGTCTGGCGATATTTATTATTATTATTGTTTGTAGTCAACGTTCACGCTTAGTTACAAACTTTTGTACTGTAATTACTCGCATCGAGCTTCAACAGCCAACTATAATTGCAGCTAATAACAATAAAGGCTTAATACAGAAAGTTAGCTACACAGTTGCCTCCACAATACACAGGGTGCCCGGAACTTACCTGCAAAGCTACAGCGTAACTAACTACCGTCCACCCCACAGTCGCAGCGAAATTAATAATTTAACTTATGATTACTTTCTAATAACTTGTGCATGTGTATGCACTGAACTACGTTGTGCTACCAGCTCCACATCCAATCCAGGAACTCCTTCCTAAACCCTACTAACTAATAATAAATATCGCCAGACACATCAACTGTATAGTCCCAAACTAAGCAACGCTTGCACTATAGGTACCGTACAATGGACTGCGGGCGATCCCAGTGGCACCCAGACCTGGGCAAATTATGAAAAGGCCATTTGCTAAATTTGTCTCGGTGGGTATTGAACCCACAACCACCATGTGCAGTGAGCCGAGCGGCCTACGTTCGAACCACTGCGGCAACTCGAGTCAAGCGGTCGTGAAACTAGGTAATTAATACTCCGATCGGAACCACAGAATTATAACTCTGTGGATCGGTACACAGATGTGAATCCGCGAAGATTATCTGTATTTAGGCTGATGGTAAGCTTGTGTGCCGACATCGTTACATTTAAAAAAAACGAACAACGAGCGATTGATCATCGATTAAGAGTCGATTGATTAGAGTGGTACTACTCTAATACTCATTATCATGTACCTACAAACGTAGTTGTGTTCCTTGTATACAATGGAATTCAATAAGGGTTAACATTGAATTGAAATTAAAATCCATGAAAACCATAGTAGCTCTTTAATGAGTTTGTATCTACGTGCACTAGGAACCACTATCGTCTATGGTACCGCCTCATTTAAGGTGAAGGCGCCTGTCTAGCCCGCGAAATTCAAAATTTTCGAGTATTTTTATAGTTTATCCAAAATCTGAAAACATTTAAGACAACATTTTGTGATTTGCGACAAACACAGTATGCAGTGCGTTTATTAATACATTTATTTTACTCTAAATATTATCACGGTGGATATGATACTAGTAAATCACTAAATATTCAAAAATTGCCAGATTATGTGGATAGCTGTCGTTCTTGAAATGTTTTAGAGTAAGTTGGATATATATTAATAAATGCACTGCACACGGTCTTTGTCGCGAATTATAAAATGTGACTTTTATTATTGTCCGATTTTGAAAAAAATCTAATAAACCTCAAAAAATTTGAACTTCGCGGGCTAGGTGGGCGCTTTAGCTTTAAGTATAAACGTTGTATAGCGGGTGATTAGTGACACACCGAAATATCTCTTTCTTTCATTAGTAATTTGATATTTTAATGAAGCAGCCAAAGCATGGTTTAACTGCTCAACCTCTCAACAACATTTAGAAGTTAAAGCTCAAAGCTTAATCATAAATTCATCTATATATGGGAAGTGGATCTGCAGCTCGCGTTCTCGCGACCTGAATGTAAAGCCAACTTAACAAGATATTTTAAAGGACAGCACCTGTCCGCTGGAGCCGAGAAATTGAGCGACAATTGAATTTAATGGGCATCGCAAAGTTATTCCATTTTACAGGGCTTCAGGTAAAAAAGTTAGACTATTCGCCGCTTAGTTATAAAATAACTTTGTAGCGAAGCTATCACCGGAGGGCGAAAGGTGTGTAAATTATTTTATCGTGGAAACTAATCCGGTAGATACCTACTTGTAATTTACGGTGTACAATTTGTATTGTTACCTACCTTCCTGTGTAATAGAAATATAAATAGACTCATATGCATTACTAGCTGTGCCCGCGACTTCGTCCGCGTGGAATTTAATTGACAAACTTTCATACAAACTTTCATCCCCTATTTTATCCCCTTGGGGGTAGAATTAATCAAAATCCTTTCTTAGCGGATGCCTACGTCATAACATCTACCTGCATGCCAAATTTCAGCCCGATCCGTCCAGAGGTTTGGGGTGTGCGTTGATAGATCACTATGTCAGTCAGTCAGTCACCTTTGAGTTATATACTAGGTGATACAAAAAGGGTATACTATTTTTTTTGCAACTTAACTTTGTAAATCTCAAACTATCGGCTTTGTGGGACAGTTGAAGTACTAAAGGTTTTGTAGACTTGTGAAATCGGTCAACAGCTGTATTCCTATAACACCTTTTGTTTTTCAAGTTCCCTCCAAAGCTGATGGTTTTAGAATTACAAAGTTAAGTTTTGAAAAAAAAAGTATACCCATTATGTGTCACCTTGTATATTTAGATGTACCGTGTATACATATATACGTAGTAACACGGGTATTTGTAGATAAGTAAAACCTAAGCATATAGAGCTGCATACTTTTTATTTGATTTGTTTATTTATTTTCTACGTGGTTTATTTTTTACCAAAGCACTATTATATTTGTCTCGGTGGACGTAAATCTTGGACATTTGAATGTTGCAATTTGGACTAATGCTATTGATTAGGCATTGACAACGTGGAAGGTCTAAGGACTGTCACCAAAGTGTCACCAGAACGAAACAGAATCAATGTTTGAGTGTTCGGGGGACGGAGTTTTCCTACTTCCATTAATTAAACAAGAAGATCGGCTAGATAAAGGACTATAAATCTGAATGATGAATAGGTAGGCTCACGATAGGGATCCGAATTGTAAATTGCTTATTTGTGCGTAGGTATTCGGGATGGGTGAAAATGTCTGGTAAAATGTACCGCGAACGTTTTTAGAGAGGTTTTGGCGAGTGATAAATAGGCTGTCACGGTGCGTCGGGCTATTACCATTGAGTGGGATAATTAGTGGTATTGAAAGAAGCGGCTGTTGTATAGCTGATAGGTTTCTAGCGTTGTGACCCGCTACTTCCTGATTTAGCATCAAATCATTGAATAAATCTATCTCTAAGGTTTTAACCGACTTCGAAGAAAGGATGGGGTTCACAATTCGATTGTATTGTTTACATAAATAAATCAATAATGACCACTTATAAACTGCAATGTAAATTAAAACTAGGCTCGAGCACGCATTTCATGCTAAAATCAATTTTAGATGGTTGAAAATGTTTGCATGAAAATATTGATGGAAAATTCCAACTCTGGGGATCCAGAATCATGACTTGAATCAATGGTATCAGTTTTCGTTACGATGCCTCTTACACCCTGTATATAACTAGCTGGTGATAAAATAAAAATAACCTAAGTGACTCCTAGTAACATCAGCTATTTGCCAATGAAGTCTCATCAAAATTAGTCCAGCCATTTTGAAGACAAGCCGGAACAAATACACAGACAGATACAGACAATTTTTATTTTTTACATGGTAACCGTTACCGGTTATACGTAGCTACCGTATATCTTAAAAATAAATAAAATTGGAGTGTCTGTTTGTAATATCAAAATAACACGTTTTTACTAAATGCATATGAAAGTACATACGACACATATAACAAAAACGCGATTAAAAAAATGTTTGTCTGTCTGTCTATCTGTCTGTCTGTCTGTCTGTCTGTCTGTCTGTCTGTGTGTTTGTTCCGGGTAATCTCCGAAACGGCTGGACGGATTTTCATGGGACTTTCACTGGCAGATAGCTGATGTTTTAAGGAGTAACTTAGGTTACTTTAATTTTAGAAAAACAATTAGGGTTCCGCGTAAAAAAATAAAAACACATGATATCAAAGAGTATCTCGGAAACGGCTGAACCGATTTTGACGGGACTTTCACTGGTAGATAGCTGTTGTTATAAGCAGTAACTTATGCTACTTATATTTTAGAAAAACAAAATTAAAAAAATGGGTCCTGTAGCGCGGGCTCAAAACGCGGGAGCGGGCTTTTTTGTAAAGTTAACTTCCACGCGGACGAAGTCGCGGGCTCAGCTAGTATTTTCATAAGCACTTAGTAAGAAGCTGTTATTTCACCATTACAAACAGACACTTAAATTGTATTATTTTTGTATACCTACTAGATACGAGAGCTAGGTAGAGCCTCAGAGCAGGTACAAAGCTTATAGCATCTCTACCTAGATATTTCTCAAATCCCCAACAAATCCCACATGAATATAACACATTGGAAGTTAGCTTCTACAATACCGTGGAGGCGGAGAATTAGCCGATAATGCGCCTCTATTCCCGTCTGCTCAGCGTTAGGCATTCTGTGCGGACGAGATAGCGCTCCTAGCGTTAATACTTCGGTAAGTCTGGCCCACCGTCCGACGGGCTTAGTCTGGGTAGAACCGCACTTTCAAGAGGTAATGAAGCGGAGTCGTTACTCCGACTCGCTGAATACCAAACAAACTAAACTAGAATTGAAATGATCGGTTTATGTCTACTGAACATAACCTTAGTAGAATATACGAAATATGGTTGATCCCAAAGTTGTACATAACAAACTAGGGGGCTATCCATAAATTACGTCACACGAATTTCATGATTTTTTGACCCCTCCCCCGTCCTTGTCATAGCTGGTCACATTTGTGAGACCCCCTACCTAGTGCGATGTCACAAATTTTGCAATTGTACATTTAGAAATTAAAACAGCACTTCCGACATTTTTATTTCCATTTAAATTATTTTTCAATAAAATGAACGTCAAAAAATGTTATGTCACAAAATTTGGGACCCCTCCCCCCCCTTGTCACACAATGTCACACTTCGTCGACCCCCTCCCACCCCCGTAACGTGTGACGTAATTTATGGATGGCCTCTTAGTAGGTTCCTACTATGTATAAGTAAGTCGAGATACTTAAGAAAGTATACAACCTTTTTATTGTGAATTCACGCTCATTTTAAAGGACAGTTTAATAAACCGATCTAAAGTCTTGTACACTTTTAATATGTCATTTTGAACTGGAATGACATTTCTAAGATCGTTCTAAGACTTGAGATGGATTTTTTTATATAGACCAAGTTACTGAACCCATTTGTCTATACTTATTTCCTGACTAGCTGAGTCCGCGTGGAAATTAACTTAACAAAAAACCCGCTCCCGACTTCTGAGCCCGCGCGACAGGACCCATTTTTTTATTTTTGTTTTTCTAAAATTAAAGTAGCCTAAGTTACTCCTTTTAACATCAGCTATCTGCCAGTGAAAGTCCCGTCAAAATCAGTCTAGCCGTTTCGGAGATTACCCGGAACAAACACAGACAGACAAAAAATTTTTAAATCGCGTTTTTGCTATAGGTGTAGTATGTACTTTCATATGCAGTTAGTGAAAAGGTGTTATTTTGATATTACAAACAGACACTCCAATTTTATTTATTTGTATAGATACGTACTTACCTACGTATTCAAACTTAACATTCCGCCTTCCAATAATGAGGTGTAACCCAGACAGACAGTTTAATCAATGAGGTTGCCTCAAGAGGAAGACTAATCAAGCAGACTGACGTAACTGCAGGCAATTTCACGGTACTAATGTGATGTATCAGCGCTAAGAGGTAGCTCTGTACTAATTCCCCAAGTCGCTAGTCGTCTCAATTCGGTAGCTTGCAATTGGGGTGACCAGGTGTTATAGCAGCGTAATAGGAATTATTAGGCTTTTAGTTAGTAGTCTCATAAATAATAAGGATTTTTCCCAATGAAACCTTTCATTCAGGCCCGTATTAGATAATAAATTCATCGTAAGTCTGAAAGCGATCTGGAAATGTCATTCTAACGTTATACCAGTACCAAAATGAAACGTCAAAAGCGTACGCTAGATCGCTATCACACTTGATAATATATAGATTTATTAATACGGACCTAACATAGGATTTTAAGGAATTCGTAAAAAAAAGTTTTTTTTGATTTGTAAATCCTATTTCGCCCAATAGTATAAAACAATTCAAATTCAATATTTGTGTAGCGTTCCGGTATTGGACCGAATAACTTTAAGCTTAAAGTAAATGATACCAACCATCGTTTTTGAGGCGCAATAGAGAGCAAGTAATGTTTACGGAACATCCAATAAGACAGTCACCCTACTAGTCATGTCAAAGCAACACGCATCACTTCCTTGATTAGTGACGTCAGGCTAACCGGTCTAATTTCTTTCAAACGCTTATATTTTAAGCAAGTACGTATCTATAAATTGTGATGTACAATAAAAAACCTTTCATTTTAACTTCTTTATATTTTTCGAGATTTTTTGAAACATCGAAATAAACTGTCAAAATATACAGTACTACATCTAAATTCATTTGTTTGCATAAAATTAGTTCTAGCGTTTTAAATAAGAATACATTAAAAATAATTTAAATTACATTATAATACACTGTTCACAATCTTGTGGCACTGTTTCCATGGAATATTTTGTTCAATGACGATTTTAGAACCTATTTAAAGTGCCTTCAGACTTACCGCTTCAGTTTTCATTGGCTAGACTTATGGTGTAATTTTTGGCCGTTCGGGCAAGTGTTAAGGCACTCAAAACATTTACTTAGTAAAACTTAGGAAAGTATCTGGTACTTTAATGTTTTGATAACATGGACTGAAAGTGAAAAAAAAACATACCAATTTATTTCAAAGCAATTTTAAACAAATGAACATTTAAAATTCAATACAAAACCTGTAAATGTAGGTATGTAGATTTGACAGCTGCACAAAAATACAAAACGGGTCGCTCGCACAGTTTTTGTAAAACATTTTGACTCGTTTTATTTCACGGTCAATAAACAAGACCAAATTGAATTACACAAACTAAACGGAATTTCACGTCATCCATTTACACAATTTACAAGGCCAACATTAAATACACAAACGCAATTATTAAAATGCATAGAAACAAGTGTTTAATAAATACATAATAAAGACAAACACTAATCGATTAATGAAAACTGAATTTGAAAAAACTGTGCACCAATTTCAATGGATTAAATAATTTTATAATTCGTGTAGGAAATTAAATAGGGCCCACGTGTGGCAACGCACACACGAGATATAGAAAAGTAAAGCATTGTTCTCAAAACTCGGTTTTAAGACTTTTACTTTTTGCTTTAAGCTGAGCCCGGCCGTTTTATAAACAAAAATTTGTTCGACGAATATAGAAAAAAAAACACAAGACAGCATGCTACACACACGCATTTAAGTTATAAAATATATTCAAAATGCAACCATTGTGACTGGAAGCGTGACGCTTCATATTCGTAGGAACACAAAATCTAAATAAATTAACGACAAAATTTCGGTTTCGAAACTTGTACTAATTATAATAATGCTAGAGCGCAGTTGTATAATCTACTTGATATGATCGCTATAATTATATGCGATTAGGTGTTTATTCGTATAATAATACGTGCAATGGGGCTGTATCTACTACGTCTTGACCTGGACCTAGACCTTGACCTTGACCTTGAACTTGACCTTGACCTTAGATGTACTGACAATGACCTCGGCCAGAGTTGTAAATTTCATTGTACATTTCGGTCATATTTTAATGTAACAATAAACAATCATTCAACCACATTATGACCTTGAAGAACATTCAACAAAAAATAAGTGCATTCATAGCTAAAAAAATGACGTGTCCTTTGTCCTTTAGCATTGAAGATTGCTTACCTGGATTTGCAATTAGTTTCCCCAACAATATTTTATTAAATTAGATTATATTGAGTCATGATTTTTTTACTATGTTCTCAACCTTAAGATCATTGTCCTAGTTTTAAATAATGAATAGCCTTGATTCAGATAATCGCATAGAACATTTATTTAACCAACTGCGCTCTAACATCGATTGATTGATTACGAATAAAAACAAGCTTACAGTTAGTTTTGTGCAATAATTTGATAACGCCTAACTACTGAACCGCACATGGCACGTCGCGAGATATTCTCTTATTGTACTTTACATCTAAATATTTCATCGTTGTCCTTCCAATATCGATAGGTAAACGATACCTATTTACAAATTAGCACCTATTTATTAGTTGATAAAGACTATTTTTAAGTACTAACAAGTTCGTAAAAAGAATGTCCTTTTTATTTAGCAATGCAATATAGTTTCACCACTACTGACGGTGTGTTCGAACTTGTCGTTTTAAAATGACTGTTCTTAAATCATAATTTATGCATTATTAAAATTATTCTCCAAACTGACGTTAGCGAGTGAGCGATTGTGTTGGGAATCAATAAATCATTGCATTATTCTGACTATGAGCGTAAACAACTTTTGCCATAGAAGGTCCATTCAGGAATTTCTCGTAGGTAACATTTACTAATGCTTACCTATACAGGGTGTAAGGGGCATCGTAACGAAAAGTAATAATTTTTTTAAACATTTTTAATTGATTTCAGCATGACATGCACGCTCGAGCGTATTGAGTCTTAATTTACATTGCAGTTTATCTATAACTAGTAATAATTCATTTTTAATGTAAAATCACTTGAGATAGATTTGTATACCTAATGATCCTACTAATATTATAAATGCAAAAGTTTGTGAGGGTGGATGTATGTATGTATGTATGTTTGTTACTCCTTCACGCAAAAACTACTGAACGGATTTGGATGAAATTTGGAACACAGATAGATTATAACCGGGATTAACTTATAGGATACTTTTTAACCCAATAATCCAATACTACGCGGATAAAGTCGCGGGGCACAGCTAGTATCATAATAAAATCAATTTTAAAATGCTGAAAAATTTGAGCATAATACATGAAAACATCGAAGGAAAATTCCAACTCGGGAAGTCCAGAATCATAAGTTGCATCCATGGTATTAGTTTTCGTTACGATGTCCCTTACACCTTGTAGAGCTAAGCCTTTTAATTGGTCATACAACGGAAGTGAATTCAGGATAGTGTGTTACCGTTGCAGTTGGAAGATCGCTCGCTCGCCTACTTTAAATTGGCCAATCCTTTAAAGAGCTAAATGAACATTTTGAGACTTACAATAAAAAAAAACAGTAGGTAACTAAATATTCTTAACACTTAAGTCGAAACGACACTTGATTTAACCTATTTTCTAATGATGAATGCGAATGGGCTTGGCAAGAACGTGCGGGTGTTAGTTTTTCATAGAATGTCAATTAATATAGTCCGTTCATTTCACGAATACGTGTGGATTATTGCAAATTGACCCATATACCAGTGTCATAAGAAGGCCAATGTCATACCAAGGATCTATGTGAAATGACCGAACTATACTTCAAGTCCTTGTTGTCGCAAAAAGAAAACAGTAAGTCGTCTTGGTAAACATTATATCGAGCTTAATTGAATAATTAGTCGATATTATTAACAAATGCAACAAAAAAAGTGTAAGAAAATGCAAAAACATCTCCATAATGGATCCTTTAGACCAGCTGAAAGCAAAATCTATCAGTTAAACTATATTTTTAGACTCATTACTGTTATCGGCAACTATTCGTATTATAAAAACCATTCACAATTAGAAAATGAGTATCTTAAATGCAATGTTTTAATAACAAATCCAACACTAGAAAATTCAACTTTAGCACACTGCACTGTAAGTTTAAATTGGTACGTTACAACGAAAGAGGTTGACACGCTATTGCTAATTGCGTCTCTACATTAGTGCTTTACCCGAGGTGTTCATAAAACGACCAGCTCCGATTGGCCCTTCCATTGAGCGTGTAACATCTTCAAATGATCGTGAGCTCTCTTAGTTATATTTAAAGTCGGTTCTATTTCTAACAAACCACTCTCTCCTATTAGACTGAGTCCGGCCAGACCGAGATACGTGTGCATCGGGTCTGTGCACGTATCGGGCCATTTCGAGAATCCCCCCACCACCGTATCCTGGGTCTCGTAGACATATCTTCTGTTGCTACCATAGTTCGTGTATTGTAACATGTCTAGGATTTTCAATGATGCTCCTACCCAGAAACTGTAGCAGGTGTCGACGGGCTTGTTGGGTCGTCCTTGGAAGCCGTCGACTTGTCGGAACAGGAGCCATCGCTTGAGCCCTTCAGTTTGTTGCTCGGTTAGCTTGTGCAGTTGGTTGGTAAGGCTGAGTGTGGCGAGGGCGCAGTACGTGGTGCCCCCATGGGACTCCAGCTCTGGACACTGCGCGATGCCGTAGTCGTAGCCCTGAAATAATGAGGATATTTTTAAACACAGATCACGAATAATGTACTGTCATAGAACGACTCAGTTTGCATCATACAGAATGATGAGTGTGAGCGAAAAATCAAACCCGGCCATTCTACCCCTCCCTCTGTCCCAATTTTTTTTCATGTTGGCAACGTGCGAGCCTTTATTGAGAGTATTGCAAGCATCTATAGGATACGATAACTGTTTTATATAAGGCGAGTAGTATAATTGTTCGCAACATTATAAAAAAAAAAAAAAACAAACCTGGGTGTACTTAAAAGCTAGAAATAACTGGGGTACTTGTAATTTCTTTCATTAAGAATCAGTGCCGATTCAAGTAAGTAGGGGTAGGTACCCAAGAAGTAGTCCTACCGTAGGCTAAAGACGGATCAACATCGGTCCACAATTCACGGAGAAACCGGTGAACATACATACATTAAAAAAAAAACATACAGACGAACACAGAACCTCCTCCTTTTCTGGAAGTCGATTAAAGACTTGGGACCAGACCGTGACGGGTGATACTCACGATAGACTTGATGATATAGTCCGTAGCCTTGTCTATGTCGAAGCCGGACCAGTCGTCGAGCATGTAGCTGACGCACGCCGCGCAGTACACGAACCTCATGTCCGACTCGCAGCCGGACAGCGTCGCTGAGAAGTTCCCTTCCTCCGTCTGAAGCGCTTTCACACCTTTGACAACAACATCATTACATAGTATAAAACAAAGTCACTTGCCGCCGTCTGTCTGGGAACTTATTACGTTAGCTACTTCAATCGCAATAGAAAAGCAAAGGCGAGCGATTGAAAGCTAATTAGCTTTCAAACGCTTGGGCAAATATTTGGTATTCCACTAGCGACTGACTTGCGAGTGATACAAGGTACTCTGTCGAAATCGTGAAGCTCGGTGTCAGCCGGTGGTTAGTAGATTACGGAAAAACGTCAAAAGCAGAGCGTTTGACAAGCGTTTGCTTTTCTATTCCGATTTAAGTAGCTAACGTAATAAGGGCCCTGTCCCTATGTATGCTTAGATCTTTAAAACTACGCTTTAAGCTACACACGGATTTTGATGCGGTGTTTTTAATAGATAGAATGATTAAAGAGGAAGGTTTATATGTATAACTAGCTGTGCCCGCGACTTCGTCCGCGTGGAATTTAATTGACAAAGTTTCATACAAACTTTCATCCCCTATTTTCTCCCCTTGGGGGTAGAATTAATCAAAATCCTTTCTTAGCGGATGCCTACGTCATAACATCTACCTGCATGCCAAATTTCAGCCCGATCCATCCAGTGGTTTGGGCTGTGCGTTGATAGATCACTATGTCAGTCAGTCAGTCAGTCAGTCAGTCAGTCACCTTTGAGTTATATATATTTAGAAGATACATGCATAATATAGTAGAGAAACACTGATAATTTATTGCACCGGTGCGAAGCCGGGGCGGGTCGCTAGTTTTAATATAAATGCAACGTTTAAATATAATGAACTAGCTGTGCCCCGCGACTTCATCCGCGTAGTATTGGATTATTGGGTTAAAAAGTATCCTATATGTTAATCCCGGTTATAATCTATCTGTGTTCCAAATTTCATCCAAATCCGTTCAGTAGTTTTTGCGTGAAGGAGTAACAAACATACATACATACATACATCCACACTCACAAACTTTCGCATTTATAATATTAGTAGGATATTCAGTGTTTCAAAAGTCCGAAATAATAGTGACGTGGGGGTTTGGACGACTATCGGATATAATAATAATAATCTTTATTATTATTATTATTCCTGCCGAAGATAGTTGTATAATACTGATTATGGCAGGTGTCCGATTCCTTTGCAATAGCACAATCCCCAGTCTATCTAAACTCCATCAATAGAAACTTTTTTAATAGTTCCTGCACCTGTTGGGGTCAAGTCGCTCTCTATGTCCCATCATTTGCAGCGGTTGACCGGAACATGTGCCTAACATGACAATAAACTTCTCACAAAGGGCCTCTACATATTGGACCTATGTCCACATGCAAGCCTTCCAAAGGACCGGGCAGAGCCCGTGATACAGAGAGACATAATCTTTATTGCCAAACAGAATAATTCTCCTAATCCTAGAATATGGTGACACGCAAACTAGGAAAACGTCCGTATCTTGCGTGTCTAGTTAAATTTATAGACAGGTAACATTAACATTTTGAGATAGGTAAACTAAAGTAATACAATAGAATTAGAGTGAAAATTAAACTTTTTTTTTATATTCATCATAGGTTGTGTCGTATTAATTACTAGCTGAGCCCGCGACTTCGTCCGCGTGGAATTAAACTTAACAAAAAAGCCCGCTCCCGCGTTCTGAGCCCGCGCGACAGGAGCCATTTTTTTTAAAATAAAAGCAGTCTAAGTTACTGATTATAATATCAGCTATCTACCAGTGAAAGTCCCGTCAAAATCGGTCCAGCCGTTTCATAGATACTCTTTGATTTCATGTGTTTTTATTTTTTTACGGGGAACCCTAATTGTTTTTCTAAAATTAAAGTAGCCTAAGTTACTCCTTAAAACATCAGCTATCTGCCAGTGAAAGTCCCGTCAAAATCGGTCCAGCCGTATCGGAGATTACCCGGAACAGACAGACAGACAGACAGACAGACAGACAGACAGACAGACAGACAGACAGACAGACAGACAGACAGACAGACAGACAGACAGACAGACAGACAGACAGACAGACAGACAGACAGACAGACAGACAGACAGACAGACAGACAGACAGACAGACAGACAGACAGACAGACAGACAGACAGACAGACAGACAGACAGACAGACAGACTGACAGACAGACAGACAGACAGACAGACAGACAGACAGACAGACAGACAGACAGACAGACAGACAGACAGACAGACAGACAGACAGACAGACAGACAGACAGACAGACAGACAGACAGACAGACAGACAGACAGACAGACAGACAGACAGACAGACAGACAGACAGACAGACAGACAGACAGACAGACAGACAGACAGACAGACAGACAGACAGACAGACAGACAGACAGACAGACAGACAGACAGACAGACAGACAGACAGACAGACAGACAGACAGACAGACAGACAGACAGACAGACAGACAGACAGACAGACAGACAGACAGACAGACAGACAGACAGACAGACAGACAGACAGACAGACAGACAGACAGACAGACAGACAGACAGACAGACAGACAGACAGACAGACAGACAGACAGACAGACAGACAGACAGACAGACAGACAGACAGACAGACAGACAGACAGACAGACAGACAGACAGACAGACAGACAGACAGACAGACAGACAGACAGACAGACAGACAGACAGACAGACAGACAGACAGACAGACAGACAGACAGACAGACAGACAGACAGACAGACAGACAGACAGACAGACAGACAGACAGACAGACAGACAGACAGACAGACAGACAGACAGACAGACAGACAGACAGACAGACAGACAGACAGACAGACAGACAGACAGACAGACAGACAGACAGACAGACAGACAGACAGACAGACAGACAGACAGACAGACAGACAGACAGACAGACAGACAGACAGACAGACAGACAGACAGACAGACAGACAGACAGACAGACAGACAGACAGACAGACAGACAGACAGACAGACAGACAGACAGACAGACAAATAATTTTAAATCGCGTTTTTTTTAATGGTTTCGTATGTACTTTCATATGTATTTAGTGAAAAGGTGTTATTTTGATATTACAAACAGACACTCCAATTTTATTTATTTGTATAGATAAAATTGGTGACGTAATAAGGTAATAACGTACACTTATTACTAACATGATAATATATTAAGCAAACCAATTATTACTTATATATCTCCTACGAATAATTGTTAATTAATGATGACTCACAGTAATAATCAGTAATAATCACAGTAATAAACATTGGATAAATAAATATAATATCGACAAAAAACATAGGAATATGGGCTTGTCGTAGTGGTTCGGGCATTGGCCGCTCGTTTCACTGACCCGGGTGGTGCGGGTTCGATTCCCGCCGGGGCCGCCTGTTCGTAATTTAGTGTCCTTGACTAGGTGTCACCGAGATCACCCCCAGTCCATTGTACGGTACCCATAGTACGAGCGTTGCTTAGATAGCGACCATAAAGTTGCTGGTGTCTGACGATATTTATATATTTTTTTTATTACCTTCAACTAAAGCCTTCCTATTTACCCTCGAGAGGTCATCGCCCAACGCCAACAGTATACAGAGTCCCGTGTAGGTCATGGCGAGGTGGCCGCATCGATAGTGGTTGTTAGGAGGCTCCAATTCTATGTTAATCGTCGACGATCCTTGGAAACCGCACATCGTCATGTCGCCGGCTGAAACAGGAAAATTTAGGCCTGTGGATGTGGGGTCATGAAAAACTGGCTTAGTGACCAACTGCGCTTGTATCAAAGTCAGTCAAAGCGTTTATTTTGTTTAGGCCTACGGGTTCACTTACAAATTGACAATGTTACGACCTCGCGACCTCGACTGAGAAGATCCGGGAAGAAACTCAGCGGGCTAGTCTTTTACAATTTTTATGTATATTTTTTTTAATCACCAGTTGCATATATAATTAATAACAACAAAGAGCAGTAGATATTAATGTAAATTAAATATATTATTAGCTCCAGTGTTTTGCCTTTTGAGATTACCAAGAATTACATACCTAAATGAATTCGGACTAGTGGGCTGAGGTACTCGTATCTCATAAACGCATTGCGTCATAAAAGCCGTTAGTCACTATACGCATTTTGACACAAACACTACGCATTTACGCTATAAGTCATAAACGCTACACGTGACAAGTGTCGTCTCAAATATCGTAACTAAAAGTATAATATACGAGTATTAGGTATAGGTACATTGATTTCTTTAAATGAAAATATTTACTTCAATAATACCTACTACTAATACCTATATTTCGTAGCCAGTGATTTACAAATCTAATTAAATAAGCAGACAGTTGCTTAACATGCCCTTGTAAAATCATCTCAAAAAAATCTTTTATGCAGTCATAAAAGATAATTAGAACGTGAAAAGAACAATAAGTACCAATGATACACAGTACCTATAATAAAAAGTACCTATTAAGAATTGTATAAGTAGTTCCTTAACAAGGCTGAATTTATGGAAGACACCTTTAATAGTCATTATATTAAAAGCCATTTAATACTATCCCTAATTAAATGACAGAGCTCGACTGGCATAAAGATAAACATAGCAATAAAATTAAACTGAAACATGTTCAAACACATGTACGAGATAAATAACTCCTATGTGTATTTGTTTATTAGAGGCATGTTTACGACAGACATACCTACATTCTGTCAACACCTTTATTTACCCTAAGTGTTGAATGACCTCATAGTTTAATAACTTGTCCCTTTAACCTGGCATACACAAATAACTTATTAATAAATTAAATAAAATAATTATTATCATACCTACTTTTTTTTTCAAGGGTTGCTTAAAGTTATTTAGAAAGGTAAAGGTGGTATGAAATTCTAAAGGTGATATCTGGGTCGTTTGATAATAACAATAATTTAACAATCTGTCTCGCTCCCTCTAATATGCTTAATGGTAGCAGTAGTAGAGGATGTCATTTTTAACATGTAATTTTTTTTTTTGTAAGAAGAACAGTTTTAACTATACCTACGGAATGTCATAGACAATTGAATTGATTTATTCGTAATATATAAGCTTTTTTAAATGTAGACAATATAGAACATATTAAATAAATACATATTATTTTGTTACTAGACTGCACGTAAGCAGGTAGCAAACTATCGATATTTCGCAATTCGTTGGCACGTTCCTATTGTTGACTGACTTCTATGACGCGGCGACTCAGATGATAACGGCCGTACTATATTATATTTCGCCTAGGGCATACATAACATACATACAAGATACTATCACGCCCTGTATTCCCCGAGAGGGTAAACAGAAGTGCACTGCAATGCACCCATTCGCCGATAGCAATTTGGTCCCAAAGTAATAAAGCCATTACAACTGAGGCCATTTAATGTTGCATTACAATAAAAGTTTGTTTACCCATAAATAGAACCCAGCACCCAGTGTTCCTGGGTTCCCAATGTTATGTTGGACGGCCGCTTAGCGCAGTGGTTCGAACGTAGGCCGATCGGCTCACTGCACATTGTGTTTGCGGGTTCGATTCCCGCCGGGGCAAATTTCGGAAATGGCCTTTTCGTAATTTGCCCAGGTCTGGGTGTCACTGGGATCGCCCCAGTCCATTGTACGGTACCCATAGTACAAGCGTTGCTTAGTTTGGGACCATACAGTTGGTGTGTTCGTGCTACAGTTGCTTTCGTGGTACACATACCACAAAAGCAAAATAACATTGGTTCAACATTTAAAAAATTTAATACACATCTCGTAACAGCGTTCAAGGTGAACAACTCACTTTTAATTTATAATTTACACTTTACCACAGAGGTCATGCTCTTGCCACAAATACCTCTTTAAATGTCCCTATAATTCAAACAGAAATTACGTAGTTAGCACTAGAAGACAATCTCATCTCTTTAAAATTGCAACAGTAGTACCTATTGCCTTTTTATAACTACCCACACTCCCCAGGGGAGGCAATCGTGCCGATCATGCCGATTCTTACAGACGAAAACCCTACCTACATGGACACGTCGGAGGGGCTTTGGTATCTCCATAAAGAATGCACCTACTATTATTACTCTTACCCAAAATATTTAATTAAATTACTTAATTTATTTATAAAAATGGGGGTATTATTAGGTTGGGATAGTCTGTTACTGCTCTAATGGTCTGTTAATATTTTGGTGAGATCAACTCTGAGGCCTCTTCCTTCCTTCTTCAATAGTTCATACAAACTTGATACAAATTGGAGTTTGTGCGAGCAATGCCAAATAGAATGAGGGCTAACACAGTTCTAAGCTAGATCATTATAAAAGATGAATAAAAAAGTGTAAAAGGTGAAGAACATGACATGTTTTAAAGTTATAGCCCAATTATATAATATATAGTTTATATATATATAGTTCAATTATATAATAGGTCTTAAATACCATTTATTTTTCAAAATTTCCCAAAGTTCAAAAGTGAAGATATAAAAAATATTAGGAACACACTTTGACTCGCTATTATTATATAGTTTCTACTTACTTTCTTTGTTGGGATGGACTTGTAACTGGTAAATCCATTCTATTATCCTGTACCTAAGGTCTTGTGAGAGTGATGATACAGCTCCTAGGACATCTACGCCGGATACAGCAAAGTAAGCTATTGTGACCCTGAAATTATAGGGATACTGTTACTAATTCTGTAAGTGCACAAACTAGACTAGTCCACACACACAAAGTAGACAGTTTCACAATCCACAGATATATTTATTCTACAAATTTGTATGTTTTCACAGAATAACTGTCATATGCACACAATCAAACAATCTTAGCATGTATTTTTCAAAATTGATGGAAGATGTTCCTATAATAACTTAACATGAGTATTAACATTTTTTTACCCAATACCATTTGGGAAACTACTCATTCTGTATTATAAATATATATTTAAAAATGAAACATTAAAAAGGCATGCCAAGATTGTTTACTAAACCCACATCCTAATGAAAAATACACCTTATATGTAAACAACAGTCACTCCAGAAAATATTCAAGTAGAATAAATAAGGCCTATTCATAAATCTGCTACCATTCTAAGGTACAGCCTAAAATATAATGCTATTCTTAAAAAAAAAGAATATACTCTCAAATCAAACCGTGTTTCATAGTGAAAGTGGTTAATATTAATGTGTCCTAGCTTATAGATAGTTGAGATAATTACCTTGTGGTATCGTGCGATGACAAGGACGACGGTAAAATATTAAGAAATCTCATGAAGTACTTCACGTGCTGGCGGTGAGCCATCATTTTATTCTCTTCACTGTTCATTTTAATAATTTTATAGGTCACTTTTCCAAATTTCTAACAAAAACTCAAACAGTTAAAGTTTTAATATGTTCAATCTATATGTTTTCATCAGTTATTCACTGTAAGAAATTAGAATACGTGTGCTTTGCAAATTTGAGAAAATTGCTGGAATAAATCAATACTTAGGTAGTATTTTTCATTTTTATTTTAGTCTACTTGTAATTTTAGAATCTCGAAAATGCATAAAATGCCACTGTGACACACAAGTCCACACAACCTATTCCAAATGTTTTTTAAAAATAAGGCAAAATGTGCTCTATTTCGTCTGACTACGACTTTTGTCAATGTCAGGGAGGGTGGGGCGTCGAATGTCAACTTGACATTGTCAAAAAATAAATGCGCGTTCATTCTAAAGGGTATTCAAATTGCGATCACAAAATTTAAGATTTCCCAAAAAAGATGTAGGTACTAACGTAGTATTGTATTCTCTTTGGTAGGTACCCTGAAATATGCGTGTTGTCAAAAAAGGTAATATGTTTTTTTGGGAATATTACGTCCAGTATAAACGAAAACGTACAACAAGCTTACTATATTTTGCAAGCAACATTCAGACACCGGCACTAACGAAATAGCCGTGAGCTCTATTATATTCTCTTTGGCCGTGAGTTTACTCTGGCAAAATATTTCATAAATTTGTACTGTTTTCTCTATTTTTTTAATGAAATTAAGATAACACATCGACATTCAGGAAAAAAATATAAGTGAGTAGCGTTCGAAGGTTTTGAAAATAATTTTCACCGATATGCTTACCCAGGGGGATATTCACAGTCGATGGAAAGTTTTCCGTGGCTGAAACGACTGCCTTCATCCTTCTTCTAATTCATTTGTAAAACAAGGATGGAAGCTCGTATTTCTGAAATCGGAAATTTCCATCGACTCGAATGATTACCCCCATCTGGCCCACACACACGCAGGCATGTCAGCCAGCGTTGGAATAAACAGTCAGCCAAGCTGAGGTAAAGTATATAAGCTTCATGGCAGAGGCAATTCTATGTACTATGATTGGTTCCCCTTCCGTATATTTTTGACAAACAATCTATGTCAACAGGTCTACGTTTCTCTCTGGTCTTTTTCATGGCTGACGTTCACGGAATCTAACCGCAGTCATGAAGGTTCTCATAATGTTTTTTCATATTTTCTGTATATTCCAAGCAAAATATTACCACCATGTGATAGAGAAAATGTAAATCTAATATTTAATATTGATTACCATTCATAACTTATTGAGATTTTGGGGAAAAACTTCGATTATTAGTGCCGTATTGTGGAAAGTGAAAATATCATGCCATAAATATATTTGTGCCGTACTTTCTTTGTACAATACTGAAATTTGAGTAATTGCAATGCTGCGTATTATTCAGCACTGTGTATGTTGTTTATATGGAAGAGAAAACGTGAATTGTTTTTATAACCTCACTTTGTTTTCGTAGCTGAACGTCTCCTTCCCGGCAACGGGATGTCAGAAGTTATTCGAGGTGGTTGATGAGCACAAGCTGCGCATCTTCTACGAGAAGCGCATGGGCGCTGAAGTGGAGGCAGATCAGCTAGGAGACGAGTGGAAGGGCTATGTCCTCCGCGTTGCCGGCGGTAACGACAAGCAGGGCTTCCCCATGAAGCAGGGAGTCCTCACCAACAGTAAGTTATATTCCACCCGCCAAGATTTAGCTACCAATTTTGTTCAAATAGCAAACTCAGTCATGTTATATTTTCATCATCCTTGAAAAAGGCCATGCTTTCGGTACAGCGGGAGAAAGTGGAAGAAAAGCCTTTGTTCTTACATTTTTTCCCCTGATCAGGTATTATGTTTTTATTGCTATATATCATAAAACCCTGTTCTTACTGTTTTCAAGATCACCAAATCTTGGTAATTATATGCTACAGGGGAGAGCAAATGATATTTGCGTTGGTTATGAATTATGTTTGTTCTATAACCTTTCTTGAATATCATACAGTTTTATTTCGGAATATGCAACTTTTCTTTGTAAATCTAAAACTATCGGCTTTGTGGGAAAGTTGAAGTACTAAAGGTTTTGTAATAGACTTATGAAATCTGTCAACAGGTGTATACCTATAACACCTTTTGTTCTTCAAGTTTCCTTCAAAGCTGATAGTTTTAGAATTATAAAGTTAAGTTTGGAAAAAAAGTATACCTTTTCTGTTTCAACCTGTATGTCCAATTAAAAAGATAAGTTATACTGTTTTATTCATGTTACATTGTCAAACAGTGCTTCTGTAGATACTTGCATGATAAAAAACTTGTTTTGCAGGCCGTGTCCGTTTGTTGATGTCCAAGGGTCACTCCTGCTACAGACCGCGTCGTGACGGCGAGAGGAAACGCAAGTCTGTGCGCGGTTGCATTGTTGATGCTAACCTGTCCGTTCTGGCTCTTGTCATTGTCCGCAAGGGTGAACAAGTGAGTTTACACATAATTTTCTTTATATTGCCATTGCACTTTTAGTTTATTATTTTAGTTTACAATTATTTATAATATTGTAGAGATACCCCTGTTATGTTTTGTAAAAAAAATACGCTTGCACTAATTTGTACAGTGAATCCCTACAACATCTACACCATTAATAGGCATTTGTTTGTCTCTGTGAGGTAGGTATATTAGGTTCATTGTCTTCATCTTTTGAGAAATTAAGGTTATTTCATCAGATTTTCATGATCATAGAAGAAATGTTTGAATCATGCTATCATTAGTCCTTTCATAGTTTGTAATTTGTGTTATATGGTCCTTTATTATTATAATATGTGTATTTTTTGTAAGTTTTGTGATGTTCACTATGTAAATAGATATAACCATTCTCATGATCTTAATTTATAAGCATTAAGTATTATTTTGTTAGTTTAGTTCTATTTGGAGACTTCAGAATTTGCGACATTGAGTTTTACAACCCTGTTCTTACTGTTTTCAAGATCACCAAATCTTGGTAATTATATGCGACTGGGGATATCAAATGATATTTTGCGTTGGTTAAGAATTATTTGTTCTATAACCTTTCTTGAATATCAAACAGTTTATTCCTTATTAACGAAATACAAATATTGAAAAAAAAAAGTGGTGATGTGTGTCAATATTTGAATAGTATTGCTACACCAGTAACAAAAGATAAGCTATAATTTAACATTTACATTAATAACAAATCTGTTGCATAGAAATTACACCTCAACATCTATTAGATTTATTTAAGCTATATTCACAATAATGACTCTTAATTAAGATAATCACAAGGTATTGTTTCCCAGGAAATCCCCGGCTTGACTGATGGCAATGTGCCCCGTCGTCTAGGCCCCAAGCGTGCGTCCAAAATCCGCAAGCTCTTCAACCTGTCCAAGGAGGATGATGTCCGTCGTTACGTTGTCAAACGCCTACTCCCCGCTAAAGAGGGCAAGGAGAATGCCAAACCCAGATATAAGGTATTTCTAATATTAGAATAGTGTCCGTAATATTAATGTGAATAGTAGAACTAATTTTTAGCACACAATTGTGACTACCAGGAACTGGAAGCGGATAGTTTGTAAAGAGGTATACAACTAACCCATTTAAGATTTTTTATATATTTGTATTCTATAAAACAAATATTCAATTAATAGAATACAAATCTACTCATGTGGGCGTATTATACTAGACTGAGCTTGACTGACTTTAATTAAGAAGTAAAATAGTCTTTTTAAAAGTATAATGATGAAAAGTCAAGAAAAAACAGATTCCCTGAAGTAAATATTGTTTTCAAGTTTTTCAATTACTTGGAAACAGCAGCATCAGGGTAAATTAAATTGGCGCCGAGCAGAAGATTCAGACTTATGTCTGTCTACTTTTACAGTGTGCTGAACAAATTTATCATTATTTATTGTTAAACAGTCATATTTCGGGAACAAAATCATTGTTTTCCAAAGAAAAGCAGCTTGATAGGTTATTTTAGTTAAGTAGCCAACCGATTTATATTATGGTTTCACATTTTACTTCCATTCCCATTATTGGGAACCAAGAAGAGATTGGCAGTCTATATCAAATCAAAACTGATGTAAATTTTAAAAGCTGCCTTCCGGCGAATGTGGCTACATTTCCAGAATTTCACTTGACTATAAGAGTGAATATTGATTAATTAGTATCGTTCTCGTCCAGGCCCCCAGGATCCAAAGGCTAGTCACCCCCGAGGTGCTGCAGCGCAGACGCCACCGCCTGGCGCTGAAGAAGAAGCGCCTCGCTAAGCGCAAGGCCTCCGAGGCTGACTACGCCAAACTGCTCGCTCAAAGAAAGAAGGAATCCAAGGTAGTTTTCAATGTTATACTGGAATATACTTTTAAAATAATAAACTTTGACGACCGCTTGCCGCAGTGGTCCGAGCGTAGGCCGCTCGGATCACTGCACATGGTGGTTGCGGGTTCGATTCCTGCCGGGGTAAATTTCGGAAATGGCATTTCCGTAATTTGCCCTAGTCTGGGTGTCACTGGCATCGCCCCCAGTCCATTGTACGGCACCCATAGTACAAGCATTGCTAGTTTGGGACCGTACAGATGGCGAAAGTCTGGCGATTAAAAAAAAAATTGAGATCATCAAAAATTTAACAGCTGGTATCATATAACCACGGTTCATTTGTGGCTAATCATACTAGGCTGTAAGAGTAAGGTGCTGTGTCTTACCCCTTGATCCATCTGCCATATGGGTTAAGGTATTAAATCAGCAACACTGCAATAGTACATTGTTACCCTAGGGGTGAAGTTAACTTTTTCGGAGTCTATACTGACTTAGGCACCTATTGTGATTATACCTGTCAAGCGGAATTTAAAAACTTATTGTCTGTTCCACAGGTACGTCGTCAAGAAGAACTCAAACGCAGGCGTTCGGCTTCTATCCGCGATTCAAAGAGCTCCAGCCAGAGTGCGGCGAAGTGATTTATACATAACAATAAAAAAATGTAAAATCTAGTTACTGAGGCGTTTAATTTTTTTTATTTTCACGAAAGCTGAAGCAATTCATATCAATATTTCATAATTTAGTTCCGTAGCTTACTCCCAGGCACATCTTGGTTACATCTGTTTTCAAAAATATTACTATTGTAAGTTCTGAAAATGCGCGCGAGCGCAGCATAAAAAAAATGACCGAACATTCTAAAGAGAATTTCGCATTAAAAAAAAATCCATGGGCAAAATGCACCAGGTTCTTCAGCGATTTCAGTGACGAAATCTTGGCTAGCTAGGATTTCTGGGCGTTCATAAAAATCCATAACATCCTAATCTAAACTCCTTATATTTTTTGCTAAGATTTATGATTGCTATAAAAAAATACCCAGAAGCTACCCAGTAGTACTACCGTCACATTAAAATAGCAGCAATGTCATTACGCTGTAGAGAACTACTAAAACTATTAGGGATCAAAAAACACCAGCCTAAAACCATATGTGACCTCGAGCAAAAAATCCAATACAAATAAAACTTTATTGAATAAATAATAATGACAATAAAAGATAAACAAGTTACAAACAATACAAAATAATTTACTATACAATTCATTAACAATATATTATCTAAAATTACTTTTTAACCGGTGACTTTAAAAGTCCGAGCCCCACGTATCTCGCCATTACACGGAGATATGAAGGATTAAGTTTCTTTCGCTTTTCCAATAGGGATTTTAGAAGTCGTTCTGATGAATCGTCGAATGGTTTCTGGTAATCGGAAGCCTGGCGATAAAATATGGAGTCATTAGATTAAATCTTCCTGCCGCTAGCGCCCTGGGTGCACAGCCCACGCGAAGCGCGCCTTTCCAAACATTTAAAATGCGCTTCGATTTTGAACAATACCCAACACCAATCGCTGCGGGGTCTTTCGTTTCGAGTAATGAATAGTGTTCACAAAAAATAAGCAAAAGAAAATCTTACAGTAGTTTTAGCAATCCAGTATAATTCTTCCAATAGGTTGTCATGATTTTGTGTAGAAGCCGGCAAGTAGGATATTCCCTCGAACTGTATTGACAAAAAAAAACCGTTTAAAAATGTATGCGAATTGAGACGCCCTGCAAATTCCCTGCGAAATGCATGCTCTAAAGAAAAGAGGACAGAGCTATACAAATAAACGGCCTTTATTTGTTTGTAGAGTAATTTGACGACCGCATGGCGCAGTGGTTCGAGCGTAGGCTGCTCGGCTCACTGCACATGGTGGTTGCGGGTTCAATTCCCGCCGGGGCAAATTTCGGAAATAGCCTTTTCATAATTTGCCCTGGTCTGGGTGTCCCTGGGACCGCCTCCGGTCCATTGTAAGGTACCCATAGTATAAGCGTTGCTTAGTTTGGGACCATACAGTTGGTGTGTCAGTCAGGCGATATTTATTTATTATTATTACTACTTTAATTATTCTTCGGTTTATGTCGCCCGCCCGAGGGATGCGTGTGCAGCACTACCCTAGGTTTGCAGTTGCACTGACCAAAACATTAAAAACATGAGACATGTTTATATCTCTATTTTATTCCAACAAAAAATAAGAGACCAATATATTTTTGTATGAATATTTCATTTCATCAGCTCAATACCTACCTTAGCACAGGGATATAAGAGATGAATATGCGTGCATTCATTCACTACAAAGACGAGAGGGAGGGAGACGGAGGGACGTTGCGTCGCACGCAATGAGTTACGAGGTTAGGTTGGTATTGGTACGTCGACCACCGGAAGTCAGTAAAAATATTATTACACATAATTACTCACCTGGGAGAGTTTATTAAAATTTTCTCTTTCTATAACTTCTATCTCCAAGTCCAGTTCGGCGGCACGAGTGATTCTATTCACTGCTATACCTTGTAACAATATTGGCCGGAATCTCACAAGATTCGGTGTGTCTTTTTTATTAGTAAGAAGTAGCACTAAAAGCGCTTGCCTCGGATTAATATCGGTTATCCAATTTCTCATCTGCAAAAAGTCACGATTGATTATAATATTTAAGGGTCTCCTAAACAGCTAAGTAAGTGAATACTGATATTTTTGCTTAGTTTCGTACCTCGACAACAGAGGACAGTATTTTCTTTGTTGTATAACCATCGAATACGCTGGACAGCCATCTTCTGGAACCGAGCACTTGGAAAAAGTCTTCAATGTTGGAAATTTTGTTTATATTGAAACATTTATCGCCAGATGGTATGTTTGTCGCGGATTTGCACTTTCTGTAAAGCTTGAAGAAACCTCTTCTTTTACCTTTATTGGTAGCCAAAATCATGTGATCTTTGCTTTCTTTGCGTTCAATTTTTTTATCACGAGAAATATGAATGTCTTCTAGAAATTTGGCAGCATTAAAGTTATTATTTTTAACTTCATGATTTTCATTTGTTATCTTCAAATTCTCGTTGTGCAATGTATTAAATTTCAGATTGTTTACAATTAAAGTCACTTTTTCATCCAAGCCCTGATTATTTCGCGTAAACATGTTAACAGTTACATTTGTATCGTCATATTGTATTTTAAATTCGTCAATGAAAGAAATTGATTTGAAAAATATCTGGAAACTTTGATGTTTCATTACATTCTCAATCATACTCATGAAATCATATCGCGTAAAACTTGGAAGTATACTATGATTAGAAGTGATATACGGTGCTAAAGCTGTTGACACTTTAGTATATTCCATACAAAGGTCTTTCTTAGGTTGACTAAAAGATTTTGGGCCATATTGTATATCTCTAGGTATCTTCATTATCTCTTGAATCATTTTACAAGGCAATAAATTTCTCAACGGTACACTACGTAATAATCCTGACATTAAATTGGTATTGAACTCCAATTTCGGAAGTTCTTTGTTCGTGTTTAAGTATTCCCTGTACTTTATCATTTTCTTCGGGAACATGCCATCAAGTAATTTCCTTATTCTCGGTGACAAGTAAAACGATAGTATTAATCTCTTGAAATACTCCGGTGACTCACAGCGCGTGAATTCGGATATCGTGGATAGGTGGGAGTCAGTCTTATCAAGAACTGCTGTCGGATACTGTACTACAGCTGTCTGAACTGACTTTACTTTTGCATCCATTAGATTGTGCATCATTTTTGGCAAAATACTACAAAGTTCAGCTGGCAGTATAGCGTTCAGGATTGTAATTTTGGACTTAAATATCTTCGTATGACTTTCTGTGTCCTCAAGAGGTATTAAAGACATTGACATTTTTGGATTGACATTAAATTGAGCCGTTTCCGTGGGAATGGATAAGTCAAATTGTACCATTACATTTGTGATACAATTCTTGATGGCGATTTCATTCCTGTTGAAAGTTTTGATTTCTACCCCCGACAGAGTACTATCGAATTCTGATATAATTTTCAAAGGGTCATAAGGCTCATCGCTCGTTTCTTGTGGACAAAGTTCATGCTCGTAGGTCTGTTTACAAGTGTATGGTGGCTTTGGTGCTAATGTGGTTTCAATTGAAATCTCCTTATCATCTGTAAAAAATGTTAGTAAATTTTATAAAAGGTATAAGAGATACAGAGAGAATGCCCCAATAAAGTATAGAGGTCTAGACAGAACAATCCGACAAAGAAAATAACCGCCCTCCTTAGAGAGTTAAGCAAGCAGGACTTAATGTATGTAATAACTTACTAATTTTATATTTCCGACTTAAGTCTTTCTGGTCCTGTGTATAATAAACGCCAGTTTTAATTTTTTTTATAACATTTTCTATGAAATCGCTTGCCCACTTTGCTTTTGCCCATCGTGGCTTTGCGTTATTTTGAGGTTTTTTATTTGCAGGGGGAGTTCTATCTGGACTAAAATATCTTTTCTTTTTATACTCTTCAGGTATCGGATCACCGTAGGCCATGTGAATATCAGTGCCTGTGTAAACTTTATTTACCAAACTGGGCACAGCAGTTTTCTTTCCTTCCATGTGTAGATTCTCCTTGGTAAGACTTTTATTAGATGTTTTTTTATACAGCAAATTCAGCACTCTCTCCTTCAGCTGAAGTATTGGTTTCTGCTTTTTATATTGTTGAAATTGATTGCTGATTGCTGCAAATGGTGTAGGTGCTATAAACGCTGTCGGCACTTTATCTTCGAGTTTTAGTTTATTCCTAACAGGTCCAATATTTACATATTTCCTCTCTTTAACGCTTGGTTGCTTGTTAGAAGCTATTTCAATATTTTTTTTGAGAGGATTGGTAGTATTGGATGCCAAAATATTTGGAGAACATCTATTTGAAGGACTTCTACTTGGAGAGCCTCTACTTGAAGAACATCGATTTGGAGAGCGTCTGTTTGGAGAACATCTCCTATTAGGCGAGCATTCGCGTTTTTTAGGCTGATCATTACCGTTCCATTCAAGCATAAACGGCCAAATATGTTGATCTAAACCATCGAATTGCGGTGGTTCGTAATCCATTACTTCTATATTGCTGGTATTTGCCTCGTCTTTACCTAAAACTACTATTGGGAACTTCATGTGCCCAAGTCTTCTTTTGATTTCAGTTTGAGTTAGCTTTGGCATAATTGCATTACTCGGCATTGTGGTTAGTAAACGAGGCTTTCTCTTAGTTAAATCTTTTTGTATATCACACGGTTTTGTTACAGGTTTTTCGAAACCCTTACTCAGGACAACCTTTGATATTCCTTTGAAGTGCGGGCCCGATTCGTCAGATGATACTTTTAGCAATAGTTTTTTATCTGCAAGTAAAATATAATTTATGGTCTACGTGATTATGAACCCTAATAATAAAATAGACATTTAATTTACCTTTCAAGAGAGCCGTTGCTACTTCGAGGCCGGCTTTACTAGACCCAGAATAGTTAGACTGATTTAAGTCAGTAACGTAGTTCGTTTGTACAGGTGTTGTAGATATTGTGCTCTGTTTGCTTGTGCAGGATATAATGTCAGCATTATCCACTTTCTGGCAATTTTCATGATTAATGATTACGTTTTTAAAAGGTTTTAACTTAGAATTATTTTTGCACAAAACCACAGCATGATTGTGATTATCCTTTGTTATATTATGTCCCAGAAGTTTCATGTTATTTTTTATGTTGCTGTTCACGGGTTTACCTTTAATTTGATTTCGGCGTTTTACATTATGACCGCTTTTAAACAAATCTTTAGAAGTCAGAATTCTTTTCTCAAATTCTTTGCATATTTGGCTAAAATCATCTTGTTTGTCAATAACTGTAATACGATCAACGCTGGACGATTGCGAGAAGGTATGAGTAGATTTTCCTTCTAGTTCATAACTTGAAATGTATGCAAACTCCTCGGTGCGACAGGTTTCAATTACACTAAAATTAATAATGAGATTGTAGTTATTTTATGCATGCACAGCTATATTTGATTTTTATTAGTTCTGTGTACGTAGAAGTCCTTCAAATAAGAGACATTCATAATAATAATTACCGTGTGTCTTTGCAGTTGTTACGTCTTTTTAGGCCTTTCTTTTTTTTACGTGTTACAGCGCTATCTTCAGACATAGGTGGGGAAGGTCTAAATTGAAATCTGTTTATATTTCTGAGTACCGCCCAAACGTCATGCGCCTTCATAGTTTTGTCTTCTCCTTGAAGTGTTTTGTTTTTTTTTGGATTAACTAACTTTTTACTATCACCGTTGTAATTCATCATGTCAGTAGAGCTACAATCGAGATCGATATTCAGCTGGGAACAGTAACGCGCATCCCTATCGTAGAATTCGAAGTCTTTGTTTCTCACTCGAACTTTCTTAGTACTTGGAAGTAGTCGCTTTTTAACTTTGGGTTTACGATTCTCATTCTTTTGATCCTGATATTCAGAGTCATTCATGTCACTTACTGTGCACACTTGGGGCAGAGGAGCCGGGTCATTTGGTAGTGTTAGGACAGACTTCTTAACTTTCTTATTGGCTCGCCTTAATGAGTTCAACTCGTCGGAATTGGCCTTGTAAATATTTGCGGCTAACGGGAATGAGGAGACAAAGTCGGTCGTCTTTTTGTGGACCAGTCTCTTTTCAGTAACTCGCGATAGAAGGTGTACTCTATCATTTGTGAGATACGGAGATTTCGAAATACTTTTTTTCGATTTTGTACTTTTAGTAGTGCTCGTTGCACTGCTATCTGATAAGAAATTTATTTTAACTACGTGGCAACCCAGTACATTGCCGCTCTTGATGCTATTTGGAGAAGATGGTTTACATTTTACATCGTAAGATGTTATGGCCATGTCACGGGATTACTGAATAGAAGCGGGCTGAAGAAAATATCTAAACTGAAACAATAAAAACAAAATAGGAACTTATGTAAATCTGAGACTACCCTAATTAGTATTTTGTAGGGAAGTCTCAGATACTCAGAAAGTCATATAAATAGCTATACTTAGATAATTCTTCAGTTGTTGTGCATGTTGTAGGTACATGAATCTTATTACCGTTAAAAAACGGAATAATTATATTCAGAAAATATATTTGTTTTATTATGTGAGTAAGTCTAAGACCACGAGCGCATAAAGATCAGCAATACAATACAGGAATGATAGTATTGTTTCTTACTTGTATACTTACTGATTATAAGGTACAATAATTTCGAATATCCGGAGCAAAGGTATCCACTCTCTACATGAAAATATACTTAAAATTATAAAATTTATTATAAATTCAAATTTCGCAGAAAGTAAGCCATTGAGACAATTTATTGACATTCCTGAATTTTCAAATAAGTAATAAAATTCAGTATTTTTTTTAAGAAATTTAACGTCTGGCCGGAAATTGATTTGCCAGTTTTTATAAAAACAGAGTATATACCAAAAAACAACGTAAATCTGTGATGTTCTTGGTTTCTGTCAATGTCGATCCTGTTCTACTGTACTACCTCAGTATTATTGTATTCTCTCTGTATTACTTTCTTGCTACATATCTCTAATCTGTGATTACATTCTCTTTGGTCAATCCGTCATCTGTTGTTTTACGATACTTCGGTTAACTTTACTATTCTTCAAATTTAAAGGTGATTTAAAGTAAACTAAGTACTCTGTGGTAGTGTAGATACATAGGAAGAAGAAACGAATTATGTCTGCACCAGAAAAGCAAGGCGAAATTATACAATATGTACCATTCATGTCATTCGTACACCCGTCGTTCTGGCACAGCCTTACAGAAATGAAATTGGACGTGGATAAACTCCACGAGACGACTAAGCAAGTTTTTGGACGTTTCACCTATCGTGCTGATATTGGAGCAGTCTTCGAAGTCGACGGGACTTCATTTAACAAGTAAACTACTTGATTACATATGCTTGTAAAGGTGCTTATACCTGCAACTAAAGGTGTAAAGAAAATAAAGTTTTGTTACACAATATAGGATTATAATAGGAGTAGTACTACTGTATAGTCCCAAACAAAGCAATGTTTGTACTATGGGTACCCACACTCCATTGTATGGTTGTTGCCTGCTCATATTCTGTTGCTGTTCCTGAGAATGTACACATTATTTTATTCATTGAAAAGAGTAACCATTGAGTTTCTTGCCGGATCTTCTCAGTGGATGCAACATTCCGAACCGGTGGTAGATTGTGATTATTCATAAATGCTTTGTTGGCTCCCTGTGAAATCCAGCAGTCATTCTTGGACTTGAGATAAATTTATTAAGAGGGGCCATAGTCTTGGCGGTTAACATGTTATGGGGCATCTTTTATATGTAATATAACAAATGCATGGTGCACTTAACTAACTGAATAGCTTTATGACTTATAGATCACGCAGAAACACCCATTAAATATAACTAATTTAAAGACGGAACCACGGACATAATATAAAATACTTATTACCTTATTGAGTTTTATTAACCACAGGGATCCTGAAATGGAGCAGTTTTTCACCAATATAAAGGGGACTATTATGAACAAGAACACAATTGAAGAATTCAAAACAATTGATAAAGCGTCACTGTTGAATTCAGTTGGTGAAATAATTTGGGCCAATTTGAAAGAAAAACGATGGATAGAGAACCCAAGCGGGTTGCTTAACTTCTTTGTACTGTCATTTGCTGTGAGTAATATACTTATTTACAGGGTTAAAATGGTTAACATGTCATATAACACCTTCTTCTATAATGGTTGGTGTCCACAAATCAACGTCAGATGAACCTGTTTTGTGTGATAAGAGGTGCGTGTTCTGGATATTCCAGCCATCGCAGTTCTGTTAGGAAGTTTCCCAGCCTTATATACCATATTTTATATTCCATAGACATAATATATACAACACCTTTTTATATAAATAATCTGGGGTATTGAGTGAAAAATATTGAAAATAACTTGGTTTACGAGTTTGTAAAAATAAAGTAAGGAAAAAAGAAGAACAATTTATAAAACAATGTAAAAATATGTATTAACTTTTTTAAAGTTTCAATAGCCTAGTGGTTAGAGGGGCCACCCTTGTAGCTTAGAGATTCTGGGTTCCGTCCCTATCTTGGCCAGTAAACTGTTGATGTGAGCCCACTCCTAACACAAGCTTTAGCTTAGCTGGAGAGGCTAATGGGAATACCAGTAATGTGATAAACTCACATTGTAAGTAATCTTAATTAAACAAACTACTCTGTTTCAGGACCTAAAAAAGTTTAAGTACTTCTATTGGTTTGCATTCCCTGCACCATGCCAGCCCACAGTGTATCTAAAGGAGAAAAGCACGAACATAAAAACACACTTAAGTAATAAACAAATTGATCAATTCGCACAGTGCTACAAAACACTGGATGCCAGCCAAAAATGTTTTTTTATTTTGTCAAAAGAGGATGAATCAGTTGTTGTCAAAACATTATCAAGCGTTTTGCAAAATAATCATGGATTGAATATTGATATGGCAAAGACATATTTTGTTTATAACGACCCTAGCAACGGTACCAACCCTGGATGGCCTTTGAGGACCTATTTGGCTGCTTTATTGGATCACTGTCCAAGTTTGGTTGGGTCCAGTATCAATTTTATTGGCTTGAGGTGTACTATGTCTGGTGGGGTTGAAAACAGTCGTGTTTTCATTGTAAATATACCAGAGGTTTGTATAACCTGCGCCAATGAAAATGCACCTGAAATGGCATATTTAAATAATTACAATGATTTGTTTTTTTTAGATTTTTTTGTCTTACCGAGATTTGCTTCAGATTATATTCTTTATTGGCGCGGTTTTAAAGTCTGCATGCTCAATTATTTTTTTTCTTCTTAATCCTATTTGTTTTAAATATATTATTTTTTTCAGAATGTCCAATCAGTTGAAAGTGCTGGATGGGTTGGTTGGGAAAGGAATGACAAAGGCAACTTTGGACCCAAACTTGCCAATATGTCAGCGTCCATGGATCCTGTAATGTATGTATCTGAACTTTGGAGCTCTGTGGATATTTATATAATAGATTTTTCTATTCACATCAACACTTTAAACATCTGTGTTATTGCTAACTAAGTCATTTTGAAAATTATTTCACTGTTGTCGTAAGACATTTTAGATTCAACATTTTTCCAAATACATTTTAAATTCGCAAAAATACAGATGTTCAAAGTTTCCGACATTGCTTCGGATTATATAAAATCCCCCCTCCCCCCAAAGACAGTCTCAAACAATATAATCTTCAAATGTATTTTTCCTTGTCGTATTTACAAACTCAAACTCAAAATTGTTACTTTAATATTAAGTGGCGTTATATTAACAATTTTACATAAATAATTAGGTAACATGTTCTACCTTATAAAGCCTGGTGGATACTTATGTTATATTAATTTATTTAAATTTTTGATTTATTTTTAGATTAGCTGATACATCGTCAGATCTCAATATAAAGTTAATGAAATGGCGTCTCGTGCCAGATATTGATGTGGATGTGATGAAATCAGTCAAATGCTTGTTGCTTGGGGCTGGTACATTGGGGTGCCATGTCGCTAGGGATTTATTGGTGAGTCTTTATCTTATTTTAATTAGCTTTAACAGGTATAAGTGTATTATTCCTTAAGATTCGGATTTAGTACTTAAACAATCTTAGCATGTATTTTTAGTGTCATTCGTCCATCAAAATTATTAAAAAACATTCTAATAATAATTTTATATACTTAAGCATTAACATTTTTTAACCTAATAACATTTGGTAAACTAGTAATTTTATATTATAAACAGATTAAATTTAAAAATGAAACATTAGAAAGGCATTCCAATTGTTTACTAAATCCACATCCTAAGTAAAAACATAATATAGGCGTGGGTATTGTATTACATCAATCTTATAGAATATTTTCTTTGTATTCAGGCTTGGGGTTTCCGCCACATTACATTCATTGATAACGGCAAAGTTTCGTATTCGAATCCGACGCGACAAGTTCTGTTCAACTTCAAAGACTGCGCCAACGGGGGCCGCATGAAAGCTGAAGCCGCGGCCGATCACTTGCAGGACATTTTGCCTACTGTTGTAAGTAACTTAAAAAGTTAAAACCCAGGCGACACGGCTAAGGCTTTAGTAATCGCAAATCGGTTTTGAATCTTATATGCCTACACTTAGCGCTCATATTACGCAAGGCGCTGAATCTTATATGTCTACACTTAGCGCTCATATTACGCAAGACGCGTCCGTGGCATGCTCGAAATGTGAATGATAAGATGGGTATTAAAATGAGATTCTAATTAATTGCGCTTACAAAAGCCTTTGCAGTGCTGCAATGTGTATTAAAAGCCAATGCCAACATTTGTATACCAAGTTTATGTAGACTAGCCCATGCTGGCGGAAATGACGTTTATTTTGCTTCGTTACGTCAGTGATGGACCAACAAAATATGATAAATGATAAAAAAATACTGTATTGTAATTTTGATGTTATTAGGGTACGCCCAGTGTCCAAATTCCAATGCGTATAAAATAATATTAAGAGCTTCGAGAGTGTTTAGTGTAGATCGTCCGTTCCATGGTACAATTGGACCAGGTATTCTCTTCCCGTAGCAGTGAGGTTACGTGATGATTGAGCCCATGACTATGTCATCGGCGAATAATGAACCTTATTTTATCTGTAGTAAAGATTACATGACACGACTGATCATCTAGGGGCATCGTTGGAAGAGAATCCCTTTGCGTAGCGTTATTATTACACCATGGTTTTCTCTCATATGTCCTATGCTAATACATACTAGGTGAAACAAAAAGGGTATACTATTTTTTTTTCAAATTTACTTTGTAAATCTAAAACTATCGACTTTGTGGGACAGTGGAAGTACTAAAGTTTTTGTAGACATATGAAATCTGTCAACAGCTGTATTCCTTTAACACCTTTTGTTTTTCAAGTTTCCTCCAAAGCTGATAGTTTTAGAATTACAAAGTTAGTTTTGAAAAAAGTATTCCCTTTTCTGTTTCAACCTGTATTCATGCCCTTGATGTCACTGGCATGTTCTGTTGGTGTTTACTTTAACCTACCAATATTATATTTCTTTTCAGAAATCAAAAGGCATTGTAGCCCATATACCAATGCCTGGGCACCCGGTGGGCGAATCCCTAATGGAAGAGACGATTTCAAACATCAAGCTCCTTACAGAGGCGATCGCGGAGCATGACGTCATCTTCCTACTGTTAGACACGAGGGAGGCGAGGTGGCTACCCACTCTTTTAGCGGCGCATTATGGAAAGGTATTTTTTAACCAATGAGGACAGTAAATAAAAAAAGTTGGCCGTCACGGGACCCCCGGCAGACTTAAAAACATGTGTAGTGTATTGTATGCGCGCACTCACACGCAAAGAAGTCGAGAGTAGTGGCGTAGAGGGGTCATGACGGCATGAGAGAGCGTCATGCCATTTGCCGTGACGGCAAACTGGTCGATTTTACTGCCAAAGTGCGCCAGTAGATGTTTGCCATAAAAAAACATTTCAAATTGACTTCGCGTGATTAAACTGGTCACGCTATCTGTCACCTTAGTTCCGTCAGGGGATATTGCTTCAGGGCTTTGCCCTTTTTCTATGGTGTGGTGGGTGGTTAGATGACGGCGTATGGTGCCGTGTTTGTGGTCTCTTTTCTCCTCTTTGGAGTGTCATCAGTGGCGGTGATGGCGTTTGCTCAGCCGGGTAACGTTTATCCTTGGCATTCGTATTTATATTTTAAATAAACAAACAAGTTCTTGCAAGATTGCAAGCACACACACCTCAAGTCGTATTTCGTCCCTTTGCAAGTCTCGACATGCTGTACTGAATATAGAATACATATGCAAGTTTTTACAAGTAAGGTAGAATACATAGGTGAAGTCAAGCCAACATTTTAGTTCCACTATCGAAAGCAGATCAATTTTCGTGGACCCCACTTACGAATTGTGAACTCCCATTTTTTTGTCACGCCTACGTAGACCCCCGTCGAGTCCCCCGTGGACCCCTGCTCCAGGGGTTAAGCACACGAGTTCGCGGTAACGAAAACCAATACAGGTTGAAACAGAAAGGGTATACTTTTTTTTCAAAACTTAACTTTGTTATTCTAAAGCTATCAGCTTTGAAGGAAACTTGAAAAACAAAAGGGGTTTTGTTGACAGATTTCATAAGTCTACAAAACCTTCAGTACTTCAACTGTCCCATAAAGCCGATAGATTTAGATTTACAAAGTTAAGTTGCAATAAAATAGTATACCCTTTCTGTTTCACCTAGTGTAATACATTTACACTGGGCTTTCTTTTTCTAGATAGTAATCAACGCAGCGTTAGGTTTCGACAGCTATCTAGTAATGCGCCACGGCGTTGCTGGCGCGCCAGATGGCAGCACTACGCCAGTCAACACTAAATCGATACCGGGGGGAGAACTGGGCTGCTACTTCTGCAATGACGTCACGGCACCCGGTAACGTAAGTAATGAATTTGATTTTTGTTGCAATTGAAATTGAGTTCAATATTGAGTGTATCAAAATGGGATGTAGATCAATAATTTTGCTGTCTTGGAATTTCACCTTTGCTGTAATCTCTATAGAGTTCAGTATTGAGTGTTACAAGATGTGACTCATCAATGACGCATTAGCTGTATTGACCTTTGTTGTTGTCAGAATAAAGTTTAATATTGTGCGTTTCATTCCAGTCGTTAAAAGACCGGACATTAGATCAGCAATGTACGGTAACGCGGCCTGGTGTGGCCGCCATAGCCGGGGCATTGGCCGTTGAGATACTGGTCGGGTTGTTGCAACATCCGCTAAGGTAACTCCTCACTGTGGTTATAAACATAATTATAAACTAGTAGTCCAGGGATGGCGAACCAATGGCACGCGTGTCATTGATGGCGCGCGACAGAATATTTTGGGCACGCTACCGATCGGAATAGAGTTCAAAGTAACAATGTCAGTACTTAGGCCTGTATTCATAAATTGATCTTAAGTCTGAGAGCAATCTTGAGTACGCTTTTGACATGTAATTTTACACTGGTATGACGTTAGGATGACATTTCCAAGATCGCTCTCTGACTTAAGATCGATTTATTATTACGGGCTTTTAGTACAATTATTTGACGGCACGCCTATGTCCTCATTAAACATTTTTTTTTTAGAAAATGGCACGTTTCAGCATAAAGGTTTGCCATCTGTGAACTAGTCCATAAGTCAAAAGGAATCAGACTATGCTATTTGATATTATTTTTGCCGGCTTCACTCACTAGTTCGCCGCGCTCCGTCTATGTTTTTAATTTCGTCTAAGTACAAGTGAAAAATAAATTAAATTATGATTTTTACTTTAGTAAAACAATATTTAACTACCTATTTTTCAGGGTCCACGCCCCCGCAGTGTACAACCTAAACAGCGAGATAGATACCGACCTACCAGCCGAATTACAAGGCGTACTCGGACCCATACCGCACTCGATTCGAGGCTTCCTACATTCCTACCAAACTGTTGTACCGACATGCGCCAAGTTCAAACAGTGCATAGCCTGTTCAGATATAGTGATAAATAAGTATAAAGAAGAGGGGATAGAGTTCATACTAAAAGTATTGAACAGTGGAAGTTATTTGGAAGAGGTCACCGGGTTGGTTGAACTGCATTTGGCAGCGGAAATGACTGATGTAAGTTTAACTTTTACAACTAAATAAGTGTTTTTCAATAGAGGTTACATTTGTTTTAATTAAACAACAACGTAAATATTGACGTTGTGTCTTAAAATCAGCTGATTCCTCTAGCCATTGAACAAAATTACAAACCATTTCAATAGACATCGCGCAAAAAACTTAGTTAAAATTAGGTTAATCCATTTTACAGCTATCTATGATGCCACAGATATAATATGTCATACTTATTTCAGTGTGTTCTTTCCAGATATTAACTTTATCTGATGAAGAGGAAGATTAAGAAAAATGAAGTTTCGCATTTATTAGAAGCTCCTTGCCTCTTGCTAAAACTCGTTACTTTTAAGCATGAAATGTTGTTTGGTAAGCACAAAGTCAGCTTTACGTATTGTGATATTTCTCTAAAGCTTTATTAAAAAATAAAACAAGATATAGATACTCTAATACTATTTTTTATTTACAAATTATGGGTGCATATTCATTCTAATGACAGGGTGGGGGGGTTTGCCCTTTAAATGGATCTCCTTTACTGGTTTAGGCGGTTTGATCTTCCTGCCGTGTCGGCCGGACTTCCTTTGCCACAGGCCGGATCGGGGCCGATTGCCGAGCCATCTATTGCGCTGAGGAGACCCTATTGGCGTGCTCCCGTGAAGTATGTTTGATAGCCGACCTGGGTAAACATAAAATATAACTTTTAACATAACAATTATGTAGTGTATGGCGGCCTTTAGGTTGCGTTAATGAATGGAACCTTCAAGTTTGACAGCCCGCCGTTTTATGTTGATGTGTTGTGGCTTGCTAGCCGAATAAATGGAATAACTTCTAGTAATCTATTGTGGTTTTAATATTCCAAAATATGGGATAAGTTCACATTATGGTTCAAAACTGCATATAAATTATTTTGACCAATAGGAGATAATTGAATATGATTCATACCAACAACAGCCATGCACTTCTGGTTTAAGCTGAACTGCCTCTTGGACGGCATTTGAACGATAACGCGATCATCTTGCTTCCTTAGAATGGTACCGAATGTGCCAGCTGCGTGTATGTAAAGACCTCCCATTCCTTCAAAAAACAAATTAGAATTTTACTGCTCTTTTAATATTTTCGATATGGATTTTCACGCAGACTGTGTTATATTAGATACCTACAGAAAGAGTTCAGTTGTTATATCGCTGGTTATGTCTAGTAGCTGGTAAGTTTTTCAGCTGGTTGTTCTCTTTGTTGTTATTTTATAAGCGGCCAGGAACTCGGTGGCCAGTGCGCCGACATGGACCTTACAGTATATTTCATAAATTTATCTCAACTTGACATAATATGAATGTCATGTATCAAGATAATTATTTGAGGATAGTTATTTCGCTTCACACTGGCCAAACTTCAGTGAATACCGTGTATTGACCTCACTTGACATTGGCAGAATTGTCCAAAAGGACAGGGCCATATAATAAAAAAAAATAAAAAAAAATAGTTGGGTAAAAATATCCTCATGTTGTCCGAATTTTGGATCATTGCGGCTTATCTCAGCGAAGATAAGCTAACTCTGCAGTAGATACAATGCACAAGTGTGTGTGCAAGCACAAATGCACTCTCTCTTCCCTATGACTATGAGAGTGATATCATCAAAAGACAGAATCATGATCTAGTTACTTACCAGGTTCTTTTTCCACGCAGTGCACTATAGTCCCAGCCGGTAATGCACCCAGCAAGTACGCGTCGCCTTCATTTGCTCGCACTGGAAACAAAAACAGTATCAGTGTTTCGAAATGTACTTTATTGAAATAATATGTATTTGCGTAAATATAAGAAAACAACATGTACTCTATTTTTTAAAAGAAAAGGTAGAGATTTGCATACCCAAGTAGTTGAAATTAATAGGTTGACATTTAACCTGTGAGGTTGTTAAGTATGTAACTGTTTAAATCTTATTTCAATCAGTATCATTTGCTAATTGAAATAAATATTGCAACTTGTCAATAAAAATTGATTGCAATTCAGAAGAGTAAAGTACTGATTTCAATTGACATATTGCAATATTAATTTCTATTAGCAATACAAGATAGTTAACCATGGTTTTAACAGTTTCATAAAAGCCCTACTGGTTAACTTGATCATGTATAATGTCCTGAAATGTTGGCTTCACAGTTGTGTCTTTAGTGTCTGTGATTAAAAAATCATATCAAACTACACAAAAATAAATATCTACCTGGTATCCTTGGTAATTCACGAGATGTCTTAATAATATCCCCTGCTTTCATATTCTCAGTTGCCAGAATATATTTCAGTTTATCACCAACCGCAACCAAAGCTATGTGTGCTGTACGGCAACCATCTTCCATTACCTGGAATTAGTAAGGCATTTTTATAATACACAATACATGTCTGTCAAAACCGAACAAGAGATTTTCTTTCTTTATCAAATATTATAAATGATTGCCCTGGCTTCAACCACATCATGATGATGTTTGTTTTTTATTTATTGACCACTTGGTACAGACAGCATCATTACTCCATCTCCAGTTAAATTGTTTATTTGAATGCCTGGCCTACAGCCAGACAACCAACAGTATTGTCCATCACTTGTTATTTGGGTACCATACAATGCATTGTAGTTGATCGCAGTAACACCCAGGCTGTGGTAATTGAACCTGTAATCACCTGGCACAATGAGCTCATTGGCTTATGGTCAACTGAACCAAGTAGATACTGTTTCAATCAATACTGATTTATTACGGACTTTGATGCCCCAATTTTGCCTTAAAATGTTCATCAACATAGTTCTGGTCTGGGTTAGTTTTATAACTTAACTAGCTTTTGTTCACAGCTACGCTAGCCTAGATTTTATTTTCTAGATTTCGAAAACAGCATCACCAAAGAGTCTAATTATAGCCAAGAAACATTCACAGTTGACCCGACAAGTACAAAAAATATCATCAAACTGGTCAAGCCATTTAGAAGGAGAAGAATTATGAAAACACACCCACACACGGGTTTTCTTTATGAAAAGATGTACTCAAATGGCATATGGCTCAATTTGCAATAATGCACATGTCTTTGTGAAATAAAACGGACTATACCTGTATAACTTTTTCTTCTTGTGGTGGTCCTTCAGTGGGGCCATTTCTGTACCAGTCTATCCAGTGGTACTTGTGCTTAATACCACCACCTATGCCATTTGCAATCACCCTGCCTGATACAGGATCTCTACCCGCAAGATTGGTAACCTCTAATGGTTTTACAGTATATTCTTCGGGAAAATGAACTATTCTCCTGTAACTTTTACCTAGTCCAGGTTTAGGTCTCTCAAAATTAGGTTTGCTAGCGAAATTTAGTGCGGCAACATGAATTGACCGTCTACTTATTAGAATAGGTGTTATAGTTAAACTAGCAAATAGTCGGTTCAAAGCCATTATTGATCATTTATTTAATAAGCACCTACTTTTTTATTATTTTTGAATAAAAAGTTAATAATATAACGTAACCTAAAAATTAAACGTCAAGCACCAACATCAAGCCACAGACAAACGATGAACGATAGAGAATTCGTTTTACAAAGAAAAGACATGGATTTTCACTCGCCATCCGAACAATGGTATAAGCTTCTTGGTGCAACGGGAACCATTATAATATTTATTTTTACACATATATATTTTTTTATTAATGGCATCTTTCCTTCACACCTATTACCATTATTTACATAATTATGTCTTTTACGACAAGTGATACCATTAATATAGATCACACACTGCCAAAAATTAAAGTTCAATCAAGAAGATTTCTGCATTACGATCAACGACCAAACCATTGAAAAAATAAGATACCAAAAACCATGCCAAAAGCGAAAGCGCCCTCTAGCGGCAAATTTTCATGAAAGTACATTGTGAATGTGGCGTGTGTTGTTTGGAATCGTAAATAAAAATGCTTTTGATGCATTATTATTTCTTGTTATAATTGAACTTCAAGTGTGTCAGAATATAAAACAGTCAAGAAGCTTCCTATTGATATCAAGAACTATATCGAAAAAGTGGATTACTTTTGGTATTTTGTCATATGTTGCACGCCTGCCTTCGGATCTCAATGAAGACAAAAAAATAATCACTAATTCCGATGCTAAATATTGATAATGCGGTAAGTTTTTGTTATCATCGTGTTTATACCTTGCCTATAATTACTAAAATCATCATGGTTCACTTGAGAAACTGTAATTTTAGTATTTATTATTGGCAGGTTACTGTCGTTAGTGTCATTTCATAAATTCGTAATCATCGACTGGGAATACCTACTTTGATCACTCCTGAACATCGGTGCTACTTACATTGAAATCCCCAATCACTATGTAACATTACTGTTCATAAATATTTTGTTAGCAGCGTAGTTTTTTTAATATGAAATTATAAAGTCATGTATTTTTTTGTTACAGAAATAGATACAACCAGTCTTCCGGCACGTTATTACGCTTTCTCGTGACAATGTGGTGTCTTAGGTGTGAATATAATTTCTAGATGATCTATATTTACAATTCGTCATAATGGTTGTTAGAGCTGAAACTGAATACTAGCAGAATGAGTCACAATCTGGCTGGAATGCCATCCTACAGGCTCCCAGGCCCGGGACTTGGGCCTCCGGATTTCAAGCCTCCGATGGACACGCCGACGCCGCCGGCACCAGCACCAAGTAACCCTAAAAAAAGGAGGAAAACCTCAAATGCCAATAATGCATTGACCCCTCCACAACCACCCCCAACTGCACAAGATCTCCTGCCTCCTCCATTGACAGGATATGGTGATACAATTGTTGCATCAAACCCTTTTGATGATTCACCATCAACTGTTTCACATAATGGGCCAATGATGAGTCAGAACGGTTCAATGATGAGCCAGAATGGGCCAATGGGCATGATGGGGCCGATGCATGGCATGGGAGGGCCACCAATGAGGCATATGAGCCCTTTGCCCCATAACATGAGTCCTATGAACCAGCAAATGCCCCCAAGAAGTGGGATAAGTCCTATGGGCAACATGAGCCCTATGGGTCACATAGGTGGCATGTCACCAATGGGAGGTCCTAGTATGGGTATGAGTAATCATAGTATGGGTCCAGGTATGGGCTCGTCAAGGTCGATGGGCAGTCCCATGAGTCCTATGAATTCTATGCCGATGGGGTCACCTATGTCTTCCGGACCCATGGGAAGTCCTATGAATATGGGTTCAATGGCAGGCAGCCACATGGGTAACAGTCCTATGGGACCGCCAATGCACAGTCCTCTTGGAGCAGGATCTATGAATGGACCCATGAATGGCCCTATGGGTGGTGGTGGACCCGGGATGAATGTTCCTCGCATGAATGGACCTATGGGTCCTAGTTGTTCAAATGGATCCATGGGGCCCAGTAGTTCTATAATGTCTTCAAATCCAATGCAGAGTGGAGGTATGGGTCCAGGACACTGTGGTCCTATGAGACATGGAAGTCCAATGCCATCAGGCATGGGTAGTGGGCCAATGGGGGGTAATGGGCCTATGACATCTATGGGTCCCGGCCCACCATACTCTGGAAGTCATATGGGCCACGGAGGACCTATGGGAATGGGAGGAAGTGGATCAATGGGAATGGGCCCAGGTCCTGGTAATATGGGAAATTGTGGGCCGTTAGCTGGAATGAGTGGTATGGCAATGGGCGGGCCTGGAGGGCAGGGCGTAGGGCCTATGGGCCAGGGGATGGGTATGTTTGGACCTAAGCCAATGCCGGTGAGTGCTGGCAAGGTTTATCCACCTGACCAACCAATGGTGTTCAACCCGCAGAACCCCAATGCTCCACCTATATACCCATGTGGAGTATGTCATAAAGAAGTACATGATAATGATCAAGCAATTTTATGTGAATCTGGATGTAACTTTTGGTTTCACAGGTAAGTTTCAATGACAATAGTAATAGTTTTGATTTTGATAATTACCAAGATGGTAGTGATAATCTCTTTCTCTAATGACAAAATGTTGATGCTCTTAATATATTAGTATAGAACTCTGATATTGATGTTAAGGATAGCTTTTGCAAAATTCTGATGCAAAACAAAGCTAAAAGTATTTTAGTTTTGTTACATACTTAATGTTGAAAAGTAACATATAGAATACATACATAATAATGATAATGTTTCCAGGGGTTGCACGGGCCTGACGGAGCCGGCGTTCCAGTTGCTGACGGCGGAAGTGTACGCAGAATGGGTGTGTGACAAGTGCCTGCACTCTAAGAACATACCCCTGGTTAAGTTCAAGCCATAGCGCTGTGCCGCGCCCCCATCGCCCCTACTGCTGCCACCCATTTGAGTCAAACCCCTCCTGCAACATCACAAGTATTTATTTCACTATTTCATTATAAGATGGACACTATAATGTGAACATAAATTATTTTATCACACATGGGCATAAAGTTGGTTTTACTGAACTGTTTAAATCATTCTGTCAGTAGTTTCGCTAAAAAAGATCTCATGTTACATAAAATTAAGAAAACTATATGTATTGATGAATTTAATTGTATCATACATCAAAATTTTGATCGCTATTAACTCCACACAATGAATGATAATTGTTATTGATAAAATAACAGACGGTCCTGTTATGTCTAGTCTGTTATGATTGTCATTTTATTTATTCTTAATCTAAATATAAGATATCATGGTTGGTAAAGTTAGTAATGGATATTCACAGAATGTGTTCCTGTCCTGCCATTATGCATATCTGTTCAAGCAATTAAATAAAGTGTAGTATTCGCACATATAAATGGCCACAGAACTCAAGGTATAAGCAATAATTATAATGTCTGCCGAAGAAGTTGTTTTTGCCTGCTATGTGTTGCTTAACTTTGTGCATATTGTAAATATATATTTTTAGATAGATAAGTTTTAAACAATCTCCGCCTTATAAAAATGGTGACCTATATGTATAAATTCAATTTTGAATGGAGTATGCGACAGATCTAACTTTAGTCGTTTTCACACTGTATTACCATAGGTCACAGATATAGATTTACCTAGATAACGCAAGTATCACGATTTGTATTGAAACCAAGCGTGCCGAATTTTTAACACCGACTGTGACGTCATTAGTGACGGGAAATCCAAACCGATTCAAAGACACCGATGCCGCCGATGCCCCTCCGCCCGCTACGATTCTCTCGAGTGATTATCTCGCTTACATTCATATTTTTTATATCTGTAGTCGCGTGGACTGTAAGTTAGCGGCGACCAACCTTGACGCTTGGTCGGGGTTTCGTACACGCGAAGTACATGCATTTGCGTTGTCTATGTAAATCTATATCTGTGCCATAGGTCTAGGACGATTTGACCACTTGACGCGCGATCTTGCACTTCTCAATTATACCCCGCTAGGCACGCACTGAGAAACATTAGCCTTGGTTGTTGTTACGCTGCATACCCTAGCAAGAAATACTGACACTGTCGAAAAAATATAAGACAGTGACAGCGCTTCCTACTTGCACAGGGGGAGGACATTGTTACACTGAATATTGTAACAATAGCACTCCCCGCGAAAGTTAGTTGAACGTGGTTTCATACTTCGAGTAGATCTCGCGTCCGGTGGTTAAATCGTCCTAGCCATAGGTATATGAACGGAATCGTGGCTGTATAGTATGTGAATGCCTTGATCGATCTTAGTTTCACTAAATTAATAACAATGTACTTATTATTTCAGTGCCCTGGTTTGCATGTAACATTACGCGCGTTATCTTTATATACTTGTAAATATGATGAATCCATACGCTTTCTTAATTGTAAGGGTGTTAATGTGTTTGTCAATTTTTTAACTTTTTGGAGATTTTTTTTTAATATGTAATAATAGTGACGTGTAACGTAAGTGATGTAAATATAAGTACATGTAGCTCATAGTGAACTGAGATTAAACACCGCCACGGCTGGCTCCTGACGTGCGCGCTATTGAGTGATCCCGTATTCTAACGGCGAGCAACTGTTTCATTTCGAAATGTTGACTAAGTAATAATTTTTAGGAGCCAGTGCAACTTATTACGAATCTTTATTTCAAAATTTCAATTAATTAAGAAATCATAAAATTATAGAGTAATGCGTAGGTAGATCATTTGTGGACGGGAAGGAATTGTATAATTATGTAGACCTTTTGGTTGTTCAATAAGGTAGGTACAAGGCACGAAGCTTAAAGATTAAAGTTATTACTAAACTCTACATAAATTGTATCTTGCTTGAGCTTAGTTTTTTAACTTATAATTATTTACTGTCTTAAAAAAAGTGCTCTGTTATTCGTACTAATTTAGCGGGTGCAGTTAAGATTCTATCTGTCTCTTAAACACCAGATACTTATAATACACGTAAACCTACCGTGTAATGTCCACACACACCTACGTTAATTTATACATGTTCTCTCATAGTAGAATTAATTTTATAAATTATAAAATTTAGTTTACTTATAACGATTTGACACGCACTTGTTGCTCCTTAGGTTGTGCTGACGCATGTAATACTTTTGTTTATCAATTACATATTATCAAGAAATCAAATTATATACAATTTGATATGACTTAATTTATGTTTATTATGTAGTCTATTTCACATACGAAGTCCCGTAGACGCGACGTAGTCTTGTGTCGGCAATAGAATATACAAAGTGTAAGTACAATTTAGTGCTGTATTTTTTATTTCCCGGGACATACTATGTGGAATATACTGTAAGAATATGTACTTTCAATCTAGTAATTGGATGATTTAAATTTTATCTTCGAATATTGTAGTTAATAATTATTATAAACATTATAATTATATTATCCAAAATGCTAGCTAGACAGTTTGGTGCGTTTTTGATTAGTTACTGTGAAGAAAAAATTTAATTACTGTAAAATTTTAAAATTCTACTGGATAAGGTTTTTTATATCTATTTACTCCTTTTTAAATCGCAACTATTTTATAACAAGTATCTATTTATTTTCTAATGTTGTGACTTAATTTATTTTTGATACTTATATAATTACTTATATTCTTGTGTTGTGATTGTACCACTAAGCAAAAATTCTCGTTTCTTTGGTATTCAATAAATAAGTAGGATAGCTGACATTCAACAATAAACGCACACCGATGTATTAAGTTTCTGATATGTGATCAATTCATTGATTAGGTTATTTCACATCCATGACATTGATTTAAGTTATGATTTGTGGAAAACCCCGAGAAACTGAGGTTTAGTAATATACACACAATTATTTGTTCCGTGCACAAAATATATTGGCAAAAGGCCAATGTATTTTGCAGAATCAATTTTTTAAAGAGAGAAATACAATAAATAATTTAGAATTGTGTAAATATTATTATGAATCTACGAATATTTGCCGATACTTGTATAGTCACGTTTAGAAGTTTATCTAGGATAGTCGGCCATGATTGTAATGTAATTATTAATAATTTTAACGCCGTGAGCGCATCACAATTAGTTGACGGGAGACTGCTGCTGTTGTATATTAATTTCACTGTAAATGGTACATAAGTTACACTATAATTATGTATTGAATGAAATACAACACTTGTGAATGGCGGTAAGTTGTAATTCTGAATATTTTATGATGTCTAAAATAGAATACCAGTGGTCTTAAACTTGTGCATAGTTTATTTTGTATTATGTGAATAATAACAAGCAATAATAAAATTGTTATTGAGTAATTTTATTTCACTTACAACCCTTAACTCCCAATAAGTAAAAGTAGGTACTAAAATGATATTGTTTAGTAATAGTTGAGTATCAGTTTATTGACTGTAATGTCATTATGTATGGCATACATCTGTAGCTTAAACATTTGCACATCATATCCCTACCTAAACCATACAATACAAGTTGTGTCCAAAACTAATGTATAATTTTATGTATAAAAAGCTTGTAGAAAGTATTACATTTGAACAATAAAATGCAGAACAATAAAATCTTAATAAAATATAAAAGTTAAACTCAATAGGTACATAAATCATCAAATTAAATCTATCAGATTAGGCTTAATTAAATTATAGTAACATATTAGTAAAAATATTCATAAGTGTAAAATAAGTCCACATTTAAGAATCAGTCACATGATATGTTCCAAAATGTTTGAAACTTTGTACTTTACTACAACATTTTGATTTTGACACTATTTAGTACAGTACTTTTTTGTCAGGAATTATTTAATATCACATTAATACATTATTATTTACATAATTTTGTTATACAATGACAAATGTACACCTTGGGGTAAATTATGTTAGAATACTGTGATTTATGGCAAATCGCACCGCTCCCATAAAGCCATTTATGCCTAATTAAGACTTTACAAGCAACATTAATAATCATACGATAGGTATATAAATATGATCTGTTACTACTTTATCAGTGTCAGATATTTTGTTAGCCATATTCTGTGCCGAAAGTGGTCAGTCCTTTACTCTGTATAGCAAATAAGACTGCTGCATCCAGGAAATCACGATGGTTATCTCTGACATTGTTGTCTCCACATTCTGTGCTAGAATTTTGGTGGGTGTCAAAGTACGGGTATGTCAAACTAGAAGAGTCTGGAAACAGCGGGAAAGGGGTTGTGTCATTTTCATTTCTCTGTTCATCAGAATATGACCATGGCATGTCTAAATCATTTGATGATGTGTCAGTATCACACTGATTATTGTTTTCTTGAGATTCATCATCAGATGGTGGTGGTGATAAACTCCTTTGTGGTGAAGGACTTCTTTGTGGACAGCTAAGTGTAATCTCTGAAGTACTGCCTGCAACATTTACATCATTACTATTGGAGTTTGATGTGTTCTGTAAGCCGTGAGCGGATATGGCCATGAGTATTCCTTCATTTTCAATGCTATTGTCTCCTGGCAGATTGTTGATGAAGTCCGCAACATCTAGTGCTAGGAACCTGGAACCATCCTCGTCAGCTGGTAGGGGTACCTGAATCCATGAGTCCAGAACACGATTTATTGTGTTGTCCACAAATCCTTTTGCCGTCTGAAAACATTATTTATCACATTTACAAACTATTTAGTTTAATTTATCGCATTGGGTCTAGCCTGTAAAGATATTTGTATGTATTGAGAAAATAAATAAATAAATAAATAAATTTGCAAATTTTATTGGACAATACTTAAGTTATTTATTTTGAATAAAATATTAAACTGACCCAATCCCAGACTATTTTTGTCTGTTTCTTAGAATTTCATGACAGAAAGTACATATATAGTTGCTTACAAATGTTATAGAAAGGAAAACATACCTGTCTAGCTTGCCACCTAGCTATGCATTGATCTTCTGTATAACTCTGTGTGACAACCATGGACATGGGAAAGGACATAATATCATCGTCACTGCAATTATTAGTTCTCTTGCTAGACACACTATTGTCATAGGAACTAACATATCTGGGATACTGCAGCTTTTCATTTGATACACTGGTACTAGGCTTGTGTAGAGATTTATCAGGATCCGTAATCACAGAGTCGAATGTATTGAAGTCTTGTTTGAGTAAGTAATCCCCCAATATTTCAAGGTTCTGCTCTGGGCCTGCGTTACTGGTCCCGCTCCCTGAAGAACCAGCCTGTTCGGGATCCACTGATAATGTTGATGTAGTCTTAGTTTCACTGGAGTCATTTTTCAAGTGATATTTTCCCTTAACTTGCCACGCAAAACGTGCTTTCTTAAGTGGGCGCTCAGAACCAATAGGTGCGTCGCCATTTTCTTGTCCTTTACACGACGACTCTCCTTCTGATTCCGCTATATTCATCACGTAAAATTCACAAAATAAACTGTGTTCCCTAAGCTATCATTAGTAAACAAAACAAACTGACATCGCTAATTGCTAACATATGATTGACTGACAAGTAAATTATTACACGGACGGTAACTACTGTTGTTAACTTCAGTTGAAAGTAATTTGATATTTTGTACTTTATTTTAAGATTAGCAGAAATTAAAATAGTTAAGTTATTTTTTTACTGTCATCACGCAAGATTTAAAGAGTAAAAAATAATAAACAAAGCAACTGTTCAGGTTGCTCAGAGATCTTTCTGTTTCAGATCTTGTAAAAGTACACAGATAGATATTAGATAGTAGTATCCTTCTTGCTATTCTTCATTCTATAATCTTTGGCTCTCAAGAATTTTGACCTCGACCAGCTTTCTCCGTTTAATTAAATTGGGACTTATTTTATATTGTAAATTAATGATAAAAAGTAAATAAAAACTTTATAAAAAATCTGTTGCACTTCGACAATTTTATTATTTCTTTTCTTGTTTTTTTTATATTATCACACAAAAAATTAAAAAACGATTCATAGACAAATCTTTCCCATCTTGAGTTTGAATTTGGTTTGATAGAATCACAGACTTTGAATAACAGCGAATTATGTTGTCATCTCTTTTTAGTGCACTTTAGAAACACATTTGTCTAGAGACAACAACATATTTCAAGTGTCTGTCTGTCTACCAACCTATCTGAGTCTGTGACACCGTGTCTTAAAACTTTCTGGCGTCGGCAAACCGTTATCCATGGTTCTGTGTTGCCAGACCTTACGATAATTATGGGCATCTCTATCAGGGGGGGGACAGATTTTGTTCCAATTGTTCTGTTTTGGCGCTGCCAAGAACTTTATTCATAACACTGGATGTTTTAACACGAACAATGTTTCGAAGCAAAGAAATATGACCTTGAATAACGTCACGTGTTTGTTGCTTCTCTCTTTAGGGTGACAACATCGGATCTCAAGTTTAGGACTGACGGTTTCGGGCCCATATTAAGAAATCGATCTCAAGTCTGAGAGAGTGATCTTAGAAATGTCAATGTTTCTTATGTCATACCAGTACAAAATGACATATCAAAAGCGCAGTCAAGATCGTTACAAGACAGATGTGTTAACAATGTACACTGCTTATTAGATGCTACGCATATTTTAAAGCTTACTAGAAATGTCTGATTATAGGTAGAGTACAATTTAAACATAAATCTAATAATAATAACAATTGTATCTCTAAATCAGATCATTTCAATAATGATTCGTATGTCATGCATGTTGTCTTATTATACAATTACATACAGGTACATTGGAAGATTACAATGGCAGTATAACATGAACGATGGGATAACTCACTCTAAATTTGTGAACTCACAAGTATTGACGCGTAGTGCACGTAAACCAAATTAGATATTGAATTGAATGTCCATACACGACAGGTGCGGCTAGCAGGAGCAGCGTCACATTGCAAAACTCCCGCCTAATATCATAACACGGTGAACCGCCCTGTAAAAACTCCCCGGAAGGTTGTAGCTGGTTGCAGTGACGTCGATCTAGTTCATAAAGGTTTGCCCTTTTGGTTCTCATTGCGGTCACATTAACAACGCCGGACGGAAATGTCATTTAAATTTATTAAAGAACTTCACATGGTGCAATTGAAAGAAGGGTTAAAATTGTCCAAAAAGTTATAGGTGGACATGTCAACTATCATAGTATAAAAATAAATACATATATGTACGTCTTGCAGCGCAGACACTCAGTTCTTCTGTCGCTGATGCTATTGATTTCTTGTGCAACAGTGGTGATCCCAATTCCAGTGGAAGTGAAGCTACCACAAAACTTATTAGAATAGTAAATAGATTGTTTGATGATAATGAATAGTCATGTTATCATGACTTTTCTAATCTTATTCACATCACACCTGATTTTAGTATTGTATTGTTATTAAATGTGTTTGTTATTGCTATTACTGGAACATATTTTTAAAGAAAGAAGAAGAATCAATAATTTATAAAGCTTCCAAGTCACCGCAATCAAAAGATACAACCATTTAAGTCACATCACATATGTTGATACGCGTTACAAACTCACTCATCATAAACAAGTAAAAAAAATGAAACAAGCCAGTGAAACCATTTCCAAAATTACTTAAAATTTAAAAATATAAATATGCGGTATGTATCAGCTAATATATTTCAGCTATCTGTGGAAGTCCCGTCAAAATCGGTCCAGCTGTTTCGGTTTTTTTTTTTGTTTTTTGAATGGACTATATGTTGTTGGCCAGAGTGGCCATAACAACTTCACCCAGACAGAGGGCGAGCGCGAGTGCGCTCCAGCCAGAGGGGCAGGGGGGCAGCTAGCTCAAGGGCGCCACAAGGGACACGACCTCGGCTTAGGCCGCTGCCAGAAGAGGTGGCGAGGGTAAATCTACCACCGGATCGGAACGCGACCTCGACTGAGAAGATCCGGCAAGAAACTCAGCGGGCTTGTCGGGTGCCAAGGTGCGTCTAGGTAAGTAGACGCACCGTCTAGCGGAAGCGGGGGTACGTCGACCTCGCCGGCGCGGGTGTAGGTGCATAATCGGCGGCGGCGACGATTAAGGGATTGGTGTGCTCAGAAGCCCTCAAGAAATAGCGTTTGGACGCTATTTTGAAGTGCTTCTGGATCGAATCGAGGCGTAAGTCAGAATGAAGGTCTACGTTCCTTACGAACCACGGGGCTCCGACGGCTTTGCGAAGGAAGCGGGACTGAATGGCCTGGAGGCGGCTAATGTGCGAGTTGGCCGCGTGGGCGAACACAACGCTCGCATAGGACATGACGGGACGTATGCAAGCTTTGTATAGTGTCACCTTATTTCTAAGGGACATTTTACTCCGCTTGCATAAGAGATAATGAAGGCGACCGAGCACAAAGGCGGCTCGATTGCGGACGTTTCTAATGTGAGGACCGAAGGTCATGGAGCCATCGAGAGTGACCCCGAGATATTTAACTGACTTGGACAAGGGGATAGGTTGCTTGTACAAAGAGACAGTACCTAAGTTGGAGCGAGGGTGACGTTTGGAGGGGCGTCGAGAGGTGGTCCTGGCAAAAAGCACGGTAGCGCTTTTGTCCGGGTTCACCTCTATTCGCCATTTCCTAAACCACTCTCCGAGAGAATTGACAGCGCGTTGGAGAACGCGTGTGATTTGGGCCTTGTTACGGTGGGAGAAATAAAGCGCGGTATCATCCGCGTAAAGAGCGAGTTGCACATTATTCGTGCGGGGAATGTCGTTTGTGAACAGACTGTACAGGAGGGGGGAGAGCACGGAGCCCTGAGGGACTCCTGCCCTGATGGGGTGGGGTGGGGAGAGCGTGCCCTCGACTCGATATCGAAAGGGGATAAGCCGTTTCGGAGATTACCCGGAACAAACCGCTTCAACCCGCTTTTTTGTTACCTGTGTACTGTACGAGTATGTACTTGCATATGGATTTAGTGAAAAGGTGTTATTTTGATATTACAAACAGGCACTCAAATTTTATTTGTTTGTATAAATAACCCAACCGGCATTCGAGCTTACGCGCGTTCTCTGCGTGACGGTCTAACTGTCACTAACTCACAGCGCGGTACCAGTGCGAGCAAGTATGCGAGCCGAACGCCGCGCCGGCTCGGCTCCTGCCTAGGGTCGAAGTGTGCAGGGGGCAAAGTTAGGTATACGCACCCGTCATAAAATAGGTACCCATTGTGATTGTGGTACTTATAAACTTAGCACAATCACAATATATGGTGGGTACTCATATAAGTGTAATAAGATGATATTTTTGACTTTGGAACATATGATTAGTATAATACTTATGTATCCTTCCTTACTCAGAAAATCTGAAATACAGTGAGATGATGGTCACCCTTCTTAGGTCAAATGTTCATGTAAAAACTAAATGAATATAGTACGAAAAGTACAACATAAACTGTTATATCATTAATCAATAGCCACACAATACTAATAATAATCATTTATTGATGTTTTATTATGTCTCCCATTCAAAATAATATAAATATGGTTAAATACGGTGATAAGCGTAAAATACAATTACCCGTGTAACTTAATGTTTGAGTTTGGTATCCATACACTTCTGCAATTTTGCATAACACAACACATCGTTTAAATAACAAGAACACACTTTTAATTAAGCATTAAACTAATTTAAAAATGCGAAGTGCTTGAAAATCTTTGACAGTTTGGCCATAGTGTCAAATTGAGTGTTCTATCAGTGCTGCTAAATTATTAAAATAACAGCTACCGACAATCAGGAAAGTGAACAATTGATACATTTTTTGGTTTTCTATATAAAAATAAATACTGAAGTCAAAAGAGGATTCTCAAATTGACGCATATGTAATATGTAAATAAAATCCATAAAAAAACAGACGCGAAAACCTTGGACTTGCGAAATCTTGGCTCATCACACGTTAGTTTGGGTATTTTTTAGTGTTTATCATGGCAATTTTAGATGAAGTGTGAGAGGGTCAGAGCATATGTATGTATGTAAAAAAATCTGTCTTCACTCCATAGTTCTACGTGATATCTCCAGTGGTATTCTAAGCTTCTTGGGCGCTGCAGTCGCTAATTGTACCGCCATATTGCGTGGCCATTTTGATCCGCCATATTTACTTTGTTGTCAACACTTGCCTGTCAACAATGTCAACCACTCTCTTTGATGTCAACAAACAATCAATCGTCGAGTCGTATAGTTGTGTCCTTATGTATTTCTTTGCATTTCTGCTGAGTTGAGATCCTTGATACGCTCATTCTCCCCCGTTTATGTTGTTGATATCGTGCTTACAATCAAAATGGTTATACAAAAGTGCTGTGTTGGTGGTTGCACTGCAACAAGTGAATCGCACCGGCTTTTTTGTTTCCCTAAGAACGATAAACTTAGGAGTTTGTGGTTGTCCTATTTAGTGCCGACTAATTCCCTACTTAATGGACTCTCTAAAGAGCAACTGTTTAAAAAACGTGTTTGTGAAAAACACTTTGATAAATATCAGTTTGACCATGAAGGCCGAAGGCTTCGGTACTCCTATCCATGCTTGCTTACTTCTGATGAAGTAGCTAACGGTGTACCTCTTGCTTCATCAGGTAAGTTATTATATCTTTATCTAAATATTGCCTTAAGTGACTTGTTCATAGTGTGATTATCATACAAAACCTAACCAGCAAAAGTTAAGCTAATACATAGGTTGTTTTATTTCAGATATATCTCCTACAGATGAACATAATTACGCCAATTTTGGTCGTGAGAAGTCTGATGACACAGAACAGTTGATAGTTGTCAGAAATACTGGTAAGTATTAAATATATAATTGCAGGGTCAGCTACTGTATTCAAATGATTTTATTTTTCTGTATTTCCTATTGAAAACCCCACAAATTCTGGCATTACAATTGTCCTAAATGTTGATCTTATAAGATTATAGATATAAGTTACATTGTGCCAAGTTCTGTTGATATCAAACCTGTACTTTTCATGTGATGGGTTGTCTGCCATCGTACAAATCATATGAACATATCAAGACATCAGAACATTTTCTGACCATATTTCCAACATGGTCAGAATATGTTCTACTACTTATCTATAGCCCCCCTTTAACTTTTATAAAACATTTTTATTATATAGTTGGTTATGAAAGAGGTTTATTAGTTTTGACAATAACTAAAATTTAATCATAATTCCTATTGCTGAGATTGAACTTTCACAAAACGAAAATGGATCATTTGTGTCATTCTATGATGTGCAAGTGATAGTTAATATTAAGCTGATAAAGAAATTTCATGGGCGACAGACATGCAAAATTAACATTAGTCATATATGTATACATAGATATAGAATCTTTTTTTTTTTCAGAATTGGACATTAATTATAAACATGATAACTACAAAAGCAAGCAGGCAGCAGTTGTGATAGAACAACCAGGAGCAAGCAGTAGCAAACAAATTGAGGATGATATCACAGATGCACCAATAGTAGTGATGGAAGGTATGTATGATGTTTTTTACTCTGCAATATTTTTTCCTATAGGTCTTACTAATATCTATATTGATACATATAATAAAGAGGTAAAGTTGTTTGTGAGCTAGTTGGTAATCTTCGGAACTATTCACCTGATTCAGAAAATTATTTCGCTATGAAGAAGCTACATTATCCCTGAATAAATGAACCTGCCTCCCAGACAAAACTATGAGAAAGCTTAAGATATAATCAATTTTACATGTGATGTTTCAGAAACTGTTTGTAATGATGATGATGATGATGATGTGGCAAGCCAAATTGTATATGTAAATTCAAACGTTGATTCTGATGATGTAGTGGTGAGCCAAATTATACATGAAGATCATTCTAATGCTGAAGTGTTTAGCCAAACAATACAAGATAGTAAACCTAATGGAACAGAGCAAAAAGGTACAGTAATTTCACATTATTGTAAGAATAATAGTAATAGTAGATGTTGATAGTGTATACCGAGGAACTTACTGATAATATCGACTGTTAAAAGGCGAATTGACTTAAACGCCACTTTGGGCGAAAATGAGTTATATATATCGTTGGAATCAGCGAATTTTTCTGCGTCTTTTAAGCCGGGTTTCATGCAAATCGGAGCAATTTTTTGGCGCTTCATTCCATTCTAAATTTGGGTATCATTTCTGAAGCCGCGGTTTTAACCGACATAAAAAACAAGGTTTTTTTAAAGGTGGGTATTTAAGTCTGTTTAAATGACCCATAAATTTATTTATTTCTTACTTGAGCCTTTTCGCCTTGATTATTTTTTCTAATATTAGCCTATTCAATCTTTTTTACCTGATTTACAATTAATAATGCTAAACTTTAAAGCATTTTACTTTGATCAGGTGCGTTTTAGTACGTCACTTGAACCATTTTACTATGAATTTATATACATAGCGATGTTGCTTAAGTCGTTTTACCTTGAACTAATTCGGAAGACTATGTAACTTAAGCTTTTCTTCTCTGAACCAATGCAGTTGTTTCATATCGCTTCAATCAATTTTCCCCTCTTCAAATTCTGTAAATCATGCATTTGATGCGTTTATATATGATTCCTTTTCCAAAAATTTGGTGTTTGAAACATACGTCAAATTAATGCTCATGACACTTAAACCTATCTTTTTATAGTAAGAATAAATAAATGGAGCTCATTAAATTATGGCCAATTTCTAGGGCTAAATTTTAATGTGTCGTATCAATCTACGCAAATCTTTCGCCGGTACCCTTGAAGCACACACCTAATCAAAGAACGTGTTCCTTCGTAGGCGGTTCAATCCAGTAATTTAGCGGCGAACAGTGAATTCATGCAAGGGTCCCGCCGAAGGATGATTTGCAGTTTTTCGCATGTTGGACCATACGCGTGGCCTGATGCCCTCTATCTTATCTATGAGTCATGTTCCTGTTTTGAGATGTCTCTAAAGAATTTTAGAATGTAAGTTAGGACTGTAGCTGACGCTGCTTCATTCCAAGTACGTAATATTCCAACTAGGGAACTAGGGAACACAGGTCGACCATGCTCACAGCATTTTTCTCCAGCACCAAATCTATAGAGTGTCTATATTATGCACCATCCACGTCGTCTCTGCAGCGCAAAGGAATAAGCGCAAAGGAATATGGCGAACATAAGTTAAAGGCTTTAGTGACATTTCTGTTCCTCCATATTTTCTCTAGCTTCTCCATTGCTGTTCTAGTTTTTGGCTTTTTTCACTTCATCTATGCAGCCACTACTGACGATATTAAAGTGCTAAGGTATAATATCAGACAGGACCACATCATAGTTTGCAATCTGAGTTTGTAACTGTTGTTAACGCGATCCACAATCATCATTTTGGTCTTGCAGCTGTTAATCTTCAACTCGAACTGAAGCCGCAAACGCTTCAATTTGAAAAGCAACTTTTCCATATGGCAAGCACTAGTCGGAAATAGTGTGGTGTCATCTGCGTAGCGCAAATTTGTAATAGTAAGACTATCGAACCTCCCCGATAAGGCCCCAAATCTAAGACCATCTGTCCAATCTTCAAATACAATTCGCATTTTAAGTTCGGAGGATGCGATAAACAAGAGCGGCACATCCCTCGCCAACACCTGAACACCTGCACTAGAATGGAAGCTGTCGATGATTTGACGTCATCCGCCTGTATTGAAGCTGTTCCTCCTTCATAAAGATATGGTAGAGTTAGAATTCATTTTTACAGCGCCAAACGCTTTTGTAAAGACATCAAAACAAATATAAGTCAGCTTGTTAAATTATCAAGCCTTCTCAATGATCTGAGGAACTATTAGAATTTATTCTTAAGTTCCCTTTGCCTTGTCTAATCCAGCTTGGTCCAGCACAATTTATTTTGTCAGATAGCTGGTCATTGAGAATAAGTAATATAATTTTGCTTGCGTAGGATAAGTATAAGTGTAATAAGGCGGTAATTGCTGCATTCATTCGTTATTTTTGTGCAAGGGAATGAAAACTGTTTGTCTTGAAATATCTTGTTATAGATGGTGTGAAAAATATGGGTTCCGTGTTTTCCTAAAGCTCCCATTACCTATTTAAATGTTTGATAGCACCGTATACTTCCAACTTGAGAATATCAGGCTCCAAAATTTCAGTATAAAAGTTTCGCAACCATCAATCCTCGAAATGGAATTGGCAGTAAATCTTCTCATAGATTTCATCAAGTTTTAATAAATCTTTGCCATTCTCGTTCTCGATAGCTCAGTTTTTAGAGGTTCACGCGAAGAAGCGGATCTTCTGATAAAGATCCTTAGATTTATGTCTATCTGCGTGCGATTCAATTTCTTTGCAAATATTGCGAAGTAAACTTTTGCACATATTTGCTTCGAAAATTTGTTTATATCCCTTACAGCACCGCTTTTCCGTTTATATTATGCCTCTTTTCAATTAACTTTAGGTTTTCATCAGTCATTCATTGCTATTACTTGCGTGTTTCATTAGTGGCCTTAGACCTTGAGATGGTATTGTTTATTAAACTTTTTGGTCGGTCTCTCATCAAGCCTGTGACTACATTTCTTCTCTGTTTTTCAAGATATCTAGAGACTGTGAGCTGATCCACGGCTCCAGAAAGTGTGTTGAATTTTTTTATACATGTTTTCCATCGATTTCAATTAAAATTTACTCGATCTGGGTGAAAAAGTTACCATTCTGATGATGTCTAATTATATTATAACCTTCGTGGTTATAATATAATTAGACATCATCAGAATGGTGTTGAAATATACCAAATCATTCTCAGTTACAAATTGTACTAAACAATCTCCCTTCGTGGCGAGTCTCAAGCCCATTTTCCTACGCACTTGCTAAGTTTGTGGGAATTTTCTCCTATTTTGGCGTTGAAATCACCCAAGATTATACATATCTCTTAAGGTATAACCCTGTATAACTCTGTATAACCTCGTCAGTTATTATGCTGATGGGGCATAGATCTGAATTATATTTAGCTTTACTAGCTCTTAGTTTAAAACTGAGTACTCTATCGCTAACTGCACCATAGCCTTCTTCATTTTGGTTTCTGTTATTAATGCCCAAAAAGTAAAAGGTGTGGCAGCGGTGAGCAAGTGCCCGCTGCTTTTTCAGTCAGTTTAACTTAGTTCACATATGTAAGCCACATGTGTACCCACAAAGATTTCAAGTATTAAGTATAAGTTTTTCTGGGTCGAGTAAACTGAGTAAATTCTATGTTTTGGAAACCTTACTACCAACGCACATTAGCCTAAGATTATTATAAAATCTTATATCAATTATTTCATATTTTTTTAGTGATTTGGTAAAAATATCTACTATGAACACGACAGCTTAAAGTCCATAATCCCCAAAGTTACATCGTTTTCTATGAACTGAAGTTATTTGTTTAAGATTAAGGTTGTACAATAAGTCATTTTACCCGTTCCTAGAATAAGATGCTTTAGCTGTTAAATTCTTTTGCTGTGATCTATTTTTCATGAGTCTTCTACATAGATCATTTTTACTCGATCCATTACGTGATTACTTGTGATTTCAGTCATTTTGCCTTGAACGATAGGATATAAGTATGGCATATAAATCTTTATACCCTGATCTGGTACTGACTTTTCCTGAACTTGAATCACTTTGCCTTGAACAGAAAATAGTACGTTTTGACTCAACGACATCTAACTCGGTAAATAATACTCAAAAATGAATGAAATATATATAACATTGAAGAGCCTTAGGCACAGTTTTATTGACTTTCACTGATTATTGAATTAAACGCATAGTTTAAGAGCAATGATTTTTTTTCTGTTTTTTTTTTTCTTTAAATCGCTCTCCTGTAACATTACCAAAATGGCGCTTGAGTCAATTCGCCTTTTAACAGTCGATATTATTTTCATCTTGCTAGCTAGGAAAGGTTTATAGGGCCTATGCACACCACGCTTTTTAAACGCGCCGTCGACGCGCGTTTGTAGCGATACAGACGCGATACGTACGCGAGTTAGACGCAGCCTGTAGACCTTTGCACACCTGTCCATGTTTTTTAAACGCGCCGTCGACACGCTTTTGTAGCGATACAGACGACAACAGACTGCTCAGTAGGATAAAAGCGCGCCGTCGACGCGCGTGTGTATCGATACAAACGACAACAAACTGCTGCGTAGCATAAAAACTTAAAAAACGTGGTGTGCATAGGCCCTAACTTATTATTCGAAATCTGCATGCTAAATCCACTTTATCCGCTATCATGGAAAAGTTAATCGAAATTCGAATGAGACAAAATATGTATGCTGATCAATATATTGAATACCAAATAAATTGGTATGGCGGGTGAAAACCGCGATAAATCCGACATGAGTATTGGTGGCATTTTTCACTTCCGCCATATCAAAATTTGCCATCCCCATACCATACCCACCATACCAATTTGTTTGGTATTCAATACAAGCATTGAATAACAACTATTGTTTTTGCTTCCTTACAGACATCGAGATGGAAGAGTGTGGATCCAAAAAAAATAAAGTAATAAAACAAATAGCAACACTGGCCATGGATAGTTTGGAGGACTCAGCTTCACAAAGACTCGCACAAGCTCAATCCCTTCTTTTGAATAAGGAACTGTTTGATGACTTTTTTCTTCTGAACCAACAAGCTCAAACTTTTCTGCTCATACAGTTAAAACAAGCCGAGAAAAAGAAAATGGCCCGACGATTTAATTTTGATGAAAAAATAATGGCATTGCTATTAATGAAGAAGAGTCCGAAAGGATATAAGTTACTGGAAAAAATGTTCGCCTTACCAAGTAAAAGGACATTGAACAGGCTGGTGGAAAAAGTATCAATACAACCAGGCCTTAATCCAAAAATTTTTGAGCACATCATGAGTAAAACCAAAAATTGGAACGTAAACCAAAAACTTTGCACAATAGTATTTGATGAAGTTGCACTGACTCCACACCTAACATTAAACTTAAATAAAAATTTCAATAAGGAATATGTGGATATAGCCGGAGAAATACAACTGAAATTCTGTGACCATGCCTTAGTGTTTATGCTGAGAGGCATATGTTCTTCATGGCGACAAAGCATTGCGTTTTTTCTTTCTGAAGGCGCAGTATCTGCTTTTGAGCTCCAAAATATTTTAGATCAGATGGTGGCGCAAGTTTCGCTTACAGGGCTAATACCCTTAGGAATTATATGTGATGAAGGATCTACTTTCCGTACAGCGATAACAAGATTCAGAGAAGATACAGTTTGTAAACGGGCTAACGAAGGTGTTCTAGATGGTAGGTATCATTTCTAATTAACTTAACATGTATCTTTTTTTTATTTCAAGTAAGATTTCTAATTAGATTCATTTTTGCAGACGGATCAGTTCACATTGCTGGGCATAATTTGAACGTGTTTTTCGACCCACCAACTCTTTTAAAAGAATTAAGAAATCATTTTGTTACAAAGGATATTCTTTGGAATGGGAAAACTGCATCATGGAAAGATATCGAATTCATATATGATGTAGACAGTAAACTGGGACATAATCGTGCATTGCCTCAATTAACGGCCCACCATGTTGAACCCAATAAAATGAAACAAATAAAAGTCAGCGTAGCGGCGGAAGTACTGAGCTCTCGTACTGCTGCAATGTTAAAATATACCAATGCACTCAGTAAGTTACAAATTTGCTGTTATATTTATTTAAGTAATTCCATGAATGCTTTTTACAAATTTTGTACAAGACTACATAACATACAGCCTGGCGCTACCATGGCTACTTTAATTTAACACACAGGTAGGGCTAGTGGTCAATAATCATAATAGTAATAAAAAAAAAAGTCCATAAATAGAAAAAATAAAATTTTCGAACAAGATAGAAATGAAATCCGATTCATTCAGCTACTCTTACGCTCTTACCTACAACTCGGAGCGGGGCGAGCTATTAGTATTATTATTATTTCTAATAGTATTTCTTTTTCGTTTTAATTTCATTGAAGAAATGTTATTATCCGTGACCTCGGCAGATGACCTCTGCGCTAGAGTTATTTACGTACAGACTGCTCCAAAATGGTATTTCAGAAAATGTTGAATAATTCAATAAACACAATGTTTAATAAAATCTGAAAATGCGAAGCCTAATACGTGTGTTAATTAAAAGTCGCCATGGTAACGCCAGGCTGTATATATATTACTAGCTGTGCCCCGCGATTTCATCCGCGTAGTATTGGATTATTGGGTTAAAAAGTATCCTATATGTTAATCCCGGTTATAATCTATCTGTGTTCCAAATTTCATCCAAATCCGTTCAGTAGTTGTTGCGTGAAGGAGTAACAAACATACATACATACATACATACATACATACATACATACATACATCCACACTCACAAACTTTCGCATTTATAATATTAGTCAATGTAGTTGTACATACAAATATACCATGCTGCTATATCAGTATCCTACTAATATTATAAATGCGAAAGTTTGTGAGTGTGGATGTATGTATGTATGTATGTATGTATGTATGTATGTATGTATGTATGTATGTTTGTTACTCCTTCACGCAAAAACTACTGAACGGATTTGGATGAAATTTGGAACACAGATAGATTATAACCGGGATTAACATATAGGATACTTTTTAACCTAATAATCCAGTACTACGCGGATGAAGTCGCGGGGCACAGCTAGTACAATACATTATAATTTTATATACCGAAAAAATATATTCAAATATTTAGGCATATTTACACAAGAAAGAAACTAAGATTAAATACTTTGATAATAATACTTACATAATTTTGATACACGTTAACAGTTTCACATTATAATAAAATGTACTTTTGTATTTTCAGATAATTTGCATTATGCAAATGCAGAAAGTACAATGGTAACAACAGCAGAAGTAATAGAATTTATTGACACATTGTTCGACAGTGTCAATGGTTGTCCGGGTGGTATGATGAAAGGAAAACTAAGGGAACCCGTGAAGGAAAATTCATCTCATCATACATTCTGGAATGTTGCAATCGAAAAGTTAAAGGATGTGGTATTTGTGGACAGGAGTAGCAAATATGCTACTCAAACAGAAACACAAGCCACACACACTCTACAAGCCTGGATTTCAACCCTTGAAAGTTTCATTAGGCTGTCTAAATTACTATTTGATGAATATGGTGTGGAATATTACTATCCAAGATTTATCAACCGAGATCCATTAGAAAAGTTTTTTGGGCGTATAGGGGCTCTTAATCACAGGAATGCAAACACTGACGCCAAAACGTTCTTATATGAATTTAAGTCGTTAGTTTTATCTAATATATTGAGCACTCACACAAAATTTGCGAACTGTGAAGAGGATAATGAGGAGACTTTACTTGATGTAGGTTTCCTTTTTGAATCTTTTGAAGAAAATAATAAAGAAAATTGAAATAATAAAGGAATCAAAACATAATGAATGCGTTTCTCCCATCCTCTACGCAGCCACGCCCAAGTGAAAAGTCGCTAGTGGATTAGCTAGTGATGGTAAATTAAAGTCCAGTGGTCGGCATACACTGCCGGATATATTTGTAGGAAAAAGAGTAATAAAATCAAATATAAAATCATGTCATGATCTTCAGCAAAGTGTTGTGCATGAGCCCACAAAGGTTTCTGAGTTGGTACGACCAATCTTTGACAGCGTTTTTGATGTGTCTTTCTTTTGATTCTTATTTGTTGCCTGGATGGTGGTTTGGAATTCACGAACAAGAACAGATAAAAATTTAGCACGCCAGACCAAGGTGTGCTAAGGGTTAACTAATTTATGACGAGTTTATTATACCTAATTAATATCATCACTACAGAGTATTATTTGAATGAATTTCTATTATGGTTCAGTAACCGAAATATAGTAAATATCACCCGAATCCGTCCCCATGATACATTCCTATCATTTATATGTACTAAACATTTTAGAAATATTTAGATTTCCCAATTTGGTACATTTATTTATGAAAACAACGCATGGCTCCGATTGTAGGCTATCTAATGAACATACTTTTAATGTATCGGTGACAAAATATATTAATTTAAAATATGAACTACAAAATAAATGTATTGCATTCGTAACGAAATCAAAACTTACCGATTAAACGATATTCCTGGAAAAACTTAGGGTTCCGTAGTCCCTAAGAGTGTTTCCGTACAACATTTTATTATCAGAAATTCCTTTAGCGAGATTTTTAACTTTTAAAGATTAAATCAAAATTTACGTAATTAATTCCGATAAGTCTTACATTTTTATGATAATCGACGAAACTAGTTAGCCAAAAATATAATTTCTTGAAACGGCTACGGAACCCTACATCGTGCGTGACACGCACTTGGTCAGTGTTTTGTTTATGTAGGCATTTATTACATTAACACACAGTTAAATACTTACATTAATTTTATTACCATAGTGTTTTTTAGTCTTAACCGGTCTTTTGCGAAAGTATACCTAACTAATTGCAGTACCTATGTATTCAGTAAAGTTGTTAAATTAATAAGGATAGTTGTGAATGGTTTCCACAGTTAATTAACTAAGTACATATTCCTAAGAATAATAAATCGATGTTAGTATAAACCCGTATAGGTATGTTGACTCTACGCACACTGAATGGGTTTTCATAGAACTTCTTATCGCTATAGCCTTCCCAGAGATAATCAGCGTACAAAGAGGGGAGGACCGCATTCCCGGGGACTGTAATGCGGTGATTGTGGCCAGTCGCTCCCTAATCGGGCCCGAACTAACCCGAATATTTCACACCACGCTCCTGCATTCAAAGTTGTGTTCAAATCTGTGATAAAGTACATTCAATATGCAGGTAAGAATAGTTTCAATAGATATGTCTAATTACTTATTTATAACTAAGTGCTTATAAGCTCGAACTCTCACACTATGCACGCTTCTTCATTATACATTGGTTGTGTTAAAATCAGTGGTTACAGTAGTGGTATATCCTACATACATTAAATATCCAAGTAATAATTTAATAGGTACCCAGTAAAGAAATCCTGAATGTTACGCTAGTGCACTAAGTAGTCCGTAATTGTGTTTAGTAGATTTAAACTATGTTGTTTAGTTACGAGAGACATATTTTACAATACGGAATTCCCCATTTCGAAGTTTCCTTTCGGTGTCGTATGTTGCGTGGTCGTTACTTAATCAGTATGAACGGATCTTGGTAATTTAAAGAAACGCATACGAAATCACCGTCTGGTCACCGGTGATTCAGCAGAGATTAGTGTGCTCAGACTGGTTTAGACGAGGGCTTGTAAAAAATACCACACACCGTGTACTCCTGCGTATATTTACAAAGGCTAGGTCATTTTTCATATTTATATCTAAGTACCTCACGCTGAATCAGTAAAGTAGCTAAGTACTACTAAAGATTGCTGAGGTTGTATCTATTATTTTAATAAAATATGTGTTAACAACGTCCCTGCGCTGATATCGGGGCTTGGTCGCAGGTAAACGCAGATTTCTCTGCGCTCCGCTCGTGGTAATTAATTGGTAGAACTAGGGTAGCCATGAAATAAAATGAGAATAAGAAGATTTTTAAAAAATCGCACTAACTTTCCTTTGGTGTAGCCTCGTTCCACCGAGTCACTATAGCTTCAATTATGTTTTTTTAACTTTTCCACCTTTCATCCTATGGTAGCTACATACACTGCGCGGTTTAATGCATGCTACCTAAGCCAATAACCGGGGGCCCAACTCTGTTATTACTTGTTTCAATTTAACCATTACTTTGTTTACCACATTGGGTACCTACATCTGAATGACCAACTGTTAATTACTCATAATTGAGGTATCGCGTATCTGAATACGTAATTTTGACGTGTTGCGAGTCGAGCGCGATTCGAACCAGATACCAGAGAGCGGTTAACAGAGTAAGGCCCTAGTTCAAAAACGTGCATAAATTAAGTTTTATAAATTGCATGCTTCATTCCTAATAATCCACGGGCCGGTTCAACAAACAGCACATCATTTTTTTTCTCCAAATAAATTTTATCTTTGGACAGTATTTCCATGGAATACTTACCTACACCTATATCTGTCAAAACATCTAATTGATTTGAATTAAATAAACCTTATCGGAGTACTAAAAGCCGGCCCTAAAATAAAAAAAAAGCGAAGCAATTTATTAATAAGTACTTCTTGGTTCTTTGTCCAGGGGCTCGTCTTAATAACCTTCGTGTGTATGGTCGTGTGTGCGATAGTGGACGGCGCCTCGCATATGACCGACGCCCAGTTGGGGGCCACCCTGGCCGACAGGACCACCATACAGCGACACCTCAGATGTGCACTCGGTGAAGGCCCGTGCGATCTCGTGGGACAGAGGCTGAGAAGTAAGCTATCACATTCTTGCTTACACACGTTTTATGAGAAGTACCTGAGCGTAGATACATACGTGCGGATTACCAGCCCTTACTACAGGCGCTTATAAGTAGGTACTGAGACTGACCGACGCCAGCAATAAGTGCAGGCAGTCTCATACTTCATTTAGAAACAGCGTTAATACGTTCTGACATGCGCCGCGCGCCGGTCCGGTAGCCGGCCTTTTCAATGCGAACACACATATTGTCATTTTTCATACTACTTACTCATTATACTTATACTTATGCGTTCCGATCCGGTGGTAGATTTACCCTCGTCACCTCTTCTGGCAGCGGCCCAAGCCGAGGTCGTGTCCCTTGTGGCGCCCTTGAGCTAGCTGCCCCCCTGCCCCTCTGGCTGGAGCGCACTCGCGCTCGCCCTCTGTCCGGGTGAAGTTGTTATGGCCACTCTGGCCAACAACGTATAGTCATATCAAAAAAAAAAAAAAAACTTATACTTAGACACATTTAGGTACTTACCTACTTTTATGTATCGATATCATGTGCGAGGCGGCGATGTTGGTGTTGTGCTGGAACGAATAGACACCCTGCCGGCTACCTGCTTTCTACCTGAATACGCTCAAATTTTTACTAGGTTTAGGAAATATGTCAAAAGTCATCTAAATAAATCGTAATCAAAACCACTCTTACAAAGTAACTCAATGTTAATTGAACCTGTCAATATAGGTACCTATAATTTCTGAACGCTCAGTTATATTTCCTGTTTGATACGATATAATTCTCAGATTTGCTACCTACCAGAAATGTAATAATCAGAACTTTTATTGCTGTTTATATAAAAGGAACCGCTAAAAAAACAGATAGGTACCTACCTACTTTGTTTTGTTATTATAATAATAAAATATTGTAATTTTACATTTGACGATTTCCACTTTTCTTATCGTTACGTTCGGTGTATCGTTATGGGTAAGTATCCCTACATACAGTCAAAACTGAGTGGGAAATCAAGCAAGATATGAGTTCATAATTATGAACAACTAGCTGTGCCCGCGACTTCGTCCGCGTGAAATAGTGTATTTGTTAGCATTTTTAATTATTTTACACCCTTGAGGGTAAAACTGTTACAAACTTTGAATGTCATATTTATTTATATCGAATCAACAGCCAAAAAAATAATATTTCAAGCTTCTAGCTCTAAAAATGACGATACTTCCACACAACTTTCATCCCCCCTTACAACCCTTTTTTCGCATTATTAAGTACCCTTTGTCCTTTCTCAAGCCCTAGATTGTCAGTGTACCAAATTTCATTGAAATCGGTCCAGTAGTTTTGGCGTGAAAGCGCGACAGACAGACAGACAGACAGAGTTACTTTCGCATTTATAATATTAAGTAAGGATGGGTCGAATGGTTCGTACCTTGTAGGTAGGTTCGAGTCTTGGTTTCTAACAAAGCCGATTAAATTATTGTATTGTACTTTTGTAGGCATCTTCTTTACAGGGGGCAGTGACTGTAGGGACAGTTAAAATGCCGTCAGCAATCACTTGTGGTTTCTTATCAATACTCGTAATGTTTTATTGGCTCTTTTGTCTGCGGCGCTTAGTCACGGTTTGACCACATCACTTACTGTAACTTCGGTTTTATGACCAACGAACTCACCATAGCGTTAACAAGTGGTTTACCTTGTTTTATTACCTTTCCTGGAAATATTTACGTTAATCAATACTTACTCTTCTACACATCTATCAGAAAATATTCAACATATGGTCCGTATATAATGGTCCGTCAATGATGTCCACGAATCTTGGTCCTCCACCACTTAAATCCTCTGCCTGCTTGCTACCCACGTGTGATTACATCAGTACACCTTTTTAAAAACACACTCCAACCATTATTACCCAGGATCCCAGTAACCCAGGTTGACGTGTGTTGTTCAACGATGACGCGTAGGTTTGACCCTCGACGAGACGCAAGAAAAAGTTGAATATTCTTGAAACCTGTATGAATCCTACTAATATTATAAATGCGAAAGTTTGTGAGTGTGGATGTATGTATGTATGTATGTATGTATGTATGTTTGTTACTCCTTCACGCAAAAACTACTGAACGGATTTGGATGAAATTTGGAACACAGATAGATTATAACCGAGATTAACATATAGGATACTTTTTAACCCGATAATCCCGAAATTTTTGCTAAGTTAAAATACTACGCGGATGAAGTCGCGGGGCACAGCTAGTTTAATCTAAATAAAGAATAGGAGTTGGAAGAAAATTAACCGCTTCAACTAAGTTACATATTGTAAACTTTTTCAGATTTATCAGCGGTGGATTTACAAATTTCCAAAGTATAGGCTGTAAAGTTTTTGCCGCCATTGCCTCTACAATTGTCATGTCCTAGATTATTTTTACAATCCAAAAAATTCGTTAAAATTGCACGTAAAATAATATTTGGGTTTATATTTGAGCTAATCAAAGCTCAACCATGTGCGATTAATAAAGGTGGGGTAATGTATGCTACTTACACATTAATGTACGAGGGCGGGATGATAAGTAACTAGCCTAATAAGAAAACACTTAACTTTCCGTGATAAAATTAATTTTATTTTTCGACATAGTCTCCGTGAACCTCTACGCACTTATTCCATTTTCGTTCGAAAGCAGTAATGCCTTCCATAAAATGATTTCTTTCGAGGCCTGCAAAATACTCCTCTACAGCGGCTATGACTTTATAATTTGTGGCAAATTTCTGTCCGCCCAAAAAAGTTTTGAGCTTAGGGAATATGTGGAAGTCTGATGGCGGTAGATCAGGCGAATAAGGTGGGTGGGGCAGCAAATCATACTTCAATTCGTTGATTTTTGCCATAGCTTTTTTGATCGTGCGTAAGCAATCGCGGCACCCAACGGGCTGATAACTTTTTCATATTTAATTCCTCACTTAGGATATGATGTACCCGTTCTTTTGAGATACCTGTTGTGTCAGCTATTTCAGATAACTTCAATCGTCGATCTGCTAAAACCATATCATGTACTTTCACGACCATTTCCGGAGTCGTAACGCTTTTTGGACCTCCTGGGCGGGCTTCATCTTGGACACATGTACGACCGCGTTTAAACTCAGCCACCCAGTTTTTTACTGTGGCATAAGAAGGAGCACATTCACCCAAAACATTATTTAACTCGTCATAGAGATCTTTCCCCTTCATGCCCTTCATATGAAGAAACTTTATCACCGCTCTTTGTTCAATTTTGTCCATTTTGAAAACAGTTGACGAAATATATTTTCAAATGACAAAAAAACAATAAAATTTTCATGCCACAAAATTCAAATTTAGAACACAGGTGGCCAATAATACGAATTTAAAAATGACATATATTTTTTTATAATTTTAACTTTTTAAATAGCAGAGGCTAGTTACTTATCATCCCGCCCTCGTACATTCGGTAAGCGTGAATAAATAATGTTTATTGCGCTTGATTTCTATGAGGTAACAAGAAATATAAATCGGTCCCCAAACTTGCCGTCCCAAAAATCTGCCGCCCTAGGCTTCAGCCTACTCAGCCTGCTGGTAAATCCGCCACTATAGATTATCATTATCTGTGCCTGTTAAGGTGAAGGCGCCTGTCTAGCCCGCGAAATTCAAAATTTTCGAGTATTTTTATAGTTTATCCAAAATCTGAAAACATTTAAGACAACATTTTGTGATTTGCGAAAAACACAGTATGCAGTGCATTTATTAATACATTTATTTTACTCTAAATATTATCACGGTGGATATGATACTAGTAAATCACTAAATATACAAAAATTGCCAGATTATCTGGATAGCTGTCGTTCTTGAAATGTTTTAGAGTAAGTTGGATATATTAATAAATGCACTGCACACGGTCTTTTTGCGAATTACAAAATTTGTCTTTTATTAATGTCAGATTTTGAAAAATTTCTAAAAGAACTCAAAAAAATTGAACTTCGCGGGCTTAATGGGCGCTTTAGCCTTAATAAGTGTCATCGACATGTTTTATTGGTGTACAATACCTACATGTCTAAATCGGTGGATGTAAGATACTATAGTGTCTGGCCAATGGACATTGTTGTTATATTTAGACACAATAACTAAGCAATTTAAGAATTAACTCTCTAGAAATAAGTAGGTTAAGGTTTTAACGTGTTTTGTGGCTAAAATTCAACTATCTTGACAAATTGCTTAACAATCATTCTTAATTCGGATTAAGTTTAGTTTAAATCTGTCTTATAGCTAGACCCTCTCCTCCATGCAAGGGGGATTTAGGCTATGGTAAAATAATACTTGTCTTTCTAAAATTGCGGCAAACTCTTGCAGATATAAAAGATTAGGTACCTACTCAAGACGTTTGCCTTCACCGTTTAGATACTAATCATCCTTGAATTAAATTTCCAAAATCCTAGAGTTTAGAACCTGCGCCCAATTTCCAATGCGAGACTCCAATCAAGTTAGCTATCACATATTCTTTCAGAACATGTAAGTGGGTATTGTACTCTGCAACTTGGCAAAAAACACTTTTTCATTTATTTATGGGAGCAAAAAATAATTACATACCTACTCAATGTTGCATATCTAAATATCAGAAATTTTATCCCCTTGGGGGTAGAATTAATCAAAATCCTTTCTTAGCGGATGCCTACGTCATAACATCTACCTGCATGCCAAATTTCAGCCCGATCCGTCCAGTGGTTTGGGCTGTGCGTTGATAGATCACTATGTCAGTCAGTCAGTCAGTCACCTTTGAGTTATATATATTTAGATTAAGTACCTAAGACAAGACTATGGGACAATTACCAACCAATTTATCTGTGGGCGTCACGTATATCTAACGATACTTTTCTTTCCGGAAAATAATAAAAAAAATCTTTCAAGGTGCCGTGTTTTTGCCACAATCAAACCTTGCAAAATAAAACTACGCTCAGGCTATTTTTTGCAATCATTTCAGGACTTTCAATGACCATTGTAAAATACATTTTTGGTTGGCATCTTCTGTATGTACCGTTGGTAGGTAATACCTAAACTACTTAATTTCATGTTCTACGATGTAACCGAGGGATAGTAACATTTCGTATCGCTCGCGACGGCGGTGGTGACCAAGAAGCAGAATACGTTTACCACAGTATCTTTCGTCTCTTCCAGCTCTTGCGCCCCTGGTACTCCGGGGAGCATGCCCACATTGTTCCGCGCAAGAGACCCAGCAGATCCGACGGATCTTGGCCTTCGTGCAGAGGAACTACCCGTGGGAGTGGGCCAAAATCGTCCGCCAATACGGTTGAAGTTGAACATTAGAATAAGCTAATCATAACTTACTTATTTACTTTTTTATACAATGATTAGTAAAAACTATACCAACGTAACTTAACTCTGCTAGGTGCATGATCTTTTTACAATATACTGACGGCTTTTGCTGACAGCAAATATGGTTGTCGACTAGTTGTCTACTGATTGCACTTTATATTTTGTGTTTGAGTTAAAAATTACAACCTTTAAAACAACATAAATAATTTAAATAGTGAGCAAATCGTACAATATACTAGGTGAAACAAAAAGGGTATACTATTTTTTTTGCAACTTAACTTTGTAAATCTCAAATATCGGCTTTGTGGGACAGTTAAAGTACTAAAGGTTTTGTAGACTTGTGAAATCGGTCAACAGCTGTATTCCTATAACACCTTTTGTTTTTCAAGTTCCCTCCAAAGCTGATGGTTTAAGAATTACAAAGTTAAGTTTTGAAAAAAAAGTATACCCATTATGTTTCACCTTGTATATTATGTTTGTAACATAAGTAAATGTTATTGAACTGTGCCATTTAATATACCATAATTAGATTAGGTTAATTAAACGGATCGAAACAATAGAGTCTATAGCATAGATACTTCATTTGTTTGTAATGCAGGATTTGTTATTCTTATCGGTATGACCTTATTATCGATTCACGTTTAATAGGGACATTTCGTATGATTAATTAGTAATTATCCTCTATAAAATTTTGTTAACGATGTCCTCGAGATTCCTTGAAAGATCATCCAAATGTTAAGGATAACTTTCCGGAAAGATGACAATTAACTTTGACATTTCTTCCACACGTTCCGCTTCCTGTTCCACTATGCCTAAAACCGAATAAAAATAATATAATAAATACAATAATTAGTGTTTCATTCGCATGGAGTTCGCAGTCACGTAACGGCCGAGTCGACGCACGATCGCGATGCAGCCGGCGGAGTGCGTGCTATCGACAACGAATAGAGGGGATCGGTATAGTTAAGTAAGAGGTTACGGCACTGTCCGCCCCAGCATTCACCAGCCAGACGTACACTTAAACGCTTCACTGAGCCCGAGAAAACATCGTGAAATACTGTAGAAATCATAATACAGAGATCCGGGTCGATTGCTAACGCCTCTACCAGTGCACGGAAAGTAAAAGTGTTTCGGTTCGGCTCGAAGTCGCTCAAGATGCAGGTGAGTGCGATGATTATTGCAAATTTCTCCATAGTTAGTGCGCGTTTTCCTGTTCGTGACGTGATTTAAGCTTTTCATAATGTTTGTGGGCTTGAAGGACGGTAAGTTGTTATTACCCGCTATGGCGAACTCACGTAAAACGGTACCAAGTTTTTGTTGATATTTATGTGTTTTATTCAACTTTATCAGCGACATTATGAAGTTTGTAATCATGACTAGCGATCAGTTAAAGTCAGTGCAATTTAATGTAGGTACTTAATTAAGTGGACTAAGGTAGGTACCTACTTATTTATATAATGAACCTACATAACGTTGTACCAAGGTAAGTACATATTTAATTTTAGTTTACAATAGTTACATATTAGATGACTATACTATTAGCTTAATATAGTTATATAACTGTACCGAAAGCGTCACAGTTAAAATCGCATTAGGGGTATGTTCCACTAATTTCGGTATTAAAAATATTACAGCGTTTCCAAATTTGCGTAACATTACGTTGATGGCGCGAATGTGGCTGCATATCAATAAACACGAATCGTTCTTAGAAGTGTCATGATTGCTTAAGAGCTTTACGTCTTGGTAAATGTTAAGGAGAATTTTAAGTGAATAAATAAGTAATAAATGTAAAGTAAGTTTTTAATACTTATGAGTATTTCAATTGGGGGAAGGCATATTTTTAATTTCAAAAGACCATGGATCGTTTAGCTATATTTTGCAATTAGGTATAACTTTTACTTCTTGTGTCCGAAGACCCTTGTTGGTGTAGCTGATGGGCAGCTATCTTCATCTTTCTCTATCTAGGCTAGGGTTGTCTCTTCACCTCTTTAGGTATACTTACGTGACATGACACTGACCTTCTCTTTAATCTGTTTCATGTAGCTTATTCACAATTTCCTATTTCCTTCATAGATGTTTTTGAAGCGAAGCTTCTATACGGACGTTCGGGGCGCTCGCCGCGCGGCCACTCTATCCGTGCTAAGCGTCAGTAGCGTTACACGATATAAACAGAGTGGCAGCTGCGGCGCCCTACGCTTTCAATAAAGCTTCGCTTCTTTCGGGCGTCCCAAGACGGACTGTTTTTTTTTCATAATTAAGTATCTCATTACCTACAACATGTAGGTTTAAGGAAAGGTAAAGTAAAGGTAAAGTTAAAGGCTTACAATTTACTCTGATTTTGCTATTAGATACCGATATTTGATCAACTCCGCCATCTCCCCTTCGAGCTCCATCACGCTATCACAACCCAGTCTCGAATCAATTATTAGAATATTTCATGCATCTAACTGACCATAACGCATTAAGTAAATCATAAAGGTTAAAAGTATAATTTTTTATTAAAGCAGATTATAAAACAAAACAATCGATGTGCATTATAATACCGAATCTAAATCGATTTCTTTACAATGGATCATAAAATTCACAAAGCAGCATGTAGCCTCTTGTACAGACGATTTCAAAACTTGTTTAAATGTTTATTTTTAGTTACTTAATTATTAATAGTATGTATTTTCATTACTCATACTCTGATAGTAGGTCTGAAGTCCCTGAGGAGCGGGTTGAAAGTAATACTTTTCCGGCCCGGGAGAATCGCTTTCAACTGACAGCTGTCAAATTATTAAAAAAAAAACTAGTTCCATTTTCACATTTCTATGGAACCATGTTCAAACTTTTTCTACAGTCACTCAATTACAGCACGATGTAAAATTGAAATAACCTAAAGTTAAGTAATATTAATTAAAGAATATATATTGTTAAAAGACTTAATTATAATTTAGTTTCAAGAATTTCTTTAAAATAGCATAGATTTGGGCAAAATATTTAAAGATGAAAATGAAAAATAAAGGCTAAATAATGAAGTAGGCCGGCCAACGAAAAAAAAAAATAGGCGGCAATCCGATAGTTTTTTTTTTTTAGTTGTAGAGTATTGTTTATACGTCCTTGTATTATTTCTTTAGCCAATTCCTGTTTTTATTTTTACTTTTCTTGTATTGTTTACCTCGGGTGAAAGACTTATTTTGTCCCTCGAACTATTCGGGACTAAATAAGTCACTTTCACCACTCGTGTAACAATGTACTATTAAGTGTTTAGCGCGTTATTGTTTACATTTATTTCTTAATTTTGTGTTAGTAGTGTTGCTGTTGCCTACGTCTTCTGTTACCCAATTTAATTTATTAGCAGATAGGTAGGTAGTCACTTATTTCTATTTTATTGTCTTTTTGAGAAAGAGAAATAGGTGCTACAGTTTGTTGTCGTCTGTATCGCTACAAACGCGCGTCGACGGCGCGTTTAAAAAACGTGGTCTGCATAGACCCTAAGAGTAACCGGAAAAGTTTTCTCAATTTATAATCGAACACAGTTTGTCTCTCATATGTTCCCAACTTCTCCCATAGTCTTCCTACTGGGAATAGATAAAAATCTTAATTCCACAATTTGGATTCGTTGCGATGTTTGGTAACTGCAAGCAAAGTAGGCGAAGGGCGGCAATTTTATTTCTTTTGCACGCGCCCGCGCCATTTAACCGACCGGCCGGGCGGCTGCGAGCCGCGGGCGCAATTTCACATCATTTGTGGGAATGCCCCGATGACACCCATTATAGGATTGTCTCAAATGTATTACATGGTCGCTGTGGGTAAAAACCTAAGCATTCATAGACAAGGCCTTTGTTGTGGCCATAACTACGCCTATTTGGACTAGAACTGAGTCCCTGTTTGGCTACTATTCGGCCGTAGTTAGGTAATTTTAGCCTCTTGCACAAAGCCGTGAGCAACTAGGTACCTAATTATTATATTTTTTTACACCTATAGATAGATACTATCGTTCGATTCTCGAGTCAAGCAGGGGTTAGTCAAAATTATATTTAAGAATACAGGAATCAGAACAGGTACTCCTTTTCAAATTTGCTATCAAAAATCTTACCCTCCAAAACCTTTTTTTTCCATCCTGTAAGTATACCTATACAGTACTTACTTATGGGTATATCATCGAAGTAGAATTTGGGAACACGTAAAAGTCTTGGTTGGTATATGTAGGTTACATTTTCTCCTCAAGAATGGTCATTTCCATATGAAACAAACGCCTGTTACTCAAATAAATAAAACTGTATGTGAAGTGCAGTAAATAACGGAACGCTAATAGAGTATGGCCTTTGTTAGTTTTTGTCCGAATAATATTAATAAACTTAGTTTAGCAGTTGCTTTGTCTTCTTCGTTCGATTATTAAATTCCTCGTGGCAGAATGAGATAGGTAATTCGTAGTGTAACTATTCGCCCGTTATACCACGTTCACTAATCACCATAAGGGTGATTAGGTTTTCAATATTGCTAGAGACAAATTGAGCTGACAGTAGTACCTAATTCTAAATATTTGAATAAATAATAATAAGCTAAATATTTAGAAGCATATAATATTTAATTAGGGACTAATTAGAGACCGCTGTGGGTTGGGAAAACAAAAAGGAGACGAAAAAAAAACAATCCTCATGTTACTATCATTCGTATCTTTACAGAAGATCGAGGAAGAGGAGGTTTTTCTTAAATTTGCCCTATCTACTAATTATATTGTAAATTGAATTATTACATAAATATGTAATGTTAATTTTATTTTATTTTTTTACATCACTTAGTTTATGTAGTGCTTACCGTGGCTGTGTGTGTGTATCTTTCTGGGGTTGCAGCTGAAAACCAGCGTCAGGTGGTATGCATCACGCATGCACCCTGGCATATGCTGAGCTGTTGACCCTTTGGCCTGGTATGATAGTAGGTACATAACTAGCTAGATGTGTCCATTTATATTCCTAAGCTGTGTATGTATAGTTAGTTAGTTTTGTATAGCTCTGCCATGGTACCAATAAATAAGTATATTTCTTTCTTTCTTTCTTTCTAGGTAGAGTAGGTATTATAGTTGCGTTTCGTAGGAAGAGTTCGAGAGCCAGAAGGCCAACTCCTCTCCCTTCCCTTCCCTTTGGCCCACTCCCCTTCAGGTCGGCAACGTCTTTGGTATAGCAAGCATGTATGGGCTACGGTAACTGCTTAACATCAGGCGGGTCGTACGCTGTATTGCCAACTTTGTAATATATAAACAGACAGACAGACAGACGGACAACAAAGTGATCCTATAAGGGTTCATTTTTTTTTCCTTTTGAGGTACCTACGGAACCCTAAAAATGCACGACTGATTCGCGTATACATGAGGTACATGATACTAATAAGGTTCTTTCAATTATGATGTGTTAGGCTATTAATTCGAGTAGGTAGGTATAACCTTTCAGTTAGTTTCTTGTCTTGGAAAATGTATGCCAGATTATAGGTATTATATTATGTGTAAATATAGAAGTACTACAGCTCTATTCACCAGTGTATCGGTGTGTGGCTATACAATGGGCTCGGCTTAGGTGATTTTATTCAATGGTGAAGCATGGATCATTTCGATTACGCATTCATTGAGTTTCTGAGCACGTATAATGACGATGCCGAGTTTTGCCACGCCGTCGCTGGTACAATTCTGATCGTAAGTACTTATATAGTTTGCATATTGTACACAAACAGTGTCTTACAATGCAATTTGAATAAATCCCATAGAAGTAGAATTGCGAACATCCATGCCTTTAGTGACGTCAATTAAAATGTTGTCGGTATAAGGTCTTACATGTTTTGTAACTAGTTGAAAAGAGTTATTCACCGTCAAGAGACGATATTTAGAAAGGATATAACGATTACAACATGTTTTTTTTATCAATACCTAGCATTCCTGAGATGGATGTTATGTTTGATTCAAATATATTGCTGTTGTACCGCCTTTTACGCATCGGTTTATGAGTTTAAATTATTTATATTATAATAATGAGGTAGTCCTTTTTTTTCTAAGTGTACCACAGCACTGGCGAATCGTGCGCGGGCCACAGCACAGTACAGCTTTGTCCTTCCTTACTATCTATGGTATAGATGCTCCTTATGCAATCTAAATTTTAACTTCACCTACTAAGCTACTAAACACGCGCGTGATTTTTGTCCGATCTTTACCTATTAAGTAATAACTTAGGAAAGGTCTAAGGAAATCTATTGTTTTCTTATATTTACGCGAATACTACATACACAACGGGAACATAAAGTTAATAAAAGCGATAAAATCCGAAAAATCGTTTTATTTCTAAGGAAATCTATGTAATACCTACAGATACTTATAAGTAGAGGTTAGAGGTGAGTTATTTGTTATTTCTAATTGCTTAGGATTAGTGCCCGTACACACGTAGGTAGGTATTGTATAGTAGGTAAATATACAGACTCAAGTAAATAAAGGATTTTACATTAACAGTACCTAACTGTCTTGTCAAGTAAGTGTTTAGCTTTTTAAGCAGGCTTGTACCTTTATTGCATCTTGCAGCCTATATTAGACCTTATGCTATCAAATATAGAGTATATATATTTAAATAAATAATTATTCCAAGGTAAGGCCAAACGAGTGTGATTCCAGCATCATCCATATCTGGGTAAATTGCAGAGATATCCAACCTAGAAAGTGAATTCAAACCGTGAACAGAGAGTTGTAACTTACACCCCTAAGCGCCGCGTCTAAAGGATTTAGGTGAAACGGACCGCATCTAACCAAAAATCACTTGTTCCAGGTTTCTCATGTTGTAGTAATATGCGCCCTAGTGGCTGTATGCTGGGCGCAGCAACCGCAACGGCCCCAGGTGTCGGACACAGCATTGGAGGACGCGCTCAACGACAAACGCTTCATACAGAGACAGCTCAAGTGCGCGCTCGGGGAGGCGCCCTGCGACCCCATCGGCAAACGGTTAAAGAGTGAGTTGATTTTTAAAGGTTTCCTCTTACCTCTCTTTACAGTATAATCTATACAAATAAATAAAATTGGAGTGTCTGTTTGTAATATCAAAATAACACCTTTTCACTAAATGCGTATGAAAGTACATACGACACCTATAGCAAAAACGCGATTTAAAAAAATATGTCTGTCTGTCTGTATGTTTGTTCCGGGTAATCTCCGAAACGGCTGGATCGATTTAGACGGGACTTTCACTGGTAGATAGCTGATGTTATAAGCAGTAACTAAGGCTACTTTTATTTTAGAAAAACAAAAAAGTGGGTCCTGTCGCGCGGGCTCAGAACGCAGGAGCGGGCTTTTTTGTTAAGTTAAATTCCACGCGGACGAAGTCTCGGGCTCAGCTAGTTATTTCATAATAAGTAAACACTTTTTAAGTCTATGGTCTATTCCACAGAAGATTATTAAATTGCCGATATGCGATTACAGCGCAACGTCTAACAGAAGCGCCCTTATTAGGTAATCGATCTTAAGTCAGAGAGCGGTCTTTGAAATGTCATTCCTATTTTTAACCAGTAGAAAATGACATGTCCAAAGCGTACTCAAGATCGCTCTCAGGCTTGAGATCAATTTATAAATACGGGCCTTTGTATATCAAATACCTAGACTAAGTATAATTAATATTGTTGATAACTTTTAAAATACAATTATTTCTTATCTGTTTCCAGCGTTGGCGCCGCTGGTGCTCCGCGGATCCTGCCCGCAGTGCTCGCCGCAGGAGACCAAGCAGATCCAACGCACGCTCGCGTATGTGCAACGAAACTTCCCCCAGCAGTGGGCAAAGATTGTGCGCCAATACGCCGGCTAACAACCCCTAATGTTATTACACATATCTGTATAAATGAGTTTTATTTATAGGATCAAATCGAGGTGCGCTGTCAGATTTTTGCAGTAGGCGCGCCAAACATAAATCATAACATTGGCGTTAATTTAAAATGTATCTGTTACGTAAGTACTTACTTACGAACTACTTAATTTTAATGATAGGTCAGTACGTCAATCACAACGTCAACGGTAATATTTTAATCGTATAAATCTTGAACCAATCCTGTAGTTAATAAAAAAAACGGTAAACCTATGAAAATAAAATGTTAAATATTTTATTCTGAGCGCCTATTATTCATTATTTTGTAAATAATTACAACATAAGTATTTAGGTACTACACCATTTAATTTATTGATTCCAATATTTTTGGATACTGTAAAAATTTAATAAATGTGTTTAATAATACATAATGTGTTTCATTATTGCCGGCTGCAAACACGCGTTTCATACCTACACCTCATTGAGCATAATTGTATTCTCTACTGTGGTTGTCTACGAGTCTACAAACAAGTGGCCTACTGCTGTATCCATTAGCAGGGTTTTTTTAAATAAGAACTATGTATGTATGAAATAACTGCTACCTCTATGTAATAGACTTATAATTTCCGTTTTATTAATAAATTAACACCTCTCTGATAAAATGTTATATGATGAAAAAAAGTGGCCTACTGCTGAGTGCTGGGTTTACAATATAAACATGAAAATAATTACTTGGTAGGTATTTAAAAAAAATATTATTATATATTACTAATATTACAAATAATTACTCTTATTGAGCTAACAGGTCTATTACAGTTTAAGGCTGAAGCGCCCATCTAGCCCGCGAAGTTCAAATTTTTTGAGTTCTTTTAGAAATTTTTGAAAATCTGACAATGATAAAAGACAAATTTTGTAGTTCGCGAAAAAGACCGTGTGCAGTGCATTTATTAATATATCCAACTTAATCTAAAACATTTCAAGAACGACAGCTATCCAGATAATCTGGCAATTTTTGTATATTTAGTGATTTCTAGTATCATATCCACCGTGATAATACTTAGAGTAAAAAAAATGTATTAATAAATGCACTGCACACGGTCTTTTTCGCGAATTACAAAATTTGTCTTTTATTATTGTCAGATTTTGAAAAAATTCTAAAAGAACTCAAAAAATTTGAACTTCGCGGGCTAGACAGGCGCCTTCACCTTAACACTTCTGCAGAAAGAATAACGAGCCAGGGGAGAGAGCTCTAATGGAAGGGTGTCCCTCTCACTCCTTGTTGCCATGCCTAAATAGTAAATACGCTGACTGTCCTCGTCTCTGCTGTCCCCTTTGGACGGACACCCAAGAACTCCAAGAAGAAATGGACATATTCCCACCAGGAGCTCGGACTAATTCAGCATTGAAATTGCTGATATAGATACATATATAGGTAGTTTTAATAATTCTATAAGGTAGACCATGCACGCACATACCAGTCGCGACTTATCCCAATTCAATAATTTATCAATTGCACAGATAAATTGATAGAACTACCAATTTTATTATGAATCATAAAATTTTGGTCGACTGTCAGACCCGCACATTGTTCTTCCTACTAATATTATAAATGCGAAAGTTTGTGAGTGTGGATGTATGTATGTATGTATGTATGTATGTATGTATGTATGTATGTATGTAAGTATGTATGTATGTTTGTTACTCCTTCACGCAAAAACTACTGAACGGATTTGAATGAAATTTGGAACACAGATAGATTATGACCGGGATTAACATATAGGATACTTTTTAACCCAATAATCCAATCCTACGCGGATGAAGTCGCGGGGCACAGCTAGTGTGCTATAAAAAAATCTGGATAACTCTGTGATCTGAATCTATCACACGAATTTCCGAAAGTGGACATCGCTGGATGATTGCTTGTGAATTTATCACGTAATGGTTTATTGTAGAACTTAAACTTTTATAAAGTAAGCATATTTGTTTATGGTAGATGATCTGGCAACCCAAGTTAACTAATGTTCGGCATGTTGGTATCTGCTGACGCCGACTATATTGTACATTTCCGGTATACATGAGAAAATCCTTTTTATGTGTATTACAGCAAAAAATACAATTAGCAAGAGAAAATTGTTTTTATAAAATAAATCCATAAATTTAGATATGTCTTCATTTTGTTAATACTGAAAATATAATGGTTTTTACAATATTCTGTATAATCAGAGCTGCCACCATAAGTGGAAAATAAAATTATTTCGTACGCAGTCGGTGATATTTACAAAGTAATATTTTGCTAATGTTTTGACAAATAAACGTAGAAATCTTACTTTTCCGTTTTATTCAGAACGCATCTAATAAGAGAGGCGCGATGGCTATTGATACATGAATTGATTTCGAGAAAATGTTGTAATAACTGTTGCACTCGGCGTTCAGTGACTACTTGACAAAATATGGTCGTGCGTTTTGCTTGAACATTTAGTGGTGATGTGTGAACAGAGTGAAGTTGATTATTTGGACGGTGAGGTGGTATGGGTTAAGTTGGGCTCGTGCTGGTGGCCCGGCGAGGTGGTGGCTCCGGACAAGCTGCCCCCAGATGTGCTACCTTCGTTTCGGAAGCCTCCGATAGCTGTTGTCAAGTTCTTCCAGGAGGACACATAGTAAGTTTGCATATTATTCGGGAGGGAACTATTAGGCGAACGTATTTTTGTGCTACAGTAAAGGTCATGGATACTATTCTTTCTTTGTTCTAAAAGCTTGAGCTGAACGATATTTACATAATTATAATGACATAAGGCACATTCTAGGCATCCTGAAAATTTTTACTTTATAACATTTTGTAGTCTGTGATAGTGTACAGCATTGTATAAAAAATATTATTTTGTAATTATTATTTTTGTTATATGTATTGTTGTTTTCTGTGAGCCTAGCTGAACCAATGATATCCTTAAATTGGTCCGTTATAGAAACCGGGTAGAGAATATAGGTTAAATAATTTTATGGGACTAATTACCTTATCAGGTATGGGTCACCGCTTATTTGCACTGGATGAAGCATACATACAAAACATTTATTATTGTCTTAATTTTTTGGCAGCACAAATAAGGGATAATGTCATGAGTCTGTGTATGTTTTGTCAGTACAAACAAACATAGGGTTTAGCATATTATGTTTCTCATACAAAATGAGCATGTGATTGAAGCCCAAAAAGTTCATTGTATTACTCAAACAGGCATCGACTGTTCGCGTTCCAATCCGGTGGTCGATTTACCCTCGCCACCTCTCCTAGCAGCGGCCTAAGCCGAGGTCGAGTCCCTTGTGGCGCCCTTGAGCTAGCTGCCCCCCTGCCCCTCTGGCTGGAGCGCACTTGCGCTCGCCCTCTATCCGGGTGAAGTTGTTATGGCCACTCTGGCCAACAACATATAGTCAAATAAAAAAAGCATCTACTGTTGATATATTAAACTCAAATTTGAGAGTGATCTTGAGTATGCTTTAGACATTTCATTTTATGCATGTATAACATAATAATGACACTTTCAAGATTCATCTCAGACTTGAGATTGATATCGGACCTTGTCACACAGCAAGAATCTATTAGAAGTTGGCTAAGACTAGGAAATCATTTGTCTGGAAATTGTTTCATAGTTATAACTTCTATTTACGCCTAAAGCTTTATTTCGATTGTGACATGTTGCTAGAGATCTCACCTTCTCCACCACACTCACTACCAGTGGGCCGTCGGCCCGTGTGCCTGCATATCTAGGCAGTCTGTTGCACATTTACTGCAACCAAGACCTGATAGTTTCATTTTATTTTTCAGTGAATATGTGAAGAATGTCAATCTGATCTTCAAGTATAATTGCAGCCGTAAAAATGAATTCATCAGCAAAGGACTATGTAAGTTATCCTACAACGGTGATTCGGTTGGTGCAAAAAACTAAAGTTTACTGTGCTAACTATTGCCAACCTTTAAAACAGTCATTCTCAAGGTGTCATCTTGTGGGCACTAGAGGCCTACAGAGTAAAGGGCACACAGAAAATTTGGGGGGTATTGAAGTGGTTAAGGCAGGCAATGGCTGATTTATTTTATTTTAGCAGTGATAGCCGATTGGTTAAGCACGCGTCTTGCGGCTCGCACCTCTGGGTTTTTTTAAATCTATGTGCGAATCATAATTTCGATATGATTATCACTTCCTTACGGTGACGGAAAAACATAGTGAGGAAACCTGCATGTCTTAGAAAATCTAACCAATTTTTGAAATCCGCCAACCCGCACTGGGTCAGAGTGGTGGATTACGGCCTGAATCCACCACGTAGTAAGGGGAGGACTGTGCCCAGGAGTGGGACGTCAAAGGGCTAAATTATTTATTATTTTATATACTAACTAGCCTTTTATTTTATTAACTACACTACATTGATTATTACTACTTATTTTTGGCCAGTTTGATTGTATTAAAGAAAGTTGTTGCGATTGTGCGTTTTAATATGAAATAAAGAAAAATTAAGAGGTGTGTTAGAAAATAATTTAATATTGATGTGGGTGACAGGTTATCTTGAGAATGTCTGCTTTAAAATTACTATTTTTGTCTAATTTAGTTTATTTGTGAATTGATGACAATATAACAATCATCATTATATGCCCAATATTATTTTTTTGGTAAAAACGGAATTCTAACTATGTATGAGTAATGGGCAACTCTGGGGTCATAGTTTAATGACACAGTTGAATTAGTTGAATTTATCAATTAACATACAGGTTGAAACAGAAAGGGTATACTTTTTTTTCAAAGCTTAACTTTGTAATTCTAAAACTCTCAGCTTTGGAGGAAACTTGAAAAGCAAAAGGTGTTACAGAGCTACAGCTGTTGACAGATTTCATAAGTCTACAAAAATTTTGGTACTTCGACTGTCCCACTAAGCCGATAGTTTTAGATTTACAAAGTAAAGTTGCAAAAACATTTATACCCTTTTTGTTTCACCTAGTATACATCTTTCATTTGTTTTCAACATATTTTATGCTCCAGCCCAAAGCAGGGCCAGTTGTTCTGTGCCTAGTAGCTGATCAAATCACTATCTGTTTCATCTCTAGTTAAAACCACAAATGCCCAAGGACATTTAAGAAGTTACTTTGTGTCCAAATACCCATTGAATTTATTCTGTATAATGTTGTATAAAACTAAGAGGAAATGTTATTCTTTTCTCATCAGATATGTACAGAACAAAACATGGCCTCATGGAGAAGTTCCCGGAAGATGTGATCCGTGCAGAGACTGCTATTGGTGGTGACACTGAAATCCTGTCCAGAGATGAATTCCAGGAGAAGAAGAAGGAAAGCTATGCTGGCATTTTTGGTGACTCATCTAAGAAAACACCAGGCTCTGCTAAAAAAGGTGATAAGATATTTGGCACCCTTAAGTCATCTCTTGTGTATACTGACAAAATATGTTCACTGATTTGTGACATTGTCTCAATGTTGTGGATGTTTAAAAATAGTGATGACAATATTAAATTATAATAACAGTGCAAACAAGGGGTGCAAAGAATGGAACAAGTTTTAATATAATTTTGTGTCTTCAGGAAAGGGTGGTAGAGGGAGACAGTCAGCAGAATCTCTAAGGATGACACCAATCAGAAAGGTAAAAAACAACAATAAGTCAATGCAATACAATATAACAGTATTTTTTATTTATAAAAAAAATCTTCAATTGTTCCAGATGAAAGACAAAGTTGACTACAAAGTGCATATTCTGGTGCAAGGGTCAAAGGCGACGCCAGCTCCTACTCCAGAAAATCCACCTTCAGAAAATCAATCTTCAGAAACTGAAGCTACACCATCAACAAGCGGTGAACAAGGGTCTGACAACAAGGAGGAAGAACAAACGCAGAAGGAAAATGATGAAAAGCATAATCATGAAAATGAGGAAAAGCAAAAACATGAAAATGATGAAAAGCCACCATCGACACCTGCGACCCCGGCGGCCTCATGTTCTGGCATGTACGCGTGCCACGCTTGCCAATTTACAACAACGCGTCTAAACGTTCTAATCATGCATAACAAAACGCACAGTGTTTCATTTACTCCATACACACCGTCGCCGGTACGGAAAAAAGTTTTGCCAAAATCTTCCAAATCGACCCCCAATACATCCAAAACGCAAAAAGTGCCGCGTGAGCGACGACCACGGAAAGAAAAATCTGAAAAGGACCCAAAGAATTCGAAGCAATCGCAGAGTAATAAGAAACGCTCAGCAGAAGAGCAGGCCGATGTTGAAGCGAAAAAGATTAAGACTGACGAAGAGATCAAAAGCAGTCTCTTGGCCGATTGGGACGATGGGGATGATGAATCCAATGATGAATCTTCCACCATGGTGATGGCTGGCTCCCCAGAGGTACCGGAAGCTGCTGAATCTCCCGCAGTACCGACGTCCGCTGAACTATCCAGTGTGGTAATGCCCGTTGAAATCTCATCACCCACTGAAAAGAAATCCAGTTCACCAGCGATTGAAAAACCGGAATGCTCCAGCGATTCCAAATATGAATTTTGCGAGGATGAAGACTGGCCTGTGGAAGCGGATGGTGGTAGGAAAATTCCGCGTGTTAAGAATCCCAAACGCAAGGAAGATACAAAGAGTCTAAGCTTAGAGGACGATGACGTAGCGAGGGAGGTCGCCGAACTACTAAATAAAACCACTGTACCAGATCTACCGTCTGCACCAGAACCATTGAAAGTCGAGGAAAATTTTCCTGAGCCTTCGATCGTAAAATCTCCGGACAAACGAGAGAAGACACCGGAAAAATCCGAGAAGCCCTCTGAAGCCCAACCCACTAAAGCAATTTTTAAGACTAAAACATTTTTTCGTAGCAGGCACTCTAGAAGTCAAGATGCTATCGGAAAATATGTAGCTGAACAGTTGAATGCAGTGGAGAGGATGGATATATCTGAGAGTGATATTAACGGTGGCGAAGCTGTATCGTCACCTGAAGCAAGAGAGTCTTCGCCTATAGAACATGTGAAGGTGGCTCGGTTAGCACCTAAAATACAACTGAAGAAAATGAAAGCTGAAGCAGCACAGTTGCGGGAAAAGGAAAAGAGCAATTTGGAGCAGTTCCATGAAGCTCGTGATCTCAATCAATTTGTTGATTTAATGAACACTGCAAGTCCAGTATCAGAAAGTTCATTGCCTGCGAAGGAAAGTGAAGATAAAACTTTAGACGAAAAACCGTTTGACGACAGTACATTGCAAGATTCTTTGTACCAAAAGACACCGTTACTAGATGTTAATACATATAAACCCACACCCAGTGGGTACAACTACCCAACACAAGAAATTAAGCCGGTGAACACTGATGTTGTAGATCATGTGAAATCCAGAATCCATAAAGCGGAGCGCAAAGAAGACATAGCAAACAAAGAAATTGATACTGTATTAGATAACGTAACTCGTGCGTCGACAATTGAAACATCTAGCAAAGATATTGGAACTGAGGTGGATGACAACACTCATACGTCGACAGTCATGTCGTCAAATAAAGATATTGGTATTGTGATGGATGACGTACCTCAAACGCCGACAGTCATGACTCCAATTAAAGATATTGGTATTGTGATGGATGACGTACCACATACGCCGACCATTGGGACATCAATCAAAGAAATTGGCACAGTGGTGGGTGACGTAACTCATACGTCGACAGTGGAGACAGCAACCGAAGAAACTAAAACGGTGGTAGATGACATAACACATGAGTCGACAATCAAAACATCTCAAGAGCCCGATAGCGACCCTGGATTACAGGCGCCTATTATTAAATTTCCCGAAACCAGTCTTCAGAAGGCTTATGATCAGCCAATGGAACCTTACATGAATGAGTCCACTGCGTCAGCGGTCGACGCTTTATTGAGCGTGTCCAGAGAGGCTGACAGAGTCACGCGCGTCATTAGCGATGATCCTCCTGAGGACTTATTTGAAGACGATATTAGGGATAACGGCTTATGTAATAATATAAATGGTTTCAATGAAACTGCAAATGAAGATCAAGGTGAAAATGTTTTGAAAGAACCAGAAGTAATCGAAGGTAGTAACGAGCTTAAAAATAAATATGATGAATTTACAATTAACGAAAAATCACAAGATAGTGTTAGTGAAAACATGTTAGTGGAGGAGAGTGTAATTGCTACCGAAGAAGAGGCAACAATTGATAGTGTCCCAGAAAATATTGATAGTGTCCCATCTGAATCTGACCTTCAAGTAGCAGAGGCTTTGATCAACCTGCCATCAACGGCGATTCAAACTAAACCATCTAATGAGCATCAGTTAGAACTTATTAGTCCAGTCGCGCATGAAATTAGCCAAGAAGTGATTCATTCAAATGAAACCATGATTTTCGATGAAAAATCTCAGGAATCGATTAAAGAGCAAACCTCGCCTACCCAATCCAAATCACTTTTGATATCAAATAATGACCCTTTAAATGTGCGATATGAAACTGAACAAGAAAAAAGTGAAAACTTGAATGCTGCTCAATCATTAGTTCAAATGTCTGAATCTGTAGATCACAAGATCAGTATTGATCACAATTTAAACAATGCTGTAAATAGTAAGGAGCCTTCCGACGCAAGCGCACTGAGTGTTAAACCAAATAATGGAATAGATGGCATTAACACTGTGGAACAAAAAGTGGCGATGTTGTCCAATGACAATAACAGTGAAACAACGAGCACCAAAACGATCAAGATGGACACATCGTCATCGAAGCTGTTGAAAATCTTAGAAGAGCCGTGCATACCGAAGGTTGCGGTGCATAAACCAACACCAACAAAGCAAATAGTAATCTCGGGAAAAGAGAAAATTTTAAATTTCGATGTTGCCAAATCATCATTTAAGGCGAAGCCCGATTCGCCCAAGCAGAAAATAATAATTCGTCGAACAGCTCCGGCCAAGAGTATCATCAATAACATGAACGACATCGGTACATCAGAGAAAATCATCCTCTCTCGCAGCAACAACTCTCCATCGGACGGATCGGTCCAAACTTACACTATTCAAACGTCTCCCGAAGTGCCATCCGACGCAAATACTATTATTATCCAACAAAAGATCAGAAAATTAGCGAAGCCACCTTCTAAGTTACAGAAGATAAAGCCACAAAATTCATTAGTAACTCCGATCAGTGAATCTAAGATTTTAAACGAAACCGCCCCTGATGATTCCATGTTCGATATAAACTCGATGCCAATCGTTCTCTCCGACGGTCTGTTAACCCCAGAAAACATTGAAAAAATGCCGATCGTCATGTCTGATGGCAATATCATAACCCACACGCCTGATCCGCCTAAACTTGTGAAAACAAAACAGCCAGTGGAAGCCGAGAAGGTCGCTATAAGCGCCACACCGAAGAAATCTGAAGTAAAAACGTTGTTGATGAACCCAGTCAGCGAAGTCAGTAACGTAAAGACCCCAAATATTCTGTCTAAATCTTCAAAGCTTAGAGGTGCCAAACCCATGTTGGTTATCGATAAAACGACTGGGAAACAGAAAATAATTATGACTAAAGCCGAACCGACAGTTAAAGAAGTTAAACCAGCGCCAACGCTAATTCAGTCGGCACCCCAAAACACCGCTAAAGCCGAAAAATTTATTATTTTGCCTACACCTAGTTCACCTCGGCCCGGTCGGACGCAAAAGATTGTGATTGATCCACAAACAGGAAAAGCGCATGTTCTCGTGACAAAAGGACCAGAGCCGCAGATGAGTGCTACCGATAATAAACCCGTGTCAGCGAAATTAATTCCGTCAGCTACTGATACAAGTACTCCCGGAAACACCGTTATGATCATAACGAACGCTCAGGGCACGCAGTCTCGAATAGTCCTTACACCTGAACACGAGAAGATACTATTTCCGAAGAAACAGCAAACAAACGTCTCACAGTTAAAGACTATCGCTCATAGAATATCAACAAATCCAGGAGCTGTGCAGAAAACGCTCATTACTTCAACGCCGGCGAAGCCACACAACGTGGTTGCTACAAAATCCCAAAACGTAGTGACTGCGAGAACCCAAAACGTGATAGCCGCGAAAAGTCCAAACGTAACACTCACGAAAGGTCAAAACTTAGCGCTCACGAAAACGCAAAATGTGACACCTGCGAAATCTCCCGCTAGAATCGTCCCTAAACAAAAGAGTGCTATAATTACGTCGAAAGGCCAGTTAATTGTTGGAGGTCGCGTCGCCACAACCGCGCAAAATATTGCCCCGATGCCCGAAATAAGGCCTGTTCCGAAGCGCATAATGGCCTCGGAACCCAAAAAACTAATACAAACCATACAAAAATCTTCATCGGAGACTTTAATATTTTTACAACAGAAATCTGGCGCAGTCATGCAGCTCACCGCGGCGCAATTTGAACATTTACAAAGAACCGGTCAGATCGTTCAAAAGACTGTTTCACCGGCGGAGAACAAGGTTGTGCAAATGCAGAAAACTATCACAATTTCACCTAACGAATCGGCATCCACCACCGTCCACAAGCCTAGAGTACGAAAAACTGTAACCGAGTCTCCGACACCAGTGAAAAAACTGAAGCAAGAAATAGCCATCGCGCCGGCGCCCACGCTCGCGCCATCATCGCCTTTGCCCGCTTTAACGCCTTTCACTAACACGACGCCGTCTGTCCTTCCTTCAGTGTCAAATACCGTTTCTGTATCGACGACCAGCGCCTATCCGGAATTTGAGAATTTCGAAGAACTTTTGCCATCGACGGCAATCGTGCGTCAACAAGAGCCCGTGGCGCTGCCCCCGCCGGCGGTGGCGGCGCCCGAGCCGCAGCCCGAGCCGGCGCCGGGTCCGACGCAGTTGTCCGACGGCCAGCTGCTGGCCGTTCCCGGGGAACATTTTGGCGGTCCTCCGGGCTCGTTTTACCTCTGCGTCGAGGATAGCGGCACTCTCACTCCCATCGACAATCGACCTCTAGTCCTGGAAAATAATCAGTTAGTGCCAATGGCTGTGGAACCCCTGCCGGTCCTCGCGACGCAGCCGGAGCGTCGAGACATTCTAGAGGCGGCGTTGGCTAACAGCGACGTTTTCCACGCGGACACGACGCGAGACGAAACCCTCGATTTTCGTGATATGAACGCTAATGTGTCGGTGCATTGCCGCGTCTCCGAGACCAGCACCACCCTGAACCAACCGATCATGACTCCGGTCGAAGTCCCGACGAAAGCCGACAGTGAACCGGCGATTCCTGCGAATTTAGAGGACGGACTCGCAGTCATCGGCGTCACTCCGCACACGGTGCCGACTTCACTAGAGCTACCCATCACAGTGACAGACCCCAGAATAGCGCCTAAAACCACAGATCCGTTGAGCGGTAATAATTACGGTACGACGTTGTTACCGTCACCCAATACAGAGATGACATTTGTGACAACAGAAGAGACGGAGATACCGATGGGCGGGCCGATCTCTATGCCGCTACTGACAGATGATGAATCGGTCGGGAAGTCTATGCCGATATTGACAGATGAGGTCGCGGAGCGAACGGTGTCCTCAGTGGAGTCTGCGGTGGACTCCCCGTCGTCGACCGAAGTCCGCGAGTCGGAGCCGGAGGAGGGCGGCGGCGGGCAGTGGACGCGGCGCCTGCTGACGCCCGGCTCCGACACGTCTGAGGCGTCCGCCGAGATCCCGCTGCAACCTGCCATTCAGCTCTCAGTGAACGACCTATCTCACCACAGTTAAGCGAGTCGAATATCTCGGGCATCTCTGTTATGGCAGGCTTAAAATTATGTTTTGATGTTCATGGAATTGCTATTTATTTGCAACTATTTCCTAATGTTTTAATATGTGCAATAGAATATGGTTATACCTTAATTATTTTTTTCGTTCGTGGCGTGTCGAATACCTATTGTTTTGTATCGTTCTTAACTGTTGTGAAAGCTCATCCGCGGGATCGTTACGTCGGTGCCGCTATAATCTCGACGACGACTTGGTGCGTTTGAAACGCAGGCAGGTGCGTGTTTGTAAATATGTCTAGTATATAGAGCGCCAAGCTAAGCGAACGGAGACGCGTCCACCTTGGACTTGTTTCATAGACAACAATTAAGTATCATGCATTATTGCATAACATATTTTAGGTTAAGGATTTACGATTGTAAATTGAAATTAGATTATGATATTTGTTGGATCGTATGTGTAATATATGAAAAAAAAATAGTTATATATTATTTTTATAACGTTTAGCGAGTTTGGACTACGTGCTGCTGACACAGATTTTATACACGAGAAGTGCTATTAAAGTTATGGTGAACCTCCCTCACAGTGTGAGGAGTCGCGAGTTATTATAAGACGTGAGTGTTGATCTGTCGTCAGTCGAAAATGATTTCTTATATCAATAAAGTAGTGTTATTCTTAAGTACAATATTGTTGAAGTAATTTTTAAAACATACATGTCAAAAGCACTTATTGATTTGTTTGTGTGATCTATGTTAAATCTAGATCGGACTATGAAATGGAGTCTTAGTAATAACCTCTGTGTAGTTTTATTAAATAAATTTTAATCAGCAACTTGTGATTTCGATTCCTACAGAAAGGAGCCGTCCTTACACTACCGGTACAGTGCCGACTGCCGAGTAGTTGTCATTATGTAAAAAGGTAGGGGAAAATTTAAACGTCCTTATTTTAGCCCATTTAACAAGCTACTTACTCTACAACATTTCAAGAACGACAGCTTTCCAGATAATCTGGCAATTTTTGTATATTTAGTGGTTTACTAGTATCATATCCACCGTGATAATATTTAGAGTAAAATAAATGTATTAATAAACGCACTGCATACTGTGTTTTTCGCAAATCACAAAATGTTGTCTTAAATGTTTCAGATTTTTGATAAACTATAAAAAAACACGAAAATTTTGAATTTCGCGGGCTAGACAGGCGCCTTCACCTTAATTATTATCCTCAGACATCACTCTAATGCTAAAAGTTAAACAATAAAACCTCCTAAATTAGCAAAAACAGAACGTTTAAAATTTCCGCATCCTTTTTCGATATCGATTACAATGATTAAAAATAGCCTTGCTGGAATTTTGACGGCGATTTATGAAAAGTACTAGGGTAGCATAATATTACAGGAGGGTGGTAATTAAAAAACAAAAAGACCGAGTGACATCTATCAGGGAATAGCTGAAACATTTCCCTATACATGCAGCAATTAACTTGATAGGTTTTGTACTTGACGGCGAGTTATGAAAGTACTAGGGTAACATAGTATTAAAGGAGGGTAGTAATTAAAAAATAAAACAACCTAGTGACATCTATTAGGCAATAGTTGAAACACATATTTAAGAATTTTAGGTTTTATATTTGACGGAGAACTATGAAAAGTACTAGGGTAGCATAATATTAAAGGAGGGTAGTAATTAAAAAATAAAACGTCCTAGTGACATCGTTGAAACAAATATTCAAGAATTCACTTAGGTTTTATATTTGACGGAGAACTATGAAAAGTACTAGGGTAGCATAATATTAAAGGAGGGTAGTAATTAAAAACAAAAGGACCTATAGTGACATCTATCAGGGAATAGCTGAAACATTTCCCTCTTGGCACGACAGACAGATGTCGCTATTCCTTATTTAGCGAGAACCTCCACCAATGTTATGCTACCCTGGTAGTTGTTCATTAAATACTATCAAATACAAAACCTATATTTGTTGTATGTCTTGTTGGTTTTGCCCCGTTTTGGTGTCGGAAGTTTTCTTTATTTTTAGTGACTACCCTTGGAAATACTACTTTAAAATCCAGAACCATAATCCACGTGATTAATCAGAAGGAAAAAATATTCGCAACGGCTGGGCCACTATCGATTGCGTGCCTTGGTAGGGTAGTTGCAGTGGGTAAGGCGTTAGGTACATGACATATAAAAGACTTTTCTATAAGTATTTGATGATTTACTCATTTCTATTCCATGTGATAATTTACTAATATCTATAACTAAGGAACTGAAACGTAGGACAATATATTGCATTGTAAGTTTGCAAACGTTGAGATGTTTTAAAAGCAATGCACATTATACAATGCAAAAAGGTTTTTGATATAAACATTCCTAATAAATCACAACACTGTTATTTCACTACAAACTAAAACACTACAGACTAAGGTAACAATAGTAATTTATAAATTCGTAATATGAAAATAGTGTTGTAATATTATACAACATTTTAATGAATGATACTTATCCTAAATCCAATTTCTGATGCGAAACTTTGTATCAGTGTGGTATACTTTAAAAAAAATAGCGTAATAAGTTATGAAAACCTACAACAGTCAGGTTAATTTACTTAGGCATTACTTTCGTACTTTCATTTAATTCATAAATTAAAAAATGTTAAATTAATATAAAACTATTGTACAAATATGCAAAAACTAGTTACATCAATGGACCTTTCGATGAGATTTAATAATTAACGCTTAAACTAATGGTATCACATGGCAAGCGCTGTAACTCAGATCTTTGGCCTTTTTCAGGCAAAAGTAGTTGGCATTATGGAAGGTAAAGACAACATTTTGAACGTGTGAGGCAAGAAGGTAGCTGTGTCGACTCGTGCGATTTTAGCTTCATTCGTATTGCATCTAGCAACAGCAGCAGTCGTATGGTGCATGCAACTCGTTTCTATGTCTTTAATTTACATTATAATTAAAAGTTTATGTTCCCACATTGTCTTGTTTTCTGTTTACTAACTAGCCTTGTCTGTCGATAATTTAATTTTTGTTTCTGTGGCAATCTGCCTGCACATTTATTTTGGTTTCCCGCTTTGCAACATAGGGAAGTGGATAACCTTCCTCCAAGTCCTATCCATTATTTCGATTAAAATACGTGCGGGTTCCAAGACAATTTAGATTTTCCCCGGGAGTCATCAAGGATCAAACAGGCGTTATCGTCGGATCATTGTCGAACCTGAGGTGCTACTCTTAGCTACGATAATCGATATATATCGTGACATTCGTATTGTCGAATCCTACTCTAAATTCCACCTTTTTTGACGTCGAGGGGTGGGGCTAGAGGGATGAAGTTAGAAACGCACGGGGGGACAGCTGTATTTTCTTCATGCTGGTGGTGCTAGGAGAGCGCTTGCCGCGTGGTGTTGGGCAGGAAGAGGCACATGAGCCCGCCGCTGGCGAGCAGCACGGCCACGATGAAGGTGGGCGCCGGGCAGTACGTGTCCAGCAGCGCCGCGATCACCACGTTGCCGATGATGCCGCCCAGCCGCGCCGCCACCATCGACACCGCTATGCCGGTGGCGCTGCGAGCAACAATTTCCCCTTTCATTAAAACATCTTACTTAAATTCGACTCGTCTTTTGACGACCGCTTGGTGCAGTGGTTCGAGCGTAGTCCGCTCGGCTGACTGCACATGGTGGTTGCGTGTTCGATTCCCGCCGGGGCAAATTTCGGAAATAGCCTTTTCGTAATTTGCCTTGGTCTGGGTGTCACTGGGATCGCCCCCAGTCGATTGTACGGTACCCATAGTAAGGCATTGCTTAGTTTGGGACCATAGAGCTAACTCTATGGTAGTGTCACTGTCACTAATGAGTCAGGCGATATTTATTATTATTATTATCTACTGTTAATTCATTTATTTTGCTCTATCCACCGTACAATCGTCCCAAAAACCGCCCAATAGTATTATTCTTCTCTAATCACTTGTCGTTGGCAAAATCATCGATAAACAATGGAAGCCATAAACTAAATTGGAATTGGAATTCATTTATTTAATTAAAGCGTGGTTAGCCTAAATTTTCAAATTCAAATTCAAAATTGTTTTTATTCATGTAAGCCAACAAAGCATTTATGAATAGTCAGAATCTACCACCGGTTCGGAATGCTGCTTCCACTGAGAAGAGCCGGCAAGAAACTCAATGGTTACTCTTTTCAATGAATGAAAGATGGTGTACATTCTCAGGAACAGCATAAAAAAATAATATGAGCAGGCAACACCATTGCCACTAAATAGCTAATAGTAAATAATAATCATATATGTAATAATGTAAATAAAATGAAAATGCTAGTTTAGTGTGATGTGCATACCTACTCATACTTACATCAAATTAAACGTTTACGAACCAAAATAATAATTGATAAAACAGGGGTGGATAATATGATAATTGCTTTGGTGTGATGCCTTCCATGCTAAGTAAATAAATAAACGTTTGAAGGGCCGCTCTTGTAACCAAACACTTGCACCTCGTTGCCATCCTTGTCAATAAACTATTAACGTGAGTCCCCACTCTCTGTCCCACTACTCTTCAGGTGCACAGTGTGGGAGCAATGCCTTTTGTACTTACGCCTAAAAAACTTGGCCCTAAACCTTGGTTTAGTCATTTCTGCGCCTCTCCAGGGTTTGCGCCCTGTGCCTGGGCAGCATTGGCACCGCTCTAGTTACGGCACTGTTTATAGGCTACGGTAACTGCTTAACTGCATGTGGATCGTACGCTTGTTTGCAAAAAAAAAACTGAATATTCATCCTCTATTTGAGTTGAGGATGCGAAAAAAAATTATTCTCACCGTAAGTTGGTAGGGAAGACTTCGGTGATGAGACAGTCGAGCGAGGCGTTACCGCATGATATGACCGAGCTGAAGATAGCGCTCACAATCAAGTTGTTGGTCTTGTTGTACACGAAGTACATCGCCGCCGAGCACAGACCGCCAGAGAAAGTCGCGAACACTGGAAGAGGGAACGTTAGGATATTGAAAGTTGCCTTCATAAAATGGCGGAATATATCCCACCTGCATTGAACATGGTAACATGTAGCAATGATTTTGTGACACTCGGGGTCATTTTACTCCTTCCTTGCTTAGATATATTATTTTTCTCTGTAAGTTTATTATTTTTATATGTAGTGATTGCTAGAGGTCCATTTGGCGTAGATGTTCTTATATTATATATATATATCGGACCAAACCTACGTTATTGGCCGTTAGCGGGCAGAAGGAGAGCTCAAAGTGCGCTCCAGCCAGAGGGTCAAAGGGCAGCTAAGTCAAGGGCACCAAATAATATGGCACTATCTCAGCTGGCCTGCTGTTCAGTGAGGCTAACCTTACCGACCTTACCGACTTCAATAGACTTGCTGGTACTTATTAAGGAACAAATTGTCGTCATAGCGTACGACGACAGTTTGACGACTCATAAAGTACTTCAGTATGAAATTAGGTGTAAAGGGTCTCGTATACAGTGTGATCCGTCGCTTCGTTCGATCTGAAGAACTATTTACGATCGATCGCTCCAATTTTACCGCTCTTACACGAAGCGACCGGTCGTTGCGGTCGACCCATAAATACGGGACGATAATAGGACGTAGCATCATATAACCCAAATAATTATATGCCTTCGTAGTCAGACAGACAAAAATCAAATCGTCGATCGCAAAGAGCCATACAATGGTTTGTTGCGATCTCCGATGTCGTCTTCGATTAAGTAAATCGTTGACGATATTGACACCCATTACCGATTAGTCGTTTCGACCAGTATGAAACGACGGATCGCACCTTATATGAGGCCCTTAATAGAGTAATGATTGCCTCACCAAGGAAGAACTTCCTGCCGAGCCTGTCCATGCCGAGCACGGCGAATATGTTGGAGGGTATGGCGGCGGCCACGGTGATGAGCGACTCCATGAACACGTCGGAGTGTATGTGCGCGTCGCAGTGCGCGGCGTCGCGGTGCGTGCCGGCCTGCGTCACGAACGCCGTCACCTGGCAGATGTCCGCGGGCGCGTCGTCGTGCGCGCGCGACCACTCGTCGAAGCGGTTGAACATCTCGGGGAACCACATCATCAGCCCGTAGTACCTGGTGCATGGTATCTTCTATTAGGTAAATACATTCTATAGCGCAGATGACCCCCCTCTCCCCCTTAGGTAAGTATTTCAAATTTTTTATTCAGAAGCCATTGGACTCCACTTATTTGATTCCCTGAAGATAAGTTCAGGTATAGCTCTGATTCTCTGTTTAGTCCAAATTCTTTGCTCCCAATTAGAATTTTTTTGTACGCCCCTTTGGATAAAAGATGGATACGTCCATGGAGATATCGTGTTTATTCTATGCTAACTACCCGGGTACCTTAAATTGGTTGAGCCCTTATGTAAGTACTTCTTTTATTATTGAACCTGCTTCGTTCCACATTTGGGCAAATGACGTATACTTACATCAATACGGATGATTTCCTCAAATGGGTTTTCATTGTCGATACCTAGAGTCTCCCATGGATAGGTATTTCCGTGAGTGAGATAATGAGACGATAGATACCTAGGTCTGGATTTAAGAGGTGTTCGAAGTGTTGTTAGGTCAAGAAGGTGTGCGTCCAAAAGAAACTCACCCGATGTGAAATGTGAAGTTGATTGTGATAGAGATCGTAGTGAACTTGAGTATAGGCGGCACGAACAACTGTTTGCTGTGCTCCACGATGTCGCTGAGCATTCTCTTCAGCTTGGACTTCGGCTCCTTGGCCTCGAGCTGCTTCTCAGGCTTCGAATGCAGCGGCTCCTCCACCAGCAACTGCTTAACTGGATACTCTTCCTTACTCCGGCCGGTGTTCATCATATATATCCCTTGGAACACTTCCAAGGCCTTCTCATGGCGGCCGGTGGAGATCAGGAATTTAGGCGACTCTGGCAGCAGGAATAGTAGGGCTGCCACAATAAAGGAAGGCAGCGACATCACCAGCAGGAATATACGCCATGAGTTGTACACGAAGCTTCCTGTTGTCACTCCGATTTCTGTAAATAAATTATGATATTACTTATAGGTACTTAATAATATTTTAGCCCTTTTGACTACCCGCTCCTGGGCACGGGCCTCCCTTCAGTACGAGGGTGATTCAGGCCATAATTCACCACGAGGTTGGCGGATTTCACATGTCTTTCGAAAATTGGTTAGAGTTTCTAAGTCATGCTGGTTTCCTCACGATGTTTTTCCTTCACTGTAAGCAAGTGATAATCATATTTAAATTATGATTCGCACATAGATTGAGAAAAACCCAAAGGTGCAAGCTGGGGTTTGAACCCAAGACATTATGCACTCACGACGTGTGCGTTACCAAGAGGCTATTTCACTGCTTTGATGCCAGAATTTTTGATGGCGATACTGCCACTTGTATGTACGAGTACTATCAGATTTCATTCCCTTGCCATAGGCAGGGTATGGCAAGCTTTAACGCTAGGGCTGAGTGCCTATGCTTGAAGTGTCTGCTATTGGTGGAGGCGCAAGGTTTAGTTAGCTGTCGAAAAATTATAGGCCAAGCTCATTCCTGGAAGTTAGTACTCACCGCTAGGTATGATAACCCACGCCAAACCGGCGACGAACAGGTTGCCGAGCGTCCAGAATGCGGCCATAAAACTCAACATGGCACCCCGCTTCTTCTTCGGCTGGAACTCCGCAAAGTACGACCAGATCACCGGACCTGAACCACCTAACCTGTAGCCAGAGAAATAACGGTTTTTACGAGGTAACCCTTGAGGAACTCACCAACACTCAAGATACAGTTTGTAAACATTTTACACACCTAATACTTGAGATCGGACATTATTTTTTTAATTAAGGCTAAAGCGCCCATCTAGCCCGCGAAGTTCAAATTTTTTGAGTTCTTTTAGAAATTTTTCAAAATCTGACTATAATAAAAGACAAATTGTATGACTATAATAAAAGACAATTAATAAATGTCACACGGCACAGTGGCACACGGTCTTTTTCGCGAATTACAAAATTTGTCTTTTATTATTGTCAGATTTTGAAAAATTTCTTAAAGATCTCAAAAAATTTGAACTTCGCGAGCTAGACAGGCGCCTTCACCTTAAGGGCAACAATATTCAAAATTGTGTTCTAATTTCGACACAAAATCTATACCATTTCATTTTATAAGCACCCGATACCCGGTACCCGAAATGGCCAAGTATTATTTCAGTCTTTTCAATCAACCTGTATACTATACAGTATAATTAAGAGAACCGAACGCTGATGCGAACTCTATGATCACACAAATCATGAATTGAAACAACGCTCAATCAATGTTTTTATCTCCGAACTTCACTGAAGTTGCAACGTAGCATTTATAGTCCAAGACAACTTGGGCGGAAGAAATTCCTTATGGATTAAATGGATAATGTATATATGTAAAAAAATAAGGAACAAAAGCTTGATTGTAACAGCACAAATCTACAGAAAAAAAGAACAAACAAAACTCAGACAGTGCTCGTCACAAACGGTGACCATTTAGCAAAATGCTGGATGGATGGGAACCGAAATTATGATGTTGAGACCGCGGCAGACAGTGTTACTCACGCGGCGCCGTTCATGAAGCGGAACAGCATGAAGAGCTCGTAGTTTTGGCTGAAGGAGGAGGCGACGATGGCGAGCCCGTTCACAACGGAAATCGCGATGAGCACGCGCTTGCGGCCCAGCGAGTCCGCCACAGAGCCCCACGCGTACGCGCCCACCATCATACCGATGAAGATTATGCTGTTCAGCCATCCCTGCAGAGATTACGCAGTTAGGTAATGTGACAGTCCCTAAGAAATAATAATAATTAGAGGAAATAAGTCAGCTAACTTATTCTAACGTTCCAATTCTCCCAATCGAACGTCATCAGTTGCTCTATCACGAGTTTATACATTCTCTAGTCGTAAGCGTTCACGTAAAATGTATGGTTCTTTTTAGGGTAACAGATAGGGGCGATTTACAATTTTCCATATAAATATTAAACATACAAAGTAAAAGTCATAGTAAAATTGTATTTTCATATCTACAACGGATCGGAACGCGACCTCGACTGACAAGATCCGGCAAGAAACTCAACGGTCTTTTTACATTTTGTTATAAGTATATATTTTGTTTTAATCGCCAGTGACTTATTAAAAAGGGTATAATAACTACAACAGTGTGTAAATTTTGTAATCATTAAACCGGTGCAATGTCATCTAAGGAAGAAACCTAGTAAGTATCGACTTAATAGTCTCCACGTTGATGGAATAATGTTTTTTCTTAGTAATTTTCATTGTCAATGTGTTTGTATGGTTTGTTATCATGTTTACGCTGGGCGCGGTATCAATTACAATATTCATTGAATCCATTTGAACCTCGCTCGAGTCGGTACTTTAGTTTCAGATTAACTTTGATGCAGTTACAATTGACTTAATTTCGTCTGCACCGATCTTGAAACAAATTCGCAAAAACCAAGCAGTATTTAACGGGCGCTGTTGTATTGTTTCAGAAAATGTTTATCTGCCGATGAATGTTATCTGTAATTGAGCCTAGAACCAACCTAAAATGTTTTTATGCAATGCACCAACAAAGAAATCGCGCGTATTTTGACATAAAAGCCCTATATGAGCCACTTTAATAACTCTTTTGTGCAGTAATTATTTATTTACCTATGCGAAGATATTGCGTTAAGCCGTGTCGGAGGCCCTCGGGCGGCCAGAAATCTTACACACCAGACTTGGCTACTAGCTCATATGAGCGAAAACGTACGACCTCCAAAACCCTCTTATCTTTTGAGTTTTAGGATTTAAGACAAACGTTTAGTAGCTACTCGTAGTAAGCTGTTTGATGTGCTGTTAGTTTCAGATGACCTTTGCAACTTCTGAGCATCTGCTGTTGGCTGATTGGGGATTCCAAGGATTTACGGGGTCAGCTTAGGCTAGTGAAGCTTTAATCTGAATTTGTACCTACTATCTTAACCACAGACGAGATAAAGCAAAACTCGCTCCTCGCTAGTCGCAGTCAGTAAGACCACTCCAATAAAGAGGTTTTCATTATTCTGTGATTACAGTAAACATGTCAAACTAACCAGACCGCTTAGGCCTCCAAATGTTCTAACGATAGATGTCAATAATATCAGACGGATCGAATACAAGGAAGGTAGAACCTTCAACAGGCATGACTTAGTAGGTACTGTGTTTTCGTTATACGTTTCAATAGAAGTTACTGATAATTCAAATTTTGCACTAATATTTTTTTATTATCTGACATAGATGTGCGATAAACGAAGAACATTGCGTTTGGTTCAAGTAACGTTCACGACCGTAATTTCTCAAGGAGTTGTAAGTTACATTCCAAACTGTTTAGCTTTTTCCCGGGACTTGTGAGTCAAACCTCGGTGCCATCAGCGTACACCATTAGGTATCGCTGTTCAACCTTGTCAATGAAATAAAGGGAAACGCTTAAATGGAGAATCTGAACTTGCCTCAGATTTTTTAAAAAATTTAGGTCCTTATAAAATATAATTTAGATACATATCACCGGGATGGATTTGTCTTTGACAACACCGACTTTATAAATTAAAGAAAACATCGCCTATAAACTACCAATGGACAATCTTATACTTGACTCACAGGATCTAGTTCGATTATTATCCTGTCAGAACAGTTCTAGTTATCTCCATAAAGTACTTAATGGCCCATGTTTAGATCTATTATTTATATCAAATACGAAATAGGTGACGTTATAATGTTTACAATCGGAGTCACAGGATTTGGAATCTAAATTAAATAATAATAAACTACTTAATCAATGTTACGAGATTTCTTCTTTGAGAGTCTTTAGAGGATAATCCGTGGAAGTTTTTGTAAAGTAAAAATCAAGTAGCCGTATAAAGTAATGTAGGTAACTATGAGGCTGGCGATAATTGTAAAGCTATTAATCAAACCTCGCACGTTAGCACATGATTCATTTGATTATGGATCTAAGTAATGTGACCATTTTGCATACATTTAATATGGATACTAGCTTGAGATTTGAAAAGTAACACATATAGGTAATAAATAGACAGACAATATACAATTTCTAACGCCACAATAATAAAAATTAGCCCCATTTTAATGTCCCGCACTTCCGGGGGGACGGGACTTTCCTCAATATGAGTCATTAATTATGTTAAAATCACAGTCTCATTAGTCTTAATTAGGTACTTTTAAAACCAACTTATGTACACCAGTATTTGGTGGAAACTGAAGATATCGTCAGTCCGTATAATGCACTGATGCGACAAAGGATTTTCTTTTAAAGTGTTTTTTTTAACTCACCTTGGTCTCCGTAGTGAGGTTTAGGTCGCATTGCGCCGATGGCAGGATGAACGACATGGAGATGACGTCCATCTCCTCGGAGGTGCTGACGAGGCCGCACACCGCCAGCAGGAGGTAGTGGAACCGTCCATATCCTGTGTCAATGGAAACACACTGTAGCCAAGTAATAACTACCAAATACAGAGATATACCTATAGGTACGTATGTTAAGTATGTAACATACCTATCTTATGTGGACTAAACTAAACAGGAGTTTATTAACTCTTTAGGTCGATACATGAGCTAAATACTACTTGAGATCGTAAAACGTCAGCGGTTAATTTCCGTGGTCTACCCTCTAGTTATCATAATGAATAAGGTGCGAAAAAACATGGCAACTTAGGTCTGCTAAAGCAATTTGTATCGTATGTTCATTACATAAACCTTTAAATTCCGGGACATAAAAAGATTAGCGCTGGATATTTAAATTCAACCGTTTAAAAACGACGTTGCTAAGAAAGCAAATTAAGAAAAATAAGGGGAAATAGCCTGTATATAGGGCCTATAATAGAGTGTATGTCTGCCTAGTAAGAATTGTTACTCACGAACGTATCAAGTGACAAACAAACATATATTGTAAACAAGATGTTTCTAGTATGGAAGGAAATGTAGCACCGGACCTCGTGTAAAGGGGTCTTGTTTCAATCAGGTGACATCGTACGATGTTCCTGGAAGATGTTATCGAAACATGTTGACACCGCGGAAACACCGGCGCTGTAGCTGCAACGCGAGCGGTACCCATTCATAAAATTCCGCACCGTGGTTCGCCCAACCGCTTTGTTTACAAACGTGTCCGATTTCACGTCTTTATTATTACTCAATTGAATGCCAGCAGTAGGTATTTATGTATTGTTTACACCGTCACAGATTAAGTTACTTACTGACTTGGTTTGTTTTTCAATATATAGGTCAAGCTATCGATTTATGGAAGTCGAAAATAACGATTTTTGTTTACACTAGCTGTGCCCGCGACTTCGTCCGCGTGGAATTTAATTGACAAAGTTTCATACAAACTTTCATCCCCTATTTTATCCCCTTGGGGGTAGAATTAATCAAAATCCTTTCTTAGCGGATGCCTACGTCGTAACATCTACCTGCATGCCAAATTTCAGCCCGATCCGTCCAGTGGGTTGGGCTGTGCGTTGATAGATCACTATGTCAGTCAGTCAGTCAGTCAGTCATCTTTGAGTTATATATATTTAGATTATAGCTGTGTACTGTGTTATTATGATTCATGTTTAATTTTGTGTTAAATTCCTCTCTACTTTGTTTATTAATGGCAAAAGTTACGTAATTATACGGGATATTACGTTTCCATGGTATCCTAGTTCCATGCCTACTTTTAGACCCGCGCATAAATAAATCGATCTCAAATCTGAGAGCGATTTTGGAAATTTCATTCTTATGTCATACTATAGTACAAAATGACATGTAAAAAGCGTACCTACTCAAGACCGCTCTCAGATTTGAGATCGTTTTATTAATACAGACCCTAACAACTGAGTGTGCCATTACCGGTTAGTTCTATAGCCCTTTCGAAGTCAGCCTTCTCCGAGTTCGAGCCTTTTTCAGGATCGAGCTTCACTGGTGTCTTCAACGAGGGGACGATGCCTGCGGACAACGGAATTATGAAACACGCTTCTAGATGGCAGCAGCGAGCAGCGAGATCTAGAATTTAAATTTATAGTATTGTATCGTATCGTCAGTAGGTAATAACCTTTACGTCCTTAAGAACAAGTTATAATTCGTCTATAGGAACGGGGTTAGTATTTACGTGGTTAAGTACCTATATCTCTGTTATTTTATTTTTATTTATTTTTCACAATATTCTAGGTACTCACCAAGCTCGGCAGTTTTGGAACCTGGCCCGTTTAGTTGGAGGTCCCTTTTTACATCACAATCTGGAAATAAGAGGGGAGAAAAATTAGTTCGAAAAGTTCCCATTAGCGATGCTGCCCATCATGCCAACGTTTTCAGCAGCAAGAGTGCACTGAGGACAAAAATACGATAGCAAATATATATAAATAAATATAATATAGTAAGGATTCGTTTCAATATTATTTACCAAATGTTTTGTAATTACAGCAAAGATTTACGAAATGAACGGCAATTATGGAGCGGTCGTGTTTACGAAATGTCATATACGAAATTACTTGCCCATTTTTTTATAGGTAGGTATGTATGATAAAAGCTCTTTTTATAGAAATTAGACTTATTATATAAATAAATAATTAATTTCGTATTGAGAGAAGGCCTTTGGCCGCGGCCACGGTGTGTGTACTATGGTACAGTAATCCTACAAGTGACATTTAACTTTACCGCGCTAGGAAAAGTACCAACAAAACATTTTCGTATGTTGCAGTCGAACGAATTAACATAATTTGCCTATATTTGTAAAACGAATGTTATAAGTGCACAGGTGTGAGGTGTGTGATGTAACAATGGTAATAGTACATAAAAATTCGACACCGATGCTGTGCAAGGGATATATATTTACATAATTTATTTGGTGTGGCGTATTTACTGTCGGTATGGGGAGGTGACACGACAAGGTCTTGCAATATTTGACGAAGCTCATTGCACGTACCTACGGCTAGTCGCCGATGTTCTTTTACATTTTAATGGAAAATAATTAAATGTAAGTTATAACTTGAGTCGCTGACTGTACAAACGGATTCGTTGGGAATATTTTTAATTGTAAATAAAATAAATAAATAAATATCGCCAGACGAACAAACCAACGGTATGGTCCCAAACTAAGCAACGCTTGTACTATGGGTACCTTACAATGGACTGGGGGCGATCCCAGTGACACCCAGACCTGGGTAAATTACGTAAAGGACATTTCCGAAATTTTCCCCGGCGGGAATCCAATCCGCAACCACCATATGCAGTGAGCCGAGTGGTCCACGCTCGAACCACTGCGCCAAGCGGTCGTCAATTAACGATAAAGTGTTAAATAGGCGTGAAGTGGTAGGACATTGAATATCGTGCCAGATGTATCTTCTATGTAAAGCAACGAAATGTACAATGTTTTTATCGCAACAGTATAATAAGTTGGTAGATTCCAGTAAATAATAAACTCGTCTGATTTCCTTAACACGTGCTATGAGTCAATCCATTATATGTTCTGTTTCTTTATACTATAACCTACCAAAGAAAGTAAAAAACAATAAGAAGTTGGTAATAAATGATGGCAACATTTTTAGTATCAAGACAACATTAATTATATTCCTTAAATTAGTATTTACATACCCACTTGCTCACGAATGATGCAATTATAAATAAGTAATAATGTCAACATCGATATTTTCAGTTTCAAGATGTTGATTAATGAGTACCTATTCTCTATATATTACAACCATATTGAATAATAAAATAAGTATTTTGCATTACTTATATCACACACCAACTGTATGGTCCCAAACTAAGCAACGCTTGTACTATAGGTACCATACAATGGACTGGGGGTGATCCCAGTGACACCCAGACCAGGGCAAATTACCAAAAGGCCATTTAAGAATTTTTTTCCCGGCGAGAATCGAACCCGCAACCACCATGTGCAGTGAGCCGAGCGGCCTACGCTCGAACCACTGCGCCAAGCGGTTCTCAAACAACTTGATTACAACCACATTGAATAATACAATATTTTCTATTCATTATATTTATCGAAACCTCAGGGTCGTTGTTGTAAGTGGACGTTCGGGACCCACACCCTGGACGTCCTCCACCCTGAGGGTAGTCTGGTTTTTTGAGCCCTGGGCATCAGAGCTGAGGTACCCTACCTACGGCACGGTATTGACTATGAGATTGCTACAGGACTTATGGCACTACACTTTTTAAATCACTTATAGAGTTTATACTTACAGGTTGAAACAGAAAGGGTATACTTTTTTCAAAACTTAACATTGTAATTCTAAAACTATCAGCTTTGGAGGAAACTTGAAAAACAAAAGGTGTTATACGAATACAGCTGTTGGCAGATTTCACAAGTCTACAAATCCTTCAGAACTTAAAATGTCCCTCCTCGAAGCCGATAGTTTGCGATTTACAAAGTTAAGTTGCAAAAACATTGTAAACCCTTTTTGTTTCACCTAGTACTCGTATAATGTAAACTAGTAAAAAACGACTTACCTCTGTATACCGAGAACGTCAACTAAGCTTCTTTGGACATATAATGCGGTCGCATACGAGGGATGCCTTTTAAGTTTTGTCGTTTGAAGAAAAAACACAACTAGAACCTTATAGTACTTTTTATTGTTTTTCAAAGTATTCACCACGTAGCTTAATACACTTTTCCATTCGCTCAAACCAGTTATTATAACATTTATTCCACTCTAAAGTGGGGGTGTTCAAAATGGCTGACTTGAAAGCGTCGACTGCTTCTTCACTGGACTGGAACCTTTGACCACGAAGACTTTTCTTAATTTTAGGAAATGTAAAAAAATCGTTAGGGCTTAGGTCAGGACTGTATGGAGGATGGTCAAGAATTTCTACTTTTTCCTGCTTCAAATACTCAATCGTTTGACGAGCGCTGTGTGAACTTGCATTGTCGTGGTGCAGGATGATGCGTCGCTTTGAGTTAGATTTTCGAAGTTCGGCGATGACTTGTGGTAAACAAACTGTGGTATACCACTCTGCGTTAACCGTTCTACGATCATCAAGTGCAATAGTCGCAACATGGCCGGTTTTTCTAACGAACGTGGCCACCATCTTCTTTGAAGTGCTTCGAGAACGAACAACTTTAGTCGGCTTTGGCTCGTCTTGAAAGACCCAGATTGTAGATTGTTGTTTGGAATCAGGATCGTAGGCATAGATCCAAGATTCGTCACCACTGATGATGTCGTAGACGTGATTTGACTCTCCTCGGTTGAACCTTTGCAGAGTTTTCTTACACCATCTGACGCGGGCCGTCTTGTGATCGTCGGAAAGCAGATGCGGTATCCAACGGCAAACTAGCTTTCTTACACCAAGCGCTTCATGCAAGATCTTCTGAATGGTTGTCCCTGAGATGCCTAATAGAGCCTCTATCTCTCGATACGTCACATGACGATCTTCGAGAATTAGTTGTCTCACTCCAATGATGTTATCTTCAGTGAATGCAGATTTTGGGCGACCTTCGCGAGATTTGTCACTAACACTAGTATGTCCACGCTGGAATTCTAAATACCAGCGTTTGACAGTCCGCAGACATGGGGCTTCATCCCTGAACACAGATATTAGCTCTTCAAAACACTGAAGCCGTGTCAGGCCTCTTCTAAAGTTGTAGAAAATTATTGCACGAACATTTTCCTTAGAAAGATTCATTTTCGTACGTAACCTGACAGATTCTAATCGACGCTGTGACTAAACAATAACATTAATCCTAATACATTCAACTGTTTTGAGATTCGAAATTTAAACACATTCGAATATAGAACAGTTCCAAATTCAAAATTGCCGGGAATTATGGAAACGACAGAACTTAAAAGGCATGCCTCGTATGCATGAGCTGGAGAAGCAGCTGATCGTGGGACAGATGCAGGGGAAGCGCTCCAGAGGTCGAATTCCAACGCGATGGGTTAAGAGTATTGTAGAGGCAACAGGAGAAACTCTACAACGATCTATTGATATGGCGCAGGACAGGAGCAAATGGAGACAGATCATATATGGTCCCGATCCTCAGCAGTGAGGGAACGACGAAGAAGAAGAGTATAATGTACTCACTGTGAGGTTTCTTAGGCCCGGGGTCAGTTTCTACCATCCTATGCGGGCGGGCTGCGGTGTATGTCGCCGGGGACTCGGACAGAACTCAATGGGATGTAGGTCGTTTCCAACGGCGCACGGCTCGTCTAAAACAATAAATAAATAACTAAAATTATTAAATTTTGACGACCGCTTGGCGCAGTGGTTGGAGCGTAGGCCGCTCGGCTCACTGCACATGGTGGTTGCGGGTTCGATTCCCGCCGGGGTAAATTTCGGCAATGTGACACTGGGATCGCCCCCAGTCCATTGTACGGTACCCATAGTACAAGCGTTGCTTAGTTTGGGACCATACAGTTGGTGTGTCAGTCTGGCGATATTATTATTATTATTATTATCCTACTAATATTATAAATGCGAAAGTTTGTGAGTGTGGATGTATGTTTGTTACTCCTTCACGCAAAAACTGCTGAACGGATTTGGATGACATTTGGAACACAGATAGTTTATAACCGGGATTAACACATAGGATACTTTTTATCCTGATAATCCCGAAATTTTTATTACGTTAAATACTACGCGGACGAAGTTGTGGGCAGTAGCTAGTTATATTATAAAGAGTTAAGTCAAATGTAGGGCTAGTATTTCATGGCGTACGCCGTACCCGAAGGACATATGACCATGTATGTGATCCGCTGCTCGATGGCGGCCGCGACAAAAATTGTTAGTGTCGAGCGCACTAACAATTTTATGCCATAACTGAATGAAAGGTAACAGGTTCAATCCATCCATAAAAAAGTAAGTCCGCTGAGTTCCTAGCCGGGATCTTCTCATTATTTAAGGAAAATATATAAAAATTACAATTTATAAGTGCCCCCGTAGGTCTTAACATAAGTAACGATTTGATTTTGGCTTTGACTTTGACATTTTAGCCATTTAAGTATTGACGAAAGTGAACTCCTAGCATATGCATTTCTCTTCGATTACATAAGGTTGGTAACTTAGGGAAGTACCTATAATCAGTTCACGAGTTAAGGTCCAGAAGTAAGGTACCTACAGATATTTTTGTCTCGCGCTTTACAACAGTAATTGAATACGAGGCATGCCTTTTAAGTTCTGTCGTTTCCATAATTCCCGGCAATTTTGAATTTGGAACTGTTCTATATTCGAATGTGTTTAAATTTCGAATCTCAAAACAGTTGAATGTATTAGGATTAATGTTATTGTTTAGTCACAGCGTCGATTAGAATCTGTCAGGTTACGTACGAAAATGAATCTTTCTAAGGAAAATGTTCGTGCAATAATTTTCTACAACTTTAGAAGAGGCCTGACACGGCTTCAGTGTTTTGAAGAGCTAATATCTGTGTTCAGGGATGAAGCCCCATGTCTGCGGACTGTCGAACGCTGGTATTTAGAATTCCAGCGTGGACATACTAGTGTTAGTGACAAATCTCGCGAAGGTCGCCCAAAATCTGCATTCACTGAAGATAACATCATTGGAGTGAGACAACTAATTCTCGAAGATCGTCATGTGACGTATCGAGAGATAGAGGCTCTATTAGGCATCTCAGGGACAACCATTCAGAAGATCTTGCATGAAGCGCTTGGTGTAAGAAAGCTAGTTTGCCGTTGGATACCGCATCTGCTTTCCGACGATCACAAGGCGGCCCGCGTCAGATGGTGTAAGAAAACTCTGCAAAGGTTCAACCGAGGAGAGTCAAATCACGTCTACGACATCATCAGTGGTGACGAATCTTGGATCTATGCCTACGATCCTGATTCCAAACAACAATCTACAATCTGGGTCTTTCAAGACGAGCCAAAGCCGACTAAAGTTGTTCGTTCTCGAAGCACTTCAAAGAAGATGGTGGCCACGTTCGTTAGAAAAACCGGCCATGTTGCGACTATTGCACTTAATGATCGTAGAACGGTTAACGCAGAGTGGTATACCACAGTTTGTTTACCACAAGTCATCGCCGAACTTCGAAAATCTAACTCAAAGCGACGCATCATCCTGCACCACGACAATGCAAGTTCACACAGCGCTCGTCAAACGATTGAGTATTTGAAGCAGGAAAAAGTAGAAATTCTTGACCATCCTCCATACAGTCCTGACCTAAGACCTAACGATTTTTTTACATTTCCTAAAATTAAGAAAAGTCTTCGTGGTCAAAGGTTCCAGTCCAGTGAAGAAGCAGTCGACGCTTTCAAGTCAGCCATTTTGAACACCCCCACTTTAGAGTGGAATAAATGTTATAATAACTGGTTTGAGCGAATGGAAAAGTGTATTAAGCTACGTGATGAATACTTTGAAAAACAATAAAAAGTACTATAAGGTTCTAGTTGTGTTTTTTTCTTCAAACGACAAAACTTAAAAGGCATCCCTCGTACTCTTCCAACTCCTATTATTTCTTTTGATAAATTCGTGCGGGTTCCGCTTTTTTTGTTTTTTTTTTTTTTAATGACTATAAATGTTGTTGGCCAGAGTGGCCATAACAACTTCACCCGGACAGAGGGCGAGCGCAAGTGCGCTCCAGCCAGAGGGGCAGGGGGGCAGCTAGCTCAAGGGCGCCACAAGGGACACGACCTCGGCTTGGGCCGCTGCCAGGAGAGGTGGCGAGGGTAAATCTACCACCGGATCGGAACGCGACCTCGACTGAGAAGATCAACCCCTGGACTCACCGACGGCCAATCCTTAGCGACTTCGTTTGATGCGTATGGATATCGATACTGGCTTACAGGAGTAACAGTAAAATAATTCAATTTAACGTTAAACGTACGTAAGTAGAGCAGAGTGGTTATTTTTTACAATCATTATCTATCGAGTTTCCTGTTTCCAAATTTGGTTTTTATCGGAAACCCACGGTTCTCACAGGTGTTGCGTACAAATGGAGATACAGTAGCAATAAATAAATTTTGGGTACGAAAAGCGGAATACCTCGACTCATTAGACGCCATGTTCTTGCGTTCAGTGTGTTACAAGATACAAGGCGACAATTACAAAAAAAAAACACGGAAATAAAAACCCGCCAGCCTAACACACCAACAGTAAACTCAAGATAACACGCTACCTGTCTCATATTCGTAATCATATCGTCATGTAGAAATTATTCACTCAATCACGAATGAGAATTAGGAGAATTGCATTTTATTTTAAGTAGCTAACTTGGTTGGCCCCCTGAAGGGGAGTGGGAATTAGAAGGGAGGGGAAGGTCTTCCGGCTCTCTTACTCTTCGTCCGAAACGCAGTTATTATAGCTACTTTACACCGCTTTTCTGTGATAGGGTGATACTGTCCCGATCGAGCCAGCCTGTTTAGTACCTGTAGTCACTTGGCTACAGGTTGGCTCAAATATAAGATTATTTAAATTTATATAACGATCCTTAGAATGTTACCGTGTATAATGCAACGTATTTTATGGTCCATCTACAAGGTGACACATAATGGGTATACTTTTTTTTTCAAAACTTAACTTTGTAATTCTAAAACCATCAGCTTTGGAGGGAACTTGAAAAACAAAAGGTGTTATAGGAATACAGCTGTTGACCGATTTCACAAGTCTACAAAACCTTTAGTACTTCAACTGTCCCACAAAGCCGATAGTTTGAGATTTACAAAGTTAAGTTGCAAAAAAAATAGTATACCCATTTTGTATCACCTAGTATAACTGGCTGAGTGATTGATAGAGCGTTCAATATCCTGTATGTATTGCCTCAATCGGCTACTCTTTTATATGTGCAAAATGTTATGCGAAGGTGATGTGTGCCCACTTCGAGAAATCGTTCGTTTCCCGAGCCTGTAAAATAGTTCTAAATTCGGAACATCAATCGGGTTTTATAGCCTTAACATTGAAATTATTACGAGGTACGTCGTTCGTAAAAATATATTGACTTCACTGAGTTGTTCCTGATGTTTTAACAGACACCTTTTATTTATATATTCTCGAGTAAATACTGTTTATAAACACGTCATGTTTATTCTCAAGTGTGCCAAAACCGCGCGAGCGTTTACTGTAGTGAAAGTTACATTTTGGTATTTTTAAATTTAATGGATGTTTTTTTTATGAATTATGATTAGTTAACCGATGATGACGCAAACGGTTTTCTGATTTTTATATGTTTTTCTTGGTGGTGTTACCATCAACTCGGTTGACGGTCAATCGATGATCGATCGAACGAACGAGGAGATCGACCATCGATCGACAGGTGAGGTAACACCGAACATATTGTATTTCTATAACTACGTGCTCTAACTACTAGAACCTTTAGTATTAGTAAACCGCGAAGGTACTTCTAAATACCTATAAGTATTTAATAAGGAAAAACATAACCTTATACTTTTTAGAGATTATGTACTTTTTGTGTAGGTCTGTTAAGTTAGTAGGTGTCTAAAATTAATAATTAAGTATCTTTCGAAATCGTTGTCGTGCAAGTTACTTAAGAATGATAATTCGCCTAATTTGTTATACACACCGAATGACTGAAAAAGTCTTGAAAATAACTGAAACGTGCCTAGTGCCTACACGGCGAATTAAAAACAAACAATATAATTATAATGAGTATGCTGTGTATGGACGGCAACATCGTAGATTCTTAGACAAGTTGTAAACTCGATATTTCAAAGAATATTTTACACGCTGTGTTTTGACACTGAATAACACTTATTTTGCCGCAACTACTCCTTATAATACCTACCTATGCTATGCTTGCTGAAAAGATATTCAAGATATAAAATATATTAGTTCCATTATAAGTAGGTATTATTTTATTTTTATTTATATTCTTGTCTATTTTTACTTTTAGTTAGTTTATTTAAGTGTGTAAATTATAGGTAATTAAATGCTTTAAGCATAATTAATTAACAGATAAAATTAGATAATTCGGGAACTACAAAAAAATATGAAACTATATCCTTTTGTATAGATAAATGATTTAAATTTGACATTTCACGAAATATGCATACAGATTGTAAGTAATTTGTAAGTTCCTGCCTTTACCTTCTGACTCGCTATTATCTATTTGATTACTTAATTGCTTATACGTGCATTAATTAGTCGGTGGTGTTACAATAACACTCAATGCAAATTTAATCTAAGATGTAAATTATTACTTTCAAATCATAATATGTACCTATGTTCTTTATGCTACGAAATTTTTTATGTAGGTGTCGCAGCCAACTAGCTTAATTCGCCGTTCAATTAACGGCTTAGGCATTTTGTTAAACAGCGCCGTTCAACTAGTGGCCTGAATGATATTCAGCCATTTGATCAAACAGCTAGGCAAATTACTTGGATCGATGACGTTTAATTATTTGCCTAGCCGTTTAATTACTTGCCTAGTCTGTTCATTTCAATTTAGTTCTACTTTCTGCCACCTAGCGCCGAAACTCACCAAACTGTCAATATCTCTATTATATTCTCTTTGGTCAATATGGCGTCGGCAAAAAACAACTTTGATGGAATAATTTTATTAGGAATTTTACGACATTGTTTAGATCCTCCGAATCTACTTGACGGGTGGGATTTCTGTGGGGTCATAAAAAAACCCTAACCTAAACCCAACCGGGTCGCTCTGCTTGGGTAGTATTTTGAAAAAGTTTGTAGTACATAAATGTCATCCAGTTGCCTAAGCATTAGCCAGCCAGTTCATTAAATGTTGTAACAGACGATACGGCTGAATATCATTCAGGCCGCTAGTTGAACGGCGCTGTTTAATGAAGTGCCTAGGCCGTTAATTGAACGGCGAATTAAGCTAGTTGGCTGCGACATAGGCACTACATGCTGTCACATACAGGTTGAAACAGAAAGGGTACATACTTTTTTTTAAAACTTAACGCTGTAAGTAATTCTAAAACGGTCAGCTTTGGAGGAAACATGAAAAACAAAAGGTGTTACAGGGATACAGCTGTTGACAGATTTCATAAGTCTACAAATCTTTAGTAGGTACTTCAACAGTCCCACAAAGCCGATAGTTTTAGATTTACGAAGTAAAGTTGCAAAATAATAGTATATCCTTTCTGTTTCACCTAATATATGCATCCAAATTTTAATCAATTGTGAATTGTGTTACAACAGGTCGAAAAAAAATTGAGCGTTCATCCTATTTTGTTGCTTTGTTTGATCCACGTGTTACCATCAGGCATCACGGCCAATACGCGTTTTGTCACGCCAATGTGACGCAACACACAGATAGTCATGTCACGGTACGCGATACTCACGTGTTTTGATTTTTTGTTTCATTAGTTAAGTTGTTGTTGTTTCATTAATTTAAATTCTTGATGTCCTCCGTTATCAAAATTGTGCAAGAACTCGAAGCGGTGCGCGAGATAAACCCTGACTGACTTGACTATAGGTACCCTAGGTGTCGGAAAAGGCGTTAGCATTAAATAATCGTTAACTTTAAAAAAAATACTAGCAATGAAGGTAGGTAAGTTAGTCCCTTAAACTAAGTTTAGTGTTATTGCTCACATAGTAAATAGGGAATTATGAGATCGAACCTGGTACCACTCGTTTACAAGGATGGCCCGTCTAACCACTATATTGTTGAAACAATTTATTACGATGCGCCTTAGAAAATAATTTAAGCAAAATGCATGACCTTGGCTAAATGATGCAGACAAAACTCGATTCTTCCAATTAGTCAAAATGTCAGTGTCACTTTTCATAAATAAAACATGTTTCCACGTGTACGCGTCGCGCAGAATGTGTGTCGTGCAATGAGCCGCAGATCAAGACAGACACATGTCTGCGCTACACGTGCCTGCGTCACAGCGTACACAGCTCTGAGCAGTGGCGGATTCACAAATTTCCAAGGCATAGGCTGTCAAGTTTTTGCCGCCCTTGCCTCTAGAATTGTCGTGTCCTAGATTACTAGTTGGGGGGCGGCGAACTAGCTGTTTTACTCTAGATTTGGAAGTTTGCTACACCGATGCCGATGCAATGTACAATGACAAGTGAGAGGGGAAAGTCTTCGGCAAAACTTGTTGCTTAGTTCTATCGGCCCCAAATTTGCCGCCCCAGGCCTACTCAGACTGCTGGTGAATCCGCCACTGGCTCTGAGCTTGTTCATACGTTATAAAATCTGATTTGCCCTGCGCTGCATGAATTGCTTTTTTTTTTTGAATTGACTATATGTTGTTGGCCAGAGTGGCCATAACAACTTCACCCGGACAGAGGGCGAGCGCAAGTGCGCTCCAGCCAGAGGGGCAGGGGGGCAGCTAGCTCAAGGGCGCCACAAGGGACACGACCTCTGCTTGGGCCGCTGCCAGAAGAGGTGGCGAAGGTAAATCTACCACCGGATCGGAACGCATGCATGAATTGCGTCGCCTGCGTGTCTGCATACGCTCACACCTAATGTCCCACTGTTGGGCACGGCTCGCCCGTTTTAGAAGGATTTTATTTACGCCTTAGTCCACTGATGGTGACGGACGATGGAGAATTGAGAAGTGGGCATAGAGCTGGTTACCACTGAACCGTGACCACATATTAGTAATGACTAACAGTCAGACCTTTGGCCAACAATAAGTAACTGTTTCCTTTTGTTTAGGTACCATGCCTTTCATTCCGATTTCGTCACCTATTGCAGAAGGTGTGGAATAAATTTTTGCCTCCATCACAAGTGCGTAATAAATTAACTTAACCAGACATAATCGACGCCTAAAAAGATAAGTACCAATACCATAAAATGTGGGTCAACACGTAGCGAACGTAGTGAATTAATTACGTATGTTGGGAAGCGAACTGTAATTTAGGTATAAGTATTAGATAGGTAAATAATTGCTGTAATTACAATACGTTTAGTAATAACATATTCATTCAAAATGTTATACTAGGAACGAATACTACGCTACAAATACTAGGCTGATGAACCCGAGTGAAGCCGGGGCTCGTAGTATTGTTGTACAAAACTAAGATGATTGTGAGTTTTACACAAATGTGCGATGACGGGGATAACAATAGGCGGGAAGCAGCCGTCAAAGCGTGGCCGGGGCCCGCGCCCGCGCCTGCCACGGAGCTGGCTCATGCAACAATATGATACAAGTTTTGAAAACTGTATTCATCGTCTTTATTGTCAAGTTTCAAAAAATTATCTGTTAGGTATGTTAAATTAAATCAAGCACACTAATACATTCCAAGGCAGATGTCATAAAATGCATAATTATTATGCAAGACTTACAGTGTATGGTTGCTGATTTGATTTTCGCAACAAGGCTAGACAAAAATTCGTGGATTTTTTTCGATTAAAATTGTGTAAATTCCACATGACGTACTTAGCATACGTTATTTAGGGGTTAATGTATTATTTATTAAACTTGCACATCTATCGTTCACATATCATACTAATATTATAAAGAGGAAAACTTTGTTTGTTTGATTGTAATGAATAGGCTCGGAAACTACTGAACCGATTTGAAAAATTCTTTCACTGTTGGGAAGCTACACTATCCCCGGGTGACATAGGCTATATTATATTTAAAAAAAATTATGGTTCCTTACTAAAACTCCAATAATGTAACCGTAATGTACCCGTGCGAAGCCGGTGCGGGCCGCTAGTCAATTATAAGTAGGTAATACAATCTGTTGGTTTCTCAAGATTTCGGGAATAAAAACTTTAGATCATATTTTATTTCATATTAATTTCCTTGTTCATTATAATATCTTCCTCCTGATTTTGTTATTTTTTACAATTTTTATTTATTCAGACGCCATAAATTCTCTATTACCATAATAAAACTATTATTCTGTTTTAATTAATACGATTATTGTTCTATGAAAGCTCAAAAACTTCTTTTTTTTCCTACTAAAACAACTGGGAATTAAGAAAAAATATTGAATTAGGTAGTAGGTACCTATCTCAAGATGTTTCGTTCAATATCCTTAAAAAAATCGTACATAGAGTATATAGGAACATAATACTGTTTGGCATTTAAATTACGCGTTTTTAATTGTTTAATTTGCATAGTTAGTGCTTGGTAGATTATCTCGACTTGTGCTACAATGCGCTAGAAGGTGTTCGAGCTGAAGTCCTTGACATTGCATCATGCGATGTTATGCAGCTTGAAACACGCTGTGTGCCCAATCTGCATCGGCAATCATTGGCATACAAGAGCCAATTGCGAGTAAACATTAAATTATTACTAAAATCTTACACCAAACTTTAGAAACTAAAAACAGCATTGTTTGATTTTGAACCTTGAATTAATAATAATTATATTTAGACAAATTGAAAGCTATATATTGTAGGGAACTAAAATCATAGGCAAGATTTTTGAAATTAATACACTGATATCAACAATAAAGTTATGATAGTCTCTCAGCAGTTTAGAGGAGAATATTACAGTAAATAAACATAGACTTTACTTTTATTTGTTGTACCCCCCTCGGTGGCCATAGAGTTGTGATTGTTTGTAACCCTCCGTTTGTACTGGACGAAACATGTTTTTGTCTCTATTTTATGACAACAAAAAATAGAGACGATGATATAATTAAGTTTCGTGTACATGATTCGTCCAGTGCAAACGAGGGGTAATACGCAAATGTGAGAGTGTACATAGGGCCTATACTGCCGCCCTCTAACAAAAATGCCGCAAAAACTAAATTTTACACTGGAGCCAAAAAACTAAAAAAACACATGAAATAAAGTAAGCATAACGGCGTTTTCCCCTTTTTTTCAAATACTATTAAATATAGAAAAATACTACTTAGACAGATCGATAGAAATTTCTTTTTCTGATTAAAATAGTTTCAAAAAGTGGAAATCGAACAGATGTTGGATAACGGCATTTTAGTTGGGGGACGGCAGTGTAAATGAGAGCGCTACGTTCTTATTGTGCGTAGCACTACATTGGTGATTAGGTTGCATCTTCACTGTACTGAAAGTTCTGTGGCTGTTTTTAATACTTATTTCGACCATAATGTATTACAACACATAGTGATCATCATTGGCGCGTGCCGCGGGCCCGTCAAGTCAAGCACAGAATACAAACCGCAGTACCATAGAGAAGTACAATTTACAATGCATTCGTCGGCCATTCAGTGAGATTTGAAATGTTATCTCTATTCATTTATTCGTTCTCAATGACCCGATCAATACATTGGAGTTGGAGTTCTAGTTTTCAGTATTAGGCAAATCATAAACATAACACTGCGTGTAGTTACTATGTATGTAGCTCAGGAAGGTAGGCAGTGTTCTGATTTTGGACTATATACTTCCTAAGGGCTGTTTGGTAGAGCCAGAGTAAATACCGTTATACCCAAAGACTTTTTTAGAACTTTTCGCTTTATACCTATGTATTAAATGCAAATTACTTATTAATAGTGAGAAACACACCTTTAATCCCTAATGACGCGCCCAACCGTTATATATCAAGTGTGGCTAGCAAAATAAAAATTATTGGTAGGTTAATGTACCTGGTACCTAGTAAGTTAATGTAATGTTAGGTAAGTTAGGTTACGTTAGTTAGGTGAGTACAGAATCTTATTCAAAAGGCGGAATAAATTTCGTATCCTCTCATACGGAAATCCGTAATACTATCTTAGAATAACATGGATGATAAATAATTAAAAATCTACAAATATATTGTTTGTTGACGGTAATAGTTGAAATAACAAATGGATGCAGTTAATATTGAATCAGTATTTACTGGGGTTATTAATTATTTGATTGATGTATACCTAACGATTTCCTGTAATAATAAAAATAATCACAAGGAGAAGCAGTTACCTACACACTTAAACCTTCAAGATACCTCAGGTTTTAGTAAGAGGGTACACAGCGTTAAAACATTTTATTAGAATAGTTCCACAAGAATCGATAAAAAAATCAATCTGTCAATAAAAATGTGAGCAAACGATTCGATTTTAAGTAACGAATGAAATATCGATTTATTAAAGGTGTTTCAAAAGTACGAAATAATAATTTAAGCTGATATTATGTATTTACTCGAACTATCATATTTTCTGAGTGGGAGTAAGAGTCTAGAATATTTGTAAAACATTTTTGTTGTAGCCTTAGAACATTTAATTGTCTAGAAAACAAAGTATCTTGCATGGAAGATAAGTAGCCATCAATATCAACGAAAAAATGTACTTACATAGTGGGTATATGAGATACTTTAAAAAAAAAATGGCTGGAAAAACGTATTTAAAGGTTTTAAAATTTCAATACATTTTTATAGTATTTAGTTATATACCCAATACTTAAAACTAAACCCCCAAATATTATTTCGGAGTTTTGAAACACCTTGTAGATTGCAGTCAGTACCGGACGATATTGCATGAGCAATGGCAAAAAATAGTTTCGCCAAATCCTGTGTTTACGACCATCTTCCCATATGACGTCTGAGCACTTTGCATTAAAACATCCCGACGATTTATGTGAGCAGTTCGGTAGTTTATTTTTGTGTAGGAATAAGATTTAGCAAGAATGAGTTTACACTGAGAAAATAACAACAACAAATAATTTTAATTTTTTGTACTTACTTACCTACTTAGTATCCCTTTTAGTATTTTTATTCAACATATTGTAATTAGGTTCAGCAAATAATTGCCATATATCTTTGTCTTAAATACAAAATTTATTGTAAGCTCTACTGAAAATAATACTAGGAACTACAAAAATGATTTATTGTTGTATTTTTTTCTTGGTGCAGATAATGTCCTTGTGTTAGAATAATACGAATATAAGAATTAAATTAAGTCAGAATTTAGAAAAAATATCTGGCAACAAGGCATAGTTACCAGAAAACGTGTTAAACTTGTTTATTTATTAATCCAGTTTCTATTAAACATTAACACGTTATCTTTCGCAGTTCGATGCATGTAATGCATTAATCTGAAGCCGTGTCAGCACAAATTCACATAGAGTACAAACGAGTGTAACATCTACTTTTTTTGTGAAACTCAAGAGTGCCCAGAAGTCTTCTCAAATTGATATATCTGTGACAACGCTCACAATACATTAGTTATTTCTTTTCAAGTGGAAATTATATTTGAATTTAATTATTTAATTTATTTGATTTACATTCTTATTTCAGTTTTATTATGATTTACATTTTTATTGATATTATACCATTAGTTAGTGTCGTATATCATACAATTAATTTGTAATTTCATATTGAAATCCACTCATTGTAATCCACGCGTCACCTATTATAAATGGAAGCAATATTTTATTATAAAATAAGTTATGTTATGGCGATTGAATCATGATCTCTATGTCGTGGCCGGGGCGTAGAATTGGACGGATTCAAATCTGTCCGACCATTTCATGAAATGGCCAACTTATATCATTAGCCTTACCGTTAATAAGTACCGGTAGAGAAAATCTAAATTTAACCTTATTTTCTGTTCTTTTTAGTAGGTATCTACACAATTATAACGTTATTAATTATTTTAGACAAATTAGTAATTTTAACTTATTGTCAAATTTTAACTCTAGTGTAGATTCACTAAAGAGTTATTCTATTCTATTATTAAATAAATTACATTTATTTTAATCCAATACAATCGACATTTTGTTCGCACCCACCATGTTAATGTGATCTATGGCCGCCATGTTGCAATCTGACAAACAGAGCATTACTAGCACCTCTATCGATGAATATTATAACCTTTTTCGATATGCTCACATACACGCTTTTTCGATATGGGCACATCATGAGATAGCTAGTACTTATAAGTTGGTTATTTCATGAAATATTTAGCCAGATCATGAGTTGGCCAATCCTACGATCGTCCTACGACATGTGCATTAAGTTAATTATTGTTAACGTATACATAAACTTTATGTAAGTACTTAAACCGGTTTAATGAATCTGTATAATTGCTGATTCGTGTTGAATATTCATGAAAAATACATAATATAGGTATATTATGTTTCATTTATCAATACAGTTATTATATATTATAAATAAATAAATTAATATATTACAACAGCTTTTTAAAAAACACCTGTTCCTAAAACGGTGGGCAGTATTCCCGCAGTAGTAAGTATACTTTATTCACACAGGGTGTATTAAACAGGTAAAATGAGGTCTTATTTCACTATTGAAATCGAACATTTTCCTATAGTTTAGCAAAATGAAGTCCCAAAGAAAACGTTTCTTAGTAGGTTCAGGTGGGTACCTACCACCAAAATATAAATAAACGGCAAGGTAATCTAACTCGTTTTGGTAAATAAAACTTACTTATACAGAGAAAACAAATACCTAGTTAATGTCAGGCACTTATTAATACTTACTAGATATTTGGGCCGCGGCATTTAATTTTTTAATTTTTAATTTAGCGGTTTTTACAATCTTGTCTTTATTTATAGCCATAGCTGCTTCGGGCCTGCTGTTTCGGGCTACGTATTTCGAGCAAAGGTGACCAAATCATCCCGCTACCTTCTCTTGAGTCTCATCGTTCCATAAAACAAAAAAAACAACTCTCCTTCTGGAGTAATCGGGTTTGTGTCACTGAACTATAATTTTTGACGTTCATTAATTTATTCTTATTGTATTTTAAGGCTAAAGCGCCCATCTAGCGCGCGAAGTTCAAATTATTTGAGGTTTTTTAGAAATTTTTCAAAATCTGACAATAATAAAAGGCACATTTTGTAATTCGCGAAAAAGACCGTGTGCAGTGCATTTATTAATATATCCAACTTACTCTAAAACATTTCAAGAACGACAGCTATCCAGATAATCTGGCAATTTTTGTATATTTAGTGATTTACTAGTATCATACCCATAATAATGATAATATTTAGAGTAAAATAAATGTATTAATAAACGCACTGCATACTGTGTTTTTCGCAAATCACAAAATGTTGTCTTAAATGTTTTCAGATTTTGGATAAACTATAAAAATACTCGAAAATTTTGAATTTCGCGGGCTAGACAGGCGCCTTCACCTTAATAATATTTTTTTCTCAATACAATGGTTAAATGGTTCTTGTTAAACTGGTCTCGTAAAGATAATGAACTGTCTGCTGTATGCTGTTACATATTTACAAAAAACATACGGACAGTTATGAAAATCGTAGACCTAACCAAACATTTGTAGAACGAAATAGTTAAAAAATACTACCGTGTTTAATAATATATGTATTGTTTAAGCGCTTCTAATGCGAATAACGACGAAATGTTTTCGTTATCATGATTGAGTTAATAGGGCTTGTCAATGTGCCGGGAAGTGGAAATTTTATGTAGACAGACTAAGTAGTAAGTAAGTACTTACCTGCCATAACTTTGTGAACTAACCTGAGAAATAATAATGTTGAGACTAAACATATAAAATTCATTATTCCTATAATCTGGAGCTGTGAATTATTGAAATCAGTTCCTCATATCCGGAGATATGTACATTGAAAACAATTAAAAAAGCATGATTAGATCCGAATTAAGAAATTTCAATTTTATTGAGTTCGGTTTAAACTAACTTTTACTATTTATTTTTAACATTCCCTACATGTTGTTTAGAATGATCCGACAGCGATAAAAATATTCTTGATTGGACATAAAAAAATGATACAGCAAAATAAACAAAACCCAATTGCGTCCGTCAGATTTGCACATATGACAAATTTTTTGTACATGTGAACTAGTAGATAAAAGTCAAAAATACTCGGTACTTTTATATAATAGAAAGTAGTTATATATTGAGCAGGTTCTTGACGAATAATTTAATAAAATTGTGACAGCACAATGTAGTTGGCCTCTAGTTGCACACGAATGCACATACCAGCATGTAAGTACTATAATTGTACCGTGGACACTTCCTAGTCAGTAGGCGTAGGTCGCACGTCGACCTACCGGCCCTTAAAGGTCACTTTGTTACTCCAAATTTCATATCCGAAGCTTATAGTAGGTACAAAGCTGCAGCTATAAATAACTTTTTAATTATGACCATAAATTCCAGATTAAAAATAATTGGAAGGCTGCGTTCAAATAAATTAATTTCAGTCAGTAAAATTAACGTTCGAGTTAATTATGTAATTAATTTAAAATACACTTGTCAGTGTCAATAAATGCAATTTACTGTCATGCATAAAGTAAATGTATTGTATTTTTATGTACTTAGTTTGATTATTTTTATTTAACGTTCTAATTTAAAAATGCTAGACTGAAATCTTTTGACGTACCTACTCATTGTATAATATTCCTTGGTGAATCAATGACTTAAATATAATGAAGGGAGATACCTAATTGTTCAAGTTACCAACATACTTTTATCGTGAACATTTTGGTATTTTTACATCTACTTAAGTACATAAGCAATCCATAAAATTTAATATTAGTTGATTTACTAGTCTAAACAATAAATTTTAGGCGACGTGTTATTTTTTTTTTTAATTAAAGATTACCTGCAATGTGTGTTTATCACATTACTAGTATTCCCTTTAGCCCCTGCAACTAAGCCAATGCTTGTGCTAGGAGTGGGCTCACGTCAATAGTTTAATGGGCAGGATGGGGATCGAACCCGGAACCTCTCAGCTACGAGGACGGCCCCTCTAACCACTAGGCTATTGACGCTTCATTATTACGCGGAGTTTCTTGTATAACGCATACAAAATTGACAAAGTGACATATAGAATTACAAAGTGCGACTCAAAACAGTTAATTGATTAAATATGAATGGACACGGCGGCGGTGCATACATACTTACTGTAGATACCTTTGCTGAACACAAAAAAGCACGTAGTAGCTAGGTACTTTATCGCAAGTACCACCCGAGTTGTTTATTTACGTTCTTGGCGAGGGCTAAAAAGAGTATATTCTGTGTGTAAAGTATTTCAGACTCTAAGTGAAGTATCTAAGTAGATTCTACGATAATAATGTGCAGGCCGTACTATAATTATTATCTTTGGTACAGATAGCAACCCAGTTTACCATAAAAAAAAATTAAGCTTACCAAAACGATAGTTTGCTGTTTAATTAACAAAATCAATGATCAGCAAAAAGTTCCAAATACGAACATGTTTTTTTTTACTTTTTAAAGTTTATTGTTTAACGTCACAAACACGCATCAAATATCACTTTTCTGAAACATTTCACGTCACTTCCGGTCCTTAAATGCATGGATATTTTATTGGTCCAGTAAAAAAGATTTTATGGCGGGAAAATCTAGCACTGTTTTTCCGGTTTCGATTAGGTATTATAAGGTTGGCAGCTCGGATGGAAAGCGCGGGCGTGCAGTCGGACAGAGGTGGCGCGGGCTTGTGACGCCCGAAGGCTCGCGGCTATAGTTTTGCCTCCCGATCTGCGTCAGCCACCTCCGTCCCCACCTTCGATATTGTTTCTGATAATTAACTCATTTTAAGGTTGCAATCTTTAGTTCCGCCAATTTATACAACTATTATTGATATCTAGCTAGTAGTAGGAAGGAAGCTTCTTGCCAATTCAGTGTCATCTCTTAAATTCAGGAAATATGTGTGACTCTTAAGATTCATAGACAGAACATACGTTAATGGAACGGTCACAACGTAAAAAATAATAACCGTGACAGATCTAAATGAATAATTAGTATATTCTTAATAATACAGAAAATTCCTATACGAGTAGGTTTTTTAATCTTTCAAAAGACCGCAAAAAATCTTATAATATCTATAATCTATTAATATATACGATCTATTAAGATTAAAAATAGGTAGAACACAAGTTTACGTTATGTGCATTTTCTTGTACATATCGTTAAATAAAATTGAATTCCTGTAGGTAAATAAATGTATAAATAAATATCGCCAGACTGACACACCAACTATATGGTCCCAAACTAAGCAACGCTTGTACTATGGGTACCGTACATTGGACTGGGGGCTATGCCAGTGACACCCAGACCTGGGCAAATTACGAAAGGCCATTTCCGATATTTGCCCCATCGGAAATAAAAAACTAAGGTAATCAAAAAAACCCGTTAGTTACTTACTACCTACCCATACCTACCCTCTATTGTTAACTCTATAAACGTTAACGTATGTATTAAAGAAAACTAGAGGAAAGAACCTTTCACAACCACAATGCGGCTAATTGAAATCGTGACAGCATATTTTGGTAAATAATGTCATTATGTGCGGTCAACGACACTTGTGAATTCTCCACAAGGGTATTTTTGTAAAGCCTCTTAATTAGCGCAAAACGAACATTTGGTAGTCAACACTTAATAAGTGCGTGTAATAGTACATTGTTATACGAGTGGTGAAAGTGTCTTATTTAGTCCCGAGACGGGGTTTGGATAATAGATCGAGGGACAAAATAAGTCTTTCACCCGAGGTAAACACTGTGCTTTTCATTACGAATACAAGGAAAGAAAAAATAAAAACAGGAATTGGCTAAAGAAATAATACAAGGGACTATGAACAATACACCACAACTCGAAAAAAAAAAATAAGATCGGATTGCCGCCTATTTTGTTTTTTTTTTCGTTGGCCGGCCAACTGCATTATTTAGCCATTATTTTTCATTTTCATCTTTAAATATTTTGCCCAAATCTATGTTATTTTAAAGAAATTGTTGAAATTAAATTATAATTAAGTCATTTAAAAATATATATTCTTTAATTAATACTTAACTTTATGTTATTTCAATTTTACATCGTGCTGTAATTGAGTGACTGTAGAAGAAGTTTGAACATGGTTCCATAGAAATGTGAAAATGGAACTAGTTTTTTTTTTATAATTTGACAGCTGTCTGTTGAAAGCGATTCTCCCGGGCCGGAAAAGTATTACTTTCAACCCGCTCCTCAGGCAACTTCAGACTTACTTTCAGAGTATGAGTAATGAAAAATAAATTATATTGTCATCCTATAAATAAAATTGCTGTATGAAATATGCGAACGACCAGTCCTAAACATTTTCTGTCTATGGCTTAATAGCTCTTATGGCGGTGGTGACAGAAATGAGTGGACCATCGAGCACAACAACAAATTTTCAGGCCTCCATATTGGTTGTCCAAAGTGGATGGTCACGTTTTTTTGTGTATTGTATTATTTGTGTTGTCAATTATATTTATTACTTGACACTGGCGAAATACCTATTATAGTGGGTGGCCCCTATTTTTAAAGAAAGAAAAACCGAATAGCATTTAAAAATATTTGAAAATCAGACTGTCGCCAACATAAGGTAGGTATATTTAATTACTTAATTAGGCTCAATGTTAACACTTGTGTTATTTCTTTAGGTCCTTTAGGTTATATTTTTTACATGCTTTCAAAATGAATAAGTATATAAATATTATCAAGTTCACAATAATATTCTGTGGTAACATACGTCAATAACATTAATATTCTATTGTACCTACTTACTTACCTGAACAATTTATATTTATTATTATTTTAGTTTAAGTTAATTAATCAGGAAGCACGGCGTAGGTACTTACGTCAAGTATTATGTAAACAAAATGTTATCCATATTCATAAAAGCTCCAACCAACTGCTGCAGAAAATTCGCATCAATATCCGCACTCAAACCGAAATTAATGAAATTGTACTTTGCGCCATTACAATATAAATAAAGATTCAGTTTCTCTGTCAAAAAAACCGCGGATGTTCCGCACCAGTGCGTTGGAATTCTTGCCTTCAGTGCAGAAGTGAATAAAGTTTGTTTTCACTTTGGTAAAGATACCACTGTGGGTAAATCGCGCGAATTTTCCGCGGCAGCCGGTTTCAGACCAAACAAACCCGTCTTGAACACATTTGAGAACAAAAATAACAACAACAAAATGATATGTGTAGTACCTATCCTTTTTAGTTTTTTTTACAAAAAGTCGACTTATTATCCAACAGCAGGACCATTCGATAGGTGGATCATATTATTTTTTTCGATCCATCTCTAATTATTTCACTTTCCTGACGTAAGTAATTATAACTCTTATAACTCAATACGGCAGAATTAACTAGTTACTTATACAATATTACCTCGTCATATATTTCCTCACAACCATTTTACTGGGAAAACTCTCACAGGAAATGCTAAGTAATAAATAAAGATATGCCACCTAGTATTTCAAGTTTAGTTACAATGTTATATACCATCATGAATCACATACTTACCTATTGTGAATATTTTATTTTAAAGGAAGTTATCTACATAGTCTATACTACAAATAAATAAAATTGGAGTGTCTGTTTGTAATATTAAAATAACGCCTTTTCACTAAATGCATATGAAAGTACATACGACACCTATAACAAAAACGCGATTAAAACATTTTTTTTTTTTTAGATATAAAGTTGACACTTTGTAGTTTTAGAAATTGTAACAATTTAATTTCTTAACAGTTAAGCTTTTCATGTATATTTTTGCATTTCTACTCAATTGCATTCGGATTAATTACCCTATATATTAACGGTTTGCCAGGAAATACAATTCTTACAGACTGCTTAAGAGCCACCTTAAATAATTGACTAAAAAAACACATAGGTATAAAACATGTAAATTTATAAATTATTTTTAATTGAGATGTCAATGTCGAGACTAGTAATAGTCCTAGCCTCGAGTTCGCTAGAACAAAAAATGCTCCAAATACATGCATCTAGCGCCGCTTACCGTTAACTAAGTAATTGGATTCAATTCATTTTTATATTTTGGATGGTCTCTCTTAATATAAATAATAACTATTTAAGAGTAAATGTATATGTCGCAGCCAAATAGCTTAATCCGCCGTTCAATTAACAGCCTAGGCACTTTACTAAACAGCGCCGTTCAACTAACGGCCTAAATGATATTCAGCCATTTGATCAAACAGCTAGGCAAATGACTTGGATCTGTCGCCGCCAACTGGCTTAATTCGCCGTTCAATTAACAGCCTAGCCACTTAACTAAACGGCGCCGTTCAACTAACGGCCTAAATGATATTCAGCCGTATCGTCTATTACAACATTTAATAAACTGGCTGGCTAATGCTTAGGCAACTGGTTGACATTTAAGTACTACAAAACTTTTTCAAAATACTACCCAAGCAGAACGACATGGATGGGTTTAGGTTAGGGTTATTTTTTTTATGACCCCACAGAAACCCCACCCGGCAAATAGATTCGGTGGATCTAAAAAAAATCTTAAAAAACCTAAGTACCTAATAAAATTATACCATCAAAGTTGTTGTTTTCCGACGCCATATTGACCAAAGAGAATATGGAATATAGAGATATTGACAGTTTGGTGAGTTTCGGCGCTAGGTGGCAGAAAGTTGAACTAAATTGAAATGAACAGGCTAGGCAGGTAATTAAACGGCTAGGCAAGTAGTTAAACGTCATCGATCCAAGTCATTTGCCTAGCTGTTTGATCAAATGGCTGAATATCATTCAGGCCGTTAGTTGAACGGCGCTGTTTAGTTAAATGCCTAGGCTGTTAATTGAACGGCGAATTAAGCTATTTGGCTGCGACAGATCGATGACGTTTAACTACTTGCCTAGCCGTTTAATTACCTGCCTAGACTGTTCATTTCTATTTAGTTTTACTTTCTGCCACCTAGCGCCGAAACTCACCAAACTGTCAATATCTCTATATTCTATATTCTCTATGGTCAATATGGCGTCGGAAAAAAACAACTTTGATGGAATCATTTTATTAGGTACTTAGGTTTTTTACGTTTTTTTTTAGATCCACCGAATCTATTTGCCGGGTGGGGTTTCTGTGGGGTCATAAAAAAAATAACCCTAACCTAAACCCATCCAGGTCGTTCTGCTTGGGTAGTATTTTGAAAAAGTTTTGTAGTACTTAAATTTCAACCAGTTGCCTAAGCATTAGCCAGCCAATTTATTAAATGTTGTAATAGACTATACGGCTGAATATCATTTAGGCCGTTAGTTGAACGGCGCTGTTTAGTAAAGTGCCTAGGCTGTTAATTGAACGGCGGATTAAGCCAGTTGGCGGCGACATATATAATAATACATCCACGGGGTATACAATTACCAGAATTATTATAGGTAATTATCTACTATATAAAAATAAGTCGGGTTTTCCTTCCTGACGCTATAACTCCAGAACGCACGAACCGATTTCCACGGTGTTGCATTCGTTGGAAAGGTCTCGGGCTCCGTGAGGTTTATAGCAAAGAAAATTCAGGAAAAAATTCAACAGAACGCGGACGGAGTCGCGGGGCACAGCTAGTATTACTATACATATGTACTATATGTAGGATTTATTTTAACTTTCTTTTTAAATTTTCTTTGAATGCATCCATTATTTTTATATAACAAATTTCGAACGCAGAGGAGTGAGGGGGAGAGAGACGAAAGTGGGAAGCGAAAGAAGACGCGGTCGGTTGATTTTTGTAAAGACGTATTAAATATATTAAAAATAAAACAAGAAGATATAGAGATTTTATTTTTGAAGATTCCAGTCCCAAATTTATAATGTGTATATTACTATAAATTTTCTGGTAATGTGTTAATCAAGATTTACAAGCAAATAACAAATTAACGTAGGTAGATATCACAAAATAAATGAATAGGTATATTATATTTTATTGTCCATATGACGTGCATTATACCTACATATTATATTGTTTCACGTATTATTTTATATTATTTAAACCATAATTCATATTTTAAAAGCACGAAATGTTAATAAATAACGCATAAAATAAATATAACTATCCACTAATTTGTGTAGATATATGTATATATGTACCGCGTTAAAATTTTCCACGTCTTCGGTAAAAGCTGCCGTATTTGGTGTGGTTCAGCAAACAATATGACGTTGTTCAGAGTGACACTTACAGAGAAACAGAATTAGACACTTTATCTAATTGGCAATGACGTGTGCCTCGGTAATACGTGCGTTTGTCACCAAAGTCATGGAATTCGTTTGATTTGACTATTATTATTCTAGGTCTTTATTCTACACTAGCTGTGCCCGTGACTTCGTGCGCGTGGAATTTAATTGACAAAGATTCATACAAACTTTCATCCCCTATTTTATCCCCTTGGGGGTAGAATTAATCAAAATCCTTTCTTAGCGGATGCCTACGTCATAACATCTACCTGCATGCCAAATTTCAGCCCGATCAGTGGTTTGGGCTGTGCGTTGATAAATCACAATGTCAGTCAGTCAGTCAGTCACTTTTGAGTTATATATATATAGATTGCCTTTTGCCTATTTTGACATGTATGTACCTATTAATCCTTACTATTACGATACACGCACAGCATGAACATAAATCTCATAATTTGTTGACAAATTTATTCAGGTTCAGGGGATTTACAATTTCTATATGAGGTGCTAAATAAGTTAGGTAGTACCACACTAATTGAAAATTGAATAACATTATGTATCTAGTGTCAGGTGCCAATATGTTGGCACAAACTACACTAATATTCTCTGAAATATTGTTTAGTGAAGTCAAACGCTATTTTCTATTCTGAGGTTACAAGTCTTCGTTTAGTTACTTAACTTTGTTTAAAAGTGGTATTTTCGCTATTATGTTGTAGGTACACGTATTGCGTCATAATCAGACCAATATTAGATACTTCAAACCAAAATTAGCAAGTAGGTATTGCGTTTACAAAGTTATTGGTAAAGCACTAACAACCTCTCAGGACTATATTACTAACATCATAAACAACAAGTTTTGTTCTATGATTCACATCAGACTTAAAAAAAAAATACATCTATACACTTCTATACACCCGTGTCGCGTCGTACGTGACGTATCCTTGGAGCGATATTTGGAAGTGCGGACGTAAATATTTGAAATGTGTTAGAAATAACATCAAAATCCTGAAAGTTTGTATTTTGTAAATATGTACATTCTCTTTTATTGAAATAAGTAAGTTTTGTAAAGTTGTATCTAATATTTAACCATTTCAACTCGTAAAGAAGCAAGTTATATGCTGGTTATCATAAAGTGCGGGAAAATTGTTACGAGAAAATGATTGGGCCATTGTAGCTGTCACAAGAAAACAACTTCACTTCACCTTATTAAGTTTGTTGGATGGATAATCACTCAACAGATTCTAAATTATACGTAAACGGTACTTAATAGCTATTCTATAAAATCTTCGCAATGATCCTTGGAATAACCACCATTGTAAGACAACTCTACATTGTCCATACACTTTGAATGGAGCCATCATGAAATCTTTTTGTTGCTAAATCGCTAATTGCGTTAACCTGTAATTACGATTGCTGATAGTTTATAATCTGTCGGTAATAGGTCCGATCAATATTTACTTCCAAGATTTTCTTTCCTAGTTAAGATTAATTTATCCGTAGTAGGTACCATTCTTAATCGCTGACAACTGCATCTAAATTAACGATAAACGTGTAGATTTAATTCATCACATCATTATGTCGTTAATCAGGTTCATAATATTTTTACCTACAAATGAATTACACCATAATATCTATAGAACACAAGCAGATTTGGGCCATTATATTTAGGTACCTCAGTGTTACCTGTGTCGAAAAGTCATTTGGCTCAGCACGAACTGTTAGGGACCGAAGCCTTCTTCAGCGCTGATTTTTAGCTAAGTATATTCCCTTATAAGTAGATATATGAATAAACTAGCTGACCCGACAGACGTTGTCCTGTCTTAACTTTGAATATTGAATCCGAATTGTTCCGCTCAACTTTCTCAATTTTATCTTTCATATGAACCTTCTCCTGACAATAACAAACACATAGCAATAAAAAAAACAACGAAAAAAGAATTAGCGTAATCGTTTCATATCTGTTCACGCGTGATGGGATGGCAAGATGCTAGCAATTTTAAAGGCATTACTCGCACTTTGCCGACCTGGAGAGGAGTGGAACACAGGGGCAGGAATGCAGCGGGGGTTGGCCTTCCGGCTCTTACACACATAGTACGAAACGCAGCTATTAACAGGTACTTTACGCCGATCTTTTGTGAGAAGGAGTTAAGAGCCAGGTCTAAACAACCCGCTGCGGCAATTGGCTATAGCTTGGCGCTACCACCGTTATTATTTACTGTTATTACAAAGCGCTTAGCTAAAAATACTAAAAACTACAAAAAATGTCTTTGTATTTTTTTCCTTAGGTTCAACATGAATGAGGGCACGAGGAATCCTCTAAGGATGATAAAAACTTCATCATCACTTACCTTGATAACACGCAATTGATCGTGACCAGGATTTTCTCGGATTATTTATAAGATTAACCTTCTTTTACTCAGTAAACTGTCATGAACTGGTACAGTTTTTTTCTTGTTTATGAATTAAAGATCAACAATTAGAGATAGCTGGAATATTGATAAAACGTTCCCACGAAAGGTAACCTAGTTTTTATCTTAATCATTAGGGTTTCAGGGAAAGCAAAAAGAGCGCTATTTCTTGCGTGAATTATCAAGATATCTTGCTCTACCTGCGTTCGTATAAATTTGGTATGGTAATTTAAAGTCTCTACTGAAGAAATAAGCAGTGATTGAAGCTCGTCAGACGATAGCCGTAAGATAACAAGGGGTCGGTGGTTTTATAGTCTCCGTGCGAATCTCATTTTGATTAGTTATCACTCACCTAATATGAAGAATTGTTTATTTTTAGCTCACTGTATATTAAAAAAAATCCTTGTTATATTATTATTAACAGATGTATGTCTTTCTAGTCATGAAAACCCCATTGTTGCAGTTTCAAACGATTTTTCTAACGATCGATATCCTCTATCTAGCTTTTCTCCGGGCCTCGCCAAGGGCCAAATCTAGGCTTCTTGGTTGAACAAAATTGTTGATCCTGGTTTACGGTCTCAACAATGGTACATTGCGGGCTTAGTCCCAAAATATGAGACAAATTCATTGCATTGAGGTTATACCTCGGACTGACGGTATATAGCTGTATATTGTACAAGGGGTAGGTATTGGGTTATCTTAAAGCCAGTTGTCTTCACTATATAAGTATAATATTCACTTTATTTACACGAATATACTAGTTTAATAATTAAATAAATCCCATTATCACCAGTATTTACATTTCCTCTTTTCCGTTCCAATCAATCTAACCATCCATTATTATTTTTTAATTATTGTTTTTTCAAACATCGACCACTCTCCTTTTACTTTTTAATTATAATAGAAAGAGTGCTAGCAGATTAATTTATTATATCAAATAATAATTAAATCAATGGCAATTAATCAGAACACGCAAGTACAAAGAATATGCATTAGTTCATTACGTTACCTAACATATACGAGTATCTATCTGCATATAGAGTTCCGTAAGTGTTCTGGTTTCCAGATGCTACAGGTTGGACCCAATCAATCACCGCCGACCTCGGCGTCCCGTGGCTGGCGGGCGCGGGACCGGTCCAGCAAGGTGAAGGCTGTAATTGCTTAAATGCTAGGCATTGTACTAGACAACTTTGTAAGTGCCGTGCCTATGCTTTTATTGGATGTAATAGAGAGTATTGTCTGTTAATCTGTCTGTGCCTTAAAATTATACTGTTTGACTTATAAATATAATATTTTTATTCCTGTTAATGTTAAGGGTAAAACAACATCAAATAAGTCTACAGTTCAAACATTTTAGAGACATTGTGTCACTAAGTTCCTTATAATTTTAATAATACTTTTCAGAGACATTTATTAATAGACAGGACAGGATTTTTTTCCTTGATGTCACCATTGACAATTTAAATGCCATCATTTAATACCTGTCTGCACTTATCTAATCTACCATTTATACCAAGAAGCTTAGAATTGTATAAAGTTCTTGATTTATACCATTTGGCCTCCATTTTGGTTTTCTAAAGTGGACGGTCGCATTTTTGTATTGTATTTTTATTAATTGTGTTTGTTATTGCTATTTGTTACTTGACACTGGCGAAATACCTATTAACTTTGGCGGGCCATATTTAGAGGGAAAGAAGAAGAAGTATACCTATTTACCTATCCTTAAAAGTAAGTATTTATTTAGAAAGCTTTCTCTACTTTCTCTACGTACATTAGAATCCTCATACAATCTTCATTTTCTAAATAAGTGGGTAATTAGGCGGCATAATTGGACTTCTCTGAATTTATTCACAGAACAAGTTGCATGTCATGTAGTTATAAGACGTCCCAAATATTTGCATGTGCTGTCTACGCTACTACTTTATGTTATGACTAGTGTATCGGCACTGGGGCGCCGCTCTCGTGACACCAAAGTATTGCCGCTTCCTACTTTGAATGTTTTACATTTTTATTGACCTTCAAACCTCGTCTTCATTTGGCGATAAAGTTGTGGGAAATATTGTGAGATTTGTCGTGACACCGATGTTCTTATGTTTGGGTATTACCTACCTACCACACTGAACTTTGCTATTTGTAGAAACTGTTAATCGATGTGGCGACTCTTTTCATTATATTCTATTGTCAAACAGTTCCACTGCAAAACCAGCGTTGGTTGCTGTCAACCAGCATTTTGCTGAATTGGAATCGTTGGCAACGAGCAGTCTTTGTATTGAATTTATGGTTTGTTTTTCTTTTCTTCTATGTGCTTGTTGCAATAAATCTTTTTTCTTAATTTCTTCTTTCATTCTACCATCGGTTGAGCGATCGATGAACGGTCGATCGTTTGATGTGACAACACCCTTTGGCGTTACATAATACGTGTTCACCTGATATTTAGAATATTATTTTGGTGTTTGGACACTATTGTAACATGATTAATACCTACAGGGCTCCTTTGAATTATGGATGGCTATAACAATTACAGCAGTAACATTTTGTGTTAAAGGTTGTAAATAATGAAATGAGTAGGTGGGTGCATTGTTTTCAAAAAGTTGTCATTACTTACACATTTCAGTTATAGTTAACTTTAATAATAGTTAATTTCGACGTGATAATCATTATTAATCATGTATTTCAAATCAAGATTTAAACATAAATATAATAATTGACGCATTTATAAGAGAAGTTTAGGTACTAATTTATTTTGCATTTAATTTTATTAAAGACTAGGTAATTTCTCGTTAAAAACCTCTATCTCGGCAAATATGTATTAACGATGATTTTTAACAACCTACCTAACCTAACCTACTACTTTTCATCTTCTGCCTGCAAAACTCCAAGTTTGTAAACCTACTTACATTGAAAATTTACTTGTTTTTTATACCAAATAATTCTAATACCGGTTTTGTTTCGGTTTACTAATGCCACATACATAAAATACATTATTCAATGAATATTATAATTAATCAGTATGATATTACGTATCATATAATAAGATGCCATATTTATCTCGCTACTAGAAACGTAACGTACGATGTACCTATTACGAAATTTATATTAAATAATGTCGACATTTTGCCGGCCAAAGCACAGCTAACAGATGGACGACAACATGAAGAGTGCCAAGATTTTACGAAGAAGACTTTACGAAGCAAATGGACATAGTTTTGCAAAAAAGAACCAACCCATACATCCATCTGCAGACCAAAACCAACCCCAGTGCATGTGCAAGTAGGTTGGTTCCACATTGCAAAAGTATTATGTGGGTTGGTTTTAATTCTTTTTTAATTAACAGTACCTATTGGGGTCCTGTACTAACTGATAACGTTGTGTATGGGTATTTTCCAAAGAATTTGTAATAATATTACAAATTCTTTGGTATTTTCAGTGGACGTCCTTTTGGAGACGCTTTCTAAATAACTACCGATTTATTCATTTTCTAGGATTGATATTGGTACTTCGACGCTTCATAGTATATTCAACTCCGCTACAAATGAGCACGAGTAGGTGATTTTTCGTGACTGAACAATAATAGCGTCTATGTAGGTTACCGTTCTTTATTAAAGTACACAAGAAGTACAGTTCATTGTTTCATCGTTATTTACTTTTAATTATTATTTAGAACAAAAAATCTAAACCGAGGTTTCAGTACAGAGAGTAGACTAAAAATGTATAGAGTGGTCAGTTGTATTATGTAGGTATTTGCCTCTATCCACCTTTGTCCCACTCTCCTATAAGTCGACAACGTGTGAGCAATGCATTTGGTATTGTAAGCATCTACAAGGTGAAACATAATGGGTATACTTTTTTTTACAAAACTTAGCTTTGTAAATCTAAAACTATCAGCTTTGGAGGAAACTAGAAAAACAAAAGGTGTTATAGGAATACAGCTGTTGACAGACTTCACAAGTCTACAAAACCTTTAGTAACTCAACTGTCCCACAAAGTCGATAGTTTGAGATTTACAAACTTAAGTTGCAAAAAAAATAGTATACCCTTTTTGTTTCACTTAGTATAGACTACGGTAACTGTTTAAAATCAAGCAGATCGTACGCTTGATTGCCAACTTTGTCATATAATTCCAACAAAGTGATTTAGGTACTTGAAAAAAAAATAATTTAACCAAAACACTAAAGATAACGAATATTAAAAACATCGAAAAGTATTTGTGCCGCTCGGGGCGATGAATCAAATATTAGCACAGCGATGTGTGCCGACATGATTTATCAGTGTTTGCCATCATATTCCTGTTTGTGTTCATGACTGCTGATCTGAGATAGCGCGAAGGATGCTGTAAACTACCGAACAGAAACAACAAGTGATAGGAGCGAAAATAGAAAAGTTCGCTGAATACCCACACGCGTAGGTAAGGTTAAAAGGGTCAAGTGAGGCGACCGTATTCAGGTGGATTGGATTTTTATTTGATACCGCTCATATTTTCAATGAAATAGAAGCAACAAAAGAACATTGACAAGGTTTCTTGCACCTAGGTGAGTACCAAAATAGTTATCTACGTCTGTCAATTGACTACGCACTCGCGAAACTCACTTCAACTTGTGTAGTTATTTAGTTGCTCTAAAAATTCATGAAAATGAAATAATTTGTCTATTTAAAAGTATAAATAGGTTTGAAGTACCTGAAACTTAAATTTCACCCTATCATTTGCGATAATAATTGCTTCATTTGTTTTTATAAGGACAAATGCAGACATGTTTCTGTTTCTGATTTAAATGCAATAAAGTTGTAGGTAATAACAAATTATATTGGCTCATTATGTGACACACGTGTGAATTTATTATGTTATAGATTACCTTACAATATAATTTTCCTTTAAGAAAGAAAAATATCTTGACCTTATATTTTCCTTAGTAAATGTAAACATGAACACGTCGTTGCCAAAGATGCGTCATTCCTGCCGACACAAACTAACTCCATTACATTACATAATATTACTACAATATTTCGAAAAGTGAAACTGGAAAGATAAAGCAGGTAGGTTCTAGTAACAAAGATCCTAACTCTACCACTCTGCCTAGTTGAATATCTCGCCTGTCAACTGTTTAGTACTGTAAGGAGGTCCATGTCGGCGCACTGGCCACAGGCGATAAGCGTTCCTGGCCGACAAGAATAGTTGAATTTAAGAAAAGGATTATTTTTGAAATTGAAAGCTCTGCGGTGCGCTGGCAGTGACAACCGGGGACCGCCACGATAGAACGTGTTAAATTAATTCATATTAAATAATAATAATATAACAATAATAAGATAATAAATATTACCAAGTGATTTTAGTTTATTAATTAAAACCCCGGTTGTACCCTACGGGTTTTGAGAGCCAGGTAGGTGCATAAACTCCTGTCCTACATTCATCTAACAAAGTAAGTAATGATGGATAATAAGCCGCGAACACTTGTTAAAATAGGACACGTCGGCTGCAGTAAGTAAAGGTGCCTACATACGTGCCCGATGCAAAGCGAGAGCTCTATGCGAAGTCTACAATGTAATTGTTTGTTATTAAAAAGAAACGCAATGAATAATGAAATCTGTTCTTGGAAAATTTAAATACATCAATGAGATCAAGATAACACGAATCGTGGTGTCGTGAAAATTTCTAGGTATAACAGCTATGAAGCTAGTGTTAATTAGTACGGGTGTAGAGCATTGGAGGTCTCGCGAGACTCGCAAGCGGCGCGGTCGTGCGTGGCCAATTATCGGAATGACTTACCGGTCTCGATCTGATGTGCCTCTCCTGATTCTGTGACGTCGGTGAGTGTTCCGCCACTGATGTGGCTATGAACGATACTGTGAGAGATGAGGTGAACTTAACACTAGAGCGGTCGTCTCAAGGAACACTCTCGAAAGAGTGTGAGCCTGCATGTTCCGCATCCACCCTATATATTGAGCGACAGGCCTCGTCGCGAATCAACACCGACAATCCTATAGTAAATAATACGCAAAACACCTAAATGCTATTTGATCTAAGATTTGTTACGGGGAGTGAAAAGTGTGCGGTGGCTTTCTGGCGGGGTTTAACTCCTATACCTACCGATTGAAGAAAAATTTAAAACATCCTTTGTGAATGTTTTTCTTTTGAAATTTAGGAAAATGCACGTATATTATTCCACGATAGCAAATTTGTTAAATAAATATTATGTTTGCTGTTAGGTGCATTGTGTGTCAGTCAGTGTGAGCGGTAGGCACCACCACACTTATTAACACTTGAATAAATTCGTGATATCATCGCTGCACCATACACCGTCTTGTGATTCTAATATATTAGACAAATACTAGCAATTTTGAAAACAATGCAGCTATTCAGCTTTATAAGTGACAATAAACGCAGCCGCTGAACTAAAGGCGTACGCTAATTTTTAAAAATCGCAGGAAGTACGTATATGAACCGTAGATTTAGTAAATAAGTACGAAGAACTGTATTCCCTACGCGCTACCCATATAAAGTCATGGCGGTGTCTTAAAATAAACGTATCTTATAATTTATTTTAATATACACTTAGTTATCAGCGTTTTCCTGCAGCTTCGCTAGCGTATTTTCTGCATGGCGACAATAGCCATCGAGACGAAGAACCATCCAGTTCTCTCCATAAGTACAAATAATCCATCAAAATCGGTCAAGCCGTTTAGGAGCAAAAGAATTACGAACACACGCACACCAGATTTTTTCATATAAAGATGACAACAAAGACTATTTTACGCTGTTTTTCAATTCAAGCCTCATACAATAAAATAAATCACACAACATGACTGGCCAATGACTCACCGATTGACTTCTCGTGATACCGAGACACCTTGTTAGAACTAAATGAATAATACAATCGCTCCCTCATATTTAAAAGAAAAGAGTTATCTTAAGTAATAGGTGAAATTTTGTCAATACTGCAAGTAAATGATTTAATGATTAAGTAACATAAGGCTGATGAATATAAGATCACTAAACTGCTAATAAAGCTGACGCTTCCACTTTCGCCCATTTCTTATTACTTATTTATTCATTCTTAGGTCCGTATTAATAAATCAATCTCAAGTCTAAGAGCGATCTTGGTAATGTCATTCTTATGTCATACCAGTACAAAATGCCACGTTAACAGCGTACTCAAGATCGGTCTCAGACTTGAGAGCGATTTATTCATTTTGTGCAGGCAGCAGAATAGACTGCGTAGATAAAAAAAACCATCGATCGACCATCGATCAGCCGTCGAACGTTGCTCTATGTAAAAACTGTCGATCGACGACTCGTCTCTTCTACCATCGTTCTATGAACAGATCGACGTTCGATCTTGTGGTAACATCCTAAAGGTAGCGTCGTAGCCTACTCTACATAAACGACATATTCAGTTTACGTAGCTGACGAACTAAGTGTTTTCTCAAATATTTAAATAATGATTTTAAGCACATGGATCAAAACACAAAATTCAATGATAAGACGTTCAAATCATAAACGAATCAGTCGCAGTTTTTACTTTTTTAGTAAAAAAAATGTAACATTCAATAATTTACAACCTGTTCAGTATAAAAGTGGTTTAAGAAGGAAAAATGCCTAATAATAGCAGATTTGAAGTTTACTCTATTTTCCATATACTTTTTACCAGAATATTGTTTCTCAATACTTATTGCTCTATCAACTTATGCTCTACCATTGAAGAATGCATAATATTATTGAACTATGAAGTTAAGAACTACGATTGTAGAGCCTTCGAACGAGTCTTGTTTATTTATCGCTATTTTAAACCTCGATACACAAGGAATAGAGACTGTGGTTGTATAACAGTTTATCGTTGTTCACATAATAAAATGGCAATGTTAATGGATTCTAACACTCACGAGGTTGATAACAGTGTATCAGTAATGGCTCGTAGTTGGATAAACTGTACACGATTTGCGTAGACCACCGGACCTAAACTAACTCTTATTATTAAAAATAATTTAGCTTTTATTAACGTCCTAGGCACGGCCCCCCCTCGAAACGAACGATTCAGGCCATAATCCACCACCCTGGCCCAATGCGGGTTGGCAGATTTCACACGTCTTTTGAAAATAGCTTAGATGTTCTAAGACATGCAGATTTCCTCAGATCTTATCCTTCACCGTAAGCAAGTGATAATCATATTGAAATTATAACTCATACATGGATATCGAATAAACTAGAGGTGCGAGCCGGGGTTTGAATCCGGACCTTGTGCCCGCAAGACGCGTGCTTTACCAATCCGCTATCACTGCTTTCTAAACTAACTCTTAATCCGGTACTTTTGAATGTATCTACAATAACATAGGTTATACGGGGTTATTTTAAATTCGACGTATTTCTTGCAGGGAGGTGTAGAAGAGCTAAAATGCAACAATTCTGATACCCCTGTATGTTCTGCGAGATTAATCGTTTTCGAGAAATGTCCGTATTTGTGATTAATGAAGTCGAAAAGAAAATATAATTTACCTATATAATATAGAATGAATTTAACTATAAAGCGGGCTTAATTTTAAAATGCCTACCAGTTACGACAAAAATTTGAATTCTTTGGGTGACCAATTGGATATGGAAATTTGAAAATATATATTCTAAAAAAGTACTGGATTTCCTAAAACAAAGTGGTGGAGTAAAAGTCGTTGCATTTTTGCTGCTCTACCTTGCACTGCAAGGAATAGGTAGGTACGTCGAACATACTACCGGTAACATTCATATTGTAAGTAGTAGGTATTACGTAAAGTTAGAATAATAAATTCATAAGACCAAAACCACCGTACCAAAAATGTTCCAGACTAAGTATTTGCATAGAGTAAAAGATTGTGCATATATCTACATTAATGCACGGTTATTAAATAATCACTGTCATATGACTCTATTGAAAGAATTCCGTATTATTTAATATTCAGAAATGCAATTGCATTTTCCGCTACAATATAGTGCTTAGACAGTAATATGAAAATGCAACCGATACGAAACCTATTGTCTGTCCAATTTCCATTATTTAGGAAAAGCTCACGTGTCGAGAGTCGAGACAATGCCGTCACATCGGCGACAATGTGACATTGGAAAATTAGTCTGATGCTGGTGTTGGATGGTGCACTCGAGCTGACAGAACGCGACAAATTGACGCGAGGCAATTTATCAATAACGACAGATGTAGTGTTCCGGCTGTGGTATCACAGCCGCGGCGCTATTTCGGCCATCATCACCGCCGCGTCCGCCCGACACTGTGCCCTGGGATCACGCGATGGCTGATGCCACGCGATTCCTATTCCTAGTAGTAGGTAATACAATTGGAAATTTATCACTCCAGCTTTAAATTAGATAATAAAGTATGTACCGGGAATGGAAAAGGTGGGACAGTATTGTTAGAAGAGTTTACTGTCGCAAGAAGAAGATTGCGGCCACTAATAATACAATTAATATAAAGATCTAACTGACCAAGAAATAGATTTCATTTTATGCTGGTGCAACGCGATTAACGCCTTTGTCTGTATGACTCTATGGGCGATTTGCAAAAATGCAGTACAGTCAACATCAAAAGGAGCTTTGTATCTGAAACGTCCAAAATACTGGCATTGTTAAACATGTCACAATAGTAAGATAGAAGGGCTCTTAAATAAACGATCGCACAATATGTCGTATGGTCATCGTATATATTAAAGACCTTTTGGTATCATACGAGTATTATTACATATTTACATTTTTTTTTTTGTTTTTTTTTTTATATGTAAAATTTACAATTTGTAAGTGCCGCCGTAGGCCTAAACAAAATAAACGCTTTGAATTTGAATTTGAATTACGACGTGTTTCACAATGTGATTACTTTGGACATTTCAAACAAAAAGCCACTTTTGATGTTGACTCTACCTATCGCGGCGGCCCCGAGGTGTTAGATATCCAGTCAGACATAAAATTGGTTATCAATGATCACACCAAGTTAAATTGGCGTTCAAGAAGAGGGGGCCGGTCACACCAACCTATCTGTGTATTGAGATATATCCTGAAAGAGAGGAATACAAATATTAGTACCTAAGTATCTTTATATTCCTGTCTATCAGAAATAAGCGTGAGTTTAATCTAGAGCAGCTATCTTCTCTTCGCAATTCAAGTTCGAAAGTATTGTTTTTTTATATATTAATGTGCACGTCATTTGATTGTAAAGATTGTGTTATTTAAAACACGATTAGATTTGATTAGGTAAGTTTATTTACTTATTATTTAATTAAGACGTCGTCATAGGACTGATGCCAAAGTAACCATTTGAACCTTAGGAATGTACGGTTCGTTCATTTGACGAAAACGTGCTGTGACTCTTATGCCACTGGTATATGGGTCAATTTGCATTAATTCACACGTCTTTGTGAAATGAACTGACTATAACAGACTCGTTAATGTCTTCTGGTTCATAAATTTCACGTCGAATTAATCTCATCATAACTCTATTAATTAAAATATTATGTAGACATGCTTAAAATTGCCGTTCATTAAAGTTTATTTTATTTAACCAACTTCAAATAAAGGAGGAGGTTCTGTGTTCGTCAGATTTTTTTTTTTCTGATTGTTCATTATTTAAAAAAAACTGAATTAAGTAGTTTGAGGGTCAATGTTTTATAGTACCTAGGTACCTAGACAATACATACCTACTATATGTAGAATATCATTTCCTGGATGATATCAACTGTTTCAAAACAAACACGTGTTGATTTAAAAAATACCTACACAAATCAAACAACGTGTCGGTTTATTTCCATATAGGTAGGCAATGATAAAACCCTAAGCGTAGATACAACATACCTTCTTACTTGCATACTACCCACGGTGGGTACATTAGAATAATATAACAGACGTAGTTAGTCAATGATAAAAAGCTTTAAAACAAAGCAGCTGCTCAACAAACTAAACAATGAACGAGAGCAAGATAACGCGAATTCCCAAACGTGTACCGTGCACGTGAAATATTCATTTATTCCGCTTCTATCATTGACACGTAAATATTAAAAAAACATGTTCATGATGGCAGACTTACGTGAACATTATTGGCCGCCCAGACGTCGAGACAGGAGTTGCCGAAAAATCACAAGCACGAAGCACTACGATTGTTTTCATGCCGCGACTTAAAAAATGTTGCGCCCGGCTGTAGCACTTATAAAGTTCAGATCGGTTCGAATTTCACGCGTATATTTCGCTAGTTACAACCGCGTTTGGTCCAGTACGAATAGTTTGTGCCGTGTACCGTTTCGCCGGCGCTCCGTTCACTGAATAATAGCTCAGCCAGGATTGCACGACAGATCCTGCTGACTTGTCGACCCTACATCATTTCACTTTATGAAATTATTTCATATTGTTAAAGTAGGTAGTTGCGTGAACTCATGCGTAATGACGGTTATTATGTTCAATCAATCAATTGTCTCAGAGACTGATTTTCTTGAATGACTCATTGCGAATTATGTACGTTGCATTATGCCTGCATTAATCCACTGTTACGATAAACAAGAGCCCACAGAGAAAATACTCTAGACGAACTTCAATAACCGGGCGAATCTTGAACGCGTGGTTTATTTGCACTCATGACGTAATTCAAAAGATTTAAGGCGTTCTTGGATTTATGGCACAGCATATAATGGCTATCCAATTTCTGGAATATTGCATACCCAGCACTTATTTAGATTTTAAACAGAATCGTCACTATGTTGAATGGTAATATAGGTATGAATTTACCCTAATGCTGGGATGAAGATTAATAGAGTTCATTGTAACGAGGAACTATTAAGATAGCAGTCACTACTAATTCTTATATTTATATATCCCACATATGTCGTGGAAGTTTACACTTACACAGAATTTATAAAGATAATAACAATTGTCGGGTAGATACGAAACTTGAGTAATCCAATCGTCTCCTTCCGCTCTCACAATGCTAGAGCAGTTAGTTGCCTCAGAGAACCAGACACATTTCTTTTAATGTTTTCCTTCATCTACTTCAAGATATGGATTGATTATATTTTTATTAACTCACTCGAAGCTCATTGATACTGTGTAGTTTACGTTTGACCTTATTTACTAAAATCCGTAGCAGGTATTTAGAGAGAGAAGGTATTATTTTAATGTAGGTAACTTCTTTGTTTCTGCAACCTTCCAGAACAGACTGTAGAAGTGATAATGGAAAGCATAAGTGTGGCGATGCGTGCGACGTATCACGGCTCGAGATGCGGGCGGACGCTGGGCCCAATCTTCTCATTGCGAGTGACCCCAGTCACGCAGCGCAGGCCGGCCCAGCCCCGGGGCACATCGTAAACGTAAATTGTTATTTAAGGTCAATGCTAATCCAGACATTTCGGTTTAGTCACAAACAAGCACTAAAACAAACACCACCATTATCTACCAATCGTCCTTAGCTTTATTACCTACACTAACTTCATGTTTTTTGTATAACGAAGTTGGCAATGAAGCGAACAACCAGCCTAATGTTAAGCAGTTATTGTAGCCTATAGATGCTTGCAATACTAAAGGCATTGCTCGCACGTTGCCAACCTAAAGGGGAGTCGGACAAAGCGGGAGGGTTGGGCTACCGGCTCTCTTAACGTACGAAAAGTAACTATAATAGTTATAATACGCCAAGCTTCTGTGCGAGGGTGGTACTACCCGACTGGTATGAGCAATAGTTAGTTGTCTACAGCTTGGCTCTACCACCTTTAAAATAGGATGATTAGGTTATTGAAACATGGCGCCATATATTACTATGAGTACCTGTTCTAACCTTTCCTAAACCTCTTTATGACCATATGAATTGACACAGCATTTAAGTTTCAAGATTCCAGGGAGTCTAATTAAAAAATGCTTATACACTTCCTTAGTACCTACCTAGCCTATACGTATGTAATACTAGTTCACGCATACCTATCTTTTACTTCACGGGGTCGGGATATTCTCACTGCAATACGTGTCTTAAGGCGTTGGGATCAAGACACAGAATTATATTATATTATTTTGTTTACGAGCAACGTGACGCAATGTCCCGTGTGACGCATTACTTCATGGATACCTATGCATCCCCAGAATTGCTTCGGCAAGCGGATATAGGTACAAGTGGGAAGCGTGGGAAATAATGCTACGTGTGTTTCAACTCGTAATGTCGTTTCGCTCAAGATGTAGGTAGGTACCTGATTCGTGGTTTTTTGGCTGCTATGTATGCTGAATATCATTCAGGCCACTAGTTGAACGGCGCTGTTTACTAAAGAGGCTAGGCAGTTGATTGAACGGCTAATTAAGCTAGTTGGCTGCGACATAGGTATCGCAGCTAATTAATATTTCACCCCAGTAATGTCTGGTTGGGAAGACGACTAGCAAGTGCTTAACACCTAGGTAAGTCTGTCTTATCGTATCTATAGAGGGTGGCACATCAAGAAGAGTCAGTGTTTGGACCTTCAAAACAACAGATAAGGACATAAGTACTTATCGCTCATCCGGTGCAACAAAGTCACAATTGCATTTTTTCCAATTTGAAGGTAATAATGGCAAAATATTAACAATGCGTTGATTTATCTGGTGCATTATTGTCAGAATTCTAACTTACGTAGTTTTAGCTAGACGGGGGCTATATCGCCTTTTTTTCACGGTCTCGTAGCAACATTGACCGAATGGTCACTTGTGTTGTGCCGCAGCCTAGGACCACAACGACGTTATTTTCAAAATCGTCCCTGACTATGCAAGCAGTTTATTACTTACTTACTAAATTTGGTACTAATGAACTTGATAAAGAAAGAATATTGAGTTGATCTATGAGGACCCTCATAATTTACTATGACGCAATAAGTATAATAATTTTAGTTAGAAATAGTGCCATAATTACAGAACTGCAGGCCAACAATAATTAACGAGTTGTTTTCTACTTTATCTTTTTATGCATGTGTAATCAAGCCTTACTATCAATAGTTTGCAATAAACTAAGTTTAAACTACTGACTCATTGTAACAAAGTCATGTTTTGAAGGATGAAAACAATTTTTCATTACTCATACTCTGAAAGTAGGTCTGAAGTTGCCTGAGGAGCGGGTTGAAAGTAATACTTTTCTGGCCCGGGAGAATCGCTTTCAACTGACAGCTGTCAAATTATAAAAAAAAACTAGTTCCATTTTCACATTTCTATGGAACCATGTTCAAACTTTTTCTACAGTCACTCAATTACAGCACGATGTAAAATTGAAATAACATAAAGTTAAGTATTAATTAAAGAATATATATTTTTAAATGACTTAATTATAATTTAGTTTTAACAATTTCTTTAAAATAACATAGATTTGGGCAAAATATTTAAATATGAAAATAAAAAATAATGGCTAAATAATGAAGTTGGCCGGCCAACGAAAAAAAAAATAATTGGCGGCAATCCAAGAACTTTATACATCTAACCTTCTTGCGGCAATCCGATCTTTATTTTTTTTTTGTCATAGAGTATTGTTCATTCTTCCTTGTATTATATCTTTAGCCAATTCCTGTTTTTATTTTTACTTTCCTTGTATTCGTAATGAAAAGCAGTGTTTACCTCTGGTGAAAGACTTATTTTGTCCCTCGAACTATTAGCGCCCTCGCTACGCTCGGTCGCCAAACCCCGTCTCGGGACTGAATAAGTCACTTTCACCACAATCATAAATAAATGGATTTTATCAATTGTGACTGTGTTGCACCGGATGAGCGATATGTTGTAAGGAATCATGTCGCTGCAATAATAAATATAAAAAGACTAGGAAACCAAAACCAGTCATTAGCAAAATGCTATTAAGCATATACCAAATAAAACAATACATTTTGATCCAGTTTAATTTATTAATAAAACATGAGTTACAACAAATGGCCTCTTTAAACATATAAATAGTAAAGCTGCTCGGTATGTCAAATAAGTGAGTTCAATAACACTTTTAATAGTTCCCTAATATCAGTGTAAATAAGATGAATTCATAGAAAATGTAAACAATATTAAAACTTTGGATAATGGACAGTAATAATTGCAAGATAATCTCTTTTGGTAAGTTAAATTAAATAATGCGTTCTTGGGCTAATAATGCCAATAAATTGATTAATAGTAAACGACAAAATTCATTTTAATGTTGATCAATATTGAAAATCAAGATATTTACACGTATAGAAGGTAAACAATAAATTTTGACGATCAATTCAAAAAGAAAGTACATATTTTGATCCCAAAATATCGCCGATAAATGTTTGGAATAAACAAATGAAACTATTCCACGCAACAGTTTTGTCTAAATGTTATATTATATCTATAACACACATAATATATAATAAAGCAAAAGGAAATGTGAAAACTTATGTCTATTAATTATATTATTGACTATTGAGAACTATTTTTTCACTAGTTAAGTACATAGTTGGAATTTTCCTGAATTCATAAAGATATTTCATTCAACGTGAACATGCGTCTGTGGTATGAATGGTATAGTATAATCGATTGTTACTTATCTACAAGGCTAAATCGATCTATAGGTATGGTGCAAGTGCAAACGTAATATATAAAATAAGTGTTCGAGTTCCTGATTAAAAGATTGGCCTAACTGTCGCGAGCGAGATAAAAAGCGCAAGCGATTCGCTTGCGTGGACGGCGTCAGCCTTCATGAGGGCAAAAAAAAATCATAAAGTCTATCAGTCCCATTACAAGTTGAAACAAAATGGGTATACTATTTTTTTTGCAACTTAACTTTGTAAATCTAAAACTATCAGCTTTGTGGGACTGTTGAAGTACTAAAGGTTTTGTAGACTTGTGAAATCTAACAACAGCTGTAGTTTTATAACACCTTTAGTTTTTCAAGTTTGCTCCAAAGCTGATAGTTTTAGAATTACAAATTTAAGTTTTGAAAAAAAAAGTATACCGTTTCTGTTTCAACCTGTATACATGGAAGTTATCGCGTCACATACATGTCTCTACATCTGTACACACTTTAGTGTATATGATCACCTACTCCAAGGTGGGGTCGCCCTGGTAGCAAAAAAACGTTGATGAACTCATACACTAGATGCCAGTTTACATACAATGCAGACTGGCACAAACACCGCGAGCGAATCGCACGGCCGCGACAGTTTGGGGATGCTTAACATACTATTTCACTGTCAACATACCTTCTACGATTTTCTAAAAGTGCAATCTATAGTTTAATAACAAGAACATCGGGTTATATCATACTATTGTAATATTACTTATGAGAATTCATTATGTTGGTAATAATCTAATATTGTAGCACTCAATAACGGATAGAATGATTGTTGTGAATATTTATTTGTACTAGATTTTGGGACCAAATTATCTTATTAACATAATCTACTGCAATTAATACAAATATTAATGAGTGTAAAAGCATCATAAAGAAAAATACTATAAAGGCTTCACTTAATAATAATAAAAAAAATCACTGATGTGATAGTTACTAAGAAAAGTATAAAACTAACAGTAATTTACAAATAAATTAGAAACAAAAACAACTTTGTTCTCTGTGATCACAATTCGAAGGCTGGCATGAGAAGCGTCCGCGGCGCGGCGCGGCGCGGCGCTGGCATACACCGGCAGAGAAACTTCGCGGACCGACTTAAGGCCCGTAGAGGTAAGCAATATATTATCATCTCGATTTAAACATAAAACAACCAACCACCTTACACACTATACCGTATGTACAACACATTGAACCGAACGTGTAAAACTTAGAGAGATTTCAGTGCACAACACGAGGCGTGCGTGTCCCGCGCACGCCGCGGGCACGTATCGTAAATGACCAGACGAAACAAACTTAATCTACGTCCGCACGTCCGTTACTTACCGTAGCGGAAGTTTTACAAAATAATAATAATTAATCACTAATATAATATTAAATTAACAACCTCCCAAACAACGCTTCTGTATCTAACCTCTATTAAAACTCTTCAACATTCAACATCAGTTCGCACCAGTGGTCGTTAACCAATAATTCATTAGCCTATCATTTATCTCGTACCGTTATATAAATTACAACAATATTCGGTCGTCTTATGTAAAAATATAACTATTCATACTACATAATATATAGCCAAGGGATATTCGAAAAAAAGAACATGCAGCTCTACAACAAACGGCGCGGGCGCCGAGAACGCAAACATGAAACTCACAGTAATCAATATACACTCACTCCCGCGAGATTACATAGGCCAGACGCCAGAGTAAATGGTGGATCGCAAGTAATCCAAAAGTTAATAAATTAGTTTCCCCCCAGTACACATCGATAACATAGGAGCTCGTCACCGGAGCGGCGAACTCTCGACCATTATAAAAATACAATTTCATCGTCACACATCGGCGGGGGACGCCAGCGAGCCCTGCCCCGGTGCGGCGGCGGCGGCGGCGGCGCCGGGCGGCAGACGCGGCGGCAGCGGCGGCAGAAGCGGCGGCAGTCGCGGCGGCAGTCGCGGCGCGCAGCACGCGCAGGCGGTCGCGCGTCAGGAGGGCGCGCGGCGGGCGCGGCGCGGCGCCAGCAGGTAGGAGGCGTCCAGCGGCGCGCGCGAGCCGCCGCGCGCCAGCAGCCGCCGCGCGATGCGGTTCACGCGCTCCTTCTGCGCTTCGCGACGCACGGGCCCGCTCTGCTGCGCGAGAGGGACCACACACACACTTTAGCGGACTCCAAAGGACCCCTATACGGTGCGATCCGTCGCGATAGTGAGTGCCAATGTCGTTAGTGGTTTACTTAATCGAAGTGTATATCGGAGGTCGCAACACATTTTTAAATGTTTAATTGATCGTTACGATTTCCTTTAGATCGATCAAAGCAACGGATCTCACCGTATATGGGGCCGTGTCCGACATCTCGGAAGTAACTAAGAGTATATCGCTCGGTCGAGCGACCGAGCGATATACTCTTGACGCGGTTCCCATACGATACGGTCCGGTGCGGAGAACCGGGAACCGGGTTGGATGAAATCTATCCCTAATTCCCTAAAGTTCGACACCAATTCATCGAGGAGGATTTTCGTTGAATAAACGAACGTGACGAAACGAGACGTCGATGTTGGTAACAAGTTGCAAGGTTGCAAAAAGTAGCTGCCTTTTGTATATTTATTTGTCTATCTCACGAGACAAAATTTAGTCGGATGATACGAATCTAATTATTTATATTAGTTCTAACTAGAGAAAATGATAATAGTATATGTAATATTCAAATAGTAATCATAGAATTTACCTTCGAACTTTCAGGAAGCGCGATAGCGAGAGGTTTCTTCTTGGTTTCCTTGGGCACATTCTTGGTGGTCTTGTCGGTGGCCGCATTCTTACCCGTTCTGCCTTTCAGGTATTCCGGGGAGACCTCGTGTGGCTGGATAAAGAAATGCACGGTTTTATTATTACATCCCCGTTTGGGTACAGCGCAATTTGCAGTTTTCTTTTTCTTATCCCTTAAGTTAGTGGCCAACTCTGGTGTCGGTATTTTCAGATTGCTTTAAGGTCTCCGACATGGTTACCCAAGCATAATGTGCCCTCCACTAGCGGTGTTTATCGGCAATAGCACTTCCGGTTTTGAGAACATGGTATGCGCACATAAAGAACAGTTTGCATTTTTTTTTTATTTAGCCCTTTTAACGTCCCACTCCTGGGCACGAGCCTCCCTTCAACACGAGGGGGATGCAGGTCATAATCCACCACGCTGGACTAGTGCGGGTTGGCATATTTCACATGTTTTTCGAAAATTGGTTAGATTTTCTAAGACATGCAGGTTTCCTCACGATTTTTGACTTCACTGTAAGCAAGTGATAATCATATAGAAGTTATGATTCGCACATAGATTTTGAAAAACCCAGAGGTGCGAACTGGGGTTTGAACCCAGGTCCTGGTGCCCGCAAGACGCTTGCTTATTAACCAATCGGCTATCACTGCTTTTTGCAGTTTGCATTGAGAAAGTAATAATAAGGGTCACCCCAAATTAACGGACGTGTAACCGTCTCGAGCCAACTGGAAAAAGCATGGTGAAGGGGATGAAATTGTAATTAGAGTTATTTCAATAAAAAGCTTAATTATTCTGTACACACCTATAGCTATCAAGATCAAGACTACTCGGATACCATCAAGGTGCGTGCCGTAATCCAACCTTAAAAGTGATTAACATCAGTAATCGGTGGTATTGGAATTATCGGTGATTATATCGTTCATTGGGATGTTAAAGTGACAGCAATTAGACTTTTCCTGATTGGAAATAATACTACGGTATTTAGCCCTCACCGAAGGCCGGCTTTCGATTTACCGATTCACACGCAAAGGGCTCTATTTTTAAACATAAGGACACTGTTGAACAATATCTCTTATAAAGCCAATGCCCTTTGAAAAAGAACCTAAGCCAAGGGCTATAAGGTTCATTTCACGAAGACGCGTGAATATTGTAAATTAGTAATAACCCGCGGCTCCGCCCGCATGGTAGGTCGATATAAAAAAGTTGCCTTAATAACCCCTTATAACACCAGCTATCTCCCAGAGAAAGTCGCGTCAAATCGGTGCAGCCGTTTTGAAGATTAGCCCGAATAAACAGACAGACAAAAAATTAGAAAACTGTTTTTTTGTTACAATTACCGCATACATTTTTATATGCATATATATTTTTTTTGGGACTAGTCCCGCCACACACTCCCACCACTTTAACTCCTGTAAGCCAGGATCGACAATGGTGACCAATAATGACGTCGAGGTTTGACCCTCGACGAGTCCCGGGGAAAAGTTACTTGTCTTGGAACCCGCACGAATTTAATCGAAAGAAATAATAGGAGGAGTTGGATGAAAATATTTCCACTTCCCTCCGGTGCAAAGCGGGAGACAAAATATATGTAGCTGGTATGGGCTAATTGCCATAGAAACAAGACTGTTACAGCTGATTGAAGACCAGTTGTAAGGCACCACGGATCGAAATATGACTAATTGGACCTAAACTCGTGAGCTGATTATATGCATATATGTAAAAAGCCTTCAAATTGATATATTTGTATAGATTGACCCATATGCCAGTGTCATGAGTCGCAGCACGAGTTTTCGCGAATAGAACCAACTGTATATGCTGTGGTACGGACGTACACTGTTGACTACTAGGTACCTTGACAACATGATATAATTCTCTCCATCCAAAGGTTGTCTGGAAGAGATCGCAGTCTGCTATAAGACCGCCCAATGTACACTATTGTTTTTTTTATGTTATTAGATATATTCCGAACTTCAGTGTGCAATAAAGAGTTATTCTATTCTACGGGAAGGAAGAAAGGTTCTCGAGTGGCGACCTCGAACCGGAAGAGGCAGAGTTGGACGGCCCCCCACTAGATGGACCGACGATCTGGTGAGAGTCGCGGGGAGCCGTTGGATGCAGATAGCGGGCAACCGTCCATTGTGGCGTTCTATGGGGGAGGACTATGTTCAGCAGGCGGCGTCTTCCGGCCGATGATGACGATGATTCTATGCTACGTACCGCGTAGGTGCGCGTGATCTTGAGCCGGTGCGGGTGGTGGCGGAAGGCGTAGACGCGCGTGCACACGGGGTACTTGGGGCGCGCCACGCGCGTGAACAGGCGCGCCGTGCGGTCCACGCGCAGCTCGCAGATGTACACGTGCGCCGCCAGCGCGCCCAGCGGACGACCCTGCCACAAAAACAAATTGTTTTTTTTTTTTACTTTCTGTTTGCAAAAATTGATTGAAAACCGTATTTATGCATTACTAAAGTGGGGTTGCGGAGCAGGAAGAATTTTGTACATTTACCTGGTATTACCTGTCTCTGTCACTCCCGCGTAAATCTAATACGTCTCGCTCACACAGTTGCCGTGACCGCCGTCCTCGGAGATTGTAAACCTGAGTGCTAGCTATAAGCTGCAAAAATGTTTGTGACCACTGTCAGTAGGCAAAGAGGTCATTGTACGAAATTCTTCCTGCTCCGCGACCGCACTTTACGTGAAAACTACAAGGGAGGTATTGGCATATATTACGGGTGGTCACCAAGGCGGGGACAGGGTTAAAAAAATTAAATAAATGGGTCACGTAGTATGGGCACGTTCCCTTCAGAAAAGCTTAAAATTGTATTTACCTTGCAGTAAGTGTTGAGATCCATGACCCAACACTGCGACATGACGAGCTCTATCGGCACCGCTTCGTACAATGGCACGCGCATCACTTCATTGTGGAAGAATCTGAAAAGAAAAATAACACTATATTTTACATTCACTACTTCATATAGGCAATTGTAATAATACAGGCCTAGCGCTTAACGGAGGGGTATGTGCTATGAAGTCACGCGTCGTTTGATTCCCCGTCCCCCGCACAGCTCCACTACCTTAGGAACCTACTCAGATAAGCCCTATAATGTAATGCAATTTAGGCCAGTAACTATACCACGGCTAACGAGAAGCAATACGAAAATACATACACGAAGATACATCATACTAATATTATAAAGAGGAAAACTTTGTTTGTTTGATTGTAATGAATAGGCTCCGAACCTATCGAACCGATTTGAAAAATTCTTTCACTGTTGGGAAGCTACACTATCCCCGGGTGACATAGACTATATTATATTTTTAATAAAATTAGGGATCCTTACTAAAACTCCAATAATGTAACCGTAATGTACCCGTGCGAAGCCGGGGCGGGCCGCTATAACAAATAAAATGGCCCGTCCATTGGCGAGTGCGGAGGTGACGGCTTGAAATCAGATATTATTACCATTTCGTATCGCTTCTCATTGGCCGCGGTATATAGTAAAGAGGTGGGTTATCCCAACGACACGCTTTTAGGTCATTGTCCTTTGTTCCGCGTGCCGTAGAAACGGACTTTAGTATGACTTACTTCCTGGTGGGCTCGTGGAAGGTCTCGTGCGGGCGCAGGTAGTGGTGTCCGTACACGAATCTCTCGTTGGTGTCCTTGTGCTTCCACAGCCGCTCCACGCGGAATATGTCCAGCTCCGACACGGGCACCTTGCCGATCGTCTGGTACGTGTGCTTACGCACTTCACCCTCCTGAGATAAGAGAACACATTTATATTTTAGGCTTAGATTCGACTTTCAACGGTGAAGCACAACATCGTGCTAAAACCTACATGTCTCAGAAAATCTAACCAATTTTTGAATTACATCTGAAATCTGCCACCCCACACTGGGCCAGCAAAGCGGGTTATGACCCTGTATGTGTACTATGGGCACAGAGCCAATTATATATATAAATCTCGTGTCACGGCGTTAGTGGTCGCACTCGTCCGTAACGGCTCGACCGATTTTTATGAAAATTTTGTGTATATTTGGTAGGTATGAGAATAGGTCGTAAATTATATTTCATAAATAGAAATAATGTATATAGCAGAACAGCCGGGTCAGGTGGGTCAGCTAGTTATTATATACTTCGTATAGCACTAACTTTATTAGTCGTTTCTTCAGTCTTGTCTTTCCCCTTGCCGATGTTCTTGAGCTTCTTCCTGTCGAGCCGCTTGGTGGTGTGTTCGGCGGGCCTGTCGGCGGGCCTGTCGGCGGGCCGGTCGGCGGGCCGGCTGACGTCGGGCCGCTGGCGGTCGATGGCGATGTCGCGCAGCACGTACACCGTGTCGCCCTGCCGCACCTGCAGCGCGCCGCGCATCAGCGACAGGTAGAACTGGTGCCCCTCCTCCGTGTACTCGTCCAGCGGGATCTCGCGGTCCACCTAACAGAGAATTCACACTATCAAATCTTATTTCGTGCTGTGTAAACTTCGATTTTAAACAGTAATTAGTAATTAGAAAGCAGGATTCGGAAGAGTGAATTCCTCGGTACTCTTGGAACCAAATGGAGTCGCATACATATCATTTTGGTCTGCTACAATACGATGTAGTGTAAAAGTGTGTACAATGTATAGTGTGTGTACCGGGCGGGGGCTGCAGTGGTGGCAGCGGTGCGGCGCGGCGGTGTCGGCGACGCGCAGGCAGCGCGCGTGCTGCCACACGCCGCAGTAACAGTGTGTACAATGTATAGTGTGTGTACCGGGCGGGGGCTGCAGTGGTGGCAGCGGTGCGGCGCGGCGGTGTCGGCGACGCGCAGGCAGCGCGCGTGCTGCCACACGCCGCAGTAACAGTGTGTACAATGTATAGTGTGTGTACCGGGCGGGGGCTGCAGTGGTGGCAGCGGTGCGGCGCGGCGGTGTCGGCGACGCGCAGGCAGCGCGCGTGCTGCCACACGCCGCAGTAACAGTGTGTACAATGTATAGTGTGTGTACCGGGCGGGGGCTGCAGTGGTGGCAGCGGTGCGGCGCGGCGGTGTCGGCGACGCGCAGGCAGCGCGCGTGCTGCCACACGCCGCAGTAACAGTGTGTACAATGTATAGTGTGTGTACCGGGCGGGGGCTGCAGTGGTGGCAGCGGTGCGGCGCGGCGGTGTCGGCGACGCGCAGGCAGCGCGCGTGCTGCCACACGCCGCAGTAACAGTGTGTACAATGTATAGTGTGTGTACCGGGCGGGGGCTGCAGTGGTGGCAGCGGTGCGGCGCGGCGGTGTCGGCGACGCGCAGGCAGCGCGCGTGCTGCCACACGCCGCAGTAACAGTGTGTACAATGTATAGTGTGTGTACCGGGCGGGGGCTGCAGTGGTGGCAGCGGTGCGGCGCGGCGGTGTCGGCGACGCGCAGGCAGCGCGCGTGCTGCCACACGCCGCAGTAACAGTGTGTACAATGTATAGTGTGTGTACCGGGCGGGGGCTGCAGTGGTGGCAGCGGTGCGGCGCGGCGGTGTCGGCGACGCGCAGGCAGCGCGCGTGCTGCCACACGCCGCAGTAACAGTGTGTACAATGTATAGTGTGTGTACCGGGCGGGGGCTGCAGTGGTGGCAGCGGTGCGGCGCGGCGGTGTCGGCGACGCGCAGGCAGCGCGCGTGCTGCCACACGCCGCAGTAACAGTGTGTACAATGTATAGTGTGTGTACCGGGCGGGGGCTGCAGTGGTGGCAGCGGTGCGGCGCGGCGGTGTCGGCGACGCGCAGGCAGCGCGCGTGCTGCCACACGCCGCAGTAACAGTGTGTACAATGTATAGTGTGTGTACCGGGCGGGGGCTGCAGTGGTGGCAGCGGTGCGGCGCGGCGGTGTCGGCGACGCGCAGGCAGCGCGCGTGCTGCCACACGCCGCAGTAACAGTGTGTACAATGTATAGTGTGTGTACCGGGCGGGGGCTGCAGTGGTGGCAGCGGTGCGGCGCGGCGGTGTCGGCGACGCGCAGGCAGCGCGCGTGCTGCCACACGCCGCAGTAACAGTGTGTACAATGTATAGTGTGTGTACCGGGCGGGGGCTGCAGTGGTGGCAGCGGTGCGGCGCGGCGGTGTCGGCGACGCGCAGGCAGCGCGCGTGCTGCCACACGCCGCAGTAACAGTGTGTACAATGTATAGTGTGTGTACCGGGCGGGGGCTGCAGTGGTGGCAGCGGTGCGGCGCGGCGGTGTCGGCGACGCGCAGGCAGCGCGCGTGCTGCCACACGCCGCAGTAACAGTGTGTACAATGTATAGTGTGTGTACCGGGCGGGGGCTGCAGTGGTGGCAGCGGTGCGGCGCGGCGGTGTCGGCGACGCGCAGGCAGCGCGCGTGCTGCCACACGCCGCAGTAACAGTGTGTACAATGTATAGTGTGTGTACCGGGCGGGGGCTGCAGTGGTGGCAGCGGTGCGGCGCGGCGGTGTCGGCGACGCGCAGGCAGCGCGCGTGCTGCCACACGCCGCAGTAACAGTGTGTACAATGTATAGTGTGTGTACCGGGCGGGGGCTGCAGTGGTGGCAGCGGTGCGGCGCGGCGGTGTCGGCGACGCGCAGGCAGCGCGCGTGCTGCCACACGCCGCAGTAACAGTGTGTACAATGTATAGTGTGTGTACCGGGCGGGGGCTGCAGTGGTGGCAGCGGTGCGGCGCGGCGGTGTCGGCGACGCGCAGGCAGCGCGCGTGCTGCCACACGCCGCAGTAACAGTGTGTACAATGTATAGTGTGTGTACCGGGCGGGGGCTGCAGTGGTGGCAGCGGTGCGGCGCGGCGGTGTCGGCGACGCGCAGGCAGCGCGCGTGCTGCCACACGCCGCAGTAACAGTGTGTACAATGTATAGTGTGTGTACCGGGCGGGGGCTGCAGTGGTGGCAGCGGTGCGGCGCGGCGGTGTCGGCGACGCGCAGGCAGCGCGCGTGCTGCCACACGCCGCAGTAACAGTGTGTACAATGTATAGTGTGTGTACCGGGCGGGGGCTGCAGTGGTGGCAGCGGTGCGGCGCGGCGGTGTCGGCGACGCGCAGGCAGCGCGCGTGCTGCCACACGCCGCAGTAACAGTGTGTACAATGTATAGTGTGTGTACCGGGCGGGGGCTGCAGTGGTGGCAGCGGTGCGGCGCGGCGGTGTCGGCGACGCGCAGGCAGCGCGCGTGCTGCCACACGCCGCAGCGGGCCCCCCCACACTGCACCATCAGACCTTCCTCCACGTGAAGCCCGCAGATGCACATGATCACCTCCTCTGTACCAAAGTAATAACAACCGACCATAAGCAGACACAATAGATGATTACCAATTTTTCTATATGCACCATGGTGATATGTATAACAGTAATTTATTACTACGCTCATATTTACCAGTCTTAGTTTTTTGTAAGAATCCTGGTGGCAGAGGTTCATCGGGCCCGAGGATTTTCGTCAGAACATCTGCGCAATCGGACTTGGCCGAGTTGTACACCTGCAAATACAAATACACTATAGACGAGAATTTAAACCTGAGTGCATTGGTTTTTTTTATTTACATTTAACTGAAAAAAAATTGTGTTTCACGCCTTTAGCCTACCTTTTTAAGCTGAGTGGCGGCTGCTCCCAAAGCGGAATTTCTGCCGTGTTCCCGTATGACGCCGCTGAACACGGCGTTGACGTCGGCGTCGAACTGCGCAACAGTCTCGTAGCGCGCGCTCGCGATGTTGCCGTCCACCGCGGCCAGGTCCGCCGCCTGCGTCTGGCCGCCGTCCTGGCCTTTAGCTCGCTCGCCCTTTGCGCGGAGCAGCGGCGCGCATAACTGCCTGTCATTTTCATCTATAAATAAGATATAAAGGTTATGTTTGTGGTTATAGTGTGTGTTCTATTAACGTGATGAGCCTCAGCGACACCAATTGGTGTCTTAACGCCCGTACCGTTGAGCCTCGCCGACACCAATTGGTGTCGGCTGGACAAGCATTCAATATTCAATTTTCTAGTTAGATATTATGATGTATTTTGGCTTGAAACAAATTGGTTCTGATGTGGCATGATTTTCCACGACCGTAATTAGCTATAAAATAAATATCGTGGCTTGTGATCGGCCAGAAATCAAGTTTCATTTTTCAGTCATTTCGCGCGCGTAACATTGTCACGGCCTCCAGCTAGTGACTCTCTTTTAGTGTGAATTTGTGTTTTTTACCGGTAAGTGGCTTTATTTTCATTATAAGTGTTTATTTCAAGTACTCAGATATTAGTTTTGATAAAACAATGCCAGAAAACGTGTTTTTTGAACTAACAATTCTAATGTTGTAGAAGTTCGGCAGAAATTCTGCCACACTGAATGTTTTTTTATTGTGTTGCTACAAATTAGTGGCTTTATGATGTACATAATAGCGTAATAACTAGTTATTATTCATATTTCCAATAATATTTGGTAGATTTCAACAGTTTTGTGTACAAAATATCCAATTCCAATTTAAAGTTTATAAGGTTATAAAAAGTAAGTAATGGACTTTTTGTTATCTATTTGACAGTTCCTAAAGTCAATAGTGACATTTCCGCGTATGTCAGCCATTGTATTGAGCTAACCCAGTAGTGCGTGGTCATGTCGATAAAATTATCGATAAACGATTATTTTGATTTTCGGATTTATTTGAATAGTAACGTAATCTATACAAATAAATAAAATTGGAGTGTGTGTTTGTAATATCAAAATAAGCCCTTTTCACTAAATGTATATGTACATACGACACCTATAGCAAAAACGCAATTTAAAAAAAAATTGTCTGGTGTTTGTACCGGGTAATCTCCGAAACGGCTGGACCGATTTTGACGGGACTTTCACTGGCAGATAGCTGATGTTATAAGCAGTAACTGAGGCTACTTTTATGTTAGAAAAACAAAATTTTTAAAAATGGGTCCTGTTGCGCGGGCTCATAACGCGCGAGCGGGCTTTTTTGTTAAGTTAAATTCCACGCGGACGAAGTCGCGGGCTCAGCTAGTGATTCAATAATATGTGAAAAAAAAAACAATGACACCTACTACTATTTATATTTTCATTACTGTCTTTTATGTATTTTAGGAAATGGCCAAATGGAATGTGGGAGAACGCGTGGTGCCGGAGCACATTCTGAGCCTTCTAGCGGACTCGCGACTCGGAGGGCAGTGACGTCGAGGAACCCTAGTACCTAGACGTCGAGGCGGTATATTTTGAATACCTGGAGGAGGCGGAGGAGTACGAGTTGGCTCCACCTGGTCAAAATGTAAGTATATTTGAATAGTTTAGTATTTTTGTGCTTTTATTTATTACTTTTGAATTATTGTGTAAACTAATTGTTAATTGTGTTTATTATTTCAGATCGCCCTTCATTTACTTTTTTATTGTACAGATCCGCCTCCACCTCCTTGGCGCGAGGTTCGCCAGGTCCTTCCAGCTCTGCCCCCCGCGAGTCAACACTAGGGCTTGCAAATAATCGATGATTTTAGATATTCGAATATTAGACATTTTTAAGGTTGTATTCGAATTATTTAAATAGTAGCAAAAATTAATATATATGTAATTTTTTGTGAATATTGTTGTTTATTTATTATAATAATAACTTTAACATGATAAGTGAATAATATATTTTTTAACTCTATACGAAAAAATCAGGAAATAAATGAAAATATGTTTATTTTATTGAATTTAAGTAAAAGTTTCAAGTCACAGACAACTTTGTTAGGCACTAGCTTCTGCCCGCGACCGAATACCCCGAATATTCGGCCATTTTCAGTATTCGAATAATAAGGGAGGCTTTATTCGAATACTGAATGTGTAAAATGTATAGGTACATTTGTGCAAATATGTGAGCATATAAACTTTTAACATTTTTAGCGGTTCAAAATTCGAAATACATTAGATTTTTAAATAAACTGCCATATTGCCCTTAAGTGCAAAAATCGTTTCTTATTGCCTAGGTACCTAAGTTATAAAATATACCTATAGTCCAAATTTTGTGTTCGATGAGTCAGTCAATCAGGATAATGAAATATGAAGAGGGCTTATATATTAGTAAATACAGTCGCGGACTGAAAATGTTTAGCAGATTTCAACGTCTATTCCATCTCAAATCAAACTGTGAGCAATAGGATCTAAGATATTATATCAACAAACATATTACAGTTTATGAACTGGTCTACTCATGCACGTCATTTAGAAAGGTAGGTCAAGCCGTTTCGGAGGAGAACAATTACGAACTCACGCACACCAAAGTTTCATATAAGAATTAAAAAAAGTTTAATCGTCATTTACACCTAAGCCGTTCGTTGGAGAAAATAGGTAACCTGAATGAAAACCTTATATTTTTGTTCATATTATACAAATTAACAAAAAATATAATATTATCACGAAAAAATACACAGAAAATCGTCTAATTCTTAACTACATAGCGTCTTCAATCGCCTTTAGCATTTAGATTGACATTTTAAACTACTCCATGGTCGATATATTAGTAGTAGATGCAGGAATAACTAATGACATTGTACCATCAATGATAAACTATTATATTTGTCAATAAATATTAGCTAAAATATGATCATCAAAAATGTATAATATTATAAATCGACTAGTCGAATATTCGAATAAAGCCTCCCTTTTATTATTGGAATACTGAAAATGCAAGCCCTAGTACGCAAAACAAATACTTTTATAAATGTACAAAATAATTTATTCATTAGTAGGTTCAGAAACGCTCTTTCGTACAGTCAGCTTATCGACAAGTATCGTAGCGGCGCGCCCCCCATCACTACGGAGTGTATGAGTGTGATCGACATCAAAACATCAAAACCATAACAAAAAAAGGGTCACCTTAGAAGGGCTATATCATTGTTTATTTCTATAAAACGTCAGCAAGAGTGTATTACATTCGAAGAGCTATATTGTTTTGATTTATGTTTTACATTTTGCAAGTTCCAATAACGTGTGATAATGGAAAATAACAGCTGGCAAAAATATGATTTGATTTGTTCTCTTGTGCCAGAAATCGCGGAAGTTCGTGAATAAAAGTGGTATATTTTTACAAATCATGCATGGAAATTAGATAATAAATGTTTGCAGAGTATTCTAATAATATTTTCTCTAATACACAACACGTTAAGACTCTAATTACGATATAAACATTCATGCGTTGAACTACGCAATTGCATATGCGCAACCGCGCGCACTGTGTACTTTGAGTTCGATTATTATAAATCTCTTCGATAAGATATGTAAAAAAATGCTGTTTTTTGATTACTTGTATGTATATTCATTATAATAAATCCATAATTTCGTGTCAATTAGTACAGTGATTATTTCAGAAACCTACATAATACAATAAAAATGCAATTTTATCCCGTACACTGACTTCAACAGATGATTTATAATTCATGAGATGTAATAAAATGATTGGTTATTCTGTAACATAAAGCCTATTTGTTCAAGAAACTAAAACAGTCATCAGAAAGACGATAGTGGCAATAGAATTTGAATGAGAGGGTATTTTACGAGTCATGACATTAACCACCGCGGGCAGGCAAAGTGACAGCGAGGCTTGACAGATTGAGCGTATTATGACGTTGGAGCGGGAGTGGTTAAGGTAAGAATAATTATAAATTAATGAGTAAATTCTTAAGTTACATACAACATTTTTTTTATAAGATGGCGTGGTGTATTGTGTGTTTGACTAATATGGAATTGAGTAGGTCCAAGTACATTTTTTTTATTAAAAACATAAAAGTCAAACACCGTATTATTCGGTGTGATACCTTTGCAATCGCGTACGGCGGTGTAAATCGCCCGGAACACGTTGGCGAGGCGCTCGGCGCGAGGCAAGGCGGGGTCGTCGCAGGGGCGAGGCGGGCGCGGCGCCGCCTCGCGCAGGCCGCGCAGCCGCGCCAGCGCCGCCGCCTCGTCCGCGCCCTGCGCCGGCGCCAGCGGGTCTATCATCACGCACGCGCCGCCCGCCCCGCCCTCCCCGCCCTCCCCGCCCGCCTCCGGGCCCGCGGGGGCGGGGGCTGGGGCGGGGGTGGAGGCGGGCGCGGCCGCGGGCGGCGGGGAGGCGGGCATGGCCAGGGCTAGGCGCTCGCGGATCCGACGCACCTGCCGATATAGATATTCCTTCAGCGATTATCCCTATTAATAAATCGATCTCAAGTCTGATAGCGACCTCGGAAATGTTATACTTTAATCATACCAGTACAAAATGAGACGTCAATTAGATGGGTACATCATCTATGAACAGAGTTGTATAAACACCGACAACAAACCGACACATCGTCACCATTTTGGGAGTGATGTCATACAATGACGGCTATTTCAAAATAAAACGTCGAGATGGTGGAAATTTTTTCTCTTCCATTATTACCTAAGTCAAAGTCCTGCTCTCCTGTTGCAACGACCTAAACCTAATCCCGCACCACGCCGCTTGATGCCCTTGAGTTGCGACCTCACATCAACGTCGTTATCTTGATTTATTTATTTGAAAAGAAAACCAACAGCATCACAAAAAGTTTGTACATAATAGCAGATTATATAAAAATAAAGCCAATAACAGGTTTTCCTTAATTAACTGATAGTAATTAACAAAGCGAGGTGCTAGGCACCGAACCACTCAGCATAGACTATATCTGCTAAGTATTACATAATAATGACTGTGTAAGTATACAACATAGAAATACTCAAATTATACTTGAATTATTAAAATAAAAACTTAAACATATATTAGTGACTTGAGATATAGCAGGCAATATCCTTACTGTCCACACGCACCCTTAAGAATTTAGATTGGTCAGCACGTAGATACGCATGCGCGTGGGCATCTAGGCCTTATGCAATATGCATGTATATATAAATATATGGAAATCGTCTATTAACATTACTATATCGTGTCGTTTCAAGTTTGAAATAATTTGTTTTTTGAACGTATTCTTTGTGCCCATAAATAAATCGATATGATTAAAATTTGAATTGTAAGTATGAGCTAGACGGGAGAGCACAGAGTTTTTTGCATAATTAGTGTAGTTGATAAGCAAAATGTTTAATGCCGTCTGCGCCCGTCTTCCCATCCTCAAATAAGATTGTAATCTATGAACAATTTACCAAATACTTACACACTCGAGATTTCTAAACAGAAAGCAGTGTCGCTCCTTCACTACATTCCTTTCCTTAGCCGTCAACGGCTTCATCTGAGGTTCCTGCCACAGTTTATTCAAATGCTGCTGGTACTTCAGTATCGTCATGTTTTTAATATCGCAGGAAGTGATAGCTTGCTGTTCGGATTTCTTGTTGCATTTGACCGCTTTCCTAGGCCTGCCGACGCGCGGTTGGTTGCCGTTGGAGCCGTGTGATTGGTTGGACGCATTCGACGGCGTACGCGATTGGGTCTTCACAGGTTGTTTGGTGATTCGTTGCGATTTGCCACCGATGACACCGCGACAGTCTTCCGAATCGCATTTGCATGGCTATGAAACAGATAATAATTATTAGTTAGAATTATACCTAAAGTAAAATTCTAATAGCCGTCAAAAGCCTAGTGGTTAGAGGGGCCGCCCTCGTAGCTGAGAGGTTCCGGGTTCGATCCCCCTCCTACCCATTAAACTATTGCAGTGAGTCCACTCCTAACACAAGCATTCGCTTAGCTGGAGGGGCTAACGGAAATACTAGTAATGTGAAAAACTCACATTGCAAGTTTTTTTTTTAATCATTATAATAACGGATCACCAATATTGGTCTTCTTTTGGGAAAACTAGTTATCAAAACATGTGTCTAGATTTACCTGACCCACAGCAGGATTGAACAGCGAGAAGTTGTAATCATAGGTCAACTCTTCACAAGGTTCGATGTCCCGAAGCGCGAATAGAGCCATCCTGAAGGTACCTGCAACAACAAAAATAAAATACATTACAATCTGTTTCATTTCATTCTGTCTGTTTTCTCTATCAAAGTAACGTAAAATTAACTTTCAATCAACGTTATTAGAGTGTCAATTGGATGGACAGCATACCGTTTGAAGTCCACTTCTGCATCTCGCAGTTGGGCCGGCAGGAGTGGTTGACGAAGCGTCCGTCGCCGCCCATGCGGTGGCCGTCGATGACGAGCCCGCCGTCCAGGTGCAGGCAGTAGTGGTGCGTGTCGCGCGCGTAGCGCGTCGCCATGCGCTCCTGACACAGACACGATATCATTTCACTAGGCACATCACTATGTACTATTTATGTGTATTGTGTACACAGGTCGCACTATACAGGTTGAAACAGAAAGGGTATACAATTTTTTTTGAAAACTTAACTTTGTAATTCTTAAAGTATCAGCTTTGGAGGAAACTTGAAAAACAAAAGGTGTTACAGGGACACAGCTGTTGACAGATTTCATAAGTCTACAAAACCTTTAGTACTTCAATTGTCCTACAAAGCCGATAGTTTTAGATTTACAAAATATGTTTCCGGAATTGGCGCGGTCATGTCAATATCAATGACGAAGATCGTATTAAATATTTTGAGAATCAATAAATTCATTTATGACAATTCATAGTACTTGTTTCTTGTTCATTGCGGAATTATTTAGTGCGCCCCTCGTATGTGAAGTAAACAGTATCTATCTATCACTTTTTATATAAAGTAACGACTAATACAAGAGTACTTCTAGTTTTACCTTAAATTCTTTGTCGGACACCACCTCTCCGACATACTCCAATATGAAGTCTCCCGAAGTGATCTTATGTTTGGTGCGCACGCCCCAGCCCTTGTTTTCCGTCATAAACTTCTCCAGACCCGATGCCCATTCGTGGCGTTGTATGCGTTGATTTTTGCATCTGTCCCTGAAAATATATCATCTAGTAGTACTTGTTACATTAAATTGTTAGGACAATTTACTAGCTGGCTACAGCATAATACAAATATCGCAGGAAATTATATTTGACTGAAAGGACAGCAATATACATCAGCATAGAGGTGGTTATCAGTCCACTCTGTACAACCAATCATATCACGAAATTATGTTATGATAATACCACTTACCCGGAATTTTATTTTTACATGGTGAAAATTTGACAAGCCACCGTCTGTGCCTTGTTCATTACGAATTTTCTAGACGGCTAGGTATGCATGTGTCTGAATAAGGTAAACCGAAGGGAGATGGGTGGGCAGACTATAGGTTAACTGTTTCATAATTTTGTTTCAGAACTTATTTTTGAGCCCTACTTAGCTTGTTTGGCCAAAAGATCTGATCCCCCCCAACTTTCTTAGGCCAAAATCTGTGTGCGATCATGGATAGTATACAAAAAATTGCAATAATTACCCGCAAGGGCACAGCTGTGGCGAGCACTCGGAGAACACGAGCCTGTTGATGCAGTCCTCGTTGCAGCCCGACGCCGGCGCGCAGTTGCACGCCACGCTCTCGCACTCCTCCGCGGACGGCTTCACGTCGTAGTACACGTCTGGAATTAATTAAAAAATAAATAAATATCGCCAGACGAACACACTAACTGTATGGTCCCAAACTAAGCAGCGCTTGTACTATGGGTACCGTACAATGGACTGGGGGCGATCCCAGTGCCACCCAGACCAGGGAAAATTACGAAAAGGCCATTTCAGAAATTTACCCTGACGGGAATCGAACCCGCAACCACCCGATGCAGTGAGCCGAGCGGCCTACGCTCGAACCATTGCGCCAAGCGGTCGCCAAATTGACGATCAATACGCAAATTCAACTGCTGATATTGTGCCGTTTTAATTTAAACCTAAATTGTAAAGTACTAAAGATTAATTTGCAGTCAAAGAAAAATTCTAATTGTTATTTATAATTAATACGTTTTGTTATTTTGATTTATCCTACTAATATTATAAATGCGAAAGTTTGTGAGTGTGGATGTATGTATGTATGTTTGTTACTCCTTCACGCAAAAACTACTGAACGGATTTGGATGAAATTTGGAACACAGATAGATTATAACCGTGATTAACATATAGGATACTTTTTAACCCAATAATCCCGAATTTTTTGCTAAGTTAAAATACTACGCGGATGAAGTCGCGGGGCACAGCTAGTGTGAATATAAGAGTATGTTTGACCAGTTAATAAAAAATTCGCTTGCTCCAGTGACTGCGATCAGCTAATAAAATATTTTGAGTAATGGAAGCCATATTGGATTTTGTTCTGATGCAAATGAGTTGGGCATAACCCGAAAACATATAAATATAAAAATATAAATTATATTTAAAATACAATCCATTGTTGGAACTACTATATCATAATGCACGCTAATAAAAATAACGGTATATTATATTTACTTACTTGTGCGAATCTTTTTATAATTCCAAGATGGAACGGGTTGATTGTAATGCTGTTGCCACCAAATGTCGTAAGGCAGGGTAAAATGTTGTTGTCTTCGCCGAACCCATCTCTCACAATAAGGCGGAGGAGCCAACAACCCGGGCGGAAACTCAGTTTGCGTCACGAGATTCTTCCCTTTGCCTTCAGGTTTAGGGCTGTAAATAGAAAAAACAATGAGAAAATTGTTCTAAGTAGATAATTAATATTATTGTGATATTGCAAAATAACTTACTCTTCTTTGTAGTAGTCGGAAAATAAGCCGGCGGCCAAGAATTTCTTCCGAAGCCTCGGATTCCTTTTCGATATAACTGGTTTATCTCTATTGTCCACACTGCTTGCTGGACTGTCGTCACGAGAAGCAGCCACGCGTTTCTTGCATATAATGTTCTTGGACAACACATCAATACTTTTCTCAAAGTCAATTTCTTTTTCATTCAGCGGTAGTGGATCATTTTCGTCATGATCGCGAAGCGTGTCCAATGATGGCTCACGAGACTTGGAACAACGTTTCCGGCTCACGACAGTGTCCAAGGAGCTTTCTCGAGAACTGGACTGCACTTCTCTACTTGGTTTGCTAACTTGACACGACCTCGACTTCCGTCTAGCAACTACGTTGGCAGGTTTAGTTAGCTTTTCAATTTCAATAACTGCTTTCTTAGTTTCAATTTTCTTAGTTTTACTCTTAGGTTCTTCGTTGTTATTATCGGAACTCCTCGTGAGACGCCTCTCACTCGGACACAGAACTGCGAGGCTCGATTTCGGTCTTAGACCTACTTTACAGCTCTTCTCTACCACTTTCCTCTTAGAAAATATTTCTTCGATTTCATGCGAAGGTGATATAGCCCGCGTTTTGCGTTTTAATCTTTCTAAATTATCCAAACGACTACCAGGTCTGTCAGCTTTTAAGTTTAAAAGACTCAAAGGAATGCTGTCTTCAGGGTCATTGCTGAGAGAGCTGGCCAAGGAAGGAATACTGTCACTCTCACTGAGTACCTCCCATTTATTTATGTGATTCTTCATTTCTTTATCAATCTTCGTTTGTTTCAACTGCAAAGCTGGAGCCCTCAAAATCGATGAATTTGTCACCTTCTTCTCGGGAACATTATTATCACCAGTGTTAGATACTTTGCTGTTGTTATTGTTTGGAATATCTTTTCCCTGTAATTTCTCAAGAGCAACCACTGTTAGCCGACCTTGTTTCGGGCATTCATCTTTATTTAGTACTACTTTTAATTCCGGTTTCTTGTGAGTAGTGCGTTCTAGGAAACTACTCATTGCTTCCCCATCTTTGGGCACTCTCTCAAATGCTGAATTATTATCTGTGTCAGATGTCAAATGACTATCAGATGTAACATTCTGCAAGCTATCAACCTTCTTCTTTTTCTTCTTGATATTCGGAAATCCAGTTCTATTGATCGCTTTGCGCCTTCTAGTTTTCTTTTTATTAGATGCCTCGGTGTTTTTGTTATCACTAGAATCATTGGCTTCTGTCTTCTTAGGTTGTGATGCGATTTTCTTTGCCACATCTGATATCGTTAATCGTTCCGCCTGTACCTTAGGAATAAGAACTCTTGTGGGTAAAACCAATTTACTTTCTCGAAGTATATTATTAGGTTTCTTCTTTTTTTTTTCGTTGGTCTCATCGTTCTCACTACTCAAGTTTCTTTTATGTTGACGTAAATTATGACCTCCTGTTGTTTCCTGTAGCTTATCTGATATCACTGCAGCTATAGATTCTCCTCTTTTGGGTCTAATTATGGGATCTGGGGTTTCCGAAATTAGCGCTAATGGTATTTCAGATTCAGTATCAATAGGGCTCAACAAAGCACTTGTAGATTTGTTATCATTATTTTTTGTTTTGGATTTAGATTTATTAGAATCAGCTAGAACATTATTCACGCAAATTGACGACTTAGGTATTTGGTCTTCTAAATCTACAGAAGGTTCAAAAATACCTGTGGGCTTGTCAACGTTAACGACTACAGTTTGTACAATCGGAGTTTCTTGAGCTTTGGACTTTTTGGTGTCTAAAACTTTTCCTTTTGATACTGGAGACTTAATAACAGTAGCTCGCGTACTCATTTGTGACGGTTCTTTATTTTTAATTTTGTCATCGAACGCTCTATTAGGCGAATCTGTGCCATTTTTCTCCTTCTCCAAAATACGCGATTCTATAGATTTGCGGATATTATTATTTAAAAGAGTATCTAAAACTTTTGTTGCTGCGCTTGGATTGATCTTAGATACTAAATTGCTTGTTAAACCTTCCAGCCTATTTTTTTTTCGTGTCATTATTTCAGACTTTTGAGCTGGTGGTATAGAGCTCTTATACAGGGAGCGCGCTGACATACTCTTGAGTGGGTCAACTGTATTATTTGTGGATGTATTAGGTGTTCCATTTTCAGCGCACTGAAGTTCTTTCAAGTCTTCCTTAGAATTATTTTGATTTATGTCTTTAGTTTCTTTCGAACTTGTCGCTGATTTTTCATCTGACAACTTTTTAGACAGTGACTGCACTACTTGATCTAAGCTCGAGTGCGTTATTACCTTATCTGCTTCCAACCTATGGCGTTTTTTCGGCGTTACTATAGGCGCGGAGTGCCTTGTTGGCGAAGATTTAGATTCAGATCTAGGTGTCAACATTTTATTGGTTTCTTGTGTGCTAGATTCACCTTTAACATCCGCGTCTTTAGACTTCGGCAATGATTTTTCAAGGTCATGTACCATTTTATGTACAGCCTTTAGTTTCACAGATGTTTCGTAAATTTTTTTTGAGAGTTCTGATTGTTCAGCACTCGGCTTTTTAATAGAAAGCTCATCATCTGTCGCATTGTGGGAATTTGGAGAATTACTTTTGGTGGGAGAGGTATGCGCTTCGTCTATATCGATACTTACATTATCGGTAGCTGCATTATTTGGTTTTGAAATTTTTGACGTCGCTTCATTTAAATTTTTAAGTTCTTGGTGAACCTGCACAGAACCTTTCATGTTGTCGTTATTTTTCTTGCCTTTATCATGTGCGGTTTTTATTTTAGGTGATTCCTCGGGCAAATTGGGTTGAACATCTCCCGTGCAATCTGTTTCCGTGCACAAAAACTTTTCCGGACTAGTACCATTTTTGGAGCTTTCGTCGAATTCAGTGGATACTAAACTTAAGCTTAATGAGTTTCCCGTGGAAGAGTTTATATGATAATGGCGTTTTTTAAGTGGCAATTTATGTTCATTAGTATCTTTGCCACCTTTACTTTGAGATTCTGCCAGTTGCTTCTTGTGTCTTCGTTTCGAAGTAGGTGTAGCAATTTCTTGATTATCTGTAGTTTTACGTTTCTTAGACCCCCTCTTAACCACTTTAGTAGGAGCTGGCTCGCTTGTGGTTTTGTCTGTACTTTTAGGCGAATTAAGAGTCACATTTGTGATCAGCTTAGGGGCAACTTGACAAAGTTTGATAAAATTTGATACGAGATTATCCATATCGTGACTAAATTTTTGATCGACTAAGTCTATAGCTTTTGTATACGATTCGCGGCATTTTGAAACTGATCTCGATCGATGTCTCCTCTTGCTCCTATGCCTATGATGTTTATTTTCTGTCTTTACTGTTACTCTTGACAGCCTTTCTGTAGGTTTTAAATTAATTTTTGGTGCAGCTAAAACAACAGTTCTCCGGTGCTTTTTGATATGGAATGATGGTTTTATGTGAGGCTTTTTGAAATTCAGAAAGACGTTTCTCGTCAGTGACTTCTTTGGAACATAACTGTTTTTGGCCTTTTCAAAAATACTCGGTAGCGGTTTTGAAGTAGTCTCTTTTTTTGTTCCACTTGAAAGCGAAGTATTCCCATTTTTTAATTGTTTACGATTTTTAGGGGAAAAACACCTTAAACTGTTATTTTCCTTTTTTGATCCTTGGATTTTGGCAGCAGTGCAAATCGGGGATGATCCAAATTTGTGTGCAAATGCAGGTTTAAGAGACGGTAAGGGGCTAGCTGTGTAGTTTCCTTTATTTGGCGATTTAAGTAAGGTGTTATTATTGTTGTGATTCACTTTGAAAATGTTATACGTTGTCACTGGGCGTTGCAGGCCACTAAACACTGGGCCTGGAGCAAAAGGGTCTGAAGAATTGAGGCGCAATACATGCTTTTGGTTTATTTTTGTAAAACCAAAGTCATACTTGGAAGAGAGTGGGTACTTTGTGCATACGCTTATGTATTTTGGACTAGCGGCGGGTTTCCGTAAATAGCTTTCACATTCAGAATCACTTGAGCTGTGGCCTAGGGTCAAAGTACTAAATGTTTTATTAGTTAATACCAAAATTTCTTGGTCAGAAACAAAATGTTTTTGATTTTTGTAATACGATCTGTCTCTCACTGATCTAGTTTTCTTTAGTTTCCTCATGCGCCTGCGCATACTTCTGACACTGTTATCTGTTTTATAACCGGATTTGTCACTTTTGTATCCGGATTTATGATCACTTTTATACCCGGAGCGACAATAATCACTCTTGTAACCAGATCTACATCCATAATCACTTTTGTATCCCGATTCTATAAGACGACTACAGCTCTTGTAAGGCTTGAACTCATGATCACTTTTGTAACCAGATAAAATATCTTTGTATTTAGGATTCAGATCAATTTGTTTCCAAGTTGGGTCCAAAGGATCATCCGCAGCTGCTTCGTTTTCGCTCTGGTTATCTCTCCACGCGTTACCGAATGTTTTATTATTCTTTTTTGGCAAATTTGCAAGTTTACTATTGAGTTCCTTACGCTTTGCATAAACTCCCGACAACACAGATCGGTTGGACGGTACAGAGTCCTCATCACTATCACCCGAGTCGTATTGATTTTTATCTTTCAAAGTTTTGGGGGTAGTTTTTGTAGACTTCGTCTTATTCTGTGGTTTTCTCCCAGCTTTTTTTCGAGGTGGATACAATACCCTGTCAGTTGCATATAACATTCTATCTAACGCCGCAATATCTAATTTGTGATCATTTCTCTTGTTCTTTTCAAATTTATTTTGTTCTTGTTTAAGTGGAATTGGTGATGGCGCTTCCGTTTTTATCTGTTTTATTTCATTTTCTATCCTCTTTTTTTGGAAATCACAATCACTGGAATCAGACCTGTTCTGTGCTCGGAGTCTACTTTTTGACTTAGAGCGCATTGTTCTTCTTTCTCTTGTATTATTTTCTTTTTGAATTGATTTCCTACCTAGTCTGTTACTTTCATCTACATCATGTCGCCGTAAAGGTGAATGTGTGGGTGAATTGTGATTCGACAGAATACCAGAATCCGGGGAAACATTCGGAGGATCATTGCCATTGTGGAAATTAATTACATTAACTACTGATTTGTCTTCTTTCTGAGATTCTGTAGCTTTGTTTTGAAATTCATCTGTTTTTCTTACTTTTCGAGGGCGTCCTCTTTTTCTTCTAGACTCTACGATTACATTTTTCACATCTTCCTGAGATTCAACAGAATTTGTACTGATGGAATCTAACTTGTGTGTATCAATTTGATTCATAGGATTCATATCAGTACTAACAACAGTAAAAGGAGAACTTTTTAACAAATCACTCGCATTTCCTAACTCTGAGGCCCCTTGTGTAATATCTAGAGTCATGAAGTCGTTATTGTCGACACAATCATCAAGACTAGGTGGGTTAGGTATTGTAATGCCCACAGGATCAGTAACGGATGTTATTTCTTCGAGATCCTTATTGATTAGAGACAGTTCTTCAGTCTGTTGGGGGCTCAAGTGCTGTGTTGTTGTCAAAAAGTTTGGCGCAATCGGCGTAATTTCTGGCAAGTTATTAATTTGTCCAAGTACGCAATCACTTATAGCACCGACTCCGTCTATTGGATTTGTGTTTAGTCCGCATGTAAGCGTTGATCCGGCACTGGAATTAATAGATGTTAATGGAGCTGTGCTGCTGAGCAATTGCGTTTGTGCTACGAACTGCTGCAACAGGCTAGACGCGTAGTGAGTTGTGTTCGGAATCCCGGCATCTGAGTTAGAACACTCGTTTTCAGATCCAGACGAGTCTGCCGTTGCTCTTTGTATCGCGGCTGTCACTAGCTGAGGTGTCAGCTCCATTTCACTACTCGACCCATCTGGAAGACATGTTTCTGGATAAAGTTAAATAAACAGCTGTTATGATATAATGAATACAATGCCTTGAAACTCACCATTATCAGCAATAGACTTGTCGTCGTTATCCGGCGCTGCGTTGTGAACGAAGGCCGGGAAATTGGGCTGTTGCGCCGGCGCGCTCGGTGTTTGTTCTGGAAATAGTTCCGCGAGGTCTGCATCGTCGATGACCTGAGAAATATATTTTAGTGTATCGCCCTAAATATATACTGGAATCCGAGGCTGCCATACTGTCTACCCGAGCACAAATACTTTCATTAATTGTATAATTACCTGCAGTTGACAGGCGGCCTCGAGTACAGCATTAGAGTCATCAGCAGAGGCGTGCGCGGAGCCGCCAGCCGCGTCGGCGGTGTCCGAGTCCGACGACGAGGAGGACGAGGAAGACGACGATGAGGTGGAGGAGGCGCTGGAGGAAGAGGAACTGCTGCCACATGCAACGCTCTCCACCGCCGTGGGCGTGAACTGTCGACAAAAAGTAAAAATATTGACTACTGCAACTTCTAAAGTTTTATTTGTGTCTACGTTCGAAACAACTGCACAGTTAACTACCTACATATTTGAATTTATAATCACGATTCGGCATTTCCATGAACGTATACCAAATTGCACATACTCTTCTAAATAATGTGAGAAAAAAAAATATTTGAATGTGATTAATAGCTACTTATTTTACCGGTACTTGCATATCTCAAAGTATTTTCACGGAACGGCGAGAGGTGCTATTAGAGACCAAGATTGATTTGGCGCAACAGACGCCGACAGCGGGGTGACGCAACGCCACCGAGTAAGTCCCTCGCTGACCGCAATACACACCTTTACACTCGTAAGTACCCATTCAGATCTCATACACAGCTGCATAAAATTTAACGATCGCTGATTGAGGCTTATTTGTATTCAGGTTTATTCTATGCTGTTTTAAATTAACGTTGTCTATAATTTTATTTACTTATTTGTATAAATTACAAAACAGTTCTAGGATTTCATTTGGTAACATTTATACTCTCGTTATTTAAACACCTTTAATGTTCTTGTTCGAAAACTTGCAGAGAAATACAAAAAATTTAAATAGATTAATGATTGATAATTGATTGTCTGATGAGACATAGATAGATCATTCTACAGTAGATTTTAAAACTAGCTATTTTTAAATAAATGATAAGTAAACAGATCAAAGCGTAATATGATCGTGACTACAACTTGATACACAATTAGTCAGGAGTTGCCGAAACGCATACAACAACGAATATGTAGACCGTGCATGTATTTGTCCTTCTATTCCCAAGTCGCCTTTTCGAGAACGAATGTACAACTCACGATTCTCGATAGCACAATGAAAGCAAGGGATTTACAACACGCTCTTATTATTTGACTTGACTAACACGGCTCGATCGGTGTAACTGGCCTCCGCTCGCACGGTTTATAACTAATAATAGGGAATGGTTTTATCTCTATCAAATAGCATTACTTGCTCAGTACAAATTCAATGAGCGAGATGGTCCCGTTAGGATCTAATGAACGGATTAACTAAATAGTTACGTTCAACTCCTGGATGAAACCGGTAGCCTGACTGCATAAATGTAGTTGCAAATATGAGATAAAAATATGACGTTTTATGTAGGAGCTTCAAGTAGGTAGGTAAGTTCTCAATTCTTTTTTGTAAAAATACATTATAAATATCGCTAGCCTAAAATACTAACTGTATTGTACCAAACTAAGCAATGCTTGTTCTATGGGTTCCGTGAAATAGACTGGGCTCAAACTCAGTGACACCCAGACTAGGACAAATTACGAAACAAATTTACCCTGACGAGAATCGAATCCGCAAACAGATAGCCAAACTTTTTAAAAACTTTTTTGATAAACTCAAAATTCCCTTAATATATACCAATGTTATATTGTCTGAAATGCTGAAAAAACGTCAGTATCATAGCCCACTGTCATTGATAGTCAACTACAGTAGCAAATGCTCCTATTGTCTAAAATTGTGAAACATTTAATGTGATACGAATAATGAGTAATCAGTCTAATAACGTATTTGTGTGTGTTGTTTTTACCATTATGTTGATTCACCGAGGGTGCTAATCAATAAGGCGGAAGGGCGGCCAACCCTCGCCGCTGGAAGGGGTTGAGCAAGTGTCGCGTGGCCGCCGGTCTTATCACGGCTAGCATATCAAATACAGCGGAAACTACCGACCCTAAGTCCCGTGCCTGATGTAGACAACACAGGTAAGAACAGGGATATAATTCATTTCACTTTAATTAAAATAATTTGGTACAATATTCCAAAGATATAATCACTAATGCCAGGGTGATACCGAATTTTTTGGGAGTCACGAGTAATTAGATATTTAAAATGGGTATAGTGGGTGGAGTATATGAAAATATAAACTAAACACGCATATTCTAAATTTCATGGAAATCCGAGAAGGAATAAAATGATACGGTATCCAAAACAAAGAATTACAATGCATGCTAACATTACATACTTACATCGTAGATAGAGAATATAATGTACTGGAAAGATATCGATCTGGTGCACGGAACTAAATCGTACAATAGCTGTACATAGACAAATATGAAAGCGCGGAACATTTGAATCGACAATGGGATAACAGTACCCATCTGAAACGGCGCCGACACGAATACCACATTAACGACCTCGTGATCTACGGAGATTTATATCTGACACCTAATGCCAAACAAACGGAAAATGTTATCGTTTTATGCACTTATAACATCAATAATGCGCAATGTAAATTTATTCAATCAAAGACAAGTTAAAGAATGAATCCGATGTTCGTATAATATGTATCGGAAATTCACATTATACAAATGTCGTAAACTGTTATACACGTGTTGCTCATCGTACTTAATTTAAGAGGTTTGACTGGAAAGCTCGCAAACAACTTTTTTATATTAAACTATAACCATTGCGCGGTCATTCCTATGAACAGATATATCTAATGAGTGAGTAACGGCAATTTGTTAAAATACAACAACCTAAGTGTAACCAAAGCCCCAGAAAAATAACGCACTCAAAGAGTATAGAACTAAGACCATTTTTAACACAAAATAAGAAATACATTTGAATTGGTGAAAAGGCTACACAATGATAAAAAGAGCCTTGTGTCAAATCTATTTCTGCCATTACAAGTCGGTAAACAGTTGATAGATCTGGTCATCGAACCCGCGCCAAATGTCGACAACAATACTCATGAAATAGTTTAGAATGATCGAATATTGCTGTACTTTAAATAATATTGGCTATAATGAATATTACAGGAATCTTCTTCTTCAGTTTAGATTTTCTTTCGATATCAAAAACTCCATCATAAAGAGAAGAGGAGCGAACTAAGGTTATTTTGGTTCAAGATAATGTTACCCGAAGAAAAACAATGAATCGTAGTAATTTAATGTAACAAGTGCAAGTGTTGTAAATATACAAGACCGCTATAAATATGCAATGCTTTTGTTACACCACAATGTTAAAGAGTAACGAGACAGAACAAGGAAACGTTGCGGAACATTGGTCGGGGAGGCCGTGAACTTGACTGTGACAGACTATCGAGCGTCGCAGCGGAGGCAGAGCCGGTATCAGATACTGCCGCGAGGTGAGAGTGGTTCACATCACATCACAGCGCAAGCGAACGAGTAACTACAAACAAATATAGATTTTAAACGTAATAACCCTTAACTACACACATGAGAGGCTAATTTTACTTAATCGATTACTGGAAGACAAAGATGTGGTTATCCTCTTATGACTAATCTCATTATTATTTCAAATACTTAGCAATTGAAACATATGGATATGCTTCTCGTTACTGTATAAAAGCATTATTTATGGCAAGTGATTATTAACTTGTGTGGACATATGCGACGCGTTCTATTCTATTAATTACATGGTTTGGAATGCGTCAAAAGGTTTTGATTTTGATACAATTAAAGACCGGCTAATTTTTCTAGTGCTTAGCCATTCTCTTACATGAAGTTTGTCAGTGATGGTTTCATAACGTCCAACATTTCTCATGGAGCCGGCGCGGCAGACCGGCCCCGGCGCGACTCACGACGACTTCGCCTCATAGCAATAAGACCAATCAAAGTCCCATTCGACAATTCATTTTCTCCCTTACACGCCACCGCAAAAAGATCTTAATCCTTTGTAGTGATCGCAAGTTGCAGCTTTTTGCAGATTAATAGTGCGGTACGAGGCCAAACGCTCACGTAATTGGTAACGATTATTAAGAGAATTTATATTCGATAAGTTGACAGGTCGTGGTTGGAGTTAAATTCAATATAAGCCGGTGGTTGGATTTTACCTGTGACATGTTTACGTACGCGATTCGATTAAAACATGATCACTATCTACATACCTATCGTGCTACAAGGCAAGATTAATTAGACTAACGCACATCCCGATGGTGAGTCAAATAGGATTCAAATTATGGTAATCTGTGAAATAACATATTTTTAATCACTTTGCATTTAATAAATATGTATATAAACAGTACTCACGCACGGGTAAGTCATTCAAGTTTAAACATTTACGATTGCGATTGCATCAAAGAGATTAAAATATTTTAAAATGTCTTTGAATTGCTTCATTTATAACACAGATAATCCTACCTACATTCATGATTACACTTAAATTTAATCTAGCTATTTGCAGGTACCATTTTAATTAATACATAAAGTTATTTTAATGTACGGTATGTATAAATTAATAGGCAATCAAGCATCATGTACATTTGAGATATTTCATTACATCGAGGTGCGTATAATGGCCTATTTACAAATACGGAGAGCAGACCGCATTTGAACATGTTCGCTGGCGACCGCAGCGCTAATAGCCGTTTCGCGCCTATTTATTTTCAGTTTTAGTTTTTGTCGTCACACTTGCTAGCACCTACGCAACATCGATAATCTAGGGTTGTACTGTCTAATTGTGTTAAATTAGCTTTTATGTCAAGATAATTATATAATTTGTCATTACATCACATAACAACGCCCAAATCATATACCGTTGCAAACCGCAGCAAGAAGCAAGTCACTTAAATGGATTACCTAACGAGTTTACACAAGTAAATATCAAACTAGTTGAATTGAAATAGACCTAAAGACTAGCCATACATGTAGTTAAATTATTAATTGGCAGCCCTGAACGGAGACGGCTATCCGGTGGCGGTTGATTGTACTCATCAAGGATTTCTGCACTCAAGGACGATGGCGGCTAGACGACCGTAGCTGTCGAACGCCTCTTATTATTTCTCCTCAGACACATCTTGTTTTTGTCTTGACTCATTTATATTCATGATACGTATCGACGGTTATCTCTATAAATTAAAATATTTCCATTCGCCTCCGATGGAAATCTATGTGACGAGCGAAATGCTCGAGTGTTCGTTAGACTGCTGTACATCGTAGTAATCACCTCGCTAGACGGTAAATTGCGGTTAAACATATTTTTTTATTTAAGTATAAATAAAATAATATTACCTAATGATATCACGCCAAACGATTATAATGTTAAATAATATAAATACATTAGGTACCTAACTAGGTATGCAAAAGTAGTGTTTCAAATTATATAGAACTAGCTGTGCCCCGCGACTTCATCCGCGTAGTATTGGATTATTGGGTTAAAAAGTATCCTATAATGTTAATTCCGGTTATAATCTATCTGTGTTCCAAATTTCATCCAAATCCGTTCAGTAGTTTTTGCGTGAAGGAGTAACAAACATACATACATCCACACTCACAAACTTTCGCATTTATAATATTAGTAGAATTACTATAATTACCACGTGCTATATCATTTTAATGCTATTAGCCACTTATTCGGGTTCAATAGGACATGGAATACAAAACAAGCGACGCGCGCTTGTTAAGCTCCATCTCATTGCTCGGGGCAATTTATTTAAAGCGGTTTTTGTAAATCAACAAAAAGCTATCGACTATGTTCTGTACAGAGGTTCACTCACCTCGATATTTTCGAATGTGCGAACCTCATTGTCTGCTACTATTTTTTGTGCCGTATGGCTAGTTCATGGTAATTTAAGCAGATGGTAATATCACGGACTCTTTATAGTAATTACGACTGAAATCTTATATTTTTTGTTGCGAATATAATGCAAGATTTTAGACTTTGTTATAATGTTGTACGATATGAAAACACGATGGGCTGAACAATGTAGTTTGCGTTTGACAAGGCAACAGTCGAGTCAAGGGTATATGCAAATACGCGTCACGTCAACAAAGCGCATTGCAGGCAGACCCGAAAAATAAAACGAGCATAACATAAGGACAAAAGGACTGCCAAACAAATTGCAACTAAGGAATGCATGTCGACAGCCCTTGATATACTTAATGTTTTTGTGTGACACATTTTGTGACAAGGACAACCATCCAGCAAATTGAATACACTAACTTAATAAACGCCTAGGTTGATAAACAACTAAAATTATGAGATTTATGTTTAACATGTTTCTGTCCAGACTAAAAAACTTACGAAATACTTTAGAATAATCCTCTATTTGTTTGATATACTTAATTTAGTTTGACGAGTCCGAAATTATATGGGGATAGATACTGCGATTGTTATTATATTTAGTAAACGACGGATGTAGAGCGTCAATGGACTCATCCCGGCATAGCTGCGCTGAGTAAATAAGAGTAATTTGCAGTGCACTTGCATACTCCATATAATTCAACAAGGAACCCACGCGATGTGTGTATAAGTACTAACCACAATTACGACCACTTAACCATGAACGGAACATTTTAAAGTCTTTATATTGGTGAGTAAAGAAAATAATTGAATCGACCTTGCAGCATTTTCTGATAAGTACCGAAAATGCCTATGTGAAAGCTGCATACGAGTTAACGACTTAGAAAAAAAATATTTATAGACATTTGATGGAGCGTACAGGTTCGAGATCTTAAACGCCGGAATTATAGTAACTGTGTAATTTACATTTGGGGCCATCATAAATTACGTCACACGAATTTCATGATTTTTTGACTACTCCTCCGTCCCTGTCACAGCTGGTCACATTTGTGAGACACCCCCCCCCCCCCTACCTAGTGTGACGTCGCATATTTTGCAATTTTACACTTAGAAATTAAAACAGCAGTTCCGAAATAATTTTAATTCCATTTAAATTATTTTTCAATAAAATGAATGTCAAAAAAATGTGATGTCACAAAATTTGGGACCCCTCCCCACCCCTTGTCACACAATGTCACACTTCGTCGACCCTCTCCCTCCCCCTTAACGTGTGACGTAATTTATGGATGGCCCCATTCTTCCATTTAGTACGAAAAATCCAAATAATCGCAATATTTTATTGACAATGACAAACGTAAATAAAATTATATAAGCAAAAAATTTCACACGCTTCTTTCTTTGGCTGTCACGTTCAGAGCTTTGTTAGTTAGCACGGCGTTAACATGGAGGTAATAATTTATTGGCATCCATGTGCTGCTTACATTAAACGCGCGTTTTGCGTTATTTAAAACCGGGCACACGTAACAAACATGTTTTATGGCAGCGTTTGCGCCGAAAGAGCTTCCTAGCTGTCAGTTTGGATTAAACGCCTCACGCTAATATTACTGCATAAATATGACTTGCTTGGGAGATTTACAAATCAACGTACCTGTGAAAATTTAAGGACCACTTTGTAGATTTTTTTATTATCCTACTAATATAAATGCGAAAGTTTGTGAGTGTGGATGTATGTTTGTTACTCCTTCACGCAAAAACTACTGAACGGATTTGGATGAAATTTGGAACACAGATAGATTATGACCGGGATTAACATATAGGATACTTTTTAACCCAATAATCCAATACTACGCGGATGAAGTCGCGGGGCACAGCTAGTTTTCATATAATTTAGGGTCTAGCTGCAAAGCATAAACAAAGATTAAATCCAGCTGAAAACTTGATACCTAATTCCAAATAAATGGACATTGAATAATGTTTGACAATGTGTCTGTCGACTGTCGAGTCGATGCGAATATAACATACATACCCACAATACAACACAATTAATTAAATAAAATATTGGTATCGGTGATCCGATCTTTTTGTAAATGCGTCCTTATGGCAATGATTTAATTATTAAAGTCAAAACGGCGTGATAATCGCTAACCACATGTGCTGTTTAGCGTGAAGGTTATTTACACGATTCACTGGAACTCAGACGGGACGCAACGAACATGACATCATTAGATATCAGAGAGCTTGATTAAGTTAATAATTTTATTATGATCGCCAAGTGTTATGAAGTTTAAGTCCACAGTGCGTCAATTTGATGCACCGCAAGATTGATTTAACGTGGAACATGCCCAAGAGCATTTTAAACCATGTACATACAGATCCCGCATCAGTACAAACATACGATGACGCTATAACTCTACACGATTTTAATGACGAGACATCTATCGGGTATTTTTTTATAATTACCATTTTATTTAAATAGTTGTGAATTAAATCCTCTTCAATATGTTTTAACCATTTATTATGTGGACAAATTATAATTTAAGTATCTACACTAATATCAGAAATAACATTGGACACTTGATCCCAAAGACAATATCGGCTTTCGGACAATGAATTATGAAAAACATTAAATATCATCAATCCCAAGTACTTTTTGACAAAATACTGGGCATGGAGTCACGGACAAGGAAATTGATTGTAACAAATATTAAACGTCTTAAATCTCTTTGACCTAGAGACCGGAATAAAGATATTAATTTAATGGGGGCTGCGAAACCCGTGCGGTTAGAGGAGCTAACAAATAAATCACGTGTTCCCGGACGGGCCCGTGCCAGCGCTGGCGTTACCGCCCAATACACCATTCCAATCAATTAATACACTATCTTGTGTAACAATAACATCCAAAGGATTTTACACACGCACCAAAGACAAATACAGTCCCAAAAAGATTTATTGGGCAATTATTTAATGTCATCGTTAAACAAGCCCAGAAGAAAAAAAACATCCAGGCGTGGGTTGTGTTGTGAGCTCGACTGTTAGTGAATTAAGTAATTGAATCAATATAAGTTTGTTAAGTATAAGTATGGATTCTAATTGGGCAACGGAAATATTTTTTAAAGCTTCTGGTTCTACAACATTGGGCATTAGTGAATGTGGACATGTAATCAAATGGTTGATAAAACAATGTAAATTTTCGTCAGTCATTCACAACCACAAACATTCGTGAGGCGTGATGTCACTCATTCGCTCCGTCCGCGTCACGTTGGGCACAAGTGCTGGGACCAGCGCCGAAATAAAAACATGATAATGTTTATGGGCTTTATCCGATATATTATAAACATCAACGCATTGAAACGACCAAAAGGAAGATGACAAAACAGGAAAACCTAATACTTACCCATTCATAAAATCATTCTCATGTTCCACAACTAAACTGTTCCACAAAAAATCATATCTTTGGTTTTGCAAAACTTTTAGTTATGGGTTACATTATGGGAATTCTAAAATATACTACCTACTAAGAGGACTTTAATTAATACTAATAAGTTCCGAGATGGTTGCAGACCCTTTTCTATTAGAAATATTTTATGAGGTACGAGGCATGCCTTTTAAGTTCTGTCGTTTCCATAATTCCCGGCAATTTTGAATTTGGAACTGTTCTATATTCGAATGTGTTTAAATTTCGAATCTCAAAACAGTTGAATGTATTAGGATTAATGTTATTGTTTAGTCACAGCGTCGATTAGAATCTGTCAGGTTACGTACGAAAATGAATCTTTCTAAGGAAAATGTTCGTGCAATAATTTTCTACAACTTTAGAAGAGGCCTGACACGGCTTCAGTGTTTTGAAGAGCTAATATCTGTGTTCAGGGATGAAGCCCCATGTCTGCGGACTGTCGAACGCTGGTATTTAGAATTCCAGCGTGGACATACTAGTGTTAGTGACAAACCTCGCGAAGGTCGCCCAAAATCTGCATTCACTGAAGATAACATCATTGGAGTGAGACAACTAATTCTCGAAGATCGTCATGTGACGTATCGAGAGATAGAGGCTCTATTAGGCATCTCAGGGACAACCATTCAGAAGATCTTGCATGAAGCGCTTGGTGTAAGAAAGCTAGTTTGCCGTTGGATACTGCATCTGCTTTCCGACGATCACAAGGCGGCCCGCGTCAGATGGTGTAAGAAAACTCTGCAAAGGTTCAACCGAGGAGAGTCAAATCACGTCTACGACATCATCAGTGGTGACGAATCTTGGATCTATGCCTACGATCCTGATTCCAAACAACAATCTACAATCTGGGTCTTTCAAGACGAGCCAAAGCCGACTAAAGTTGTTCGTTCTCGAAGCACTTCAAAGAAGATGGTGGCCACGTTCGTTAGACAAACCGGCCATGTTGCGACTATTGCACTTGATGATCGTAGAACGGTTAACGCAGAGTGGTATACCACAGTTTGTTTACCACAAGTCATCGCCGAACTTCGAAAATCTAACTCAAAGCGACGCATCATCCTGCACCACGACAATGCAAGTTCACACAGCGCTCGTCAAACGATTGAGTATTTGAAGCAGGAAAAAGTAGAAATTCTTGACCATCCTCCATACAGTCCTGACCTAAGCCCTAACGATTTCTTTACATTTCCTAAAATTAAGAAAAGTCTTCGTGGTCAAAGGTTCCAGTCCAGTGAAGAAGCAGTCGACGCTTTCAAGTCAGCCATTTTGAACACCCCCACTTTAGAGTGGAATAAATGTTATAATAACTGGTTTGAGCGAATGGAAAAGTGTATTAAGCTACGTGGTGAATACTTTGAAAAACAATAAAAAGTACTATAAGGTTCTAGTTGTGTTTTTTTCTTCAAACGACAAAACTTAAAAGGCATCCCTCGTACCTATCAATGAAAACTTGCAACTCGAAAAATGCATTAAATGCAAACTCATTCAAGCCTGCAGTTCATACTAACACCGATGCAATTATAAAAGCTTAAATAAAGCATAGTTAACTATTATATGTATACCGTTTACAAAGTTACATTATACAAAATCTAGTACTGGAAACTTATAGGCAATAGTATGTAGCAATTTTAATATGGTTAATGCACTTAGGCTTAGGTTTTGTAGACTTATGGAATCAGTCAACAGCTATATCCCTATAACACCTTTTGTTTTTCAAGTTTCCTCCAAAGCTGATAGTTTTAGAATTACAAGGTTAAGTTTTGAAAAAAGTATACACTTTCTGTTTCAACCTGTATTTACCTACAAAACGTGCCAGTACTTTTTAGCTTACAGGATTATTAGCTTACCTTTATAAGTGTAATAACCGTTGTGTATATAAACAATATTGATTTATAACTTAAAGTTCATCCATTCAAAAGTGGTTTGGAATTGTATTCATACATTTGACCAAACCCACGTGGGTCGTTCGTTTTGCTTCAGTGTTTTTGTACCATAATCGGAGGGTTAGTCCGTTCCAGGCTGACTGCTACATAGTGAGGAGCAGACATACAAGCAAAGACGAGAGCTCTGCTGGCGTAGTCGGCCCCTGCGACTCAGTATGATGCTCGATCATTCACTGGCCTGCAGCTGATCAACAAAACTTAGCCGCTATTGCGGTGACAAAAGATAGCAGCAACAACTGCATTGGCTTAGGCAGTGATTAAAGGAACTTAAACTGTCCAATTAATCAAACAGTGCACGACTATACTCGATGAATCCACTCATTCTGGATGCAAATTGTACGGAAAATCTCGTTGTAATAACATATTCTCAAGTCCATGACACTACGAGTACCTTAATACATTAGTTGAAGGCGTATTTGTTATGCTTCGATTCACAGTCAAGAAGGGCTGTTTTAATAAACTTTGAGTATTATTTGACGCGTGTTGGACTATAAACCGAGTCTTGGACGATGTTCATTCCCATTTATGTAAAACAAAACATTCCTATTTAACATGAGACTGCCTACTCAATGACGGAACAGTGATAAGCACCGCGAGGAAATTGTAATTGAATTAAAATTTATTGTGCCATGCATTCGCTAAGCGTTTCTAAAACGCTATGTTTACGTACCGTATATGAATAAGAAATTATAATGTTACGCTGGTGACCCAAAAAAATTCCTTTACGCTGGATACTCGATAAGGTATCGCATACTTTTTAAGGATATCTTATGATAATCCAGGCGTTTTTTTTTATTCATCCACTATTCATACCTAGCATCAATATTTTTGTAATATTTATTAATTAAAAATCTTGCATGCCAAGCATAATTATTCTCAAAACACTTGTAAGCAAGCACAAATATTTTTTTAACAAAAACTCGAGTAGAAGCCACGGTGGCTGCATACTCCACGATGACAAGATAGCAGCTCGCGACTTCCTTATCCGTTACGCGATACAATCTAATGACGATGTCTCATTTGAATAACTACCGACCTGCATTTAATCCTTGAGGAAAAAAATATTCTGACATGCACGGGACGCTCATTATAAAAACGGTGAGAATTTAATTAATGTATAATAAATATGAATATAAAAAGGCATGCCGAGTCAACACCATAACGTTTATTTAATTCTTGATTAGAAAGTTCATAAAAGGGAATACGACTAAGGAAAATCGAGTCGTTAAATTAAAACAGTCGAGACTGTGTGTATCAAGGGAGATACCACCATTAATATCTGTGTAGCATTTACGTTGGAATTCTTTAGAAACTCTCCCGGGTTCCCGCGAGGTTCAGATCGTGACTGCGCGTCGCGGCGGCGCAATTTGCTTACCCATACAGTGCCAGTGTGCACCGCTCTAATCATGTGTAAAATATTGCCGAGCTTCGTCACTGCAACACAAAATCAGGACCGCACGTCAAAAGTCGCAGAAGTACAAGATTAATTGACTCCGATAGCTGCATCACGATAAAGGTCATCGACACTTGCAACTTTGAGCCTTATTCGAAGTTGGAGACGTGCTCACCGTTGACTTTGCCAAACACGTTATTAAGTGGAAAACTTTATAAATGACCGCGAGTCCAAAATAAAGGGGCCCAGTGAAATATAAACAATTGCAAGCTGTAAAACAATAGTGGCAGTATAAAACGATCAGTGAAACTATTCCCATATAGGCGTAGAGAATCGCCAAGATCAAGTTGAATGCATGACCTTAAGGCGGCGAGTAACGAGACGGGTGTTAGTATGGGAGCCGCGACCGAGGGCTGAGGGCCCATTAGAACAAAAGTAGTGCGCAAAAGCGTACGATCATAAAGTTACACCTACAATCAACGCGAAGCCGCAAGAATGCCCGACCTGCCCCAACTTTGCGTGCCAGCGCCGATGAGCAGCTCCATAGCTTAAACCAAAAAAAATGGATCCATTTGTCAATTGAATAACTTCTAGGTGAAAATCATAGACAAACAAACTAAATCACAAACTTAATAATGTTGCACTCCTCGAAATACTCTTACAAAATGTGTGGCACACTCAGTATTTCCAATTCTCATCAAAGCGTGATCCTAATTCTTTTAGATTGAAAATAGCACAAATTCCACAAAAATATTTGGCAAGGATCCCAAATTCTCGGTGAAATTTACATGTGTATACAAACGAATCTTAAGAAGTCTATACAGCCAGTAGATTTTTTTCTTCGGTAGTATTTTGAACTACGTCTGGAGCATTCAAGCATAATATGATAATTCATAAATTTTATTAGAAGACTAAAATATTTACAAAAGCTATTCTACATTCGACTCTAAAACCTTTTGCTATTTTAATAGAAAGCCAAACTACACCAAGACCTAATTTGAGGGACCATGTACCTACCCAAAATAATGACAATCTTCTTCCATACGATAATATTTTACGCCTTCTGAATGCTAAGCCATATAACTATATCCTTTGTATCGTTTAGTCCGCGTGTAAAAAGGGTGTGGAGTGTGGAGCACTTCTACTAAGGCATTCCCACGCATGCAGGCCGACATACGCGGATACGCCGGTTCCGATCACCGCCCGCACTAATTGAGTAGACGATGCTATGAGCAACCAAGGACACAAAAGACGATGTCGATAACGAGATCATCTCAACAACTAGAACAAAAACATCGATGTGAAATAAACACATAGCATTAATTGCAATGATGTGTGACTTTGGATTGAATTTTATAAGTGTAAGCATTTCTTCTGATATTGAATATAAGAAATTTATGATGTGAGTCAATAAATCTGTGACGATTTTAAACGATATATTACCTGTCACGAGTATTCAAGAGTGAGTAAATATTGAAATAAGCTGAACAATAGAGAACGCTCATCTCAATAATGAGATGACAAGGTGAGGACGAACAAGCGTAGCAGATGCTAGTTACTGGTATACGGAGGACGTATTTACAGTAAAAAACTTATACCTATATACTAACTAATGAAATTAAAATATAAAAATATTATCAGTGGCTTTCGACAATTTTCCATTTATCAACGAACACCCACAAGCCGCTGATGAAGCAGTAACATCTAAAACAATTGGATGAAATAGACTAATAACTTTGCTAGTACAATATTCTTGGATACCCCTACATGTCAATGGATAAAACGCTACCAATGAACACAAAATAAATCGAGTAAATAAAAGCTTATTGTTACCCTGATCATAAGTAACGAGACAGCGAGAATCGGTAAAACGCTGCGTGGGCACCGATTACCCGATGTTATCGATCCCAAGTCAGTACTCCTCTGACTTGATATGGCTGACGTTTCGCCAAAATTATGTTACAAGTAAACAAGTTTATTATGCTTCTTGTGATGCAATGTAACTTTTCGATAAAATGAACAAACACATTTTAATCAAAAGTAGTTAATAGTATAGTATTTCAATTGTAATAAATAATGATAAGTATAACAAATAATGCATCGTTAAAATAAGCAAGCTTGCGGACGAATCTGCGGCAAGAATGGTAGACCTCTTTAACAAGACTTCCCTATTAGTCTTTAGATGTCTTGAAACAAACAAAAACCGCAGAATATTGTATAAAATAAGACCTCGTCGTGGAGGTAAACAGTGGTCAATTACGGTGGTAGCGCCCGACTCTGTGGCGCGTTCAGAACAATCGAAGCGGTGCGATGGGCGAGATATCGGCCCGTAATAACTCTAATGGCGAGATAAGACAGCCACTGCCGTGGATACTTGGAGTACTGACCCTACAAACTTACTCCAACAATGTGCGTACGCAGATTCGAGGTGCGGTATTTAAGTTTGCTAATATGTTATAGGCCAATTAGGTACTCGCTGCAATATTTTTAATTCATTTTAACGTGTATTAACGTTACATAAATAAATTAATAAATAAATATGAAAATGTTATAAATAAGAATGTAACTACTTAAGTAGTATTAATATAAATTTAAGATAAAATACGACTATTTTGTACTTATTCGAGTGTGATTTCCTACGTCCCTGTATGGCATTCCAACGAATCGCGAGCCAGCCAGCGGGACCAGTTTACGCCGACAACCATGTAAACGATTTATTCCAGAGTCTCGTTTTGCATTACCCGATCGGAAGCCAGGGCTGGGCTGGATCACCGTCACAGCAAATAGTATTGCAGGTGTTTTGCTGTTTTAAATGCATCGATATAAAGTTATTATAATGTAGGTTATTTTAACTATTTTTTTCACTGGATTATTGTGTCAGGTTAAAAATCGGGAGAATATTATTAACCTTTGTAATAATCTTAGCTGTTACTCTTTATATACATAATATGCATTTCAAAACGGTCCTACCCTGTAAGGCGAGCCGATGTCGCTGGGGGTTTGTTAAACGATGCTAAGATAGCCGTTGGACCGGCTTAACCCGATACAGGGTGTACCCTTCTCATTGCATCAATACTCGACATTATGTTAGTTTTATACTAGTTTAGTAATTTCAATAATAAGCACGAAACACCATAAATAAACGTAAGAGATAAAAATATTATTATTAAAAAAAATAATGAATACCTATCAAAATTACTTAGCAAACACAAGACCTGTTCGAGGGATTACCTTATTAGTCCTCAAAGAGAAAGCTACATTACAACAGACAAAATCATAAAAAGTCCAAGATAATGGTCACACGAATTGCAGTGAAGAATGCCTTTATAAATATTTAATTGGCACATGAGGACGAGTCTGATTGAACGCGTTTATTATTAATACAACAGGCCCCTATGAGGGTCGGCGAATTATTTATAAAGAGGCCGATTGAATATGAGTATGCGGCGATGGTGCATACAATCAATGTGAATAAGTCGAGCGCAAAGAAAAATACCTCGGAGTAACTTCCATCAAACAAAAGGACGCAACAAAATTAATTCCCACGGCACATTTTTTTCTAGAATATTTCATAAATTGCCCATATTAGAGTATCGACAATTCGACACCTAGAAACAGGTTAATTAAATATTCGTAGAAACAAGATTATTATTTAATCAATGGCACCGATTGTCCTTGAAATGTAACGAACAAAACAGGTTTCTCAATGTTTAAACGGTTTGAGATAAAAATTACGAAAGTTTTTGTTGTTTAATACTAAAGAGGCAGCGATTTTAATTAAACTGACCATTTAGATACGCGCTATTTGGTTTCTGTTGATAATTACGCAAACGATGGAATAACGTCAAATATTAAATAACGGGCAATATATAACATTCTGATTATTAAGCCGATCAAATGAAGATCGGTTTATTTCATCATCATTATGCCGCACGGGGCTGATGGAAGCTAGGAACACAACGCACTCGTCTACGTTCTTACAAGGAATAGACGGGACATAACCGGTTCAAATAGCGATAAGTACCAGCAAATCAATGCCTCGTATAATGAGATCGAGTTTAGCAGCGACGGTTGGTCATTAACTTCGATATCTGCGCTTCGATTAAGAGCCAACCAAACTCACATCACATGCCATTGCGCACTTTTTGCAGATATCACCAAAAGCCGGTGGTTGCATGGCGACAAAGGTGTCCAACCGGTTTGCGTTGCCGCCCTCCGCCGTCGTCATAAGCGCGTCTGCAAATTCAACACTCGTCAAATACCGCAAAATGCAATACAACCGCTATGCCATTGCGGCATTAATGCAAGACTCCATTAAATGTCGTGTATTACCTGTCAGTCCAATGGTCTTTATGGGTGCATTGCTATAATTGATGGATGCCATTGCAACACGTTTGCAGAGTTTATTTTAATTGATAGAATACAAACTTCGTTCAATTAATCAGATACAATTTTGTTTACTAAGTATGTATATTCATCCAACAGGTTAGTTAGGCGACAGTTTCCTGGACATTAGGCAATAGCCGTGAGAATACTCGTATATTAGATACATTTTAACTTTCGTCCCTGAAATACCCCAATGCTTTCAACGATTCACAATGAATAAGGCACAAGTTCACAATATCTGCGAAACGTTCCCGACTTGATGATACAAAAATTAAGATTTAGGAATTACAGGAAGATTGCAGGAAACAATGAACAACATACAAAACAAAGGAAAATTTTAAGTGATACAATTGATTACAATCGCACAGACAACGAGACTGAACGCGTACATAATTAATCAAATACGTCACAAAAATACGTGCACTAACAAGAGCACTTGAAGAAACTGCATTGAATCATCGCCAATATTAGATGAAACTGTATACGTTGCGTAATCGGTCATTAAAGCAGATAGCTATAATAACGGCGAGATCGTCCTCAATGACAAACAACGACTCCGTGGAACAAAAGAATATTGAAGCGTGCATAATATAAAGCCGACACGTAGCGGGGCAAAACACAACGTACGCCATACATATGCTTATTGTAGTGCGGATGTTTTGTTTCGCAAAAATTTTGTTAGATCATTAAAAAATTAAGATGTACACACAGGAAACGCATACTCTATATTGAAGCCTGTTATTATTATACTATTCCTGTTTATAATGCATGGTAATTTGTGAATAAGTGTCAACTCAAAGATATTGTAAGATTTCCTATCAGGCACGCAACTATAAGAGAATATTATGTAAATTATTCCCCGATGGGTACCGTAATATCGTTAAACCTATTAGATATGTAAGATAAGATCGAGCTGGGCTTTAACGGCGAACGACATCAATCAGGATTGCCTTCGCTGCTATTAAACATTAACGACCTATCTACTTATAATTTATCTATCACCTCTTGGTCTGAGATCTTGTCTGGTTGGGACTACCGCGATTTTAGTGCTTTTAATTAAAGAGTTAAATTTGAACACCTGATTTTATTTTTTTGTGTCACGTCCTTTTACACACTTTTTGTTTAGACAGAAGTAAGACTAACACATATATTACATAGATGATTTTAATCCTTACTAATGTTATAAATGCGAAAGTAACTCTGTCTGCCTGTCGCGCTTTCACGCCAAAACTACTGAACCGATTTAAATTAAATTTGGTACACAGATAGTCTAGAGACAGGACATACGCTACTTTTTAACGCGAAAACAGGGTTGTAAGGGGGTTGGAAGTGGGGGATGAAAAGTTGTATTGAAGTATCGTCATTTTTAGAGCTAGAAGCTTGTAACTTATTTTTAGGCTTTTGTTCGATATAAATAAATATGACATTGTTAGTTTGTACTTAAAAGTTTTACCCTCAAGGGTGTAAAATAACAATAAGGAACAGGGGATGAAAGTTTGTATGGAAATATAGCTCTGCGGTGAAACACTGCAAAGAGCTCATTAAATTATTTATTTGGATGTGTCTTATTTGTAAACTAATTAAAAATACTATCCAAAGATACTATTCCACGAGGACGAAGTCGCGGGCACAGCTACTATTAAATAAATAACATGTTTTATACAAGAACATATAAAATTATGTTCAAATAATTATCAGCTATTGACGGAAAATCGAGACCACAATGAACTCTCTTCTTAATGGATTAAATCCATACAAATCTACAATATTATTTGATTGCACTTAGGCTATTAGATTACGTAAAATGCAGACAGGCAGTTAACTACAAGAATTTATTTAAGAACTCAATTATTTATTTAAACCTACGTCAATAGATTGAACAACTACAAAAGACGCAATTTACATCATGAATTAACAGGCTACCATTTCTTTTAACAGGACGTCAACCGTGAAATTTGTTAATAATATTTGTCATTAATGTGTAATTAGTATTACAAAGATGTTAAATGATTTAATGTTATTTATCGCTTTTATTGTTCCGCTTTTATCTAATCAGATGTACTATTCTCATACAATTAGTATTTCATCAGGCATACATAGATATCAATTTGTTCAGATGTAAGTGCATTCCGCGGCGAGGCACGCGAAGCGGTCACGCGCGGTCGATCACAATTTCACGGTCAAATAGACCAAGTTTGATCAGTCTATTACGTGCCACTTCATCGCATTTATTTGAACAAATAAAGTTCAACGAACAGTAGCTAACACCGAAGCTCATTTCTCGTGTATCCAACTAATTAGCGGATCATGTCTTTTCAACACGATTTTAACAACTTGAAGACAAAAATCTTGTATATCTCTTTGAACATGTGAAGTGGAAATAACTATTCCGAGCAATGCTTCATACTGCAGGTATGTTACAGGTAGATTGCTGAGGCAATATGAAGTCGGAATGGTTTCGATCATGGCGACACTGGAAGTAAACTTGTCGTGGAAATCTTCCGTCCAAAATCTTCTGTCATGGAAAATAAAACACGTACTGTCAAATATGTGGTCATGGAATCGGCTGGAATGGAATCGGCTGGAATGGAATTGGTCTCACTGTTTTGATTCTTTTAGAAACCATATCTGTCACCTGCAGTTGCGACACCATTGCTGCTGCCTGCCACATTGCTCGGAATATCTTTAATCGGTATCGCGTCTATTGCTTGGTACAAATTAAAAGCTATACGTAACAAAATTATCGTTTATCTATCAGACCTGGCGTTAACTAGGTCTTGTGCATGTATAATGCCAACATGAGAATTACAAGAGGCGTTAATAGGCGCTGTGAGTCACACGTGTGTTGTGTTATTATCGATGCGCTCCAGTGGCCGTGTACGAGGCGCAAAGCGAGTCGTGTTCGCGAGGTAAGATAGGACAGGGGCAGACCGGCACCTGGCAGTCGTGCTGGTCGTGGTAGGAGCTGACGAGCTGGCTGACGTACTCCCACACCTCGCCGGGCGCCGTCCACGCAGATGGCGCGTTCGCAGTGTGCCGCATCATGCCCACATTACTCACTGCGTCCGAATGTCTCGCGCGACTAATCCAAATATCTGGCACTTCACTAGCACAAACACTGTTCGTAACGCACTAGTTAGCGTTACGCGGGCGGTTAGTTCTCGCCGCTCGCCGCTCACGTCCACTGGCGTTGACGAGCTATTTATATTGTTTAATCCTCAATCACGCGCAACTAGGTCGCGATCTACATCACACACGATGAAACAGATTTACGTCGGTGCGAGCTTCAGCACACCTATTGTAAACAATTGCCAATAATATAACATTTTTGTTTGTCCATGGGATTCAGACTGATAATGGAACGTATCTTTGAATTTACATATTTTATTGACTTTATAAAATCTGTTTTACGTAAGCTATTCTTTCGGTAAGGTTTTATTTATTAAATTGGTTGGTATATTTTTCAATGTTTCTTTAATAATACATTAAATAGGATTCAGAATTCCTTTTATCGTAAGTGTAACATACTAAATCAATTTGTCTAAGGCCGTGGCGGATAGTGTTGGTGAGGTTACGGAACCCTAGAATAATGCGATTGGTATGAAATTCCAATAAATAAATACTGAAATCAGTTTTGCACAGTTTTAAGAATTCAAATAAGTATAGGTGTGCTAGGTGAAAATAAACACGATTTTGACAAATAATATAAACAATTCACGGTCCAAAGCACTAATGCAACGATATGACCGGTGCAGCGATGCGCGCAATCACGGAACGAATCCATTGGCGACGCGCGAGCGCGGGTGATAACGTGCGACCTTGGACCGCGCTAAACGTTTGATAAGGGAAATTCGGCAACCGCCCCCGCGACTCCGCACCGCTCTCACAGCCGCTTATCGCGAGCCGTGTTTGTTTTGCATGAAATTAGTGTCGCGGCACACATTATAATGCTTTGACATGATCACAATTTAATGATCTGTTGCGCATTGATAAGGGACATTCAAGATGATGCGATATGATACCGATATGTTAATAAAAATAAACGGTGATAAGTTAAACTATTTTGTTAAGGACATATTTAGTAACAAATCTTAATCCCATGTCAATCAACAATGTTGAAAACAATATCGAATCACACTCACTGTAAATATAAAATTTTGAAATCACTATACGACTGTAATAATTGTATATTCATTGTTTCACACAAAAGCACATGATCACTACGGCCAATCAATGGGTTGGCGACATCGCGCGTGTGTACACATACGGAGGTATCGCCGCGGCGTGCTCGCTGAGCATCGCGTACGCAGACTCGGAACGCGCGCGCGCGTCTCACCGCGAGCCAGCTAATGACCGGCGTGGCGCGTATTCGCGACCCCCACTCCGCCACGGTACGCGCTATCAAACCAGTTTACGTGAAAAATTTTAATTCCTCGGCGCGGGTGACGACCGGTCGCGCTTTCCTCGCGCGGCCTCCCCCGGCTAGGAAAAAGCGCAGCGCCCCGGGGGCGAGCCGGAAGTGCAGAGCGGCCGGCACGCGAGCCAAGCGCACCCACCGCCTTAATTAAAAGCTGCACGCTGCATAGCTACCCCTTGCCTCGCGTCGGCGCTGCCCCTACACCTCTTACCGCAAAATTTTACATGTGAAAACCTACGTACGTTTAAAAAACCAAATGGCATAAATAAATTCTTACGAAATATATTCATTTAATTGCCTATCAATGCATATGGTATACAATTTCAAGTAGGTATTTGTATTGTACTACTAATATAGGAAGCTGTTCGCCAGACGGTGACGATAAGATTTAATTCGGGCACGAGTGAATAGCAATACCATAAGCACATTATGATACTGATATGAACATCGATCTAAATACATAGGCAACTACTTTCACGCATGTAGCAATGATTCATTCTTAGACTGTAAACTCATCGCGTTACAAGCTACTGTAAAATGTAAACTTTCTCTATGAGATTCTCGTTTTTTGCCGCAACTTAAGAAAGTAGTATGCGTAATACAAATTAAGAATTAAAACTTGTCCTTAACATCAATAAGATCATTTGCATAACATGAACAAATAAAATTAACATCGATAAATAGTAATCATAATAATATTTCTCTTTCCGTAATAATTGTATCACAGAGCGAATATTTAACATCGCCCATTGTTCGCGCAATATGAACAGCAATCATAAATTACAACACGCCGCATTCCGATATTGCAAATAGTGCAGGACGGCTTTCTCCGGCGCGCATACCTACCTAACTATTAAACGTTGGACAAAACCAGGCTCGACAATTGTAAGAATCAAATCAATCATTCCAACTGACGAATAACAGTTATGGCGCCCACAAACATTGTCTACAATCGTATGCAAACTTTCTAACTTTTAACAAACGCTTCTTTTGTATAGCCATTGATTGTGCATTCAAAACTACTACTTTGATATTTTTGTCTGCTATATTAATTCGATAGCTCCGAAACCGAGTTTATCTTTTAGAGTCTAAAATATAAAATGTTGAAACCGTTTTATTTTGAAGTCCAAAAAAACTTCTGGGAAAAATATTTTGTTTTTAATAATAATAATTATCTCATGTACCTACATGCGAATTACGTATTAATTATAGACCACTAACTATCCGACCTATAACTATCAAAAGATAAGATATTATTTTTAAAAGGAGCAGTTTATTAATTTTGTGAACATTAAAGCGAGCTAGGAATAATAATTAAATTGAAATATTAGCCTTTAAGTCCCTAATTATCGTTATGAATGAATACTTATAACATATTTTTTGGATAAGACAGATGTTGGAGCAACGCCAAGAAATCTATCGGCTGTAACGGCTAACGGCCGTGTGATGTTTTGCTTGCGCCTTTTAATTTCAAAAATATGGAATTATTAAGTATAGACAAGATCTTATAACTTCCTGTTTAATCGGTTCATGTCCATCCTAGAAAGAGACGAGACGACGAATATGTGCTGATACCAATTATGAGCTGATATTAGAAATTGAGGAATGCAAACGATGATGTTAAAAGAATAAAGCTTCGTTGTTTGTCACACTCACATAAACAAGAGTTCTAACGTTTTCATTAGGCGAATTATAGATTTACCCTCCGGTCATATCAGCACAAGTATAAAATATTAATGTGCCTCGTTTACCCCAAAAACCGAATGTTTTTTTTTTATTACGAAATAGGCAAGTATTTGACCACAATCACTATCACTATATAACTATACAATAACATCATGAAGAACCATAACGAGTTAATAGTCCCACATGCATAATTCACGGCTATTAAAACTTTAAGCCCCACAAGATATCATGACACATCTGCGTCGCGTTGATACAATTAATAAATTATGGGGAATTATTGCTCAACGCAGCGATATCTCATGCACCAAAGGTATGTGGTTTAAACAAGAATAATAAAAAGTGAATATAAAACTGGATCAGATTAAGACGATACAAAGTTAGGGTCCTTTTGATTCCAACAGTAATTCGTGCAGAGTCCCCTCACCTAACCAATTTACATAGGGTCGGATATAAGCAACAATGACAAGTTAAACAGTAACCAATACACAATAGTCTTTTCAGGTTCATTGATGACACTGATGAAGATGCATTGGTTTGTATTATTATTTATTTTAAAGGTATTTCTCTTTTACAAATGAATTTGAGCGATTCAATTTAGTGAAAAATTTAGTGAAATCAATTACTAGAATATTAGTTGCACAAAATTAGATCAACTGAATAGGTTTTTTTTTATATCCTACTAATATTATAAATGCGAAAGTTTGTGAGTGTGGATGTATGTATGTATGTATGTATGTATGTATGTATGTTTGTTACTCCTTCACGCAAAAACTACTGAACGGATTTGGATGAAATTTGTAACACAGATAGATTATAACCGGGATTAAGGATACTATAAGGATATATAGGATACTTTTTAAACCGATAATCCCGAAATTTTTGCTAAGTTAAAATACTACGCGGATGAAGTCGCGGGGCACAGCTAGTTACATATATTTATTTATGGTGAGTAACTAAAAGTGGGAAGATTAAGTAAATTGTCATTCAATCATTATTCATTGGTTCATTAACAGTCATTTGGTACCTAGGTAAATTTATTTGAATACCAAAACAACGTTAACTAAATAGCTGAAGAATAGGTAGTCAATCACCAATCACCTTATCGAACAGCGTATACGTTTCAAAATAACCAGACCTTGATGCGAGCTTCTAAAACGAGTGTTGTCTATTTTTGACGCAATTGTCTGTCTTATATCTATTTATGGGACGCACAAACTTACATTTTATATTATTACCATATCTAAAATAGTTCGGCAGTTACACCATTTGGAAGTAACGTATGATGTCATAAGCCGAATTACATTACAAACGACGGTTTCTTTTGTGTCATAAAAACTTCGTCGTGTTCCGGAAACATAAGATTTTTTTTCGTTGCATAGAAACTACATTGTCTATCTATTCAATTTGGTGATATAAAAGTCCGGTGTGTAATTTCGAGATATTAACAATTTGCTGGACACATTTAAGAATGATTTAAATTATTCAAATCAGCGTGCTCGCTGTGCTCCTATGTACCTACTTCACTTATTGTTATTACTTGCAGCATTTTAATGATCTTCACATTTAGACCAGAATAAAGTAATATAGTAGAAACATACATAGTCCTACTAATATTATAAATGCGAAAGTTTGTGAGTGTGGATGTATGTATGTATGTATGTATGTTTGTTACTCCTTCACGCAAAAACTACTGAACGGATTTGGATGAAATTTGGAACACAGATAGATTATAACCGGGATTAACATATAGGATACTTTTTAACCCAATAATCCAATCCTACGCGGATGAAGTCGCGGGGCACAGCTAGTATTTTAATAAAGTAGAAACTTAATGTAATATAATTATAATCAACATTGAAAGTGATATCCTCACCACTCTACACGAAACACAGAATTTCGAACTTAAAAACCAGCTTTGTTGTTTGCTTGAGAACACAGGTGAATCTAGTTTCTTTACCTAAGAGTGTTACCACATCAATTGATCGGCCATCTGACCGATGGGATCCATTGATCGATGGGAGAATGAGATGAGTCGAAGACTATCGACAGTTTCTTCCTTGAACAACATTCGATCTATGGTCTAAGTCAGGAAACTCTTTTCCATGGGACTTCTGTTGACTCACCTATTGCATACTGGCAAGTTGCCACTGGCAATCGATTACAGCTATCTTAAGATTATTTTCCATTTACACCACATAGGTATGTTAGGTAGGACCATCAGGTATCTTTCAGGTATGAGCTAGAGAAGTTAATTATCATGGGTCAAATTGAAGGCAGACGCGCCAAAGGTGATGAAAAAGAATAACAATATGTAGGTATAATAGAATATTAATATTAGTTTTTCGTACATTGTTAGTTCCCGTCAAGATGGTGCAAAGCAAACTAAGACCAAAACCATGTTGTTGCAGGACCCTGACGGATGTGTTCGAGCACATGTTCCGAGACACTAACCCTAAGGATGTCACTCCATTTGTCCTGTAGTGTAATAGGCTTCACGATTAGAACAAATATTTGAAGATAGCTGTCTTGTCCAGCGGGTTGAAGACTAGATCACAATATTCACTCACAAAATTATTCATTGTCCTACTTTACCAAAGACTTGTCTGAGACCGAATGATAAAACAGTAATCACAAGACACCTTTACCGAAGGTCCGGCAGAACTTGACATATAGACCAAATAACTGGCTTGTAATAATGAAAAAAACACTTAGGTACTTGGTTGTTTCCAAGTTCATAAATAGAAAAACCGAATCTTAGGCAGACCTATTAACATACTTTTAAGCTGGATTTTTTTAAGATAGTACATAAGTATGTTATTTTACTTCCACTCCTCGTCCATTAATTCACTCTACGTGCAATTTCAAATAAGAAGTCTCATCGACGCAGCGTGCGGCTGGTACATTATTTAGATAGTGCAAAATTATTCTACCCTTTCTCACGGAATGTGAAATAGTATAGTGTGCATTTAACATAGTCAGATTCAGCCTCTTAATTGTAGGTGTTCATTGATATTTCCTGATAATAACATCTCATCAAACAGCGTGAAATATTTTGTTCATATTCACATTGGCTCATTGGATCTTACTCACCTGCCCCAGAATCAGGAATACAGAGGCTGAAGGCGGAAGGGAAGTGAGTTTGGGGCGCTAACCTGCGCTAACACTTTGCCACATTTACATCCAGTTGCTGAAGTAGGTATCCTACCAATACATTCGGCTCAAAGGACTAATGCAATCACTCCTACTGTATACATACATCTCCATAACTACACTACCTTACTACACTAACTACACTAACTACACTTACCTTAGTTCTTGGACGCCCTCGCCCCCTCTTCACAGTTGTATCCTGGTTTGACTCTTCACTTTTATTCTTTTTCACATTGCCGTTGCTCTTAACACTTTGTTTGTCCTTATTATTGGCCTTTTCACTGTCTTTTACTTCATTTAACTTGCTCTCTTCCTCACTGTCACTTTTGATAGTATTCTTTGCTTTTGCTGTGGCCTTGGTACATTTAGATGGAAGTGATTTCGATACAGTTTTGAGAGGAATGTCATCATCGCTAGATGAATCTGATGAACATTTGCTGCAAGACTCTGAGCTTGATGAGGTGTCAGAGAGTTGGGATTTCTTCTTCACAGGTGTTCTATCTTTGCTCTTATTGGTTGATTTCTTTTTAACAGATGGTTTAGCAGTTCTCTTAGGTGATACTTTTCTTTGTGGAATAGCAGCGATTTTGAGTTTCAAGCCAGTGTCACATGAGGTGACGGAGAAGTGTGGTTTCCTTGTAGCACCCTGCTTGGCATCAGAGCACTCCCATTCACTTCTTGATGAATCACTTGAGCTACTGTTCTGTAATTTAAATAATATGATTAGATACATAATTATAAAAATAAGTATTTTTATGGGTCCCTGTTAACAATTTAACATTTGGTACACCAGAATGTAGACACAAGACATACATGGATTTTTTATGTCTATGATTGTAGCAAACCAGTGGCAAGAAGTATTTAAGAAAACCATTTTATCATAGTAAAAATTATTTCCATCCTAGCATTTATAAAATTAATTGGGGTTGGTTTCCATTTTGCCTTGTTAACATATTTAACAGAATATCAATTTCATTTGTTAATAATATCCTAACTGGTCTAATTTTTATATGCCTCATAGCTATATCTCTTGAATGGGACAGGCAATATAGGTAAACCTTATGTCAGTAATCTTAACAAGTTATGTTACATTGATTATAATTATCCTGTAATTTGCAAAACTTCTGACTTGTTACATGATGAGTATACAAACCTCAGAATCGCTGTTAGAGTCTGAATCACCACTTGAATCATGAGTTTTTGGCAACTCTGTGCCCATTTCTGAAATATAACAAACCTGTTAAGATCAAATGTGGTAGTAGCATGCAACAGATTGAAAATAAACATTGAAACTGAACAATAATAATTAAACAACAATAGTGATGTGTGTGGTGTAGCCTTGAACTTGATGAGGCTACCCAGGGCTACCCAATAGATAAGTATTAAGTACATTGTACAGACATGCTCATGGCACTAAGTAGACCTTACCTAGATATACAAATTAATATTTACCTCAAGTAAATGTATATACCCAAATTATAATAGATTTGACGGTAATCAAAGCGAATTATTTGGTGTAACGATTCTTTATTGGTGCTATAAACGGTGCAAGTACCTACTTACTTCAAGGTTGGTCAAGATGTTTCCAAATACAACAATATGAATTTCTTCATTTCAGTCGCGAGAAGTCCAAAACATCATAGTAATCTGAAATGTGATTGAGATATGCACTGTAGTTATGCTTTTAAAGCGTTTTACACATTAATTTCATCAAATATTCCATTTTCACTGAACACAATTTGTTGAAATGACAGATCTGACGACACTCGTAGGACCAGTTTATTCACGATGAAACTCAATGATCTCGTTAGAACGCGGACTATCAGTATTACAGAAAATCATTTATAATACAGAAAAGATAGCTTTTTATCGCCTGAGATAAATCATAATAAGTAAGCTAACGGTCTTTTAGGACATTGGCGCCAAATAAGTGCATACGTTTACTACATTCTTGTGATGGATAATACAGTGAAGATAACCATCAGGTTACATCAAATTCCTTCAAATAATAACCAAAATAGACACATATTTTACTAACCACGTTAAATAACTTCGTAACACAAATAATACAAAGCTATCTGATTAAATTACTTCACACTTTAGCATAACACTTGGCCTCCATGTTTACAAATCATTCGTATAAAAATTCTATCTACCTACCTACGTAACTCAAGAGAAAGTCTGTGAATTTTACATCCTATTCTTTTACTCATATGAAAACTATGTATGAAAGAGCGAGACCTACTTCTATTATATATGTTTATATGAATTGCAGCGCAAAATGGCGTCTCATAATCTCATTGTAAAATCGTTTACAAAATTAATTATGATGATTGAGGGCTTCAATCTAAATGTTATTCCATATTAATCGATATGAACCTGTATTTTTTGTTTCACCGCAATTAAAATTCGTGCAATTAGCGTATTTCAAGTTAATAAAAACCTATATTGGTTTCTTAAAATACACAACTGCTGCCATCTATTATTTGGAAATGAAACAATACAATGTGATGTGATAGAGAAAGAATAATTGTTTCGTCAGTTAGAGTCGCTGTAAAAACGATTACAGCAGAAAAATCGAGACAAAGTAATAAATAAAATTAGAGTGTCTATTTGTAATATCAAAATAACACCTTTTCACTAAATGCATATGAAAGTACATACGCCACCTATAGCATAAACGCGATTTAATTTTTTTTTGTCTGTCTGTCTGTGTGTTTGTTCCGGGTAATCTCCGAAACGGCTGGACCGATTTTGACGGGACTTTCACTGGCAGATAGCTGATGTTATAAGGAATAACTTAGGCTACTTTTATTTTGGAAAAACAAAATTTAACATTTTTTTAAATCCTGTCGCGCGGGCTCAGAACGCGGGAGCGGGCTTTTTTGTTAAGTTAAATTCCACGCGGACTAAGTCGCGGGCTCAGCTAGTAGATACTATAATTAGTACTCTGGTATCTCTGTGGGATTTATTCAATTTCAGATTAAGCCTCTCAACACCGTACAATTTGATCATCATGAGGATAAAAAAAATTGCAATAAAATCGTGTCGTGTTGTCCTTTATATCATTCTTGTATCATAAATCATGACAATGTCATATACCAAATCGGTCTGTTTGTCAAATGTGTGTCAAACTAACTCAGGCGGGCGCAAGTCAGGCATTTGTTGACATTGGTTATTGATAAAGAAGAAGAAGATAAAAATTGTAATAATTCTATACAGGTATGTGTGTGCCACTATTCATAACAGTAATGAAATAAGATAGGTAAAAGGTTAATTAAATCGCATAAAAATGTCCCTGGAAAACCTGGTTTTGCAACCTATATGAACCTGTCTATCCATCCTTGCGTAAAATAATCGTTGACCTGCCAAACACCCGCTTACAAACAATGAATACAAGTAATTCATAGACATACCTACATATGAAATCGATGAAGTCATTTTATAAAATCTATGTTATTCCTCTCTACTTACTTCCAGGAATATCGTTTCATCGGTAACTTAGGTACCATAATGGATAGATCCACATTTTCTCAGTTGCAGGTAAAACAAATGGAGGATGAATTAGAAGTTTGGGAAGATTTATCTAATATACCAGCAGACCCACCGTTTATGCGTGACTTATGTGGAAATTGCAAGTAAATAGGAACCCAAATTGTACATAATAATAAGTACTTAACTATTTAAAACATGAAGTCCTATGAATTTTTTAAGTAATTCATATATAGTATTCATATTTGTTGCCATTTCTTATTTTCAGACGACCTGCAGCTGTTTGCTGGTGTTCCGCGTTACCGCCAGAGAGGCTAAATCCTCGTAGCAAAGTCATCCTCTTGCAACATCCTGCTGAAGAAAAGAGATGTCTACGCACAGCTCCCATGCTGCAGTTAGGTTTAGCACCCAACAAGTGCCTTATATACAAAGGGAAAAAGTTCCCACAACCAAGACACGAAGACTTAGAAAGTATACTTAAAAAACAAAATACTTTACTACTATATCCAAGCAAAACTGCCATTGATATAAGAGACCTAGAGAATGAAACTGATAGCTATAATCTCGTACTGATAGATGGCACTTGGCCACAAGCTAAAGCAATATATGCCTCGAGTCCAATACTTCATAACATAAAGCAAGTTAAGCTAATGACAAGCAACACCAGCAGTTATATAATAAGGACGCAACCTACGGAAGGATGCTTGAGTACTCTAGAAACTGCTGCTGAAGCCATATCACAGTTGGAAAAAGATCCTAAATACAATGAACAACTGCTACAACCACTACACATACTCTGTAAATATCAACTAGAAAATGGAGCAGTAACACACCAATCTAAAGAGTTTTTAATTAAAACTAAAATGTATCCTAAACTAATAGGTAAACGATTATCTAAGTTGTTAAGATCTACAAATGATACTATGGTAAATCAGATATAGCTTACATTATTTATAAATAAATATTTTCTAAATAAAATCTATTATTGACCATTCTACTATAATTGTTATAGTTAAGGCTAAAGCGCCCATCTAGCCCGCGAAGTTCAAATTTTTTGAGTTCTTTTAGAAATTTTACAAAATCTGACTTTAATAAAAAACAAATTTTGTAATTCGCGAAAAATACCGTGTGCAGTGCATTTATTAATATATCCAACTTACTCTAAAACATTTCAAGAATGACAGCTATCCAGATAATCTGGAAATTTTTGTATATAATTTACTAGTATCATATCCACCGTGATAATATTTAGAGTAAAATAAATGTATTAATAAATGCACTGCACACGGTCTTTTTCGCGAATTACAAAATTTGTCTTGTATTATTGTCAGATTTTGAAAAATTTCTAAAAGAACAAAAAATTACTTCGCGGGCTAGATGGGCGCTTTAGCCTTAACCCTTTTACGACCACGGGGACACCGGTGTCCCAAATAAGTATAATACAATAAGACAGTGATTAAGAAACTAATTTATATCTTTTTGTAATAAAATAGTTTCTGAACACACCTTTTTTGTTTTTTATGATAGATACACAAAAAACATAATATCGTTTTTTTTCTATGGCGATTAGAAACTGACACTTCGGTTGGCGCGCTAATCATATATTTTGCATAAGTTTTCGAAAGTATAAAACTGTTTTTTTAGTATTTACAGTGTAAAAAAATCATTGCCTGGTAAGTAAATTTTCATTTTATATACATGTCAAATTATTATTTCTTTTGAGTATAACGATAAGTTACTATAAACATAAAGGGACACCGGTGTCCCTATGGCCGTAGAGTGATACTTTTTATCAGGAATAGTTATCTTGTAAAAATGTAATAGTATCAAAAGTAACTGATGTTTTTTGTCAAATACCCTCATTTTTTTAATTTTTTATCATTACCAAATATGATTCGTAGTGGTACCGGCGTTTTCGAACTTAGAGAAAATGAAATACAACAGATTTTGATGGCTGATAACAGTGACGTAGAAGACGATTTACTGCTTGATGAAGAAGAGTACATTTGTTCACCAACTTTTTGTCGCCGGTAGAGACTGACACCGTAAAGCGTCGCAAAGCTGGCTCAGCGGATAAAATTGACGTAAGATGCCCTAGAATCGTATCACTTTATAAAATATAATAATAAAAATATGGGTGGAGTAGATCTTATGGATCAACACGTAAGGTGTGCTAAGAAATAGATCGAAGATCGAAAATAAAGTACTACCTTCGACTTGTCTTTGATGATATATCTGTAAATAACGCTTACACCATCTACACTATGCTTCACAGTCAATAGCACTTGGACTGCTGTCGAACCTGCAGTATAGACAGGTAGTCGCCAGGAGTTTGGTAAACGGTTTCAGTACCAGGCAATGTGGGGGTCATTGTGTAGCCTTAGGGGCGCTATGACTTAGGTTAGGTTAGGTTTAGGTTTAGGTTAGGTTAGGTTAGAACAGTGATCAAATCGAAAAAAACAAATTTCTCGAAAATTCGTCTAAGTCCTGGCTCCATGTCCCCCCTAACTGGGAACTGACATAACCTAATGACATATTTGGATTCTGGCGCTTCGCCGGCCGCTGCCGCGGCACGCTCGCTTCGCTCGCTCGGCTCGCACGTTTTGGTCACTGTTCTAACCTAACCTAACCTAAACCTAAACCTAAGTCATAGCGCCCCTAAGGCTACACTCCAACCAATGTGGGATCCCTACTTCAAAAAATGTATAGTGAACAAATCTGTGAAGCGGCAATTACCCTCGCACGCCATGGAAAAATCCTCCACTAGGAAGAGGTGCGTACATTGTGCTAAATATAATAAAGAAAATCGAACAAACAATATGTGTGTTTTATGTAAAGTTCATGTATGCTATACCAATGAAAGGAATTGTTTAGCTGATTAACACTAATACATAATATTTCTATAATAAAAGCGTATTTATTAACATATTACGCCCATTTCCTAAAAGCAAACCTAATAAAAGTGAATTTGAGATTTTTGAGTGAAAAGTATCTCTTATAGACCATAGGGACACAGTTGTCCCAGAAAATTTCCAAAAAAGTATATAATTTTAATGTTGAAATAAAACTATTTTTCGGATTTTATCGCGTTTATTAACTTTATGTTCCCGACGTTTCGGTTGCTTTACAGCAGCCATGGTCACGGGGGGACTGAGGTGTTAGACAATACAAAAATAGTTTTATTTCAATGTGTAGTATTCGCGTAAATATAAGAAAACAATATAATTTTAATGTGTTTTAATTGTTAACTTTATTTTTTTAAAGCCTAATGAGTCAGTATAAACAACTAAAATTATAGGAAAAAGTTTCATAACCTTATGGTCCTGAAAGGGTTAAAGATAAAATATGGGCTTCACTGACAAATGTACACTTTTGCCATTAGAAGAACAGTCAGCCCTACCGTTTGATAAAGGAAGAAGAAAGCCCTACCCCTATTAAGTATCGGTCGTATGACTCGTTTCCATATGAGAGAAAAGTCAGTGATTCCACTGCGAGATACCTACCTACATAGAAAACCGATAAAATAAAAAACATTGAATTTTTTATTTGAATGAATAAGGAAAATATATACAAGATTTTTTTGAAGAGAGGAAGGCTACACGATCTTGACAAAGTACTTCATAAGATCTTGCCTTCTTGGGCATATATTTTCGTACTGGTCACATTAGCAAGTAAATGTCAATCCACTGACAGCAGTTTGATTTTTTTCTTTCTTTCGTTTCTGTCATACAAATCGGAAACATGGCTGAGGTTCGTGAATTAATTTATTAGATAAATCCCTGTTTATTCGGCTCATCGTGCGTAGAATCTATATAAAATTATCAGTGCTATCTGACAGGTATTTTCAAAATTGTGTGCCAGTGCTATTTTTTGGAAGTGACCAGCGATGTTTACGTTTTACAGGTCGATGAAACTCTCAAGAAGAAGCGTACCTTCAGGAAGTTTACCTTCCGTGGGGTTGATCTTGATCAGCTTCTTGATATGCCCAAGTAAGTTGTCACCTACTACCTATTTCCTTAAACTTTCGCTTTGCACTGGTTTCAATAGCAACGAAATAACAGCCGACTGATAGGTTAACTGTCAAAATTAAGCTTGTTTTCGTGGTATAAATCACTTTTTTCAGGTGTTCAGTAGACTAATATAACGAATTATTCTTGTCACTTTCGATGATTCTTGGTATACTTGGAGGATAACCTCATAAACGTTGATAATTTTAGTGAGCAACTCATGGAATTGATGCACGCCCGCGCCCGCCGGCGGTTCGCCCGTGGCTTGAAGCGCAAGCCGATGGCGCTGGTGAAGAAGCTCCGCCGCGCCAAGAAGGAAGCCCCGCCAAATGAAAAGCCCGAGATTGTCAAGACCCACTTGAGGAACATGATCATTGTTCCCGAAATGGTTGGCTCCATTGTTGGTATTTACAACGGAAAGACTTTCAACCAGGTTAGTGACAATTATTTTTAAACATCTCAATCCATATACATAGATTCCAAACATATAGGTATATTGAAGAACTGGTTGAGTTTATAATTTTGGATCCAGCAACCTTTGAAATATTTAGTCTTGTGAAACAAATTATTAGATAAGGTTTGTTTGTTTTGTGTAAAAATACATACTTAATTAACATTCTACTTTTTGTGTCCTAAGATGTTAGAATATTAGGTGCTTAATGCTATGGTAAAGCCAATATGTGTCCGGCATGCCACAGTCAAGTCAAGAAATTAATAATTAAGCTAGCTCATAAAATATTCCAATATTTATCTAAATAGTTTGATTACACAAACTATGACATGTCATACTGAATGCACAAATGGTGTAATTAAACCTGATGTTGAACACTGTGACAACACTGACATGTGAAGTCTGTATTTTGTGCTTTTAAAAATACATCAATCAATCAATATAATCAGGTCAATGTTTCATCAGTGCAAACTCAGTAGAAGTACCACAGTAGATTTGTAAATGGATGCCTAGGTAGTCTGGTCATGCTAGCAACAGTCAAACTTATTTACAACATATTCATAGGTGTAAGTAATACTTACTAAGAATTAAATAATCAAGATATTTTTTAATCATCCATTTCATTCCAGGTTGAAATCAAGCCTGAGATGATCGGCCACTACCTCGGCGAGTTCTCGGTTACGTACAAACCTGTCAAGCACGGTAGGCCCGGTATTGGTGCCACCCACAGCTCCAGGTTCATCCCACTCAAGTAGAGTGGTACAACCAACTTAGGCTTAAGCGTAAAATAAAAACGTGCACAGGACTACAATAAAGTATCTTGTGTGGCCAAATCTTTGTTTTTTTTGCTAGTACGCCAATTTCTAAACAGTCTTAGCTCGAATGCCTAAGGTGCCTTACTCCTATTAGCCTCTTAGAATTGTCATTGTTGCTGGGGGGTGAATCCCACTATATCCATTGATGGATATCTATACTCTATACATACAAATAAATAAAATTGGAGTGTCTATTTGTAATATCAAAATAACACCTTTTCACCAAATGCATATGAAAGTACATACAACACCAATAGCAAAAACGCGATTTAAAAAAAATTGTCTGTCTGTGTGTTTGTTCCGGGTAATCTCCGAAACGGCTGGACCGATTTTGACGGGATTTTCACTGGCAGATAGCTGATGTAATTGGGAGTAACTTAGGCTACTAAAATTTTTGGAAAACAATTAGGGTTCCGCGTAAAAAATAAAAACGCATGAAATCAAAGAGTATCTCCGAAACGGGTGGACCGATTTTGACGGGACTTTCACTGGTAGATAGCTGTTATAAGCAGTAACTTAGGCTACTTTTATTTCAGAAAAACAAAATTTAAAAAATGAAAAAATGGGGGCCGTCGTGCGGGCTCAGAACGCGGGAGCGGGCTTTTTTGTTAAGTTAAATTCCACGCGGACGAAGTCGCGGGCTCAGCTAGTATTTAATATATTGCTGTGGCATTGACATAATACCTATCGTATTGCCATTATTTCCGTTAACGACAGTAAATATTCGCTCGCTGAACTACAAATTACAATGGAAAATTGTGAGACAAGATGCCCGGATGTCCAGATGGTTGTAAATTCTGAGCTGTATTAGCATTGGTGTGGGTGGGTTAGCCTACCTACTTAGCAATAAAGCGCGATGTGAGTTTGCTCTGTCAAAATTCACAGGCGGAATTACATTTAGTCCAGCCAAACCTACACTAACACACAAAAAATCACGTGTTTTCGAAACAGTATGAACCATTTTTTACCCTATGTGTATCAGGTCAAAACCTCGTTTATTTTCTGCACCACCGACTATCACAAATCAAGACTGTTAATATTGGTTTCCTATCAAACTCTCATTTTCTCCCATTGAGTCCAACGGTAAAGTTATTCAGTACGTACATTCAATTTTGAAAAACCAGGAATAATATAAGTTACCACTACAGTATTTATTCCACTTTTGATGCTTCGCATGATACCTATCACTAGATAAGGTACCAACCAACTTACAAAATATCAGGAACCAGGATATACCGCATTTTCTACAGAGAGTAGTTCCGTGGTAAAGGTAAGTTGCCTGCTTAATAATCAGTCAACAATTATAGGTAGGTAATTGTTGACTGATTAATAAGGTTATGATCCTGCATAATATATAGGTTGAAACAGAAAGGGTATACTTTTTTTTCAAACCTTAACTTTGTAATTCTAAAACTAGCAGCTTTGGAGCAAAAGGAACAAAAGGTGTTATAGGGATACAGCTGTTGACAGATTTCATAAGTCTACAAAACCTTTAGTGCCTACTTCAACTGTCCCACAAAGCCGATAGTTTTAATTTTACAAAGTAAAGTTGCAAAAAAAAATAGTATAGGTACCCTTTCTGTTTCACCTAGTATTATTATATTTTCATATATAGTTATACTTTTTGCTACTAACATAACAATGTTAACAAAGACACAAGACAACACAATAGCGTAACACATTAGCAGATGAACAAGCAGTTTATTTAATATTTCATTGCTTATTCTTAACATCAATTAACATGTGACGTTATGGCGCTACGTCCACATCGTTGGGGTTAATAGAAGTGCATTAGCCATCAGCGTGGTACATCATGGCTGGAGTCATCATGGAACTGGTTGCAGCCGGTGTCAGCCGGCCGGGACCGACCAGCACCGACATCGCAGTTGGACCTACTTTTGGTCTTTTGCAAAATGGAACCAACCCACATGCACTACTGTAGGTCAAAATCAACCTTGTGTTAGTGGTTCTGGGTTGATTTCAGTTTGCAAAGTGTGTGTGGGTTGGTTCCATTTTGCAAAAGTAGGTCCAGTTAAGACATCGCCACGAGTGGCCTTTCGACCGCCCCTTTTTGTCTTTATACCCTTAGATGGACTTACTAATTAGTAAAACATATATTATTAAGAAATATTACCTGCACAGTCAGTATATTTTCATAGAATTCGCGGAATGGCCATTCATAGTTTTGAGCAAGAAAATGTTTGGCAGGTATAGATACCTAAGTGGTTAGTAGCATTGTCATAACCTCTACTTTGTGTTTAGTAAATTAAATCTATGGTTGTACCGACTTGATGATATCTCTAATACTAATACTTATTTATAATAAGTAATCAATAAATAATTTCACATGAGTTACAGTGTACCTACCTATTCAATTTGGTACACATTTACTTGTGGTTAGGTTGTGACAAACAAAAACGTAAGCCCGTTTTTTTTTAATAACTTCAAGATAATATCTACAAGTCACATGATGATACCATTCCTAATTAATTTCCAGTCAGCAGCAGTTCCACTCCACTGGTGACTTCATCGTGATGGCATCTTGTGAAATTCACTTTTAATTAATTTGTTTGTAACTCAACTCAATTACCTATTTCTGCCCTTGCATGAATAATTAGCTAGATATCTAAAGTGGATGAAGGATGTTTTGTCGATGCTTGTTATTATTTATTTGTTAATATTAATCAAAAATATAAAAAAACTGTAATAAAATATTTGAAATAAATGAAGTGATGTTCTTTTTAAAATTAAAATGTAATAAAATGAAAACTATCATTTTAGGGGTTATGTACTTAGTTAATTGAAAGGATATCAATCTATAATTAGGTATAGATACTTATGTGTATGTAGATAGGTGTACATAGATAGTAGGGTTTGCTCCCGGGAATTCCCGGTACTGGGTTTTCCTGGGAATTCCCGGTATTCTTCTCATTTTATCTAGTACCGGTACTGGCTAGAATTCCCGGGAATTACGGTACTATGGGGGACTTCAACATTTTTAACTAATATTTTCAAATATTCGCACCATTTCAACTTTCGATGTAACCGACGTAATCACAGGTCATAGCGAATAGAGACTGGGACGTGCAGTTCGGAAATTATCAGTTTTGAAATTAATAAAAAGTTTTGTAAATGCGATTTTGACATGACATATTAGTGTAAGTTTTTTTTCTGCACTCGGTCTCTGACCCTACAGCTTGCGGCACTCAGTGTAAGTTTTAGCCATATCTAATCTTTATCTCTCTTTGTTTTCTTCTTACATTTAATATTGTTTATCTCATGTACTTACCTATTTTTGTTATAAAAGTAATAGTTCAAACCTATATATGGAGGCTTGTAATAAGCAATTTTTGTTAATTTAGTGTAAGTTAAACATAGTTTTTTTATTTGTCTGTAAGCCTTCTACAACAGTAATAAAATAAAATAAATAAATAAAATCTAAAGAAAATACTAAAATAATGTTTTTGGGCTATTTCATAAAAAAACAAGGCAAAACGATGTAGCTTTTGAGAAAAATACTAGGTATCAAAAAACTAGTTTCCAACAGATTCGCTAATGCAAAATGTCGATTTTGACGTGGAGGATACCGAAGAGGACGTACGCCAGTTGGTTCAAATCTAAATGGCTAAAGGAGAAGTAAAACAATCGGAACTTTCCCTTTATCAGATATGTCAGGTCAGGACTGAAAGCCATAGTAGGTTATAAACCTGCTGGTCTATTCTTCAAATTACTAGCTACCTTCTAGTATCTCAAGTTGAGATACTTTTTTAGGTGACCATACCTACACCTACTGTGATTCCATAATTTTAATGTTCCGTTTTCCATGACGGGATTACATTTGAACTTGCCTAAAAACACTACCCTATCTTTTCATGAAACCACTACTTATTGCTAACTTAGGTACATAATCTAAGTGAGACCGTCCACTTGGCTATGCTATGAAGCGCGTCCAACCCCGTTTCGACCAATAGAATCGCTTCATTTCCTGTCAACTTGAGCTAAGCCGAATGAAACTGAGGAAATGAAACGCTCCTATTGGTAGTAGCGGGCGGGCGGGCTCGCTTTACCACGCAGCCAAGTGGACGGTGACCCTTAAGCTCGTTGGCTGGTAGCGTTAACGCAAATTGAATGACAAATTGTACAAACATCGAAGATACTAACTAATTGCCTTATAAATATTTAACATAGATACTAGCGACTATCGACTCTTAGCGAATGTATAAGTACATTGTAAACACGTGGAAATAATTACCTAATTAATATCAGGAATAATATTAAGTAAGTGCCTAAATAGTTCCGCTCAAATAATTCCTCTACCTAAAAAACCCAACCCAAAATTGTTCTCCGAATACCGTCCCATTTCCATACTACCCTTTTTGTCCAAGGTCTTTGAGCGCCTTGTCTACAACCAAATCAGTAAGTTCCTTTCAAATCATAGTCTCCTCAACCCCTTTCAGTCTGGTTTCCGCCCTGGCCATAGCACAGTTACCACACTCGTTAAGATCACTGACGACATTCGCTTCTCCATGGAAGACGGAAAGCTGACTGTACTCACTCTGTTGGACTTCAGTAATGCTTTTAACACTGTTGACTTCGATATCCTGTTAGCCTTACTACGCTCTAATAATATATCGCCAATGGTAGTTAACTGGTTTCGCAGTTATCTGTACGGACGTCGGCAGCGGGTTCGCCTTGATGAGAATTTCTCATCTTGGTGTGATACGTCTGCTGGTGTTCCACAAGGTGGTGTCCTATCCCCTCTCCTTTTTGCAATTTTTATAAACTCCATTTCACAATCTCTCACTTGTTCGTATCATCTTTATGCAGACGACCTTCAAATCTATTCACAGGCTTCACTGGACAGATTGTCAGACTGTGTGAACGACATTAATACCAATCTGATTCGTATCACAGTGTGGAGCGATAATTTTGGCTTGAAAGTTAATCCCACTAAGACACAGGCTGTGATCGTTGGAAGCTCGCGCTTAATGACAAGAATTGATTGGTCTTCACTCCCTCGAATTATTTTTGATGGAGTGTCGATCCCTTACAGTGATTCTGTAAGAAATTTGGGTGTGGTTGTGGATCAGTGCTTGAGCTGGGCTCCTCAGCTACAAGTCACCAGTCGCAAATTATATGCTGCAGCAGCCTCGTTAAAGAGGTTACGCAATTTTCTCCCTACTACCACTAAAACTGCGCTAGCACAATCTTTGTTGCTTCCCATTTCGGACTACGCTGATGTCTGTTATCTTGACCTCCGCCTCCAAAACCTTTGTATTAGATTTATATTTGGGTTGCGTAAATATGATCATGTGTCTCACTTTCGGACTAAGCTTAAATGGCTTCCTATTCGTCTTCGCCGTAACGCTCACATCCTATCCCTTCTGTACACTATACTGTTTAATCCTTCATCCCCACGCTATCTCAAGGAACGCTTTCAATTCCTTCACACCTCAAATCTGTATTCCTTAAGGTCAAGCGAGAACCTCTCTCTTGTTATGCCTTCCCACACCAGTTCCTTCTATGATGGTTCCTTCACTGTCGAAGCAGTCCGCCTCTGGAATTCTTTACCGGTCTCTATCAGAAACGCTCCTTCCTTACACATTTTCAAAGACCAGGTAAATAAATTATTTCTTTCTCCATAATTACAGCTTCATAATGATTTGTTTATTATTTATTTTGTCTGTGTCTAAACTGTTGCGTGCTATTATCTTCATTTAGCCATTATGTAGTAGGTATAAGTATATGTCATATTATTTTCTTGTTTATTTAATGTAATGTATATGTTTATAAGTTAATTTTATGTAAGTACACCTCCGTATTATTTTTCTTTAGATCCTCTCCATCCTAAGGTTGCCTGGTAGAGATCACTTTTAGTGATAAGGCCGCCCATTTTCCACTTTCTGTGTAAATTATTTAATAATTTGTAAAAATTCTGTCTTCTAGTGGTGGACTAATAAAGAGTTATCTAATCTAAATAGGATTAGTGAGCACTTATGTAAGTATTTGGTACCTAGTCCACGTCCATCCATAACTGGCAGATGATTATGCTAAATGTAGCTTATTTTTAGTCACTAACAGAACTGAATTACATAATTGTTTTATCCATGGTTTTACGGTAATTATAAATAAATAAACAAATAAATAACGCCAGACTGACACCCCAACTGTATGGTTCCAAACTAAGCAAAGCTTGTACTATGGGTACCGTACAATGGACTGGGAGCGATCCCAATAACACCCAGACCAAGGCAAATTACGAAAAGGCCATTTCCGAAATTTGCCACGGCGGGAATCGAACCCGCAACCACCATGAGCAGTGCGCCGAGCGGCCTACGTTCGAACCACTGTGCCAAGCGGTCGTCAAATATAATATTATTGACTTGTAGGAATCTAAACCAGATTCTGGTTTAGATTCCTACAAGTCAATTATACCTACGTATTATGTAGGTATATATTCTATCTCTCATGATTATACTTGCTTGCGACACGCAAATAACTTAAGCTCAGATACAGCTATTTAAAGCTAATTAAAATTTCACTTACAAGCTTTTCTATTCACGACGTACTACGTAGACAATAAAATAATTAGATAAGTGGGCACCAACCTACTTATTATACTGAAACAGCTTTTATGTGTTCTCAATAAGGTTCTATTATATATATATATATATATAATTATAATTTAGCTCTTTTTGACGTCCCACTCCTGGGCACGGGCCTCCCCTCAACATGAGGGGGATTCAGGCCGTAATCCACCACGCTGGCCCGTGCTGGTTGGCGGATTTCACATGTCTTTCGAAAATTGGTTAGATCTTCTAAGACATGCAGGTTTCTTCACGATGTTTTCCTTCACCGTAAGCAAGTGATAATCATATAGAAATTATGATTCGCACATAGATTTTGAAAAATCCAGAGGTTCGAGCCGGTGTTTGAACCCAAGACCTGGTGCCCGCAAGACGCGTGCTTTAACCAATCGGCTATCACTGCTAATAAGGTTCTAAGTATTAAAAATTTGCGGGTGAAATTTAAGCACACTACAGCCCGTATGAATAAATCGATCTTAAGTCTGAGCGATCTTGGAATGTTATTCTTATGTCATAGTACCTACCAGTACAAATAGCCCTTTTTTTTTTTTTTGAATTGACTATAATGTTGTTGGCCAGAGTGGCCATAACAACTTCACCCGGACAGAGGGCGAGCGCAAGTGCGCTCCAGCTAGGGGGCAGGGGGGCAGCTAGCTCAAGGGCGCCACAGGGGACACGACCTCGGCTTGGGCCGCTGCCAGGAGAGGTGGCGAGGGTAAATCTACCACCGGATCGGAACGCGAAACCAAAATGGCATGTCATACGCGTACTCAAGATCGCTCTCAGACTCGAGATCAATTTATTAAACGGGCCTAAGAGCAGAGATCGATATTGCATTCCTTATAGCCGTTTCACATTGGTGTATTCCTGTAGGTAAGTACGCTGTTCCCTAAAAATAAACTCTTATAGGTAAGGGGCCATCCATAAATTACGTCACACGTTAAGGGGGAGGGAGGGGGTCGACGAAGTGTGACAAGTAAATTTAAATTTAAAATTGCAAAATATGTGACATCACACTAGGTAGGGGGGGGGTCTCACAAATGTAACACAAATGTAGCTGTGACAAGGACGGGGGAGGAGTCAAAAAATCATGAAATTCGTGTGACGTAATTTATGGATGGCCCCTAAGTAACCATCTGAAAGTTCCGCTGAAGCTTGCGGTCGCTGAAACTGGCAGAAATCTCGTCCTAACTAGAACGAATGATTGCCGTAATTAAAAACCGCCGTTCGTAAGGGCGCATATGGCATCATGCTTATAAAGAGTCGGGCGGAGGTTTCGCGGGCTCTCCTCGACCGGCCGTGCCGCTGGTCGCACGCGTCTTCGCCTTTTACCGGCCACTCGTATCGCGGCCTATCGGTTTCATTAACTCGAGTTTTTGAATTCACATTGCTATTAAAAACAATACATGAATAAGTAAATAAAACTGCAAACTGACAATCTTATCTCTCAGTGGTTTTCTTGTGTTTTGGTGAATTGTGACAATTTTATTTATCTTGTATCTTGTTAAGGAGTTCACTGCAAACATTTTGAGGTAAGGAAAATACTACTGTTATCTGTGGGTATTAAGTTTATTGTTGACTTGTAGATGTATCTGCTCAAGTAGGTGGGTCGGTAACAGCTGTTTCCCTTTAATGGAATATACTTACTCGGTCATGCCAGTATCTAGTTAGTAGGTAGGTAGTAGTGGGTAGATAGTAGGTAGATAGTAGTGTAAAATACAAAAGTCGTAATAGTACATTGTTACACGAGTGGTGAAAGTGACTTATTTTTCCCGAGACGGGGTTTGGCGCCCGAGCGTAGCGAGGGCGCTAATAGTTCGAGGGACAAAATAAGTCTTTCACCCGAGGTAAACACTGTGCTTTTCATTACGAATACAAGGAAAATAAAAATAAAAACAGGAATTGGCTAAAGAAATAATACAAGGAAGCATGAGCAATACTCTACAACTCGAAAAAAAAAAAGATCGGATTGCCGCCTATTTTGTTTTTTTTCGTTGGCCGGCCAACTTCATTATTTAGCCAGTATTTTTAATTTTCATTTTTAAATATTTTGACCAAATCTATGTTATTTTAAAGAAATTGTTGAAACTAAATTATAATTAAGTCATTTAGAAGTATATATTCTTTATTTAATACTCAACTTTATGTTATTTCAATTTTACATCGTGCTGTAATTGAGTGACTGTAGAAAAAGTTTGAACATGGTTCCATAGAAATGGAACTAGTTTTTTTTTATAATTTGACAGCTGTCAGTTGAAAGTGATTCTCCCGGGCCAGAAAAGTATTACTTTCAACCCGCTCCTCAGGCAACTTCAGACCTACTTTCAGTGTATGAGTAATGAAAAATAAATAATAGTTATAATAATAAATATCGCCAGACTGACACACCAACTGTATGGTCCCAAACTAAGCAAAGCTTGTATTACTATGGGTACCGTACAATGGACTGGGAGCGTTCCCAGTGACACCCAGACCAGAGCAAATTACGAAAAGGCCATTTCCGACATTTACCCCAGCGGGAATCGAAATACACAAAGATTGTTTATAAATCCTTGTAGTTTAGGCGTGTAGTGACCTTTTGAGGAAAAATCCTCGTAATACCAACTCACACTCGAAAAACCCGGGTTTTAAAATTTACAATTTGTGAGAAATTGATCAATCACAATTTACATTAGTCACCTAGGTACCTATAGGTATCAAACAAATGTTGCGAAAACCCTAAACAATAGGTACTAATACCTATTTAATTGCACATAGGTAGTATATTTATTTTCTGGATGACGACAGCACTACCTGCCGGTTTCAACTATAGCTACGAACCATCCTGGTGACCCCATAAGTAGGGATAAAAAATCATCGAAATCGGTCGAGCCGTTTAGCAGGAGATTCTTCTCAGATTACTAACACACGCTCATCAGAGTAAAATACCTATAGAAAAAAGTATAAGTATATTATGTACTAGCGGCCCGCCCCGGCTTCGCACGGGTACATTGCGGTTACATTATTCAAGTTTTAGTATAGTGCCCGGCACGTAACTTGGCAAGAAGCGTTAGATGCGCACAAGTCGTTTTTTAGGTCTCGTTGGTGGCCAAGCGGGACGCGGGGTATGAGGTAGCGCCGATCCGAGCGCGCGATTGGTCCATCAGTCGACCCTTGCCTCCCTACATTCTTTTCGCTCCCGATTACACTTGCGTGCACGAAAGTTGTTCCCTTTGTTATTGTTGAGTTATTGTTTTAAATTTAGTTTTTGTCACGAGTTGTTTTTATTGTTCTAATTCCAGCGACGAGAGTGAAGACAGTTTTGTCGAGGATGAGGAGCCAACTCCTTCCACCAGCTCCGGTGGTACTTTTAATTTGATGCCAGGGGTAGCAGTTTTATCAACTGATAGTGACGACGAGAACACTTAAATCTTTGATAATAATATTGTTATTTTTTTTGTTTTAAATGCATAATATATTTTATTTATAACAACTAGTAAACTCACGAATTCCTCTCCTTTCTTAAACTTTCTTCTAAACACAATATAATTATAGCAATAAAAGTGACCACTTTTGTGTTCCACTAAGTGTACGATGCGCGAACTTACCCCCACTACGCCACATCCTTGCCAAGTTACGTGCCGGATACTTTTTTTTTTTTTTGTAAGGATCTCTATTTTTTTTAAAAAAAATTATAGCCTATTTCACCCGGGGATAGTGTAGCTTCCCAACAGTGAAATATTTTTTCAAATCGGTTCAGTAGTTTCGGAGCCTATTCATTACAATCAAACAAACAAAGTTTTCCTCTTTATAATATTAGTATGATAAGTTACATAACTGCAATGCAATGCCAACAATCAATTAAACAATCCGGATTTTACGCTCATTGCGATTCAAACATAAATTCACAATTCTGCCACGTTACTTGAAGATGGTTGGTTATATGAAGGCAATGATCCTTAGTTATTAATTATTGTATTTTCTTTCTGCTCATGGGCTCGGTCGTAAGCACTTAATAAGCGTGAAATTATTAATTTTTGGGTAAGTACTGCCCAAGTTAAAATCAATCAGATTTGCTCGTACCAGTCAAACTTTAATGCGTGACCGGCCACAACACAACATTCCTATAATTTTATTCATAAGCATCAACACACATAGATTATACCGGACGTATCGTTTTCGTTATAACTATAAATAATAGTAGATACTCCTCCAAATAATTCGGCGTCGTTACTCGTATACGCCTCGTCAAACTAAAATGTTGATGAATTTAATGTTCAAACTGTGGATATTTCGCTAACGCCATTCATGAAATTATTTTTGTATAGGTCTAAATTTCCGGTGTGCGTTTGTTCATAATTGGTCTCCTCCTCAACGGCTTGGCCGATTTTGATGTTTTTTTTATATTTATTGTGATCTAGATGCTTCTTAGCTAATAGGAACCTAGTTGGACTCGGCAGGGGATAATAATCGCCGCTAGCGAAGCCGCGGAAAAAAGTTAGTTTATTTACTTAATACATTCTTTAAAGATTAGATACTAGCAATGTGAGTTTACTAGCGCGGTGCTAGAAGCGCCCAGGCGCGGGGCGCAGACCCTGGTGAGGCGCAGAAATGACTACACCAGGGGAGGGACTTCGCAGTTCGTGGAAAGTTTTCGTGCGGAAACTATAGTTGCATCTTTCTTCATTTGTATAAGAAGGATGGAAGCTATCGTTTCCGCACGGAATCTTTCCGTCTACTATGAATACCCCACTTGACCATGTTTTCAAGGGCGCAGTTATAGGACCTCGCAACGAGCGCATAATAGGCACTGCTCAGCTACGTGAAAATTAATCATGAGATTTTCATATTATTCTTATATTTTTACTGACCTTATTATTTAGCATAAATCGATCTCTATTTATGAGCAAGCTCTCAAGCCTGAAAACAGATTTCAAAGATAATAGTCAGCTCATTAGCCGTCGAATTACAAGCATTGCCTAGAACCATTAAAACTAGCATTTATGTTCAACACTTTTTTAAGTTGAAAAGACAACATTGTAGTCATACAGAAAATAAAATCTACTTTAGCGAAGCTGCGGGAGCTAATAAAGCTAATAAATATAAATAAATAAATATCGCCAGACTGACACACCAACTGTATGGTCTCAAACTAAGCAACGCTTGTACTATGGTTACCGTGCACTGGACTGGGGGCGATCCCAGTGACATCCAGACCAAGGAAAATTACGAAAAGACCATTTCCGAAATTTACCCCAGCGGGAATCGAGCCCGCAACCACCGTGTGCAGTGAGCCGAGCGGCCTACGCTCGGCTGTAATATAATAATACAATTTTTTTTGCAACTTTACTTTGTAAATCTAAAACTGTCGGCTTTGTGGGACAGTTGAAGTACTAAAGGTTTTGTAGACTTGTGAAATCTGTCAACAGCTGTATTCCTATAACCCTTTTGTTTTTTAAGTTTTCTCCAACGCTGATACTATTATAGCTACAAAGTTAAGTTTTGAAAAACAAGTACTCGTATACCCTTTCTGTTTCGACCTGTATATTATAAATTGAGCCAATTAAATATTCTGTGTTAGTTACCTTGGAACTTCAAATTATCGGCATGTAGTTGCGTCGTTATCACATTAAGTTAATTGACGTGTGAAGGGGCGCGTTGTTAACAGGAGTTGTTTGGTGACAATTATCGCTCTGTAACAAGTTCGTAGGATTTAATTGGTTACCTATAGGTAAGTACCTACCAGTGGCTATTAGGTGGGTTATGTAACTACGCGTTTGATGTGCCGATAAGGACGCAATGTTTGTAGATAAGAAGATAGTAGGTAAGTATAAGTATTAAGTATCTCAAATGCACTTCATTCATTACCATGGATCACGTTTATACATTTTATAAGTACTTTACTTGCTTCCGGCCGGGCGGCCGCGGCTTCGCTAGCGATGATATTATTTTTGGATGGGATAACTATAGCTAAGAACCATTAAAACCGCCATGGTCGAACCCTATAAACAAAAAAAGTTAACATCGGTCAAGCTGTGTAGGAAGAGAAGTATTACGAACATATCTACCTGCGTACACTGGAATGTATACATCTATACAAATAAATAAAATTGGAGTGTCTGTTTGTAATATCAAAATAACACCTTTTCACTAAATGCATATGAAAGTACATACAACAATAACAAAACGCGATTTAAAAATGTTTTGTCTGTCTGTTTGTGTGTTTGTTCTGGGTAATCTCCGAAACGGCTGGACCGATTTTGACGGGACTTTCCCTGGCAGATAGCTGATGTTTTAAGGAGTAACTTAGGCTACTTTAATTTTAGAAAAACAATTAGGGTTACGCGTAAAAAATAAAAACACATTAAATCAAAGAGTATCTCCGAAAGGGGTGGATCGATTTTGACGGGACTTTAACTGGTAGATAGCTGATGTTATAAGCAGTAACTTAGGCTACTTTTATTGTAGAAAAACAAAATTAAAAAAACGGGTCCTGTCGCGCGGGCTCAGAACGCGGGAGCGGGCTTTTTTGTTAAAATTCCACGCGGACGAAGTCGCAGGCTCAGCTAGTTTTATAATATAAAAGATAGGTAAGAATCTTCTTACTTATTTTGTACTTAGAAGGAAGTAGTTAACTGATGTTATTTTAAATGTATCAACAGTATTGCCTTACTTTTGTGTACAGGTTTCCATTGGAAATGTTTTTACTTCATTGTATTTAAATATTATCCGTAATAAATCTTGGCGTAGATAATAAAAAAATATAAGGTCGAAACAGTATATACTTATTGCTTACATTGGATTAAATACGAGGGCGGGATGATAAGTAACTAGCCTAATAAGAAAACACTTAACTTTCCGTGATAAAATTCATTTTATTTTTCGACATAGTCACCGTGAACCTCTACGCACTTATTCCATCTTCGTTCTAAATCAGTAATGCCTTCCATAAAATGATTTCTTTCGAGGCCTGCAAAATACTCCTCTACAGCGGCTATGACTTCATCATTTGTGGCAAATTTCTGTCCGCCCAAAAAAGTTTTGAGCTTAGGGAATAAGTGGAAGTCTCGTGGCGCTAGATCAGGCGAATCATGTGGGTGGGGCAGCAAATCATACTTCAATTAGTTGATTTTTTCCATGGCTTTTTTGAACGTGCGTAAGCAATCGCGGCACCCAACAGGCTGATAACTTTTTCATATTTAATTCCTCACTTAGGATATGATGTACCCGTTCTTTTGAGATACCTGTAGTGTCAGCTATTTCAGATAACTTCAATCGTCGATCTGCTAAAACGATATCATGTACATTCACGACCATTTCTGGAGTCGTGACGCTTTTTGGACGCCCGGGGCGGGCTTCATCTTGGACACATGTACGACCGCGTTTAAACTCAGCTACCCAGTTTTTTACTGTGACATAAGAAGGAGCACATTCACCTTAAACATTACTCGTCATAGATATATTTAACCTTCATGCCCTTCATATGAAGAAACTTTATCACCGCTTTTTAATTAATTTTATCCAGTTTGAAAACAGTTGACGAAATATATTTTCAAATGACAAAAAGTCAATAAAATTTTCATGCCACTAAATTCAAATTTAGAACACAGGTGGCCATAGATACGAATTTAAAAATGACATATATATTTTTTAATTATAACTTTTTAAATAGCAGAGGCTAGTTACTTATCATCCCACCCTCGTAGCTAATTATTTAATATGCTATGTATAGGTCCCAGAATACGATTTTAAGATAGATGGCATTATATCCACATGCAGGTTCATATACAGAAAAATGTTGAGATAACACGCGATAATATGTAACTAGGTGTACCTACGCTTAATCTTTATTGCAACATAAATAGGTATCTATCTGTGAAAGATGGAAGATTGTGAGAAAATAGGTATAAACACTAGGTTAAAATTAAAAATGATGTTGTAATATTTGCTAATCTGTTTATCTTAACCAACGTAATAAGGATCATAATTTCTATATTACCTATCACTTGCTTACGGTGAAGGAAAACATCGTGAGGAAACCTGTGCATGTCTTAGAAAATGACACCAATTTTCGAAAGACATGTGAAATCCGCCAAACGCACTTGGCCAGCGTGGCGTGGATTACGGCCTGAATCCCCCTCGTAGTGAGGGTAGGCCCGTGCCCAGGAGTGGGAGGTCAAAAGGGCTAAATTATTATTCTTATATTATATTAACGGAATAAGATTTTTATACCGTCTCGCCATAAGGTGCGAAGCTGCGAACTACCAACATCACTAACCGATACTAGCCTACACGCACGTAATTGTCGGTACTGAAAATGCCGTTGATTCATTAAATGTATTGTATTGTCGGTATGACGTCTATTGTTTCTGATGGCGTGGTTGCCTTGGACGAATGTCATTACCAAATAAGTAACTGAACCGCGGCCAACGAGGAACGATACGAAATTATAATATATAATATATATATTAATAAGTAATGTTCGAGTCCAAGTCGGGCACTCACTGCCGGGCGCACAAGCATTCGGGCCGCCATTTTATAAGTTCGTGGTTCATTCTGTGTCGGAAATACCGCAATGTAAATTATTAAATTTATATTAAAATAAATGAAGGCGTTAACGTTAAAACAACCAATTTAATTAAATAGGTACTATATTTATTTTCGTATCGCTTCTCGTTGGCCTTGGTAAATCGGCGATGGCAGACTTTAGTTGAACCAAGAGTAAAACAAATCACATTGTAAAACATCTGAAGAAAATTTATTGAAGATTCGTTGTTCTATGCGTGGTTCGGCTCAAGTCTGTCACCACCATTAGTGACATACCTATCTAGGTACACAGAGAATTCACTCATCACATGCGGATGTCACTGAATGGCTTGTCAATGTCACTATAGATAACATTTTCTTTTTCGCAATTATTGTGAAATGGTTAGAATATAACATAATGTGGTTAGAGATATATTGAAATAGGTAGCATAATTAGTATGACTATTATTGATTTTGTATCCACATAAGTACCTACTTAGTATTTTTTCCAAAAAAAATGTGAATAGGATTCAATTCAAATCAATTATTTTGGTTATGCCTACAAGTTTTTTTCCATATTTTTATGTATTAATAAGTCTTATTAAACATACTAAAATGAATAGAATAGGTAGGTTAGGACCTACTAGGTATTTATTATAATCTCAGAACTACGAACGACAAAAATATCTATTGCCATTATTTTTGGTAAAATTTTCGCTCACTTATCTATGATGAAAGCAATAAAACGCGCTCGTTTAAAATAAAATAAAAATGATATTCGCAATGTGTAACCAAGTAATACAATATTAAACAGTTAAGTGCCAACATGACACAATAGCTGATGGGATCCGGCAGCTAACGTTAAAATCTGATATGGTGGAAACCGAGGTCCTTCCGTCATTACCGCAGATGCGGACACGTCCGGTCATTATATTCTAGGTATAAATGTCGCAGTGAGATTGTAGAAATGGAGATTTGGTGAAATCCCTAAGCCGTGATAAATTCGCGGAAGATGTTAAACAAAACAACTCTATGTGGGGTGATTTCCATAAATAAAGTAGGCAAGTGCTTTGATAAAAATTAACTGTTTTAGTGATAACCTTACCCAATAACAACTTAGGTTCTAGAAAATAATCGTCTAGTCTCTAGATAATAATAGGCCAACCAAATAAGTACTTATCTGAGAATCAGTCAAGATAAGTAATTAACCTATTTCTTATTGAGGTAAGTAATTAATATTTTAGGGCACCGATTATATATTTTTAGGCGTGAGACCTATCATAATTTTCCGTCAAAAATACCTATTTGTAGGTGTAGGTTCTATATTGGTACTAAATAAAGCTAATTATGAATAACAAGAACAGAAACGCTTTAAAAAATAAAATAAAAAAAATATATTTATAGAAATCTGGAAATTTTTCGATTACCTACTTAAATGTTAGTTCCTGGACCTATAAAGAAGTTTTTTTTGGTTTTTAAGTCTGGGTGTGTCCGTGATATAAATTGATTCTGGCACACATTGGGGAATTTCTTTTGTTCAAATATGTTCTGGCTTGAACAAAGGTCACGCCTGGCCCGCCGCGTGTTTGCCGGCGAAGCTGCCTAATGTTTGACTTTTAATTATCGTATTTCCTATATTGTCTAAAATTATGAGATACATGAGGTAATGCCTAATTCACACACCATAAATGTATTTGTTAGTAAGGCTGCAAGTATGCAACAATTACTTACCTACAAAATTGAATTGGACATCACATTGTAGAATTTCAAAATACCTGTTACGTCCTTTCGTGAAACAAGTACTTACTAGTAAGTAGTATTTACCTGTACATACATACCTAACTAATTATTGACTCTAAAATGTCACGTAGCTTTGTGCGTACCTACCTACGTAATTTAGTAAAACGAGTCGTATTAAATTTACTAACAAAACGACATCTAAGCTACGACTTTGTACTTACCTACTTTTAATGTCTTAAGTTTAAGTTTTGTCTTAAGTTAAGAAAAATACTACCTACATACAAATACTAGTAAAAATACTATCTACGTAGTTATATGCTAATCAAGTTAATTGGTCGTCAATTGTATTATGTATATTAAATTGAGAGGCTAAGCTGTTTGAGCGATGCGTCACCGTCGCGCGTCGTCGGGGCGTGCTTCCCCGCATCGCAGACAGAACCGGTGCGAACCGCCCGCGAAAGCCTTCGTACGACGACGGAATGTTTGCGTGAAAAAATATGTATGATAAGCTCGGAGCACGCGTTTTTAAAAGTGTTAAATTATTATTTTTGCTACTCCAAGACAGAATAGAACATATAAAAAAAGAGAAAATCTGTTATAAAAATGCAGATTTTTTTTAACATTATTTATGAAAATATCGACGGAAAATTCCAACTCTGGGGGGTTCAGAATCATGAGTTGAATCCATGGTAGGTACTTACTTATCAGTTTTCGTTATACTATGCCCTTTACACCCTATTTATTAAGTAACTTATAGTTGCATCTCCAACAGTAAATACCATTATCCCTTTTGGAACACGGGCGCAATGATAATGGTAGTCATAATAAATAATAAGATAAGAAAGTTAAATGCCTACTCAATTTTAACGAAGTTTCATACAGCGTTTGATAAGCAATAAGTGTGACTTTCCAGGAAGTGCGCTCTTGACGGCTTACGCATATGAGCACCTCAGTAGATATCTTCCTTGATAGGAAATGGTTGCTTAAGTAGGTACTTTGAATATCATACGTAGGTATATATATGCACCTACGTAAGTACGTAGCAACAGGTAGAATAACCCACATTAATAGCACTAACTTGCTACTTAATTACAATTTTGATCATTAAAATATTAAGATTTATTTTAGAAAATTATGGCAGTAAATTAATGATATTTACTTATCCTACTTACTTACTTTAAGCAAAAAATAATGGTCGCACAAAATAATTGAAGTCTTTGCTGCAATTACAAAACTTATTTTAGTAAAAAATAACAATTACAATTTATTGTGAAAAGAGAGACAATTAGACTCTGACTTGTTTTTATAATGATTGGTATTTTTTAAGTATTAGAATTTCGGTTAAAATACTTAAAATTAACCTAAACTGTTTGTGCGATACTCATCCCAACCTCAAGTATGATGATTTCACACTTTTGAAACACCCTGCTGGTATACCTATTTAGGCATAGAGAAAAAATTCTAGGTTATGTAGGTACATATAGTGGTTATTTATATTTTTTTGTACCTACCTACATCTTATAAAGTCAAAGGCAAATCGTTTATTTTGTTTAGGCCTACGGTTACACTTACAAATTGTCATGTTAACATATTTTTCTTAAGTCTACAACCGGACCGGAACTTGTAATTACTTATACTTACATTATGTTTTGTTTTGTTACAGATATTGGTTGAAGAAAATTATGTGGCTGAGCTATATAACGACCCAAAACTTCCAAATAACAATAAAACTACGCGAAGTAGTTTCTTACAAAACTAGTTTCCGGTAGTACACCGACCTTCTGCTGACATGGAAGAAAACAGGTAGATAAGTACCTAAGATATAAATAATAAATATAATATCTTAGATTGACTTCGCCCTTTATGACCCGTTTTAGTAAATCGGTCTCAGTTCTGAGAGCGATCTTCAGTAGTACTACATAATAATGAAATTTCCAAGATCGCTCTGATATCGATTTATTAATATGGTTTAATAGTTTAATAGCCACGAGTCGTAGTCAAACATTTTGTTATACTAAGCAAAAACGCAAACAGCGATGAGAAAAATTTCAATAACGTAACTGGATTGATCCTACCTATTTGGTATTAGGTACTTTTGCTGGCTTCATTTTCTACGCGCTCCGTTTAAGGGCCTGTGCACACCACGTTTTTTCTATAGAGCAGTTTGTTGTCGTCTGTATCGATACACATGCGCGTTAGAATCGCGTCTGTATCGTTACAAACGCGCGTCGACGGCGCGCTTTTATCCTACAGAACAGTTTGTTGTCGTCTGTATCGCTACAAACGCGCGTCGACAGCACGTTTATAAAACGTGGATAGGTGTGCAAAGATCTACAGGCTGCGTCTGACTCGCGTGTGTATCTCGTCTGTAACGTTACAAACGCGCGTCGACGGCGCGTTTAAAAACGTGGTGTGCTTAGGCCCTAAGAACTAACATGAATCTTTTGTCAGGTTCACTGTCTCCACGGTGGAGGGGGAATCTAAAAAGAATGGCATCCACATGGGAGCCGCCATCCTCACGCGACCCCTGCGGTCCTCGGCAGAGACCGTGGAGCGAGGGGTGGCAGTCGTCTCCCCCAACTCACAATCGGACACTTGGCTGCACGACGCCGGATGGCGGCGGAAGAAGTCGCTCGCGCAGCTCACCAGGGAAGCTCTGCCGAGGCTTGACAACTACAGAAACTCGAAGAGGGCCTTGAAACGGCCGAGTCTTGGAGAGCTGCATGGCGACCATTTGATCACAGAAGAGGTGAGTTACTCATAATAGGGATAAGATTTATTATCGTATGAAAGAAAAGGGAAGGTGGATACATCAATTTACGGTTTTTAACTAAGTATGTCGACTTTCTCGCCGGTTACGACTGATAGCGGACATTGGTTATTGACCAATAAGAAGTACCCACAAAAGATCCGGTGACACCGGTTCTGGAACAAACGGTGTTCCATCCTAGCAAGTAGAACTTTAATTTTGTAATTATGATTATTGTCTAATTATATCCGAATTAAAATAATAGTAGGTAGGTAGGTATCACATCCTCATCATCATCATTATTTAGGTAAGTATATTATAACTCACAATTAAAACGTCGTTAGGTGACATTAGCGTTTTCGGATAACATCATACTTTACAAATCAGCAACCGCTTGGCGTAGTGGTTCGAGTGTAGACTTACTGCGCTCAATGCACCGAGCGGTTGCTTGCGGCTTCGATGCCCGTCGAGGCAAATTTCGGAAATAGGCTTTTTATAACTTATCCTGGTCTCTGAGTTGTCTTCAGGTGTCTCTGGGATCGCCCCCAGTTCAATATATGGTACCCAGTCCAGTCTTCTTCTTATCATATGATATAGTAAGTAGTGAAATTTACGATCGACCAATCACAATGGCGCTGTTTCTTTCAACGTGGTTGGATAATAACACTTCAGCGTTGTTCATTTTGAAACTGCTTAATTTAGGTATATTCAATTTAGTGTTTCCACCTATGCGTTTAGCTCCTGGTAAGGTACTGGTAGTCTAATGTATTTTTAGAATGCAATTAGGTTTCATCATAAATTTATTGATCAATATTGAAAATTTAAATGGTACCTATCACCTATCCCATACGCAGTAAAATAATAATAAAAATAGGTTAACTATTTAACAAAAATGGAGTTCCTTTCTTTTCTAGATAAGACGGACTGGTAAAGTTTCTCTGTTTGGTTATTTACTTAGTTTAAATAAGTTATAATCATCCATAGAAGAGTATACTCACTTATTAGTACGTTTATATTTTATAATACATCAATATTTATAGGTGGACTACACATCTAGTTAGTTAACTCAAGCTTCGTGAGAATTACAAATTATTTATGCACTTTATTTTGTTTGTCGTTCCATTATTATTTATTTACATTGTATTTGCAAGGTACCGTTAATAAATGTGGATTTATTCCGCATACAATTCTACATGAGAACAGATTTAATATGTAAACTACCATGTCGTTTCACGAAACAATACCTATAGGTATTGTTTGTTGACAACTATCACTGTCTTGCAAATATCATCCAGTTGACGTAGTAGTATTATAATTTATAACTTACTAGCTGAGCCCGCGACTTCGTCCGCGTGGAATTTAACTTAACAAAAAAGCCCGATCCCGCGTTCTGAGCCCGCACGACAGGACCCTTTTTTTCATTTTTTTTCTAAAATAAATGTAGCCTAAGTTACTGCTTATAACATCAGCTATCTACCAGTGAAAGTCCCGTCAAAATAGGTCCACCCGTTTCGGAGATACTCTTTGATTTCATGTGTTTTTATTTTTATCGCGGCATCCTAATTGTTTTTCTAAAATTAAAGTAGCAAGTTACTCCCTATAACATGAGCTATCTGCCAGTGAAAGTCCCGTCAAAATCGGTCCAGCCGTTTCGGAGATTACCCGGAACAAACACACACACAGACAGACAGACAGACAGACAGACAGACAGACAAAATTTTTTTAAATAGCGTTTTTGCTATAGGTGTCATATGTACTTTCATATGCATTTAGTGAAAATGTGTTATTTTGATATTACAAACAGACACTCCAATTTTATTTGTTTGTATAGAAGATAACATCTACTACCCTTTGTAATTATTAACCAAACAAGCAACGGCGATTTAAAAAAAATCACAAAGAAATATAACTAAATGTAAAATGTAGAAAGTCGCGTTCCGATTCGTTTGTAGATATAAGAACAAAAAAATTGACAATATGTAAGTGCCCCCGTAGGCCTAAACAAAATAAACGATTTGAATATGAATTAAGGGAAAAAAAACATTTCTCTTTTTTTGTATAAACAATAATAAGCATACTAGCCTAATTAATTGTAACTATATTATGTGAAAAGATTAAAGCAACGAGCTACCTAGTCCCGCAACAACAATGCGTTGATTCGACACCGTCTGGAAACAATCGTGGGCACATCTATACATACAAATAAATAAAATTGGAGTGTCTGTTTGTAATATCAAAATAACACCTTTTCACTAAATGCATATCAAAGTACATACGACACCTATAACAAAAACGCGATTAAAATTTTTTTTGTCTGTCTGTCCGTCTGTCTGTCTGTCTGTCTGTCTGTCTGTCTGTCTGTCTGTGTGTTTGTTCCGGGTAATCTCCGAAACGGCTGGACCGATTTTGACGGGACTTTCACTGGTAGCTAGCTGATGTTATAAGCAGTAGCTTAGGCTACTTTTATTTTAGAAAAACAAAATTTAAGAAAATGGGTCCTGTCGCGCGGGTTCCGAACGCGGGAGCGGGCTTTTTTGTTAAGTTAAATTCCACGCGGACGAAGTCGCGGGCTCAGCTAGTTATGGAATAAATCAAAAGAGTAGGTATGGTACAGACAGTGCCAGATTAACCACAGTAGCAAGAGTAGCAATTGCTACGGGCCCCGCGCGAAAGGGGGCCCCGCATATTTAAACCCACTCATCTCTGCCTGAGCGTAATTTTTTGAGCGAAACATATTAAGATGTGGTATATTGAATTTACTTGATGTCACAAAAACGTGTAACGTTACAACTTTTCCTACTAAGACAATCCATGTCATCCATGACTACGGGCCCCGCGCTTTCCTACGGGCCCCGCGCTTGCTTAATCTGGCACTGGGTACAGATACAAACAGCCGGTGTCCATCACCTCGACAATCATTGCCGCCAGTCACTCGTCTATCTGATGATGTACATTATAACCATTTGCAACGCATTTGCAAGATAATAAGCGTAATAAAACACCGTGTGAATGCAATTCGTTTCACCTGTTATATTTTGACGTAATTGTTAGGGTGTAACAATTGGACATCGTTATTTTGAAGGTTGCCTTAGGTAGGGTCAGTTTTTTATGTAAATAAATGATTTAATATTAGAAAAGTACAGCAAAATTTTATAAATTAAATTTAAGTGAGTAGTAAATAGACTGATTGCATAAGTGTTACACTGATGATAATTCCTCATGTTTAAACTAAGAGGTAATTTGGATAATTAAACCGTTGAAACTAAGTAGATCCAAAGTATGTTCCTACATACATTTTGTGTCTTTTTGTTTTAGGACGAGAAAGAACAACACATCAGAGACACCAAATCACCAACGCCGGCCGCTGGCTTCAAATTAGGATGGATACAAGTAAGGGAATCAATAACAATCATTGGAGATGAGTTAAGGCGTCAATAGCCTAGTGGTTAGAGGGGCCGCGGTCGTAGCTGAGAGTTACTGGGTTCGATCCCCATCCTGGCCATTAAACTATTGACGTGAGCCCACTCCTAACACAAGCATTAGCTTAGCTGGTGGGGCTAACGGGAATACTAGTAATGTGACAAACTCACAGTAATGTTTTATATAAAAAAGGTTATTATCCCTCTTCCCCGTGTTGTAATAAGGTCTATTTCAGGGTGTTCTAATACCATGTCTGCTGAATATCTGGGGCGTGATGCTGTTCCTGCGCATATCGTGGGTGGTGTCGCAAGCGGGCATCGGCCAGTCTCTGATCATCATCCTGATATCAGCCGTCGTGTGCATCATCACCACCCTCTCATTGAGCGCTATATGCACCAATGGAGAAGTGAAAGGAGGTAGGTTGAAAACTGTCGCCGGAGAAACAGAGTTTTCAAGATACTTAGCTACAATCAGTCGCTGAACATTCTCAGTTTTTAACCCCCGACAAAAAAGAGGGGTGTTATAAGTTTAACATGTGTATTTGTGTATCTGTGTGTCTGTCTGTGGCATCGTAGCGCCCAAGCGGATGTACCGATTTCAATTTAGTTTTTTTTGTTAGATAGGTATTCTGATCGAGAGTGTTCTTAGCTATGTTTAATGAAAATCGGTTCAGCCGTTTGAAAATTATCAGCTCTATTGTAGTTTAAAAAGTCGTCGCAGGGGGGGTTTTCTAAATTTTCAATTTTAATTCAAAACGCTTTCACGCGTTTTTTTGCATCGAATTAAATACCTACTGTTCTATATCTAAATAATATTTAAATACATTACTCAGGCAGTCTGTCCTAGATATTGATCTCAATACGAATACCTGCAGACTGTCTAGATATGCTTGTACGATGTGAAAATGATTTCAGTTGTCGCCCCAAGCTTGACCAATGAATGAATAAATTAAACGCGGCCTTGCGTGAGGCCCGTTAACTAGGATTCGGATCGCTATTCAATAATGGAATAAAACCTTCTGACCGTATTACCTACTTAGTTAAAGATTCAAAATGTTGTATTGTAGTAGGTAGTAGTTCTAGTAGTGTATGCAAGGATTTATATTCTGGATATCTTAAGTTAGCTAGCAACTCGCTTGTTAGCTTCAGCATGGGCATCACCAAGGAGGGGCAAGGGGACGGCCGTCTGCCCCCCAAGAGGTTATAACAAAGTAATTGAGAAATTCACAAGAAACCAGAGATGTTTTTTTTATTAAACTATTTATGTACTTACATCCTTATCCAACATTTACGTTGCATAGGTACTTATTTATTTATCTATCTGCGATTCATATCAATTTCGAAACAATTATATTCAATTCACATCGTCAATCATCGAGCCCCCTGTGGCGATTGGCTGGCGACGGACGGTGCCACATTGTAAGTTCCTCGGACAACGATATGCTATACATACTGAGGTAGGGCATCGTAACGAAAACCGATACCATGGATTCAATTTATGATTCTGGACCCCCATTGGGATTTTTCCGAATATTTGGATTTTTCTTTTTTCCGTCGATATTTTCATGAATTATTCTAAATTACAGAAATGATGAAAATAATACCATAATTCATGAAGATATTGACGGCAAATTCCAACTCTGGGGGGTCCAGAATCATGAGTTGAATCCATGGTATCAGTTTCGTTATGATGGCCCTTACACCCTGTACGAGTACATACAATATAGTTATTAAGTACCTATTTTACGTAGATGCTAGCGAATAGCGAGTTCGTAGTGACCGTAAAATTAGTAGCAGAGGTACCTACCGAGGCTAATGGCCTCACGTGACCGGTTTTGCTCATTCGAGAGTTGCTTACAGATTTGAAAATTACTATAATACTACCAACTTAGCTAATTTCAATTGATATTATTTATCATGTCATTTTTTTTATATTTTTCTTTGTAACTACCAAAGTTCATTGCAGGTGGTATCTACTACATCATATCAAGATCCCTGGGTCCTGAATTCGGCGCGTCCGTGGGCATCATCTTCGCATTCGCGAACGCGGTCGCAGCTAGCATGAACACCATCGGCTTCTGCGACTCCCTCAAAGACCTGTTGCGTGAAACTAACGTCACTCTCTTTATCGACGCCGAAAACTTCACGCGGATCGTGGGCACGATAGCGCTCATCGTCATGTGTGTTATTTGTGCCGTCGGTATGGACTGGGAGAGCAAAGCGCAGGTTAGTTGTGTTGTACTGTAGTGATGTAACGAATATTCGCATTCGCATTCGCATTAGCGAATGTTGGAGACAAATATTCGCATTTTCAAAAATCCAACACTCGTTACATCACTATTGTGTTCAGAACAATATTGATGGTGGTAGAGTCAAGGTTTAGCCAATTGTCTGCAACTCTATATGGGTTGGCTCGACCGGGCCAGTATCTCCTTCTCATAACATATCGGTGTAAAGTAGCTGAGTTTTGTACAATATCAAATTGGGAAATTCTGTAAGTGGGCTTGATAATTTTGCTCTGTTCTTGTATCATTATCATGTTTCTAAGATTCCCTATGAACGAGCTCTCAGCTATGAGACACAAACCCCAATTGACCTCACTCGCAGTAAACAAGCAGTCCTACAGCCTTCAACTCGCAATCGATACGTGTTTGCGGCGACCTCTGTCGGGAAATTCGATGAAATTTGGGAAGCAACAGGCTTTATTTGATTACCCCGCTAATGGATGGTAATGTAATGACATTATCATAGTTTATTATCATGGAAATAGATGAACGAGGAACCACGCAATATGTCAAGGACATAACCTCTAATAAAAAGCCGTTATCTGTCTGTTTGTTCACATCTTCTAAACTTCACAACGGTTTGCAATATCGTTAAAGGAGTTTCTTCCGGAAGTTTACGGAAGAATTAAACGTATAAAAAGTAGAAAAAATCTGTGCAAAGCCAGGCTACTTAAAATCAGGTAATTCGTACGCTTGTTTGACATCTTTGTCATATAAAAAAATACTAGTACCTAACCAACAACAGTTTGGGTTTGTTGAACAGAAATAAAATTATGGTAAAACGCTCGTTTCAATAAAAAACATTATTAAAAAAATATTTATATAATGTAGTGTGGTTGTATTTACTTCCTGTGCAAATTGTATAATGGATTGTCGTTTACTTCCTGTGCAAATTGAAACAAACGACTTGGGAACTGGGTCGTAAGTAGATTGAATATACCAGAATATGTAAGAGATACAGATCAATATTCAAAAAATATTTAGGTGGAGACGAATAAACCAGGTAAATAGCCTAATACTAAAAGGTTGGGTTATTTAATCACATTTTTCTATGAGTAGTCTTAATAGTAGTTTAATGACAGTTTCTACTTTTCCAACAAACCTACACAATAATTACAAGTCGAGGTCACACGGCATCATATGATCATATCTAGATCAACTTAATTGGATTAACAGGAATAGTAAAAGCTTCGCCTGTAATAGTAAACATGGCACGCCGCGAGTTCCAGCTAAAAGTCGTTAATCATATCCCTCAGACACGAGTAAGCTATTTGTCTGATTAGCTATTATAAATTTTCTTTCTTTTTATGAAGGCACATATAGGCCTACTCATATGCATATGCCTAGTGAAGACAGAAGAACAGACATTCTTTGAATATTTCACTAAACTTTTGTGTTGCAGCCTTATTAAATTACTAGCTGTGCCCGCGACTTCGTCCGCGTGGAATTTAATTGACAAAGTTTCATACAAACTCTCTCTCATCCCCTATTTTATCCCCTTGGGGGTAGAATTAATCAAAATCCTTTCTTAGCGGATGCCTACGTCATAACATCTACCTGCATGCCATATTTCAGCCCGATGATTGATTTGTCTATTGATTGTGGTACTACCCTGGTAGAGCCAATCCGGATACGAGCTATAGTCAAATGGCTAGAGCTTGGCTTTATCATAAGAACTTACATTTTTTGAAGCAAAAACGTAATAAGACCAATTAAAGTAAAGTTTATTATTCATTGGCACACAGAATTTCTTGATCGCAATCATCGTCGGAGCCATGGTGGATTTTGTGGTGGGAGCGATAATGGGGCCTAAAGGTCCTGATGAAATCGCAAAAGGCTTCGTTGGACTAAGCTGTAAGTATATTATGATGACTAACGGGGAAACATAAAGTAAATACTCGTAGGTATTTTACAGGTTTACCTGTAAACTTATGATGTCATAAGACCCGCTGACGGAGGAAATCTATCATATTACCGCAATCACCTCAAAATGGCCTTGTCAATCCTTGCCTATTAATATTATAAATGCGAAAGTAACTTTGTCTGTCTGTCTGTCGCGCTTTCATGCCAAAACTACTAAACCTGTGAAAGGACATAGGGTACTTTTTAATGCGATATAGGTGTTGTAAGGGGTTGAAAGGGGGGGGATGAAAAGTAGTATGGAAGTATCGTCATTTTTAGAGCTAGAATCTTGAAACTTATTTTTTAGGTTGTTGATTCGATATAATTAAATACTTATGACATTCAAAGTTTGTAAAAGTTTTACCCTCAAGGGTGTGGCACTATTCCACGCGGACGAAGTCGCGGGCACAGCTAGTATACTGTAAACGCAGTTATTTATACAGCATATTCTCATCTCTTTCTGTTTCCAGCGGCAACATTTGCTGAGAACTTCAAACCTGACTACAGGTACAGTGAGGGTCTGCACCAAGACTTCTTCAGCGTATTCGCAATTTTCTTCCCATCTGTTACTGGCATCCAAGCGGGGGCTAACATTTCAGGTGACCTTAAGGTAAGACACCGATAATTTCCATTCATCAACCGACTTCAAAAAGGAGGTGGTTCTCAATTCGTGTGTATTTTTTTTTTATGTTTGTTAGTTTACTGTCTTACCCGCACTAGGTCGTGGTCTTGGATTATGGCCTTAAACCAGGGTTCGAAAAAATCCGATTTTTATAATAAATATCAAAAATCCGATTTTTTTATATATATCCGATATATATCGGATATTTATCCAGGCTAAGAAAAAGAAGCGAATTTCATTCTGTAAGGGGATTAAACACTTAAAAATGTGAAAGGAATTTGTAAAATAATATAAGTGTCAAATTACCACATATTTTACACATGTTTTATTTAAAAAAACTTAAAAAAGTAACAAAAGAATTAGTGTTTATTTGAGAAATATTTTTTAATGAACTCTGAAAAAAACAAGTAGGTACCTATTATTATAATAATCTACATTTGTTTTTGATATTGGGATTACCTTGAAAGTGAAAATTATTAACGCTAGGAGCACCAGCGAACACCTATTTTTTAATACCTCGTAAAATAAACCTTATATGATAAGAAATTAAGGTTTGTATTTCAATAAAAAGCTAGCCGTACTGGTAAGTTAAAGGGGATTTCCCCAATTTTAAATGAGGTTGCTTGCCATTTTGGGAAACAATCAAAATTATTCTGAATTGTAGTTTTTCGCTACGTGTTGCCAGGATAAACATTAATCTTCAAATTTTTTAGTTCAGAAGACAGGAAAAAATCAATTGATATATATCAAGATAAAAATCAATTGATATATATCAGCTGATATATATCGGCGAACCCTGCCTTAAACCCCCCTCCTATTGAGGGGAAGCCCGTGCCTAGGAGTGGGACGTTAAAACCGCTAAATTGTTATTATTTATTACTGTCCGGTTTCCAAATACGTCTATTATCTGTCAAAAAGTAGGTAAAGAAAAACAGTCTCGTCTTCATCGTGTTAATGACGAACTATTCACACCCATTTGTGGAAATTCTTATATTTTTTAATTAATGTTTTTTTTGTTTGTTGTGTATGTTGTTTAACGACATCGATAATAAATAATTATAATTAGATAATTAAGTTATTAACAAAGACAAAAATATATTAAAATTAACCCTGTCCGCGTGGGATAGTGCCAAATCATGGCTGTTCTCTGAAATATTGTACCGTAGTTACCAGAGTCAATATTAATTAATTACCAAATAGCGTCACACACATCGTCATAATCACCAAGTCGGTCAACGTTATCTGTTTATCAAGAAAGTACCTACTACCTACGAAGGACATGAAAAGTTCTATATTTCTATATAAATGAATAACTTTGGTATTTACTATTATTTTCCTATTACGATTTGCATATAGCAGTCGTTATCCATAAAGATTCACTAAAGATTGTATTGCTGTGAACATACGACACAATATCGATTGAGATCGCTACCGGACTAATAACCTACTCATACAATACCTAATGTAGACTTCCACGGGTCTTTAATCTCGCGCTAGGTACGTCAAGTAGGTAGTCTATCACTATTGATATCAATACATAGTATGAAAAAGTTGCTTCCCGCTGTCTGTCTATCCCTATGTATGCTTAGATCTTAAACCTACGCAACGGATTTATTAATAGAGAGAGTGATTCAAGAGGAAGGTTTATAATAGTTTATATATACAATACATTCATAATATAGTAGAGAAACACTGATAAAAAATACCCGTGCGAAGCCGGGGCGGGTCGCTAGTCGTCAATATTAGTCTTGTTAAGGACGGGTTTGGTGTGATTGTGATTACCTACTATCACCATTGTGAATCATTCACAAGGTCATGTCTTCAGAAATGGCTTGACCGAAAATGGTATGAGGGTTACACGTGGTCTTGCAATCGATCCATCTCAGTTGTAGGTAAATAGAAGAGCACGCGCGTCGTGGTTCTTGCACGCGCGACCAACCTCGTGTCTGACGTGTCAACCGCGACTCATTCATTGATAATTGACGTCATTACCATATATATGACGTCACAGGAAAACTACAAACTAACGTGTCAGGGTAGACGCATGAACGAATCAAATTATTGGATTTTGTTCCCTCTTGAAACTAAATTAAATTTATACGCACCAAATTAAGTCTGCTACAGCTTCGGTATGGCCGTGTCAGTTGTATGAGCATCACGAAAAAATCTGATAAAGTTAACTGAGGTTTTCTATCGAAAATAAAATAGGTACTTACTTAAACTGTATTTTTCTTAAGATTCGGATTTAGTTCGGATTTAATCTTAGCATGTATTTTAATGTAATTCGTCTTTCAAAATCATTAAAAGACGTTTTCATAATTGTTTTGTGTTGAAGCGCCTACACAAATTATTAATGCAATAACGCATCCGCAGGACCAACTGCGGCTATTATACTTTTATTATATCCTTGTAGGTAGGACCTTTTTTATTTTTTATATTCTTTCTTACTTCAAATAAACTACTAGTACCAAGCTGTTGCATTTTAATCATCAAGCACAAAATTTACCTGATTTATCCTGAACAATGGTCCTTCGAGCCGGATTAAGAAGGAACCACATTTAAGGAACATTTACTAAGGATTCGGAGGTGATTGCTGGAAATAAGAAGCTTTATTCCATCGGGGTATCAACGGATCAATTACGCTGCGTCATCGTGTACACTTTCGAAGAAAGTGGTCTGGATGTTCGATACCCTTGAAGATTGAAGATCTTTAGGAATAGGAGCCTCATTAATTTATTACTTCCACCCAACACTCTCCATCAGGTAGTATTAAGGTGCATAGCAGCATAATTATTAATAAGGTTAGTCGTTTTTTCATTTTATAATTGAAGTAGGTACATTCTGGTTTAGTATACTTATGTTAATGTGTGTCATTGGTAAAGTAGGTTGCAAAAATAAAATAATTTGTATGCTTACATAATTTAATGATTACCAATAATTAAATAAAATAGTTATAACACATTAACATTGTAGTCAAGTAGATCATATTAGGTATACAATCGTTTCGATCTGAAGCCAGAGGAAGGTACTTAATTATCTAAATTGTGTAGTGTCACATTGAAAAGGGTAAGGACTTAATATAGCCACCTACCATTTCGTTACATTATAATAATTAATTGTTTAGTTTGTGATATTACATAGATTACTACTTATTGCTTTATTAACACTATTTACTAATTGTTACAATAGTTCCTAGTAGCATAATAATATACTACCTTGTCACCTGTTGGATTAGGTTTCTTATTACAACTATCGTACACAATACACTGCAGGTACATAGAAATCTCGGACATTGGTACGTAATAAATTATTCAACTAGGTATTTACATCGGTATAAACTTTGCATTGTATAAAATTCCAGGTTGACAACACCAGTCTTCCACAATGCCAGAGGATAAGGAGTTGATAAGAAAACGAGCCAGTTACAAAGGACAACTGACTGCGTTCTCCAGATATTTGAATGCCTTAAAAGTTCCATCGTTAGGCCCAGCTGAGGTAAATGAGTTGCAATTTCGTCATAATAGAATCCAGTCTATGTATGCTCAATATGACGAGGTGCAGTTGTTGTTAGAGTGTAGCACGGACACTATTGATTCTCAGATAGATGAGAGAACGGAGTTTGAATCCCTTTATTATAAAGCACTCGCTCAATCTCAGAAGATTTTGTCTGACTGTACTAAATCAGACCGAGCTGAAAGTGATTCAGGTTCACGTTCATCAACTCACAAGTTCGTTAAATTGCCCACAATTCAATTGCCCAAATTCTCTGGCTCTTACGATAACTGGTTGGAGTTCCACGATACCTTTGCGAGTCTCATCCATGCAAATGACGAGATCGATGATATTAACAAGTATCATTATCTCAGAGCCTCGTTGGAGGGATCAGCAGCGGTGGTCATTCAGTCAATTGAATTCTCTGCGGCCAACTATCGTGTAGCTTGGAAACTTATTTGCGACCGATTCGATAACAAACGGTTACTCATTCAAAATCATGTAGCTGCCTTATTTAATATTCAATCCATTAATAAAGAATCTTCTTTCAATCTTAAACGTCTTATCGATCAAATTAATAAGAATTTGCGTGCCTTGGAATCACTCGGCGAGCCAACTAAGTCGTGGGATACCCTTCTCATTTATATCATGACACGTAAGTTGGACGCGAAAACTTATCGTGAATGGGAGGAATCCAAGGGACTTCTTGATAAGGACACGAAAGTCACATTCGATCTCTTTCTTAAGTTCGTTAAGAACAGGGCTGACTTGGTTGAAACATTGGAGATGTCTTCGTCCACAGTTCCCAACCATTCCACTTCATCTAACAAAACCAACCCTAAGGTTAAGGCGTTAGTTTCTGTGCAGGACCAGGACAATCAGAAAGCTACGAGTGCTGCTGTTTCGTCCAAACCCTGTCCGAAGTGTACTGGTGATCACAAATTAATTAGTTGTCCTCAGTTTCTTGCATTAACAAACGAATCACGTTTGCAATTGTTACCAACCTATAAGATTTGTTTTAATTGTTTTAATTCAGGCCATTATGCTAATCACTGCAAGAAACCGGGCTGTAAAATATGCCGTCGAAAGCACAACACACTAGTACACATCACTGAGCCTAAATCTAAATTATCCACAGATTGTATTCCTCCGAGTGTTGACAATAACAACATGCGTAGCGGACTGCCGCCGCCGCCTCGGCCAGAACCGGTTCATAGTGCAAACGTATCACTCTCAGCCAGTGTCGCTGCATCGCCGCGCAGTGAGCGAGTCGACGTATTGCTATCAACTGCGCTAATACAAGTTTATGATTCCGATAACGGTAAACATATCGCTCGAGCGGTACTGGACAGTGGTAGCACGTCGTGTTTTATTACTGAACAGATGTATCAGCGGTTACGTTTGCCTACAATTAGTGTGGATGGTTCGGTTATGGGAGTAGGAAATGTTACGTCGCCTATTAATAAGATTTGTGACTTACAAATAATGTCATTAAATGATAGTTTTAAAATAAATATTAAATGTTTTATCTTGCCGTTAATTACTGATTATGTTCCCAGTAAACAAATCAATTTAGAGAATCTTAAGATCCCTTCAAATATTTGTTTAGCAGATCCCAACTTTTATTCGCCCGCTGCTGTCGATATTTTGATCGGTGCAGATATATTTTGGGACCTACTGGGTACCCAACGGATAAAGTTAGCAGAGGGACAACCGATATTGTGTGAAACTAGACTCGGGTGGTTAGTGTCTGGTTCCATTAATAGTAGAATTATGTCGGAATCCACTTATATTAAATGCAACTTTACTCAAGTCACAGCGGAAAATCCTGTTGATAGTTTTAATAACCAGATCCAAAATCAACTAACCTGCTTTTGGAATCTCGAGGAAATTGGCTCACGGTCGGCGTATTCTCAAGAAGAGAAGTCATGCGAGGAGCACTTTGTGACCAACACCACACGTATGGAAAATGGTCGTTTCTGTGTGAAACTTCCACTCAAGCAGTCGCCAGACGTGTTGGGTGATTCATTTCCGCGAGCTAAACAGTGTTTTCTGTCTCTGGAGCGTCGATTTAGGAATAACCCTAAATTAGGCGATATGTATAAGAATTTTCTGAAGGAGTACGAGTCATTAGGGCATATGTCTAAGTGTCAAAATCCCTATTTATTATCTGACGCTCACTATATCCCTCATCACGGAGTTCTACGTGACAGCAGCACTACAACTAAGTTGCGGGTGGTGTTTAATGCCAGTAGCCCGACCACTTCTGGTGTTTGCTTTAATAGTATTCAAATGGTGGGACCCGTGGTGCAGGATGACCTTCTGTCCATTCTATTACGCTTTCGACAGCACAAATATATTATCGCCGCCGACGTGGAGAAAATGTATCGGCAGATAGCTGTTCATCCTGATGACAGACACCTGCAGCAAATTATTTGGCGCGATAATCCATCCGCTCCACTTCAAGCTTACCGCCTTAACACCGTGACTTATGGGACAGCCAGCGCTCCTTTTCTTGCAACTAGATGCATAAAGCAGTTAGGTCTAGAGTGCGCCGACCATAAAGTCTCGGAGGTTATTCAGCACGACATGTACGTCGATGACCTGCTTAGTGGAGGGGATGATTTGATCGAGGTTCAGGATTTACGCCAGAAGGTAACCTCGGTACTCGCTTCTGCTCAAATGTTTTTAAGAAAATGGAAGTCCAATCACATCCAATTGATGACTGAAAATAACCTTCCATCTTCTTCAGTCGATTTAAACATCGGAACGTTAGAAGCAAGCAGAACATTAGGTCTTGGATGGCAACCTCAATCTGACCTACTGCATTTCCCGATTAGTCCGCCAATTGCGTCTACAACTAAACGTGACATGCTGTCGATCATATCACAGATTTTCGACCCACTGGGACTTCTAGCGCCCTGTGTGATCAGTATGAAAATGTTGCTGCAAAGGTTGTGGTTACATAAGTTGTCGTGGGATGAACAGTTGTCACCGGACATTAGTAAGCTCTGGACTGAAATACTTATTGATTTGCCTCAACTTAATAAGATTAGGATTCCCCGTCATGTTATTTGTGAATTGCACCACTATTTAGAATTCCACATATTTACGGACGCGTCTGAGCGTGCGTATGGCGCATGCATGTATGTGCGTAGTGTGGCTAATTCAGGTGAAGTCACTGTGCGTCTGTTGCTAGCCAAGAGTCGAGTCGCCCCACTCAAACCGACAACCATACCCAGACTTGAGCTGTGCGGAGCTTTGGTTGGGACTCGACTCTATGAAAAAGCACTGGCATCACTGCGAGTGCAGGCTACGCGCACTGTCTTCTGGACGGACTCCACCATTGTGTTGCATTGGTTAAAAATGTTACCAAATAAACTGCAACCGTTCGTGCGTAACAGAGTTGCAGAAATTTTAGATAAAGCTGGGAACTGTGAATGGAGGCATGTTCCGACTGCCGAAAACCCCGCCGATCATCTTTCTCGTGGTGTTCAAATTGAGACACTCCCTACGCTAGATCAGTGGTGGTCCGGTCCCAAGTTTTTAAGGACGGACACGTCATGTTGGCCGTCTGAGTTATACCAAGTTGACCAGAATATACCTGAATTAAAACCTAATGTAACTCTTATCACTTCTGTCAACAAACCTTATAATGAATTTATTAATTTTGATCGATTCTCCAATTTTTCGAGGCTCAACCGAGCCGTGGCTTATGTACTGCGGTTTATTAAAGCCTGTAAAAAACAACCAATCTTCGGTCCACTCAGGGCTGAAGAATTAGACTTAGCGTTGGTTGTAATTCTTAGGACATCTCAAAATGAATCGTTTAGTGAATACAAGGTTTTAATTAACAATCATAATCTTCCACCTAAGAGCCCCTTACTTAAATTTAATGTTTTTCTTGACCACAATAAAGTCATGCGTGTAGGAGGGCGTCTTAAGCATGCGAATTTTCCTTATAGCAAAAAGCATCCTATACTTATACAGTCCACTCATCGCTTTACAAAATTATTATTTTACTTTGAACATAGAAGGTTACTACATGCGGGGCCACAATTGCTATTGGCTACTATCCGAGAGACGTATTGGCCCATAAGAGGTCGCAACTTGGCTAGATTTGGTTACCGACAATGTGTCAAATGCTGTAGGATGAAAGGTCAAACTGTCACGCCTATAATGGGTGACTTACCGCAGCAGAGAATTACAGGAGGTTTTCCGTTTGAGAGTGTTGGCATTGACTATGCAGGCCCTATTCGCGCTGTCACTCGACAAGGCCGTGGTTGCAAGGTGGTGAAAGTATACATCGCTGTGTTTGTTTGTTTTACTACCAAATCTATGCATTTAGAATTAGTGGGTGATTTAACGAGCAACACATTTATATTGGCATTGCGCCGGTTCATGTCACGTAGGGGAAAACCCGCTAACATCTTCTCCGACAACGGTACCTCGTTCGTTGGTGCATACAACGATATTTCTAAGTTTTTAAAGGAAAATTGCGACTCATTATCAGAGACGATGGCAACTGAAGGCATCAAATTCCACTTTATCCCAGCTTACTCTCCCCATTTCGCTGGCCTTGCAGAAGCTGGTGTTAAGTCAACGAAATACCATTTAGTCAGAGTGTTGGGACATTGTCATTTGTCGTATGAGGAGCTCAATACTACTCTCGTTCAAATTGAAGCCATATTGAACTCCAGACCACTCACACCGCTGTCGTCGAATCCTGAGGACCTGACGCCGTTAACGCCAGGCCATTTTTTAATTGGACGTCCGCTCACATCATTACCGTCTCCTGACTACCAAGAACGCTCCACCAGTTCCTTGACGAGATTTCAACGCATCGAGCAGCTTCGTCAGCACTTCTGGGCTCGTTGGAGCAAGGAGTATATCTCCGAACTACAAATCCGAACGAAGTGGCGCACTTGCAAAGGTTCTCTGCAGTTGAATTCCCTCGTCTTGCTGAAGGAAGACAACGTACCTCCGTTAAAATGGAAGTTGGGGCGAATTGTTGCAGTTCATCCAGGGACGGATGGAGTCACTAGAGTGGTGGATGTCAGGACTGCGAGCGGTCTGGTTCGCAGATCATTCTGTAAGATTTGCCCGTTGCCTAAGCCAGAAGATTCGTGTTGAAGCCAGGTCTTCAACGTCTGGGGCCATGTTTTGTGTTGAAGCGCCTACACAAATTATTAATGCAATAACGCATCCGCAGGACCAACTGCGGCTATTATACTTTTATTATATCCTTGTAGGTAGGACCTTTTTTATTTTTTATATTCTTTCTTACTTCAAATAAACTACTAGTACCAAGCTGTTGCATTTTAATCATCAAGCACAAAATTTACCTGATTTATCCTGAACAATAATAATTTAACATGAGTAGTAACATTTTTTGACCTAATACCATTTGAGAAACTAGTAATTCTAAATTATAAACAGATATTTAAAAATGAACATTAAAACGGCATGGCAAGATCCTGACAACGGGATGGCATGACTAAATCCGCATCCATAAGGAAAAATACATACGCTATCAACGAACATTTGAATCTATTCTAGGCTTATATAGATATGTCAAATTTAGAATTGGTTAGATTGTTTAAATCGAATTTATTCAGCCGAAACACAAATCGGTAGTGTACAATTCAATAGTGTCAAAACAAATCGAATCATATCAAGAAGGTGATATGGCGTACAACAATCTTATTTAAATACTAAATGGATGTGTAATATTTGGCGTGGTAAGTACAAATCTAATGAATCGAGCGCAACAGTCGAGTCCCGGAGTCAATTTATTTAACCCCGTAAATTTTCGGTATCTCGTTACACCCGTAACGCTCATCGATTCATTAAAACCAATTGATGTGGTGTTTGTACTGCAGTGACTCACGCCTATTCTTGTAAACAATAAGACGAAGAAAAACAAGATCCAATCAACATTGCTTTAAATTAGAGGAAAGGAAAACCTACCCAGCCACTTGGTGGACGTTTCCGGATTGGTAAAACAAACATGCTAGTTCCAAGGACCAAAGCCTTTAGGCCATAGGCCGCCCTTGTAACTAGAAACAAAATTAACATTAAACAAAAACTAACAAATTGCTAGTAGTATACCGGGTGCTTTAAAAGTCCGAAATTATAATTTTGTTAAAAGCATACTAACCTAACCGGTAAGTATCAGATATGTATAATCTAGTGAAGACATACGAGTACTAATATTGACGCAACGATTGTATTTTCTGAGTTTGAGTATGTGTCACAGCTTTCTTTTTGTGGCCTTAGAACAGATGCAATGGCAGAGAAAATAAAGTAAACTGCATTTACGAGTAGCAGCCACCAAATTTCAGAAAAGTTCGGCGAATAAATTGCAATTTTTGTTAAAAATTATCCGGAAATAGAATTTGGAATAATGTGTTCGAAATTCTATGCTCGATACTCATCCAAATCTTAATTATTTCGGTCTTTGGAAAGATCCTGTATAAGTATATGCAAATTGGTGTACTCTGTAGATAAGCTAATTCAAGTAATTCCATGTCAGGCAAGTAATATATTTCATGTCCTTAACAAATTGCAGAAACATAATCTTGTTCAAAACAGTATTTTAAATTATCTTAAATGCAAAAGCGTGCAAGTGATGTTGCTCAATCACATATCGATCGAACAGATTTGTACACTTACGTATCATTGTATCTTCCTCTCAAAAAAAGATAGGTCACACTGCTAGAAATAACATCGAAACTAAACCCACCGCGACTATGTGCTACAAAACCTATAAACATAATTTCTTTTTCCATATTCCTTTAGGACCCTGCATCAGCCATCCCCAAAGGTACAATGCTGGCGCTCCTAATATCCATGGTGAGCTACGCACTGATGGTGCTGTTCTCCGGGGGAGCGGCTCTCCGGGACGCCAGCGGGAACATCACCGACTTGGTGATGGCCAACGGCTCGGTGATCGATTACAGCGGGGTGGTTAATTGCGTGAAAGCAAATGTTTCTTGTGAATATGGACTGCATCAGAGCTACTCGGTAAGTTTAATAGCCTCTTTGGGCTATGATTACTATTTCTCTTAGGGGTTTCGCTCACACAAGAGCCGCTTGAGCGTCGTGTCAGCGTTTTATTATTAGAGTCGAGGTACAAGCGGCTATAATTTTCCTCTTTCCTACAGTAACACACCGCACGAAATATAATAACAAAAAAGTGGGAACTTCGACGCGCGGGCACATTTCGCGCCCCCGTCTCGACCGCGCCTGACGCTACGACATCTCGACTCTATTAGATAAGCGCGCTGCCATAAATTCCTAAAAACTTAGATGCGCCGCCGCGCCGCTTAGGCACATGAGTAGATAACCGGACCCCGAAACGGGGTCCGGTTGTCTACTCATGTGGCTTAGGAGCCCGTGCCTCTACACCTACAGCTCTAGAACGGGTGATGCGAGTTTACAAAGGGACAGAAAGCTTACTACGTAGCTATCTTGTTGTTTTCGTTTTCCATTATTCTATATCTTTTTTTAACCTTGTACTCAATACAAAGAGGATTTATTTGTTTGGGTTTATCTATCTATCTATACTCTGTCTGTCCAACAATGACGCCAAAGTTTGTCCCTCGATAAGTTCCGGGCACAGAGTACTTTTTTATATACGGGTTCCGCGGTAAAGCTAAATTGTCTCGGGACCCGCACGAATTTCCCAAGAAAGAATAGGAGGAGTTGTATAAAAATGACCTCCATTGAAACTCATATTTATCCTAGTTAAGCTCCGACGTCACCGTTGGACACAATGTCGATCCTGGCTTACAGGAGTAACAGTGGAGGGAGTATTTATCTGTTTTCTCAAGGTAAGGTAACTCAATTTTGATTGTCGTAGGTAATGCAACTCATATCTGCGTGGGGGCCTTTCATCTACGCCGGATGTTGGGCGGCAACTTTGTCTACGGCTCTGACAAATCTGCTGTCAGTGCCTCGTCTGATCCAAGCGCTGGGCGTGGACCGCATCTACCCCGGCCTCATCTTCTTCTCCAAGCCTTACGGGAAGCACGGCGAGCCGTATCGAGGATACGTGCTGACGTTCTTCGTATCAATGGTCTTTCTGTTAATAGGTAAGATATTTTACTTGAATTTTGTTTTTGTAGCTCTAACTGATTGAGATATTGGTTTGTTAACTGTAATGCTAAAACAATGTTTTCATTGATTTAGAAAAAGCCTGCATGGTTAATTTTCCAAAAACTGGCACATACAGTTGGTGTGTCAGTCTGGCGAAATTTATTATTATTATTTACATAAGTATTGAAGCTGTGGTGTTTCTTTGCAGCTGATTTGAACACCATTGCCCCTCTTATTTCCAATTTCTACCTGGCCTCGTACGCGCTGATCAACTTCTGCACATTCCACGCGGCCGTGGTGCGCCCGCTGGGCTGGCGACCCACATTCCGAGTACGTACCTTCCCACTGTAATAATCCGATATTGATCAGGGTGTGTGCATGAATCTTTATTTGAAGCTCACCGTTTACCTACCTACTTCATAGACAATATAATAAATACTGTAGGTATTAAATTATTTCGATATGTCCGAAGTTTTTGAGATTAAAAAGTCCACCACAGTTGTGTAGGTATTTTGACGACATAGGTAGGGCTAGGTTGGACGAATTAGAAATTACGCGCTGTCGTCCATTTCTCGAGAAGTTTTAGCTAGTTAGCTCTTATAAAGGATAATCCACGAAATAGAAAATTATGTGATGCGATTTGGTTTTTTTTTATTTGCCGATCTTGCAATGCATGACTTGAAAACGACTTGATCAAATTTGATGAAACAATCACGCATGTCTAGCCATTAAACCCCATTGGTACAAAGTTTCAAGAGATTGCACGATCCAACTTATTTTTATTGCCCATCGTAGTTTTTATTGCCGATGATGCATCACCATCAAACAAAAATAAACCCTTTCCAGTTAACTTGACCTAGATACTCGCTGTCGATACAGGACGGATATTTTTCCAAAGGCGTAGTTAATATTTATTGAATGATCCTATCTTGAGGTACAATGAATGCCTACTATAAAGAAATTAGCAATTCCAATTAGTAACATTTCCGAGTAGACTAGGCTTCAAAGGTACCTACACCTACTTATTGTCTCATTGTCTACTGAACCAGCATCACGTCTGAATATTAATAAAATTCAAGTGATAGTTGTTTTTTTATTCTGGCATGCCATACTAAGCGGGTCCCGGGGAATAGTAAAAAATACGGCAGATGTGTATAGTATGCGCTCGAACAAACACAAGGGAGTCGAGAGCGGTGGCGTAGAGGGGTCTGACGGCATGAGCGAGCGTGATGCCTTTTGCCGTGACGGCAAACTGGTTGTTTTACTACCAAAGTACGCCAATAGATGTTTCACATCAAAAACCTAGAGATGCCTTAAGGAAACCTAGAAACCTACAGTCATAACAATTATATTATTGTGATTTCAGTACTATAACGTATGGCTCTCGTTGGTTGGGTTCCTGAGCTGCGTCGCCATCATGCTGCTCATTAGCTGGATGATGTCGCTCATCACTTTCGCTATCTTCTTCACTCTTTATCTCATCGTGCACTATCGAGATCCCGGTTAGTAAAGCTTTAGAAAGCCGATTGGTTAAGCACGCTTCTTGTGGGCCCAAGTTCCTGGGTTCAAATCCTGGCTCGCACCTCTGGGTTGTAGAAATCTGTGCTAAGTTTTATATGATTAATTACTTGCTTACGGCGACGAAAAACATCGTGAGGAAAACTGCATGACTTAGAAATCTAAGTGTGATTTTGTGTCCAAGAGTGGGATATTAAGAGGGCTAAATCTATACAAATAAATAAAAATGGAGTGTCTGTTTGTAATATCAAAATAACACCTTTTCACTAAATGCATATGAAAGTACATACGACACCTATAACAAAAACGCGATTTAATTTTTTTTTGTCTGTCTGTCTGTCTGTCTGTCTGTGTGTTTGTTCCGGGTAATCTCCGAAACGGCTGGACCGATTTTGACGGGACTTTCACTGGCAGATAGCTGATGTTTTAAGGAGTAACTTGGCTCAGAACTCGAACGGGCTTTTTTGTTAAGTTAAATTCCACGCGGACGAAGTCGCGGGCTCAGCTAGTTATAAATATATTATTATTATCTTAAAGATGTACAATAAAACTTTATAGAAGTAGAGTTGGTTTGTGGCTTTACATTTGTTGCTAAATCTATTCACGTTTGATATGTCGGTTTTGACCAGAATAGCCACTGTTGACCCAAGCTAAATCTGTTTTGAACCGAATAATTGCAGCATTCGCTCCTTCCTACGTCCGAAATTGATTGCTATCGACAAATGGTACGTTTGTGTATACATACGCCGGTTTTCGAAACAAATTTGAATGCTTTGGATTGTTGGCACGTGTTAACTGGTTACCAAGAATTACTATTTACTTCATTTTATTGGCCAGAAAACGCTTTCATGTTTTTTAATAAAACGTTGATGATGGCTGGTATAAACAAACTGACAAATTGCTTTACTATCACGGTCGGTGTACAAATTCCAGTGAAAAATGTTAGACGAGACGTAATTTTGAAAGAAAGACAATTTTGAAGTTCTGGTGTCGCGTTTACCATCCGATTGATTACCAGGTTTGAAGAGAGCATTGCCAATAAAACAATCTGGAAGTGCCTCCGCATACCTACTACTTGGCGGTGACAGTACATTATATTATAGACTTAAGAACACTCGGATTTTGTTTTTAGTCCTTCGTTTTCTCCGCACTTAAATCAATTCCGACGCTGATAACATCATTTCTATTCAGATGTAAACTGGGGTAGCAGCACTCAAGCGCAGATATACAAAACCGCGTTGTCCAGTGCGTACAACCTGGCCCGGACGGGGGAACACGTGAAGAACTACTCGCCTCAGCTGCTGGTGCTGGCGGGCAGGCCCCAGACCAGACCGGCGCTCGTAGACCTTGGAAACCTGATCACTAAGGCGGGCTCGCTAATGATTGTTGGGGATATATCGCAGGTATTGTTTTCGTATTAATTCCTCATATGATGATAGAGCCGTTTTCGCCTACTGCGTTATGTTTGAATAAAGAGCTAGTGTTTAAGGCGCTACTTATGGAGCTATGAACTACACAAATGCCCACCCCTTGAGCTAGTTGCCCTTCTGTCCCTCTAGGTCGAGCGCACTGTGCGTTCGCCCTCTGTCAGGATGAAGTTGTTATGGCCATTCTGGCCAACATTTAGTAATTCAAGAAAAAACCAATAACCACAAGCGGTATTCTAAAAAAATTCAAAAAATGCCGTAATAAACCGATATTCACATGCTTAGCTTCTGCTAATAATTCCACTTTCTACACTGAGAACTAAAGCCTTAGATATGTCTCCAAACTTAAGCCCAGAGTTTGAGGTCATGCAATGTATCAGGTTCGAAAGGTCAGTGAATTTAAAGTTTTATTTATTGTCAGGATAAAATATCCTACAAAGATCGTTCAACCCGCGCCCGGGCCGACGACGAGTGGTTGCGTGAGCGCAAAGTGCGTGCCTTCTGCTCGCGCGTGCACGGGTTCAACTTCGAGCTCGGGGCTCGCGCGCTCATGCAGTCCACCGGCGTGGGGCGCCTGGCGCCGAACGTACTGCTCATGGGCTACAAGACGGACTGGACTACTGCGCCGGCTAACGACTTAGAGTCCTACTTCAACGTGTTACAGTGAGTTCCATTGACTGATTCGGTAGTACTCGCTAACAGGTGATGCCCTCACACATTTCATAGTTGGTATTAGGTCCCAACACCCAATGCACCTAATAGTGGATGAGCCTTTACCGCACACTTCAACAAACAGTGATTATGCCAGAAAATGAAATTGTTAGCCTTTCTTCGGCCTTACCTTTTATTTACATGGGGAAATCCTCATGGATATCTGACGCCCGGAGGGAAGAGAGGGGGTTATGGACTCTTATCGGCTAAAACCTCGCAGTGGCCCTTCTCCCGCTATGTGATGGCGCCACGGGAACGCTTTCGCACACATCCGTGACCCCATTAGCATTCCCATCCAACCTACTCATTTGGGCTAATTCCGTACTATTTTTGGGACTTTCGTCAGCCGCTTACGTTACCTACTACACTTAGTATGGTATTTTATGGTAGGGTAAAGCTAAGAGCAATCACTTTCGTCCGCAGTACCGCGTTTGATAATCGTCTGGCGGTGGCGATCGTCCGCGTGGCGGGCGGGCTGGACTACGGCGCGGCGAGCGCGGACGCGGCGGCCGGCGGCCAGCTCACGAGCACGTCGTCGGGCAGCGCGGACGAGCTGCGCGTGCGCCGCGCGCCGCCCATCATGCACGCCGACTCCGACCTCGACATACGCCGCACCGACTCGCAGCCCTCCAGCAGGCACAACCTCTCCAGTCAGTTACTAAGGCCGTGCAATTTATTTATCTAAATCTCTTATGATAATATAATAGCCTATCCGGAAAAAGGTAATATGCACCATTCGACTCTATCTTTGCTTTTCTCCGTAGATCTGTTGACATTGACCACATCACGGTCATTCACGATATCAGAAACGAAGGACGTGAAGGAGAAAAAGAAGAAAGACAGGAAGTGCACCGACATGCACCGACAGATAGTGTACAACACCTCCACGGGGATAGAGATATCCAAGGACCAACTGTCGAAGATGACCATGTTCCAAAGAAAACAGGTAAGATCTGTGATCAGCACAGTTGTGATTTGTAGGTTTCTTCTCAAATACACCGGCTTCTGTGAAGTAAACTTTTCGGAGGTACTTCAATAAGGCATCTATCTCTATCCTAGTTGCTTTGTAAAATAGTAGACTGGATGTGATAAATGATTTTTTACCATCATCACCTTGCCACGATACCGAGCTAGGACAGGTCTTTCGAAAATTGGTTGCAATTCTCAATAAAACAACGTTTCCACGGTATTGCGTTCCCAGGAAGCAGGTACCCTAGACGTGTGGTGGCTGTATGACGACGGCGGGCTGACCATCCTGCTGCCGTACATCATCTCGCAGCGCTCGGCGTGGGGCAACTGCAAGCTCAGGATATTCGCGCTCGCGAACCGCATGCACGAGTTGGAACTAGAAGAGAGGAAGTAAGTTGATTGAGTATTCAAATGTTGAATACTTTCCAGACACAGAATGTTTCTTAAAAATCCTGAGCTTATACTTGGTACTTAAATTAAATATGTTCCTTTATACAGAATTAACCTTAACTGCCTGTGCTCCTGTGCTCCCATTAAAGTAGGCATGACCTTATTGATTGGTAAATTTTATGGATCTTAACGCTTTCACGTTTTCGCAGTTTTCGTAAGTTATAATCTGTTAGGTCCGGTTGCTCGTACAATACAGTAAAGTAATAGTTAAAACTTAACTATTGTTAATTTTGACCTTGGTAAAAAATGTTACATCGGTTATCTTCGTATTCAGTTGCCCAAAGATAATTTTCGCGGCGGTTAAATTAGACGAGGGTTAAAAGAGTTGTCAGTGCAATTCCATTTTGTTTCCCTTAATTTTTGATAGGGAACTTTTCTTTCGGCTGCCAACACTGTATTAGCTGTCATATTGGCATTGTTTGTTCTGACTTGTGACCACAGAGTACTTTTGTTTGTGAAGTTTGGGTGCAAAGAGTATTATAATATAGAGGTTTGGGTGATTCGGTAAATTAAAAATCGTTGTGGGGCTTTTAAATTAATAAAGTATTTTTGTGTGTTTAATTTTCGTAATACAGAGAGATATCCCTCAGCGTTCTATTCAGCTTCTATTTTTATGTTATTTTGTCTGTATATGTCTACAGCGTCATAATTTTTCTAATATCTATGTGAATGGGAAATTTATATGGAGCAGATACATGTACCTATAATTTAAGTTCTTATTTTATGTTCTTTTTTACTTTTGTTCCTTTATTTATTTTCACCAAAATAAATTAAAAATAAATTGAAATTAAAGAGATTTTTACTTTTTACGTTTTATTTAAACTTTTATATTGAATTTAAAGAGCTAATCTATCAAAATATGATGATATTAATTCACCTCTTGTACTGTCTTGATTATTTGTAGCCGTTTCATCAACAATATCCATCTCCTCGTAGACGCTTACTAAATCAGGAGGTCGTTCCTCATTCATCTTGCGACAAATGTTATGCAAAGCAGCAGTTGCAATTATTATTGCTTGCATATATTTTAAATTTGTTCTCAATTTAGATCCGATTGCTGGAAATCTTCGCTTCCAACAACCAAATGTCCTTTCAACAGCATTTCTGGCTCTAATGTGGCTTTCATTATAAAGATGTTCTCCTGGTGTTGCGGGATTTGCTAATGGTGTCAAAAGAAAAGACCTCAAGGCATATCCTCTATCTCCTAACAGCCATGTATCGCCAAATTCTCCATCTTCCATTCTGCCTCTGATATTACTTGAATCAAATATGTGACTATCGTGACTTCCTCCGGGCCATCTTGCCACAATATTTTTGATGTAGCAATCAGCATCAGCTGTGCCGCCATCAATCTCTGAAGCGTGCTCTAAAATCCATTTCCTCCCATAGAAAATAATCAGTTCGTGGTCGAAAATTCCTCTGTCTTTGTGGGAATACTTGATCAAATATGAAATCATCATCAGAGGAACTATCTTCATTAATTAAATCCAAAACAAAACGCTCTGATCCCATTTTAATAACTGTACTCGCCAAGAAATATTAAAAATAACCTAAAATCGGTAAACGATTACTACAATTCTACTAACGTCAAAATTTAAACGGCTCCCACCCCATCGGTTATTTTAACCGACGTCAAACCTGAGATTTAACCCCTCGTTAAAGTAACCGTTGCTTCAACAACGCTTTTTAAATTAGTCCGTCGGTTAATTTTACTATAACCATAACTTTACCCTTCATTTAACGTAACCGACTTTCGAGCAACCGGACCTTAATCTGTGAACTTAACAGTCGTTTAGTCAGACCATTTCATTGGTGGATATTTAAAAAACTAATCATATAGCTGGGGTGCGATCAGCTGATCTTAATATTTTTTCATTAGTCCTCATTCAATAAAACTGTAACTTCCAGTATGGCGAACTTGTTGGCTAAATTCCGGATAGACTATTCGTCGTTGACGATGGTACAAGATATCACGGAGCCCCCGCAGCCGGAGACCAAGAAGCTTTTCGAAGACGTCATCAAGAAGTTCACGGACGAGGCGACCAGCCCAGGTAAGTTTATCTACCAACTAAAGAAGAACAGATATAAAAGGTAGTCGGACACAAACCAAACAGTTCAACGAAACCTAGAGCGTCTACCTATAAGAAAAGGCCTTGAGCCCATCGCTATAGTTCGTTAATTTCAAGAAGACTCTTATGACACTGGCATATGGGACAATTTGCAATAATCCACGCGTCCTTGCTCGTAAAATGAACTGACCTTACTTGCAAACAGATGCTTCATGGTGCTAGCGTCTTTTGTCACCTTTTAAGACATCCTATCAAAAGCTAGAATAATTATTGAAGCGAAGCTTCTATACGTTCGGGGCGCTCACCGCGCGGCCACTCCATCCGTGCTAAGCGTCAGTAGCGTTACACGACGCGCCGCAGCTGTTTTTAACGCTTAGTTCATACGCTTTATACTACTCGTATAAAGTTCGCTTCTTACGGGCGTCCCTAGACGGCATTGTTTTTTATAACCCGGTGCCACACAAGAACTAGAACTAAGCCAAATTTTAACTAAAGGATCCTTAATCAACACCTACTTATTTAGTTGCATAGAATAATATATAAAGAAAACAATTTACCTACCTATGGTTTTTATCATATTGATTCAGATTGCCAAATCAGCGAAACGGAACTGCTCACATTAGCGGAGAAGACGAACAGACAACTTCGGCTGCGGGAGTTATTGCTGGCCAACTCCAAGGACGCGCGTCTTGTGGTCATGTCTCTACCGATGCCTAGGAAGGTGAGCCCTCAAATATAAGTAAAACATCACCCTGGGTGGTTAAATGTAATATAATCCTTTTAAATTTACTTCCTTTATGTGTTGAGGGAAGATTGTGGCTCAGCTGGTAAAAAAACATCCAAAAGATCGTCGTTCAGCTCGGTCGGAACTTGAATGGCAAACGCAATGATAAGATCTGACCTCCTCCATGCTTCGGAGGACACGTTAAGCTGTTAACTATTTGGATCTCGGAGGGCAGATGTAAATGGCTCTGAGTAGGTAAATATTGGTAATAAGCCAAATCGAGAGTAGGCTGTAAGCCGACCCCATACGAGATAAGCCTTGGAAACAATAATATGTCCTATTGGACACGAGCTCCCCCTCAGTAGGCGATAGGTTCATTATGGTACAATTTATCTCATGTAGGTACATGACACATAAATGCATTTCCAGGGGTCCGTGTCGGCGCCGCTGTACATGGCGTGGCTGGAGATGATGAGCCGCGACCTGCCGCCGCTGCTCTTCGTGCGCGGGAACCACACGTCCGTGCTCACCTTCTACTCTTAACTACAAACAATATTCATTGTTGCCCTCTAGACAAGATCTACAGGATCTCTCTTCTGGGTGTTCTTCTCTTCTCGGTTTTTTCAGTCCTCAGTCCTTTTATCCTCCTGATCTAATTCTTTTTCTTAGCTTCTGTATGTTCACTTATTGATTTCGCTTCCATTACCTACTCTTATCCGCTCTCATCCTCCTCCATTTAATCCTTTCCTTTCCTTCCTTTTACTCATACTATTTATCTGTCGTCATCATCTTTTGCCTTATAACTACTTGAAACAGATGTTTAAAGTAGTTGGAGATCCATCCAAACGTCAAAGAGATAGGTACACTGTTCAAGACGCGGCGTAAAGAAATGAGATATGACTTCTTTAAACTGTGAAGGACACCGCATAGAAAAGGGTCCTCTCATTTTTTTCTTCTATCTTTATTTCTTTATTTCTACTGTAGAAACACACCTATAGCTTTCTACGAATAGGTAGATGCCTTTGCTACAGTATATATGTTACATTACTGCAATGTTACATAAGCTTTGATAAAGAAAGCAAATCCTTATGTATTTATGGACGGCTCATGTCAGAGCCTTATCAATTAAAACTACAGTACTTAGCTCAAAATTTGCTAACTTTTGTAAGTATTAGTTCTCTCTAATGAGAGAATCGAGGCGGCGGCGGTGATCCGTCGCCGCTTACTAAGAGGTGGTTTAGTGACTAAACCTAATTTGGGATACATGCAAAGAAAGAAATTGTGAAGTCATTAAAAATGTTTTGTTTGACCAATACTTAGTGACTATAAATTATAAGAGAATATGACCCAAATTGAGAAAAAGTTGCGCTTCCACGTAGTAAATATAACTCGAATATGGTAGAATATCACTTAACGGTATTTTAGTGATCGGGTGTGATTTCTGGGAAGATCCTCGCAACATTTACTAAGTTATTATGTTAAGTTAAAATGTATATTTAAAGTACAATCAAGTGAATTCACTATTAGTACACGTTTGTAAATAAGTTAATATTTAAGGTGTTTTGCATAATACGCAGGTAGTGGGTAAGACTCGCTCGTGACTAACACTAGCGTCGATATCTACGTAGTAGGGTAACTACTACTACTAGGAAGATTAATTTTACCAGAATATTTTTATTTTTATGTAGCTAAATTAATTACACAAGAAGGAATAAATAGGAGGGTGCAAATACAATTGACTTTAGTATGTAATAATAATTATAGTACTAAGGTAAGTTTACATAAAGTAACTTTGAAGCAAATTTTTATTAATTACTTTCTAAGTAAGTATTCATGGACATAGAATTTTGTACTTATTTTGTGAAACTCTGCAGCATTTTTACATTTATTTATAGGACGGTAAGTTAGGTTAGGTTAGTTAATTTTAAGTAGATTTTATACCTATTATTGTGAACAAACAAATCAAACCAAAGCACAAACATAGTATTATATTTATAAAAACAGTCGTCTATATTCTATAAGACAAAATAATGGTACGATACGTAAGAGTTGGAAATTTATTTAATTATTTTTCTATTATACATTATATTATTATTATATAACGCATAATTATGTAGTACCAACATTTTATTCTAGACAGATTAATTGATATTTTGTGATATTGCAATGAATTTTAAATTAAGACAAGTATGTTTAAATAAGTAATGGTTATTATTATTATTTGTTAATTTTGTTCTATCATTAGATAAATTAATTATCGATAAGGTATCGAGTTATTGAACAATCAGCTTTATTTATAAGTTTTAAAGTGTTGAACTATCTTGTCGGTGGTGCATAGTGTAATACGGCAAATTGTGATGAGCCGTACCTGTAACGGTTTTTAAAAATGACTTCATGATTTCTAATCATTACAAACTAACTAAAAGGTGTCACTCCTCATTTCATGGTCGTCGATCGATTCCCCATGCCCCCTTTTCCTTACATCTCGTTATAATTTGCCTCAGGTGGGGTGATAGCTGTAGGTACGCGGATTTCTGGTTGAGTATACTCGTTTGCCTTCCTTTTCAAAGTTCGCGTACACAGGCGAAAGAGCCAAGACAAAAGTACGCGTATAAAGGTCACACACACCAATCAGCAAAATTGTAATAAATTGGTGGTATTTAAGAAATTGGCTGCCGACATTCGATTTTAGAATATAAATACTTTTATACAATAAAATCAATTATCGCATTATATTAGAGTTTCATTTACACTAAGCTTGAGGAAATTTCTTTAAAGATAGTATTCTCATGGGTATGGTATGGTCTTACAGGTAAGGAATTTTAGGAATCTTCTATTTACGTAATTCATGAGCAGGAGTTATTGCTAATGTCTTATCCTTCTTTCACACAGAATCTGTTTTCAGCGGATAATTTTATGAGCGAGATCACACATGCGAAAGTATTCCGGATCCAGTATCCGATGAAAATTAGCAGCGGATCCGCTAATACCTACATTTCTATAAATAGGGCCCCGCAGTGTGAACGGGGTTTAGAGCTAGCCTAAAGAAGGAAGTAAGGAGTTCAGAGACTTGAAGGAGCTAGACAAAAGTCCTGTGCAATAGTCAAAGGAGCTATATAGCTCACAAAATTATTTGACTTGTCTAAAGAGTTTTAGAACATAGAAGTATGGATTCACGGTGTTGCTTATGCTTATCTCCACTCCAAAACCAATCTGTCTTTGCCAAGTCGTTGCCAAAACTGCTATGACTGACAGTTCCCTTGGACAGTTCTTACATACACAAAAAAATATCTAATTTCTCAGGTTTTTGGTGCTCGTGGGAATATTATAAACAAATATCAAGACATTTGTTTTCAATAATGAACTCACTTAGGAACGCTGTTGCTAACGGATATAACGGTACCATTTCTATAATACCCACATCTTAGAAGTATACTCGAACTTGGTGTGCTAGGGTGACCAGTACCCACTCAACGAAATATCTACTACATAACTGAAAATCCATATGCTGAAAACACTCGTCCATACGGGTTCTTGGCCCTGAAACGGCTATCAGAGATTTAATGCGTTAAACTTCATTATGTTTCGTAAATTTCATTGCAAATCGCAAATCCTTACTAATATTATAAATGCGTAACTCTGTCTGTCGCGCTTTCACGCCAAAACTACTGAACCGATTTAAATTAAATTTGGGACACAGATAGTCTAGAGCCTGAGAAAGGACATAAGCTACTTTTTAATGCGAAAAAGGGGTGTAAGGGTTTGAAAGGGGGGGATGAAAAGTTGTATGGAAGTAAATTCCGCGCGGACGATGTCGCGGGCACAACTAGTACCTATTAGATAATTTGGCGGTATACATAATAATGCAGTACCATTTCATTGTGGACTATGCCTTCATTGGACTGGGTTGAACTTGCGAGTTCATTATGCTAAACTTACCACTACAATTGTGGACTCACCTACTTATTAGGAAATAGGAGAACACTCATTATTTTTATTTTACCATCAACAATATGATAACTTTATTACGAACAGTGGTAGGTATTGTGCTCGGGAAGTAGTAGATTTTCAGACAAGAAAATAAAGGAGGTAGTTTGTTATCGTACAATTTAACGTTGCAGAGGTGATAACAACCCTTTTATATCAAGTTTATATAGGCTGTGTAAAAAGTACCTACTTGCATGTTCGGCTTGCATGAAAAAGTAAACAAACCTACCTACACGTATCGCGAATGATTGATGTATCACAACGCGACCGAAGAGACCGCGAAGAGAGATCGAAAGTAGTTCCTATACAAACTAATTTAAGGCTGTTTTCTAGTTGCCTGACGAGACGAAAGGAGAGCTCTATGTAAACTGGTTGTAAATTGTTCGAACTAGTCAGGAGCAGTACTGAAGCAGTTGGCGGCAGTCTGCGCCCGCGCATCGGCCACGATTAATTAAGACCGCTTAATTATCTGAAATTGAAACGCGTTTGTGAACGGGAGAAAAAAATCGGGTGTTATTAAACTGTCTGTCTCATGTTATAATCTTGAATACCTATTGTGTAGACATTTTGAGTTGTGTGAACGAGCATGAACAAAGTGAGTAGGTACTTATTAACTACAAGATGTAAGAACGATTAATGTGCATTAATAAGTATTTAAAAATAGTTACATAAGTATTGAAATTATTCATAACGATTTGAACAAAGATATCTACTAGTGAACCACCTACTTAACTATTTTTTAAAATAATATAAAATTGAACATTATTTTAATATAATGGTTTTACATAAAATGAAACCAATATTATGTGCCGAAGAAAACATACAGCAACAACAGCAATGCTGTATGTTTTCCCAAGGCACATCAATACAATATTTAGACTATAGTATAATATAGGTAGTTAGGAGAAAATATTTAAGAAACATAACTTTTTTTCATCAAGCTAGTGATGGGTGGGATCGAGGATGATCGTTCTAGAATGGGATGTATGATTATGTCTTCCGATTCCAGATATTATTATAATTTACTTCTGGATTTATACCTACAATTTATAGGGGGTAGTAATTAATATTCATTGACAAACGACTTACCCTAATAATATACAATATTGCAGTATTAAGGCGTCGAAAAGGCGGTGGCGATAGTCATGAAAATCCAACCGTAAAAGGAGGAAAGAAAGTTCACATCCTAGACCAGGTGATAAACTTGCACTGAATAGTACAGTGGCGGTCAGTTTTGGATGTGGGTATGCGGATTGGGAAATTAAACTGGAGATCGGTAGGAATCTTGATTGGGTAGGATGTCGGTAGGTGGACCAGTGCGGTAATAGAATGGTGGCCTAAAGGCAGACCACCAGCAAGATGGACAGATGAGATAAGGTAGCCGGCACTTACTAGACCAGACTGGGACGGGACTGGAAATGTTGTGGAAGAGGAGCGGCCTATACCCAGCAGTGGACAGATACAGGCTGTAGGAAGAAGAAATAGTACAGGACAACATATCTTGCTAGTTCAATGGTTCCTTAATTCCTTCTCGAACGATTGTCTACAGGACCCGACCATAAAGGCGTATCAGAGTGCGTCATACAATGTGCAACCCACACCTGAGTTGACTACGTTCGGCGGGATCAAATTAGGATGGGTGCAGGTTTGTTATTTTTGTGCCTATAAAATAAATCCGGGACTGGTTTGGTACACTACCTACTACCTACACCTGTAGGAACCTGGGACAGCCAATTTGATCTCTTTCTAATTTGACTGAACGTCCTAACTAAGTATATCTTTCAAAATAGATCTTGCGTATGATATGAGGTTGGGAAAGTAGGTATCCACAATACCAATAGTCAAATGTAACAATTATTATTTATGTTCAGTAACTTCAATCTTTTAAGCAGAAATTTATAAAATGTCCGAGCGAATGTTGGCAAGTCCTACCTGCTTGAACTCGATCATTATTACCATGTCGTATCGCTTCACGTTGGCTGCGGTATAAAAGCTTGTATATGGACTCTCAGGTTTGCATTAGGCACCTCCTGACTGCTCATATTGACCCAGGGCGTGCTGGTACCATGCCTGCTGAACATCTGGGGCGTGATGCTGTTCCTGCGCATCGCGTGGATCGTGGCGCAGGCCGGCATCGGGCTCAGCATGGTCATCATCTTCCTGTCCAGCGTCGTGTGCATCATCACCACGCTCTCACTCAGCGCATTATGCACCAATGGACATATACAAGGAGGTAAATAGTTACTGGCTCAAAAGTATGAGACATTATTGTCAGGAAATCTTATTATTTAATCTAGAAATTCTACAAAGTCCTACATAGGTAGACCCCAAATGCACAAATAGGGGCGTGGAGAGGTGATCCACATTTGTCTCTTGACTCCATAATATGACAACTCATGACCGCTCTGTCAAGAGCGTTACGACAAAGAGAATAAAGCGCACTTATATATACCTAATTAGATCCAGTTATGCAGAATGGAATCAATCCACTGCTGCAGATCAAAACCAAACATAGTGTGAGGTGGTTTCAGTTCGCGTTTGTATGGATTGGTTCTATTCTGGAAAACTCTGTCAAATTTTGTTGAACTTAGCCTACCTACATAATAAATAGGAACCGCATATTGGCCGCTGTTGGCTCAACTGCTGGTTACTAAGCGGTTTCTCCCGTAGTCCCGTAATCATGAAAAGTGAAGATTACGAATCTGTTCATTAATTTATAATGTACTACCTGTACCCGCGACTTCGTCCGCGTGGAATTTAATTGACAAAGTTTCATACAAACTTTTATCCCCTATTTTATCCCCTTGGGGGTAGAACTAATCAAAATCCTTTCTTAGCGGATGCCTACGTCATAACATCTACCTGCATGCCAAATTTCAGCCCGATCCGTCCAGTAGTTTGGGCTGTGCGTTGATAGATCACTATGTCAGTCAGTCAGTCAGTCAACATTGAGTTATATATAAGTACTAGCTGAGCCCGCGACTTCGTTCGCGTGGAATTCAACTTAACAAAAAAGCCCGCTCCCGCGTTCTGAGCCCGCGCGACAGCACCCATTTTTTAAAATTTTGTTTTTCTAAAATAAAAGTAGCATAAGTTACTCCTTAAAACATCAGCTATCTGCCAGTGAAAGTCCCGTCAAAATCGATCCAGCCGTTTCGGAGATTACCCGGAACAAACACACAGACAGACAGACAGATAGACAGACAGACAAAAAATTTTTAAATCGCGTTTTTGTTATAGGTGTCGTATGTACTTTCATATGCATTTAGTGAGAAGGTGTTATTTTGATATTACAAACAGACACTCCAATTTTATTTATTTGTATAGATTATATAGATTAGCAGTCTCTTCAGATTACGTACGTATTGCGTCTTCATTAATGTCTTTCTAAAGGTGGTGTCTACTACCTCGTGTCAAGATCACTCGGTGCAGAACTAGGCGCGTCCGTGGGCATCATCTTCGCATTCGCGAACGCGGTCGCGGCTAGCATGAACACCATCGGCTTCTGCGAGTCTTTCAACGAGCTGCTCAAATCGCACGGTGTTAAGATCATCGACAACAGCGTCAATGACATCAGGATAGTGGGCGCCATCGCTCTGTTTGTGATGTGCTTCATATGCGCTGTTGGTATGGACTGGGAGACCAGAACCCAAGTAAGTGGAGTATAGACCCAATTATTTACATCATAATGTATTATTATCGCTAATATTGTTGGCACGGAAACGAAACACGACCAAACTTAATATATATTATTGGAGATCACATCCCTACGGACATACGAAGCCTATAAGAGGCGCGGTACACTAGTCATCGCTCTCTTTCCGCCGCCAGCCGCCGCCGAGACAACATCGTTTAGCCTCAATACGTTTGTCGCTCAGATCATTTTTGTCATTATTTGTTTGATTTAATTTTAATATTAAAATTGTCTAGTTGCAGATTTTGTTTTAAGACAATTTTGTGTTATTTGCTAATATCAGAAGTGGGATCTGATCCTTGTAATCCTATCTATTGTTTGATTTCATAACGATAATGTCAGACCGGGAGCATCGTCACACCCAACGGCGTAATAGTTCGTGCGGGGACATCGTGTCCGCACGCCTGATGGTACATTCAGGCAAATGATGGAGGCAATGATGAACAGGCTTTCTCGGCTTACCCCGTCACCGCGGCGCCACACCCCGTCGCGCATGCACGCGCATGATTGTGTACCGAGACGCTGCCACAACACAGGCCTGTGACGTCACCATCACCAATACAGCTCGAGCGACCAGAGTGACGACAGATCTGATCGTAATTCGAACGATAGACGTTGTACTTTGCGAGATGGCTTACGTGTCCGGGATCGACGTGATTTTTACAGTTCCGAGTCTGCAGTTATGCTGTGGCAGGCGCTGGGCGTTGGAGTTGCTGCGCGTGTTCGGTGGCATGCGAGCTATGTCGGTCACTACATACGCTTCGAACGAGCGTCGCGCGATTCGGGATCGACGGCGTGATCGTCAGTGGCACACGGACGAATCCGGATGATAATAACGGTCACCAGTATACGTGAAGCAGGATCCGGTGAGTCGAACCATGTTTATTTGGTGCCTCAGATTCTATAAAGATAAGTTACACGCGGTACGTGTTACAGCATTGAAAGTGTTAATGCAGGCGATGCACAATGGAGGCGATCTTGGTTTGTTGTTCTTGTTCTTGGTCATTCAGCGTTGGAGGAGCGATCTGCAACTCGGTCGCTAGAACGGCTGGAACATCTCAAATCATCATCGCCAAAGCGTGGCCCTCGTCAGGCAAACACCGCAGACACCTCCGCTTGTATCACCAAGTCGGCGCCAGGCATGTTCGCTGACTGCGCTGACGCGAGCGGTCGCCATTACCGACGCGGTTGGCATCACCTGTTGTTCTGGTGCAAAACACACCGTGGGCGCTTTGTGCGTCACTGGTCTTCACGGCGACCTGGGCAGATCACGTGCTACCTACACAGCACGCGCCTCTGTGACCAACTTTGAAGAGGGAGGTCAGCGAAGCGCTTTCAACGTCCTTGCTGACAACAGGCGCAGAATGCATCGTGAAGGCGATTCACTCAGGGAGATTGGCTTCAGAGGTAAGCGGTTTGCTTTGAGAGTTCAGAGAGACTGGCTTCAAAGGCAAGCGGTTTGCTCTAAAAGTTTAGAGAGACTGGCTGCTGATAAGGTCTGAAGATCAGCAGTCTGCTCTGAGATTTCAGAGAGACTGGAGAGAGTAAAAGACATGTCATAGTGTTGACGTATCACTGTTCTAACCTAACCTAACCTAAGCCATAGTATTGACATGGCTAGGTCTGGTTGCTTAGAGAAAGCAACGTAAAGCGATAACAACTCTGGTAGATTTTGCTCTTTTGTTCAACGAAGTATTGGGGACGACTGATGGATATGGTCAGGTACGGCCGAGTTCGGGAGAAATTAATGCTCTGTTTAAATTCCCAAACCCACCAATGCAAGGGAGGTTCGCCAGCTACTAGGACTTGCAGGGTACTTTCGCCGGTACATTGCAGGGTACGTTTTTAAAACCGCCTGCATCGCAAAATTACTGAGGAAAGGTAAATCTTTTTAATGGGGCACTGTACTGGACAATGCTCGTGATTATGTCATTCATAGCTTAACCAACGAACCTGTCTTAGCTATTTTTTACCCACTGGACTTCACACTGATTTTATCGGAACTTTGCTGGAAACCAACGGCTATAAATACCTCTTCAGTCATAGGTGCGTTGTCTAAGTACTATCTGCTGTACACCATGTACAGGCAGGATGCCAAGGACTTGAAATGTCTTGTTAAGCTGTGTTTTGTTTGGTACACCTGCCACAATAGTATATGACCGAGGCAGGATGTTCAAAGATCTATGTTCCAGAAAGGCATGCGTGGTCCCCATAAGGTCGTATGCATACTCCCATATCATTACTACAAGCTGGACTCCTGCATGCGGGGACCCTACCGCGTGGTTAAGATACTGCGTCATGGGCGGTATGAACTGCAACTCCTGGCTGGCTCTTATGGGAAGACGACGCAGGCAGCAGCCGAGTACATTGCTCCCTGGCATGGCGAGTGGACTCCCGAAGTATGTGCTGCTTACTTTGGTGGTGAGTTGCTGGCAGCTAGTGACTGTCTGAGAGGTTAAGAGTACGCTTCACGTCGTGCCTCTTCTCTTAACCACCGATCCAAGTTACTTGCCTCACGCCGTGCCTCTGACTTGAATCAGCTGTGTATTAAGCTATGCTTCACGTCGTGCCTCTAGCTTGACAGATTGTACTGGTGTTTATTGTCTAAGCTATGCTTCACGTCGTGCCTCTAGCTTGACAGATTGTTTTGGTGTATATGGTCTAAGCTATGCTTCACGTCGTGCCTCTAGCTTGACAGATTGTACTGGTGTTTATTGTCTAAGCTATGCTTCACGTCGTGCCTCTAGCTTGACAAATTGTTTGGTGTTTATTGTCTAAGCTAAGCTTCACGTCGTGCCTCTAGCTTGACAGATTGTTTTGGTGTTTATTGTCTAAGCTATACTTCACGTCGCGCCTCTAGTTTGACAGATTGTTTTGGTGTTTATTGTCTAAGCTATGCTTCACGTCGTGCCTCTAGCTTGACAGATTGTTTTGGTGTTTATTGTCTAAGCTATGCTTCACGTCGTGCCTCTAGCTTGACAGATTGTTTTGGTGTTTATTGTCTAAGCTATGCTTCACGTCGTGCCTCTAGTTTGACAGATTGTTTTGGTGTTTATTGTATTAAGCTGTGCTTTATGTTGTGACTCTAGCTTGACAGATTATTCTGGTGTACGCTACTACGCAACAGAGCTGTGAACCCTACTGTAGGGTCATCGACTAGCGTCGCACCTGAGCCACAAGAAGACCAACCAGGAGCTGGAGCCACTACTATTGAGGATGAAGGTTATCATAACCAAGGACAGGAGCATTCTGGGCCGACGAGAAGTCTACCGCTATTGGAAACTGATTTGGAGAGTTAAAGGAGCCCGAGGACGGACTCGTGTCAGGAGAGGCCGTATTGGAGATCACATCCCTACGGACATACGAAGCCTATAAGAGGCGCGGTACACTAGTCATCGCTCTCTTTCCGCCGCCAGCCGCCGCCGAGACAACATCGTTTAGCCTCAATACGTTTGTCGCTCAGATCATTTTTGTCATTATTTGTTTGATTTAATTTTAATATTAAAATTGTCTAGTTGCAGATTTTGTTTTAAGACAATTTTGTGTTATTTGCTAATAATATATAATGGTATTATTCGTTTAGAATAAATAAACAATTATGATAATTATTAATTATTATAAGCGTTTATTAATGACACATTTGAGCCGGAGTCATAAATTCCAGAGACTTCAAGAGTGTCATTTAATAGTAACTTAATTTTTATTAATGGTGGTACCTTTAGTTTTTTGGATTTTTCTCATTTAGTTCTATTTCCAATTCTGAGTTATTTACTGTTTTGACAACCGGTTTTTGATTTTTATTTTTAAACCAGCAATTTTCCTCTGGATGGTAACGCTTTCCTTTTTTTTCAGTAATACAGATTTGGCATGGTACTTTTTCTTCAACCTTTTTGGATTTTGTGTCTGAATATGTATTGGTCTTCTTCCCATATTTATTTTTCTCAACAAGATGTCCCAATTTTCCAATTTCATTATAGAGATCTTCCGTTTCTTGTAGTGTTTCTCTGTCAATTTTGTCTGCCACATAATAAGGTAAGCCAGACGCTATCAGGTCTATCAGTGTCCCAGTGTCAATTGACTTCCTTACTTCCAGTAACAATTTTTCTTTTTTCAAAGCATATTCGAGTAAAGAACCCGTTTGGTACCTAAACGTAAGAGCATATCTAATAGGTGACCATCCTTTGTTTGCAAATGTCTCACAGAAATTTTTCTCCCATTTTGTCCACTCTGATTCCACTGTAAGTTTAATTAGCATGCAGCTATACCAATCCGCACTAGAGTTTTCCAAAAAATTTTTTAAGATTTCAATTTTCTTCCTATCTTTGGTGATTTGAAACCGTTCACATTCTTTATTAAAGTCTTTAATCCATTGGGAAGCATTCGAGTTTCTGCCTGTGTACTTCTCAATCATAAAATCTTTTGCAATTTTTCCCAAATTCTGTGTTTCAGATTTTTTTTCTTTTTCTTCAAGTAACTTCTCTAAGAGTTTTTCTAATGTCTGATTTGAGCCGATAGGTGTACCCGTAGATTCAGCATTATCCGTTTTTTCAAAAATCTCTTCTAGATAGAAATCATTAAATTGTAAGTTTTGTTCTTCATCCAAGTATGTTTTAGATATATCATCTGTCAACGTTATCCATATTTTTCTTGTTTGGTGTCTTCTATTTAATGATTTTTTTACCTTGACATAGTTGGGAGTACTTATTATTGATTGATGCAGATTTGCAGGCTGGTATTCATCTGGTATTCCAAAAATCTGTCCATCAGGCGTAGATATTGAGGTTATGCATAAGATATTTGATTTTCCATCTTGTGATGGTTTCACTGCGAAATCAAACCTCAGCTTTTCCATATTCCTTCAGTTAATTGCAAAAATGTTGTTTTATAATGGTATTATTCGTTTAGAATAAATAAACAAAGACGTAATTGCGTTTCTCTGAAAATACAAGTTTTATTTACATTAAACTCTTACAACTTAACATAGTTATAACATTAGCAGTAGATTAACAAAGATATTTACCTGAAAATACAAGAAACAACATTTAAAGCCTTTATTTCGGGATTTGTTACTTCTTGATATTAAATTTACGAACTCACAATTTCTACCATCTAACCTCAAAACCTCCTGGCTCATGACGTCTCAGATCCTGTCCTGTCAGATGTCAAGTCTAGGATCTGTCACTTTGAGGATGTGTCGCTATAGCGGTAATATTCAAAAATAAAGAAAAGCTACTTCCAAGTATTAAATATGATAGAGATTTTCTTTACATATATTACTCACGGTCATAATGTATGCGTTAGACAGCAACATAATTTAGTTGCGATTGCCTAAAATCTTAATGAATCGTATTGTATGCTTATATCCTGTCTGTCCATGGACCCACGCATTTAGTGTTTAACGAATATAAATAATTTGTTCGAAGATGATCCTTGTAAATTTTACTCCTTACAGAATTTCCTGATCACCGTAATAGTTTTATCAATATCTAATTACATACTTGGCTCACTACTCGGACCACGGTCGGACATCGAAAAAGCTCAAGGTTTTGCTGGAATAAGTTGTAAGTAGACTCACAATAAGTACCTACCTGTGACAGGGGTAAAATGGGATGGGATGGGTGAGACACAGTGTGGGAATGAACATGGTTAATGAATCATTCAGTGATTCCTTCGGGTACCTGAGGCTAGGCGTACGTAAGCAACAAGGCAGCCCAAGAAAACGAAGGCGTGATACATTCCAAAATAATTGTCCACTAAGGAAGGCCAATGATCCAAGACCATTGGATGTTTTTGTAGACACAATTGCCCAGCAATGGGACGCTAAAAATAATTTGGTACCTAATTTTATAAAGTTATGATTCTATAATCATGTCATGCTTGGAAATACCACCTTCGTTTATCGAACACTATATTTTTCACAGGGGAAGTCGCTAAAGTGAATTGGTACCCTGATTTCCGGTACAGCGAGGGTCAACAGCACGACTTCTTCAGCGTGTTTGCTATGTACTTCCCTGCCGTGACGGGTGTGCAGGCGGGCGCCAACATCTGCGGGGACCTCAGGGTAAAAATATTGTTCAAAAGTTTTAGTGGAGCGGCCAGGTGGACTGACAACGTGCGGAAAATGCCTGGAAAGATTTGGACGCAGAAGCTTGAAGTCGAATCTCGGTAGCGAGCATTCGGGGAGGCTAATGTCCAGCAGTGGACAGAAAAAGACTGATGATTATCATGTAGTTTAACTAATAGGACTATAGATGTAAGAACTTATCGTATACATATTTTGCTTCTATTACTTTTAATCACTTATATAATAAATACCTACCGCTGGTGCCTCTGATTTGTCGCGTGTAGGTACTAGGAGGTACATAGGAGAGCCAAGTATAAGGAGCATTAATTGTAGGTACTATATTTTGTGAGTTACATAAAATGAAAAGAGACATGACTAGCAACAATTAACCTTATAAATAAAAGTCACTTAAAAATATTCATAATCTTTGCAACAATCCATCATCGCGACTTGACTTTTATGAGTTTATTATTAGGTGTTATTATTCTATCTGGCGTTATCATATTTCTGATAAAAAGAAAAGTTCAAAGAATATGTTTTAGTACGGTCTTTTGAAAGGGCATTAAAAGGGCAAATTTTAAACGTTTTATGACTCCTCCTTCAAATAAAGTTATATGTATAGGTATCTTATATACTACCTAAATAGTCTTATACTCGTACAGCTGATTACAGTTAGCTGTGTGAGAACTTTGTTGAAAACTTCATGAGGACTATAAATAATCACCGATCTCAACTCTGAGAACAAACTTAAGTGCACTCCTGAGATGCAATTATCTATTAGACTACCAGCTTTTGCCCGTGTGCCCGTAGCTTCTCTAGCGTGTTTTCTGGATACCGACGACAGCGCCACCTATCAAGTCTAATGGCACATTTTTATAATGACAGGACCCAGCCATTGCTATTCCCAAAGGCACGCTGTTAGCTCTCGCTATATCTATATCGAGTTATCTGGCGATGGCTTTGCTGTCCGGCTTGGGGGCGCTGCGGGACGCCTCGGGGAAGATCGAGGACGTCGGCGTGCCCGGCGCCATTGAGAGTTGCAAACCCAACTGTGATTATGGACTGCATCATAACTATGAAGTGAGTTACACAATATTTTATTAAAATTGAATACTATACAAATAAATAAAATTGGAGTGTCTGTTTGTAATATCAAAATAACACCTTTTCACTAAATGCATATGAAAGTACATACGACACCTATAGCAAAAACGCGATTTAAAATGTTTTTGTCTGTCTGTCTGTCTGTGTGTTTGTTCCGGGTAATCTCCGAAACGGCTGGACCGATTTTGACGGGACTTTCACTGGTAGATAGCTGATGTTATAAGCAGTAACTTAGGCTACTTTTAGTTTAGAAAAACAAAATTTAAAATAATGAAAAAATGGGTTCTGTCGTGCGGGCTCAGAACGCGGGAGCGGGCTTTTTTGTTAAGTTAACTTCCACGCGGACGAAGTCGCGGGCTCAGCTAGTTGAAAATATAATAGCAACACACTGGAGCTATTATATTTACATGAATACCTTGTCTCTGTAATTATTAATAAAAAGTCAAGCCCACTAAGTTTCTTGCCGGATCTTCTCAATCAAGATCGCTTTCCGAGCCGCTTGTAGGAGGTATATTTAAGAAAAATATGCAAATATGTCAATTTGTTAGTAAGCCGTAGGCCTATACGAAATAAATGATTTGACTTTAACTTTGACTTTGCTTGGGAGTACCGACGGGAGCAGGGGGCAACGCCTCACCAACGTGGCAACTTGGAGACGAATCTTAAAAGGGCAGCTGCTCGCACAAGCTTTATTAATATGTTACAGAACATGTTTGTCCTAGATAATGCACCTAATGGCATTCTGGGGTCCTATGATCTACGGCGGGTGCTGGGCTGCCACGCTCTCGACGGCTCTGACCAACCTGCTGTCGGTGCCGCGGCTGATCCAGGCGCTCGGCATCGACCGCATCTATCCCGGACTTATATTCTTCTCCAAGCCGTTCGGGAAGCATGGAGAACCGTATAGAGGATACGTGCTAGTATTTACTGTGTCACTACTGTTCCTACTTATCGGTAATCTATTTTAAAATTGAACACATCTTAAGTCTCAATGGGCTAGTTAAACTTGAATTCATAATACTTAATAATGATAATAATTTAACCCTTTTAACGTCCCACTCCTGGGCACGGGACTCCCCTCACTGCGATGGGGATTCAGGCCGTAATTCAGTGCGGTTTGGCGGTTTACACATGTCATTCGTTTTTTTTATTGTCTAAGACATGCGGGTTCCCTCACGATGTTTTCCTTCACCGTAAGCAAGTGATAATCATATAGAAATTATTTCGGCTGGGTCTGTCATTATAAAAATGTGCCATTAGACCCGATAGGTGGTACTGTCGTCAATATCCAGAACACACCCTAATAATAATTATTCGCACATAGATTTCGAAAAACCCAGAGGTATGAGCCGGGGTTTGAACCCAGGACCTGGGGGTGCCCGCAAGACGCGTGCTTAACCAGTCGGCTAGCACTGCTAAACTTGAATTATAATAATGTTTTTTTTCAGCGGATCTAAATACAATAGCGCCACTTATCACCAACTTCTACTTGGCTTCGTATGCACTCATCAATTTCTGCACATTCCACGCGGCCTTCGTGCATGCAATAAGTTGGAGGCCAAGATTCAAGGTTGGTAGTGTTGGTACCTATTGCACTGCTTTTACGAACTAAAATTATGTTTTTTTTTTAATATTAATGTAATACGTACCTATCTTGACCGTTCGGCTTAAGCTTAAAGTATTAGACTTAGCGGTCGTATACCGCTAAAACATTATAACCAAGAATGTATAGGAGTCAAGTACTCTAAATCATTGGTATAGGAATACACAACACACAGAGAGTTAAAGTTAAATTCATGCTGCATAATTGTGAAATGGCTAGGCGTTGTTCTAGACCGGGGTGTCTACTAGGTTGAGATGAATGTTAAGAACTTGCTTAGAATATGTTCCAGTCAGCAAATTTGAAATGTCAAAAAAAATTCTACCTATTGTACCTCTAATTCTAAATTTAATTTTCTATCTTTTCAATTTATAGCTGGCCGTGTTGAATAACATTTACTTGGGATAACCTGATCATGATGGCGACATCGTACGATTTGAGATGATTGTGTGATGTTTCAGTACTACACCTGGTGGTTGTCAATGATTGGGTGTGGGCTGTGCGTGACCATGATGATGATCATCAGTTGGATCATGGCGTTGGTCACCACATTCATCTTCATTACCTTGTATCTCCTGGTGCTGTACAGAAAACCAGGTAAATATTTTCCAAAATGTTACCATCTGTCTGTCTGAGACAACCTAAAAAAATTTCTAAAGACTTAATTCTGCCAAACCGCACTGTGCCAGCGGTGGGCTGCCCTAAAACTCTTTCGCATCGAGGCGAGGCTTGTGTCCATCAGTGGGAAATAATGTAACTTTTATTATATTTAGATGCAAACTGGGGCAGCAGCACCGACGCTCAACGTTACCGCGAGACCATAGCATCGATAGTGAAGATTTCAAGGCGTGCGGAGCACGTAAAGTCGTTTAACCCGCAGATCCTGGTGATGGCCGGCAAGTCGTACGCCAGGCCCGCACTCTTGGATGTGGCGCACATGATTACCAGCATCGGCTCTTATATGGTCGTGGTTGAGATTAGTATGGTGAGGCCTCATTAACGTTTCGCTCATTCAGCTGTAGGTAGGCACATATTTCAAGTCTGAAAGCGGTTTTGAGTTCGCTTTTGAAATGTCATTTTGTACTGAAATAACATCAGAATTACTAGGTTGTCCCCACGCCATATTCGTTTAAAAATGTTAATTTAAACATATAGGTATTTCTTAATATTAATTACGAATTACATTTAAAAACATGTCCAGATTGTTTACAAAATACCTACGTTAAGTAAGTAAAAAGACCATAAGTCTCAATGTGGTGGTGTCGTAGGTACCTTTTGCCATAACGCCGGGAAGACATTTGAATATACCTTCATCTGCCTACTACCGACGAGACTGTCGCGTTTAAATCTATGGAGGAGTTGATCCCGAATATCGTGTCAACCTGGCGACACTGCTACCACATTTTTAAGCTTTTTATAATAAAGTTCCTGTGCTTTCGCATGATATTCTAAACTCCTTTAGAGATGGTGATTTTTCCAGGGAAAACTAACGTCAGAAGAACGTATAAAGAAGCAGTGTATTGGCGAGCAGTGGCTCCGGGAACGTAAGGAAAGTGGGTTCTACGTGATGATGCAGGGGTTCAGCAAGGAGCAAGCGCTGTCGGGGATCCTGCAGGCGTCCGGGCTGGGCCACGTGGCGCCCAATATCATGCTCATAGGGTACAAGTACAACTGGAGCACGTGCTCGCATGATGACCTCCTCAGTTACGTGAGAATGATACAGTAAGCTCAATTTTTAAATTGATAGATGTATCGATACTATTTTGTTAGTTATTACAAACAATGGCCAAATTTCGGAGAGAGATCATTCATTCGTGTACCAAAGATTAGCACATCACTAGGTGATACAAATTAAGTCCGTGATATTAAGTACAGTAGGTACTTAATGAATCAAACAACATAAAAGTATCTAATAAATTATTTCACATATATATGTTGTTATTTACTTACTTATACGACTTATTATTTTATGAATTTCCTACTTAATTTATTAAGAAAACGACTGTTTAATATATTGTTTCAAGCTATAAAGTCTGTTTATTTTATATTACTATTTAAATATTTAATTTGAAATTTTATTATGTTTAAGAATGTTGCAGTTACTGAACTTCTCATATGAACTTGGCTATTGAATTCAATTTCGCCCGTATACCTAGTTAGTACCTACCCTTTTAAAGTTAATTTTGTAAATATCACTGTTATAAATATTGTAAACAGCAGCAAATATTGTAGGCAGCTGTTTACAATATGCCTGTTTACAATATTTATAAAAAGTACGTATCACCAGCTGGTGAAAGGTACTTTTTTGAATTTTTAGCACTGTCCTCTGTGGTGGACTAAAAATCGTAGTTACATGAATATCCTATCTCGACCACCCTTTAGTTGGAGTAATATGTTTACCTTGCGATTGTATAGGAAAGTTGCCGAGCAATATCTACCCACATTTTGTTTAAATTACTCAAGCTCTATTCTATCACGACAACTCACAGCTGTTGGCCCTCAAATAACTACTTGTATTAATGTATGCTGTTGTCGTTTACTTTGAGAGCCGTCAAAAGATAGAGACAGGTACATAAATCAATACAATTATTGCGTCAATGTGGATGAGAGGGAAGGCTTCGCAAGCCGCCGTCTCCACTTCAATCTCCGTACGCAATCTTTTCCAGGATGGCCTTCGAATATGACCGAGCAGTGGCGGTGCTGCGCGTGCCGGGCGGCATGCGGCCGGCCAAGCACGACGCACTGAAGGCGCGAGCCGTCAGCAGCGCCGTGGACATGCGCGTCAAGTCGGAGGTGTTGGCCGTCATGCACGCCGACTCCGACATCGAGGTGGGCGGCAGCAACGACGATCATCCGGATGACGTCGATTCAGGTGACATTGCAATTTGAGCCCTACGTTTTATTGGATAAGGATTTCCACAATGGAGTCGCCAGCCAATGGGACAGGGGATTGAAAGATGATAGATAGATATGAATTGTAGGTAGGTAAATAAAAGTGTACGTAGTTTCTCTAATAAAAATTGTGAATTGAATGGTGAATTGTTTTAGTGTGGCGATATGTTTATCTATTTATAATTATACAAGGTGACACATAATGGGTATACTTTTTTTTTCAAAACTTAACTTTGTAATTCTAATACCATCAGCTTTGGAGGGAACTTGAAAAACAAAAGGTGTTATAGGAATACAGCTGTTGACCGATTTCACAAGTCTACAAAACCTTTAGTACTTCAACTGTCCCACAAAGCCGATAGTTTGAGATTTACAAAGTTAAGTTGCAAAAAAAATAGTACCTATACCCATTTTGTATCACCTAGTATAGGTACACCGTGGAAGTGCCATGGTAACGAAATGGGTTACAAATGTTTTAAATTTTAATAGGGCAATCTATCGTTAACTAAACGTTATCACAACACAATACTGCGCGATACCTACCCGACTCGCGCTCGGCGAGTGGAGGCGAGTATCTACCAAAAAACCTAAAGAGATCATTCGTTATTATTAAGGATTTAGAAATAAATTATTTGTTGTCTACTTACCTTCTCTCTCACTTCTAATGAGATTGGCCAAACTTGTGAGCATTAAAACCTGGATCAGCCGTCGGACCGCGAGGTCTAAGCTCACCCACACACAAACACGAAACAATAAGAAACAAACACACAAGACACAAACACCGATTGACCATTAGATTTTAGGGCAAGGCTCTTCACTAAGAGGTCAAACGTTGAAACGAGAATTAGCTTGAATATTACTATTTATTAGACGTAGCGCACAATCACAATGCCAAAAAAATGGTTAAACCGATCTATAGTTAGTTACGCGAGAGCCTTGCAGCTCCCTCGCGCACGCGGCGCCTCCGCAGAACACGCGTGCGGAGCCCCGGCGGGGGACGTGTTTTCGATACGTCCGTTCCGCGGTAAGGCTTATAGTTCGTCCACAGATTAGAGATATGTAGCAAGCTAGGTTCGACTGGCGACGACGCGCACGCGCGCGGCGCGGCGGCGAATGAGAGGGGTGGGAGACGCGCGGGAGCACTGGCAAAAGGCCGCTCGGCGCGGGCGCTTTGTTTGAGGGAGTGAGATAGCAGTCCATGTACCCATGCGGACGGGGTGCGCTTGCAATGACTTCGCCGGTGAACTCTATAGTACCTCTCAGCTGATTTCTGATTTACAAGGGCGCTCGAGCGTATTGAGTTTCATTTACATTGCAGTTTATTATTAGTGTACCTAATTAGACCGTTTTAATAAAATGGAAATAAATAAATGTCTACAATAGTACCTAATTATAGAGTTATTTATGTAAAATCACGTTAAGATAGACGTGGAAGTAGATATTATAATGATTTCATGCGAACATATATTTTATAAAATGCAGAGAAATTTGAGCATCATTCATGAAAATATCGACAGAAAAATCCAAATCAGTGTTCAGAATCATGAGTTGAATCCATGGTCTCCGTTTTCGTTACGATGCTGTATGTATATCCTCAATAATTTTCTCCAAGGAGACGAGAGACAGGGACTGCTGTCTGATAAGACTGAAGACGAAAGAGATATTCCGAAGAATAACTCATCCAGTCGTCTCTCAGAAGTGACAGTGCAGAAGCTGCAGACTTACAAGCCTATGATTTTCAATAAGGTAACTTAGACTACAGTATATTTCACTTACGAGATCCCGAAGACTTAGCGCTGTAGTCGCGCTCGCGACTCGGCAATATAACTCACAATTTATTTAGGTGTTCTCCGCAGGTCGTGTTTGTGGAAAAGGCTGTAGGTACTACATAATAATTACCCGTATACTTATACCAAATTACCAGCTTTAACACTCCGTTCACCCAAAATCTGTTGGCAGGTCAGTTTTTAGGGATTCCCATTTTATTTTGGTGATGTACGTCGTTGTATGAGCCAGTTCACTCTCACACTCGCGACATCATTCCGAATCCAGGAGTCGATGAAATTTGTTAGCAGCGGATCCGCTAATTACAGTCCTGTAAATTCCCAGACGCTGTGTAAACGGGGGGTTACTTATATGAATCTTGCAGTCCAGCACCTTGGACGCGTGGTGGCTGTACGATGACGGCGGCATGAACATCCTGCTGCCGTACATCATGGCCCGCCGCGGCAAGCACGAGCTCACCTTCAGGGTATTCGCACTCACCAGACCCCGGCAAAACCTCAAAGATGCAGAGGGAAAGTAAGTTTAAAATCTCTGTTTCAATTAAGTTTACAAAGTACAATCCTCGTCTGCCTACCTTTATTACCTACCAATTATCAACTTATGCTTGAAATGTACCAAAGATCTAGGCAGTCCCCCCTAAAGATCCTTTGCTTACTAATAGATATTGGTACAGAATCTCGCTAGTCTCGCTTTGGTGTTCCAATCATCCCATAAAACACAGTAGGTACGCTTTTGCCGAGGAGAGCATGCATAATACAGAACGAGATTCTAGTATAGTAACTTTCACTACTTATTAATGTTACTATTATTAAATAAGAAAACATAAATAATTCACAAAGTTCTAGTCATAAGTTTAGTGTAGTCGGACTGAAACCACTCATTTACACTAACGCAATAAGTACTTGTATTTATACTACTACGTACTGTACTATATATATAGCTGTACAACTTCGTGTCAGTGTAAACGAGGGGTAATACGCCGTTACGAAGGGATACCGCCTGACCTACCTACAGTGATCGCATGTCATTGTGCGTTGCTTGTCTCATTGCATGAAGCATGAAGGAGCTGCTGAAAAAGTTCCGCATCAACTACTCACACCTGACGCTGGTGAGCGGCATCGACGAGAAGCCATCTCAAGGCAGCTGGGACCTGTTTGATGAGTTGTTGCAACACCACAAAGCTAATAACAAAAGCGGTAACAAATCTGGACTGTACCTATCAATTATGACGTATTACGGTTCTTCATTACTTGTTATATTATGCGCTTTCACACTGAAATGTCGATTTACCATATTGAATATAGGTAGAAGTACTTAGTAAATATATATTCGATATTAACAACGTATTTTTATAAAAAATGTGGTAGAACCCGCAGTAAATGTACTTATATAATCCTTATTGTGGCAGATGTTCTTGTATCGAACTCAGACATGAAGAAACAAGAGTTCAAGACGAGAAGACATCTGCGTCTGCGAGAATTACTCATAGAGCATTCCTCTGCCGCGAGCTTCATTGTTATGACTTTGCCGTTGCCTAGAAAGGTATAAACTTTTATTTTTAATCTCCTTACTTTGTTGAACCACTCTCGGCCTACATCCGATAAAGCTTGTCCACATAATATGCATAAGACAAGACACTAGACTCATATAGCTACGGTGAATTTTTCCAGGACGCCGTGTCAGCGGCTCTGTATTTGGCCTGGTTGGAGGTAATGAGCCGAGATATGCCGCCAATGCTGTTCGTTAGAGGCAACAAAACCACTGTCATCGACGCCTAATAAACGGGAAAGTATCGTGATGCCTAATTTATCCAAATATAATACTCAAGTGAAAAAAAGCTAAGTACCAAAAGAGCGTGCACATACTTTCGTTCCCGTCGGTTCCCAGTGGGCGTCCCCACTTATAGATTGGTACCCACACATATTTCTGTGAACTGACTGAAACCAACCTACAACCATTAATATTAGAGTTGGTTTCGGTCTGCAAACACAAGGGACTGTAGACAATTTTTTAAAATGGTCCCAACAACAGTCTGGAGTGGAAATCGATGTCATGTTTTGAGATGTGAACATTTTTGAAACTTGTCCGAGTTACAATAACGTTGATTTTGCTAAGCTTAGTGTCGATCAATCGTTGTTCCAACATGTTCTACTATAATTATATAATGAACGCATTGTGATAACTATTTAAATTATTTATTGAGTTATGTTTTGGGAATAGCAATTTTAAAATAAAATGAACCATGTAAATATATTACAAGATATTTGTTTTTATTTCACACATATTTCACAAAGTTTTAGTTTAGATTTTGAACAGAAAATAATCATATTTACAGATACAAGTATCAACAGTTGTCCAGATTAACAATGTCCTTAATATTAAATAATGTTAAAAGAGAATTCATGTGTTGATACAATCTCGACTGACGAGTCTAGCTCCAGACCGACATATTAACGTTTGCACAAACCGTGATAATTATTTACATGAAGTAAGACATTGTTTTGTCTGCAACTTATATTTCGCGGCCGGAAATAGGCAAGTCTGAATCAAGACACGGATTTGAAGAGTCTGTCTGAGTACAAAAGGTCGAGGAACAAGCTATGTACGCGTCATAAAAAGGGCGCATTGGAATGAGAGATTCTAAAAGGAAGGGAATTCTGAGCCGGGGAACAAACGAACAAAACCTCTACCAAGATATGTTAGTTACATATGAGGACGGCGATTTAAAATGTAGATAAATTTGTGTTAAGATATGTTGCTATGTATCCTCTAAAAATTATATCCTCTGTCGCATGAAAATATTTCACTAACTTTTGATTTTAATGACGAAAATACCACTGTTATTATTAGTATATTTTCTATATTTATTCAATTTTAGTTTGTTTTCATAAGAACGAATCGAAGTTAAATTATTAGTTTTAACATAGTTGGTTATAATTTACGCTAGAGCGATGGGCCGCGTGTAAACTTTTGGAACATATTAACATTACTCAGTCTATGTAAAATTTATAGGTACAATAATAATATAATAAATATAATAATTCGTAACGACGTCTAGATGCCTCAGTGCATTATCATAAATTCATACATTTGCTCGTCGAGCGTTGGCGATTATAAAAAATGTATATTACACATTTTACGACATATCACGAATAAAACATTGAATTGATAAAATATACGACATTGAAGAATTAAGCCTACCAGCACCTCAACGTATGTTTATTAAACCGAACCGTATGCCATTTGTAAATTCATCGATCACCAACATCTCAATTTCATAGTCCTGATTATAAGATTGTATATTGAAATAAAAAATAAACACAACTACATAAATTACAGACGAAAACTTCACACAGCCATACTTCTTACAACATATAAATAAATAATCATTAAGAACCTAGATAATTATGGAAATATTTTTGGTTACAAAGATTTTATAATAATGCAAAATAAATACTCGATTTAGGAGGCTTTCTTCCGATCACCCGATCTGTTAGTTCAGTTCTTAATCATGCTACAGGAACGTTTTCATTCGTATGTATACTCTTACTAAGCTAGCGGCGGTCAGCGTGTCGGTCCAGAAGTCGGCAAACATTCCTCACTGTCTGTACAGTCACCGCCGGCGGGCCGCGCGCGCCCGCCGACTACACTAATGAACACTTCTCACATTTGTGCTAATCAACAACGGCGGCAGGAGACTCGTGGATAAACTATAACCGCCAATCCATAGCGGCGCACGAAGCGTGCCCCGATGTAGTTGCGCTTCTAAATGCAGCATGTGAGCGCGACGTGTGGCGGTCGCGTCGGCTGCCGGCCGCCGCCGGGTGCGGTCGTCGGTATACAATAAACACAATGCGTTCAGCGGTCGGGCCGGCCCCGCGGCTCGGCGCCGGCGGCTCACAGCACGGCGCAGGACGGACGAGACAGTCTTCATTCGGACTCGTCGTCGTTGTCGTCGTCGAACCCTGACAGATCCGCGGAGTCCAAGTACCCTTGCATCACCTGAATCGAGAACAGTTTCATCAGTCATTGACTATTGCTATAGGGAAGCCTCTGCCCAGCGGTGGGGCACTTGATAGGCTAAAAAAATAAGTCAAATATTCTAATACCAACTACTTATATTACGGAGCATATAATTTGAAGGCCGCTCGGCTCGCTGCACCTGATGTTTGCGGGTTCGATTCCCATCAGGGCCAATTTCAGAAATGGCCTTTTCGTAATTGGCCCCAGTCTACGGTACCCATAGTACAAGCGTTTCTTAGATCGGGATCCTGTGTCTGTCTGGCAATATATTTATTTATAAGATCACTGTAGTTATGTAATAGAGCGACGGCTGTATGGTGGTGTAGTGTGTACTCACCGCATACTCGAGTATGGCGAGGTGGCAGAACACGTACTGGTCGGGCATCTGTATGGAGTGCGCGCGCTGCGCGCGGATGCGCTCGACCGCGGCGCGCACGTGCACGGCGCCCTCCGCGCTCAGCCGCGTGGCGCTGATGTCCAGCGTCAGGAACGTGCCTGCCGCGCGCACACACACCATACACTTCTTTATTGTTCACCCCCCGTTTACACGGACGTTTTTAACAGCTCAAAAATAGCATAAATCCAAGACATAACATATTTTTTTTGGACAAGTCCCGCCACACGCTCCCACCACTGTTATTCCTGTAAATCAGGATCGACAATGGTGACCAATAATGACGTCGAGGTTTGACCCTTGACGTGTCCCGGGGAAAAGTTAAATGAACCCGTACGAATTTAATCGAAAGAAATAATAGGATATGGAAGAAAAAATTTCCACTTCCCTCCGGTTCAAAGCGGGAAACAAAAATAGCTGGTAAAGGCTGATTGCCATAGAAACCATGATTCCGTACTTGATTAGCATGTATTTAAATGTAACTCGTCCTAGGACTATTTAAACACTGGACGCGAGATGTACTCGATAAAGTATGCAAATACATCCAGCCAACTTATGCGGGGAGAGGACGATTGTTACACTATTCTAGCATGAAGACTTTGAAGACTTACTAGACTTTAAATTATATTACAATGGTATAAAAGTCTATTTATATAAACACCATATCAACACCATGCTTGAGTATAAGACTGCCTCGAGGCTGGAAAAAATTATATTATGTTAAGAAACGAGCACCGACCTGTCCTTCCGATGCCAGCCGAACAGTGGACGACTATTGGGGGCCCTCTACTGTGTCCCGCCCACGCGTCTCCCAGGCTGCAAACGGTAAGGCAACATTATAAAATAAAATAACCACGATTTACTTAATCGAAAACCACAGCGGAGATTGCAACAAACTTATACAATCTTGAACATCGTAACGATATATCTATACAAATAAATAAAATTGGAGTGTCTGTTTGTAATATCAAAATAACACCTTTTCAATAAATGCATATGAAAGTACATACGACACCTATAGCAAAATCGCGATTTAAAACATTTTTGTCTGTCTGTCTGTGTGTTTGTTCCGGGTAATCTCCGAAACGGCTGGACCGATTTTGACGGGACTTTCACTGGCAGATAGCTGATGTTATAAGGAGTAACTTTTATTTTAGAAAAACTAATTTTTTAAAAATGGGACCTGTCCCGCGGGCTCAGAAAGCGGGGCCGGGCTTTTTTGTAAAGTTAAAATCCACGCGGACGAAGTCGCGGGCTCAGCTAGTCATATCATATAGGATTAGCAATTATTTAGGTTCTATGATGCCACGTCGTATTATCGTTCCATATTTATCGCTCGATCGCAACGATCGGTCCCTTAGTGTATGAGCGGCCATATTGAACCGATCGATCGTTACGATTTTCTTCCGATTGATCGAAGCGACGGACCGCACCGTATACTAGGTGAAACAGAAAGGATATACTACTTTTTGCAACTCTACTTTGTAAATTTAAAACCATCGGCTTTGTGGGACAGTTGAAGCACTAAAGGTTGTGTAGACTTATTAAATCTGTCAACAGCTGTATCTCTATAACTCCTTTTGGTTTTCAAGTTTGCTCCAAAGCTGATACTTTTATAATTACAAAGTTAAGTTTTGAAAAAAAAAGTATGTATACCCTTTCTGTTTCAACATGTATAGGGCCCTTTAGTAATAGTACGTACTCGGCGAGCGCGCGGCGCTGCGCGCACCGCACGAGCTGCAGGAAGCGCAGCACCGGCTGCGCGCTGCCGCCGCCCGGCACGCCGTAGTCCGGCCAGCGCGTGTACTGCCCGTGCCACACGCGCCGCGACTGCTCCGTCTGCAACACAACACGCAATGGATTATGAGCCAATAATAAAGCATCAAGGACGTCAAGGCCTTTGAGGCTTCAAGGGAAGCCAGTACCGCCAAGCTGGTTTAAGTTGGTGGTTATTCAGACACAGTAAACAAAGGTTGAATTGAAACAAGTAATGAGTAAAACGAGCCATTAATAAACAGGATTACATTTGAAATTGCATTATCAATGCGCTTCACTGGGCTCCGCTTGATTTGAATCGTATTTAAAGCTCTCACTGTTGGCTTTTATCGTACATCGTACATTCTCAGAAAAAAACACAAAATCACAAATCACACAACAATACGTCCGTACACCCAAAACAGTTATGATCACGATATGAACAAAATTGACAAGATAGCTTACCCTCAGATCCGTAAGCAGCAGATGTGTGATAGTATAATCGTCATCGTGCTCTAGTGACTCGGTGGTGACCGCGAAGCCGCCGTACACAGTGCGCGTGCCTTCAGTGGCGGGCCAGTACTGGCCGCACTTGACGCGGCCGCGCTCCACCGCGCGCGTCGTCATCACTATCACTAGAGTGCCCTGCTCCCACACCATGCGCCAGAAGTCGCCGAATGTTTTAGGTAAGGGCCCTGTCAATGAGAGAGAAAAACAGGTCACTAGATGTCGCTTCATAAAACTGGGCGACGTTATGTCACTTCACTTTTGTCAGTGTCACTACAAATACAGTGTCTATGTGTCTATGGTCACCCCGTCTAACGTGGCACCGCCCCAAAAGGCAGTAAGCCCGTCCGGATGTTAATTAAATATTATTGACTGTAATTTACACCTAATATTATTCAAATAAAATCTTAGCATCGCTAAATCTGTATCCTACTAATATTATAAATGCGAAAGTTTGTGAGTGTGGATGTATGTATGTATGTATGTATGTATGTTTGTTACTCCTTCACGCAAAAACTACTAAACGGATTTGGATGAAATTAGGAACACAGATAGATTATAACCGGGATTAACATATAGGATACTTTTTAGACCAATAATCCAATACTACGCGGACGAAGTCGCGGGGCACAGCTAGTCGAATAATATGATTAAAATGTCGGGCTATAAATGTATTCGCAAAAAATTAATAATACATTTATTTATTAAGGTGATGGGGGCGATCGTGTTCTCCATACATATTTCATTCCGAATTTATACGAGACACACAAAGTTTTTCCTTAAAACAATGGATTTTATCACTTCTAAATAAATTATTGTATTCGCATCTAATGATTTCAGGCATTTAAAAATAGATTAACATAATTAAAATCGATCGTAAAATTTGTTAAATTTTACGCCTGTGTGTGTGAATTTGTCAGCGCCATCTGACTAAATTAGGCCATTATTAACATAAAATTTGTACTTTGAGTAAACTGCGTGCTAATAGTGTACTAGTTGAAATGACAGATGGTGGTGACCAAATTATTATTGCAAATATGTATATCCCTATATTGCGCCATCTATATTAATAATTCCGTCAAGGGGTACGGTAGACTCGATTGAAACGTTACCAGAATAATAAAACTTAAAAAAATAATGATTTTGAGTCGACAACATATATCCGCAAAATTCGGATTGTCGTGATAAACAATGTTATAATTATAATATTCGGCACAGTACAGCCATATTTTCTATGAACGCATGTCAGTCAGTGTCAGTGATGACAGTGCCAGTGTTCTTAGTTGGTGGGCCATATTTTTAAAGAAAGAAGAAGAAATGCATTTATTGATTGAGCTGTCAGAACAAACAAATTCAGTTTTCAATGTTCATGATGTTTCCGTACGAGTATTCATTTCATTTAGTTTTGCTTTGCATAATGCTTAACTTTCATCATCATCATCATCAGCCTATGCTTGTCCACTGCTGGACATAGGCCTCCCCTAATGAGCGCCATAGCGCCCAGTCTTCAGCTTGCCGCATCCAGTATCTGCCTGCAGTCTTTCGCAGATCGTCATCCCACCTGGTCGGAGGGCGTCCTACACTACGCTTGCCGTGTCGAGGTTCCCACTCAAGAACACGTTTAACCCAGCGGTTGTCGGTTCTTCGCGAGATATGGCCAGCCCACTGCCACTTCAGCTTGCTAATTCTTTGAGCTATGTCGATAACTTTGGTTCTCTGTCGGATGTATTTGTATTTCTATTAACTTTATTTGGATGTAAACACATCATGCCGAAAATTGTAATGAGTCACATTTCACCCGAGCGAAGCCGGGTTTTCATCTTTTATTATCATAATAATAACATTCAATAAAAAAATGAAGTAACGAGCTAAGTATTTTCAATATTTTCCGGACATAATACAATACTAAGTTTCTAATAAATAAATAAATATCGCCAGACTTACTCAGCAACTATATGGTGCCAAACTAAGCAACGCTTGTACTATGGCTACCATACATTAAACTGGTGGCGATCTCAGTGACACCCAGACCTGGGCAAATTACGAAAAGGCCGTTTCAGAAAATTTCTTTTGTCGGGAATCGAACCCGCAACCATTCGAAGCCGAGCGGCCAACGCTCAAACTACAGCGCCAAGCGGTCGTCAATTCGCCACACGAGGTACTACGTTGTTGCAGACGCGACGTTGCCAATTGGTAGAGAGCGGCGACTTGACAACGTCGGATGTCTATTATAAAAGCGTTTGTTGTCGGAAATATTTTTTTCGTTTAGTGTATTATAGGTAGGATCACAGATATAGATTTACATAGATAACACAAGTATCACGGTTTGTATTAAAACCAAGCGTGCCAAATTTTTAACACTTACTGTGACGTCACAGATGGCGGGAAATCCAAACCGATTCAAAGACACCGATGCCGCCGATGCCCCTCCGCCCGCTACGATTCTCTCGAGTGATTATCTCGCTCATACTCATATTTTTATATCTGTAGTCGCGAAGGACTGTAAGTTATCGGCGACCAACCTTGACGCTTGGTCGGGGTTTTCGGAGACGCTAAGTACATACATTTGCGTTATCTATGTAAATCCATATATGTGGGTAGGATAGTGTTGCCGCTGGCTTAGGATTACCGTATAGGTACATAAAAATGAAAATTTACTGTATTTGCCAAATAAATACCGAACCTGGTATATACAAACCATAGATACTGCTGTACTATCTACCTATACAAATAAATAAAATTGGAGTGTCTGTTTGTAATATCAAAATAACACCTTTTCACTAAGTGCATATCAAAGTACATACGACACCTATAGCAAAAACACGATTAATTTTTTTTTGTCTGTCTGTCTGTCTGTCTGTGTGTTTGTTCCGGGTAATCTCCGAAACGGCTGGACCGATTTTGACGGGACTTTCACTGGCAGATAGCTGATGTTATAAGCAGTAACTTAGGCTACTTTTATTTTAGAAAAACAATATTTAAAAAAATGAGTCCTGTCGCGCAGGCTCAGAACGCGGGAGCGGGCTTTTTTGTTAAGTTAAATTCCACGCGGACGAAGTCGCGGGCTCAGCTAGTATTATATATGTACACAGGTACTAGGTAATTATGTAATAAATATTGGAACGAAGTTCCTTATCGCGCGTTGCGAAAGGGGGCTAGACGGAAAAAATTAAGACCACAAAATGTGTAACGACACTTTTTTCGCTATATGTGCGGCGTGCGCCTGTTTCTCTGTCTGTCTCTCTCTCTCCCTTATAGAAAGCAAGCCAGTTATTATTTTTTTCGTATCGTCTTTCTATTTCGCATTGAACAGTGTGGTGTCGCGACTAACTTTTCCTTTTACTTTTACGTTTACTTTTACTTTTACTTTTACTTTTACTTTTACTTTTACGTTTACTTTTACTTTTACGTTTACTTTTACGTTTACTTTTACTTTTACTTTTACTACCATCGACGATTGACGACCGCTTGGCGCAGTGGTTTGAGCGTAGGCCGCTCGGCTCACTACACCGGGTGGTGGCGGGTTTGATTCCCTTCAGGGTAAATTTCGGAATTGGACTTTCCGTAATTTGCCCTGGTCTTGGTGTCACTGGCATCGCCCCCAGTCCATTGTACGGTATCCGTTGTCCAAGCCTTGCTTAGTTTGGAACCATACAGTTGGTATGTTTGTCTGGCGATATTTGTTTATTTATTAGTATTACTAGATGAGCCCGCGACTTCGTCCGCGTGGAATTTAACTTAACAAAAAAGCCCGCTCCCGCGTTCTGAGCCCGCACGACAGAACCCATTTTTTCATTTTTTTAAATTTTGTTTTTCTAAAATAGAAGTACTGCTTATAACGTCAGCTATCTACCAGTGAAAGTCCCGTCAAAATCGGTCCCCCCGTTTTGGAGATACTCTTTGATTTCATGTGTTTTTTTTTTTTTACGCGGAACCCTAATTGCTTTTCAAAAATTAAAGTAGCCTAAGTTACTCCCTATTACAACAGCTATCTGCCAGTGAAAGTCCCGACAAAATCGGTCCAGCCGTTTCGGAGATTACCCGGAACAAACACATAGACCGACAGACAGACAGACAGACAAAAATTTTTTAAATCGCGTTTTTGCTATAGGTGTCGTATGTACTTTCATATGCATTTAGTGAAAAGGTGTTATTTTGATATTACAAACAGACACTCCAATTTTATTTATTTGTATAGATTTTGATTGAGCTGAAGCTGTGATAGCCGATTGCTTAAAGCACGCGTCTTGCGGGCACCAGGTATTGAGTTCAAACCCCGGCTCGCACATCTGGATTTTTCGAAATCTATGTGTGACTCATAATTTCTATATGATTATCACTAGCTTACGGTGAAGGAAAAAATCGTGAGGAAACCTGAATGTCTTAGAAGATCTAACCAATTTTCCAAAGACATGTGAAATCCGCCAACCCACACTGGGCCAGCGTGGTGGATTATGGCCTGAATCCTCCTCGTGTTGAGGGGAGGCCCGTGCCCAGGAGTGGGACGTCAAAAGGGCTAAATTAATATAATTATCATTATTTTTGTTGCAACCTACGTAGTGGAAATCATCAAAGCACTGGCCTGTTAATAATTAGTTTTTAAATTCCGTGTAATTTATATTGACATTTGTTTTTACATAGAATGTATTCTCTTTGCATAGAATTCTATTCTGTCTGTCAAAATACGCTGTACATTAAATATCTTGTCTGGCCTCCGTATATGTTTTTATTTAATCTGCTACTCAGAACAATCGTCGTCAAAGGTACAACCACAGCAAACTGTCGTTAGTAGCTCTTCAACAGCAGTGGGTGCCAACACAACTTTGAGCTTCGCAAAATTAAAGGGAAGCGTCAACTACGCGGCTTGGAGCTTCGCCATGAAGATGTACTTGATCGACAGCGAACTATGGGACTGCGTCATGAAGCCTGCGGAGGAAGTTGACGACTTTCAACGCAAAGATGCCAAAGATCCAAGATTTGCTTGAGTCTAAGCGAACATCTATATCTTATCGTCATGACAGCTGAAACTTCGAAGGAAACATGGAAGCGACTTCGGGAAGCCTACGCTGACAGCGCGCTTGCTCGACGCTTACAACTTATGAAGAAATAGCTTGGTACTAAACTTGTATTGTACTCGAACATAGAAGCCTATGTGAATGACATACGTGCAACAACAACTGATTGCCAATCAAGCTGGTCTGGAAGATGAACTTGTTGGTGTGATTATGCTGGCAGGACTCAAGGACAGCTACAGCCAATGGTGATGGCAATAGAGCATTCCGGCACCTCGATATCTACAGACTCGGTTGCATCGATCCTGCTGAAGGAAGAACGCCGAGATGCCTCTGCTACATCTAGTGCCTTTTCGTCGTCTAGTGTAAATAGTGTGCCTAAGGTGTCGTGTACATATTGCAAAAAAGTAGGCCATGTAGTGTCTCAATGTAGGAAACACTACTAACGCTACTCTGTATAGGACTCTAGGTCCTATAGTTTTGATAGAGACACGATTTTTATGTTGATTTCTTGTAATTATTGTTGTTGTTATAAATAAAAATATGTTCACATGGAAAACCACATCTATTTCTCAGTAATGTATCTCATATGTTAGAAAAGTGGAATACACCAACAAGTGTATTACAGTTATATTTTCACTATATTTAGTAACATCTAAATATATATAACTCAAAGGTGACTGACTGACTGACATACTGATCTATCAACGCACAGCCCAAACCACTGGACGGATCGGGCTGAAATTTGGCATGCAGATATTATGACGTAGGCATCCGCTAAGAAAGGATTTTGATTAATTCTACCCCAAGGGGATAAAATAGGGGAAGAATAATCCCGAAATTTTTGTTAAGTTAAATTACACGCGGACTAAGTCGCGCGCACAGCTAGTCAGACAATAAAATTATTCTATAACAGATGTATATTTTTTATCGGTTTTTTACAATAATGAATTTTACAATAGCAAAAATATAATATATTCGCTATTTATTCTAAAATAAAAAGGCCGCAATAAATATAAAAGTACGCCCTCTAGTGGCTAATGGCTAAAATACACCTTTTGTCAATGTGTGCGTGTATGTATTACAATAAAAAGTGACAGAAGTTTTTTATCGGAAAACGCTTAGATTATGAATGATTTTAGGTTGATATTATTGCATATGGCAATGCAGTATAATAAGTCTTATTCGCAAACAATAGTATTATATCTTAGAAATGCTCAAATTTTGCGTAAAAAATAAATAAGTAGAATCTGTTGACTACAGCGTCATCTTGAGAGAAACTGCAATAAACCCGACCGACGCTTCAACCTTAAAGAATGACAGCAGTAATTCTTCCAACTGAACAATGTAACTATATGTTTCCAATAAGTAAGTAACAGGAAATCATTGTATGCTTTACAAAAGTAACTTATGGGAACGCGCGATAGTTGATTTAATACTGGCACGCAAATGCCATTGGCAGCGAAATTATTAGATTCCGCGAATGAAGGATTTCCCCTCACGTTATTTCGAGCGGCGCGGCGTTACGATCGAGCGGTATTATTAAGAATTCGCAGCACGACGTATTTACATAACAAAAACGATTCGCGTGTTTCCAAGTACAGCGGGAACGTGGCCAAATTGAAACTAGCCATGAATTATTGACTCGAGTCAGTTTATAAAAAAAAAAATTACAATAAAGTCTTAAATGTATAGCTGTCTTCACTTAAACTCGACACACCAACTGTATAGTCCCAAACTAAACAACTCTTGTACTATGGGTACAATGGACTGGGGGCGATCGTGACACCCAGACCTGGTCAAAAACCGAAAAGGTCATTTCCGAAATTTTCCCCGTCGGGAGTCGAACCCGCAACCGCCCAGTGCCGTGACCCGAACAGCCTACGCTCAAACCACTGCGCCAAGCGGTCGTCAAATAGTGAGTATAATTGAGACTTCTTTCTTCGTGACTATCGTGTCTAAGGACCGTACATTGTATTGTAGGTGAATGTACAGCCCAAATACCTAAATAAATCATAATCATCAATTCGACAGCCAAAAACAAAGTAGCTATTCGCGTCTGAATGTCTGTTTGTCTGCTTAGTTCTCCTAAACTACGGAGCGTATATTGATACGATTTTCAATATCGTTAAGGGAACTACATCCGTAAGATTTAATGATGTATAATGCATCCTTGTTAAATATATACATTGTAGAGAAAAGCCATTTGAAACCGGGGCGGGTCGCTAGTATAATGATACAAATTATTAATAACTAGCGGCCCGCCCCGGCTTCGCACGGGTACATTGCGGTTACATTATTCGAGTTTTAGTAAGGATCCCTAATTTTTTTGAAAATATATTATAGCCTATGTCACCCGGAGATAGTGTAGCTTCCCAACAGTGAAAGAATTTTTCAAATCGGTTCAGTAGTTTCGGAGCCTATTCATTACAATCAAACAAACAAAGTTTTCCTCTTTATAATATTAGTATGAAGTATGATTACACTAAAATATTGATTGCCACTGACCTTGTGTGCAAATATACGCATTCTTCTGCTTGTACCCGTCAACGTAATTGGCGTTAATGTAGTCGGTGGTGGGGTCCTCGGGGTCGGTCTGCGAGAGTAGAACCCGCGAGTGGTCGTAGCACAGCACGTCCGTGTAACGATTCTTGGCTAGATTACTCGGCAATCTGAAAACAAATAGATTAATTATAAAATTTGCTTTTGCAAACTTTGGCACTCGCGATGAGTTCAAATCACAGGAAGGCAGGAAGCGCGTCAGCACCTAGATAGTGATGTGACGCGCCTTCCTGAAAACTGTTAGTAATGTACTCGACTAACAACGGAGAAAGAAGATAAGGTGAACAGATTCAATACTATGGTACAGCAGATCACAAGCAGCTTCTTCAAGGCGCCGTGTGTTTTATGAGGCACATAATGTAAGTATTATATTACTCTACTAGATAGAGTACAGATTCGGGGCAATCTGCTCTGATCATTCTTGGTTAGCTTAGTGGCATAAAAGAAAATGCGGGATAGCTTTAGGGATCTACTGGGGACAAATTATTATTTAAAATAAATGCGCTTCCTATACTAAAGCTAAACTCGATATGGTGTTTAGTAACAAAACCGTTGCCTAGCAACCAATGACAGGAAAAAGCATATGATCCGCCTGATTTTAAGCAGCTTTAGTAGCCTATAGATGTTTGCAATACCAAAGGCATTGCTTGCACGTTACGAACCGGAAGAGGAGTGGGACTGAGGGACGGGAATGGACAGGTGGGTCTGGCTGCCGGCTCCCTCACTTGCTGAAGCCTCATTCATCGTGATAAATATACCATATCGTCTCTTAGCTTAAAACACCGCTCAAGTCGAAAATTGGCGGTTTTCACATTTTAATGTCTTTAGATGGAGCTGCTCATTGCGCGTCTAACCATTGGTCACATGATATAGATTCCAGCCAATCAGAAGCCGTAATTCGAAAAGTAGTGGCAGCGCGCACGGCGGTTGGCCTCACAAAAGCGCGCTGTTTTTTTCGTCTCCTGTAAAGTTGGTAATACAGTAGAGCCTCGATAATCCGTACTCAGGCTAATCCGAACGCCGCTGTAATCCGAACTGATGACTGTATATTTCTCTCTAAACAATTTCCACTTTCTTAACATTTAGCGAAGAGGAGAATTGCACAGAACCCATTACTGATGACGAGATCATAGCCCAACTTACGCAAGAGAATGACGAGACTGGGAACGAGTTTCATAATATTTCTACTTTGAACGTAAATAAAATTCCTCATTCACAAGCTATATTAGCACTTAGCACTTGTTTGGATTGGGCTGATGAAAATAACTTGTCCTTATCCGAAAAGATGATGCTGCGTAATTTGAGGGATAAAGCCTTTTTTTGGTCAATAAATAGAACCCGCCAAACTAAAATTGATGACTTTATGAATAAGTAACGTATTCTGTTGTTTAAATATGTATGTTATAATAACCTCAATAAATAAATTCTGTCAAAATATACTTGCATTTTTTGACATACTATAGTCCGAACGCTCTGTGAGTCCGAACAGGTGTTATTTTTTGGTACGAGGGCGGGATGATAAGTAACTAGCCTAATAAGAAAACACTTAACTTTCCGTGATAAAGATCATTTTATTTTTCGACATAGTCTCCGTGAACCTCTACGCACTTATTCCATCTTCGTTCTAAAGCAGTAATGCCTTCCATAAAATGATTTCTTTCGAGGCCTGCAAAATACTCCTCTACAGCGGCTATGACTTCATCATTTGTGGCAAATTTCTGTCCGCCCGAAAAAGTTTTGAGCTTAGGGAATAAGTGGAAGTCTGGTGGCGCTAGATCAGGCGAATCAGGTGGGTGGGGCAGCAAATCATACTTCAATTCGTTGATTTTTTCCATGGCTTTTTTGAACGTGCGTAAGCAATCGCGGCACCCAACAGGCCGATAACTTTTTCATATTTAATTCCTCACTTAGGATATGATGTACCCGTTCTTTTGAGATACCTGTAGTGTCAGCTATTTCAGATAACTTCAATGGTCGATCTGCTAAAACGATATCATGTACTTTCACGACCATTTCTGGAGTCGTGACGCTTTTTGGACGTCCGGGGCGGGCTTCATCTTGGAACATGTACGACCGCGTTTAAACTCAGCTACCCAGTTTTTTACTGTGGCATAAGAAGGAACACATTCACCTTAAACATTATTTAACTCGTCATAGATATATTTCCCCTTCATGCCCTTCATATGAAGAAACTTTATCACCGCTTTTTATTTAATTTTATCCAGTTTGAAAACAGTTGACGAAATATATTTTCAAATGACAAAAAATCAATAAAATTTTCATGCCACTAAATTCAAATTTAGAACACAGGTGGCCATAGATACGAATTTAAAAATGATAAATATATTTTTTTAATTTTAACTTTTTAAATAGCAGAGGCTAGTTACTTATCATCCCACCCTCGTAGTTTGGATTATCGAGGCTCTACTGTAATGACTTTGCGGTGTTGTTAGTGATGGGACGATATCGTGTTTAGCTGTAGTACGTGTCGCTCGCTCACTTGGCGTGGTGGAAGGTGCCGGCGGGCGCGCGCGCGCGGATCTCCTCGTACTCGGCGACGAGCCCGCGGCGCCCCAGCGCGCGCACCCGCGCCAGCAGCGCGCCGGCCGACTCGCCGCCCGCGCCGCCGCCGCCCCCGCCCCCGCACTCCTCGTCCGACAGCCCCGGGGACGCCTCGCCCGACGACCACGTGCCGCGGGCTGGAACAACACTCGTCGTCAGTGGCGGATTTACCAGGAGGCTGAGTAGGCTGAAGCCTAGGGCTGCTGATTTTTGGGGCGGCAAATTTGGGGACCGATTTTTTTTTTGCTACCTTCATGACGGTTTTCTGATGTTTTACAGATAGAACTCTGCAACAAATTTTGCCGATGACTATTTACGTGCAATTTATATGAAATTTTTGGATTTTAAAAATAATCTGGGAATTGACAATTGTAGAGGCAAGGGCGGCAATAACTTCACAGCCTATACCTTGGAAATTTGTAAATCCGCCCCTGCTCATCGTCACATACGATCGGAAATCCAAATTATCAACATCAATATTTCTCTTCACAATTACCAAACACATATACTACAGCAACAATCTACTATATAAAAATAAATCGGGTTTTCCTTCCGACGCTATAACTCCAGAACGCACGAACCGATTTCCACGGTTTTGCATTCGTTGGAAAGGTCTCGGGCTCCGTGAGGTTTATAGCAAAGAAAATTCAGGAAAAATTTCAACAGTACGCGGACGGAGTCGCGGGGCACAGCTAGTCTTTATATAAATTTACTCACCTATCATCTATTTATATAAATTTAAAAATGAATCTGTATTTCCTTGGTCATGGCATCACGCGTGAACGGATGGTACGATTTGGCTAATTATTTTTGTTGTGTTTATTATTGTCAGGAGAAGGTTTAATGAATGAAACAAATAAGAAAGTTGAGCGGAACAATTCGAATTCAGTATTCAAAGTTAAGACAGGACAACGTCTGTCGAGTCAGTTAGTTATTTATAATTTCGTGATAAAAAAAAACAAACAGCTAAATAATAGTTATTAAATTAATGAGTCGAACCCCGTCAACCTTGTTGACTATCTCGATAATACTGTTTTGCAGAGTAATCTTAAACGTTTTCCTTTATTCACTGTCAAAAGAACTCACAATTTCAATGGTAGGTTATATGTTTCGCGTTTTTTTTCTGTACAAGTATCACACCCTAATAACAAAGCAATCTCTCGAGATATGTTAAGCCGCGTGGTGTAAGTAAACCGAACTTAATGGCCTTGCTACACAGTCTAGTTTACCCTGTTGAATATTACACTGTGTTATAGAATGTGTTATTTGAATGATAGATAAGTAGGTACCTAAGTCTTCTCCGCACACTAGAAACATATCCGGCAGAAGAAAGAGACACAAAGTCGCAACACTATAACATACTACGAATAACATAAGGACGCGTTTTAATCGAACTAGGATGACATACATCTTGCAGCACTTTGAATAAATTAATTATCGATATAATAATTATATGATATCTATAATATGGAGGTTGTTCACAACTCACTGAATAACAGAATCAACATATTATATCGCATAGTTGATAAAATGTTATACTCCATGCAAGCTGGGTTGTTTTGCAATTTAAATTTAACGACCTTCACCTACGGCCACCACTTTACTACTGAACGAAACGATCATAAAATAGGTATGTTTGTTATGAGTCTATCGTCGAAATTTTAGTTGTTAGAGAGAATAACTGTTATTTTTACAGTTACTTAACTACCTGTACCATAGAAACACAGTGTTATATTTATTTATTGATATACCCTATTTTAGCCCACGTAATAAATACACAAAATATCCTGTGTTTCGTGTGAAGGAACCCGAAAATAAATAAACAGAAATCAATATCAACATACCACTTTTAGCACCGTGGTGCTGCAAACATTGACCCATTAAGACGCATATTTTATCATTAAAAGTGGAAAATGAATTTTAAAACATACCAGAATTTTTCAGGCCAGAAATCATAAAAAATATTTGAGCAAGGTTATATATTGTTATAATGTTATGTAAATAAAAATTGTAAACAGCAATAAAAAATATTATAACAAAAATCTGTCAGATTGACATTTATTTTTCTTAATTTGAAATATTGTTGAATTTATTGGAAAGTTTTTATCTCCAGACATTACTAGATAATACAATAAGTAATATAGTCATTTTAGGACCTCAATAGCACTTTTCAAGGACGTCGATTTACCAATAACATAAATAAGGCATATAAGTCTATGTTTCCAGGATTATTTAATGCAATCTAAACAATGAATAATATTATTAACTTTAATAATGAGGATATTAATAAGCCACGAAGATATTTCCTATTTATTAATAAAATTAGATAAAATTACTGTTCATAATATAGGTACTCTACTCACTGCTTACGTCTACATCCTCTTGGTCGCCTGAATTTATATGTCTACCCTTCATGTCGCCATTATATCCGTGTGTATGCCTGTAACAGAGATAAAACTTATTCAATACAAGTTCATACAAATGTATGAAACAAGGTTTCTATAAAAACTGTTGGGGAAATCTTGTTTTAGGTAAAGCGGGACTTTCCCATCGCAGCGGGCGCATATTATAATAACACATAAGACAATAGTCTCGTAAATATTTTAGTGAACAGATACAACGAGGCACCCGTGATTAAGATGTAGGTACTCTCTAAGTAAATCATCAGTGACTCATACAATTGTTTAGTACTAATTAAACCGCACTAGGTTTCTGACATCGATACTATCATGTTTAGTCATAAATAGCCACGGACCCGCTACCCTTTGGACTCCGCACCATGAATAACTTGCAAATAAATAATTCTGAAAAATAATGTAGCGCGTGAGCGGAGGCAACGCCATTGCGTTAGGATTGGAGCGGAAACAAAGCATTGCGATCGAAAATCTTATATACCTTATTAAGCGTGTGTATTTATTTATTTTTATCCTAAAGTGAGGGGTCCAAAGAGTGGTTGATCCGTGTAAATAATTCACCGAAGTCGCCATTTTACATGAAGATTTGTCTGAATGGAGCCGCCCACTAAATGGAGTCTGGTGTCAATTAGGTAAATAGGCTAACCCCCTATCCTACATTGGGACAACATTAGCGTAATGTCAACAACAATCCACCTGCGCATTCCGGAAAAAAAAAACATGTTTGAAGAAAAGTGTTCTAATTTCAACGAATTTTTTATACCATTTAATTTCATGTCCGATACTCATCCTTACCCCCAAGTGTTATTTTGAATTTTTGAAACAACCTGTATTTCGGATTTTGAGACACCCTGTCTAGTACTTACCGGAGGGGGCTGTGGTCGCAGGTGTAGGGGGGGTCGCCGCTGATGTGCATGCCTGTGTTGTTTTCGCCTAGTCGCGCCGCGCGGTCGCTGGTCATGTCACATTCGCCCTGATGCTCTATTATACCTGGACGCAATACATCAATCAATAATCGCCAGACAAGGCAAACTCCAATGGTATGGTTCCAGACTTGTATTAACCCGTGTAATGTGACAAAATCTTCTCCATCAAAGGGTTGTCTGGAAGACATCGCAGCCTGCGATAAGACCGCCTAATGAACACTACTGCTAGCTCGTGTTTTTTTCCATATAATGTTGGCTTACAATAAAGTTATCTAATTCTATTATATTCTAACCCGTGACGCGTCTTATATATGTCGCCGCCAAATAGTTAAATCGGCCATTCTATTGGACGGCTACACTGGTAAAAATAGAACTTGTCTTTTTTTTATTGTAGCCATCCAATAACATGTCTGCTTATCGCCGCTCGGTAGGTTAAAGATACAATAGACTTCCCCCGGGTGAGGGATCTCAGACTATGGTCCGTATTAACAAATAGATCTCAAGTCTGAAAGCGGTCTTAATACGCCTTGGACATGCCATTTTGTAAGGTATCGCTCTCAGACTTGAGATCAATTTATTAATACGAGCCCAGGGCCTGAATAATGGTCATACCACATTACAACTTTTTTTTATACGTATATAAATGTAAGATGAACCGTGCATGAAGAGCGATGTCTTGAATTATCTGTGACAACATTACTGATCGTCTGAATCCATATCGAGGTCGTCGTCACATGCCGAAGGTCGGAGGAGCCGACAGAGCGGTATCGACGCACATAACACCCATTTGAAACAAGTTTCGATCATAACACCCTTCCCACATCCGATCGTAAAAATAACTAAATCCTAGATCCGAGGAAAGCTGTATATATTTTAAGAACAATTATCGGCCTACTAAAACTATTTTAAGAGCTACATTTTGCTAACCGTAGCTATTTTTGTCAGCTAACTCACCATTTTGCGGCTTGATCGGTGGTATGTGATTGCTGATTACATATTCATCAATAACGCCGTCCAACTTTGAATTCTGAAGATTATTCGTATGACAGTTTTTGCAGTGTTCCAACCTGTAACAAATAAATACCATTTTATTACTTAATTAACAAAACTTTATTAACATTTTTGTCTTAATGCAAAAATTAACTCATGTCAAATCTACAAGATTCCACGTTAGACTATATACTAAGAAACAAAAAAAAAACGTCAGCATCCCTTTAAATATTTTTGCTATACGTTTTGTAAAATACAGCAATACATTTTTGTATACGAGGCATTATATGTATCTTGCTGTAAATTACAAAACGTTAAGTATAAAATAAACTAGGAACTACAAAAAACATTTATTGTCTGTATATTTCTTCACAACGTAAGTAGGAAAACATGTTTTTTTTCCTTGTCAAATAAAACACCGCAATAGTTCTAAGACAATGAAGCAATAAAATACGAGACGAGACGCTATTTTCTCGCCCAGGGACCGAAAGACAATGCCGTCTGAAAACGATAATTTCATGATCACCTGAACTCTGGCGAGTAAATGGGATCCGAAGTAAATGACGCAGAAACGTTACCGACGATATATCACGTGTCTACATAAATGAACCGCCTCGTTACGCGGCCAATAAATCATCGCTCCAGATTATGAAATAAGTGTATTAAGGCTAAAGCGCCCATCTAGACCGCGAAGTTCAAATTTTTTGAGGTTTTTTAGAAATTTTTCAAAATCTGACAATAATAAAGGGCACATTTTGTAATTCGCGAAAAAGACCGTGTGCATTGCATTTATTAATATATCCAACTTACTCTAAAACATTTCAAGAACGACAGCTATCCAGATAATCTGGCAATTTTTGTATATTTAGTGATTGACTAGTATCATATCCACCGTGATAATATTTAGAGTAAAATAAATGTATAAATAAACGCACTGCATACTGTGTTTTCCGCAAATCACAAAATGTTGTCTTAAATGTTTTTAGATTTTGGATAAACTATAAGAATACTAGAAAATTTTGAACTTCGCGGGCTAGATGGGCGCTTTAGCCTTAAACATTAAAGCCGAGGCCGGCGACTGAAAATCAATTTAGAAGACGGCGCCTTTCAACACCGATGTGATTGTGTGAATATTCATAGCATGCGTGGGCAGACTACGGTTTCGTGGAGTTGTCACAATGTGGTTTATACGCTTACATTATTACCGAAAAGTGTTAATTGAAGTTTAGTCAAAGAACGTTAATTAAAATATCATGTAATATGGGATAACTTCACGTACACATACAAATTTACGTTGCGTGTTGGTTTTGCCCTAATGTCATAAAAATATGTCAGTATATTATAATACCAAACGTAATGCATACGAAATATCCCTACCTTAATCTTAGTTACTTAAAAGTGGTTATTTCATTACAGAACGTTAAATTTGTCGCAACTTTTGTGTTGCGGCTTTACGTGTAACGCGACATAAACTTAACGTAAATGTGAAAGATTATATGACCAATACTGACATAATAATGCGTAAACATTATTTTGCACCTTATACAGTGTAAGGACAAGAACAGGAAATAAACTTTTGATTTAATATATCACAATAACGCTTAGTTTGCGCTGGTGAAATATTTGCACCGATATGTGATACAAAAAAATAGAGACGACAATATAAATAAATTGTTTCGTCAAAGCAAACTCACGGCGAAAATCATACCGACACAACTTGTGAATTAATGTAAAGACTACTAACTTCAAGTAAATGCGACACAACGTGGGAATTAGAGCGTGACGGCTGAAGGCAACCCTCGTTACTTGCGAAACACTAATTATCCTGATTAATCCTAGGCTTGGGTTTCACCCCGCAACCATGTGCTCCCTCCCCCGGGACTAGCTCCCATAGTATAGTCTACATGAGTGGCATCGGTGCATTCCGTTGGATATCCCGTTTGGCGTTGAAGGTGGCCACCGGGGATGTTTTAGTGGGTAAGAATCCCGCCCCGATACCCAAGGGCTCTCCCGCAAACCTCTGGGGATCTTTTAAAAAAATCCTCCCGTCAAAAAAGGCTTACGCTTCAATAGGTTATACATTTGCAATATAGTGGTACCTAGTGGGCATCCTGGTGGAGCTAGCTCTTACATGAGCTGAGGCAAACTAAAAGGTAGATTAAAAGCTGTAACATAACATACCAAGCCGCGTGGTCAGTTTCGTGCAGCCCGCCGAGCTGTTTGGGCAAGCTGGCGCGAGGCACGTGAAGGCCTAACTGCGGCGCGTTCACTGTGTGCACTCGTTCCCGAAGCTTCTCCCTCACGAACAGCCGGAGGATTCGGAAAGGCGCCTTGAACCACAGAGGGGCCGTCACTATCAACACCTTCTTCAACTTTGCCGGGTAACCACCCTGGAATGATAAATGGAAATTGTTTACTGTTAAGACCTTTTCACTATGTTCGTATACAGTTCCGGTTAAGCTATTTGTATCTCATCCGTCGAATAAACACCAAACATGCGTTTCACAATCATTAAATAACAATAACTAACGAACTACGCAACGAATTTTGATGAGGTTTTCACTATCATTTACTAGGTATTTATTCCGGAAGGTAGATAATATGTAGGAATAATACATTCTGATAAAATGTATAAGTAGTAAAGAGAAGCAGTGCGAAGCTGGGGCGGGGCGCCAGTTACATATATAACATACCAGCTGTGCCCGCGACTTCGTCCGCGTGGAATTTAATTGACAAAGTTTCATAATAACTTTCATCCCCTATTTTATCCCCTTGGGGGTAGAATTAATCAAAATCCTTTCTTAGCGGATGCCTACGTCATAACATCTACCTGCATGCCAAATTTCAGCCCGATCCATCCAGTGGTTTGGGCTGTGCGTTGATAGATCACTATGTAAGTCAGTCAGTCAGTCAGTCAGTCACCTTTGAGTTATATATATTTAGAAGATTGGTCACCTGAGAAATTTAATGCAAGGGTACCTAGGTATATGGTTTAAATTCGTAAACAGCTAAATACTGAGCAACTTGTACAAAACCGTTTTTCTTTACCCTGCATTTATTGTTGTATAAATAATCGGTTTTATAGTAGCCTACTTGGTTAATGTGTCAGAATATTTCGTCATTTTATAGCCCTTGAATAGGTGTCTGTCTCCGATAACACTATGTGATTATCGCCATGCTGCAGATACCAGTCACGATGTGGTAGGTAGTAGGTATAGACCACGTTACGTGTTACTACGATAGCGCCATCTCTCTGACGTGCCTTCAAACAATATTCATAGCAAAATTCACAACATAAATTGAATAAAGGTCTTATGTCGATACTATAGTCACGCGCGCAGCTAAAATAAAAAATAAATTACATGCAATATTGACCGAAGTGAAACCATCGGACGAAAGTTAAAAATAAACGTGCTACGTAACAACATCCAGGTTCGATCGCGTTGAAATATAACAAAAGCGAGTAACAAAATTACATTTCTAGTATAATGACGTCATCCGACTAAATAAACGCGATTCCCAAGCCTGAAAATTAGCCAGTTTGGCGAGATAATGCTAATTCGTGGGAAAAATGTGTGAGTAACGCGCAAATGTAGCCAAATACTATTTTGTAGACGCACGCCGTTCAGCTATTATAACTTATAATAAGGGGCTCGAGGGCTTATAATAAGGGGGTCGTCGGCGCCTTCCTCAGTCCACCATCCGTCCGTTGACGCCTCTTCACAACTCGCCGCAATATGCATTACAAACTTACTCGCAATATACGTGGTTTTTCACAATCACGAATTGCGAGATAGTTTACAATAATTCTGCAGTCCTTTCCCGAAGCAATCTAGAGGAAATCTATCATAAATACATAAAAAATACAAAAGCGAGCATTCGGTTTCAAATCAGAGCACAAAAGATAACATATTATTATAGATAAAATATTGAATAAGTGGTTAAATTTACATATTACATTAATTAGTTATCTTAATTAATATGGGGCTCCATGGGCTCTCATGCCAAAGAAGCGGAGGCAGGTTTTCTCGCCATGGCTCCCTAAACGACATAATCAAAAGGGCTCTTGCCACTATCAGCGTCCCATCGATCCTTGAACCCTCCGGGGTTTTTAGGGATGATGGCAAGAGACCCGATGGCATGACGCTGGTTCCCTGGGAGCGGGGTCGTCCACTTGTGTGGGATGCCACGTGTGTGGACACTCTGGCCCCGTCCCATCTCAGGGAATCTGCGTCTGCAGTGGGAGCTGCGGCTGAGAAGGCGGACCTCGGCAAGCGGCGCAAATATGCATTGTTAAATAGCAATTATGTGTTCGTGCCGTTTGCCGTGGAGACGCTTGGCCCATGGAGTCATAGTGCTAAAGTGCTATTCAACAAAATCACCCCCAGACTGGTTACCGCCACAGGTGACAAGAGGGCTGGCTCTTTCCTCGCTCAAAAAATTAGCTTGTCAATACAGCGAGGAAATGCAGCCAGTATTCTTGCCACCATCCCACGCGGACGGGATTTTTTTGATTAGGGGTAGGTTTTTATTTTATTATTCTTATTTCTAATTTTATTTAATATAATTTGTATATATTATTAATTATCTGTCATCATACTCCGATGTTAGGAAATGCCGTAATTACATTGAATTTAATTTAAATGCGTTGCAATACAATTTAATTCAACTAATAAGGCTTAAAATAGGTAAATAAAAAGAATAGATGAACAATTGTAAATGCAATAAAAACATCAAAGTACTGTAAAAACAATACAAATTTACACCAACCACATGTCAATAAACAAGATGTAACGCGATCTCGCCGCGCCCTATTTAAAGGTCAGGGCCAGTCAATTGCCACTTCACAATACACAAAACGATTGGAGTTAATTTTAAACTAATTTCTCCTAACGAATCCCCGCCAAACAGTGACTAAACTTGATGATAAATCTGACCCGAATACGAGTGGCCTTATAAATATTCAAGGCCGGGCGTCGTGTAAGCGCTGGAGGGTAAAATGAGGTATCCCGTAAAGAAGACGCGACGCGAAAATCTTCGCTGAACGGAATCCTACGTCACTGTCAAGGTTCTGCTCCCGCTTCCATCCGTACACGCTTCTTCTATTGACGTTTCATCATGGTTATTTTTAGCTCTACTTTATATTCAGTAGACGTATTTATTATCTATATCAAATATATCGATACTGTACTAAAGGCATAAATATTGAAGCAAGTGTTTGCGATATGTAGGTATGTGATTTAACGGTGGTAGATCCAGGCCTATTGACTATGCGGGCTGGATCAACCGAGGAAGTACCACCCTCACACAGAAGATCGACGAAAACTAGTTTCGTACGATGAGTGAGAGACCCGGCAGCCCAACCCCTTAGCGTCCCTCTGTCCCGCTCCCTTCAGGTCGGCAACGAGCACTGCCTTTGGTATTGCAAAATGCAAGCATCTATAGGCTACGGTAGTCGTACACTTGTTTGCCGACATTGTTGTACTCGCATAAAACAAATTTCCAATGAAAAAAAAATACATCATTGCTAATTAAGCTATAAATGGGAAATCATAGCCTGAAAATTAGCCAGTTCGGCGAGATAATGCTAATTCGTGGGAAAAATGTGTGAGTAACGCGCAATTGCAGCTAAATACTATTTTGTAGACGCACGCTGGCCATGCTATACGGGGCACGCACGACCCGCTGTGGCTTCGGAGACGCACGTCGTCGACGCCTTCCCTCGTCCACCATCCGTCCGTCGACGCCTCTTCACAACTCGCCGCAATATGCATTGCAAACTTACTCGCAATATTCGTGATTGGTGCACAACCACGAATTTTGCGAGAGTTAACAATAATTCTGCAGTCCTTTCCCGAAGCAATGTAGAGGAGAGCTATCATAAATAAATAAAAAATACAAAAGCGAGCGCTGTGTTTCAAACCAAGGCACAAAAGAGAAGGTAATATTATACCTAGATAAAATATTGAATGAGTTCTTAAATTTACAGCTTACATTAATGATTATTTTACATATTTGTCTTCGTAGGTAATCACTACGATGTTAGGAGGACCTACTGCGCGGGAAATACCGTGATTACATGTATTTTTTCAATGCTTTTCAATACAATTTAATTCAACCAAACTTAGAAGGTTAACAATAGGTAAACAGAATATATTGACAATTGCAAATGCAATAAAAACCTTAATGTACCTACTGTTAAAATAATACAATTTTTTAAACACCCACATGTCAATACACAAAACGATTGGAGTCAATTTTGAACTAGTTTCTCCTAACGAATCCCCGTCCATCAGTGACTAAACTTGATAATAAATCTGACCCGAATACGAGTAGCCTTATAAATATTCAAGGCCGGGCGTCGTGTAAGCGCTGGAGGGTAAAATGAGGTATCCCGTAAAGAAGACGCGACGCGAAAATCTTCGCTGAACGGAATTCTACGTCACTGTCAAGGTTCTGCACCCGCTTCCATCCGTACACGCTTCTTCTATTGACGATTCATCGTGGTTATTTTTAGCTATACTTTATATTCAGTAGACGTATTTATTATCTATATCAAATCCATCGATACTGTACTAATGGCATAAATATTGAACCAAGTGTTTGCGATACGAAGGTATGTGATTTAACGGTGGTAGATCCAGGCTGCAGCCTATTGGATATATGGGCTGGCTTAACCGAGGAAGTACCACCCTCTCACAGAAGATCGGCGTACAGTAGCTATTATAGCTGCGATTCGTACGCTAAGTGAGAGAGCCGGCAGCCCAACCCAAAGGAGGGGCTTAGCCTCCCTCTGTCCCGCTCCCTTCAGGTCGGCAACGAGCGAGCATTGCCTTTGGTATTGCAAAATGCAAGCATCTATAGGCTACGGTAGTCGTACACTTGTTTGCCGACATTCTTATATAAAACAAATGTCCAGTGAAAGAAAATTACATCATTGCTAATTTAAGCCATAAATGGGAAAGCTTAGTTTATCCAGTCTGTTGCTTCCCGCTGCCAATTCAGTTTGGAAAAAGGCCACCGTTCAAGATCCAAAATTGTGTGGGGCAAAATAAGAAAACCGTGTTTCATTGATTGTTATCATTACGTGGGACATTTTACTGGTGGGAACGGCCACGTTGTATGTAGGGCCATTCGCAGGCGGGTTTCGGCTTATATTATGTAATATCTTGGCCTCGTGAAGCCGAGAAACGGCGTATAAAGCCCGCACGCCTCCACAATCCATCTTCCAATATATTTTACGGCTCGTGCTAAGAAAAGAAACAAGCCACTAAAAGTGTTTCTTTTTCCAGGATACCGTCGATAAAACTGAACCGTATCACTTATCTGTCATTGATATTTTTGTCGCACACTCAAGATAAATTAGTCGGACTACCTACCTATATACTTTTTCCGATTCTCCTAACCAATGATATTCCTTTATTTACCACTAAAGTGCTTGGGTAGTATTTAATGATTAAATAATGAAGTCACTGAAAATGCGGACTCAATCTTATCTCAGTAATTCCGGTTTGTCTTTCGTGGAATATGATATATAACATTTGCTGGATGCATGGCGATAGCGTAGATTTCACTTATATATCTACACAAAATACCTTGACTATAAATTAACCACTGGAACGTATAGATGAAAATATCCGTAATTCAATTTGGCCAGCGTATTGCACAGGCAGTCTCATGAACGCTAAGAAAACTAGGGGTGAGAGGTCATTGCCCTTTTTTGAGCTCCCTTCGAGTCATGAAATTATTAAGCCACCTACCTGCCGCCGTATCCGCCCCTCGCTCCTAAATGCAGATGCGTTTAAAAGATGATACGAAAACGCCACAGCAAACACCAATTTAAACCGCGTACGCGTGGGGACTTCGAAACAATTGAATTTAGCTTCAAAATCTACCAAAATTAATAGATTCATAGGTATTTCGTATTTTTCATTTGTCGGTATTTGCTTTGGGAACATTTTAGTCCACTTAAAGGACTACTGACTGGGAATTAGCAAAGCGAAGAGTATGTTATGTACTCATGTACCATAACAAACGTCAGTGCAATGTCCCGGGCTTTCCTTATTGCGGCTGCAGTCTAGACGAGTCCTGTGACGTCAAAGCCTATAGCAGAGTTCAGTTCACCGACGCACGCTTCAGACGCCCATCAATAACCGTGGCTAAAAACTAAATAATTGATAGTCGGTTGGGCAATTTACTTTCGTGAAATTTCTCCGACGAAATTGGAATAATAGTGAACTGCAGTTTGTTTACCTGACATAATAAAAACTGAGCGAATCAATAAAATGATATACCTACCAAACTCAGCGTAGTCTGATATAATTTAGAATTCAATGTATTTTTTTAAAATAAAAGCATAAAGTAGTGTGTAGAGACATTAGGTATGCCTCTGCATCAGTGGGCACAACTCAATAACGATTGAGCTCCGAATTCCTGTAATAATTCCACATAAACTTTAGTTGGATAGAAATGCTACAAAGGTGTATCATAGTCGCAGCAACCACAAGGGAAATCAGACGAACCGCGGCAACAGACAAGGTTATCGGCAGGTTGCCTTACAGTGCTTTGAAGGACTGTCCAATTCTACTATAATTACGAGCTACACATTTACAAAGGATTTTTCTCGTTATGTAACATCGTGCACAAGGTATTTTCCTTGATACAAAGGTCGTCACATCTTGCCTGATGGCATTGTATTATAAAATGGTATCTATTAACATCTTCCTTTATCAAAGATTAATTAACATACATTGTAGTGTCTGCAATATAAAATCCACGTTATGGAAGTTTTTTTTGTATAATAAGGCACTGCTGGCACGTTGTCGACTGAAGGAGATTGGAACGGAGGCTGTAAAGGAGTGAAGGGACTACGTATCCAGCTTTCTTACGGATCAAACGAAACGCAGCTATAATAATAGCTACTTTACGCAGAGTTCTGTAAGAGAGTTAGAGCCAGCCCTATACATATGAGCTATAACAGTCAACAGACTACAGCTTGGTACAGATCAGACATATAGATAGGCAATTAATGAAAAGGGAAAAACAACCTGTGCTGTCATAACCATGTATTTATGAAGATAACCATCAAGAGCGATGATTGATCCGATATGAGCGACTGTGATAAATTTTAGGCGCTTCCGATTTATTGTTCCATTCAAGCGACGATCATCAATCATCATCAATAGGCGGAAAGACAATAACAATTACACTCTCATTTATTTAGACAAATTGTTTGGATTAAACAAATTTCCCAGAAGAAATGGATGTGCTTGTTTTCTAAAATACGAATAAGGAAAAGCGTGTTCTTACGCGACCATTTTCAAACGGAAACTGGTTAGGGACTAGCCAATAACGAAGTCAATTCATCATTGCGCTACGCACCGAAAATTTTCGCAGATTTTTTTTAAACATATCTATCTATAACCGCAAATATACATTTTCTAGATTAAAACAAGTACTTAGTTAACCATTTTTCTTTCCCAGTAAGTATTTCATTTTTAACTGGATTTCTTTTATTTTCTTAATCTTACTCACGCATCACAAACTTCGCAGTTTGTCTACAGTAAAAATAAGAAATCTAAATTTTCCAACAAGCCCTATCTACAATATAAAAACGACAATAGAGCAAGTTTTACGTAGACTTAGTTTCACCCCTGTCTAGACAGGGCCCTTTTGTCGGAACGCTTAGAGATTTATCTAGCCCCATCCCGCTATAAAGTTCACCATTGAGTTTTTAGCGAATGGGGTATTTTATTCACGGAAGTAGGGCGCGGTTCGCAATTCGCACTAGGTAAACCCACTTCGAGGCTTCGTCCCAACACTCGAGGTGACTGACGCCTCAGAAACACTCGACACTTGTTCAACACGTACTCTACGGTTGTATACAGCAAACTTCATTTGCCTATTGTCAGCGAAGTAGTTTAATTACATACAATTGTGGCGTTAAATTAACTTACATTTAAGCGAAAACAGGAACACACAAATCCATGTCATGTTGAACAATACATGGTTAGGATAGTTTTGTTAAGAAGATTAACATATAATCTTCTTGGGAATAAATAAATTTATTTAAATACCATGATTACAGAGTAAGCCGAAGTGATACATTATTTATAATCGACTTCTTTAAATAGCATCTGAACATACTTAAATGTAGATGTTCATAATAATAAAAGTAACAAAGAGTGAAGAAGGGAACATCAAATCGCTACATAAATGTCCATTTGATTATACGCAGACTTAATTAACCCTCGCGACCGGTTTTTATTAATAGCCCCAAAAACACGGCGTAGCTACAGGGGATTCATCTTTGTGTACAACCCTAATGTACAATCCAGGTGTTAGAACAGGTACACATCAGAGTAAGTGAAAAAGGAGAGCTCTCGCAATCACAAAAAGGGTTGCACTTAACTGCCTACATTCACCGATGCTGTCGCAGCTGCGGGTCTAAAGAAATGATGTTTTTCCGGACTACTTACGGTCCCTAGAACGGTTCGCACTTACATTTCGAGGAAGCTTGAGCTACCCACGCTCGGACATGAGTATGTGTGTCGCCTACTTTAAAACAAACCTACATTTAACTAGGTAAAATCGTTCTTATGTCTCAGTCCATCTACGAAAGGCTTCAGATTTCCAGCAAGATGCGTTGTTGAATAAAATTAAATCTTTTAGAGTAAATTTGCCGGATGTATTTAAAAATTTAAATTTGGAGTATCCGTGTGACCTCCAAAAGCGGTATTAGTAAGCTAGAAGATATTTTGCAATCCAATAAAAGTCCAAGATTGACTAAAAAATATTCAAACTCCGACAAAATAAAAATACATTTCGTAAAGGTCAAAGCTTCACCAATCAAAGCATATTTCATCCATTCTAAATGCTTTTACCTGAGTGTTATATAAGTATAGTACAGTACATAGCGTCGCCATTTCAAAGCAGAAAAGCATCAAAGGAGACGCCTTCCATTTCAGCGAAGAAAATGGACCGTATTCAGGCTGTAAATGAGAAGCGTGTGTGTAGAATCTCCATGTCTCAATACAAGGAGGTGAACAATTAATAGTTTATGAGATGTCGTTGGACTGCAGCTTTAGGAATAAGATTCCAAACACCCCTTTAATCTAAAGCATGTAATACTTTTAGACATAAGATAAATCTAAGTAGCATTTGTCTTATAATACCTTACTAACTCTCGGATAAAACGACCCCTCCAATCGATAACAAGTAAATTATGTTGAAGTTAAAGTAAAGCGATCCAGTTCCACCACAGTTTATACTTGCTTCGATAACTCGCAAGCTCTGGTAGATGTCGCATATCGTAAAATGTGTCGCCGCCCTATCTTTATGCAAGAGTGGATTATACTAAATCTAGGCAGCCATAAAACAAGTGTGGGGGGATGGAGATAAAATGTTCCTAGTATTAGCAACGACTGTGTGTCAACAACGTCAAGCCCAACTCTGTAAACCACTGTCGCTCGACTCAACTCACACTCGACTCGCAATTCGTCAAAACTAGCGTATCGCGTAAATTAATACGTCGGCTTTGACAGTTTTTCTATAGGAAAACTGTCAAGTTACGTATTCAGATATAGTCTGTTTCGTAAAGTCGATTCAGTCTGTTTTGACGTATTGCTAGTAGAGTGTGAGTCGAGTCGAGCGACAGCGGTTAACAGAGATGGGCCCGATTGATGGAAAAATCCCGACAACGACACCGTGCGTTGAGACGCCGCGGGGTTGGCTGCTCGCCAGCCATGAATAACACTGATCATCTTCAGACTTCTTTCGAACCGTTCACTAATAATTTGTTATTTAACATCGACATACTGAAAATATTCATAAGATTATGTTACGAACGAAACTAACTAAACTAAACAAGTGAAAGACTCGATAACAATAGTGCAAAACCACATCTATCTATCTATGATGAGAACACGATGTTCGTGACTGACATAATTAAGTTCAAAGTGCTAATGGAACATTTGTTGTCCAATGTGTCGGTTGGTGTCCACATTGATTGCAATTATAACTAAAATTGAAAATTTAGAAAGCCCCCTATGCGACGACTTTTTAAACTACAGAGATTTTCATGAAACATAGCTATGCACACTCTCGATCAGAATAATATCTAACAAAAATAACAAAATTGAAATCGGTTACACAAATATACATTTTAAACTTATAACACCCCTCTTTTTTATCGTGGGTAAAAAAATGAATAACACTATTATCCATTCTATGTTTGATAGTTTAGGATTTGGTCTTCGCCGTGTAGCAATAAATATAACTATTTCATTACAAGAGATCTCAAAAAAGAAAATATAAAATAAATGCCAGTGCAATTTGTAGTGGATCCTTTGTTCGAAATATCTAATCCGGAGCGTTGGAATACATCGTGCGAACTTGATTTTGTTCGAGCCCTTTAGCAGTCAATTACCCTTAAGAGATTCCATTACACATGCCTTGATGTCAAATGCCCAGCGACCTTTACGTTGTTATTATTTTCACCGGTGGCTGGTAGCCGAGCGCCCATAACTCAATTCCCTGCAGTCATATACATTGTTGGCTATGTATCACAGGTTCCCGTGCACGTCTGACCTTTTAGCGCAAATGCCACCGGAATATGTCATTTCACCGCTTGCATATACATATATCTGCTTGCTTTCGATACTTATATCTCGCCATTACAATGTCATTACATATCTGTTTTAGAATTCTGTTTTCTACAGTTTCCAATCCAAGGTCCCGTCCCCGCAGAATAAATGAGGAAAAAACGCGGAAATGTCTCGAGTCTAGTTAACAGAATCGTTCTTGAGGTATACAAGTACATAGCTGAAAAGAGCCCCAAAAATAGAAGATAAATAGATAGTTGAATACAGCACAACGAAACGAACAACAAGTAGTTACCCCATCAGTTGTAACAGCTACTTATTGCATCATTAACATTTCATCGCATAACATTTTTCGCCACCTTCATTTAAATTATGGTCACATTTACTCACTTTATCGAGTAGAATAGTAGGTATGGTTTCTTTTCTAGTTGATTTGCATACAATGGATAGGAATGCTCGGCGCGCCCACTTTGAGGACAGCGCTTAGTGACGTAACGAGGATAATGATAGTGATAGCCAGTGGAGCCTATCGCTGTTAAGGCAAAGATGCAAGGAAGAGCACTCGCTTGCTGCAGGTATCCCCTTTGCATAAAAAACAACCTTATCACCACGACATATGCGTGAACATCGCGCACGCGCCGCACGCAAAACCATTGCGTTAAAATGTCACAACATCTGTGAATACGACGTGATCTCATCATAAGAATCCTATTCACACGAACAATCTATCTATAACATTCGGATACGAAGCCGTAAAATATCCGATTCGGTATATTTTCCAATAACACGGCGAATTTCCAAACCTATCGGCGTAAGTTCTTGTAATAGGGAGCTAGAGCACATAGGTACATATAACAGAATAGCTCAGCGTAATAACTTCTATTGAGGGCAGTAATAAATTGCTTCCTAATCGAATTCATCTCAACGCAATATCTCATTGGGAAAATGAGAAAATTATTACACACAAGATACTAAAGATTTACGTGCTCGTAGAGAAAATAAGAGTGTACTACTTACATGGAAATTCACAAGTACAGCAACGAACATATATATGGTAATTCCACAATATGTTAGTGTATTATCGTGTGTAATTTGAATAAACATAGGAACGATAAATATCATACAGTATCACAACACAATATGTACCACTTGCATAACGTTCATAGCATAATAACATAACGGGACATGATTGCACAACACGTACCAAAAGTATTTCAAGCAAATGTTCAAATGGGTACTTTTACAGATTTACGAGTATTTCAGTCTCTGCAGCTAAATTTTTAAAATACTATTTCTAGCATAAAATATTTGTGTTACGAAATAAACTGAAGCGTCATCCACAAATTTATGAAGATCTCATCATATCTGCTCATAAAATTGAGTGATTTAGTTACATAGCCGATCTCAGCTCCAGAATTGATGTGGATGGAACGCCATACCGAATGCATAAATTTCACACAAGGAATTTAAAAATCGACATAAATTACTCTTACTTACCCCTCCCTGGTAGTAAGTAGGTAACCATAGGTATCATTCGTTGTCTTTTTAATTTTAAAGACTGGTCAGAACCTTATTATCCATTCTTCCGCCCGTTTCCTACCTGGAAAATAATTATGCAATCTCCGACCCAGTTTCTTAGCCTCGGACACTCGTTCCGTAGCCCGGACGCAGTTTTACAAAACTCGTGGTAAGCGCCAAGTTCGAAAACGAGATATTTTCGCTGTGCTATTTGTCCACAGTATTCTGGGGATGGGAGTTGGCGATGTCCCAGACAACCCCGTTGTGATGTAGGTCAGGAATGGCGTCCCCGTTTTGCAATACGGCGTTGACGACGGCCCTGGCACCGGGGCGCCGACGGCAAAACAGTGAAGTTCGCTCGAGTGTAACACACAAAACGGGGAACCTCACGACATCAACCGATGGTTATAAACCAATTTGATACGACTGACGTAACACCAAGTGAACCTCCCTCTCCGGCGCTCCCCTCAGACACATCTTGATGAGTTTATGAACATAATAAAGCGCCAGTAACGGTGTAGACGACAAGTAGGTACCTTGGAACAATAATTTAATAAACAGTATCACTTTGCTCGCTATTCCAGTCGCTACTATATTCAGCAATTTACTTAAGAGAAGCGTATTGACTTTGCATATTTCATACTAATATTATAAAGAGGAAAACTTTGTTTGTTTGATTGTAATGAATAGGCTCCGAAACTACTGAACCGATTTCAAAAATTCTTTCACTGTTGGGAAGCTACACTATCCCCGGGTGACATAGGCTATATTATATTTTTAAAAATTAGGGATCCTTACTAAAACTCCAATAATGTAACCGTAATGTACGCGTGCGAAGCCGGGGCGGGCCGCTAGTCCTTAATAAATTGGCACGTTATATTTTGTATCAAACTTAGTTTATGATATAAATAAACATCGATCGATAGAGAGCATTATAAAGAAGGGCGATGAACATCTGTCGCCCCATCCCCGGCAATAGCCAGGTGCTAACCCAACGCGTCACTTTTTCTACTCTCCCGATCAATGGCGCGATGATTGGGTCAAAAGCTTGCAAAAACTGTCGAACGTAGAGTAAATCTTCGATTCAGTGAGGTCTTTGCATTGAATACGTCGTTCGCGGTGAACAAAATCCGATCGAACATGACGAGCCATTGTCGCTAGCGCCGGAAGCGAGCCGGTATTTGACTTCCGCAAATATTTGATTCAAGCCTCGTGTTCTGAATGCTAATAAAGTCTTGCGGATATTTATTAGTATTTGATACAAGATCTTTACTAATAGTCAGTTGCGCGTACTATATTAATATGAATACGCGCGTAATATATGTACGCTGTGTATAGATTAAAATAACAAACGTTAATTGAACTACGCAAGTACTCGTAGCTCGAGCTCCATCCGAAATTGAAATGCGCTAAGTAATTAATGATGACTTTCAAAGCTGTATTAATGAATTGCATTGGATGACGACTGATTGCAGATACTCTATAATATTAAATCCAAAATGTTCCGTATTAAATGCTAATTATGGAACGTCATACATATGTACCTACTAAAAAAGGTAAATTTAATTCGTCAGTTATTGAAATAAGTGAGCCCAACAGATGGTGACAACTGTTCAAAGCTGAAATATTAATTTTCAAGTTCTACAATTCTACATGATGTCAATTTAAAGCACTGCGGATATTTTCACTTTTTTGAGACATGAAATAATGACGTTCACTGCTTGCTTCGAGGGAAAGGGTAGGCTGGGTGGGACTGCTAATCGATACCCTAAAACGGTATGTCGGTCGACACTAGCACAACCGACCTTTAATAAGCATACTCACACAATACTTTCATCCAGAACGCCAGTTACTACGTAATAGTAAATACTAAATTACTATAATTTGATAAGACTTAGCTTTATATCAAATCATATCAACATGTCAATTCAAGTTATTTGAGGGACTCCATTTGGGTTTTCAAAAGTGGACGGTGACATTTTTGTATTGTATTGTTATTAATTGTGTTTGTTATTGCTATTTGATACTTGACACTGGCGAAATACCTATTAACTTGGGTGGGTCATATTTTTAAAGAAATAAGAAGTTATTTGAAAAACTGTAATTTTTGTTAGCTACACCGTTTGTTTCACTAAAAATCTTTAGCCAAGCAAGTATTAGAAAATGTTGTGGCAAATAAAACATACGACGGGGATGCGAGGCCGCCCGCTCGTTAGCATGGAGCCGAGCTACGGCACGATGAACCACCTCGCTTCCATAAGCACACAGATGAATATATACTCTGATCTCATTATGCCGGTCGAATGATGAAAAGCGCACGCCAGCGGCGAAGCCCTCAATATATGGGACAATCCTATTGTTTTATTGGCCCAGATCCGTTTAGAGGACGATTTACAGATAAGCAATCACACGTAGATTGCGTGTTTGTGTGGAATTGTTCTGCGGGGTGGTCACGGCTTTAGTGCTGTTGTTGTGTGTAACGTTTGTAGATGAAAATTTAGCGATTTCCTGCGATTCGCCAACAAGAAGATTGGACAGTCCTTCTAATATTATTAGTCACCAAGAAATACATTTTGTGACTTCGTTGGAGATCAGTGGGAGACAATGGTAATTTAAAAAAAAAACATGAAATTCATTATTATAGTTACTGATATCGGCGTTAATTTCTTTCTTAATCATACTACACACGCAATTGCATTGATACTTATTCCTTATGTTGGTACTGATATCAATTAGGTACCTATATGAAGCCAATAAAAAATACTGAGAAAGAGTTCAGAGTGAACCTTTTTACAAGAGAAAATTTTACTAATGGAGAAAATGTGTTATATTTATTTAAATTTAGGTTTTCACTCACTGGGTACATTCAATGTAACTGTCGAAAAGATAAACATTATTATGTATTACATTAATCCCCGTAAAACAGATAACATTATTATAAATACCGATTTCCCCGTATTTGGAGACATTAATACTGTTATAAGAAGTAAATGTTATCATCAGTCAAGACTAGGTACATAACTGTTGCATAAAAATATATTGAAGAACCAGACTTTATAAGTGATATAAGAAAATATTAAATGTTAATGAATACAAAAAAAAAAACTAAACCCTACCCTGATCAAAATAGAGCTATTTGTGCCAAAACACGGTCACCTAATCGTTCCAGTCATCAGTACTCAGTTGTGCCTTATCAAGATTGTACTAACGTGTATTAAGAGGCGACTTTAGTTACGAAAATAAACGCAATCCTGCGCTTTATTACTACATACTTTTCGGTAATGTCGCACTTGATATAAGGCCCGTAATTAAGTCCACGTATGGCGACCGGAAGCTAAACGCTTGCGGAGGTGACGTCACGCCCCCGCCCGCGGCCTTCCCCCGCCGGATATTAATCATCCCGCCGGCACCCGCGCCGGAGCTCAATTCCTCGTACACCGGCCATACCGGCTAATTGGAAACTAAACATAACTACATACTACTTTGCAATCTAAAATGTCATAGGGCCAGATAAAATGGCAGCCGTAAAGAAAAACAAAATAAAGATGGTACTACTACCACTATACCTATAGACATGAATTAAATGTGTTGACCGTAACGAATCAAATTTATGAATCGCAGAAACGACGCAATAGATGAGTAGTGTTTACTATTGAGATCTGTCCGCTCCGCAGCGCCGACTGACGGCGTGAGTCAGCGCTACCGACACGTGACTTCAAGGTGAACCTCCAGAGATACGGACGACGAAACAGAACACACCGGTTTCCACATAATCGAAAGGAAATATTTCGACGCCACTAGTAAATAATTATCAATGAATCTTCTAGCAATATGTTGTGTAACTGCTACAATTAAAAACTGTTTATTTGCCCACCCATTTTCTGCGCAGTAGGTACTCCTACGATTTGTAATAAACACTAAATAACGTCGCAATAATCCCTGTTTACTAAAGATACAACACTAATCTTAATTCATTCATGTTATTTTATCAGCATAAAAAATATAAACATCCTTTTATCGACATCACTTTAAATTCTTAAAGGACTAGGACAAATTGAAATTAAACATCTTAACGGTGGTAGACCATAAACAGCGCAGTGCAGGCTTTCGAGGAATGCCATAAACGCGATAGTGGCAACTCGGAGGGGGCCCCGGCGCGGCGCCTCGTGCCTCAATGACCTTGCTCTTGAGGACTGGTCGGCGTGCCCACTACGGCCTCCGCGGCACTCCCGCGTTCCAACACACTACCACGCAATCGAGTGCGGCTCGCAAATCACAAGCGCGTGAGGAACTTATCCGGATGCTACGAAAATAGAAGTTTTCGCGAAAACGTGTTTAGTAAATACGCTTTCGGAAATGGAAACAAATGGATAATTTTAGCAAGCTAATAAGAGTTAAGTAGTACCTATATGCCGTATACGAACGTCATGTTTAATTAAATAAATGTGTTTAAAGGTCGACAGCCGAGTCGCTAATTAAAACGGAAATTTCAGCTTGAAAACATTCTGCTAACACTTGACACGAGTACCTAATCCGAAGTAGAACCACGTTATTGAAATCGTTTGTAAATGGAAACGCTCGCAGAATGAGGAAACAGGTCATTCATAATAATCATAATATCCGCCAAACATTGTAAAGATTTCAGATCTATTAGCGCAGAGTGGTAAACACTATAAGAAACCGGCTGCACACTGCGAAAACACTACCTAAAGGTACCTACTTAGTTATTAAGAGTTTTGTTGTCTAACACAATAGCTCGTAATTCAGCTGTTGATTACCAAATAACTGTAACCGATTATCCAATTAGTGGTGTTGAAAGTGTTGATGTGACGTCGCCGTCGCTTCCGGGCGAGCGAAACGGCGCAGACAACTTGATGACACAAATTCATCGATTATTGGCTTTGATAACTCGTCGCAATAACATTTCCACGAGCAATAAGCGGAGCAGAGCGTCGGAGCGTCCATTAATTAAATTCAAAATTATTACTTTAGCGTTTAGTTTGACGTTTTATTCGACTAGACGGCACTGAATGATTTAGCACGGAATCTCAATCTCCTCCAGTTTATAGAGACATTTTTTTCTTGAGAATTTGTATTCCTCAGTAAGTGAAGACAGTGCGACAATTTATGCTAAGCAAATCTATAAATCTACCAACGATGTCAAAGCTTACCTAATCTAATAATGAATAATATGTAAATGCCTTCGCACAAAGTTGAGTGTTGAATCAAATCAAACGTACCTATATTTTATTGTTGCGTATTATTTTATTCAAAGTATGCTTATTCAAATAGATCTTCGAATACATTTCTTCAAGTACCTCAAGTAGTTGCGAAAGATTATATATTGCCAATCAATCTTTTGAATTTGGGGTGTTCCCTTGGTACCAACCCTTGTGGAGTGGAAAAACCCGACTAGTATTGTCGACATTCAATTATTTATTAATAACACCAAGGTTCTTACACATGGTTAGTTTACTGTCATGTGCCAACGAAATTTTGAAGGCAGCCGGGTTGTTTACAGTTTTTAATTAATGGATTTAGAAATTGCCTCAACGGTTTGTCATGGATTCGCAAAAGGATCCCACATCTCACGGCATTGCTTTACCAGGTTGAAGGGACATCGGATTTGTACCAGTCCGGAGCCCGAACCTTCATGGACACTTTGCATAAACAACGAAGATTCAACTGAATTTTAAGCGTTCCGCAAACGACCGCAGCAGCCTTTTTACTCAAAACAATGACTTTTTTTGCCGTTTTCACAACCTTTTGTTAGCAAAACAAACGGCTTCACAAGGCTGTTTTTTATAGTGTTCATTCGACAATAGCTATAATATGTGATATCCGTGGGTGTAATGGATAAAAAAACGCTATTTGTACAGGGTGTTCGAGATGATTAAGGTTTATTTAAGGAGATAATGGTAGGTAAATCTATGTGACTTTTGTATTTATTCAGAGAAGGAACACATTTTTAGTAGGAACAGTTTGAGCTAGATATTTATCAGTATAGCTTTCAAGGCTTCCAGGTTAGGTAGGTATGCCACTTGATCTGTATAATATAAACCCTCCTAGACCTAGATTATCGGCAGGTAGACAGGTAGTCCCGGTAGATAGGTTACTGAGGACTGACTCGAGTCATGATATCTTAAAGTAATTATGTTTTTTTTCAAAACACAGCTTGCCTTTGTTTGCTCTATTTACATTATCACCAAATTCCAGTGGTACACTTAATTATTTTAGCTGTTTACTACTGATTATATCTCGTACTACGCAGTAACAGACACATGATTCTAGAAAGTAATGAGAATAAAACTGGTCAATGAGACGATCAGCCTACCTTAGATAAGCAATGCGGCGGGCTCAATCGGCTCAGCTGTTGCTATCGATCCGAACTTCACTGTCAACTATTACCCGGCGACCGAGCTCAGTGGACGAATGCACTTCCGTCCACCTCGGCTAGACACTGGCACCGAACATCACTCGATAGCGACCAATAATAGCACTCATATGCAATAGCCACCTGTTTGCGAGGCGCTTATTAACCGTCTACGTCGCAGTCACAGCACACTTAGGAAAAATACTCAGATAAGAACGTTGCTAATAACTTATTTAACGCATAAACACTAGACGTTACATCCGGATGAATAGACGCGCAACGTGCAACGCGAGACGTACGTTCGGGTCGCCGGTGCGAGCTATACTGACGTCAGGTTTTCGCTCGGGCGACGGGGCCGGCGGCGTAGGGGCCGGCGGCGTAGGGGCGGGCGGCGTAGGGGCCTACGGCTCGCATCCGCCCACCGCGCTACGGTAAAATAATGCTACGAATTTCAATATACACGATGAGTCTGCTGAAAAGAGAAATACAGCCGCCGCCGTCACGGAAAGTTTTAACTTGAAACACGAACCGACGCATGTATAGTACACTAAGTACACTATGAGAACAATTAAAGCCACAATATATCTTATATTAATATTATTTCACCAATTAGGTGAAATAAACACATAAAACTTACACATAGTGACACATAAACAACCATAAAAATCCAGGTTAACCAATTTAAATAAATAAATTATAAATATGTAATTATATACTGTACTAAACTAATATAGGTACATCTTCATTATAAAATAACTCATCTGTTTGAACAAGACAAAATAGATTATGTTTTACCTATAACAAAAAACGTTATGATAAACACTTAAGATAAAAAACAGATACTATAAGTACATACAGTGTCTGCAGGTAATCTTTTATTGATTTTTCATGCATAAGTAAGCATCCCACCCAGGCTAAGGTTAAGATATTCGACAAATTCCAGAACTGTCTGAAAACTCAGTAACTTCGAACGTCAGCCAAGTTCGTTCGGCAGTAAAAACTACCAAAGTAAAATTACAAATAAAGACCGTTTACGAAACTCTTTAATAGGAGTTTGTGTCATTTCAATTACAAAACTTGTAATAGAACCTCCAAAACTTTATAGAAAATACTACTTTGTTGTTTGTGTCTTACATTTACGAAGCTCACCCCAATAAATAATTAAGAGTTTAGGCCTTAACAGTGTAAAAACGGGGAATATTTTACAGAAAATGCATGTTTTTTTAGCTCACCGTATCCTTCTTTAAAAGATATAAATACTGTTTAAATTATTTCGATATATACAACAGTTTTAATGTGGCTTATTTTATATTATTATCTATTAATCTAACTTCAAAACTACTTGATCAAATTTCATGAAACAAAACGTATATCTTTTTGTTCATTACAACCCTAGACCCCGTTATTGCAAAGTTTCAGTCGATTTTCCGGGCCATTCCGACCTCGCAGAGTCGGCGGCAACAGGTAATAAATTAAAATACAATATTATCAGCAAACCGTGCTTATTTTTTTTCAATTTCATGTCTTAATACTTTCCAAAGCTTGGATTAAAAAGGTTCGCATGACGTTCTTAATCCTTTGTTTACTTGAAACAGAGCTTGGACGCAGCCTTTTAAGCCATTAATTTTATATAATACCTGCCTCTACGATCTCGAGAGTTTAATAACGGTAAGAGCGCACATAAGTAGTTTGTAGACTAGATTATGTGACCTTTCTGTCGTGGTAAAATATATGAAATATATGTACTATTATCCATTATACATATAACTGTGAAAATTGTTGTGTCTGTTAAGTATAATGTTATTATATTTTACAGATACGACGGTTTTGTGTGGTATGTACAAAGATAGTAACTGTTACATTGATTATGCAAACGAAAATATACCTGGTTATTCTACAAGGTGTCCAAAAAGAGTATCGGGTATTTGTTTGTTCAATAAAACAAAAACAACTAGTAATTAAGATTTCTTTTTATTGTTGATGATCAGAATACAAACTTGAAAATTATTTCGAGAAGATAATGTTATTCAAATGGTGACCGTTACGCTGCTGACACTCTTCTAATCTGGAACGAAGATTGGTGATGACACGCTGACACATAGCCCTTGATATTGCTGCCATTTCTGCCCTGATGTTTTGTTTCAATTGCGTTAGGTTCGTCGGATTATTCTCATCAACCTTACTTTTACGGTATTCCCATACGAAATAGTCAAGCGGGCTCAGGTCGGGGCTTCTGGGAGGCCAGTTTATGTTACCACTACGCGAAATCACCTTATTATTGTTAGGTACTAAGGGGTAGGTACAAATAATGCCGTTAAACGTGTAAAAAGGGTTTAATTCGCTCTCCACAAACTTGACAAGTACACAGTACTACACTAGTTCACTATCGCTAGTTACATACAACAAACACTGTTCCGAATCACTTAGCAGTCACACAGTATTCCAATATAATCGCCTAGGTCACTGGTATATCACTCTTCGTTCGCTTACTTAAGTTCCGTACACTGTCGCTTCCAAGAAGTAACTAACTCGCTGCCCGTCGTCAACACCTTATATACGGAATAAAGATGCGAGCTGGTATTTTCCTGAACATTCTCGATAGGTATGTAGGTAATAATAATCCCAATCGAATGATCTCGAGACCCATTGTCGGCTTCCCTTTGTATTCGTTCGCGAGTAGGTATTTGCCCGCCGCCGTCGCGCCGATCACGCGTTCACTTTATACCTACATACCTACAGTCTCGAACATTCAACTTTTAGAGATACTTCGTAATTATTTGATGGGGTTCATCTAGAATAACAATGCGTTTTTGTATCAAGCTGATAAAATAAGGACCCTTCGAGCTATTTGACCAAATAGTTTCTAGGTCGCAACATTATGGAATAATTCGTTAACAGCTTCAATTGATTGATTTGATGTATGGCAAGTGGCCCCGTCTTCTTGGAACCACGTCCTTGAGTTGAAGTCTTGAAACTCCTGCAACTCTGGGCCTAAAAAGTTTTGCAGCATATCGCAATAACGGTCACTATTCACATTGAGCCGTCGGCCTCGTCGATGTTCATGAAAATAAGGACCGATTATGCCTTTAGCAGACATAGCGGCCCACACAACGGCTTTTGGGCTGTGCAGGGGTCGTTCATGCTTTCTTCTCGGCTTCTCCTCTGCCCAGTATCGACAATTCTATTTGTTGACATGACCATTGAGATGAAAGTTGGCTTCGTCATTGAACAGTATGTTTTCAAAGTTGTTGAATCGCCGCAGCATTTCGTTCGCAAAATTCAATCCAGTTTCGTTGTCCGTATCCCTCAATTCTTGGACCAATTGAATTTTATACGATTTTAAATGCAATTATTTATTTTAAATCAAATGCAAAGACGATTTTTTAATGTTTAATCCTTGGCTTCGCTTACGGATGGATAAAGACGGATTTTGCCGAACTGACGCCCTTACTTCTTCGATTGTTTCCTGGTCGCGGACAGAACGGGGGCGACCAGAGTTTTGAATTTTTACCGTTGCACCTGTATTTTCGAACATCCGGATCCATTTTCTAATGCTATCGTCACTTGGTGCATTGCGTGTACGATACTCCGCACGATACATACGTTGACCAGTCACTATCGAATCACCGTTACGATAATACGCGCGTACGCAAAAAGCGCGATGCGTCCCCGGGTAAGGCTTCATTGCGACTGACACTTGACAAAATGGCGGACGCCACGACCCCTACCCCGCGTCCCTCCGCCGCTCCGAATCAACTTCAGCGCAAAAACAAACACCCTATACTCTTTTGGACACCTTGTATAAGGTGTAAATGATATTCGATCGAATTTATTGTCTGACTTCAAATCTTATGATAGGCATAGGCATATACCTACGATAGGCGCCTAGGTTATTTCTCGAATCGCCCACAAACACCAATATAACACGATTTCCTGGAATTATTACTGATGGACACTTATGACGTACCAAGAGATGCTATCCATTGAATAATGTTGCCATAATATAACAGGCAATAACTGTCCAATACACTTTCACCGTGGGACGCGTCAAGTCTCATAAAAAAGCAATAAAATAAATAGGTGCACACTTAGGTAATACATACTTACTCAGGTAATAACCGTGTCACTTTGATAAAGGAAGAAAAGGATACAGTACTTCATTATCATTAAAATGCAATCTCACGACAATGATGTGTGTAAAGCGCGAAGCGCGCCGGCGCGGTGCGGCGCGCGGGGCCCGGCGCGGCGTCACTGTGCAAAACGGCGTCAAAACTATGGATACGCCACATGATTTTTTTTAAGTCAATTACAAAATAATATTTTTACGTGGGGGGTTATATTCAAAATACCGATTGCGTAAGAAAAAAAATTGAAGCAAATATAGAAATACGTACAAATTTTATTTTATTGGTCCACAAATAATGTTTACATTAAATAATAAATACAAGAGACTTCGATTCGGTTCGGTTAGTTGCGAGTTCTATATCTGTCGCAGGAAATTTCGGAAATGGCCATTCCGTAATTCGTAACCGTTTTCGTAGAAAACGGAATATTTGTACGAAACAATATAATTTTATAGAAGTCGTATCCACTTTATCCAACTACATAAAATGTATGAAAACATAAATTTTACTTTTTCTTGCAAATTATTGTATTTCAAGAGGTACTCACTGATGAAATGAAATGCCAATCGCTTTCGTATGCTTCCAGTTCTCACGTTTACACGTTTTAATAATGCAAGACTGCATTTTTGCAATATTTTACGCCGCGGTACTGACAGCTCGTGTGTCAATGATCGATTGCAGACAAGCGTGCGACTGCGCGATATTTGAATGGGACGTATTTGTTGGTGGAACACGATAGGTATCAACATGCTGTATCCTTTCCTTCTTTTATCAAAATGGTGTCATCACATTCTAATTAAACGAAGTGTAACGCATAGAATAATTTAAAAATATCAGAATTACTTTATTCAAGCATTTCCAATTGCAGTTATTTAATAGTAGAAGTTATGTGGAAAGGGACGAGGGACCGAGGTACAATAAGGGACAGGATTCGTATGATATTTCTGCGCATCAACATCTTGCGTAGATTTTATAGCGATCTTCATCACCATCGCTTAACAAACATTGTTTATTGATAAAATGAAATAAGTCACGGATCCAGGGAACGCTGGCAGGAACGGGGGCGAGTCAGGAGCAGGGAATGTCAGGGCTATACTGTTGGAAATCACAACAAACAACAGTGTTACTCCAGTAAGTAATGTACTACGATTGTTGTCAGATTTTATGCTTTTTGACATATCGACACACAAACACGCTACGGATTTTAGTTGCTTCGTATAGATACTGATAGAATCGTCCGCTAACGACAACGTGTAAACCGACTGTATTTTTTTTCTCAGCAAAGCCAAGTCGTATATTTGCGTGTGTGCGATCTTCTTCGTCTTATATTTAGATAATTAATTCAAACATAATTACAAGGCAATATTAAGCTCCTAACAATAAGACAATTGGACAGGACCCATGGCCAGTCCTAATGGTATCGATCAACTGCAGCCGTATTGGCTGTGGGAACCCTGCTAGTTCGAATAATGTACGATCCACATCGTGAAGAGTCTAGCGGTGCGCATTTACAAGGCGGTATAGAAAATTTAATTATCATAACAGTATTTTAAAGTTCATTTTTCCGACGACGACGGCGGCGGCAGATCCCGCACTTCGCCGCTTATCATCTCCATAGAAATATGAACTTTAAAGGAACGTAGAGCCACTTAAACTACCTCTGTAAATGCGCCCCACTGTTCTCCCATCAATAGGAACTATTTTAATAGCGAAATTCTACCATTAACTTTTTCATTTCTATAAGCAATAAACTGACCTTGAGCATAGTGAGTATCTTCTGCGAGAGCTCGTAGTCGAAGTTGGTATACTTGGAGTCTGTCATGTCGTAGATGAACACGAGGCCGGCGCGCTGCGTCTCCAGCGACTGCAGCGCCACGTCCAGCTGGTACACCACGCCCTGGGCATGGCAAACACTCGGGTTTGATGCGGTATTCATAAATAAATCTCAACTCTGACAGCGGGGTCCTGAGTACACTGTTGAGATTACGTTTGTACTGGGATGATGTTATAAGCATATCGCTGAGGTGAGTAGATTCCTGCGGTAGTGGAGCGGTGCGTGAGGGTTGAGTCAAATGACGTCATAGTCATAGCGCACATCCCTCCCGCACAGAATACCTGAAGTGAAGCGATGTTAGATTATTATATTCAAATATGGAACAGATAGTGTGTAAGTTGCGTCGATAGACGTGTATAAATGGCTATAGCCATTTATTTCACGAAGACGCGTGAATTATTGTAAATTGACCCGTATACCAGTGTCGAGCTACAGCACGCGTTTTCGTGAAATTAATGAACTATAACACGTTATGTAACTAGTTTAACACCATCGAGGCCAAGGAAAATAATTTACCCATCTACTATTTGTATAACATTTTTAGTAATCGGTGTTAATAATTACACCGTCGCGTTTTGCATGTCAATTTCAAGCCTGATTTAGCTGGAAAGTGGGTGAACAAAGGTTAATGGAATAAGAGCGGGTAAAGTAAAAGCGTAGCTACGCTAAAGAAGTAGCGCGAAATTAGAAAACTTCACAGAAGTGAATTTTATGCGATAAACGTGAAATTAACCTATGGTTGGTTACAGATTCGCGTTTTTCGGTGAGTAAAAGCATCTTGCATCTTGTTCATGCTCAAGTCTTACAGAGTCTTGCGCAAATGCAAGACGACGACTGCAAGAGCCAGACCGAATTTGGGCTACATTAATTTCGAAATCGTTTTCTCTTTTCGCTGTGGAATGCAATTTCAAAGCGAACCGCAAATAACATTGCTTTTCATTTCAGAGTGATGATTCACGCCATAATGATTGATTTGGTTTTGTAGCGCTTAGTCGTGCAAAGTAACGGGAGGAAAAGGCCGCTCCCAGGCCATTGTATGTCACAATGGTATCAACGAACGATGCTTAGTATATGGCATATTGGTCCGGCAACTCAGTAATGGCTATTATGTAAATTAAATTCGTTCATTATTTAGCCATTTGTGTCCTACCCACTATCCGCAAAATTAGTAATGGTACATTTCACAGGTGTGAAAAATCATATTATATCTACTAGGTGAACCAAAAAGGGTATACTATTTTTTTGCAACTTAACTTTGTAAATCTCAAACTATCATCGGCTTTGTGGGACAGTTGAAGTGCTAAAGGTTTTGTACACTTGTGAAATATGTCTACAGCTGTATTCCTATAACATCTTTTGTTTTTCAAGTATCTTCCAAAGCTGATGTATAGGTTTTCATAAGTAGCACTTGCTACCGACTTAGGTAGAAACGGTTAAAAATCATTGCTATTAAATCGCAAAGCGTTCGGTACTGTCACGGTTTTTATGATAAATCATCGACCAGTAACTTCATAGGATTACGTGTCATTGTGAAAATTCACTAGGAATAAAATCATTGACTGATAAAAATCAAATGTGAAATAACAGTGAAAGATGAATTTAATATCAAAGAAAAGGTTTCACTCGCCCCTATTATAACTGGCCTATTTGATTATTACTATTAGCTTCACCATTGGAAGTAAGCCTGCTATGGGTAGGTAAATATTCAGAAATAGTGATGTTCGTCTTCAGGAATATTGATAATTTTGACTACAGTCTATTTCACATACGAAGTTCCGTAGAACGGCGTTGTAGTCGCCTGAATGCAATACAATTTACACTGTGATCACTTTAGTGCCGTATTTCTCAGCAGGACTTCCTATGTGTAATAGTATGTAGTTGAGAATTTTGAATATTTCCGGGAACTGCACATCCCTAGTCAGAAGTATAATTCAAAGTCAAAGTCATATCGTTAAAAATTGTTGTCATTTTTAAGCCATATTTTTTTAAATCTACAACCGGCTCGGAACCTAACTTCACTATGAAGATCTGGCAAGAAACTCAGCGGGCTTGGATTTACTTTATTTTTGGTTCGCCAGTTGCTTATATTTAAATGTGCGTTCGCAGTGTCATGTAATACAATAAGGGTCACATTCCCCGCAGCCGGTGTCTCGTTGCATGCGGCAGTAGGTATCATTGCCGTATCGTAATGGGCTGACACTGATATTACGCATGTAGGTATTGAGTTTTACACCGTGATAAGATGCGCCGTATCCGCAAAAAACACGCGAGCATTATTTAAATTGAAAAAATAAATAAAATTGAAATGCCCGTTTGTAATAGCTTTTTTATTAAATGCAAATAAATATTTTCTATTTGTCTGTCTGTCTGTTGCGGGTTAGCTCCGGTTGGACTGATTTTGCCGAGGCTTTCACTGGCAGATAGCTGAGTAACTTAGGCTAGTTTACTTTTATCGAAGTACCATGCGGCATAGTACTTCATTGAAAAGTAAACTTCTTAAACTCAAATGTGTCTAGTATGTATCACATTAAACACTATGAAGTTGTTTTACCTGCAGCGTGGTTTGATGCGTCGTCTGCGTAGGGAAGTGCTTGTTTGCTGTGAACACCGCGATGGCAGCACCGGTCGCGTCCCTGGTCGGCTGTGAACGTAGAAAATTTCCATTAGCCCCTCGCACAGCTCTTAGCTCGCCTACAATCTATTCCACATAGGAAGGCCCGCGGAAAAATACGGAACTAAATTGTACACGGTGTTATATTGCCGACAAGTGACTACAGCGCCGTATATATACACGGGACTTCATATGTGAAATAGACTGTTATCACAAGACATTCAATGTCAATTCTAGTTTTAAAAAAATATCTTATCATTGATTTGATTTACACTTTTATAATGGTTCTATATCGATCGATCGAAGAAATTATTCGATTTTAGATATAAGGTTATCAACCTTTGAACGCATTCTTATCAATTGACAATACGATATACATTCGGTATTAGCAATACAAACAATAATTGAACAATTGCCAGCAGTTTTGATACAATCAGTTGATGAGTAAGCTTATGGCATCCAAGCGTTTTTGAGCAAACGCCAGGGGCATGTAGAAACGACATCTCCGGATTTTGTCAAACCAAATCGCTCATCTTAATTCATAAGTGTGAATGAGACATAACTGACTTATCAATCATACTTTTAGACGTTTCCCATTAAGTTCAGGCGCGTGATTTTACAGCAGAATGCCTAATTGTTTGCTCACCAATATAGTAAATTTCCCCGTTTCCAGTTCCGACTTGAGTGGGTCCTCGAATGGCTCGAATTTGTCGAGGCCTTCGCGCCTCCGCGTGGCCTCATACTGCCGCCACAGCGCGTGCGCGCGCGCCACATCAAACTTGCGCGCGAGCAAGAACTTGATAGCCGTAGCGCGCGACACGCACACCGCGCCGGATTCACTCAGTGCTTCTAAAAACGCCTTTGTCGCCTGCAATTTAATACTGCAATCAGTTTAATGCTCCCATATTAATGTGTAGAAGGTGGGAAGAAATTTACCCATAGGTAGTTAATTAACTTGTCCATAGTCTATTCAAAAGGGATGACAAAATGCATTTTAGTTGAAAACAAAGACATGTGTACGATATCGGTAGCTGCTGCAACAGATAGCGCGCGTTTCTGTCGTTATGACGCTAGAAGCAGCCGATAGATACCATGTTATAATATAAACAACAATGGTACCTAGTTTATGTAGGAATTTTGTACTCGCATGTAATCACATAGAAACTCTTCACAGAACGAAATTATAAGTTTTATAGCATTACGAATGAGATCATGAAGTATACAAACAAATACCCGCATAAACTTTTGCAAGCTCTCCATGAACGCCTGCTTCACCCTCTGTCTGAACTGTTCGTCCATGAAATCCATGATGGCAAAACAAACAGTCACTTGGGTTCACGCACAATTTATTATGAGAGCACTTGTATCACCACTTCGTCACACATTCATGATAGCAATCAGAGCCTCGACTGAGCGCGGTGGGTGACCCGACCCGAACCGAGTCCTAAATTATAATTTAACACCCATTTACACCGAAAGAGATGTCACCGGAGGGAGGATCCTCATTATCTTCATGGCGAAGGACATTCTACCGAACCTTTCCTTTGTGAAATAGCTGAGAAAAATTGCAAATTCCGGTGAATTTAAAAATGTTACGCGAATAATATTTCTTACTCGACTGGTAATAAACAACCCGTCTCACTCTGAATATTTACGAGAATTGTAAGTCCATTAGCAACACTCTAACTATACTCTGATATCTTAACTAACTTGACCGAATAAGCCGCTACATTTACGGGTCGCCGCCGCCGCGACAAAATATCCAGTTCCTACAAATTTACAGAAACCAAATTCCACGCATACGGACCACCAGAATATAACATAAACATAAATATAGCACAATCACGTATAGAAGTGGTAACGTAATTAGAAAATCGATGCGTCGAGTTCTATTTTCGACATATTTGTGAGGGGGCGACCTCACTAATTAGTGAATAAGTGGTCTGAGTGGAGAACGAAAGACAAGGCCGGTGTGGGTGAGACACGCAAGCCGAGCGGATCGGATGCGCGACTGTTGCATATGTATATCGATGCAAATAACGCCGGGTGGGACGCGACGGGTTAATTCTTCCGGGATGTGTTTCCTGTGAGGCGCGGGTAACCCCGGACCCCGTGCATTAGTATGGGCGAACACGCGCTCTGTGCACAGACTTTGCGGCTACTCCACATTACGTCACAAACGTAACTATTGCTGAGTACTTGCCGTTAACGCAGAGCAGTTACCGAGCATATTCGTAACACATATATTATTACTAGCTGTGCCCCGCGACTTCATCCGCGTAGTATTGGATTATTGGGTTAAAAAGTATCCTATATGTTAATCGCGGTTATAATCTATCTGTGTTCCAAATTTCATCCAAATCCGTTCAGTAGTTTTTGCGTGAAGGAGTAACAAACTTACATACATACATACATCCACACCCACAAACTTTCGCATTTATAATATTAGTAGGATGAAGAATGTTTATACAAGTTTAAACAATTTAATACAGTTGAAAAGACCAAAGGAAACAACGGGAAAATTCGTACTGTTGTGTTGTGCCCATAATTATCTCGAGATTATAATTAAGGGATCATGAAACAAGAAGCTGAAAAGGGATTTAGATGGATTTACTAGTTCGCTGTTAATCCTAGCAAAGGCAATCATATTCCTGACGAAATGTTTCGTTTAAGTCTTCTAAATTCATCTATTGAAACGATGAACGTTTTTGTTAACAATATTCCTAAATAATTATGTTTTAATATTAAAAGCAATTAAGTCTGAACTTAATCTGATGATTAGACTTAATCGCTTTTAATATTATAACATAATTAAATCATGGTAAGTAGCATGGTAAGTGCAAACCACAACACTAAGCACTTAATCTTACAATAAGTCCTACAAACACAAAAATTTGTTCCGATCAACAACACTTTTACTATCATGACTGTTACGTAGGCATAACGTGCAGTAGAAAAATTAACACAGAACAAAGCGTGTGGAAGATCCACGCACGATCGCACGAGGGCGGGTCCGAGTTGCTACTGTCAAACCTCTAGAGGTAATTTGATGCGATGAATAAAGCAAAGCAATAGCTGAACGAACCGAGCCCAATGTTAATGCAGTAAACACGGGTATTTCCTCAAGCGTTCAACAAACCAACGAACCGATTCGCTAGACACTGTTCAGCATGAATAAATAATAACAAACACTTAAATAAATAGCCTGAGCCTTGGATTTAAATAATAGAAAATAAACAGTGTGCATCAAAAGTTTTTAAAACTTGACAAATTATAAAAATAACCTCCTTTGTCGTGGTACAGTCAAAGATGAAATTAATTGATAACATTTTAATTATAAAAAATCATGTCTATGGCCCGTATTAATAAATCGATCTCAAGTCTGAGAGCGATCTTGGAAATGTCATCCTAACGTCATCCCAGTACAAAATGGCATGTCAAACGCGTACTCTAGACCCCTCCAAACTTGAGATAGATTTAATCATACGGGCCTTGGTAATACACATTTAATATAACTCTAAATTGAAAATTTAAAAACCCCCGATGCGACGACTTTTTCATCAAATGTATACTTTACCTAGTAGGTCTTCCAAATAATAATTAAGTGAGCAAGATTTGCGTAGCTCCCGTAGCTCAGTATTCATAGCTCACGTCGCAAATTCATCTGTTACAACTAGTTTCGATGCCAGATTATGAAAGCGCCATTTACATCGCATCAGTCGTTTTGGCTTCCTCATTTATAATCTAAGATAACTAATGCAATGTACAATAGTAACAGAAAATCTGTGGAAAAGTATGAGACATTATCTTGTTATGACATTATAATCATTGACATTAGAATAGACAACGAATCTAAATATTGATGCCACGGAGGTTTAATTCCTAGTAAAAGATTATCAATTTTGATTGAATTTGATGTAATAACTCTGGTTGAGGTGGACGGGAGCAGCCCAGGGGAAGAATTTTCAATAACGCTTAAATTATTTTAAATTAGATTTGTTTTTCTGTATTTTTTCTCAATGGCGGAGCAGCGACCTCTAGAATTATTATTGCGTAATATTCCATGACCATTAACAAAACAAACTAAATTTAACGCATGCGCGTATCCATCACTTGAAACGTGACCTAATGGAACGTCTTTAGTTCATACACAAATCTCATATAAAAATTGATAAAATATCATTTTTTCCAGAATCCGGGAAACTTTTCAAATTTATAATATTGTAAAAAGCCAGTTCAGACTATTACGATCATTTAAAAATATAATAAAGCGAAATCGTTTCAGCCGTTCTCAAGTGATGCAAAGATATTATTCCAATGAGCCCAAATTTCGAACGGATTCGAGCCGTGGAAGTTCGTTTTGGCCGCGAATGTGGCTTTTTTACCTACAAAAAAGCTGATGATCTTCAAACGGCTGAACCGATTTTCATGAAACATAGCTAAGAACACTCTCGATCAGAATACCTATCTAACAAAAGAAACAAAATTGAAATCGGTTCATCAACTTGGGCGCTACGTGGCTACAGACAGACACACAGATACACAGATACACAGATACACAGATACACAGATACACAGATACACAGATACACAGATACACAGATACACAGATACACATGTTAAACTTATAACACCCCTCGTTTTTCGTCGGGGGTTAAAAATAACTGCCAACAGCAACGGTAGCATTTATAGCAATATTACAAAAAATACGTAATGCAAAGTATTTCCCACTTGAGATAAATTAGGCGTATTGTAGAGATTAATTCGATGTATGAAGAATTAAATTACTGGTGGACAATAAAACACGCAACTTGACACTAACAGGAAGAATTATCTCCACAACGGACTAATTACAGGTGGAAAGTGAAAACAAAGAACATCGCATTTCTATAAGCATCGGCAATGCTAAATGCTATTGTTTACGCAGTAATTCAATGCAAGTAATTGTTGTTTTTCTGCTCCAAAAAGCATTTCTGTGAGCGCGTTCTATTTTGTGCTCTGGTTTCCGCAACTAACTTGTAACTTGTAACCTTTAACTTTCTGCATTTTCATTATTATTTATAACTAATAATTTTGGATAGCAATTGTTAAATACCATGTGTAGACAGTTCATAGTAGTGTGAACTAGGCTCTCATGAAATAGTCACAAATATGAATAAATCTGGGATGATAAATTAGTAATTCATAGTGAACAAATTAGTGCAATAAAGTTTCAGAAACAAAATTTTATACTTTTTAACCGACTTCCAAAAAAGGAGGAGGTTCTATGTTCGTCTGTATGTATGTTTTTTGCGAGGTGAGAAGTAAGGGAGCGGATACTGTTGGGATCAAAACTTGGACATGCTTTTTTGGGGCTACACTGCAGTATATATACGGCTATACTGTATATCTACGAGCCTATTCATTGTACCGCACCCACTCAAAGACCAATTAAACAAGGTTAATGGTGTATACTATGGTATGTTTAAGTTACCACGAAGTGAGTGATCTCAGAAATACTTTTTCCTGGAACGACTCACACCTGAGCAAGCAGGCCTCCGGTTACATGACAACATAAAACCCTGAATGTATCGTGCAACTAGAGATAGGTATGCTGCATGCGTCACGCAAGCGTTCTATCATGACACCAATCTTCGTTCATAAATTACAACGTAACGAAATTATATTCTATTGACGCTCGATAAATACTAACTTATTGGAAACTCAAAAGTGATATAATACTAACTAATCAAGGATAAATCTGTACCTACTTACATAATTTTCTACGAAATAAGAGTGAAGTAAATGCGAACGTGAGTCATGTTAACAAGCATAAAATTGTTACTTAGTCCAGGAGGGGTATTCACAGTCGACGGAAAGTTTCCGTCTTCGAAACTGCTTCCATCCTTCTTATAAAAGAAGGACGGAAACTTTCCGTCAATTGTTAATACCCCGTTGATGATACGGGCAAGTCAATGACGCCGCAGGGGTAATAGACGGAAAAATGCGGGTTAACCGCTCACGTGACATGCGTGTTAGAAGCGCTGCGGCTCCGAAACATGTTCATTACGGGTTACATGGTCTCTTGAATACGTTGTCACGGTTGGCCAACAGCTGTTGTTATGTTACTGGGTCATACTTCGTTAGGAACGAAAACGCAACTCTTGGAGGAGCATTTAACATTAACAGGGCTTTACTTGTAGTTAATAAACACGAGACTACAAATACCTAACAATAGTTTTAACCAGCAATCGTAAATAACTATTGTTCAAGTCGTTCACAACGACATACCTACTTGTTGAATAAACTACAAAATTAGGAAAAAAAATAATTATAGTGTGTATGAAATTGATCAAGCATTTATGTACTTAACTTTCCAAATAGAGCAACTGCTTCAGCATTTGTACACTTAGGATTGGGCACATTCGTGGGTAAATCGAACCAATTTTCCGAATAATTTGTAGCCGCTTTGAAATTCCACATCTTGATAACACTACTTGTCATGCTTATTATTCTAAACTTGTATTAATACGTATGCGTAGAGATAATGAGTCCACCCCGTGTCCACCCCGTGTATGTTTTATCATATAAGTAGGTACTCAAATCAAAATACTCTACATCACAGAAGAATCACTCGACAAAAACAACAAAAATAAAAGCTACTCTCTACACGATAATAAGATGTAAACTCGACTGATTCGAATGCCCTCAAGGGGCGCGCCGCTGTATATGTTTTAACCAACTGAGCCTGGCTTGCCACGGCTCAGTTTCTAATTCATCTACCATATCTACAAAATGACTACAAACCAAATCAAATCTACAAGTGACTCAGACCTAAGTCGCAAAGTTAATGTGAATTGCAAACCCAGCTAATCATAACTGAAGTCATTGTTATTAAAAACAATAGGTGTAAACGAGCTACAACAATTTACAAGCAGATGATTATATTGTATTGTTTACATCGCGTCCGCAGTAGCTGTTTCTAAGGCCGGGGCCGCACCGCTATGGTGGTGGCTGCACCACTGCGAACATTGTTTTTAAATCACCGGTCATGGTAATTGCCTTACCAGTGCGGCCCCCGCCCTAGGGACATTTTAATAAAGTAAGGATAATACCAGTAGCAATAAACCCAACTACATGCCTACGGTCTCGTTACCAACCATAATTATATCAACATTTTCTATAGCCGCAAATGCATAATGATTTATTGTATGCGGTATTGCGATAAGTGGCTATGTTAAATACAGTATATGTGATTATTAACCATATTAATAATTTAAAGCGCATCCTAAATTGCAAATAAAATATTTTTCAACCTATCAAATAAGCGCAGATTGTGGCCAATAGAGGGCACTGTGGCACCGAGAGAGCGGGCGTCCGGTCTCTCTCCGTCACTCACACTTAAATCCTTGATTTATTACTTTGATTTCCTTTTACATTCAATTCTCATAATGCATTACGTTGAGTATAGGTGCTTTTCATACAGCGCAGAAAGGCGATATTTTTAGAGTATGAGTCAATGTACTTTTTGGACTAAGAACAATGGGGTTCTGTGAGATAAGACAAAAAAGGTTTAAAGGGCAGAAAAAATCATGAACGGGTTAAGTAACGACATAACGTATTCGAGAATAGAACTAAATATTTTAGATTCCATCTTCTAAGCTGATATCAGGCAGTAAGGAGGTACCTATTCAGATCCAGGATCAGCCGTCCGCCTGAACATTGATTCCCGTTCACACAATGTCATGCAGAATCTCTTACAATCAATGCTTAAACAAGATTCTTATTGCATTTCCTCACCCTTAGAGTTTGAAATTGAAAAAGCCCTTTCTTAGCAAACACCTTAAAGTAAAAGAAACAATATATATACCAACAAGTTCGTAGCTATTATACCTACCTAGTTCTGAATAACTCGTGACAAGTTGATAATAATAATGTATTGTGAAATAGGTAGTGTGTCTATTAATAAGTGTTTTGAGCGGATGCTACCGAATCGGATGTAGGTAGGTACCGTGTGAGTACGTAGCTAGCACGTGGCTAAATATAATCCTAGGCGTAAACAATCTCACCGCACTTAGGTAGGTGCGTCTCACTTTAATTACAGATACCAAGGCTAATGGGAAAGTCTCTCTTCCTGGGATTAGCGTAGCGTACGTAACTACGTACATACAAATTAAGGGAAAATTATATTAATACTAGCTGTGCCCACCGACTTCGTCCGCGTAGTATTTAACTTAACAAAAATTTCGGGATTATCGGGACAAAAAGTATCATATGTGTTAATCCCGGTTATAAACTATCTGTGTTCCAAATTTCATCTAAATCCGTTCAGTAGTTTTTGCGTGAAAGAGTAACAAACATACATCCACACTCACAAACTTTCGCATTTATTATCATACTAATATTATAAAGAGGAAAACTTTGTATGTTTGATTGTAATGAATAGGCTCCGAAACTACAAAACCGATTTGAAAAATTCTTTCACTGTTGGGAAGCTACACTATCCCCGGGTGACATAGGTACATTACGGTTACATTATTGGAGTTTTAGTAAGGATCCCTAATTTTTTTTTAAATATAATATAGCCTATGTCACCCGGGGATAGTGTAGCTTCCCAACAGTGAAATATTTTTCAAATCTGTTCAGTAGTTTCGGAGCCTATTCATTACAATCAAACAAACAAAGTTTTCCTCTTTATAATATTAGTATGATATATATATAATATAATAATATAAGTAGGAAGTAGGATGCATAGGTATATGTATGTAGAACATGCAAGACACTGAACAGTAGCCTATCAAAATAATTTTCTTAGGCCCGTATTAAGAGATCGATCTCAAGTCGCAGATCGATCTTGGTAATGTCATTCTTATGACAAGACCGCTCTCAGACTTGAGATCGATTTATTAATACGGGCCGTAAACTATGTACCTAACTGCATTTTCCTATTATCAGTGTCACATGTAGGTACAATAAACTTTTATGATGAATTATAATAACAACATAAAAATAAGCATGGCCATGGTTATTTTAGTGATGTTATATTCGTTGTACCTACGTCATGTTACACAAAATAAAAAAAAAAGTAGAAATGCAACATTTGAACAGCCATTATTACTTTTGATGCTGCCTGTACAAGTCCCAAAAATGTAAACCTAAAAAAATATAACATAGTTATAGCATCTTTAGGAATTGAGATTCTAGCATTATATTTGATACTAGCTGAGCCCGCGACTTCGTCCGCGTGGAATTTAACTTAACAAAAAAGCCCGCTCCCGCGCTATGAGGCTGCGCGACAGGACCCATTTTTTTAAATTTTGCTTTTCTAAAATACAAGTAGCCTAAGTTACTGCTTATAACATCAGCTATCTACCAGTGAAAGTCCCGTCAAAATCGGTCCAGCCGTTTCTGAGATTACCCGGAACAAACACAGATACAGACAGACAGACAGACAGAAAGATCTTTTTTTTTTTAATCGCGTTTTTGCTATGGGTGTCGTTTTTACTTTCATATACATTTAGTGAAAAGGTGTTATTTTGATATTACAAACAGACACTCCAATTTTATTTATTTGTATAGATTGGAAGACTTTATTTATTGCATCAATCTCAACAGACTTGCCAGATATGAAAGATGTTATTAAAATATAAGATTTGGTCTACTTTTTTTTGAAGCTTCAATGTCCGATATTTTAAAGTGTAACGATATACCGTGACGACGCGACGTTGCGGCGGAGGCGGATGTCGCGACCGGTCGTCGACCGAATCGATAGCCCATTCTATTTCGAAGTAGTTGCGATATAAAAAAAATATCTAACAATTATATAAAATTTGAAGTGCTCGCTGGTGAGTAGGCCTGTAATTTATGAAATAACTAAGAACTATCCGATGGAGTGCTGCAAGACATGTAGGAAGATATGAGGGTCAAATTGAATAACTGCTGATGTGACAGTGTTGCCTATAAGGCCTGAGACGCACCAGGCGATTGTGATATAGTGATTTATAAACACCTTTTCATTTATGAGATGTAGCCACAGCCATGTTTAAAAGGGTTTGTTTTAACAAAATAGCTGTCCCAACAATATTGCCTTACCAGTGCTGCCCCAGCCTTAGGAGGCATAATGTTAAATCTATACAAACATGATTTTATATAATATCATTGTTTTAAACTACCTAAGTATTTTCAAGCTGCACAAATTTGCATTAAGTTCAAGTTATAGGCTTAGATTTTTTTTACTGATCTTGGGTATAATAGATACCAATTAAAAATTTGAATGTTAATGTAAACATTTTATTTTATGGATAATCAGATAAATGTTAATGAGTTCATCAATTCTCTTTATCCTTTATTTATGATACGTACTGTATTTACTCTTCATAACCTTGTAACATAAATAGAAAACTCAGAAGGTACCTACCAAACAATGAGAAAAATTATGAAAACAATAGGTACCTACATGATAACTCTAAGCGGTATAAAGAATCTGCATTGAACAACAAACACAAGATTACAACGGAAGTAGGTGGGGCTACACACAGACCGCATACAGAATCTCAGAAGTGGAATAATTTTATCACAGGATGCGATCTTATATAGGTAGGTAAGTACTTACCGATTATAATAGGTATATATATTTTATGGTAGGCATCAAGGTATACGCAAGCCACGGTTATATTGAAAAGGAATAATAAAGATAAAAACACAAGAAGAGACGAAGTTATCAAAACAAACATTGAATTGATGACATGGTAAACGAAGCAAGTTATGGCCCACTTCCTTTGGGCCATTGCTGAAAGATTGCAAGTCAAAATAGTACAAACTGCATAAATATGATCCATGAGAGAATAGATTCCTAATTAACTTCATTTGATCTATTTCCTCTACGTTTTATAATTCGTAAATTACTTACCGACTCCTGGTCGGGTGACAGTGCCACCGCCATCTTTAGGACAAACTGAATGACAGATCAATTCAATGTTGCTATTATTTTTAAGGTATTCATATTCTTGTAACAGAAATAAAATAATTGACTAATAGTCTTATCGATTTTAAATATGATATTAAATCGTTTTTATACAACAATTCAAAATTCGAATTCAAAATTGTTTTTATTCATGTAAGCCAACAAAGCATGTATGAATAGTCAGAATCTACCACGAATACGATACGATTACGATAACAACATGGATTTATTCAAATTAAAACACACTAAAACTGACTGGTAGATAATGCCTAAGCTTAGACCAAAATGCCTAAGGCATTAAGTCCGCCTTTGTACATTGTGTTTTTACTTGTGCATAGATTTTAAATAAATAAAACCAAAATAACCTGGTCTCTGATGGCGAGTGTACGCAGTTTAAAGTAGGAATAAAAGCATTTATCGTAAGATTGTAAGGTCGTATAATATCGTCTCAACATCAACAATGTTATGTAAATCGACTAGCAGAGCTATCTGCTGCCCTTAGCTTCATGAGCATAGACAAAAACATCCGTATGTATATTTTTTCAAAACAACAAATTCGCGTCAAATGTCAATGTTGCGTCAATAAATGAACCAAGAAATTATTTGTAGGTTATGCATGTTCGGTGGATATTGTATATTTTGTGAAAATCATAACTTTCCTTCTGTCAACTGAGTTGTCGATATTTTATAAAGGATAATGTCGACTCGCTGGTCAGTACAGTTGAAATTGTAAATAACATTAAGTATATTCGCATGCTATTTCTAAAAGATCCCCATCTCTCCCACAGGTATCCTATTTATCAAAGAGGGAACCCTCAATTGAGGGTCTTCTTACCTAATTTCTGGATGAAATTGGTACGACCCACTCATAAACAGCTGCCCAATGTAGTGCAATTCCATTGTTCTATGGAAATGACTAAATTTGATATAAGAAATTATTTGGAGAAAATTTACAATATACCTGTAATAGATGTCAGAACTATAATTTCTATGGGGAAATTCCGGAGAGACATCGGTAAAGGCTATATTGTTAAGGACGACGATATTAAAAGAGCTATTGTGGTATTGGTGAGTAGTGTTTTAGTACCTACAAAATCTTACAAAGACTATATTATAATCCCTTTTGGCACTGACGAAATATTTAGACTGGTTCATGATGTTCTCCATATTTGGAGACAAGATTAATTAGTGCAAATGTTTTACCAGTGCAAATTCAGATTACAAAAAAATACTCATTATTGTTATTATTTTCAGCCAAAAGATATGACATTTAAATATCCAAATATATTTGGAAATAAAAATGATGAAGAGGAAGATCATGAAAAGTCCTTGAGTGAAGCTAAAAAGTCCTATAAAAGCTATATTGAAAGGAACAAACACAGAACAGATGTACCCAGCTGGTTCACAATTTAGGTGTTACCTTCAAATTAGTTCACTGTAAATGATTATGTAATTTTATGAGTAGCTTATATTATAATAGCTTTATGAATTATAGCCTTATTAATTTAATGAAAGTCATATAGAAAATCCTTATGTTCTAAAGTATTGAAAACATCTTCTTTATTTTAAAATATGGCCCACCAAGTTAATATGTATTTCGCCAGTGTCAAGTAACAAATAGCAATAACAAACACAATTAATAACAATTACAATACAAAAATGCGACCGTCCACTTTGGAAAACCAAAATGGACCCTTGAAAACATCTAAAAAGTAATTCTATTGACATGTTTACTCTCAAGATAGTATGTTATGTAGGCAGGTAGAATGACTATTCTATGATACCAAAAATTTCAGTAAGATTTTTTCCCCCCATGCATCAGTTGAATTGAAACTGAAAAGTTATAAGCTGTGATAGGTACCTATAGATAATAAATACCCATAGTCAATGCTTATGTTGGAGTTAATATTGTTAAAGATATTAATTAAAAATATAATAATATTATAAACTTTAATCTAGACTTACGTTACATTAAATCACAAGTAAGGAATCAATAAGGTATTCTCTACAGAAACAATGAGTATTTTTTACAAAAATATCATGTTTAGCTGCTATACCTTAATAAACCTACCCAAGTCAACCCTTAGCCGAGAAGACACCATAAAGTAGTTGGCAATCTATGCCACATACACAAATAAACTTTTTCACTTGTTTAAAACAAATTTAAATGGTTAAAAACAAAAACTTAAAAGTAACTTTTTAACAAGCCACACATTAATTTACAACACAACTAAGTGAAATTTGTAAACACTATTATTACTGTAAAATAACAGTATGAACAAATATAATGATGTAAATTTATATGTGGCTCCTTATTACTAGATAATTATGACATTGCCTTTTCAAATCAACAACAAAAAATACTGATATCAACAAATTAGAGGCTTCCAAAATATTCATCCAAGAACACCGGTGAAAGACAGCGGGGACATTCTGCAATATCCAGAAGGAATGTCACCTGTGAAAAAATAAAATAAATAGTTCTGTGTCAAATTAATATGTAATTGTTAAACAATAAATTTTACATTGATACAGACCAAGCTAACCAATCAAATGATTTACGGCCAGATTAGGTTTAATCCATAAGGTGTCGATATACACAAGTCAGGAGTGAATGACACAGTAATAGGATGATGATTTAAGGGTTCGCTTGAAGAAGGAAAAAAACGCCTACCCACTTTTGTGATATCAAGTTGGTTGAAATATAGCAGTTCTACCTAGCCACCTTGTATGTAATTAATAACTACTTACACGTGGATGTAGGTCACATTTCAAGCGAATGCGTCCGTTGCAATAGTAGCCACAAGCTCGGCAGAACACGATAGTCTTCTCCCTGTTGCAAGAACATTTCTTCGTGTAAACCTCTGGGACCTCCGGGACACCGCGTCCCACACGATTTGGCAATTTGTATACTTTACCAGCGGCAGCAGCCACAACTGGAGTTGTTTTCATTTTGCCAAATTTCGTCGTTTTAGTTTTAGCGAATTTCTGGCTAAAGTTTATTTGGATTTTAAATCGCTGTGATAGTTATTTAGTAGACTGACAGCGAGAAGCCAAAGAGAATACTCAGAAAAGAAGCATTGATTGAGTGAGTGAATGATTTACGATCAAAAGACTCCCAATTTTTCGCGGGTATATTTTGATCCAAAGACCTTAGTTTTACCCTGCAGTTCACGAAGACCCGTAAAATATTGTAAATTGACCCATATACCAGTGACATAAGAGTGAGACTGCGCACGTCTTCGTGAAATGAACGAACTATGGTATGAATGTGATGATCTAATTAACCTGTGCTCTAACTCTATGGTTGGGACCTCCCTCCCTATTAGTCTGGTAGTGAATCATACACCGATTTTTTTACTTCGTAGTAAAACTTTTTTGGAACGAAGTTCCTTTACGCGGCTTGTGGTAGGAGTTAAATCGGAGAAATCATCACGCTTAAAAAGCGTTGTGCCCCCTCCAGTTATCTGTAAACTACTTTGTAACGTCCACTGTGAAAAAGTTCTAGATGGCGTAGGTAAGTTACTCAGGTGACTAGATAATGCGACTTGTAAAAAAATTAAATTTTGTGCAGGCTAAACACTCCGGCTTTTTTCCTGATATGGGGTCCCCCGACCGACATTTTTTATACATATAGACATATAGTAGGCTCATACTGCTCGTTGATCTTGTAAAATTTAAAGTAGATTCGAGTTTCGGTTTGCGTTAGTTCGTTCGTATTCGGTTATGCTAGGTAGGTAAACAAGTAGGTAATTTATGTTTTTCTTAGCCCTGCAATTATCATTAAACTTAGGTAATCACTGAGATAATCTTTAAATTGACATGTAGAATGTACCTTAACGTGTAGTGAAGAGTAATTAATTTTATCGTTGTAATTTTAATCAACATTTTTAACTTTTATCTAGCACGTAATCGCACAGGAAGTTGTTGTATTGTTTGTCATAGATTTCCGTTTAGCTGGAGTAGCATGCAATGTAGGACTATAAAGATGAAACCATTGCACAAGGTTTTCAATACAGTAGTGGCCAGTAAAGATGAAACACTCCTTTTGTTTAGTGGTCTTTGCTGTTTTTCTTGTGGCGAATTATGGACTTATATCCATTGTAAAAGCTGAATCAACTCCAACTGCATTTAAAATGTTGTTTAACTTCCCACAATCACTGCATCGCGTGAGTATTACCCTACCTATTTTATTATTATAGGGATTGAAGCTGCAGCCTTACGCACATTTGTAGACCTTCAGATTAATATTGTTAATAAAGGGGACAAACAGTCGCACTTTTTGATTCTTCTCGACTGCCTATTCGAATCTTGGTTGGAATATAAGAGCAAAGAAAAGTGCAAACTGATCATCACATTTAAAAAATATTGTAATAAAAATATTAAACCGACTTCGGTGGTTCCACTAATAAGCAAGAAATAACTAAGGACCTTATCATTTCTTTCATTCGGAGTCGGTGCCAATTCAAGTAAGTTGTGGTAGGTACCTAAGAAGTGTTGTGCGCAAAAAGTGTGCGTGCCATATTTTCCGGTTTCCCCTTTCATCCATATCCCGGCGCCTTGTCTATTTCGTACAATCCTAGATATCCTAGTGGATCTATCCGATACAGAATGGGAGTGACGATGACATAAGGAAATAGCCCCAATAAATTATTACAGGCGGTGAGACAAATACAAGTACCCACTAAAGATGACTTTCCACCTCCACCACCTCCGCCACCTGTGCCCGGTATGATGATGATTGAAAATTCACGTAAGAAGAGAGAAGCTAAAGGTGGGGGTTCGATGCCTACGAGGAAGGGTTAATTTTATTTGCCCACTGAACGGAACATCGTTTGAAAAAGGTATACATTTAAGACTTGGCATGTTTAATTATTATAAGAACCTTAGTATTAAATTAATGGATTAAATTGCATGGATAATGGGGTTCACTTTTTTATTTGTGCTTGTTAAATATCATCCTTGATTTTTACTGACGAATAATTATTGTCATAAAATAAGAGTCCAACAAAAGTCTGTGCAACAAATAACACAGTGCTGTAGAAGTGTAGACAGAGGACAGGAAAGCAGGTAAACCTTCCTTACTGTTACTACCCTCAATGAGGTAAACCGACTGACTGGCGCAGTGGTTCGCTCGGCTTACTGATTCGATTCCCGCCAGGGCAAATTTCGGAAATGGCCGATATGTAATTAGCTCAGGTCTGGGTGTCACTGTGGTCGCCCCCAGTCCATTGTGCTGTACCCATACAGGGACCATACAGTCTGACGAGATTTATTTATTTATAATTATCTACTTGTCTTGGTTTCTTCTTCTTTCTTTAAAAATATAGCCCACCTAAGTTAATAGGTATTTCGCCAGTGTCAAGTAACAGATAGCAATACAATACAAAGTATAATTCATTCATTCACATCAGCATGTCACTGTCAAATTGACTTACGACTGACAGAAGTTGAACAAAAGACGAATTCGTCCATAACATAACCTATAATTTGCGTTTTTCGAACAACATTTAATTAATATCACTATTGGGGTTTCTTATTCTCACATATTTAAATCTACCTAAGTTAAACGTTATAAAAATGCAAAGAAGTCTTACAAAAGTACCAAACGTCATAACAGCTGTAAAAGCTAAAGGCAAATTCCCTGAAAAATTCAAGGGTACAATAATAGAGAAATGGGCTGTTTACTGGAAAAACCTGATTATCGACTATCGTCAAATGTTACAAGACCTGAGGACTGATGTTCAAGATGAACCGTTGAAAGCTCTAAAGTGGACAGTTGGGATTACGGCATTATACGCACTATCGCGCAACAATCCAAACGAAATAGATTTCAAGGATAGTTTAAAAAGGATCAACAACGATGTTGTTATGGTCAGCGAAGACTGCTTAAATCCAAAGTCAGCGGAACACTTGCGATACCTGGATACTTGCTACAATGAAGGATTGATTCACTACAGGAGCCTCGGAATAGCTTCTGTGATGTACACATCTGAACTGAACGACTCCTGTGACCTGTACAAGGCGCAATGCTCCTATGTCCAACCCACTCTTTTGAGTTTCCCTTCACGGATTGTTGATGTTGGATTCATGGGCCGATGGTGGAATCTATTCATAAAAACAACAAATTATGATGTTAATTATTAGATTTCTGTCAATCATTGATATCTGTATATACATAACTTGCAATTTGTTATTAATTAAATGTTATTTATTTTTTAGAACAGTAGGTCTGAAGTTATTTATTTATATCATGGTGTTTCAAGAGCTCAATGGAGACCTATTTACCACACATCTAGCTTAGCACACAAAATAAATATGTATACAAAAGTATTTGATGAGAGTCTGCACAATCAAATAGAGAGAACCATATACCCAGTACACAGAGCAGCCACACAGAGTCTAACAGCCTCAAAAATGAGTCCTACTAATATTATAAATGCGAAAGTTTGTGAGTGTGGATGTATGTATGTATGTTTGTTACTCCTTCACGCAAAACTACTGAACAGATTTGGATGAAATTTGGAACACAGATAGATTATAACCAGGATTAACATATAGGATACTTTGAACCCAATAATCCAATACTATGCGGATGAAGTCGCGGGGCACAGCTAGTACTTTATAATTCCATGAAAAAAATAGACACTATGTACTAAATATCTACAATGTTTTTCGTAATCTGTCATCTAGGATGAATGAACCTCATTTTTTTAAACTACCCTGTGGTTAATGGGTATTAAAACCACTAAATATATTTAACTTTGTTATTGTAACCCACATACATATTTGTCTTGTGATAGTAATAATCTGCACTGGAAGAAACATCCAGGCCAAACATTCATTTTTTTTTCATAAAATAGGGACCACAGACTAGGTGGGGATACTAGGGACAACAACATATTTCACATATTGTTTTCATATATTTACGCGAATACTACACATTGAAATAAAACTATTTTTCGAATTTTATCGCGTTTAGCAACCGAAACGTCGGGAACATAAAGTTAATAAACGCAATAAAATCCGAAAAATAGTTTTATTTCAACATATTTCGCGTCACACCATTACAATGTTTTGGTCAGTGCAAACTACAGGTGCAAACCAATTGACCCTGTATAAAGAAAAAACTAAGAAATTGTCTTTGCCTTAGTAGTCTGCATTATAAGGTCTGATACAGTATGCAACATAGGTTAGTAACTAAGCGGCATTCACCCCACAGAGTACCTTGTATATACTTGATTCACCCCCGCTGCACTCATTTTACTCCCTTTGGTGTAACACGCCATTCAATAAGGATGTATTGGGCACAATGCACACAGATTACTGTTGTTTCTATAGCAGCACACTTCATAAAATGATTCATAAATAAAATGGTTCATTTATTGAAGAAAATGTTTTGTATTTCGGTTCTTATTAATATGTTAAAACAATTAAATGTATAAAAACTATTAAGTTCGACAAAATAATCATCTCATGCGTTAGGTTGTTCCACCAAAATGCAAATCTAAAAACATAAATCACCACTAAGTGAACCCTGCAAATATACATAATATATAATTCTTCTATAAACATTTCCATATTGAACACATTCTGAAATGAATGATGGCATTATTAATTGAAAACTAACAAACAAAAGCTTTTCACATTCTAGTTATTAAGAGGATGATGATTCCTAAACATTGCTCGATAATAATCACTTACAAAATAGTAATATAACATAGGTATATGCTTGAATCAAACTAATTTAGTGGAAATAAAACTAGCATGAATTATATGCAAACATAGTAAGTGATTGCTCTCTGACATTGAAAAAAAAAACATGGAAGCTTCAACAAAACAAATTATTTGCATAAACACATTTGCTGCATAAAACTAAATTAAGGGAATTTATTTATGCTAAGAGCATAATGTCCATAACTAAGATTGTCCCATTTAACGAAAAGCTTCTTCTGTCCAGTAAATTAAAAACCAGCTATAAAATCTAAAAAATATATAAATGGTTAGTATTTGATTTTCCGACTGTGATTAAAACAAAAATCATCCTTTAATATATATAAAAATCACTACTTTGATTTTATTATTAAGCTCTTATAAAGTGAAAACATCATAAAGTTACAGCAATGTAATAAAAATACCTGAAAAAATACTCTAAACTTAAAACATCCTGTCTAAATTAAGGTCAAAAAAATTCGTAACACTCTTTCAGTTTCTACTTCTTGATATAAATATAACCAGCTTAATATGGATTAATTACTAAGGTCAATTATTACTAATAAAACGAAAACAAGTTCAGTACACCCATTTTAGCGAAATATTTTCCAACAAATTTGGATTAATAACTAAAGAACTTAACATAAATATACACAACACTTATTACATTATTGTAACATGACTAAGAAACTTAGGCCAATAGATCAGAATCCTATTAAGCTGGTAATTACCACTAGTTGGTAAACTATGGACACACACAATGTTACATATAATACAATATCACATTTAAATTAGTTGATTGTCAATGGGGAGTCTCAATGCATTATTAAATTCATTATTTTTGAGGTGAGGTAATCTCAGTTGATAATATTGCTTTCAGGGATATAATAAATAACAGTTATTACTTATAGTTACTTCATGATGGTAAATGATAAATACAGCATATATAGCAGTATATCCCTAATATCAATATTATTAACAGTGCTTGCATTGAGACAATCAAAGACAATCGGTTTTACATGAAAAGTTCAAGCTACTGGAGTTACAATTCTAAATTTAAAAGCGACTATTAGTGGCAGTAACTTGATAACACACATAACTTGAATTTATCATTATTTCCATTGTGTATCAATTCATAATCATGTCATAAAAATCAAAAGTGACGGTTTGAATAATTTATTTCTATCACAATGTTTCAGACTTTGCTTACAGTAATAAAGTATTAAGTTATAATACGATACATCAAAACGTTTTATACAAATAAACAATAATGGCTACAGCTAGATGAGGTGTGGGAATCTGTGTTGCGACAATATGTTCCATCACAGATAAATATAACAAGTCTTATTATATAATAATTATAATAGTACGTTTTATTTCCAACAGCCTAATGATGTACGTATAACGGAGATTACAACCAGCGATTTAGTAACGAACGCAGGCGCAGTTTTACCTAGACAAATATCATTTATAAATCAAGGGGCAAATCTATGCATCACTACTACTGATTTCCGCGTGTTCATATTTTATTGATAAATAATTAATAAATTCTTTATATTAAACAAGATAACATGGGCAGGTGTTTGTGGATACAGAATTGCTTCAAAGGCACATGATTTGTTGAACAAAGTGATATTTTTTTAATATAAAGAGATAAAATGAACTCGGTGCAAACTGTTGATATATTTTAAGTATATAATAATGAACACTCATCGCTCTTAGGAACAATATAACACTACGAAATTAATAATATGCGGCACTCTTTATATATACTAGGTGATACAAAAAGGGTATACTATTTTTTTTGCAACTTAACTTTGTAAATCTAAAACTATCGGCTCTGTGGGACACTTGAAGTACTAAAGGTTTCGTAGACTTGTGAAATCGGTCAACAGCTGTATTCCTATAACACCTTTTGTTTTTCAAGTTCCCTCCAAAGCTGATGGTTTAGGAATTACAAAGTTAAGTTTTGAAAAAAAAAGTATACCCATTATGTGTCACCTTGTATACGGATAACAGAAACACGAACATTTGCGTTTTACTCATTACTTATTTCAATTGAAACATTACTTTGTTTACCACAATGGGTACAATGGGTAATCAATGGATGGTGGTTACGATACCTATGCATCGACCGTAGATTAATGTTGGATCGAACGTTGCTCTACATAGGAACTCTCCGATCGATTCCAGCCCAAGACAGCAACACAGGCCCTCATTCCACTGTATAGAGGACAAAGGAGTCCCATACTAACATGAAGATAGTAGTCTAGAAGTACCTTTGAACTGATTTTCACACAGCCATCGATCGACGGTCGATTGATTGGTGCAGTAACATACTTGAGTATAAGTTTAGTGCAAATTGCCCGGTGGGGACTATAATCGTGGTTATATATCTACTCAGGTCCAGCTAAGTATACCGGTAGTCATAATTTACTCACCTCTTATATTACAACCATATTTTTGAACATGTTAAGCGCAACATAATGATTTATAAAAAAAATAATATACACCTCCTGTACTGTATTGTACATAACGTTTCAAAATACATGCAAAAATAATGTAATTGAAAACAAAATTGGCCTTGCATTACCTCGATTTACTTTTTCACAAGGAATAAAAAGAAAACACTACTGGAACGAAACGACTACTTCTAAAACACTTGTTGTATGTGTAGAGGTTTGCATTGTATAGTAATTTACTTGTAATGAATAAGTTGTTATGCAACATTGCGGCAACAGCAACATCGAACGACGAAGCGGCGGCGTCTAGAGCAGGATAATGTCGGGCGCGTGGAGACCGAACTGTAAAACCCCTTCATAGTCCAGCTCGTCCTCCAGGAACATCTCGTCATCTACAAGAGGATTTTAACCAAATAGTAATAACGAACACACAGTGTGACAATGGCGCATAATAAATGACTGATAAATACAAGTATCTTACAAAAGACTCGGATTTATTTGTCGTATCTGTAAATCTTTTTCTGTAATAAGTTTGTATAAAATTCCTGTATTATATTTGTGTTAGGAGAATTTATGGAATTTGTGGTTACATTTGGAGTGCACATTACATAACATAATATTATGTACTATACTAGGTGAAACAAAAAGGCTATACTAGTGCAACTTTACTTTGTAAATCTAAAACTAGCGGCTTTGTGGGACAGTCGAAGTACTAAAGGTTTTGTAGTAGACTTTCGATCTGTCAACAGCTGTATTCCTATAACACCCTTTGTTTTTCAGGTTTCCTCAAAAGCTGATAGTTTTAAGATTACAAAGTTAAGGTTTGGGAAAAAAGTATACCCTTTCTGTTTCAACCTGTAGATGAAACTAATAAAATACCTGGTCCAAAGAAGTCGTCAAAGTCGTCGTGGTCGTAGAGGTCGCCGAGCGAGTCGTCGGAGCTGTCCTCGAATATGCGGTCCACGAAGTCGGGCCGGAGGTGCGGGTTGCTGCGGTCCTCGTGCGTGTCCACCGTCAGCAGCTTATGGGTCGGCAGCTCCTGCATCTGGTGATACACGACCACTAAGAACACTGGTACTAGTTATCTGAGGTTTTATATGTACTTTAATGGGTCCACCGAAAGGGACATTTGTGCCGTACATTCGTGCTAACATTGGTAAAATACCACATCTATAAGTTCAATGTATTGTTACGGGGTACGCAAGAGCGACGTAGTGTTGGCGTGGGTGGGTCGATACTTACGCCTTCGGCGACCATGTCGGCGGCGGCCGTGCCCGCCAGCCGCAGTGTGAGCGCGCGCGGCCGCTCGGCCAGCGCGCGGACCGCGCTCAGCACCAGCTCGTCCGACACGGAGTCGCAGCCGCACACGTCCACCTCCTGCGCGCGCAACATGCCATTCACACACTATATCCCATTCCTTAAGAGTGTACCAGATACGATTTGGATAACTATCGATAGAGTCGATTATTAGGGTCCCTGACCAACATGTTAATAGGCAAGTTGGGTCCCCCGACTCATACATCCCTAGATCGACCCCGCCGATCGTGAGCTCAAGCGTGCTGTCTGGAACACGCTTAACCGACAACAAAATACGGAATTTACGTTTTATGATCAGAGAAGCGAGAAACACTATAAATGGGGAACAAAATAGTGATAATTCATCCAATTTATACTTCGGTATTTGATATTAATTTCCACTCGACTAGCAGTTCCCGAGTAAAAGTAACTCGACAAACGTACAGACAGACAGATGGACAACATAATGATTCTAAAAGGGTGTCGTTTTTTGCCTTTGAGGTTCGGATCCTTATAAAAAGTGAGACACATAACATTGAATAGAGGGGTGGGTGGTGGGGTACATACCTCGAGCAGCGGACAGGCGGCGAGGCAGGCGGCTAGGGGCGCGGCGGAGAGCGCTCGGTTGCCGCGCGCCACGAGGCGGCGCAGGCGCGGCAGCGCGGCGGCGGCGCGCGCGCCCGCGTCGCCCAGGGCCGCCAGGTACGACACGTCCAGCCGCGCCAGCGCGCGGCAGCCGCGGCACAGCGCCGCCACGCCCTCGTCGCCCACGCCGCCGCGCACGCCCGCCTCACCTGCCACAGGCACCGCACCCGCCCGCTGCACTACCGCGCTCACCGACACGAGCATCACAAGCGACACGAGCGTCACAAGCGACACGCGCGTCACAAGCATCGCAAGCGACACGCGCGTCACAAGCGACACGAGCGTCACAAGCGACACGCGCGTCACAAGCGACACGCGCGTCACATGCGACACGAGCATCACAAGCGACATGCGCGTCACAAGCGACACGAGCGTCACAAGCGACACGCGCGTCACAAGCGAAACGAGCGTCACAAGCGACACAAGCGACACGCGCGTCACAAGCGTCACACGCGACACGCTCCCGCGGCAAACGGCCGGTTTCTTAATTGGGATTGGCGGCCAGTGATGAATTGAAGTAAAAGTAACGTCTATGTGGTCTTCTCTTCACACTCTATTTTTTTCACAATTTAGCTGTTGCTTTTACTGTAGTTGTTTATGCCGTCAATATGATTGATATCGAGCAGAGCGCAATAAAATCAATAAGGGATCTATCTTGGAAAACGCGCGGCGAATAGGTAAGTTCCATAAAATATGTAAATTATTTGTAATTCTTGGTAATATCAAAAGGCAACACACTGGAGCTATTATGATATTTATATATCTACTACCCTTTGTAATTATTGATTATAAGCAACTGGCGATAAAAAAAATATAATGACATGTAAAAAGACAAGCCCGCTGAGTTTCTTGCCGGATCTTCTCAGTCGCGTTCCGATCCGGTTGTAGATATAAGAAAAAAAATAATGTAAAATTGACAATTTGTAAGTGCCCCCGTAGGCCTAAACAAAATAAACGATTTGAATTGAATATGATCTTTAATTACCACGGTCGCGCTGCGCTCAGCTCGATGTGTATCGTACTTTATACAACTTTTTCCACCGTCGAAACCATATTCCATGTCGAATATTTCCGTAAATGTTACCAGAGGTAACGGTAACCGCTAGCTCAAACGTCCGTGAAGCGGGACGATTCAGCTAGAGGTGCCGCTGGTATTATATGAAAATCTACTATTCAAAAGTTATCGTCCATTCTCGTCCAGACCTTCACTGGCCTCTCTTCCCAGCCGGCCAGCGTTTTGAGTTGCATCACGACTCAAAAGTAACGAACAATATGCCCTTTATAATGAAATGCAGGTATCGTATGTTTTGATCGCATGTGTTGCGCGCGCGCATTATAGAGAAAACGCGTCGTCAATTTCGTCAAATCACACTGCCCGACGCGACGCAATGTAATGTAAAACGCTGTCCAGGGGGTGTTCATAATCAACGGAATGTTTCCGTGTCGGAAACTAAAACTTTCCTCCATCGTCTAATTTTATTTGTAAAAGAAAGATCGCAGCTGTTTTTTCCGACATCGGAAACTTTCCGTCAACTGTGAATACGGGGGCGGCTGAGGCAAAGCCTGAGCGGCTAGCCAGCCACTTCTAAACTTTACACAATCAAACCGCACTAACCGCAGCAGTCAGCTGCCATGGCGGCGAGGAGTAAACGACGATAATCTGGTATAATTTCGATCCTTATCTTAGTTAATTTAATGTCAGAAAACTAATAGATCGTTAAGAATATGGAGAAATACCCGAGAAACTATAGCAAAGGCAACGATTCTTTTTCTTTGAGCCTTGTTATCATTTGTGACGCAAATGAGTTGATAATAAGAGATTAACCAAATACAGTGGACCCCCGGTAATCCGGCACCCCTTGTAGTCTGACATGTCTATTGTTATTGATTTTTTTTTACAGTCTTCGCTAATGTACTTAGATAATGCATGATTGAACAGGTTACAACTTGTACGCGCCACCACTATTGTACTCGACGCGTAGATATTGTTTTGAATCTGATAGCTCCGTTTGAACAAAATCGACATACATAATTACAATTACAATAACATATAGAAACTTAGCATTGGATCTGTAATTTGTCGAATATAAGGTACTCTTTTGTAAAAAAATCCGGACTATAGGGGGTCTTAGGCAGTACTCTATAATCCGACAAATTCGATAGTTCGACACTGCCCTGCAAAACTTTTGTCGGATTACCGCGGGTCCACTGTACATGCTTAGTTCAATTCGCGATGACGCGCACCGCGACTCTTATGGGACTGGCATATGGGTCTCTTTGCAACAATTCACGCGTCATCGTGAACCTCGTGAACGTACTTATAGTTAGATAAATACCTGGATTTGGGAAACTCCTCCTGGAATTGCAACTGGATACGTTCAACGCCTCCAGCTTCGGGCAAGATTGCGCGACACGTTTCAATACGGCATTCGTTATGTATATATTCCGACTTAAGTTCAGCGATTTCAACTCAGTCAGGTTCGAGATCGCGTCGCAGAAGGCGTCGGTGCTTTGCGGCGTAAAACACATTTCCACGTTGGTGTACTCGCTGAGAGAGAGCTCCTCGAGTTTCGGGAGTTTGTTCAGAATTAGAGGGATGATCTTCCACATGGTGACGGGACAGACGTCGAGTTTAAGAGTGGTCAGCCCCGGCAGGTTGTCGATGGCCGCGCTGAGGACGGTGCCCTGCAGGCTGTAGCAGTTGTAGAACGAGAGCGAACTCAAGTTCCGTGGATTGGAGCCCGTGAGGAACAAGCCCGTGACGTGGGTGTTGTTCGCGACCGTTAAACTTTCTATACACGAATCGCTTTTGACCAGATGTACTAAACTCGCGTCCGTCAGCTGCAACAATAATAAAATATAATAATATCGCCAGACCGGACACACCAACTTTATGGTCCCAAACTAAGCAACGCTTGTACTATGGGTGCCGTATAATGTATTGGGAGCGATCCCAGCGACACCCAGACCTGGACAAAAACTCAGAACTTAAAATTCTTTTTCATTACTCATACTCTGCAAGGAGGTCTGAAGTTGCCTGAGGAGCGGGTTGAAAGTAATACTTTTCCGGCCCGGGAGAATCACGTTCAACTGACAGCTGTCAAAATATCAAAAAAAAAACTAGTTCCATTTTCACATTTCTATGGAACCTGGATTAAACTTTTTCTACAGTCACTCAATTACAGCACGATGTAAAATTGAAATAACATAAAGTTAAGTATTAATTAAAGAATATATATTTTTAAATGACTTAATTATAATTTAGTTTCAACAATTTCTTTAAAATAACATAGATTTGGGCAAAATATTTAAAGATGAAAATGAAAAATAATGGCTAAATAATGAAGTTGGCCGGCCAACGAAAAAAAAACAAAATAGGCGGCAATCCGACCTTTATTTTTTTTTCGAGTTGTAGAGTATTGTTCATACTTCCTTGTATTATTTATTTAGCCAATTCCTGTTTTTATTTTTACTTTCCTTGTATTCGTAATGAAAAACACAGTGTTTACCTCGGGTGAAAGACTTATTTTGTCCCTCGAACTATTAGCGCCCTCGCTACGCTCGGGCGCCAAACCCCGTCTCGGGACTAAATAAGTCACTCACCACTCGTGTAACAATGTACTATTTATTCATGTAAGGCAGCAGCATTCATGAAGTCAGAATCTACCACCAATTCGGAATGCTGTTTCCACTGAGAAGATCCGGCAAGAAACTCAATGGTTACTGTTTTCAAGTAAAATATGGTGTACATTCTCAGAAACAGAATGTGAGCCGGCAATTTACGGAAGGGAAATAATACATGGAAGGAGTAGTGAATTCCCTGAAATGATGCAGTTTTGTCTATTATTGAGCTAAAAAAAAAGACAGCAACATAAATAAATACAAGTGTTATTGCGTAAATGTAAATGATACGATTATTTTTATTGACAAAGATAAATTGTGACCTGCAATTACCTTATTGCAGGAAACGAAAGATAAACTTTTCAATTGTTTGCAGCCATAGATAAGGGGGTTCCAATTCTTCGTGTGCATGCCAACGATCTGTAACAAAAATCTTAATAAGAGGGCTACCGGTTTTCACATCGCATTTGTTTATCACATATAATAACTTGCAATCTCGCCGCAAACGCAATTCACATGAAACAATTACTTCAGTGTATGACCTTAAAGGTCACCAGACATAGTGCAAAGATCTTGACGGAACATTGTCGACCTTATAAATTGTACAATTTCTTGATAACAATTGAGCCATAGTACGACCTTAACAAATGTTGATTCGTAGGCTGGTATTAATAAAACGATCTCAAGTCTGCGAGCGATCTTGGAAATGTAATTCTTATGTCATACCCGTACCAAATGACATGTCAGAAGCGTACCCAAGATCGCTCTCAGACTTGAGATCGATTTATTAATACGAATAGTGTAATGATCTTGAAAAATATTTAGCCGTAGTGCATTGACCTTGATAAGTATTAAACCATAATTTAATGACCTTGGACAAGTATGAAGCCATAGTGCAATGACCTTGACAAGTATCGAGCGACAGTGTATTGACCTTGAGCTCCTCGAGGTTGGGGCAGAACTTGCCGACGGTGTGCGCGGTGCGGTCGTTGAGCGCGGACCAGTGGTGGTCGATGTGCAGGCGCGCCAGCCCCGCGCCCACGCGCTGCAGCACGCGCCGCAGCACCGCCGTCGTCAGCATCACCGGCACGTGCTGCCACCACGACGTCTTGAACGTGCGGATGCCTGATATTGGATGTCATTACCATATACCCTGCGTCATCCTACACAGTTCAATCAAACTTTCATGCAGGAAGACTACTGGCCGAAGGGTGTGGTATTCAGGCGCTTTCGGGGGAGATTGCCGCCGTTACCACCTATCGTTAAGTTTTTTATTTGTCTTATTAATATGTATGTTAGCTTGTAAGGTATATATCTAAGGCCTGCGATGCCTGAACATAAATAAATCAACCACCCGATAAAGAGAAAGACAGAGTCACTTAATGTAAGGCCGCTTTACGGTTTTGAGCCGCGCGCTACCGCCTAACTGCAGAACGTACACGCATTTCGGTTACAATCCGCCCCATTCGCTGAATACCATTAGTTATAAACTTTATAACCGTTCCGATTTTAAAATCAGTCGCGGGTAAAAACCACCAGAGCGTTCGCTTGTATTGATATCATTGAATCACAAAATGATGCTCTTAGAGACCGCACGCGGTAACCCGCAGTGCGGCCTAAGCCTTATAAAAAAAATAATAATATTATTGTTCTCTCCTTTTATCAGACCGGGTAATAAGCCATTTTAGTATGTGTGTACTTCAAGAATAAAAATTAAACCATGTTGATGTTATTTCCCGAGTATCCAAACAGAATACAAATCCTTTCAGGCATGGGTGTATGATTCTCAGCCTTACAACGTTAGCCACAATAAGAACTAGAATTTATACAATATCTGAAGAAACAATAGGATGTCACGTTGCGACTTTGAAATAAAATAAATAAAAAGGTTACCAGCAATGTTAATTTATCACATTACTAGTATCCCCGTTAGCTCCTTCAGCTAAGCTGCCTCAGCTAATTGCTTGTGTTAGGATTGGGCTCACGTCAATAGTTTAATGGCCAGGATGGGGATCGAACCCGGAACCTCTCAGCTACGCGGGCGTCCCCTCTAACGACTAGGCTATTAACGCTCATTATTGTAATCTAGTAAGTACCGGATTGTAAAGAAATTCCAAATTTACATAAAAAAATGTGATTACTTTGAAGATATTCGCGCACCATCGTCTGCCAAGTTTTGCTGACTCTCTCCGATCGTATGAGGTCCCTCATGGGTATGTACGCCATAATGTGCGATAGACAATCCGTGTTCAAAACCTCCAGGATAGTGTAAGAATCCCTTTCGGCCATTTCTTCTTCCTATGAAACATAAACAAATATAAATACTTAAATATCGCCAGACTCACACACCAACTGTATGGTCCCAAACTAAGCAATGCTTTTACTATAGGTACCATACAATGGACTGGGGGTGATCCCAGTGTGGTGATTCCCGAAATTTGCCCCGGCAGGAATCGAACCCGCAACCACCATGTGCAGTGAGCCGAGCGTCCTACGCTCGAACCACTGCGCCAAGCGGTCCATTATCAAGATCAAGTGTATTTTTTTATATATGACAAAATAGGCAAACAACCGTACGACCTTTCCGATGTTAAGCAGTTACCGTAGCCTATAGATGCTTACAAGACCAAAGGCATTGCTTGCACGTTGTCGACCTAAAGAGGAGTGGGATAAAGGGAGAAGGGAGTGGGGTAATTCCTCATACGAAACGCAGCTATTATAGCTACTTTACGCCGATCTTCTGTGACAGGGTGGTACTACCCAAGTCGAGCCAGCGCGTATAAGCGCTGTATTCAATTGGCTACAGCTTGGGTCTACCATCGTGATTACCAATGGATGAAACCATGCCTTTCCAATGGCGTGTGTTCATGAACCGGCTCTGGTGTTTTCAATCAAATTTTAAAGTACCAGGGCGATATGAAAACGAGGAGTTATTGCTATTCAAATGAATATATAAAATCCGAGTTACACTTACATTCGATACTTCTGCTTTGCTAGTTGTAGCCTCGTTAACATCCGCTGGAACTGATTCAGGTCCAGTGACTTCTGTAATTGATTGGGAAACTTACTCATTTTTATTTAAAGATGGTCTTATAAAGAAAAAAATCTTGATCGGATAATAAAGTAATGGAGTCACCTTACTTGGGGGTGTCTGACGAAATTAGCTATTTCAGGAGCGCACAGAGCTCATGAAAGATCTATTTAACCTAGCTTTAAACTTGTGACAATTCATGGAGCTGACTGCTTACCTTCACTAATGGGGTGGCGCTTGAAGAAGACACATTTTAACTAAAGTCTGTTCTACAATGTCAGAATACGTTCGACATACTCTTCACGGCTGAACCAACATAATCAATGAATAACACAAAAATATCTAGTGAACTGCAGTAACACACATATTTGATGGTAAAAAAGCAGTGATAGCACGCGTTTTGCGGGCATAAGATCCTATGTTCATACCACGGCTCGCACCTATTATTAAAATTTATGAGCGTATCAAAGTTTCAATATACCACTTGCGTACGGTGACGGAAAACATTGTGAGGAAACCTGCATGTCTTGGAAAATCTAACCAATTTTCAAAAGACATGTGAAATCCTCCAACCCGCACCGGGCCAAGGTTAGCGAATTATGGCCTCAATTATAGTGACCAGGAGTGAGACATTATTATACATACACTAGCTGTGCCGCGCGACTCCGTTCGCGTGGAATGTGGACCACCCTTAACATGAAAAATAGATAGTAGCCTATTCATAGCAAGCATACATATACATAGGGACAGATAGCGGGAAGCGACTTTGTTTTATGCTATGTAATGAACAAACCTTCCTGTCCTTCCGTGCGTTCGTCGTTGGTCTGTGCGGGCGCGGCGTGCGCGGCGAGCGCGGCGTGCGCGTCGTCGTGTCCCGCGCCGCGCTTGTACCGCACCCTGCCGTCACAGTCCTCGGAAGGCTGGTGCCAGCTGTCGGCGGGCGATATCCTTAGGTTGCGGCCCCTTATGGACTTCTCGTGCATCGGCGCTTGGAGAGCTCTGTATATAAATAATAATTATAATAAATATCGTCAGACTGACACACCAACTGTATGGTCCCAAACTAAGCAACGCTTGTACTATGGGTACTTTGGGTATCCCAGTGACACTCAGACCTGGGCAAATTACGAAAAGGTCATTTTTTAAATTTACCCCAGCGGGAATCGAACCCGCAAGCACCATGTGCAGTGAGCCAAGCAGCCTACACTCGAACCACTGCGCCAAGCGGTCGTCTATATTCATTATAACTCTCATTATTTTTATTTCACAACATCAAAACTATTAAACCAATTCTCTAAAACTTATTTAGCTTGTTGGTTTCTTTCACACGAACCAACAGAGAACTGATTGAACACAGGCAGATGTCGATCTGCCAGGGGGTATGTATGTTGTTCGTTTGTGAATAATTGTTGAATGTTGGATAAATAAATAAATAAAATAAATATCGCCAGACTGACACACCAACTGGAACCCAAACTAAGCAACGCTTGTACTATGGGTACCGTACAATGGACTGGGGGCGATCCCAATGACACCCATACCAGGGCAAATTACGAAATGGTAATTTCTGAAATTTACCCCAGCGGGAATCGGACCCTCAACCACCATGTGCAGTGAGCCAAGCGGCCTACGCTCGAACCACTGCACCAAGCGGTCGTAATGATGTAAATGATTGTAATGATTTAGGGCCGTATTAACAAATCGATCTCAATTCTGAGAGCGATCTTGAGTACGCGTTTGACACATCATTTTGTACTGGGATGACATTTCCAAGTTCACTCTGTACTTGACATGGATTTATTATTACGGGCCTTACTTATGCGCATCAGCCGGGTTGCTGTAGGTGACGAAGGCGTAGGTCGGTGTTTGCGACTTGTTCGTCCCTCGGTCGCCCATCCTCAGCCAGCAGCTCTTTATGAATCCGTATTGGGCAAAAATACCAAAGAGCTCCGTCCGTGTTGTCTATAAAAACAAACACGTAATTCTTGTGGTTACACGTACATGGTTTCCGCAACCCTTGTGGGTTAATTTTATACAGGTTGAAACAGAAAGGGTATACTTTTTTTTTCAAAACTTAACTTTGTAATTCTAAAAGTATCAGCTTTGGAGGAAACTTGAAAAACAAAAGGTGTTACAGGGATACAGCTGTTGACAGATTTCACAAGTCTACAAATCCTTTATAATAGTACTTTAACTGTCCCACAAAGCCGATAGTTTTAGATTCACAAAGTAAAGTTGCAAAAAAAATAGTATACCCTTTCTGTTTCACATAGTATAACAAGAAGGTAATGCATAATGATGGTAGATAAGAACCGAATAAAAGTAGATGGACCATTTAAAAGTTGAAATTAATATGTGAATAAGATTTGGTAAGAAGTTGAAATCACCTTCTTACCATTGAGAGGATCTTCATAGATTTAACTTATAATATCAACAAGTACCTATCCTAAACAAAGTATATTTTCGAATGAAGATTATCTTCACTGAAAGATAAACTAGGCAGCTTAGGTATCAAACAACTGGGATACTGATTGAAATAACCCATAACTTTGTGGGTGTAAAGTTCATGTTAACTGGCACCTGTGGAGGTGAAAAAATCGCGGAATAAAGATGAAGGCGGTAACAATAACAAAATGTTAAAATTCTTCCTTCTCAATAAATATATTCTCTATATTATACCGTGACGCCTTTACTCCACGCGAATAATTTTTCGAAATCTTTATATCCATTTGAAAATGTAGGTAACTAATGTTTTTTTTATTTCTGCGGTTGAACATTTTCGTCTCCACTTCTGTATAGAGTCTTCAAAAGCTTTCTGTAATTAAGTCTGTAACGTATGATGCATGATTTAAGATTTGGAATCTGCGCTTCTGAAGGGCAGTTTTACAACTCGACTTTTGTGTACGCGTGAAAGAGCAATAGGTACTTCTGTCAACTCCCCTTGCATTCCAGAAAGACCCTTGAACTTCATTGGTTGTGGTAGCTTCTTTTATACGATAGGTTCTTGTTTTGACTACGGCACATAATGATATCTTATTATTATTACATCTTCATTAATAATCGGGTTTGATACTCGCGCATATTATTTAACTCCGATGCACGACATACTATGCTTGATTAGTGCCTAGTGGTATATTATTCCCAAATCCTCCTATTTGCAAAGAAAACCTAATGTCAACGGGCCAATTGCTGGTATACCACGAGGCAGCTCCCTAACAGATGTTTTCTTAACAACGATGAATAAGATGATGTAGGTTGTTGCTCTGTTTTAAAAACCTAGTGCATATTTACATCGTCATCTGTGTTAATTTTTCCGTATAATGCAAGCATGCGCAAATGCGGATCTACTCCTTCATACTGGATAAATGGGTCATGGCAGCCAACATCGAGAAGAAAACTTAATTTATCGGGACAATAGCGTCTTTACACAATCGCTACTCGGACTTTACGATGAGCCCTGAGGCAGACCCCGGTCAAATTCATCTGGATTCGCATAAACCGATCATTACGCATGTTTCCGCGAACCATATTAATACCCCAAACTAAAACGGGCAGAACTACTTTCTTATAAAAATAAATAAATTCCAGATTTCCACTTCGACTAGGTTCTAAGTCTTGACTTAAATAAGGTCAAGGCTGACGTAAAACACACCAGCATGATTTTACAATTAAGTAATCAACTACAAAACAGACTAAGGCCCATATTAATAAACTCTGAGAGCAGTCTTGAGTACGCTTTTGACATATCATTTGTACCGGAATGACATATAAATTACATTTCCAAAATCGCTCTCAGACTTGAGATCGATTCATTAAAACTAGCCTATCAGAATAATTATGTACGTATAGTATGTTGTAGCTAGACGATATGTTAGCAATAACAGTTGTAGCTCGTATCGTGAATGGAGTATGTGATGACGTTAGCCGATAAACTAACGCGCTGAACCTCAAAGACTTTTCCTAGGCCTCATAGACATTTGCCAACACCCGCTACACACAGCCGATCTAACACCCGATTTAGACAGAGAGTTATAGGAAAATACCTATATGGCCGTGAATCTCATTACTTCATATAGCTGTGTTGGGTTTCGGATCGGGTGTAAACATATTTACGCTCCACCCACAATCAACAGACGGTAGACCACTCTCCAGTGAAATCTCGAGTGAAATCTCGACTATTATATGCGACGAAAGTGGTCTCACGTCCTAACGTACACGCATACTAATATAGATACGTGCATAGCAATCCAATTGATATATTATATATAATGTATATAATTATATTGTTTATCATGTATAATTAAATATTGCAACACATAGACATATGCATACATATATACATGTTAAATATGTATGCATTCTTTATATAAAAATGTTGGTAAGTGTTTCTATATACTCATTTATATCAGGCAAATATGAAGTCTATCAGCTGTTACCTGATGTGATGCCGGATTATACCGTCAACACCATGGGCTGGGCCCTCTGAGCAGTAGCCCCCTGAGATGTAGTCCAAGCAAAGAGGTCATAGCTCGAGGGCTCGCACCCGCTCAATGCGAATGATGCCAAGAAACAACAACATAGGTTTTATGAGAAAATTAATAAGTTGTGAGCATTGTCAGACATCCTCTGTGGTGTCAAAATAGAGTAAACCTTGACCATCTAATAGGAGCTGCATATTTAATTTAGGTGATAATTAGAATTTCAAAATTTTGTCTACTCAATTAGTAGGTATGGCTTTGATCACCTCTTATCACACATATTTAAACATTGGAACCAACATTCTGCTTGCTTATATGTCTTGTGCCAAAAAGGTTTTTACCATATTTGGGTAGTTGTGAAGGCGCCTGTCTAGCCCGCGAAATTCAAAATTTTCGAGTATTTTTATAGTTTATCCAAAATCTGAAAACATTTAAGACAAGATTTTGTGATTTGCGACAAACACAGTATGCAGTGCGTTTATTAATACATTTATTTTACTCTAAATATTATCACGGTGGATATGATACTAGTAAATCACTAAATATACAAAAATTGCCAGATTATCTGGATAGCTGTCATTCTTGAAATGTTTTAGAGTAAGTTGGATATATTAATAAATGCACTGCACATGGTCTTTCTCGCGAATTACAAAATGTGCCTTTTATTATTGTCAGATTTTGAAAAAAATCTGAAAAACCTCAAAAAATTTGAACTTCGCGGGCTAGATGGGTGCTTCAGCCTTAAGATAACTATTTCAATATCACACACTCACAATATTAAAAAAATAAATTGTGTTACATTAACATATTTATTACCAATATGGAATATGACCAATTATGTACATGACTGGAATACAACATTGTTTGGTTTTTAATTTTAATAAAGAAGTTAGCTAAGGAAGGATCACCCACAATCAATTTTTCATTTTTAATTTACTTTAAAAAAAAGAAGGAGGTTCTATGATCATCTGTTTTTTTTTTATGTGTGTAATGCTTTGATAAAAGAAGTAAAGGATACCGCATGTTAGTACACGCAATGTTCCACCAAAAAATACGCATGATTCAAAATTCGCGCAGTCGCCCGCTAGTCTACAATCGACCATTGACACAAGAGCTGTCAAAACCGCGGCGTAAAATATTGAAAAAATACCGTTTTGCATCATTAAAACAAGTAAAAGTGAGAACTGGAAGCATATGAAAGCGAATGGCATTTCATTTTATCAGTGAGTCCCCCTTAAAATACAATATTTTACAAGAAAAAGTAAAATTTATATTTTCATACATTCTATGTAGTTGGATAATGTGGATACGACTTCTATAAAATTATATTGTTTCGTAGAAAACGGTTTATTGCGCTCTCCACAAACTTAACTTATACGCACTAGTAGGTACAGTAACATTTGTTACACACAACACTTCCAAATCACATAGCAGTCGCACAGTCGTCCAATATAGTGGCTTACCTAAGGGTCGTTGTATATTCCTCTATCTTTGCTTTATTAACACAATATGTTCAATGTCGCTTCCGATGACAATATATTTTTAGGGTACTTTTCTCGACAGTTTAAACTCGAAAATCTCTAAAAGTATTTTTATTATCAGGGCAATTTAAGACATTTAATTTGAGATACGACAGTGAATTCAACATTTTCCCATAGATTTCCTAAATCTATAGAGAGGCGTGAAAAATGGACTAATGCCATACTTTTTACGGGAGCACCCGATTGGAGACCAACAAAACGTACCTGTATTTGTTCATTATATTTTGATGAATCGGATTTTTACACAAGTAACAAAGGCCACCGGATGTTAAATAAAACTGGTTAAATATATTGGTTTATATTTGAGTAATCGGCGGTTATGCTCAATACCGCACCTGCTATAATATCGCCAGACTGACACACCAACTATGGTCCCAAACTAAGCAACGCTTGTACTATGTACCGATATCATACTTGGTACCGTACAATGTAGTGGGGGCAATCCCGGTGACAACCAGACCAGGGCGAATTACAGAAAGGCCATTTCCGAAGTTTCCTGGGACGCAAATCGAACTCGCAACCACCCGGTACAGTGAGCCCAGTGGTATACGTGCAAACCACTGTGCCAAACAGTCGTCACAATACCAAGCCAAGCGATACTGCGCCAAGCAATATAATGAACACTTCCATCACTTGTCTTTGCTTGTGTATAACTTCTTACATTTTTTACCGGGCTGCTTCTCTAATACTGTTTAACTTAACACTGTACACACCATAAGGACGTCGTGCCGCTTATAATTAAATGTCACATTTAATTTTAAAGTCCCAGTTTTTTTATCTCATGTATTTATTATTTAATGTATTTTTTGTGGACCGATAAAATAAAATAAAAGTATTTCCATATTTGCTTAATACTTTTTCTCTTACGAAAACGATATTTTGAATATAACCCGCCACGTTATAATATTCTTATGTAATTGACTTGAAATCGTGAGGCGTATCCATAGTTTTGACGTCGTTTTGCACAGTTTTGACACTGGGCCCCGCGCGCCGGCGCGCTTTACACACACTGTCATTGCCGCGAGATCGCATTTGAATAATAATAAAGTATGAAGTACTGTATCCATTCCTTCCTTTATCAAAGGTGTAATGTATGTAAATTCACTGATAGCTCTGTCAATTGTGTATTGATTAAAAAATAAATACTCCAATTATAAGGTCCCTAGTTATTTCTAGCTTTTTATTGCACCCAGGTTTTTTTGAAGTTGGTTTATTTTTTTTAATAACATATTTTATTTTGCAGTTCTTTCTCTCATCTCTGAATAGTCACAGCAAGCAAAGCAATAATTGAGAATGTGACTACACAATGCTTTGATATGCTCTTACTATATTCACAAATTTTTATATTTTGTTTCTCTTTACAGCTTTATAAGTAAGTACTACATATGATTGAGCAATATTATTATGAATTATGACAATGATGTGAAATAATTATATTATATCACAGGAAATTATTTAAATAAGCATCATGTCACAAGATAAGGGTTATTTCATAAAATATATTAAACTCTTAAAGTAATAAAGGATGCTATGTTAGTAAACTACCCCAGAATTTATAATTGTCTATCACACCATATTTTACTATTTATTTTGTAATTTACTCAACTAAAATAATTACAAGCCACAAATTATTTTTGATTAATTGATTTATACTATTAATACACAAAGGTATTTTTGGGCAATAAGTAGTCCCTCCCTATTCCCCCTTTAGAAGAGCACTACAAATGCATACATAGATGCATAGACAGCCCTGTATGGATATTTAACTGTATGGCAAAAAAACCCTCCTCACAGCTGATTCCATCTGCATTCAACTAGCACTACAATGAAACACCCTATTTATGGAAGATCCATTCTATTTTTAAGCCCAACTAACAATACAATTATCAATGCAAGGTATTCAAAATTATCTAGATTTACCTATCTATTGTTCCTAACTTTAATACTAGCACTGGTACCCATCTATTGTTTCAGAGTAGATTTAAGTTACAATATGGTTCTTACCTTTGGTGGTAAATTTGAAACATACAGCTTTCTGATAGGTATACCATCTTCTGTATGCGTCGGGACATATTTCAAGCCATAGGGGGTGACTTCGAGGTTTGAATTAATGGCATCTAGAACAATTTTTTTTTCAAGTTTAGAGCTCAGTGTAGGAAAATGGGTAAAAAACTTAATATACCAGGAACTCTTGAATTTTCACAGCCACTGAGTCCATTCATTGTCTTCCACATATTAAACAAAACATATTAAATCTACCTACCTGTTATAAAGGATTTCCAATAATTTATCGCTCATTGTCAGATACCAACTTTTCGCAGGTCACAAAGGTTGCGAATACGAAATTATTGATGTTCCTACCACATACACACCTATATGCTGGTTATAGCTATAATATGCTGGTCCTATGAATAACGCAGGTGCAAAGAAATACATACACAGTTCACGGCGAACAACGTGAAGTAAATCCGGATTGAGAAATCTCTCCTCTTCTTCGTAAAACATGGCGAAGTTTTACGGTGTCGTATAGCAGCTAGAACTTCCTTCGTTGTCAAAAATTAGTAATCTAACATGATATTATTAAAATACAATGAAACACAGAAAATTTAGAGTAAATACTCAAAATAAAATTGGTAATTGCAAACGCAGTCAACATACAACGGCCGTGTTATTTTTTTACTAGCAGTGTTGCTATTCTTTGAATTTAATTTTCCAAAGAAGATATATTTTTATTTTCTTTAACGTGATGAGCCTCAGCGACACCAATTGGTGTCTTAACGCCGGTACCGTTGAGCCTCGCCGACACCAATTGGTGTCGGCTGGACAAGCATTCAATATTCAATTTTCTAGTTAGATATTATGATGTATTTTGGCTTGAAACAAATTGGTTCTGATGTGGCATAATTTTCCACGACCGTAATTAGCTATAAAATAAATATCGTGGCTTGTGATCGGCCAGAAATCAAGTTTCATTTTTCAGTCATTTCGCGCGCTTAACATTGTCACGGCCTCTCTCTTTTAGTGTGAATTTGTGTTTTTTTTACCGGTAAGTGGCTTTATTTTCATTATAAGTGTTTATTTCAAGTACTCAGATATTAGTTTTGATAAAACAATGCCAGAAAACGTGTTTTTTGAACTAACAATTCTAATGTTGTAAGAGTTCGGCAGAAATTCTGCCACACTGAATGTTTTTTTATTGTGTTGCTACAAATTAGTGGCTTTATGATGTACATAATAGCGTAATAACTAGTTATTATTCATATTTCCAATAATATTTGATAGATTTCAACAGTTTTGTGTACAAATATCCAATTCCAAATTAAAGTTTATAAGGTTATAAAAAGTAAGTAATGGACTTTTTGTTATCTATTTGACAGTTCCTAAAGTCAATAAAGACATTTCCGCGTATGTCAGCCATTGTATTGAGCTAACCCAGTAGTGCGTGGTCATGTCGATAAAATTATCGATAAACGATTATTTTGATTTTCGGATTTATTTGAATAGTAACGTAATCTATACAAATAAATAAAATTGGAGTGTGTGTTTGTAATATCAAAATAAGACCTTTTCACTAAATGTATATGTACATACGACACCTATAGCAAAAACGCAATTTAAAAAAAAATTGTCTGGTGTTTGTACCGGGTAATCTCCGAAACGGCTGGACCGATTTTGACGGGACTTTCACTGGCAGATAGCTGACGTTATAAGCAGTAACTGAGGCTACTTTTATGTTAGAAAAACATTTTTTTTAAAAATGATATTCGAATATTAGACATTTTTAAGGTGGTATTCGAATTATTCAAATAGTAGCAAAAATGAATATATATGTAATTTTTTGTGAATATTGTTGTTTATTTATTATAATAATAACTTTAACATGATAAGTGAATAATACCTTGTATATTTTTTAACTCTTTACGAAAAAATCTGGAAATAAATGAAAATATGTTTATTTTATTGAATTTTAGTAAAAGTTTCAAGTCACAGACAACTTTGTTAGGCACTAGCTTCTGCCCGCGACCGAATACCCCGAATATTCGGCCATTTTCAGTATTTGAATAATAAGGGAGGCTTTATTCGAATACTGAATGTGTAAAATGTATAGGTACATTTGTGCAAATATGTGAGCATATAAACTTTTACACACTTACAAACATTACTAGCGGTTCAAAATTCGAAATACATTAGATTTTTAAATAAACTGCCATATTGCCCGTAAGTGCAAAAATCGTTTCTTATTGCCTAGGTACCTAAGTTATAAAATATACCTATAGTCCAAATTTTGTGTTCGATGAGTCGGTCAATCAGGATAATTCAATATGAAGAGGGCTTATATATTAGTAAATACAGTCGCGGACTGAAAATGTTTAGCAGATTTCAACTTCGATTCCATCTCAAATCAAACTGTGAGCAATAGGATCTTAGATGTTATATCAACAAACATATTACAGTTTATGAACTGGTCTACTCATGCACGTCATTTAGAAAGGTAGGTCAAGCCGTTTCGGAGGAGAATAATTACGAACTCACGCACACCGAAGTTTCATATAAGAATTAAAAAAAAAGTTTAATCGTCATTTACACCTAAGCCGTTCGTTGGAGAAAATAGGTAACCTGAATAAAAACCTTATATTTTTGTTCATATTATACAAATTAACAAAAAATATAATATTATCACGAAAAAATACACAGAAAATCGTCTAATTCTTAACTACATAGCGTCTTCAATCGCCTTTAGCATTTAAATTGACATTTTAAACTACTCCATGGTCGATATATTAGTAGTAGATGCAGGAATAACTAATGACATTGTACCATCAATGATAAACTATTATATTTGTCAATAAATATTAGCTAAAATATGATCATCAAAAATATATAATATTATAAATCGAATAGTCGAATATTCGAATAAAGCCTCCCTTATTATTGGAATACTGAAAATGCAAGCCCTAGTACGCAAAACAAATACTTTTATAAATGTACAAAATAATTTATTCATTAGTAGGTTCAGAAACCCTCTTTCGTACAGTCAGCTTATCGACAAGTATCGTAGCGGCGCGCCCCCCATCACTACGGAGTGGATGTGTGTGTGCGTGTTCGACATCAAAACATCAAAACCATAACAAAAAAGGGTCACCTTAGAAGGGCCGTATCATTGTTTATTTCTATATAACGTCAGCAAGAGTGTATTACATTAGAAGAGCTATATTGTTTTGATTTATGTTTTACATTTTGCAAGTTCCAATAACGTGTGATAATGGAAAATAACAGCTGTCAAAAATATGATTCGATTTGTTCCCTTGTGCCAGAAATCGCGGAATTTCGTGAATAAAAGTGGTATATTTTTACAAACGATGCATGGAAATTAGATAATAAATGTTTGCAGAGTATTCTAATAATATTTTCTCTTATACACAACACGTCAAGACTCTGATTACGATATAAACATTCATGCGTTGAACTACGCAATTGCATATGCGCGGCCGCGCGCACTGTGTACTTTGAGTTCGATTATTATAAATCTCTTCGTTATGATATGTAAAAAAATGCTGTTGTTTGATTACTTGTATGTATATTCATTATAATAAATCCAAAATTTCGTGTCAATTAGTACAGTGATTATTCCAGAAACCTACATAATACAACAAAAATGCAATTTTATCCCGTACACTGACTTCAACAGATGATTTATAATTTAAGAGATGTAATAAAATGATTGTTTATTCTGTAACATAAAGCCTATTTGTTCAAGAAACTATAACAGTCATCAGAAAGACGATAGTAGCAATAGAATTTGAATGAGAGGGTATTTTACGAGTCATGACATTTACCACCGCGGGCAGGCAAAGTGACAGCGAGGCTTGACAGATTGAGCGTATTATGACGTTGGAGCGGGAGTGGTTAACTATATACCAATTATTAAGCTCAAAATCAGCTTTAACACGCTATCGAGAATATCATCGGCTTTCCGCAAGACATGTGACTTTACAAACTTCTTGGGCAGGACCAAGAATCTTATGCATGACCTTAAAAAATGTTCGCCAATACAATTATTTGTTCATTCATTCATTCAGTCATTCAATTTTGACTAACTCTTGTTGATTTAGATATGTTGAATTAGATATTTTGAAAAATTATGTTTGTGAAAATTGAAAGAAATAAAATTGATACGTGTTGTAAAGATAAAAACTACGGGAATAATTACACCGCTAAGTTATGACGGATGTCAGGAAGAGACCTAAAAGTAAAGATAATGCTGAAGAAGATGTGAAAGGAAACGAAAAAAGCAAAACAAATGTTGAAAAAAAATCGTAAGTTTTCCGGTATCTTATTTCCACGAAGATAAGACTATTTACAGTATAACAACTACTTATAAACTAACTTACAATAATTTTAAAAAAAATATATATATATAATAAGATAAGACTATCTTATGCTGATATTACTAACATAAAAATAATCAATGTCGTCGAACAATTCATCAAACAGATGGATTTATTGATGTTTACAATATTATAAGTATGTCTACACCAATAAATTACCCATTAAGTACTGTACCCTACTGAGCTCCAATAATTCTAATTTGAGTCTCTTATTTTTTCAGATCACTTAATAAAAACTTATCATTAAAAATTCTTTCACGCACAGTGGTCATTTTCGCTCTTCTAATAGTTGTATACTTTTCATCCAACGATGGTAAAATTAAGATATTTGCAAAGCAGTCAGAATTACTACCTGGAAAGGGTCTAGTGGTTGAATGTTCACAGGCATACAAAGAAGAACTTGATAAGTATGAAGGCTGTGCTCCCAAACACTGTAAACGATTTGTTACTGATAAAGTGATATCAGTACGAGAGGCAGATGAGCTGTTGGCCATAGCAAAAAAGGGCCTCAGGGTAGGAGGGTCTTCCGGTGGTGCATCCATTTTAGATTTGCACAGCGGGGCATTGTCAATGGGACAACATTTTGTTAACATTTACAAGCAAGAAGAGGCTAAAAACTTATTTACTGTTGATGACTTCAATCTTTACAGAGTAAGCATGAGTTTTTTGCATCTTTATTTGGTGGTACTGTTCATTCATACATTAATCATTGTGTCTTAATTAACTTGCAGGTAATCAAGGATAAAATTAAATATGGTATAGCTCATCATTTTGGAGTGAATCCAAACATGATTTACTTGACACATCCAACTTTCTTCTCTGAAATCACCTTTAAAAAGGCAGTCACCCTTCATGACGAATATTGGCATCCTCACGTTGACAAAGTATGTAGTTAAAATACTAATTGAATTATCCACCTAACCAAAATTAGGCATATTATAACTAGGGATAGAAAATCAATAAAATTGCAACTAAATCATGGATTGGTAGCATATCTAAATCCATAAAAACAACATTTTAATAGGTATTTGTAACTTGTGTAATATTAATTATTTAGCCCTGTTGAAGTCCCACTCCTGGGTAAAGGTTTCCCCTCACTACGAGGGGGATTCGGGCTGTAATCCACCATGCTGGCCCAGTGCAGGTTGGCGGTTGTAACTTGTATGTAGATAAAAATATAATATAATATGGCAAAAGAAAAACTTTTCTACAAATAAATTATTATTGAAGGTAGTTGTAGTTAATTCATTGGTTAAAGTTGTATTTTATTTTTCAGGAAACATACAAGTCCTTCCACTACACTACACTGCTTTACTTAAATGACTACAACATTGATTTCAAAGGTGGAAGGTTTGTGTTTGTTGATGAGAAGTTTAACAGAACTGTGGAGCCCCGCAAGGGACGGGTCAGCATGTTCACAAGTGGCAGTGAAAACTTACATTTTGTGGAGAAAGTAACATCGGGTTTTAGATATGCAATGACAATTTCTTTTACCTGTGATAGAAAGTTTGCTATTGAAGATCCTAGTACAATTAAATATGTAAATTGATTAACATTCCAATATGTAATCATTGTTTTGATTAAGTTATAACGAAAATAATACTTACTATAAGTTGGCATTAAAAGGCGGTTAAACAAATCTGTGTATAATTTATAAACAATCGATACAGATTTCTGTCTCCTTGAAAAGCAAATAATACGTACCTATAAGATAACTTACGTAAAAGTATTGGTACCTATTTTGGAAATGTGCAATAAAGCCATGTGTAAAATAATATTTATATTCTCTTTGTAAACGATGTGAAGTAAAATGCTTGGTACGTCATGATTTTCCCGCGGCTCTTGGATTCATTGATTGTAACGGTAGGTACATGGTATTGGTTACTGAACTCAATCTAACGAAGATCAAATTAGTTGATTAATGTGAATATCATCCACCCTTCACCCCTATTTAGCTACCAAAACCACTGTATTTGTTGTTTTTGGCAACATCAGATGTAATTTGACAGGACGTAGTATGGACTATTGATTCTCTTTGGTTTTAGGTTTGTTTTGTTTGCGGATGGTTTGTGGCTTACTTCGCGTCAATCAATTTCAAAACAAAACAGAGTCGCTGTGTGGTGTTGACGTATTTTTATACAAAACAAAATATAAAACATGTCACGAAATCATACTTTTTGAAAAAGCTAAATTTCAGTGTAACTGGACTGCACCAAGCGTCATTTGATCACAAATTATTGTTGAGATCGTTGCCCTAAGGTGAGCTTTATTTGTAATGCGCAAATCATTATCAAGGCGGACCATTTCTCCTTTGTGCGCGGCCTTGACGTGCTGTTATCATAGCCAGTCCCTCTTGGGATAGGCAGAGCAGTGCCAGACACATTCGCCTAACATATCTTATGAAATGGGCCTGGTTTTCAACCATTGTGTTTTTAGCAGCCTATAAATGGACGGATCTACTATCGACCACAGCGACTCAGATTCGGGGGAGAGTTGGACACTTTTAGATCACTCCCCTGCGTACGCGGATGACGCTCCAGAATTAGCCGAAAATAATTCACCACTCAAGCGGTTAGTAAAATATGGTCATGCGACATTTTAGTGTAGAGAGTAAATATTTTTTGCAGTAAATGGTATAGTTGACCTCGAACTGTCTGCAGCTATTTCGTATTCTTGAACACCTATATATTATTATCTGTTATTTGAAACTATAAGTAGCATGATGCAATGTTTAAATGGTCTTATCAAAGTTAGTATCCAAGGCTAAGGTTAGATAAATGTGATGAATGAGGACTTGCACAACTTGTAGTAAATTATTTTGTTTATGAAAAAATACTTATAATTTATAACTTTTACAGAATAAGTTCATTTTCCATTGTTATAAAAATTTGGGTCCTCTGTGTGACTAAACAAATAAACAACATGATTAGTATCTCCTTCCCAATGTCATTCACGGTTCCGAATTAATGCAACGTAATTCATGTTTATTTATTTAACATATTTGCATTATATTGTGAATTTTGTCACCTTTGCATAAGTAACACTTGTCTCAATATCATGCTAAGTAATGTCATGTCCTTAACTCTTTGGTGTTGCAAAACACTGAATATTAATCAATATATTAACAAAATTGTGTCATCATTTCAACATTGATGTTATTACTGAGCCTTGCTCTTTGTGATAGTGACATATTATTTTCCAGAGAAACACCCGAGGCATGTGCAGAGAAAGATGAAGACACTGATGGCATATCTGTCATTAGCGACAGCGAACCAGAATCATCTACACCATGTGAATTGAGTTATGATGACTGTCACATAGAAGAGAGCAGTCCAATAGAGCAATCTAAACCCCAGATAATTTCAATGAACCCTCTGCCCTCCAATAATCACCATGAATCTGTGAGGAGTGACCATGACTTTCTTGGAGACAACACTGGGAAACACAAAACTTATGTTCACAGAAGAAACAAGAGGTTGAGCACTGTACTCAACATTATAATGTTGGGTAGTGTCATCACAGCTGCCGGTGTAGCCATTGGACACATGTGGGGCGCCAGATACGATTGCATGCACACCACACCCTCAGTAAACAAAATATTATCAAACCTGTACAAACTCCAGGAAGAAAATGCATATTTACGCAACAAACTGAAAGAATTGACACTTGCCAGCAGCATGCAATTTCAACAAAGAAAGATGAATGCAGAAAAATCTCCATTCAAACAACAAAGGTGCAAAAAAGTATTTGAGGAGCCACTGAGTAATAAAAATGCGGATAAAGTGACCAAGTGTATTGATGATAATGAAATTGTTGATAAAATTTTGGTGAATCATTTGGCCCAGCCACAATTTGAAAAAGATTTTGTTAATGACATTGGAAAGCTCAGGAATGTTTATCACCAAAATAAAAGCTGGCTTGATGAAGAAATAGCAAAGAGGGTGAAAAATGAAGAACATGCAATAAAAAAAATGGCAATTATTATGCAGGAGAGAACTCCTTTAACCAGTATAACAGAGGAACAAAAAGGATTGCAAGATGATAACATAAGAGAACAAGGAGATTCAAATCCAAATGAAATTATTAAAAACATAGATGATGCCATGAAATCTCTACCACTGCCAGATAGGAAAATTACATATGCTGATTCGCTCAAGTCTGACCAAAAACCTCGCAAACTTCAAAAGAGAGAGACCAATGTAGGCACTGAAAATGAGTATAGAACACATTTTGTTAAAAGAAAGCATAAAATGATGAAAGATAATGATGTTATAAGCACAGTTCAAAGTGAAGAAGAATTGAAAAAGGATGACAGATATGTGGGCCAGAAGACCAAGCAAGATAGGAAAAAACGTGACAGACAAAAATTGCATAAGAAACAAAAGAGGAAAAATAAGTATGAGCAGTGGGAAATGAAGGGTGGTTACATGAAGGATTATGATGAATCTTCCATATCTTCATCTCAAGATAATGAGAATATATGGAAAAATGCCGATAAAAACTATTTAAGCCGTGATTTTGAGAAGAATAATTACATAAATCAGTTTTCTGAAACTGATCACCGTCACCCAACAAAACCTAAGAATGAAATCGAGAATTCGAAGTCTGAAAAACATCCAATGAAATCTGATAAAGGAAGTGCAAAGCAAAATAAAAATGAAGAGCGGAACTGGTTCGATAAGAGAGCTGTGCTGAGAACTGAGGCTAGAAAGAGGCTTGAACATGAACTGTTTGGCGAAACGAGTCCTAACAATGCTGGTTGGTATTTCCGTCGTATGCAAAGGCGCGAGCAATGCCGCGCTAAGGCTGACAACAGTACATATAAAAAACTGTTGAAACGCAACATGAATTTCAAAATGAAACATTAATCCATTGACAATATTTTTGTGAAAATCAATATTGTGTACCATCACAAGGTAAATACAATACTAGCGCAAGTAATGTTCTTAGAAGTTAGAACAGTGAATATTCTTCATGTTAGTAATGCAGTATTTACAAAATACTACTTAAAATGATAACTACCGTGTTCTCGCACATAGTTTATTCGGCGTAATTTATTTCGCAAATTTATGAAGCTTCTGGTATCAACCAGAACCTTACATTTTCTATTCAATACCCATGTGATTTTATAATAATATAATTATATTTACCTACTTATTCTTCTAAGATAGAAAACCCACACCACTTAGCAAGTTAATAACGAAGTTAATAATTAGTGGTTATTGCCTATGGGATGCTTTTACCTTTTAGAAAAATATTTTACTATATTTACGCATGCATTTTCTGTATTAGATCTACATTCTAGGATCTAAAAAATTTATGTTATAACAATTTGGCAAGGCCATTTTATCTCTATTCCACTTGACAAATTTTATTATTCTTGCCCATAATATGGATTTTTCATCCAGTGATAGATTTATTTCAATGCATTATTTTAAATGAATTGACAGGTATTACATACTTTAAATAAATTTAAAAATACAATACATATATATCTTGTTTTATTTCGTCACAATGCCTGCGTTACGTTTGAAATAGTTTATTTTTTATTTCTAACGGCGTCTCCCACTCGGAGCAAAAATGGGAAATTATAAACTTGGACTGAACCTAGCAAACATATTACTCAAAACCATTGATAGGTGATAGGACAAAATGGGGAATTGCATTAGGTCACATCATTGCATTATTAGTTACTGATGTTTCTCATGTAAGAAGACCTACCACCAGTTTTTACGAACAACATATTTGTTACCTTCGAAATAATAATTATAGTAACGTAGGTTCATGGTTTTTACAGACCTCTTTTATGACATCGACTATAAATAAATAATACCAGAACAGCATTGCTTTAAAACCTTTATGTATGGATTAAATTAAATACATAACACAGTTTAGACTGAAGTCAACTCGATTTTACGGGGATTTATGAAGGATTTACTAATGAATGCTACTGGTTTTTGTTTTACACTTACAAAATCAAAAAATATGAGGGAACCTTCATTCGAATTATGAAATTGCTGCCCTTCCAAGTTCAAAATCACACGTAATCCAAGGTTATGCGCAAGTCAATTAATCATCACCGATCGCACCACTGAACACCAAGTTTATCGCCGCGTTCACATCACCTGAAATAAAAATATAAAGCAGTTGTTGGCTGGCAGGCAAACATTGTTAGGGGTACTATCGTGTCCAATATACTAGACTAGCTGTGCCCCGCGACTTCATCCGCGTAGTATTGGATTATTGGGTTAAAAAGTATCCTATATGTTAATCCCGGTTATAATCTATCTGTGTTCCAAATTTCATCCAAATCCGTTCAGTAGTTTTTGCGTGAAGGAGTAACAAACATACATACATACACACTCACAAACTTTCGCATTTATAATATTAGTAGGATTAAACATAAAGGGTATACTATTTTTTTGCAACTTTACTTTGTAAATCTTCAACTATCGGCTGTGTGGGACAGTTGAAGTACTAAAGGTTTTGTAGACTTGTGAAATCTGTCAACAGCTGTATTCCTATAACACCTTCTGTTTTTCAAGTTTCCTCCAAAGCTGATAGCTTTAGAATTACAAAGTTAAGTTTTGAAAAAAAATTATACCCTTTCTGTTTCAACATGTATAACGTAAAGTGTAAAAACTGTTGCCATTGACCTTTCATTACAAATTTTGCGTACATTTTTTTGTCGGTGTAGGTACTTATTCATCATCATCAACTTAAGAGCGATGCTCTTGTCGGTGGAGTTTTTTCCATTCACTGCGATTTTCTCCCAATTCCTTGACCATTTGATACGACACGACATTCACTTTTCACATTCATTGACCAGCATTGAAAATAGAAGAGGAAAGATGATCGGGCATTTGATACGACATGACGCTTTTATGAAAACAATCATAGAAGGGAAGATGGAAGGCAAGAGGGGAAGAGGAAGACCTAGGAGAAGCTATTTCGACCAAGTGAAGATACTTATTAAACATATAATATTTATATTTATACTACAAACTGCGCAATATACAAATATGTATATTATGATGTATATTAATAGCTCACCTGAGCAAATAAGCAAGGCGCGAATGTTGAGTGCGTCATCCAATAGTCCCATTTCGTGCATGTGGTTGAGCTGTGTAGAGAAGTCTTCGCTAGTCTCTCGCGCCACTGGACTTTGTGAGGATGACGCTAAAACATTGTCTTTATATCATTGCGCTGGCTTCCAAAGGTCACCAGTGGTAAATAATTACAAATAATTATAATTTGAATGAAAAATGTTTACTTATTAATGGAAAAAATTACTTGGCCGTTGTGATGTATTATTAATCCCGACATCGCTTTATATTGAAAGATAAATGTCATGCAATCCCAAAGTAATGTAGTTATTTATGATATCGCCAGATTAACACAACAACCGCATTATCCCTAAGTAACGCTTGTGCATGGGTAACGTAAAATGAACTGCGACCGATCCCGGATGCCGGGAAAATAACCCGAACCCGCAACCCGCAACTATCCGGTACTAAGAAGTCGTCAAGTTATTACTTCTTAAAAACCAAGATAGGTCAAAGCCTCAGGTGAAATTAATACCATACATGGAGCATATAAAATTGAGTGAATTCAGCGAAAGTAAAACCAAATAGCATCAATCCAGTATTCTTTGAATGTATCCTATTGATTGTTTCACTCAATAGTTTTGCGCACTCCGTCTAAGTTATTATTTTCGTCTGAGGCCAAAGCGTTGTCGCGCATGGAGAGCGCGATGTCTCACCAGCAGTACTTTGTTCCATCGGCGTGCCGGTTGTGTTCCTAGTGGTGCCTGCTCGGTTGATAGCCTCAGATATCGCCTCGCTGAACATTTCTGGAGTAATAACAGATCGGCTAGCACCTGTAAATATTGTGACTAAATTTACCCTTTTGTTGTACCATTGCGACGTGGCACAACGTGGTGAAAATACCCTGGTGAAAAAAAATTTGGTTCCCATTCGATTGTTCTAAAAATTTCTCCATGACCTGTTCAAGAGCGAGGTCGCGTTCCGATCCGGTTGTAGATATAAGAAAAAAATATGTAAAATTGACAATTTGTAAGTGCCCCCGTAGGCCTAAACAAAATAAACGCTTTGAATTTGAATAGAGCTCGATGACTAATTGCAAAGCTACTTTTACAATGCTAGTATTAGGGCCCGTATTAAAAAATCGATCCCAAGTCCTGAGAGCGATCTTGGAAGTGACAGTCCAGTACCAAATGAAGCGACAAAAGCGTACTCAAGAGCGCTGTCAGACTTGAGATCATTTTACGAATACGGGCTTTAAAGGCTGGACAATATTGTACTTTAATGGCACGTAGCGCCATCTATTGGGCTCTAATTATAATCTAATATTTCATATTGATTTGTTTGGACTTACTACAATAGATGTCGCCGTTTTAATTTACTTGTCAAATCTGTTTTATAACTTTTCCTCTTTGCCCAACTTCGTTTGTAAAGTCCGTCTCACGAAAGAAGTCCTCCAGACGCGGCGCCACAGTCATGCGACGAAATGATGTTAACCTCCATTATTTTAGACTCCCCAAAAACTCAATGTTTTATCACTGTAGAATGAATTCAATTTTATTATTACAGTAGTTTATTGAAATTTATATACATGAAAACAGTTAAATATAATAGATTGACGTCGTAACGAAAATTAGTTCCACTTATTGCCGTAGGTCTTCTTTCGTGAGACAGACTTTAACACGTACCTAGGCCTCCATTTTGGTTTTCCAAAATGGACGGTCACATTTTTGTTTTGTACTGTTATTAATTGTGTTTGTTATTGCAATTCTTTACTCGACATTGGCAGAATCATATTGGGCTTGACCCAAGTGTAAGAGGCCATTAATATAAAAAAAAAACACGTACCTACCGAAACCGTACCGATTTGTTTTATATTTCCTGAATATCATTATATAACGTTATACGGATTATAATTCAACCCCCAGGGCCCAACATAAATCGAGTAACCAATGCACCTAAATATTATCCAAAGGCGATATAAGGGCCTGTGCACACCACGTTTTTTAAACGCGCCGTCGACGCGCTTATATCCTACAAAAGTCTACAGTCTACAGTATAAAGTCGTCAGGCTGCGTCTGACTCGCGTGCGTATCGCGTTTGTATAGCTACAAACGCGCGTCGGCAGCGCGTTTAAAAAACGTGGTGTTGCATAGACCCTTAGACGTACCTAAGCCAGTGGGTGTGCCGGACTCGGTGGCGGAGGAGGTGGTGCGGCTGGACTCGCCGGCCGACTGCAGCAGCCGCAGCAGGCTGTCCTGGCTGCCGGCGGCGCGGCTGCTGGACGACGACACTGCTTCCGTGGCCGCCTACACATCGGATTCAAGCCAACCGGTATACATACGGGTCGAACCGGTGCGTATCCATACTACGTGACCCATTTAAATTTTTTTTTACCCATCTCCCGCCTTGGTGACCCCCTTCCCCTTCTAATTTTTACGTATTAATTCATAAATACGGTTTTCACGTATTCATGTAGCCAATATCCTCTAGGGGAAAAAACGCGAGTTTTCCCCTAGAGGATATTGGCTACATGACAAAATCCTTACCACCATTAGTGTTAGCCACATTCTCTATACAATGATGCTGATTATGTTGGTCAAACTAAACTTAACTAAGCTAAATTGTATTGCTATCCGTCTCATATTCGTGATGTGTGGAGAAGTCAGAAATATTTATAGATGTGTCAAATTTAGATTAGTTGTGAATTGATGACAACAGAATTGGAGTCAATGTGTTGCTTCCAGTACATGTGATATCATACTTGTACACGTCATACTTGTAAAGCAGCAGCTAATTGCTCCTGTGTGATGGGGTTCCTGTCGCCCTCTTCGTTTTCTTCTTCATCTGCGTCTTCATCCTCTGATAACGCTTCCAATGAGTATGCAAATCCTGAAGTTGGCACTGTAAAAGATGAAGTCGGTAATGAAATCTTTGCAATGTAGGAGTCATGAGTACTTTAGCTGCACGCCCAACAACGCGTACGCCCAACAGAAAGAAACAGAGCTACTAGAAAAAATGTATTAACTGCCTGTTCCCTTTCTTAGTGTAGCTCCATCTTTATTATGTATTATTATTTATTTATCTGCTGAGTGTTTATTTATTAAAAGCTACAACTTTACTCACTTGCAATTAACTATTATAAATAAATAAATATCGCCAGACTGACACACCAACTGTATGCTCCCGAACTAAGCAACGCTTGTACTATGGGTACCTTACAAATGGACTGGGGGCGATCCCAGTGACACCCAGACCTAGGCAAATTACGAAAAGGCCATTTCCGAAATTTTCCCCGGCGGGAACCCGAAATCACCATGTGTAGTAAGCCGAGTGGCCTACGCTCGAACCACTGCCAAGTGGTCAAGAAGATACGTGCTGTGACTCTTATGACACAGGCATACGGATCAATTTGCAATAATTCACTCGTCTTCATGGAATTAACCGACTATTAGAGTGCAAGTCCAAAAAGAAGTGTCACCATTATCAGTGGAGGAGCCGGTGGTGGAGAGCGAGCGCACCAGCCGCATGAGATGGCGCAGCGCGGCCGGCAGCTCGCGGTGCGCGCCGGCGCCGCGCCGCATCGTCTCGATGTTGGCGCCCAGCGCGGCCAGCAGCTCCACCTCATGCAGAATGGACAGTGCCACACAGTCTTCTCCCAGCGATGGTGCTTGCTCTATTATCTCCGCCATAGCTGATTCGTCGTTCAAAAGCTGCGAAAACATTCAGACGATAGTTTAAGGGTTCGCACGAGTAAGCGGCGACTACGCGTCAGGCAACCCGTGGTATTACCTCTGAAAATATGTCTTGTTAGTATGCAGATAAAGACTAAATTAGACTCAAATTCAAAGCGTTTATTTCGTTTAGTCCTATGGGGGCACTTACAAATTGACAATTTTACATCTTTTTTCTTATATCTTATACTCAATAATTGTACCTTGAGTGTGGATTATATTACTGGGTGTACTAAAGGAGGCTTTGTTATTGATTACAACACACACACTATAAGTTGACTGGGCTGAAGTTGGTTCTAGATCAAAGTTCCGCAATAGGTTAAAAACATGTAATGTGACGCCATTTGAAGCAACTTCAGGGCATCCATCCTGCATCACATACATGTTATTTTTGAATCACCTTAACAAAACAAAACACACCTGCATAGCCCTGGTCCACCCGGAAGCATTTGGTGTGCATCCCAAGGTCCTCAGAGATGTGTTGAGCTGTTGAAGTTCAGCATCGGAGTATGCGGGGGGAGGCGTGGCGGCTGTTTGTACCTTCTTTTTTACAACATGCACCATCTCACCACTCTTAACCCCACTGTCTTGGAGTGTGACATCATCTTTCAATATTTTACCATGGTGTATTAATTCTGTGAAAAAATATATATAACTAGCTGTGCCCCGCGACTCCGTCCGTGTGGAATGTCCACATCACTTATCACTCATCACTCTTATCACTTAGGGGTATTAAAAATAGATAGTAGCCGATTTTCAGATCTACCCTATATGCACACAAAATTTCATGAAAATCGGTCGAGCCGTTTCAGAGGAGTTTGGTAACTAACATTGTGACACAAGAATTTTACATATAAGATGTACATTGTTCCTATGATGGTCTTGGGATTTTTTGATGTAATAAGTCGGCAAATTATTTATTGATTCTTGAAATGGCTACAGCTATTAATGGTACAATAGATATACCTACAACCACTCTTCAGACTCTGCACACTAGGACAAAAGTTTACAAAACACATATATGTGCACATATAAGATATGCAATTGACCAATATGCATTGCATCTGCTCCTGACTCATCACTTTTTACAGAATTCATGCAAGTAATTCTTATAGTGTAGTCCAAAGGATGGTTGGTTTGTGACTCATACCCAGGGATGCAGATGGGACATTCGTTTTCTTCTCAGCTTCAGATTTAAGACAATCCACTGTATTGTCGAGGGCAAAGTTTTCCAGCTTGTAGCGTTCTATTGGCCCTGGCTTCACCTTGATGCCGAGAAATATACAAGGTTGGCTGTCCATGTTTGCAATCGCACTCACGTCGAGACTGTACCTGTAATTTATTATGTATTTAAGTCGCTGGCATATTACAATAATTTTGATAATAAGACTGTTGCTAGCCGTCCGCTTACTTAACCATTAGTAAATAATTATTCGGCCGTTAACGAGATTATCATAACCTAAACCACTGTGGATTTCTGAGTGCGGCGGGTGCAGCGGACGACAAAGTAGACACTTCCAAATAATTATATATCCCAGCTCACCTACTAGTTAATTAGATGTTCACGACCAAATTCACAACAATTAAATATATTTGTTTGTTTGGAACTTTCAAGTCTCTGGTTTGTTTGTATGTAAATTTTTGGTTTTTTGCCTGTCATGCACGAATTGACGTTGAATGAATCAACAAATTGAATATGAAATTGGATCGTGAGTAGGCACTTTCAGTCTCAATAAATGCTACCCATGATGGTATCCAAGAAGATTATATGCTATCTAATCTGTCTGCCATCGCTAAAGCAATAATATGGTAAATAACTAAAAATGTAAAAAAATATTCTTAACAGTTTCTTGTTTGATTTAGTCGATTTATTACTTTTAAGGCAAAGGACTACTCTAAATTTACGAAATGTTTTTCTTCCTCTATGAGTCTATAGTCACCACAGATAATATGACATAGACAATAATTCATTAGCATGATCTTTTCATTCATTTCATTCATTCCATTCCATCGCATCGCACTGCCTGTCTGTCACACTGTCACTTTCTGCGCAGATTTCTAAATAATTTCATTTTACACCAGATGTGAAAAATGGTGTTATCGAAATGATTTGTGTGAATTTTTATTTTAGAGTGACCAAGGCAATAGAAGTGTTTTTACAATCAGCATCTTGACAAGTTGATAAAATGACCTGAAAATGAAGAACGGATGTAATGACATTTTGGAGGCTAAAGTCGCTGAGCGCGCTGAACGTGCCAAAAAACTTTATCGGTAATAAGGAATTACATACAAATATTTTAGTCCTTTAGTCAGTTATCTGTAGTCCCCCTTTCCATGAATGCTAAGTAGCTATATTACCTTTTTCATCATTGTCGCCATTGTAATTGTAAGGTCAAAGGTGACTTGTAAGGAAAACGGTTTGCATTCCACTTTGATTTTATATTCATGTTTATAACAACAAGAATGGTCCATTATTCACATACAGCTAACTTCTACGTACTGTTATTTTATAATGTTTAGAACAAGATACCTCTGTTGTTATTACATTTTTTATATTAAATTTGGTTTTCTAAAGTAACAATTAAAGACATAATAAAATTAATTGCAGCTATGTAACTGATGTAGCAAGACGGGTCGGAGATATGACCACTGCAAGCCGATCCATGACAGATCTCTTCTCCACCCAAATTGAGGTGCAACGTCAGAAACTCCGAGACAACTGTGAAAAGCTACTGTTTCTTGACCCATTAAACTACGGAAAAAAGTCGTTGGAACTTCTCTGGAGGAAAGTTTACTATGAGACTATATCTACTGCTAAAAAGTTGAGGGAAACAGATAATGAAAATGACAATTATCTTCTAACACACATTGTGTGCGGTATTGGCCATTTCCATCATTTTATTTATCGTATCGAGACAGATATGAAAGTCCAATTCAAAGAGCTTGACTATACATGTTTACACAATGATAATGACAGTAAAGAAAATTGTGGGGCCCTGTCTGAGGATGAAGTACAATTTGGGCGTTCTGCTCTGCACTCATGTCTTATTTACCTTGGAGACTTGAGTAGATATCAGGTAGAAATATTCCATGCATTTGAATGCTCTATTGCAGCTAGATACTATCTTCAAGCGGCTCATGTTGATATGTCATCTGGAATGCCATACAACCAGTTGGGCAATTTGTATCTAGACCAGAACTACAACTTAGATTCAGTATGCTATTACATACAATGCCTCAGTTGTGTGTCACCATTTGAGGGTGCCATGGGCAATTTGACCAAAATATTTGAAAAAAATATCCAGTTTTCTGACACTGTAAACAATTCTGAAACCATGTCACAAGCTGAACATATACAAAACGCAGTGGCGAATTTTCTCTCCCTAATTGAAATTTGGTATTTAAGTAAGAATGACACCAACATTCCTCAGAGATGCAGTGCTATAGCCCATGAGCTAAAAATTGCTATGGATTTTGCTCCAACTCCATTACCAGATATTAATAAAAACTATAATGAATACATACAGGCTGTTGATGAGGAAAATTCTAATCCATCTTATTTAAATGCAAATCTTATGCATAAAATTGTATTAATTTGTTTATTTACAATTACAAAATTAAATGAAACTGATGAGGTCAAGGCATTTGCTTGCAAGGCTTTCACATTAGCATTGCTGTCACAACTTCTTCAGAAGCTTTTAAAACAATTACAATCACTTGGACTGATGAACCCAGCTTCCAAATACAAATCCAGGCACACCTTACACCAGACTATACCTGAAAAGTGTGATGAACAAATTGAATCAAACACTACTACAGAAGAACAAGTAACTTCTGTTAGTAATGGCATTGAACACAGCCAAGAAGAAAATAAGAACACTTTAAAAGAAAGTACACCTGATGATAAGGAATTAATACAAAACGGTGAAGCCAAAAGTAACCTGAAGAAGCCATTGGCTAAACGAAGACGAAGAAGACGCGTCACTTCCTCCGAAAGCTCTGACATGAGTGATGTTGACACTGAGAGCAGTGAGATAGAAACATATGAATCATGTTCTGATGAAGAAGATTTATCGGATTCTACATGTCAGTCAGATGAAGGGGGACCAACTGAAGACTCTGGTGATGATGCTTCTGATACAGAAGATATTAAATTACAGCAAAGCAATGGAACTGCTGAGCAAGAAAATGTTAATAAACCAGAACAAAAAACACCAAATGGTGATATTACTGGGAAACAGCACAATGATGGAAATGAGGAAAAGAATAATCATTGTGACAGAACTCAGCTAAATGTACAAGGATTCCAACAATTTTTACTTGGTGATAATTATTTGTCAAGCATTAAATTGCTTCAAGACTGGGCCTTAAATGAAAAAGATTTGATTATATCTTGTGGGGACAGCGGAGAATCACTGTTTCAATGTGTAGTAGATTTATTAAATATTTTCTCTTTTTATGTTGACCCAAATAACAAAGAAAATATTGGTATCAAGGATTGCCAAATTTTAGTATTCACCAGAAGTGTTGCTAACAAATTCAAATTAGAATATAAAACTATACCTTTACCAGAAGATATTAATTTGCGTGGAACCAATATTTGTAAATTTGACAAAGATGCTGCAGAGTGGCAAATTCTAGAAAGATATAAATTGTCGTTCTATGAGGAGAATATCATAAGAATTCTGAATTTTGTAGATTTTGGGAACCAAATTGCTAAAATAATACCTCGCATCAGATTTAACAGATCATTGAAAGTGTTTTACCTGAAGAAAATACTACTTCCTAAAGTTAACACTAAAATTAATCACAAAAGAAGTAGAGAGTGGCATAACTCTAAGAAACCGCACGTAAGTTCACTAAATCACCCTTTATTTTGTTACAAAACCTATGTGATATACATACAATAATTGTTTCTTTTAAAGGTGGAATCCAGTGAGGGCGGATTGTTGCGAAAATTGGGACGTCTTTGGCTGGTTTCCCAGGTACGTGAACTGGAACGTAGTGGGCAAACACCGGTTCCGGCATTTCTAGCCCTTGATGCGGCTGCTCTAAATAAGCATTTGCGCCGGGTCAAACAATTGCTTCGTACTCGGAACTTCATACTCCTCATTCCCGCCGTTGGTAAGTAATATCAGCTGTTAATCAATTTTATTTACTTAGTTGTCGGACGTACATTGTTTAATGTATGTAATCGCTTTTTTCAGTGTTACAAGAGCTGGACAATCTGAAACGTGAGCAGAGCACTGCTCGCGACGCAATTCGTTGGCTTGAAGTGCAGTTGAGGAGTGGCTCTCGATTCCTCAGAGCGCAGCGCCCTGGGCAATCCAAGCCCTTGCCGCTTTTAAAATATCCTCGCAAAGCACCGCCACATGTTCATAACTTTATACAAGTTTTGGAATATTGTAATCATTTCATATGCGACGACAAACAACTTCAAGGGGGTAATGGAGATACTGACAGTTCTATGCAAAGCAAATCGACACCTTTACTGATATTGCTTGTTGGAAACGAACCTGGAAGCGATCCCGAACAATACAAAGAGTTTAGTGTAACTGGAGCCGCACAATCCGCCGGTATTACTGTTGAGTATATTGGAGATTTCTATGCGAAGTGGCGCCAAACAGTTCACAAAAACGGCAAGAAGAGATGAACATTAATGTCGTTGAATTCAGGACTCGATTGCAGCGAAAAGATGGACTAGACGTTCTTCGGTTTCGATCATAAAGAATTGAATGAATCATCTCTTTGAGAAAGGCACTGATTGTTACGTAGCGCTTATTTCGAATGCAAAGCGCAATAAACATCGTTACCTACATAAAAATGTCGTTATCGGTAAACTTATTATCATTTCGAAGGGATATACCTGCTTTTACTTCGTGGTGGGTAATTATTTTCTTGGCTATTTTCCTATTCTTACTAAAAAATGTTTAGGTAATAACGTTTTTCACATTTTCATTAAAATATCATTTTCCATTCATAGTCGTATTATCTACATTTGTTTTGTATTCTCACATCGATTTTCATCATTTTTTTTTATTCCACATAAGTCTTACTCTCATCTACATTAATTAATTACAGGCTGATTTCAAATTTTTCGTTTCATACACAAACTTAAATATTGCTTTGTTCAATGTTTTTCATTTATCATTGGAATAAATATTTATAAATTCAAAACGGTATTTATTATTTAACCTCTATATATAATTCTTTACCTACATCCAATTGCAAAACTATAGCAACTTAACTCTTGAATGGTAATATAAATGAGTTATGGATAGGAAGAAATGCCTAATGTCCATGTTAAAATAATAAGAAACAAAATATTAGTATACACTCTTATTTATTTATATTATAATATTCCTTAATACGAGATAAATAAAAAAAATAAGTTATTTAACAAATAATGTACAAGATCAAACCAAGCCAAATGAGCACTAAAATATTTTAGTAAAATTTTGAAGAAAACCTCATCTTTTATAAACATTTTACATCACAATCAATACTTAACAAAACTCTGATATCATCTAAAATAGTGATGTTTAAATTACGGATATCTTAAAATTAAAAATTATGCATAATTGCAATGCGATTTCTACCAAAAAGGGTATGTATGATTGCAAAACCTGTTAAAACTTAAATAGTAAAAGTGTGCACAAAAACTATAACCACTATGATTTGTGGTGTTTGGTTTCATATTTTATTCTTATAAATAAAACTCAAAACATTAAGCTAGATATTACAACTATTAACATAGCCTCTCTTAGCCCTTCCTGGGTCAGTGGAGGTTAATCAAAAACTCTCGAGTTCATTAACTTACTTAACAAAGAATCAATACAATAATGTACAAAATATACATTACTTTTAACAATCTTTCAACAGTCTTATAACTTTACATACCTACCTATACAGTATTGCACTTTCAACTCAAGTGTCGAGTAATGTGAAGATATCATTAGATAAAACTTTGAGATTATTAAATGCTACCTTAATTTATGCAACGTCGTAAATAAAGGCAGTATCTGCTCTGCACCAGCGCCTCCAACCTCCGTTGGGCAGATATAACAAGTTGCTGTGTTGTGTTAAATTTACAAACATATTATGAGGCATTATTTACAAAGTCCAAAAAAGAGTTTTTCACCACAACACCCACTAGCACCCAACTAACTGTATAAGCTGCTGCACTGTGGAACGGTCCAATAAACACAAGTCAAAATCGAATGTTTGTGTAGTAACTTCATATCGACCCGTCTCAGCAATCAGGTTCACAACCCTTTCAAGATCTTCGTTGTTCTTGATCTTCATGATTCGTTGCTGTAGGTCGCGTAATTGTACCATATAATCAGGGGAGAGTTCACCTGGTTCTGCATCCTCTCCGAGACTACTTGAAACTCCATTATCTTGAACTTTAGTCTCTACAGATGTGGAACCACTACTTTCGCCTCTCTCCGGATCATTAAATGATGGGATTGTCTCAGAAGTTTTAGCTGCCTTTCTGCTCTCTGCATTTTCTACACCTTCCATTTCTTCCACTGCTGCTTTGCGCTTGCGTCGTTTTTCTTCCCTTTTAGCAGATTTATCTTTATGCTTCTTTGATTTTTCCTTTTGGGGAGGTGGTTCCACTATGGGTTCAGGCTCTGGGTCCACTTCGGGCTCTGGCTCTGGTTCTGGTTCTGGTTCGGGCTCTGGTGAAGGCTCATGCTTAATATTAATTGGTTCTGGAGATGGATTTTCAATTTTTACTTTGGTATCCTCTTCGTCAGCTACAACAGAACTTTCAGAGTCTGAATGACTACTGTTGGCGTCTTCATTCCCAACATGTAAAGATTTAGTTAATCCACTCTTGGAACTGCATTGTGATGCAGTGTCTATAGATATAGGAGATGCTGGTTCAGGTGGTGGATGTTCTTTTGGTATAGATGTTTCTCTGCGCACAATGATTTCAGGTTTCTCTTGAACTATCTCTCTTATCTTTTCATGCTTATGTTTTTTATCTTTACTTGATTCTTTATGCTTCTCCCTAGATTCATCACGTTTCTTATCCTTTTTCTTATGTTTATGTTTACGGTCTACTTCTGATTTTTCTTTAGTTTTGTGATTTTCAACTCTCTCATCAATCTCTGGAGGAGGAGTTTTTCTTAAATTTTCCAGTGAAAATTTGTTTAGAGGTTTATCAGGTTTAGTTAATTTATCCTTTACTGTTGGTGAATCTTTTATAGGTTCTCTCTCTTTTGGTACATCTCTAATTTTAAGGGAATCCTTCGGAATTTCTTTAGGAGGCTCTTTTGGGGATTCTTTTAGTTTATGACTTTCTTTTTTATGTTCTTTTTTATCCTTTCTTTCTTTATCTCTGTCATGACTTTTCTTTTCTTTTTTTTTCTTCTCTTTCACATCCTTTTCTGCTTTGACCTCAACAGTTTTTTCTTCTATTTTAGGTTTCTTTTGTTCAATGTTCTCAGCATTATGTTTTGGAGGCTTATATTCATCTTTGACACTAGATGCACTGCTAGAGCGTGGTGGTGGACTTGGAGCTCTTCTCATTGGACTCAAACAACGCTTTTTCACTACTTCTGGAGATGGAGGTCTTTCGTTAATTCTCTTAATAGGTTTATCTTTAGTTTTTTCTTGGTCTTTATTGTGACTTTTCACTTTTTCTGATCTTGCTTTCTCTTTTTCTTCCTTAACTTTTATTTTTTCTGACTTAATTTCTTTGTGATCATGTTTAGATTTTTTGTCAGAGCTTAATCTCTCCTTTTCTTTCTTTTCCGATTTGACAGGTAGTGTCACTTTTTCATTTTTTTTAGGATCTGGTGATACTTTTGGTGGTTTTTGTATAGGAGGGCCAAAGAGGTTTTCAAAGCTACTAGTCTTATGTGGCACTTCCTCCTTATGTTCCTTAGTTTTGTGTTTTTTAATATTTTCAGTTGACAACTTGGGTTTACTCACAAGTTGTTGTTTTTCTTCAGTAAATGAATCTCTACTCCTAGTTTCTTGATCCGGATTTGTGTAATATGCATTATTACTGATAGGAATACCACCACCTTTCAAGAGCTTTTTCCTGAATTCTTCATTTGGATTTTGAAATATATAGCGATCTTTGAGAAATCCGCTTTGTTGTAATGTAAAATCATAAGAGAATTTGATTTTCTTAGGCTCATCTTTATTTTTTAAATATATTTCTATAGGAAAGATGAATCCAGCATATCCAGATTCTTTGACTGAGAAAGGAGCTTCTTTTACAACTGCAAAGAAAAATAAACATCACTATAAATAACTATAGGTCAATTGGATTCTGACAAGATTCTGTGGAGATAGATATTGAAACACTCTTAAATTAAATGTTAATGTTGAATTAAATCTACCAAGAAATTATACTAAGAATAATAATGTAAACATAGAGGAAAAAGACAATTTCAAATGGTAAGTAGGTACTTACTTGCGAAATATTTAGCACACAAAATTATTCATGTTGATTTGATTATAATTAATTTTTATTTACCTCTCCTTGGTTTCTTGAAGGTTTCGTGTAAATGAAATACGACTTTGTCAACGAAGTGGCTAATATCAGCTCCTTCCTGGCCGCGGACAAACACTTCCCAGTCGTGAGTGAAACCTTCCGGGGTCTTTTTAGATCTCAGGGACGCTTCGTGCCCTATCTCGAAATTAACCTTTATCGCCGACATACTAAATCTGAAATAGGATAACAAGTTATCTATTATAGTTCTAACTTCTCGGCACTACGCTTTAAAAATAACACCTCATTAAAAACAAATTTCCGATCAGGTGTACTTACTTTCCTCTTATTTATGTAGGAAAACAAGGTCCGAACATAACAAATTTAAGGCCAATTCTTAAACAGTTACTGTATAGAAATCACAATAAACGAAAATAATAATTTAGCGCCCTTGTTATTTTGGTCCGCCATATTAATCTCTCCCTCCTACTTCTCCTCTATCCACGGACCATAGACAATTCTACTTACGATGCAATGTTATAATCTTTTTGGTTTGTAGGCCACAAGCAAGAACTTTATACATAACACTGGATGTTTTAACACGAACAATGTTTTGAAGCAAAGAAATATGACCTTGAATAACGTCACGTGTTTGTTGCTTCTCTCTTTAGGGTGACAACATCGGATCTCAAGTTTAGGACTGACGGTTTCGGGCCCATATTAATAAATCGATCTCAAGTCTGAGAGAGCGATCTTAGAAATGTCAATGTTTCTTATGTCATACCAGTACAAAATGACATATCAAAAGCGCAGTCAAGATCGTTACAAGACTTATGTGTTAACAATGTACACTGCTTATTAGATGCTACGCATATTTTAAAGCTTACTAGAAATGTCTGATTATAGCAGTGGCGTGCACTCCATAGAGGCATAAAGGCACTGCCTACCCTGAGATTTTATGACAAAATAATAATAAATAATTAAATCAAACAGAAAAAAATTCTCGAAAATAAATAAAAGCGCGCGCAGAATGCTGTCCTGTGGAGTCTAGTGCTCCCCCCGCTGCCCCCGCTCCTTTCGCGCCGGCAGTGCCGCTGCTTTCGCGGTGGCAAAAGCATGCATTAAATATGCCTCATAACTTGTACTAAAAACGCACACATACACACCACTTTAAAACATTTCTATGAATAAAAATGTACGGGATTTAGGCTCTGCCTTCTTTGGTAATCCGTATTAGGCTAGAAGTTTGAATCACAATGTAATTTGTTGGCTTAAAGTTTACAATGCGTTTTTGTTACCTTATAGGTATTTAGTATTGAATATTATTGTGGAGTTTTTTGGACGCCATTATTGCTAGTTGTCTTGTGTTTGTTTACATGCGTGCTAAATAATTTGGATAATTATAAAATCCTCGTTGTTATGGATAAATTATTTGTGACGTATGTGTTAATGAGATCGGTAACTACATAAATTAAAAGGTGTTTTCTCAATTGTCTTATGCTGCACAAAAAGTGAATACATACTTATTATATTTTAAACGGTGGATGCGTAAACAACTTGGATTTGTCGCAGATGAAAGGTAATAAATATTACGAGACAATTACTTATAATGCTAAATTTACAGACTCAATTTCTTGGTTCACGGGAAAATGAGATCTTTTTATCGCTAAAGCGTATAAGTAGGTAAGTACCTAAAAATGTAGGTAGGTAATTACGAAATACTCAAGGACAACATCGCCATGCAGTGTTGTCTAAAATTTAGATTAGAAAATAACTATGTAGATTTAAGTAATTTATAAATAAATAAGTTTGAGAATTTTATTTAGGTTGGGTAGTTAACTAACAGTTTGACTGCTTTCGGTTACACTTGCGGTAAGTACCTACTTAATTAGGTAGGTAAGTACTTTTATTAGAGTACCTAGGTATCTGTACTTGTGAATATCTGCATGAATAGGTAAGTACCTACTTCAGCTAATAAAACGTATTTTTAAAGGCCTCTTCGGATAGTTACCTAGGATCAATATCTATGTAGGTACTTACTAACAACAAAATATGTCCCATTTCGTTCAATAGGTACGAACACATTAATCCTGGACTAAGCTAGCAAGCAATAGTTCCAGGTCCAACCTACACCTAATTTAAATTATTTTTATCCACACTGCCTACCGTGTTTCAAAACCCTATGCACGCCACTGGATTATAGGTACATTAACAACGCCGGACGGAAATGTCATTTAAATTTATTAAAGAACTTCACATGGTGCAATTGAAAGAAGGGTTAAAATTGTTCAAAAAGTTACAGGTGGACATGTCAACTATCATAGTATAAAAATACATACATATATGTGCGTCTTGCAGCGTAGACACTCAGTTCTTCTGTCGCTGATGCTATTGATTTCTTGTGCAACAGTGGTGATCCCAATTTCAGTGGAAGTGAAGCTACCACAAAACTTATTAGAATAGTAAATAGATTGTTTGATGATAATGAATAGTCATGTCATCATGACTTTTCTAATCTTAATCACATCACACCTGTTTTTTGTATTGTATTGTTATTAAATGTGTTTGTTATTGCTATTACGGGAACATATTTTTAAAGAAAGAAGAACTAATAATTTATAAAGCTTCCAAGTCACCGCAATCAAAAGATACAACCATTTAAGTCACATCACATATGTTGATACGCGTTACATACTAACTCATCATAAACAAGTAAAAAAAAATGAAACAAGCCAGTGAAACCATTTTCAAAATTACTTAAAATTTATAAATATAAATATGCGGTATGTATCAGCTAATATATTTCAGCTATCTGTGGAAGTCCCGTCAAAATCGGTCCAGCCGTTTCGGAGATTACCCGGAACAAACCGCTTCAACCTGCATTTTTGTTACCTATGTACTGTACGAGTATGTACTTGCATATGGATTTAGTGAAAAGGTGTTATTTTGATATTACAAACAGGCACTCAAATTTTATTTGTTTGTATAAATAACCCAACCGGCATTCGAGCTTACGCGCGTTCTCTGCGTGACGGTCTAATTGTCACTAACTCACAGCGCGGTACCAGCGCGAGCACGTATGCGAGCCGAACGCCGCGCCCGCTCGGCTCCTGCCTAGGGTCGAAGTGTGCAGGGGGCAAAGTTAGGTATACGCACCCGTCATAAAATAGGTACCCATTGTGATTGTGGTACTTATAAACTTAGCACAATCACAATATATGGTGGGTACTCATATAAGTGTAATAAGATGATATTTTTGATTTTGGAACATATGATTAGTATAATACTTATGTATCCTTCCTTACTCAAAAAATCTAAAATACAGTGAGATGATGGTCACCCTTCTTAGGTCAAATGTTCATGTAAAAACTAAATGAATATAGTACGAAAAGTACAACATAAACTGCTATTGTTTTCTTATATTTACGCGAATACTACACATTGAAATAAAACTATTTTTACGGATTATATCGCGTTTATTTAATTTTAATGTTCCCGACGTTTCGGTTGCTTTACAGCAACCGTGGTCACGGGGGGACTGAGGTGTTAGACGTCCTGATGTCATAGTTAAAAACTGGGTACCCTCAAAATTTTAGTTGGTGTTTGCGGTCCGATCCACGCAGAAAGTGCTCACTGTGTCTTGAGGTCTTGCAATGGTACGCTTGGTTTTCGATTTAATTATATTAATTACTGGATCCCAAGTTGGTGGTAGCACCCAGCCATCTTCCCTATTGAAATTAGGATGTTTTTTAATTTCAATGGCCTCACGTATCATCCTTGGTCGGAATCGGTGTTCTATTGCGAGGATCTGTGGTTTATCAAATCTGATATAATGGCGGGTGCGGTCCTGTACATGTTCACAGATTGCAGACTTCGTGGAGCGCCGGTGTTTCACGTCAGCTATGTGTTCTTTTACGCGGGTTTTTACTGATCTTTTAGTTTGCCCTATGTAGGAGAGCCCACATTCACAATCGAGTTTGTATACCCCTGCATCTTGTAGAGGAATGTGACACTTGACAGGTGGTAAGAACTGACTAATCTTCTTGGGTGGCTTGAAGTAAGTTTTGATTGAAGCCCGTTTCAAGATGTAGCCAATCTTGTCTGTGACACCTATTATGTATGGTAGTACAGCAGGTAGACGCTCGACTGTGGCTGGTTTCACTCGGTCACTGTGATGGAGGCGCGGGATCCGAAGCTTGTTGTCATGCAATACTTGCTTGACGTGATGGATCTCGGCAGCCAGGTGTTGCTCATCACAGATCCCTTGTGCTCTCTGAAACAAAGATTTTCCCACGGTAGCTAACTGTGTTGGATGGTGGTGAGATTCACCGTTTAAGTACCTATCAGTATGGGTCTTTTTCCTATACACGGTGTGGCCTAAGGTGTTATCAGGATTACGGATTACTAAAACATCTAAGAATGCTAGAGTGTTGTTGGCCTCTAACTCCATTGTAAATTTGATTTTAGAGTGTATGGAGTTAAGATGGTCGAGAAATGCTGTTATTTTGTCAGATGGTAATATTGTGAAAGTATCGTCTACGTACCGCTTGTAGAATCTTGGGGTCACAGGTGAAGTGCGAAGGGCTGTCTCCTCAAAGTCTTCCATGAATATATCGGCGACAACGGGAGAAACAGGGGAGCCCATCGCTACACCATCTACTTGCTTGTAGAACTGTTCATTCCACAACAGATACCCAGATGTAAGGCAATGTTTTAATAGTTCAGCATATTCCTCCGGCATGTTGTTCTCTGCTAGCTTCTTTGATACTATAGTGATGCAGTCTGCTACAGGTAGAGAGGTAAACAAAGACTGAACATCAAAACTGACCATAGTTTCATTGTCAGCAAGATGTAGATGTTTAATCTCACTGACAAAATGGTATGAATCCTTTGTATGTGCTCTTGTGTGTCCTCTTAGTAGTGAGAGCACCTTTGCTACGTGCTGGGCCAGACTGTATGTTGGTGTGTCAATCTGGCTTACAATAGGACGCAGCGGGGCCTCGGGCTTGTGTATTTTAGGCAACCCATACAGCTTAGGTGGTTTTGCGCACGAAGGTATCAATGATTTGACGTCTAGATTCAATGCGTCGGAGTGTTTCTTTAATAGATCGGTAGTTGTTTTTAACACGTTTGTAGTTGGGTCTGTTTTGACCTTTTTATATGTTGTTTCATTCGATAGAAGTTCTACAATTTTAGCATTGTAATCTGACGTATCCATTATTACCGTCGCATTTCCCTTATCCGCGCGGAGAATAGTAATATCTGTCCTAGTACGTAAGTTCTTCAACGCTAAATACTGATTCTTAGAAAAACACCAACTAAAATTTTGAGGGTACCCAGTTTTTAACTATGACATCAGGACGTCTAACACCTCAGTCCCCCCGTGACCACGGTTGCTGTAAAGCAACCGAAACGTCGGGAACATTAAAATTAAATAAACGCGATATAATCCGTAAAAATAGTTTTATTTCAATAAACTGTTATATCATTATTAAATAGCCACACAATACTAATAATAATAATTTATTGATGTTTTATTATGTCTCCCATTAAAAATAATATAAATATGGTTAAATACGGTTATTAGCGTAAAATACAATTACCCGTGTAACTTAATGTTTGAGTTTGGTATCCATACACTTCTGCAATTTTGCACAACACAATACATCGTTAAAATTACAAGAATACACTTTTATTTAAGCACTAGCTGAGCCCGCGACTTCGTCCGCGTGGAATTTAACTTAACAAAAAAGCGCGCTCCCGCGTTGTGAGCCCGCCCGAAAGGACCCATTTTTTCATTGTTTTAAATTTTGTTTTTCTATAATAAAAGTAGCCTAAGTTACTGCTTTTAACATCAGCTATCTACCAGTGAAAGTCCCGTCAAAATCGGTCTACCCGTTTCGGAGATACTCTTTGATTGCATGTGTTTTTATTTTTTTACGCGGAACCCTAATTGTTTTTCAAAAATTAAAGTAGCCTAAGTTACTCCCTATTACATCAGCTATCTGCCAGTGAAAGTCCCGTCAAAATCGGTCCAGCCGTTTCGGAGATTACCCGGAACAAACACACAGAGAGACAGACAGACAGATAGACAGGCAGACAGACAATTTTTTTTTAAATCGCATTTTTGTTATAGGTGTCGTATGTACTTTCGTATGCATTTAGTGAAAAGGTGTTATTTTGATATTACAAACAGACACTCCAATTTTATTTATTTGTATAGATTAAACTAATTTAAAAATGCGAAGTGCTTGAAAATCTTTGACAGTTTGGCCATAGTGTCAAATTGAGTGTTGTATCAGTGTTGCAAAATTATTAAATGAACAGCTACCGGCAATCAGGAAAGTGAACGGTTGATCTATTTTTTGTTTTCTATATAAAAATAAATACTGAAGTCAAAAGAGGATTCTCACATTGACGCATATGTAATATGTAAATAAAATCCATAAAAAATCAGATACGAAAACCATGGACTTGCGATATCTTGGCTCATCACACGTTAGTTTGGGTATTTTTTTGTGTTTATCATGGCAATTTCAGTTGAAGTGTGAGAGGGACAGAGCATATGTATGTATTTAAAAAACCTGTCTTCACTCCATAGTTCTACGTGATATCTCCAGTGTTTTAATACAAGCTTCTTGGTCTGTGCGTATCCTGTATGACTATCAAGGAAGGTCCTTTCTAGTCAAATTCCTTTGAGAATGCACAGAGGTGTGAGAATGACTGGAAGGACGTGTCAAATTAGGCTGGCACTCATATACGTAGTATTTAGAAGTCTGGTGGTCGTGTGGTCAGGGCCTTGACAGTTCTCGCATCGCCCTTCATCTATGGTGGTAGTCAGTCATGTAACTTCCTTGGTGGTAATCGACACTACCAAAGAGAATGTAATGACACTACGACAGAGACTTGACAGTTCTTGTCTCGGTAGTATTTTCTTTGGTTATGGTTAGTATTTGTTAAACAGTAATAAATTGGAAATAGAAAGAAATTAGATACCTTCTAAGGCATTTTTTCAATTAATTTATTATGGCAGGATTAATGACAGCAATTTTCCAGCCTCTAAAGTAAGTTATAAGGTTATGTACTCAGGTTATAATTTGTTACCCATGTTGTAGTCTCAGACCAGTTTTTAGTTTATAATATAATTCCTGTAATGTTCATTGTTTATAGGTTCTCTATTTTCGTTATTTTGCAGGCTAGTGAGGCAAAGCTTGCAGATCATGTCTACTATGTCACCTAGCACAAGCCTAGTGAAGCCCGAAAGTGTTTCCTTGTCTTCTATTAGGAATAAGGTACGATGTTACTTCCCTAGACCCAACGAAGTAAGGAGAGTACGACGTCACGGCTGGAACACAAGGATCTCCACACCAAATGGCCGCAGGATTATCATGCGTAGATTGTTAAAGGGAAGATTTGTGCTGTCACATTAGTACTTTTAAGTAGTCACCAAGTCCCTACTTGTTTATTTGAATATTTGTGTATAGAAACATATGTATGTTGAATATCTATTGTATCAGTATACATATTGAAAAGTACTAACTTGAGTGCTCAGATAATTTTTGGCTTGTTAGACAAATAAAATAAAAAAAATAGCAAACCAAAGTTTTATTTAAACAATTTGATTTTCTCAGTAAACATTGCACTAATAAGCTATACATTTCTCTTAACATCTACTAATTAAATTTTACAAAAAGTAACAAAAACAACCCTCATCCTCCTTATTTTTTTATACATTCTGTAATGTTACACAAGGAACTCTCAGTGGAATATATTATGATCATGTTACTACTATAGATTTTTATCAATTGAGATCCTTGATTGTATGTATAGATTTTTTTTAATGAAAAGGCTTCCTCAAGGTACTTTTCGCAACTTTCTCAGACCACATATCCAATAGGTTCAATAGTATAGCCAGTGAATAAAATCCACATAATATATACCTAATGTAATATAATCTCAAAAACCCTTGCATATCAATCATAATAAATTACACTTACAATAAATTTCAAGCATAGACTAGTTGAACAAATACTTTTGTTGTGAATGAACTGAGTCTTCCGAGTTTGGTGACTTGGCTGGTTTTAGGAGGTTGGTGACTTCCGACACTACTAGTGTTGTGAGTTTTATAATTGCCAGATGAGCTGCCAGTTGCAACACCAATGCACCAAACCCCTTGTATAACCCGGCGACACCTTCCTTGGCTATGGTTGTGTTGTAGCAGTCCATGAACCCTTCATAGCCAGTCAGTATTGGCGTTACTGATACCCCACTGTCTAGGTTGTCTATTATTGTTCTAGTGCCCTGAAATAAGTTATAAAAAGTCTTAAAATTATGTATTTGTTTTATATGCAAATTATTATTGGCTTATGATGGGGAATTGTTGAAAGATAAGTACATATATAACACTAATTTGTGAAACTTTAAACTACTTTTTAAACAACTTACCTGTATTTGAAGTCTGTGTATGATAGTTTCAATAGGGTAGAAGATAATCTCCATAGTGATGAATGAGAAAATGTTAGCTTTCAGATTGATATCTTCAATTAGTGGATTTGAGGTCTTGCTATAGTTCATGTTGTAGGAATCACTCATCTCATGTCTGTGCCTTTGTTGAAATCGCAGAACCTTGGCAGTTATTTTCCTTAGTGTTATGCTGAGAACAAAAAATAAAGAAATTAATCTATGGCTTGATAAAATTATATTTTTATTCTGCACTAGTCTTAAAGGATGTGTTTATAAGTCTGTGGCACTAGTGAAAAAAAAATTAATTGTCTAATAATTACGTTAGGCATTGAGGAGTACTCACTGAGCAAGATATTTTGATATGCCGAGAGCCACGGTGGGCAGCACTATAGCCCATATGGGCAGCATTCGCCCTCGGCTCGGCGTACCCCACTCCAGGATCCGCATGAAACCCTCTCTGAATACATCGAAGAGTGCCGGCTTGTCGCTCGCTATATCACTTTGAACCGTCTCCACTAGACTCGCCGAGTAGAATGGCGTAATGATTGCTAAACTTACACTGAAAGAAATCGAATTAATTGATGATCGCTTAGTATAGTCGTTAGAGCGTAGGCGCCTGGCTGACTGCAGCAAGTGGTTGGGGGTTCTGTTCCCGTCGGGGTACATTTTGGAAAAAGATTTTTCGTAATTAGCCCCGGTACTGGTGTCACTGGGATTGGCCCCAGTCCATTATAATAATATGTTAGCTATAGTTTAAATATGGCGTAGTTTGGGACCATACAGTTGGTGTGTTAGTCTGATGATAGTATCATGAATATGAATGAAGTTAATCAAATGAGACAGTTATTTGGATGGAACATTTCATTTTTTTGACTGTTATTGGGAAATGATGTGTGAGTGGCAGCACGAAATAAAGTAGCTTATGCTTAAGTAAAAATCTGGCAATGCCACTTACCATTTTAAAGTTACATGCTGAAGGAACTGCAAAACTGAGCCACATTTCCTGATTTCCCTAGAAGACACAAAGTTTACTTGAGTCAACTCAAAACTACATAATCCATAATGAAAAACCCATAATCTGCAGAATAGCATTCTTTATTTTTATTACTAGATGTGGAGAATACAGATTAGTGTAATAGACAAGTCCTCCATACATAAGCCTTATCCCACTGCCAGTTTGCGAGCAAGTTTTTAATTAATTATTTATTTAGTAAATAGGTACAAATTGAATGGGTTAACTCCTTACACACAGTTTATACACTCAGCTTATAAGGACCTTTAATATATTAATAGAAGATGGTACTCACTTAGGCCAGCCAGTTCCCTTAGCAACAACATCTTCCACAGCCAAATTGAGACCCTTAACAATACAAGTGGAGCCAATACCCTTCCACAGGGTGGTGACATCCTGTCTCCTGTGCAGTCTGGCCACCACAGGCAGGAGGGTGTATGGCACTATGTGATAGTTCTTCAGACTGTTGTGGACCTGTATGAATTAAAGAATACCATGGAGAATGCAAGAATCATCACACAATGGGTGCTAGAAGATGGCTGTTGACAAGGAGGCAGGCCCAGAAAACATTGGTATGACAACCTATACTAAAGCCAGAATCAAGGAGAGATTATCAATAACTAGCTAGTGCATGCGGCTCCGCCCGCATGGTACTGTGATAAAATAAAAGCAGCCAAATTACTCTTGATAACATCAGCTATTTGCCAGTGAAAATCCTGTGAAAACAGGCCAGCCGTTTCGGAGCTTAGCCAGAAAATAAATATTTCAAAAATAGTTTTTTTTTGTTTTTAGTCTTGAGTACTGTATAAACTTTTGTATGCATTTTCTAAAAAGCTAATATTTTGATATTACAAATAGACACTTAAATGTATATAGATATCAGTTTGCCTGTATCATCCAGTGTGCTGTTGTGCCCCATATTTTGCCATTATTAGGAGGTAGTGATTGAACATTTTAAACGTACATACCTGACATTGTCTCCGTAACACAATGAATGGGTGGCTCAGCAAGTTCTCAGTAATTAAACTTGCAATACTTATAGCCGTTGTTACATATGCGTTGTCATCTGAAAAAATAATGTGCTTATTTATTAGCCATCCAGTGAAAGGATGGATAGAAACCTGCATAGAGAGTATTCCATCAGTTTTACAGATTGTAGCTATTAGGGCCTATGCACACCACGTTTATTAACACGCCGTCGAAGCACGTTTGTAGTGATACAGACACGAGTCAGACGCAGCCTGTAGACCTTTGTAGGATAAAAGCGCGCCGTCGACGCATATTTCTAAAACGGCGCATTTACAAAACGTAGTGTGCACACGCCCTTAGGGTTGTCCTTCCAAATGTCACGGTCATATGCATTGTGTACCACCTAATAGTAATGAAATAAATAAATTTCGCCAGACTGACACACCAACCGTATGGTCTCAAACTAAGTAAGGCTTTTACTATGGGTACCGTACAATGGACTGGGGCTGATCCCAATGATACCCAGACTTGGGAAAACTACGAAAAGGCCATTTCCGAAATTTACCCTGGCGGAAATCAAACCCGTAAGCATCCGGTACAGTGAGCCGAGCGTCCTACGCTTAAACCACAGCGCCAAGCGGGCGTCAATAGTAGCCTAACTAAATTAAAGTACTTTTATGATAAATAAATAATAAAATGTATACCTATAGGTACCTACTTGCTGTATTGGACATATCTGTAGGATCCGTTTGATTGAGATATCGAAGAAATTTATTTAAATTTATAGGTGGGTTGTTTTTTAACTTACCTTCTTCTGAAACATCGTCCATAACCAAAGGGGGGCCCTGAAACTCTTCGGTTAAAGGAGTGTGATAACCATATATCTGCTGATAGCGAGTATCGTACAAGTCATTGGTTTCTCTGTGCGGGTCCAAGCCGAACGGTCGGTTGTATCCAGTATAATCTCCAAAGCCAGCCATTATTTGTTAATTAGAACATACTATGATAACTAAAAATCACACTTTATTTCGGTCTGCAAAATAAAATACAAAAAAATACTATTTCACGAAACGAACCATATACAATATGTCAAAGAGCATGTAAAGGATAGTCTGTTTTATATTTCAATATTTTTTCTTCGTACCATAGTTGTCTACACTGTGGACTACACGCTAAATTCACAAATCGAAAGCTTTTACGATATAAAAACCACCAATCGCAAGAATAGATGTTTTAATTTGAATGATTGATTTTCGATGGATGGTTGGTTGGAGATTCTCCAATAGAGAACGAGCGCGGTCTATGGACAATAATTCCATACTGCGGCTACCTCAGAGTACACAGAGAGAGTCCCGAAAAGTTGTAGTAACAATTGAATATTTGGCCTGTTTTTTTATTTAAGAAATGGTTATTGGATAGAAAGAGACAGATAGCGGTCGGTACGTCTCCCCATTTTCGAGTGAAGCCACATATAAAACGTCAAGTGGATATCTTGGATATCTTTAATACTACAAAATTAAAAAGTCAACATTTGTTTACAGCTTAGGAATGATAGAATGGCTATTCAGTTTTGTCTTATAGTACAACGTATGAAAAATTTTGGAGTCGGCGCCGTATTTTATGGAAAAAAAGTGCGAGTTTATAATAAATCAAAGTAAAAACACTGATTCTATTGCTTTATACCAATATTATGTCTTGTGTTGTGCCAGGGTGTCGATCCCATACGGGTCGGATGAGAAATGTTGGTGAACATATAAGTTTTCATCGGTAAGACAATTTCTTTATTTTATCCTAAAAGTACTGGTGATATAGCTTGACAATGCAATGATTTCATTTAAAGTTAATTTACCATCGAAGTAATTTAATGCATTTTGTTGTAATACGCATTGTTTTTAGATATTTGGATCTTTATTAGTTAACCTTTAGAGGTTATGAAAATGTTTTGATGTTATAATAGTGATGCGCATTTTTTATCGACGTAAAAAATTACTTATGATAATATTTACCGTCGATATTTTTAGAGTCGTTGTATCGTAGAGTAAATATATACAATTTCAATTGCTCATTCATTAGGGTCAAGTATTCCAAAATAGTATTCTTAAATTATTTTACTATAATTACCGTCTTCGTCTCCACCCTGCTGTTCGGGTCCCCGAGGGATAGGGCTCGTACCACGAAGAGATCCGACAAAAGAACCGAGTCATTATTCAACCGCGGCCATGTTTGTAACGTTTTTTATACAGATCATTATAACTTTACTGGATATCTGCATTTTTAATCTAAAATAATCCAGTCCACCATATCGAAGCGTAACAATTCCCCTATTATTATTATTATTTTTACTTATTGCAGAATACCTGAGGATAAGATGTTGAATTGGCAGAATATTATTCCAGGAGGAGTCAGATTAAAAAAATGAAGCAGGATATGCTCGAAACATTTTACCAAAACCTGCTTCCAAATCTTACAAAACAAATGGCGTAAACTAACACCAGAAGCTATGCCAACTTTATTTCCTGAATCAGATGTGTTTCATGAGGTAAATAAACATGCTTAGTCGATACGGTTGTTCTTATAATATGTTTCAATGTATACTTAATCCTTCGAAATAATTTAATAAATATAATGCTATACTTTTCTTATAACTGGTGATACTTTGTACTTATTGGCGATTGATTTTTATTTTTTACTATTTGTTCAGCGCAAAGTGGGCCTCAAACGCGATGCTCGTAGTAAGGCGTATTTATTATGAGAGATTATTGACATGCATTTTGATATCATGTGGTTTAGACGATTGGTGGGGCTGTGCCTTTTTCTATGGGCACCACTACTACGTGAAACAAAAAGGGTATACTATTTTTGTTGCAACTTAACTTTGTAAATCTCAAACTATCGGCTTTGTGGGACAGTTGAATTACTAAAGGTTTTGTACACTTGTGAAATCGGTCAACAGCTGTATTTCTATAACACCTTTTGTTTTTCAATTTCCCTCTAAAGCTGATAGTTTTAGAATTACAAAGTTAAGTTTTGAAAAAAAAAGTATACCTTTTATGTTTCACCTTGTATATGTATTTATTAATTTATATTTCAGCAGCCAATTCCCGTACTGCGAACAGTAACAAATATCGAACCAAATGACCAATCGGTATCAGAAATTAGCAAAAAACATTCTGATCATATTTACCCATCTTCAAGCTCCAATCCAAATTTTTCTCTAGTCTCATCGGTAAGTAAATCAAATAATATCATTAAAAATATATTTTATTTTTTTTAATTCACATTCGTCTAAAATAATGGCTACCCGTTAACCGAGTAATTTATGTATAACAACAAAAAAAAAATCAGATGGCACTGCGGCGAGTATTGTCTTGTACGCAAGTAAGTAGACGCACCTTCTAGCGGAAGCGGGGGTACGTCGACCTCGCCGGCGAGTTCGGTGTCTGGTGGGGAGTGTGCGTGTGTCGTTCTCTTCGACATCTGAGTCTAGGAGAGCGGTGAGTTGGTCGGGGGGGTCCAGCAACACATGCCGCGGCCTGCGGTGGCATGCATCTGGCGCGGGCCTTTATTTAAAGCATTAAGGTCGCATTAAGCATCGACTGTAAGTTAGTTACAACTCAAGAGTTCCGTAGCACGTTATGGGATCCAAGCTAAATAAATAAATATCGCCAGACTAACATACCATCTGTATGTTCCCAAACTAAGCAACCCTTGTACTATGGGTACCGTGCAATGGACTGGGCGATCCCAGTGACACCCAGACTTCGGTAAATAACGAAAAGGCCATTTCCGAAATTTGCTCCGGCGGTTATCGAAGCCGCTACTACTCGGTGCAGTGAGCCGGGCGGCTTACGCTTGACCCACTGCGCCAAGCGGTCGTCAAATCATTTAAAGTTAATGCATGTACGACATTCACTTGAACATAGATTTTTTTGTTTTTGTGTTGTTTAATTTTACTTTACTTGGCCGTCATTGATCTCAAAAACAAAAGAAATACACGATAAGCTGACGCTGACATTAAAATCGTTATTATTACTGCTCTATAAGTTGTTAACTGATTTCCCGTATGTAATGTGTGATTTCAATTGAAATAAATTTGTAATTCACTGCTGTAATTGTATATATGTTTTTATTTGTTTTCCATCAAACCCTGGCCTGATAATAATTATCATTGTGGGTGGGAGATTAATGGGAATTGGGAGGTTTCACGTTTCGTTATAAACTTTTATTTTTTAACGTCATAGACAAAATATCGATAAATATTGTATGCTTGTATGGACAACACTAAAATTGTCCATGGTTTAGCAAACAGGCTTCAACCTTCCAAAATAACTAGTTGTGAACTATACAGGCATCCTTTTTTAACATACGACGCGACTTATATAGGTAAGGAGTCCAGATAGATAGAGAATTGTTTCGATTTCCATCACTCTCTCTATTCTATTCCATACTCTTAGGCGGCTACAGTGCGGTCACAGAGTGCGGTCACCACACACTAAGTATGTGCTGAATCGACTACGTCACTTTTGACGGTTTTCTTATGGTAAAACTGTCAAAACTGACGTATTCATTTACGCGAAACGTTAGTTTGACTTATTGCGAGTCGAGTGTGAGTGGAGTCGAGCTTGCTACATATCTCTAATCCACAGAGTACCTTGTATATACTAGAAACTCTAATCTGTGGAGTCGAGCGAGTGACAGAGTTGGGTCCCACGACGCATGATCCAAAAAATTACACGGCGGGTTGCGTGCGGCGCGCGGGCGAATGCTGAAAGAACGCGAACCTCAGACGAGGGAATATCGATTATAAAATAGGACAAAAGTATTCCAACGAAAATGGGCCACAGATTTTTAAATGGCATTTGATTGAAGTTTAGTAAGTGGAGTGAAGTGTATGATGCTGGGAAAGGCAGTGTGGTGTTTAACGACTTTACAGTTATACAGTAAATAATTTGTTATAATTCGGTTAACTATGGCATTTGGATAAAGCATGTGGCCTGGATATATTGTGGCGTTAAAATTGCAGGCATAGCAGCCCAGGAGCAATGCACAGACCTCCGAGGACGCTCGATTTCCCACGGCCTTCATTATGTCCCTGGTCCCGATACATGCACACTCTGCGTTTGTGACAATGGGCTACCGAAAGTTTGTAAAGCGGTGTTATGTTCGCCTCCTCAGGTATGTTTCATGAACAGTTCTCTACTTGCCAGGGAAATGTAGTATTGGTATCAAATTCGCTCACGCTAGCATACTTATCTATCCTGACTATCGCACAGGAACTTAATTTCCCGTAATTGTATCATATATGTTATGCTGACCCTAGATTATATCACTGCACTAGTCATCACATCAAAGTCTACCAATTTGAGAAGTTAATTAAGAATGTTCTGTTAGGTACCTATCAGTTTCTATTCTTATTTGAATCTTACCCTTATTTTGTACTGGACGAAACATTGCCACAAAATAATATTGTTGTCTCTATTTATTAGAACAAAAAAAAAATTAAAACAACATGTTTTGTGTAATAGTTTTGTACAGTAAGTTTAGCTGGTTGTATAAACAATACAAAGCAGATATTAGTGCTAGGTGAAACAGAAAGGGTATACTATTTTTGCAACTTAACTTTGTAAATCTATAACTATCGGCTTTGTGGGACATTTGAAGTACTAAAGGTTTTGTAGACTTATGAAATCTGTCAACAGCTGTATCCCTGTAACACCTTTTGTTTTTCAAGTTTCCTCCAAAGCTGATAATTTAAGAATTACAAAGTTAAGTTTTGAAAAAAAAAGTATACCCTTTCAGTTTTAACCTGTATTATGATTCAATTTGATAGTTTTTAAGGTATGTGATAGGTCACAAAACCTATCACATGGTGTTGTGATAGGTGTTAGATATCCTTGGGTATTCAGGATTGTCGTTCGTTCCGTGTGGGCAACACATGCTGCGAGTTCATCTGCCTGGATGATGTTGTGAAGCCGGCGGAGAGCGCCGCGGCGAACGTGCGCATGGCCGCCGCGGGCGCGGCCGTCGTTGTGTTGCTCACTGTCGCCCTCGTCGTGTACCGCATCAGGAAACAGAAGAGACGACGACCACCGCATGCCGATGACCAGAGGAGTTTGACTAGCATTGGGTGAGTGGCTTCAGTCTTTACCTGCACTCTTTACTTCCAATTCCAATTTAGTTTATGGCTTCCATTGTTTATCAATGATTTTGCCAACAACAACTGTTTGGAGAAGAATAATACTATTGTGCAGTTTTTGGGATGATTGTACGGTGGATAGATTGGTTTCAGTTGGATGATATGCTGAAAATAAAAATTGAAGATTCCTTGCGGTTAGTATAGGATGCAATGAGATAATATAGCTATGTTATTGTTATAAAATCACTCTTTACTTAAACAACACTTATTTAATAGCCGCTGTCATTGAAATTTGGGCTATTGACATTAAGATGTTCTTCTTCCTTTAAAATATAGCCCACCCAGTTGAATAGGTATTTTGCCAGGGTCAAGTAACAAATAGCAATAACAAACACATTGAATAACGATACAAAACAAAAATGTGACCGTCCACTGTGGAAAACTAAAATGGATGTCGGTGTATAATTTGTGCTGGTGTGTAAATCACCGACATTTTGATGATGGTAGGACAGATTTCAGTGGAATTGACATAGAAGTGTCGGCTTTGCCTATAGTGCGGGTCTTGTTGGTGCCGAGCGCCGGCTGGGCGGCTGCTCGCGACACCTCCCAAGTGCCTGCGTCGCTCAGGGTGTACTGCAAGCGAAGTGACAGATTTGTTAACCAAACTGTCATTGGTTACTACTTAGTATAGCTACTTTCTTTCATATAAAGTTCTCTCGAAGATCTTAACTGTGCTTATCGAAGCATAAGGTAACTACGTAGACTTTGCATAAACTCAGTTGTTTAGTTTTATTAAAATAAATTGTTAGTGTAAATAATTGTTAATATTAGTGATGCTTTCCATTTGTATACGTGTAGATCGCCTTAAACTAGTTAGACAGGATATCGTTCATGGCGTTATCCTTGTAACAATTCAACATAAGGCCAGGGCCGCACCGGTAAGACGATTGTGATACGACATCGCTTTCGTTAAATGCACGGAAATGACATTAACTGTCGATAATTGCATTGAGAAGCGTACTTATCTAATGATTTGTGGAAACGCTTGTAGACAATCCACTTGGCTAGAGGGGCTGTATACCTAGTGTCGATCGAAATGTTACATTAAAGGATGTTTTACATTTTTATCTTTTAGGTAGATACATTGTTATGGTCATATAACACAAGCAAGTGGTACTTATAGGCCTTGTTGGATAAATAAAAGCAGTTATTTATGTCTCAGTTCTCCATGAATCATAACTGTGCTCTTAGGTATATGTTTTGTTATTTGCACATGAATGGTCATTTACGTGCGTGCGTTATTGATGGAATGTATTTATTAAACAATAAATATACAGTCCATTCCAACGAATGCCTTAGCATCGTTCATAATACGGGTTAAAGTATAGGTAGTATGTTACGCCTACCTATGCACAACATGTTCTTAGAGTTCTAGAAGGCAAAATAAAAGTTGGTTGGCTGTCTTTGGTGATGTACTAGTGGTAATAGGGTATTTTTACTAGAATAGGCATGGGAATAATGTTCCTAATATTCCCGGGAACGGCACATCACTACTCACGGCTCATTATATTAATTTAAAACATCAGCTCGCGTGACCGCCGGCCAGTAATGACATCAATTGAGCGGCGCACCGCAATGCTATTTACTTTTTGGTGTTCCCACCACCGTTCGTTCAGTCACACGGATATCATCGTTATGCGTTACTGTTCTTATAGGCTCAATGTTTAACGAATGAATTACCGTCTTCCTTATGATGCCTTACTAGTAGGTACCATTTATTATTTGTAGTATGACTAAATGAGTGAAAAAGAGGCTATCTTCATGTAATGTTAGGTATACCTACCGAATAGACTACGACCTATAGGTCGTACGCTATTCGGTGCATTAGCTCTGTGTGCATTACATACGGACAAATAAATATAGGCTTAAGTAAGCAATAACGTTTTGTAACTATACTAGTTGATACAAAAAGGGTATACTATTTTTTTTGCAACTTAACTTTGTAAATCTCAAACTATCAGCTTTGTGGGACAGTTGAAGTACTAAAGGTTTTGTAGACTTGTGAAATCGGTCAACAGCTGTATTCCTATAACACCTTTTGTTTTTCAAGTTCCCTCCAAAGCTGATGGTTTTAGAATTACAAAGTTAAGTTTTGAAAAAAAAAGTATACCCATTATGTGTCACCTTGTATGTATAAAGTTTAAAATATTTCAGTATGAAAACTACCTTCGGTCTAGACTTTAAATTCCCATTCGTTACCGTCGTCGACGCCGTCGTTGATTCTGCATGTGGTACACGTTTTCGTTGAATAATTGAAAATGTATAAAGTACGCTTCGCGTATCATATGTTAGATATTCAACTAGTCAATGTTGGTTTGTGATCAACGCACAATCGCAGGACGTCAATAAGTACCTATATGTATGCACCGTGCATATACATTATTAATGTACATAAGGTTACTTACTCACTACATCGCTCTTCCTCTATATTATATGAGGGGGATTTCATCATAGTCCATCATATACTGCTCCAGCACCGTGGGTTGGCGAAGTTCACGCGTCTTTCCAGGCACGGATACAGGGAGGGAGGGGCGGATGGGGGTGGGGGGGAGGTCAATGGGTGCAACTGTATCCTGATTCAGGCGGGACCGGAAAAAAATGTTGAATGACTGAACTTAGGTAACATTACACAAAATGCCCCCTGGACTAAATCAGGATTTAGTGTTTGCGTCTTTCGTGAGACATGCAGCAGGATACCTCGCTATATTTATGTTTACCGATAAGCAAATGATAATTGGATAACGTTTTGCAGAACGAATCAACCCACATGCACTGCTGTAGACCAAAACCACCCTTGTGTTAGTGGTTCTAGGTTAGTTTTAGTTTGCACAAGTGTGTGTGGGTTGGTTCCATGTTGCAAAGTACGCCCAATTATTATTGTAAGTGTTATGTACCTACCCAGGTACATAAGCGGCAGTATGGGCTACATGGGGAGTACGTGCGAGACCGCTCTGGCGGCGTGGAAGCCCCCGAGCAACTATCTACCGAGGGGCGAAGCGCCGCCGCCGTACGACGAAGCCGTGGCGCAGTGTCGGCCGGAGACAATGAGGTATTAACAAATATTAGTGCTCATTCTGCTGGTACACAAACCGAGTGGTTGCGGGATCGATTCCCTTTGGGAAAATTTTCGGAAATTGCCTTTTCGTAATTTGCCCAGGTCTGAGTGTCACTGGGTTCGCCCCCAGTTCTGGTACCCATAGTAAAAGCGTGGCCGAGTTTGGGACCATACCATGCTGGTGTGTCAGTCGCCATATTATTAATATTACGTTTACACTATATACATATACAGGTTAAAACAGAAATAGTATACTTTTTCAAAACTTAACTTTGTAATTCTAAAACTATAGGCTTTGTGGAACAGTTGAAGTTCTAAAGGTTTTGTAGACTTATAAAATCTGTCAACAGCTGTATCCCTATAACACCTTTTGCTTTTCAAGTTTCCTCCAAAGCTGATAGTTTTAGATTTACAAAGTTAAGTTTTGAAAAAAAAAGTATACCCTTTCTGTTTCAACCTGTATATATACTATGTTTTTTCTCAATGTGATAGCTAGTATAAAAATCACACTACCTGATTTCGAGCTCTGGTCATAAGTGGTGGGTAAAGTCGGACCTGGTGCAGGTTGTCCAACGAGTCCGCGTTCCACCGCTCGTACCCCGCGGCGGTGGAGGCGCTGGCGCGGCCCGACGAGGGCGCGCCCTGCGCCGGCCACGGCTACCCCAACATGCCGCGCCCCCTCACGCAGGTACACACACAGACAACTTTAATTAAAACCAGCTGTTACTAGTACTAAAATAAAAGTAGCCCAAGTTACTCCTTATAACATCAGTTGTCTGCTAGTGAAAGTCTGCCGTCAAAATCGGTCCAGCCGTGACGGAGTTTATTTTGAAAAAAATTAAAACAGAAATATTAATATTTTTTTTTTGTTCAAAGTCCTGTATAAACTTTCTTTTGCATTGAGTAACAAGCTGTTATTTTGACATTACAAATAGACAGTTAAATTTTATTTAAGTGTTTGTAAAAGTAGACTACTTATTATTCCATCTTTCATTCATTGAAAAGAGTAACCATTGAGTTTCTTGCCGGCTCTTCTCAGTGGAAGCGGTATGCTGAACCGGTGGTAGATTCTGACTATTCATATATGCTTTGTTGGCTTACATGAATAAAAACAATTTTGAATTTTGAATTTCGAATTCTTCTTCTTGTTGTTTGTTTGTCTCTCATGCCCTACACAGTTTAATAACAGATTGGCGTTTACGAGTATTTATATTTTTTTCATTTCCAACACCATAAACTTTCCGTCAATTGTGAATATGGCAGTGTGACAGACTAGGACGGACGGACGTACTGACTGGATGATCTTATGGGGTTTCCTCGTAGGGATTCCGGAACCCTAAAATTTTTGAACTAAAAATATATTGTATATGTACTTATAGGTTTTCAAGTTGTCTTTGACACTTTCCGTTTGACGTTTTTGATTGCCTGTTGTACTTCTATATATAGTCCTTCTAAATTGTCTTATTTATTTTATTAGATCACAAATAAAAGAAAGTAATTAAAATGTATTTTTTTTCTTATAACTCGTCAGATCGCGAACCCGCAGGGTTGTTACAATGCACCTCTGCTGCAGCCTGTGCTCCCGCCCGAGAGCAGGGAACCAACCTCGATGCCGCACCATCCCATAGCGGCTAACAGTAAGATCAAATATTGACAGTGCCAGCCCTACGCGATAGACGTGGTAGGCGAAAGCCTAAGCGGCTTAATATAAACTGAGTAAAAAAAACCCAGAAATATATATATTTTTTTTAAATATCGCCAGACAGACACACCAACTGTACGGTCCCAAACTAAGCAAAGCTTGTACTATGGGTACCGTAAAATGGACTGGGGGCGATCCCAGTGACACCCAGACCTGGGCAAATTACGAAAAGGCCATTTCCGAAATTCGCCCTGGTGGGAATCGAACCCGCAACCACCATGTGCAGTGAGCCGAGCGGCCTACGCTCGAACCACTGCGCCAATCAATAGCCATCTGAACATTTTTATATTATAAGATGCATTGCAGATCATTTAACCTGCTTAGCATGTAAACACAGACCATCAGCCGGAATACCGAACAGCGACATGATTTAGCCCGTATTAATAAATCGATCTCAAGTCTGAGAGCGGATCGCTAAATATCGCTGGCACATCAAAAACCCAAACACAACACTATAACTGATGACTATTCCCAATTTTTATATAATTTACTAGCTGTGCCCCGCGACTTCATCCGCGTAGTATTGGATTATTGGGTTAAAAAGTATCCTATATGTTAATCCCGGTTATAATCTATCTGTGTTCCAAATTTCATCCAAATCCGTTCAGTAGTTTTTGCGTGAAGGAGTAACAAACATACATACATACATTACATACATACATCCACACTCACAAACTTTCGCATTTATAATATTAGTAGGATACACATACAGTATAATCTCACTAATCCGGCACTTCGATAGATCGGCACGTCCAATAATCCGGCACCCTCCACCCACGCCTCCCTCGCCCCTCTATATCTGTGCGCTTCGGTCGCTGCGTCGTCGACTAGCAATCTAACCTCAAAACGTTCTTACATATTTGTTTTTTTCAAGTTAGAATAGTTTATAGTTAAAAATGTCAAATACATATGTACCTACCTACATGTTAATTTAATACATTACATACATTATTCCCTCTATGAAATGCTTTAATCCAGTAATCCGAACATTCCAATAATCCGGTACCCTCCGGTTTTTAATAGTGCCGGATTAGTGAGATTACACTGTATTTACAAATAAATAATACGGGCCTTAAAGTACTCTCGTTGCAAATTGTCAGTGGCGGGGTTCCCGAGCGCGATCCGTTTGACGGGCTCGCTGGGCGCCATCAGCAGCCGCGGCCTGCTGGCGGCGCTGCAGCGCGAGCCCGACCCCGAGCGCCCGCACAACGTGCCCGGCTTCTACACCAACGCGCCCCCGCTGCACACCTCGCTGTGAGTTCACTGACCTGTTTCATTCGGGGTTGACGACCGACGGCGTTGTTACCGCTTGAGCGAGCGTGGTATGCGTACATAGATTTTTTCAAGGCATATATAGTAAAAAAAAAGTCCGCTACTGGCGGATTCTGGGCATAATCAACCACGGCGGCCGTGTGCAGAACGGCCGATTTCACACACATCTTTTTTTTTTTTATTGGTACTAGTCCCGCCACACATTCCCATCACTGTAACTCCTGTAAGCCAGGATCGACAATGGTGACCAATAATGACGTCGAGGTTTGACCCTCGACGAGTCCCGGGGAAAAGTTAAATATACTCACACGTCTTACAAAAATAATTTAGTTAGGTCGAGACTTCATCTCAATGTTGAAGAACTTCCTCGCTAATCGGAGTGGGCCCGTTGCAGGCACCGCACCATCCCGCGCATATCAACGGCGGCGGAGTCGGCGCTGCTGGACGCGCAGCTGAGCGGGCAGCTGGGCGGGCAGTTGGGCGGGCAGCTGGGGGGGCAGCTGGGGGGGCAGCTGGGCGGCTTCCAGCGCGGCGAGCGCGCGCTGCTGGCCGACGTGCGGCGCTCCTTCCACCGCGCCCCCGCCGCGCCCCGCGCGCCCCCCGCCCCCGGCGCCCCCAGCGCCCCCGCCCACGCCCACGCCCACACCGGCCGCAGCATGCCGCGCAACCTCAACCTGGCCGCCGCCGACTGCGACCTCGCGCCCGCCGACTCGTGAGCTCGCACTCTTTATGTTTATAGGTTTATAGGCTAGGTTTTATAGCCTCCCAGCAACCTTGATGACTGCTCGGCGCAGTGGTTCGAACGTAGGCCGCTCGGATCACTGCACCGAGTGGTTGCGGATTCGATTTCCATCAGGGTCGTCAGTTTTGATGCAGTAATACCAACTGCACCAAAACCGCATCCAAACTGCAATTTTGCAGCCGCCTTGCAATTTGAATATACTAAAGTGTAATAAGGCCGAGACAGTAATGTACCGCGGTGCAGGGGCAGAGCGGCGCCGCGCGCGCGCAGCGAGCAGGACGTGGCGGCGCCCGCTCCCGCGCCAGCGCCCGCTCCCCCGCCGGCTCCCCCGCCGGCTCCCCCGCCGGCTCCCGCTCCCGCTCCCGCCCCCGCGCCCGCGCCGCACGCCGCCTCGCTGCCGCTCACCGTTGACAAGGTAACATCATCTTTAAACTACCCACTGCTCGGCTACACGCGGCTCTCTACTCCCACAAAGAAGATTGGCGTAAAGTAGTCATTATAGTTGTGTTTCGTACAATGAGTGAGCGAGCCGGAAGTAAAACCTGCCGTCCCGTCACCTCCACTCCCGTTTAGGTTGAGCAATACCGTTGGTATTGCAAGCATCTATAGACTACGTTAAGGTGAAGGCGCCTGTCTAGACGGGAAGTTCAAATTATTTGAGTTCTTTTAGAAATTTTTCAAAATCTGACAATAATAAAAGACAAATTTTGTAATTCGCGAAAAAGACCGTGTGCAGTGCATTTATTAATACATTTATTTTACTCTAAATATTATCACGGTGGATATGATACTAGTAAATCACTAAATATACAAAAATTGCCAGATTATCTGGATAGCTGTCGTTCTTGAAATGTTTTAGAGTAAGTTGGATATATTAATAAATGCACTGCACACGGTCTTTTTCGCGAATTACAAAATTTGTCTTTTATTATTGTCAGATTTTGAAAAAAATCTAAAAGAACTCAAAAAATTTGAACTTCGCGGGCTAGACGGGCGCTTTAGCCTTAAGGTTGTTTGATAGCAGGTAGTTCGTACGCTTGTTTGCTGACTTGTTCTATTAAAATAAACACAATTGAAGTACACGCAGTGAACCGGGTCGTCCGGTACACTCCTATTGAATAGTGAACCACTGGAAGGGTGACAAAACACGACATCCATGATCCAGTAAATTAGGAAAATATTTGGGTGTATTGTTGGTTGACGATATAGATGTATATTAATAGTTTGTGCCAGTCAATCAAAATAACGGACGCTCCAACTTGGTTTGAACAGAGGAACATAGCCCCAAGCAAAAAACGGCAGCAGTTTCATACTTTTTCTCCGAACTCTATTCATCTCTGGCGAACAATCTCCGAGCCAATATTAGGGGTTATATAGTCAGCCTATAGTGTAGAGAGTAGTGTCGCCCGCCTCGCTGGTGGAGTCTAAAGCCGAAGTCCGCTTGCAGCCGTCGTGCGTGTGCAGCTACGCGGGCGCGGCGCCGGGCGCAGAGGACGCCGACGACTACCGCAACGAGTGCGAGAACTGCAAGTCCGCCAGCGGCTCCAGGTACCGCAAAATAGATCTTATAGCCTCGGGAGAGTACACATTGTTAACTGTCTCTTCCGCGTTTCGTATATTCCTTTCAATGCGCCTATATCATAGGTGGTCGATTTCGCCTTCAGCAATATTTGTTAATAAATAAATATCGCCAGACTCACACACCAACTGTATGGTCCCAAACTAAGCAACGGCCTTTTAGTAATTTGCCCAGTTCTGGGTGTCACTGGGGTCGCCCCCAGTCGATTGTACGGTATCCATAGTACAAGCGTTGCTTAGTTTGGGACAATACAATTAGTGTGTACGTCTGGCGATATTTAAAAAAAACTTTATAAATTTATAAATGTAACTGCACATGCGGTATATTGAGGCATCGAGCTCTTTAAATGGGGACAAGACGTTGTAGGTGTAAGCACGTTGCCTCTGCTTGATTGAATCTGAGCGTGAGCGTGTGTCTGTCAGGTGGGTGTCGGAGGAGGGGTGGGAGGGCGAGGGGGAGGACGGCACGCAGACGCTGCAGCGGCGCGCGCCCCCGCCGCCCCCGCCGCCCCCCGCCACCGCCACGCTGCCGCAGCCCGTCACCAAGCAGAGGTAACTAACAAATATAATTACCCCTTTATAACGACCCACTCTTGGGCGCGGGCTTTCCTTCAATACGAGGGGGATTCGGGACATATCCACTACGCTGGCCCAGTGCGGGTGCCAACCCGCGTATTTCACATGTCTTTGAAAATATATTCGCATTTTAAAGAATTAAATTATTATTCCAACCCATTGATTACCAATGATGGTACTGAGACAATAAGAGGAGGCCTATGCTCAGTAGTGGAGAATTTAATAAGCTATTATAACATTTGTATTGCATTGTTAAGTCGGACGGTGATGGGCCCGCCGTCGAACTGGGAGAACTGGTTCAACACGATCCCGGACTCCGACACCGAGACCGAGGAGGAATAATGATGGGGAGTGCCCTCGCCCGCGCCCATCCGCTCCGCACTTGAAATCTAATCGATACGAATTAATCGATAACACCTATCGAGCTCGCTACTCGAGCGAATGATCGATGATAGTATTTCTGTTTAAATCATAATTATTATGATTTTTCAAAGTTACAATTCTTAGTAGGTATAGATTATTACATTTTGATGGTTTTTTTCCCTCATAGTTCATTATTATTTTTTTATGCTTCAAAAGCAACAAAACTGATTTTATACAAATTGTCGATATGTATTGTATGTACCTAATAACTACATTCCACTAAAGGTTACATCACTAACCAGTGATAACGAACACCAAACACGCTTTACTTTAGCACATTTAATGTGTACTTGTTTTTTTGTTAAGGTTTTGTTGGTTTCGCACAATGCACAACCTTTGTGAACCTATTTATTATACCAAAGATTCTTTATTTTTTTACCATTGTTTATGGTTTATGTTATACGGTGTTATAAGTTCATGTTTTACATTTATTATTTAAAACTACGATAGGTCTGTCGTGCAAAATACAAAATAATTTTATGATAGAATTAAGTACCTATGTCAAGATTTTATGAATAATAATAATTCATCATTGTCATAAATTAATGTCGAAATTGTAATCCAATATAATAGTCCATACATTATCCAGCAAAATACGAAGCTTTAAAGAGACTGACCCCCGCTGTATTCATAGTTGTCGGAATGTTTCCGATGTCGGAAATGACAGCTACTATCCCTCTTTTACAAAAGATTTGAAGAAAGATGAAAACCCTCCTGGGCCCCAAGCTGGGGACAACAGCCTGTTAATCAAATATGGCGTAATATAGTTATTAAAAATCATTAGTTTTTGATACTTTGTACAGGGCTTTGGTAGTCTGACCTAACCGAAAAGGTCGATATAATTTAAAAAAAACAGGACTAAATATCTACCGCCCAAATTTAACGAAAAAGATAAGACTATTAAATGAGCAATGGTATTAAATTATATGAAATTAACAGACTTGGGGCCCTGTTGGAAGAAAGAGGCCTGTCTACTCATAATTACTTTGGATAATGTGTGGGCTATCTTAAGAATCGAGGCTCTCTAGTTTTGGATATTTTGATAGGTTAGTGCCAAAAATTTAGTATTGTCATAAAAAAATAATTATGCTTCTTAATACGGACAGTCTAAATCCAAGGATGTGTTTATAGAAAAAAATCTGCTAAAATCTTGAAATAGTGTAACAACACTAAAAAGCATAACAATGCTTTTTAATACCTACTGCCTTTACTAAAGGGGTACCAAAAGTGTTTTACTAACATTTAATTCGGAGAAGCTTTCAGGTGTTGTTTGTTGTTTGTATTGTCTTGGACCTACTTATATTCCGTAATTTTATTTCTTAGAAATCATAAATAAAGTAGGTACTTGTGTACCTTGCGGCACGCCGTTATTGAGATAATATAATATCCTTCGAGTAACAAACCAATTCAGTTACACCTACAATCTTTACAAACGTATGTCCCACCAAAGAGTTCGCACATTGAAGTTTATTATAATTTGCGTTGTAACTACCCAGTTTTCGCAATGTATGAAAGTAAGTTATTGTAAGTATACAAAAACAATTGAAAATGGCTTTCGATTTAAAACATCCCTAAGCCGCGTTGACATTATAAGAGTACACTTGACCAAGTGCGCTCGGATGACTACTCGGACGCTACTAGGATCGTGGCAACGGGTGATGCGAGTTTACACGAGCTTGGTTGTTTGGTAGTTTTCACTTACACTTATACCTTTACTTCTCACTAATCACTAAGCAGTTAAGTAATTACTAAACGATTCGTCCTAATGACAAGTACTAAGGCCGTGTTAACATGATGCCATGTTGACAACGAGTGCATTCGGATCAACCGTTCGTTGCCTCGAACCAAGTAACGTCCGCGCGTAATCCGCGTCCTTGCGTAATCTGTCTATGTCCCGTATTAATAAATTAATCACAAATCGGAGAGCGATCTTGGTAATGTCATTCTTATGTCATACCAGTACAAAATGATGTAACGACCGCTTGGCGCAGTGGTTCGAGCGTAGGCCGCTCGGCTCACTGCATCGGGTGGTTGCGGGTTCGATTCCCGTCAGGGTAAATTTCGGAAATGGCCTTTTCGTAAATTTCCCTGGTCTGGTTGTCACTGGGATCGCCCCCAGTCCATTGTACGGTACCCATAGTACAAGCGTTGCTTAGTTTGGGACCATACAGTTGGTGTGTTCGTCTGGCGATATTTATTTATTTATTTATTTAAAAGCGTTCTTAAGAATGCTCTCAGACTTGAGATTAATTTATTAATTGAGGCCTGAGTGTACTCGTACCGTGAACGTAGCTTATGTTGTTCTTGGCTCAAAACTAACAGTATTAAAATAAAATTTGACCGCTTGACTTAAAAAACAGTATTTAAATGTTAGATAATAATGTAATACAAATTAACTAGTTAAGTATATATTTTTGTCTAAATAAGATTATTAAAAGGTAATAATATTGAAATCTATAGATTTTAAATAAATGAATAAAATATCGTATGTTTTTGATCGTTATCTCCGTATTATTTTTGTGACGTCAACAAATTCTGTAGGCCGTTTGAGATGGAAGAAAATAGAACATTTAAATAGTCTGACTTTCCAGGGTTGTATGTATTCATAGCATGTGTATAATATTTAGTGTATAATATTATAAAAACAAATGGAAAAACTATGTTCATTATTTTGCTGTGTGAAATGTCACTGTCACTGTCAATGTCACTATTGGAGTTAGTATGTGTATTTAGAGTACCTGCAGTTATAATGTTCAATAATCTCTTTTTGTGTATCTTTTCTGGTACCACACTCGTAACATGAGTTGCACAAAGTTGAGGGAGTAATTTAAGCCATGACCGACATTTCAATTGAAGTCAATTATGTCTAACAGCTTGATATTATTACTATCCTTATTATTCAGAAAACAGTTATATTTAGTTAAGCCAGAGTGTTTGATATTTTGTTTTATGTGTGTATTCCATTTATGTGTAATAAATGAGTAATATTATTTGTCTCTCTGTCTATGATAAAATACTTATTTTTAACTTTCATTAAATATTTGTATTGAGTACTTTAATATTTCTTGCACAACACTGTTTTAAATCCGGTAGGTGTAGTACCTATGTAGTCATCTATTGGGTTGAGAGCGAATGAACGAAATGTATGTGGCCTATTGTAATCGTTTTACCTTGTTTAAAATTGAAATACACAAAGAGTAGATGTAAAATAAAATATAATATTACAAATTAGTATATAAGTTATATTATATTGACTGCCAAAATCCGTAGGATCAACTTTGTACGGACAAGATAATAGTTTGTGAATTCTAATTTTTAAATTTTTGTGGACAATTATCTACCGTTATGTATTACCTTATACCTTATTTATACATTCCTTTATTTACTTATATAAGTTGAAGCTAACTGATTGACATGTTGTTCGAATTACAGTGTCATGTAAGTGTATAGTAGGTACCTATTTAGTCTCATCATGTACACCCTGTGATACTATAGTGACAGTTCGCCTTAAGCCATTCACAGTTGACGGAATGTTATCGGAAACGACAGCTTCCATCCTTCTTTTAATTAATTTTCAAAAGAAGGATGGAAGCGTCGTTTCCGACATCGGAGACTTTCCGGCTACTGTAAATTCCGCCTCATGTTGGAACTCGCGGCGCTATTGTGGATAGGGCTTTTGGCCATTAAAGTCTCAGGGGGCCTAGCGCGAGTTTCCTTTCACAATCGGAATGTTAACCCGTTCGACGCGTTTACCCTGCTCGACGCTTTTATTGGTTGAAGGGTTTGGAGTGGGCCAATCGCAGCGCTAAGCGCGGTAATCGCATGGAACGCGTTTACGTTTTGATTGTAACTCTCATTAAGCTCTGATCGTGCCCGCGCTTTCTAGCATTTCGGGGACCACGAGGGCAACAAATTTTCACCTCACCTGATGTCGCTTGACGTTATCTGTCATTACAAATACAACTGTCAAGTGTCAATGTCAGCCTACTCCGACACGGTGCCGCCATGCGACATTTTGTTAGTGCAATATTCTAAGACGCTCATTTCATGTCTGGCTATAAACAATCCGATATTTTATCAGCTGGCTGGCAGTGATCAGTATTAATTAATACGTATTACCGACCAAATGTGCAGGTAATTTAAATAAATGAGTTATTGGAAACGTGAACGGTTGTTTTATTTAACAATTGAGCGAGTAAAGCTGTGGCAGAACATTAATTAAACATTTTAATTGATTATAAATATAATGAGAGAGATAGTGAGCAAAGTGTTGGACAGGCTTGCATGAATAGCGGCATCTTCTTCCTCAGGGTCAGGCAGCCAGGGACCGCATTGCCTGTACCCGACCTCCTGAAAAATACAACGAAATAATACCGTACCTACCTATCGTAAGTAGGTACATTGACAATAATAATGGGCATATAACTTGAATGGTCGAGAGTGCGTCGCGGTTAACACGTTCCTCCTTATAATAGTTTGAAACCAGATTGGTCTCTAAAGTAAATTATACCACAAAATACTGACGACCGCTTGGCAGGCGCAGTGGTTCGGCCTACCGAGCGGATCCTAATGACACCCAGATCAGGGCAAATTACGAAAAGGCTATTTACGAAATTTACCCTGACGGGAATCGAACCCGCAACCACCCGACTGAGCCAAGCGGCCTACACGCTCGAACCACTGCGCCAAGCGGTTGTCGTATAGAAGCTTTAGTATAGTATATTGATCGTGATATAGGTACTTACCTGCGTGTAGTTGTGCGCGTAGCAGCGCGTGTGCGGCGCGCGCGCGCGAGCCGGCTTGCTGTTCCGCCAGCACGCCAGCCGGCTGGCGGCGCTCTGCTTCACGCCCGACGACTCCGGCTCCACCTCCATGTACTTTCAAATAATAATAATAATTTAGCCCTTTTGACGTCCCACTCCTGAACACGGACCTCCCCTCACTTCGAGGGATTCAGGCCGTAATCCACCACGCTGGCCTATTGCGGGTTGGCGGAGTTCACATGTCTTTCGAAAATTGGTTATATTTTCTAAGACATGCAGATTTCCTCACGATGTTTTCCTTCACCGTAAGCAAGTGATAAGTGATAACCATATAGAAATTATAATTCGCACATAGATTTCGAAAAACCCAGAAGTGCGAGCCGGGGATTGAACCCAGGATCTGGTACCCGCAAGACGCGTGCTTATCCAATCGGCTATCACTGCAATATGACTTGTCTTGCCATGTACTTTAAGTCAAAAACATAATCGGCACGTAGATAATTACACAGGACAATGGACGATGGACAAAAAAAAGGAAAGTCGTAATATTTATAGTGGAAGCGCCACCTAATCTTATAATTAACTAGCTGAGCCCGCGACTTCGTCCGCGTGAAATTTAACTTAACAAAAAAGCCCGCTCCCGCGTTCTGAGCCCGCGCGACAGGACCCATTTTGTAAAATTTTGTTTTTCTAAAATAAAAGTAGCATAAGTTACTCCTTAAGACATCAGCTATCTACCAGTGAAAGTCCCGTCAAAATCGGTCCAGCCGTTTCGGAGATTACCCGGAACAAACACACAGACAGACAAAAAAAAATTAAATCGCGTTTTTGTTATACGTGTCGTATGTACTTTCATATGCATTTAGTGAAAAGGTGTTATTTTGATATTACAAACAGACACTCCAATTATATTTATTTGTATAGATTCAGCGACATCTACCCACCTGTTCTATCACTACGCAACATAGGTACATTAGACAAAATACTAATTACTATCCTGATCAGCACTGTTGAGATGCCACCTAACCTCCTTGTGAAATAAGTAGAGCGTAAACGTGGTATAGCGGGCGAATAGTAACACCGAATTATCCTTTTCTGTCATGAGTAGTTTGACATTCGAAAAAAGAAGACAAAGTATGATGTAACTATACAACCGCTATACCATGTTTCTGCTTGACGACCGCTTGCCGCAGTGGTTCGAGCGTAGGCCGCTCGGCTCACTGCACATGGTGGTTGCGGGTTCGATTCACGCCGGGGCAAATTTCGGAAATGGCCTTTTCGTAATTTGCCCAGGTCTGGGTGTCACTGGGATCGCCCCCAGTCCATTGTACGGTGCCCATAGTACAAGCGTTGCTTAGTTAGAGACCATACAGTTGGTGTGTCAGTCTGGCGATATTTATTTATTTACTAGCTGACCCCACAGACGTTGTCCTGTCTTTTAGGGGTAAGAAAATAGATAGTATCCGATTCTCAGACCTACCCGATATGCACACAAAATTTCATGAAAATCGGTCGTGCCGTATGGAGGAGTATGGTAACTAACATTGTGATACGAGAATTTTAAATATAAGACTAGCTGTGCCCCGCGACTCCGTCCGCGTGGAATGTGGACAACCCTTATCACTTAGGGGTCTGAAAAATAGATAGTAGCCGATTCACAGACCTACCCGATATGTACACAAAATTTAATAAAAACGGTCAAGCCGTTTTGGAGGAGTATGGTAACTAACATTGTGACACGAGAATTTTATATATAAGATAATGGGCAAGGGCATTGCCAGTGTCTGGGCGTGACTCACGGGTCGGTTGTGCAGCGGGTCGGGCATGGCGGCGGCGGCGGCGGCTCCGCAGCGCGTGTACACGGCGAGCAGCAGCAGGTTGGTGCCGCGCACCGGCGCGCCCACCAGCGGCCAGCCGCACTGCCGCGCGGGCGCGTTCAGCTTGCCGAGGTGGGTCGTGTTCTGACAATACGTGTCAGGAATCAGTAACCCCATGGTGTAACCTCTCGTTTACACTGACGCAATAGGCCTACCTATTGCGTCAAAATGTCAACGGCAGAAATCAATACAAGTATAAGCAGGTACTTGTATTGATTTCTGCCGTTGACTTATTCAAAAATATAGAGAGCTACATAAATCAAGAAATACAAGTGTTGGGTCAGTCTAAATGAGAGGGGTAACTCATTTATTTTACTAACAACCCGTCCCGGCTTCGCACGGGTGCAGGAAATTATCAGTGTTTCTCTACTATATTATGCATGTATTATACATAATATATATAAGTATAAAGCCGATTGGTTAAGCACGCGTCTTGCGGGCTACCAGGTCTCGGGTTCAAACCCCGGCTCGCACCTCTGGATTTTTCGTAATCTATGTGTGAATCATAATTTTTATATGATTATCACTTGCTTACGGTGAAGGTAAACATCGTGATGAAACCTGCATGTCTTAGAAGATTTAACCAATTTTCGAAAGACATGTGAAATCCGCCAACCCGCACTGGGCCAGCGTGGTGGATTATGGCCCGAATCCCCCTCGTGTTGAGGGGAGGCCCGTGCCCAGGAGTGGGACGTCAAAAGGGCTAAAATTATTAAATTAATTATTTTATATAAGTATAAACCTTCCTCTCGAATCACCCTATCTATTAAAAAAACCGCATCAAAATGCGTTGCGTAGTTTTAAAGATCTAATCTAATTTGTTTTTTACTATGTAGTGAATTAGTGATGAGAGGACTAAAAGATCGCCGTTATTTTAATAGGTGATCACTCACTTGACGTGAGGATCGTTGCCAGTCAGCCATTTTACTTATTGTCATGATGAGGTATTGAGCTCATTCGCTCACCGCTGCCTCGAGGCGTTCCCAGATATTCGTTAGAAGGGGGGAGAGAGGCAATATAGAATTTCCTGTAGGTAAAGGAAGCGGTGACTAACGGCTTACCAGTACGTAAAGCGGCCTGGTGCGGTCGCAGGCGGCGAAATGCGTCCGGTTGATGAGCACGCGCGGGTCGAACAGCCGCTCGTACTTCTCGCGCTCGTAGTTCAGTCGCAGCCGCTTGCGCCGCTTCTCCCTCTCCACTGTCGTGTCACCAGACACACTGACACCTGCGCATATATATATATTACTAGTTTCTGCCCACGACTTCGTCCGCGTAGACTTAAGTAAAATATTATATATGCTAATCCAGGTTATAAACTATCTGTGTGCCAAATTTTATCCAAATCCGTTCAGTAGTTTTTGCGTGAAAGAGTAACAAACATACATACACACTCACAAACTTTCGCATTTATAATATTAGTAGGATTGACCAGCCAAATTAAAGCAGTATTCACAAAACTTATGTACGGACCAACACTATAGAAAGTTAGATATTTCTCAAGGCGCTGTGCGTTCGCGCGCACTGTGAGACCTTATAGTAATGTATCGTACATAATTGCCTGTTTCCACCCCTATCTGCTATTTAATAGCGCACAATAGAACTGGAACTAAAACAGATTAGTTTTTGTTACTATGGACCATTTGTTAAGAAGTAGGTATCCTAACCAGGAAGCAGTTGAACTCATAAAAAAATAAAAACTAATTATGTTAGCGGTCATCTGGCCGACCACATGTCAACCGCCAACGAATTGACGCTCTACCGATTTTTGTCACGAAGGTAATACAAAATGATCAATTGGATGTAGTTTTGCGAAATGGAACCAACCCACACACACTTCAGCAAACTAAAACCAACCTTTTTTATTTCTTTACGTTGGAAAACCCTTTATGGGTCCCCTCACGCCTCGGGGGAGACGAGAGTGGTATGTGGGAGTCCCTGCGCCTGAACGGCGCAGTATACCCACTAAAAACCAACGGTGTACCACCCTCCGCCATGGAATGGGGCGCCCCGGGTCCATGGGAAATGCTCCGAGACGCCCCGGCAAACTAAAACCAACCTAGAACCACTAACAGAAGGCTGGTTTTGGTCTACAGATTATGTTCTGCAAAACGATATCCAATTGTTTTCCGTTAGAATCGAAATGTAAGGAATGAGAAGACTTGGGGCACAGCGCCAATAGTTAAGTCGTTAGAAGGTCGCCTTCGTAATCATGTGGCCCCGGGTTCAATCTCTGAAGATCATGGAGGTGGTTTACACTAGTATAGACTAAAATAATGTAAAAGCATTCCAGAAATAACTTACCAGAGCATAATAACGTTATAAACATCGCCATCTCTTGTGTGAAATACAATAAGGTGCTTACAGCGCACCATAGGGATTTTAGTATTGTCGGTAACACCTGAAAATAATTAGAAATATAACTTTGGTACATCATACATGTGGTTTTATGGAGAAAAGGAAACTAAGGAGACCACCGTCTCTTTTTGCGGGTTCTATTAGCGTGAGTGTATGTATAATGTAGGTACTTTTTCATATATTATCTACTATTTTTTTACACATTTACCCTATTTGAATAGACAAGTAGGTAATTTATTTTGTTTTTTAAATTGTCATCTTTTCTGCTAATTCTGTTGCTACACAAACTAAACTTAACTGAACGAAATGTATTAGGTATCATCCATCTCATTGTCGTTATTTTTGAGCAAGACAGCAATGTTTTGTGTATTTTTTTTGTTGAAATTTTAAGCCATCAGATTTAGAACCATTGGCAATTAAGCAAAAGATATATCCCCCCTCATTATCGCAGTAAGTACCTGTCTCTATTTATGGTCCATCAGAAGATAGAGACAACAGCATAAATCAATATAAAAGTAGGTATTGCGTCAGTGTTAAAGAGGGGTCCGACTCACAGTTGCCGCCGCATTGTTCTCATCGAAGCAAACACCTTGGTAGTCGTGGATCCAGTTCAACTCGAAGATGTTGGCGCGGAGCAGCGCCGCCATCGCCGCGGGGTGCAGCGTCGCCAGGTGCTCCCTGAGGGGCTCCTCCGGAGAGAGGCTCGTGTTATACGTGTCCTTCGCAACCACCCATCCGTTTTCATCAACTAACACGCACGCCCATATTTTACCGTCGCAGCGGGGTTCACAATCGCTCTCGTCTTCATCGGGACACTGCAACATAATCACTACATACTGTACATAGTATAAAACAAAGTCGCTTCCCGCTGTCAGTCTGACCCTATGTATGCTTAGATCTTTGAAACTACGCAACAGATTTTGATGCGGTTTTTTTTTAATAGATAGAGTGATTCAAGTGGAAGGTTTATATGTATAATACATGCATAATATAGTAGAGAAACACTGATAATTTTAGAGGTTTCTTGCACCCGTGCGAAGCTGGGGCGGGTCGCTAGTAACATGACAAATGTTATTTTATTAATCTTCTTTATTTGCTTAGTATATTAATTAAGTTTTGTGATATGTAGTAATTCTTAAATTATTGTCAATGACATCGAATTCTCCCTGTATACATATTGGCGATTAGAACATAGACCTTAGTAGCCGGCTCTATTTGTTGGCAGTTTGAAAAAAAATACAACAGTATTAATAAATATAGGTAAACATCACGTCAGTGTAATCGAGGGGTCGAGGCGAGATCGATCGAGACTAACCCTTTATATTATAACCCATATTAACACTTAAAAATATTATTATAAGATTAATTTAAGAATGACTACATCTCACAAAACAATAATATATTCCTAAGAAAATAAACAAGAATAATAAAATAACTTTGCACGCAAATAACTTAATCTGTAAGTACTCAGGTACCTATTTAAAATAGTGTTTTTATTTTTCATCACGCGATTTTTAGTTTTTTGTTACAAAAATAAATGATCTAAGTTAATTAAAGTTATGGTTCAAAATATTTATCTCTTCGAAATCAGCACCTGTATATAATAAATTAATAAGTAAGTCTATGTACCAACTAGGCAAAATATTGCATGTTTAGCCATACAACAATAACATCATCTACTCATACCTACCGATTGCCGTGATTAGATATTTCTATTACCTAAGTACATTTAAGCACAAAAAATATTTTTGTTGACATTCTGATACTGGGTAGTGAATCAAATCAACCAGGAAATCGTGTTTATTTTATCGTTAGATAATTTAAAGTGGTTTGTTTAATTTCTTTTGATGGTTTCTGCGAAATACTTACCTGTAGGTTAATAACGTTAATTTACCCTTTAGACAATGACAATGCTGAAATAATTTACATCATTACCTACCTACTTAAAAAAAACATCTCATAAGAGTCCGCAGCTCGCAGTAAGTCTTTGTTTTAGTGCAGTCTATAATATTATTCAACTCATTTATAAATAAATAATAAATATCGCCAGACGAACACACCAACTGTATGGTCCCAAACTAAGCAACGCTTGTACTATGGATACCGTACAATGGACTGGGGGCGATCCCAGTGACACCCAGACCAGGGAAAATTACGAAAAGGCCATTTCCGAAATTTACCTTGACGGGAATCGAACCCACAACTACCTGATGCAGTGAGCCGAGCGGCCTACGCTTGAACCACTGCGCCAAGCGGTCGTCGCCAAGCGGTACTCAACTCATAATAACTCAAAGGTGACTGACTGACTTACTGACTGACTGACTGACATAGTGATCTATCAACGCACAGCCCAAACCACTGGACGGATCGGGCTGAAATTTGGCATGCAGGTAGACGTTATGACGTAGACATCCGCTAAGAAAGGATTTTGATTAATTCTACCCCCAAGGGTATAAAATAGGGGATGAAAGTTTGTATGAAACTTTGTCAATTAAATTCCACGCGGAGGAAGTCGCGGGCACAGCTAGTATTATATATTAGTCTATAACAGTGAAGCTTCTTTCAGGAAGTCTTAAAGGGATTTGCACATCAATCGCTAGACCGTCAATGAATTTATTGATCAATGGTAGAATGAATGGTAGACGTCGACTGACAGTTTCTACATAGAGCGATGTTCGATTGATTGGTGTGATTGTTGGACATTAGGCATGGAAATGATTGCTACTTTAAATTCATTTTCATTGTGTGAAATTATATTTATCTTTCACTGTTATTTCACCTGTGATTTTTCACACTCAATGATTTTATTCATAGTGAATTTTCACTATGTCATTTAAGTAATCCTATGACGTCGCTGGTCGATGATTTATCATGAAAGCCGGCCGAAAGCTTTGTGATTTAATTGCAATGATTTTTAACAGTTTCTGCCTATGCCGATAGCAGATGCTACTTATCAAAACTTTTATAATAAGATTTTTCACACGCTACCTGTGAAATGTTCCATCAGTATTGGACATACTAAACTTTTTGTCTATGACAGACGTCAGATGTGATATTTGTCACTGGCAAAAAGTTTAACGAGTCAAACATACTTACAGGGAAGTTCGTGACCGATACGAGTAGATCCACCAAGTGCTCTGGGTAGAAGTGGTAGCCGGCGACACCGATGATGCCTTTCTTGGGATGGTCCAGCGTCCGCGCGGCAGTCAGCCATTCTGATTTTATTGTGAACTGTTAACAAAACATTTTGTTATTATAACCCACATAAATGGGCCTCCATTTTGGTTTTCCAAAGTGGACGGTCACATTTTTGTATTGTATTTTTATTAATTGTGTTTGTTATTGCTACCTATTTGTTACTTGACACTGGTGAAATACCTATTAAACTGGGTGGGACATATTATTAAAGAAAGAAGAAGAAGAACCCACATAAATGTATCTTCTACCTACATGTACAGTCAACAAACTCGACGCTTGATCACCTTAAGGTTGCATTTTGTATGCAGCGATCGGCGTACGTAGGTATTTGGCTTTAGATTAATTAGGGGTAGTATGAGTTTTGAGCGTATTCAAATACCTATTGAATATCTTCATACTTTCACCAGTAAAGTTGAACGTTTCCGCTCCGTGGTTGGTGCTATCCAAACTTGTAATACGCAGTTACGCATAGTTTATTTTTATAGACGACCGCTTGGCGCAGTGGTTCGAGCGTAGGCCGCTCGGCTCACTGCACATGGTGGTTGCGGGCTCGATTCCCGCCGGGGTTAATTTCGGAAATGGCCTTTTCGTAATTTGCCCTGGTCTGGGTGTCACTGGGATCGCCCCCGCCCATTGTACGGTACCCATAGTTCAAGCGTTGCTTAGTTTGGGACCATACAGTTGGTGTGTTCGTCTGGCGATAATAATTATTATTATTATAGTACCTAGCTTGCGAGAAAAACCATACTTGCTTCTCTACCGCACTCTACTGAGGCTGGATGTGACATGGTTTTCTCTAAGAATTAAGTAGGTAGGTACCGTTGTTTTAATCAATAGATAAGTAAATTAGGTATAAGTGCCCAAGTGTAAGGGACCTATTGTAAATGATAACGCACAAATGATTAAATCAGAATATGTTAATCTGATTTGATAAAACGTAAAATTACCAATAGCGCATTAATTCATCTTATCTAGATATCTAATTTCTTTCTATCGTTTATCGGTACAAGTTATGGGTAAGAGCATAGATATAAATTTCTGATGTTTCACCGAGAATCTATATTAGGTACTTACTTACCTACTTACCTACCTATTGCCATCAACGAATAATTACCTTTTTTTTTTTTGATATGACTATACTTATGTTGTTGGCCAGAGTGGCCATAACAACTTCATCCGGACAGAGGGCGAGCGCAAGTGCGCTCCAGCCATAGGGGCAGGGGAGCAGCTAGCTCAAGGGCGCCACAAGGGACACGACCTCGGCTTGGGCCGCTGCCAGGAGAGTTGGCGAGGGTAAATCTACCACCGGATCGGAACGCGACCTCGACTGAGAAGATCCGGCAAGAAACTCAGCGGGCTTGTCGGGTGCCAAGGTGCTTCTAGGTAAGTAGGCGCACCTTCTAGCGGAAGCGGGGGTTCGTCGACCTCGCCGGCGAGGTCGGTGTCTGGTGGGGGAATAATTTCCTTTACCTATGCTATTGCTTCGGTTGTCTGAAAACAATTCTACTGGTAATATAATATGTCCATATGTCCATTCTTGAGTCTGGCAGTCGTCTGGGATCCCTATGAGGGTAAATATTCCCTCATAATTGAAATGATCCAGCGGAGGTGTGCGCGTTTTCTATACAAGCGATCCTACGGGTACTATCCCTTCTTATACCCGTCCATATTTGTATCTGGTATGGTGGGCCTGGATACACTCGCGCTAAGGCGGAAACTGCTGCTATTGGTACACTACTACTCGGTTCTCCACAACACTGTGGATAATCGGGCTGTGGTGTGTCAGATGGCACTGCAGGTGGCTAGGCGAGGCGCTGCCGGTCGCACCGCGTGCTATGCCACGACTTTTCACCAGACCGTTTACGCGCACGCGCCGCGCCCGCAATGCCCCTACCGTACGCGCGCGCATTTTGCTCGGCGACATGTGTTCAACGCAATATTGACATTGTTATATTTGCTGACAAATTAGGGCCATTTATTAGGCTATTGTAATTATTTTTGAATGTATATGTTAATAATTAACTAGTTTTTTTGACGTTTTGGTGTTTTGGCGTAAGCCGTTAAACGATAACTGTGTGTGTGTAAATAAATAAATAAATAACACCAGCTTTTACTTTGAAAACGGCCAAATTCCCCTTGATTAAAGTGTAGCCGACCAGTAGTTGGTGTAAGGCGAAGTAGAATATAATTACCTACATTATAATTACATAGCTCTGTGTCCGATAAAGACGTGACGCCAAAATGACGCATAGGTATTAAAACTTAACAAGGGTTAAGGGTTAACTTAAATAGGGTCTTTTCAGAGGAGCTGCACTGCAAGCCGACTGCAAATTTGCAGATTGGATGAGGTTTTGGTTCAGTTGCAAGCGAACTGCACAGTCAGTTGGTAGTTACCTATATCAACTGCTATTTTTTCAACTACAGTGGACCCCCGGTAATCCGGCACCCCTTGCAATCCGACATGTCTATTATTATTGTTTTTTTTTTTTACAATCTTCTCTATTGTACTTAGATAATGCATGATTGAACGGGTTACAACTTGTACGCACCACCACTATTGTACTCGACGCGTAGGTATTGTTTTGATTCTGATTGCTTAGTTTTAAAAAAATCGACATACATAATGAAGTATGATTTGTACTTCAGGGTATAACATATAGAATCTTATCATTGGATCTGTAATTTGTCGGAATACAAGGTACTCTTTTGAAAAAAACCCGGACTATAGGAGGTCTTACGCAGTACTCTATAATCCGACAAATTCGATACTTCGACACTGCCCTGCAAAACGTTTGTCGGGTTACCGCGGGTCCACTGTACTTGAAATCTGAAAGCAGATCAGACGAACACCTAGATCCTATTAAGTAAACCCTATTAATGTTAGCCGAGCGTCGAATCGAAACGCAATGAAAACAATGGAAAATGTAACGTTAAAGCGAATTTTTTTATAATTAAATTCGACTCGACTAGATTCGGCCGGATGCCAGGTCTTAAAGTAACTTTACAGGGCGGCGGTACCTTATAGTACTGACTACTTACAGGTGGTGGTTTCAGGTAACTGTTGCGCATTTTGCTAATGGGCGCTACGGGAGCGTGGATGACGAGCGTGCCGGGCTTGGCGACGGCGCGCCGGTACCACGGCTCGGCGGGCCCGCCCGCCCACCACGTGGCGTCGGGCGGGTTGGCGTGGGGGCTGGTGGCGTGGTACTGCTGCCAGCGGGTCAACCCGCTCTCTGGAGAGTACCAGATAATCCTGATGAATTTTAAAGCAAGACTAGCGGTCATAACGGTCTTCCGCAATAAGGTTGCGGGTTCAAATCTCCAATTCACTAAGCTTACATTGTTTATATTATGATTTTTTTAAACCTTATTACGTATAAATACCTAAATATATATACTTATACTAAAGTTTTATAAAAAAAATTACATACTTACATGCCAATATTGTTTACAAAATACAATTATTATGAATCGTAAAGAAAAATACGCAACCTACATTCTGCTTTCTTCGGAGACGCAAATTAATATCTAATTAATAAATGTTTCCGATAATCTCTGGAAGCAACGATATTTGCATAAATGTTGGTCAAAATTAACGTAAAACCCCAACGGCAACCCTTTGGCTTGTGAACATAAGTTCTGTGTGTTTTTATTTTAGTTTTTACAGTATTTTTTCCCAAATCAGTTATATCGCAAGGTCGTTATACCGCCAGCAAAGAAGGCGGTGACGGAGCCCAGCTCGCACGTGCCGCAGTGCCGGCCGGCCTCGAGGTCTTCGTGTTGGCGCGCCCACTGGTCCGTCGCGATCACTTCTTTACAGAACCTCGCCATCAGCGCCTCGTCGCCTGAGGATTTAACGAGATAAATAATCAGCTTGCCAGATGTCTGCACCCGATATCGATTACTGAATGAACGATACAAGATTATCGTTCGTTCAGACGATATACGACGGCAAAAAGATGGAATTTAGAGTAGGATTCGACACGACAATTGTCACGCAAGATATATCGATTATCGTAGCTAAGAGTAGCACCCCTGACATCTGACGATCTTGTCTGCTACTTAAAGTAGGTATGTCAGCGTCACTACAAACGCTATTATCACCATCTAACTAATAAGTGCTACGTATTACCTACCGCAAGTTTGGAGAGAGAGTGGGAATGCCTGAATCAGAAAAAAAAAATAGATAGGTAGGTACTTGTATGGTCTGAACTGTCAAGTGACAATGTCTACCCAATGCAACGTGGCGCCGCTCTGGTGGAAAAAAAACTACGCACTATTATAAATTAAGTATTCACTTTGTGAGGAAACCCACACGTCTTTTAAGAGACGCGTAGAGTTCTTCGTATTGAGGAATGATATGCCCGGTACAAAAGTAATAGGATCATCCCTATAACAATGGGACCAAAATACTGTCAGGGAAATGTGGTTGCGCTTCAGTGCGACTCTGCCGAGCCCTCGGGGTATACAAGCCTGATGGTGTATCTAAATATATATAACTCAAAGGTGACTGACTGACTAACATAGTGATCTATCAACGCACAGCCCAAACCACTGGACGGATCGGGCTGAAATTTAGCATGCAGGTAGATTTTATGACGTAGGCATCCGCTAAGAAAGGATTTTTATTAATTCTACCCCCAAGGGGATAAAATAGGGGATGAAAGTTTGTATGAAACTTTGACAATTAAATTCCACGCGGGCACAGCTAGTTATATTATAAACTTCTTCGAGTCAAACGCTTTAATAACTGAAAAAGTGTGGCCATTAATTTTCTTTCAGGATACCTTATCATAGATAACACTTGATTTAAGTATTGTAGGAAAAAACAAGTAGGTATCTATAATGGTAATAGTAATATTTATTTACGTATAGGAAAGACAGATTACATAGTGGGTTTATCGGACAATCTAGTCCACTCTCCGATACAAGTTGTGTGATAACAAATTCATTTTCGAACCAATATTTATGTTCTAAGCTAAGTTACAAAGAACTGGTAAAGTACTACTTGCTACAAGAACTGCAAAGAAGATAGTAAGTATGCAACAAATAAAACTAAAACCTACATACCATTCGGGGACATAGAGATAGTGGGGAAAGGACATCATCATTCGCAAGACAAAGACATTTAGTACTCGAGTGCCGAATACGGTTAAAATCTGTGGTTAAAATGTACGAAAAGTCGTCATCGTCGTACCTTGTGGGTGTAGCTTTACTATCTGTTGCATAGAAGGTCTTTATAAAACGTAAATCTGTCATAGATAATTCATATTTCGGTTTTTTTCAGTCCTTGGTCAAGCCCAAGAACTTTATACATAACACTGGATGTTTTAACACGAACAAAGTTTTGAAGCAAAAAAATATGACCTTGAATAACGTCACGTGTTTGTTGCTTCTCTCTTTAGGGTGACAACATCGGATCTCAAGTTTAGGACTGACGGTTTCGGGCCCATATTAATAAATCGATCTCAAGTCTGAGAGAGCGATCTTAGAAATGTCAATGTTTCTTATGTCATACCAGTACAAAATGACATATCAAAAGCGCAGTCAAGATCGTTACAAGACTTATGTGTTAACAATGTACACTGCTTATTAGATGCTACGCATATTTTAAAGCTTACTAGATATGTCTGATTATAGGTACATTAACAACGCCGGACGGAAATGTCATTTAAATTTATTAAAGAACTTCACATGGTGCAATTGAAAGAAGGGTTAAAATTGTCCAAAAAGTTACAGGTGGACATGTCAACTATCATAGTATAAAAATAAATACATATATGTACGTCTTGCAGCGCAGACACTCAGTTCTTTTGTCGCTGATGCTATTGATTTCTTGTGCAACAGTGGTGCTCCCAATTTCAGTGGAAGTTAAGCTACCACAAAATTTATTAGAATAGTAAATAGATTGTTTGATGATAATGAATAGTCATGTCATCGTGACTTTTCTAATCTTAATCACATCACACCTGTTTTTTGTATTGTATTGTTATTAAATGTGTTTGTTTTTGCTATTACTGGAACATATTTTTAAAGAAAGAAGAAGAATCAATAATTTATAAAGCTTCCAGGTCACCGCAATCAAAAGATACAACCATTTAAGTCACATCCCATATGTTGATACGCGTTAAAAACTCACTCATCATAAACAAGTAAAAAAATGAAACAAGCCAGTGAAACCATTTCAAAAATTACTTAAAATTTAAAAATATAAATATGCGGTATGTATCAGCTAATATATTTCAGCTATCTGTGGAAGTCCCGTCAAAATCGGTCCAGCCGTTTCGGAGATTACCCGGAACAAACCGCTTCAACCCGCTTTTTTGTTACCTATGTATTGTACGAGTATCTACTTGCATATGGATTTAGAGAAAAGGTGTTATTTTGATATTACAAACAGGCACTCAAATTTTATTTGTTTGTATAAATAACCCAACCGGCATTCGAGCTTACGCGCGTTCTCTGCGTGACGGTCTAACTGTCACTAACTCACAGCGCGGTACCAGCGCGAGCACGTATGCGAGCCGAACGCCGCGCCGGCTCGGCTCCTGCCTAGGGTCGAAGTGTGCAGGGGGCAAAGTGAGGTATACGCACCCGTCATAAAATAGGTACCCATTGTGATTGTGGTACTTATAAACTTAGCACAATCACAATATATGGTGGGTACTCATATTGTTAAGGCTTGAACAACCTTTTTGGTATATAGTTTCTCTTTTGACTTTATGGTGTTTGTAGCCTAGCAACAATAACAATATAGATTTTCATTAGCACATTTTCTACAGCATTTTTACTTTATCAATACCCATTGGAGCAGGCTTGGGGACCGAACACATATAAGTGTAATAAGATGATTGACTTTGGAACATATGATTAGTATAATACTTATGTATCCTTCCTTACTCAGAAAATCTGAAATACAGTGAGATGATGGTCACCCTTCTTAGGTCAAATGTTAATGTAAAAACTAAATGAATATAGTACGAAAAGTACAACATAAACTGTTATATCATTAAACAATAGCCACAAAATACTAATAATAATCATTTATTGATGTTTTATTACGTCTCCCATTAAAAATAATATAAATATGGTTAAATACGGTGATTAGCGTAAAATACTATTACCCGTGTAACTTAATGTTTGAGTTTGGTATCCATACACTTATGCAATTTTTCACAACACAATACATCGTTTAAATTACAAGAATACACTTTTATTTAAGCATTAAACTAATTTAAAAATGCGAAGTGCTTGAAAATCTTTGACAGTTTGGCCATAGTGTCAAATTGAGTGTTCTATCAGTGTTGCTAAATTATTAAAATAACAGCTACCGACAATCAGGAAAGTGAACGGTTGATATATTTTTTGGTTTTCTATATAAAAATAAATACTGAAGCTAAAGAGGATTCTCAAATTGACGCATATGTAATATGTAAATAAAATCCATAAAAAACAGACACGAAAACCATGGACTTGCGAAATCTGGGCTCATCACACGTTAGTTTGGGTATTTTTTTGTGTTTATCATGGCAATTTCAGATGAAGTGTGAGAGGGACAAAATGTATGTATGTATGTAAAAAAACTTGTCTTCACTCCATAGTTCTACGTGATATCTCCAGTGGTATTCTAACCTTCTTGGTCAAGCCCAAGAAGCAGGTATTATAAAATTCTTGGTCAAGCCATTGATTTCATGACAGATAACCGTTTAATGTCGACTAGGACAGTCTATCATAGTCTATTCCGAGTCAAGTCCATCCTTTATTCATCGTGTAAGCTATCACTCACCACAGTAAACTAACCACAGTAAAGTACTTACATTGGTATGTTTTATCTAATAGCGGAGGCGCTATGGGGCTGAAGTTATGTTTCAATTTCCTCATGGAAAAGTTGGGCTCGTCCTTGCGTCGTCTCACGAAGTGGCGCACCTCATCTTCGCGGGTATCGAAGTGAGGTTCGACGTGTTGACAATATAACCTGTTGGGAAGGGCGAGATTTATATACAACAAAGTCGGCAGACAAGCGTACGACCCGCCTGATGTTAAGCTGTTACCGTAGTCTATAGATGCTTGTAATAGAGAGGGGTTGGGTGTCCAATACCCGTAATAATAAATGGATCTCAAGTTTGAGAGCTGTCTTAAGTATGCTTTTGACAAGTAATTTTGTACTGGGATGACGTTAGGATGACATTTCAAGGATCGCACTCAGACTTGAGATCAATTTATTACTACGAGCCTTAATGTCTTTCTCATCCTAAGCAAAGGTAGCTATAATAGCTACTTTACGCCGATCTTCTGTGAGAAGTTGGTACTACCCCGGTCGACCCAGTCCGTATATGAGCTGTATTCAAGTCAAACGCGATACGCGATACATCAGTTTTGACGTATTGCGAGTCGACCGAGATGCCAGCAGGTAACGGAGTTGGAACCTTAGTCTGGGTGTCACCGGATCGCCCCCAGCCCATTACATCTATACAAATAAATAAAATTGGAGTGTCTGTTTGTAATATCAAAATAACACCCTTTCACTAAATGCATATGAAAGTACATACGACACCTATAACAAAAACGCGATTTAATTTGTTTTTGTCTGTCTGTCTGTCTGTCTGTCTGTCTGTCTGTGTGTTTGTTCCGGGTAATCTCCGAAACGGCTGGACCGATTTTGACGGGACTTTCACTGGCAGATAGCTGATGTAATAGGGAGTAACTTAGGCTACTTTAATTTTTGAAAAACAATTAGGGTTCCGCGTAAAAAAATAAAAACACATGAAATCAAAGAGTATCTCTCAAACGGGTGGACCGATTTTGACGGGACTTTCACTGGTAGATAGCTGATGTTATAAGCAGTAACTTAGGCTACTTTTATTTTAGAAATCCAAAATTTAAAAAATGGGTCCTGTCGCGCGGGCTCAGAACGCGGGAGCGGGCTTTTTTGGTATGTTAAATTCCACGCGGACGAAGTCGCGGCCTCAGCTAGTTACTAAATACGGTAGGTATCTATAGATCTATAGTGGGGCCAATGTTGTTTGTTAATAATTGGACCAACTTTTGCAAAATGGAACCAACTCACACACACTTCTGCAAACTGAAACAAACCTAGAACCACTAATACAAGGTTGGTTTTGGTCTACAGTAGAGCATGTGGGTTGGTTCCATTTTGCAAAAGTAGGTCCAATTAGCCTGGCGACATGAAAAAACGAGAAACAATACGTTCGTTTGTATTTTCTGCTATGTGTAGACGGTGTACTTGTTTTGTGATTAAATAAATGTACCCAATGAAGATTGGTGGATTAGGGAATGTGATTGCAAATGTTTTTCCAACAAAAACAATGGCTTATGACATCAGCAAATGCGACTCGATCGTTATCTTTTAAGTAATTAGCTTTGTTAACACGATAAGGGTACTCACCAGTCGGGGTTCACCACGAATTCGGTGGCCGAGAGGGATTTCAACGCCTCTTCGGCTAGCTCTTTGGTGAAAGCGGAGGCGAGACTGTGGTGCCGCCGATTGTACCGCGGGAGAACGACCACTGCGGTGTAGTGATCCAGAACCCGTTTCCAGTAATAGTCTCTCATCTCTAGAATGGCTCGCATACCCTTTTCATAAATATTCTTCCCATAAATAGACGCGGTGCCCTCGTCTTCGTCTATTACTAGCCTATCGCGGAGCTGTAAGTAAAATGTTCGGTCGGTGGTCACGCGCGGATTATAGGGGAGAGATAAGTACATATAATAGATAATTATATTCGTACTTAGTCCGAGATAACTATGTAGTATTCGGCTCTCCACACTCATTCACGCGATTTTTTAGAGAAAATAAAAATAGTTCCTGGCAACCCTAAACCTATATGTCATTTCGATTTTTCGCGCTTACACGCGTTACTTCTTTTTATGTTTTATTGTGCGTAATTAAGTGGATTTCTGGGCTTTTTCCTTGGTAATGGCCTCGCGTCACTACGAGGGGGATTCATTCAGGCCGTAATCCACCACGCTGGCCCAGTGCGGGTTGGCGGATTTGACATGTCTTTCGAAAATTGGTTGGATTAGCTAAGACAAGCAGGTTTCCTCACGATGTTTTCCTTCACCATAAGCGAGTGATAATCATATAGAAATTATGATTCGCAAATAGATATCGAAGAACTCAGAGGTGCGAGCCGGGGTTTGAATCCAGGACCTGGTGCCCGCAAGACGCGTGCTTAACCAATCGGCTATCACTGCTTTTTATCGGCTATCACATATTTTTTTTCTTAATTGATATGGAATATCACTATGTGTTTGCAAGAATCGTTAACTCATCAATAAGTACCTATAAGTACAAAATATATATTTTCTTTGTTAAGAAATACCCCTCTGTATCCATGCCTGTTGGTGGTAGATTGGTAATTATCATTAATTCTACAATTACTCTACAATAATATACTTTAACGTTCGCCGGTGTTGCCTAGCGGTCTATGTTAAATATTTATATATATATCAAATTTTTAAACCCTCAAGTTTGGGGGACCACTGTACAATTTGCTATACAAATATTTGAAGTTCATGCTCTCGAATGGCGAGCTTTAAACACATGGTAGAGGTACAGAAGTGGTTTACCTCGGTAAAATGTTTTGGGTAGTGACGCGGGAAAGCTCTCTCGGCTGGTTGCTCCAAGTCCAGAAAATCGACCGTGCGATACCCTGGTTTTAGAATGTCGCCGTCGAACTGGTGTTAAAATTAGTTTAGTGTCAATTATAGTAAGAATTTGTTGCGATAAGTAAGCGAAGTTACTGGGGTTGGTACTCACTTGAGAATTTTACAGGAACCTATCTCACCTACGTAGATGAGAAAGGTTCCGGTAAAATACTTATTTGTATACCTTTCTCTCTATTTGGTTATTTAGTTAACAAATTATTGCTTGTTAGCATGCAAGTATAATTTAAATGATAAAGTGTTTTAACACAAGCGACCCTTCCCGGCTTCGCGCGGCTTTTCTCTGTTATTTATAAATGTAATTAGAATGTATTGTATCTATACACATTAAAAAAAATCCGATTGTAATTCTTTAATTGATAGTGAAAACCGCATCACAATACGTTGTGTAGTTTTAAAGAACTAAGCGGATAAACAGACAGACTGGAGTGGCGAATTTCTTTTTAGAGGTTTATTCTTACGACTGGCTTTATGTTATCGTGAAGAACTATATTTCCACGATGATCCACTATGAACAGGGAACCCCCGGCTCCTATCTGCAATGTACGGAAAATATTACATTGTGGTATTAGCGTATAATCGCAAATATTACCAAAATAAGTCTGAAATCGTATTAAACATGATCGATTTACAAATCTTGGAATTAGTAAGTATTTAGATAAAAGCGATTAGCGCAATAAATCCAATTTACTTTTATCGTGAATTCTAATAAATCCGCTCATGTAGGTCATACGATTTATTATTGTAGAACCTTGAGTTGGTTCCTATCGAAACATTAATTTAATACTTTTTATAATAGATGATCACGGAAGTAGACATAGACGATAGACAGTTCAGACCGATTTCTTCCTTCACTCTGTAAGGACGAGAAATTAGTGTGTGTTTAGCATTTGCGGTAACTCGATAGTGTTAGTTATATAAGTTGGTTCTACATTGAAGTGGTGTCTCGAGAATAGGCGTGAAGTTTTTGTGATTAATTTTGTTGTTTACAGAATAAGTAGATAGTAGTAGAAGGCAGCCCTACTAGAAATTAAGCCGGCCGGCCGGGCATTTCGTAGCATCATTTGATGCCTTATTCCCACTTGACATCTTATTTTTTCTTGATGCCCCATTTAAAAAAAGCGGTTTCCCTGTCACGTTGTCACTGTCATCTTCCTGCCCATTTCTCATTGCGTATATATGTAATTGAGTTACCTTTCCCTTCACTCTTAATTTAAAGTTCATTCATCCTTGGTTGGTCATCCTCTAGCTCTGTCATCCACATTGGTAGGTAATATTCACATGACACCAATGACAACATATACCTATGTTATGTCCGGTATTTTAACTCTCACTGTGATTTCACCAACCCGAGTCCAGATAGTGATAACTTACCTCGTGATAAGGCAGGATCAATTTCAAGTGCTCGATGGGAATGTCCACGCCGGCCACGCCCAATAGCCGATTCACTGGGTACTGTTAAGAAAAGAGTAAGTTTTTGGTGCACAACTTAGGCTCCATGCACAAATGAGAAACTTGAATTTGTGACGTCAAGATTTTATGAGATTTTTTTTTTTTTTTAGAAAATATGTAGGTATTATGCTGCTTATTTTTTTCTATACTTAAATTAGTACTTAAGGCTAAAGCGCCCATCTAGCCCGCGAGGTTCAAATTTTTTGAGGTGTTTTAGATATTTTTCAATATCTGACAATAATAAAAGGCACATTTTGTAATTCGCGAGAAAGGCCGTGTGCAGTGCATTTATTAATATATCTAACTTACTCTAAAACACTTCAAGAACGACAGCTATCCAGATAATCTGGCAATTTTTGTATATTTAGTGATTTACTAGTATCATATCCACCGTGATAATATTTACAGTAAAATAAATGTATTAATAAACGCACTCCATACTGTGTTTGTCGCAAATCACAAAATGTTGTCTTAAATGTTTTCAGATTTTGGATAAACTATAAAAATACTCGAAAATTTTGAATTTCGCGGGCTAGACAGGCGCCTTCACCTTAAATATGTAACTGACGACATCATCATCGTATTGTTTGACGGTTGTGCCGTGAAAGAAATAAGCTAGCTCAATAATACAGAGATATGTTAAGGTAAAAAGATCAAACCCATTTTTGTGTACCTACATAACAAGAAAAATGTAAAAGTATTTTTAAATTTTAAGGAGATAACATCAACAGCACCTCATTCCCGGAAAGGGTTTATCATACAGAACTGTTTTTGAAAAATGGACAATGCATTCAGATTATTTAGTACTCATCTCCTTTTCATTGTATGTAATCCTTACTTTAGTTACTTTATTACCGTTCTCGTAGAGTTCCTTTGTTTTTCCTGTAATGAAAATAATGCGATAACACATAACCTTGAATTATAAATAAGTTATCGACGATCTAGCAAGATTATGATAATAAAATTGGGACCATATCACTTAAATTAGTGTTTATTTTTAATTTTTCGATATCAGCAAACTCATCATACCTACATACCTCATCGAGTTTTTTTGTGATATTCTGAAAAAAAAATACACATTTGTTTAATTATTTAATCTAGCTGAATTTCGGCCACGGCGGTCATCTACACTAATATTATAAAGAGAAAAGATTTGTATTTTTGTATGTTTGTAACGAGTAAACTCAAAAAAGGCTGGACCGATTTGAAAAAATCTATCACCATTAGAATGTCACATTATCCTTGAGTAACATAAGCTATAGTTATTACTAGAAAAAAATGGGGATCCCTACTAAAACTTCAATAATGTAAAAAAATGCCATAAAATGTCTTTCATCGCATGCGCTACGGAAACTATTGATGATAGAACAAAAAAAATCTACAATATTAAAGAATAGTTACTTTACTATAACTAAGTAGGGGAGAGTGGGTAACAGTGAACCACTTTTTTTCTTCGGCTTATTATTTCCTACCTAAATGATGCTAGTCTCTTGTTTTTCAAAAAATCCATACGTGACATCATTCAGCTACAAATCGAGCATATGGCTAAGACCCTGACTTTGATAGATTTGGTTTAAAAGCTTGATTTTTGAAGAATGGGAAATGATCCAGTTTACCCCGTGCTTGGGTTACAAGGGATCAGCACAAGGGTTACAGTGAATCTGTGGGGGCACAGTGGATTTCTGAGGATTTTTAAATAGTGAATCGTTTAAATTATTACTTTTATTTAAAAATGTAAACAGTATTTCAGTTACAAAGATAACTAAATTATTAAAGATTTATTATGAATAATATTTACTTCTTTGAAATAGAAATCAACATAAATAAAACTAGGAGAACTGAACTTTTTAGTAACCTACCCAACAAATAGGTACCACTTGAAAACTTAATAAATTGTCTGTCCCAGCCAGACAGGTTAAACCTGTAGGTATTAGTCGATATGCAATAGCTTTAATTTTACACCTTGATTTTAATAGCCTGCTGCATAACCTGAGGGTTAGCAGCCGAATGGATTTTCCGCTCACTGTTTCGTGGCATTTTGGAATCAAACAAAAAGAACAAGATGAAATGAAACGTTATCATGCCAAAGAAATCCAAGTACGCCTCTGTGGAGTACAATGAATTGCTATCCGCTGTGACCCAAAAGCAAATTAACCACTGATACCCATCGGCTGTTAACGACAATAAAATTGCAAAAAAAATTCGTGCCTACATTTAGAAAGAAAGAGATTCAAGAAATAAACAATAGAAATACTCATTGTGGTAGGAAAATATTAATATATTCGGAATATAGACATCCTTGCAAATCAACTTTTAAAAAGTCCTAAAAAATACTTTAGTAGTCACTTTCTGTTCTTACCGTGGTAACGTGAACACCACCTATCGTAGCGCAGCGGAGATTGGTTCAGCGCGGGGGCAATGTAAATAGCTTGCGCCTGTCTATTTTCTATGTTTGTGAGACCAAACCAGAGGCAGATATGGCAGTTTATTCACTGTGCCCCTTGATCCACCGTTACCCACTCTCCCCTACTTTTTTACATTTTAAAAGTTGGTAGAAATGCCGACCAAAATCAGACCATACCTTATCTATACCTTAGTATTAATGCTTATCCAAATAAATCATTACGTATTTGAGACTATTTTCATACCTGTCTGTAGATTACTTTTAATTAACGAATTATTTAAATCGGACATTCCAATCAAAAGATATTACGATATTTAAAATGTCAATCTAAACAAATAGTATTAGAAAAATAAACGCCGCGTCCGGGCACCGAGTTACGGGAGTGGGGTGTGCACATCTATGAAATAGGTTAAGTTAGGCAGTTATTTTCAGAACTACTTAGAAATTTACTCTGAATGTCCACCCGTGCAAAGCCGGGACGGGCCGCTATTTAATATATATACGCATGAGGTATTATAGTGCACATGAGTGTGCGCAAGCATAGGTGGACTCTCTATTGCCATACCCTCATAGTCCCAGAGGGATGCATTTGAAATGACCGGAGTGAGGTCAGGCACAGGTTATGTTATATTATACCACTAGCTGAGCCCGCGACTTCGTCCGCGTGGAATTTAACTTAACAAAAAAGCCCGCTCCCGCGTTCTGAACCCGCACGACAGAACCCACTTTTTAATTTTTTAAAATTTTGTTTTTCTAAAATAAAAGTAGTCTAAGATACTGCTTATAACATCAGCTATCTACCAGTGAAAGTCCCGTCAAAATCGGTCCACCCGTTTCGGAGATACTCTTTGATTTCATGTGTTTTTATTTTTTACGCGGAACCCTAATTGTTTTTCAAAAATTTAAGTAGCCTAAGTTACTCCCTATTACATCAGCTATCTGCCAGTGAAAGTCCCGTCAAAATCGGTCCAGCTGTTTCGGAGATTACCCGGAACAAACACACAGACAGACAGACAGACAGACAGACAGACATTTTTTTTTTAAATCGCGTTTTTGCTATAGGTGTCGTATGTACTTTCATATGCATTTAGTGAGAAGGTGTTATTTTGATATTACAAACAGACACTCCAATTTTATTTATTTGTATAGATAGCGTTAGTGGCGGATTTACCAGTAGGCTGAGTAGGCTGGAGCCTAGGGCGGCAGATTTTTGGGGCGGCAAATTTGGGGACCGATTTATTTTTTTTGCTACCTCATAGAAATCAAGACCAATAAAGATTATTTATTCACTTTTACCGAATGTACATTATTGTGTAAGTAGCATACATTACCGCGTATTTATTAATCGTACATGAGTGAGCTTTGATTAGCTCAAAAATAAACCCAAAAAATATTTTACGTGCAATTTCAACGAAATTTTTGGATTATAAGTATAATCTAGGACATAGGCGGCAAAAATCCGCCTCTGCATAGCGTACCTATTATGACATTTATTGAAGTAAACAAGTAAGTTTGACCGTATCCACCCTCAAAGAATATAGGCGTAATGTGGTTATTATAGCTGCGTTTCATACTATCAGTAGGAGAGCCGGAAGCCAATGTCCCACTCCCCTCCCCTTAACATCAGGGCCCTAACCACGTTAGCTACTCAAATCGTGATACAAAAGCAAACGCTCGCGATTACGTTTCAAACGCTCCGCTTTTGACGTTTTGCTGTCACCATACCATATCAATGTCAGTAGAAATCGTGAAGCTTGTGGTTAGGGCCCAGGCGGATCACACGCTTGTTTAGCGACTTTGTTATATAAAAACTAGTAGGTAGAAAAAAAATATACTTACCTCCCTTGTCCTATAGTCGAATACAGGTACAGATACACTTATTTGAAGTCTGTATTTCATCTCCTCCCCTTCATAGTAATGTCCATATTTATCCTAAAACATGTCGCAATATGGTTAAACGGAATTATGATTCCGTAGCGGAAGCCATTATCGGCAAAATCTACTACCGTCTTAACAAGCAGTAATCCCTTTATCATTACTTAGTCAATTCCGAAAATTAACAATTACTTTTTCAATTAATAATTATCTTCTGGAAAGTCGGTAATTATTAAATTTAACGAGAAATAGGTATTATTTACGAATTTGTTAGGCCTTTGTCGTATGGTATCGAATTTGATCAAGATTAAAATAAGGGTAGGTACACGTCTGAGTGCGGAGAGCAAATTTAGGGAGCTTTATGCACCAGTGGTAGCCATGATGCGTGATAGATGATTCAATAGTGCAGTGAAAAAACTCGCTCGCCAAACAACCAAACCTTCACACGGTAATATATGCGCAATGCCAATCCCAATTTGCACAAACCGCCAAATTCACTCACCGCATACAGAGGTGCGTTTGTGTTCTACTCGTACATAATAGCATGTTTTCACGCCCCAAGCACTGTACCTAAAGCTCATCAAAGAGAATACAATACTACGAAGCTCATAAATCAGATTTTTTTTACTTTGGACCATAGATCAGTGTATAAGACTTTTTGACTGATCTTTGGACAGTTTTGACAGTCTACCCAAGAACTTTATACATTCTAAGCTTCTTAACCTAACCTAACCTAACACTTTAACACCTCTCTGACCTAACAACAAAGCCATTGACACCATAAAAAAGAAACCAATATCTAGCAATATGTTAGCAGCATTAAATTATTAAGGCTCGTATTAATAAATTGATCTCAAGTTTGAGAGCGGTCTTGAGTGCGTTCTTGACATGTTATTTTGTACTGGAATGACATGAGAATGACATTTCCAAGATCACTCTCAGACTTGAGATCGATTTATTAATGCGGGCCTTAGTAGTACAACATGTTCATGGTTAGTCTGGCAGCCCAAAGATTGACAAGACCAAAGATGCGGACTGTCGATTTTTGGTAGGAAAATAAAATTATTGACCAATTGTATTCCTATGGAATGGAAATGGGCCAACTCTTTTTCATAGAGTGCATGGGTCTCACAAATTAAACAACACTTACGTAATCAATTTGGCGCATATAATCCTTTAAGAGTTGACTGCTGTTAAGCAATCTGAGCTTATTTTTCCTCAGTTCCCTATATCGGTAACCTTGCTCTGAGTTCTCTTTGTTCTTCCAATAGTATTCGCTTCTTCTAGGATCCTAAAAGTTACAAGACTACAAGCAATTGTTAATTGACATTTAAAACTTATGGAAACTCTTTTCAACTCAACAAAGGAATAAAAAAGCTACTACTACTATTATTATTATTATTAGGAGCCTGTAGTGTCCCACTGCTGGGCAAAGGCCTCCCCTCCCTTCTTCCAGTTGTCTCGGTCTGTTGCGGTCTGAGACCAATGTGCTTCGTATGAGTCGAGCTCATCCCGCTAGTAGTGTTTCTTATTTCTTTTTCCCACATGGGGTTATTGGCCTCTTACCTCGACGTGCGCGTAAACGTCACTAAACACTTTTAGCCGGTCCTTCCTTTGTGCGACTAGAGGGCGTTCGAGGACTTGCAGTATCTTATGCACCTGCTGAGTGACGTCAGAGTGCGTGATTAGCTCGGCGAAGTAGCCGTCCCGGTCGCAACTGAGCCACTCGCCGTACGACCGAGTGTGGTCCCGGAGACCGTTTGGGTCGTGGAGCCAGAGGGTGAACAATCTGATGAACAAAGTGAACCTTTCAACTGTCTGGTTAATTTGTGCTCGGAAATGTCATGGATAATAAACCTTGCTATAAGAACTGATCTTTACAACGAGATGCGAGCGGTTAACAGAATTGAGCCCCTGGACGAGTGAGCGATGAGTCAGCAGAACCGCTCAATGGGAGTGCCTACGTGCAGTTGATGACGTACGGCCAATGACGATAGTGAATTTACTTTTGTACAGTCAACAACAAAAGTAATTGATGATCATCCATTAACTATCTATATCATGTTTAACGTTTGTTCCGTACTCAATATTTTAAAAGGCCTAAAAGCTGAGAGTTACGTATTTATGGAAAAATAAATGGCAATCCATTGTAAGGAATTAACAGTGAGTTTTATAAATTGTATGTTTATTATTTACTTTCGATCTTGACCGTACATGTGGCATTTCGTAAAAAAATATTAGTCAACAGTCAATCGATCTTTATTATAATGGAATTATCCGTGATAAATATTAAATCCTGTATTTTTTGGGTATTTCAGCTGAAAATGTCGAAGCTAATTACAGTAATCAATACTTCAATCAATATTTATTCCAATCATGCTTAACATTCAATTGAGTACCCTTATTAATTCGTTTATAGACTACGATGACAAAGATTATATGAAAACCAGCAACAGAGACGCAGAGACACTGCGAAGGAATAACTTCTCCAAATTTACGGATATCGTCAGGTGATAGTCCTGAACAATAACTTGTCATATTTATAAATAAATAAATTATCACTGATGTGTATTTCGGTCAAAACCGTAGATTAGTGATATCATTGCATCGAAAATTGTGAATTTAGAGATTAAAACTGACGCCATGACGCCGAACATCGCTAATGCACATTATTAATATGTAAATTATAATCAGTTTAAAAAACAATTAAAGTTTTAATTGATTGATCAATTTGATACGATCTTTTTATTCCTATGTCGATGAATTCTTAGAGTATACCTACCTAAAGTAAACTGGGCCCCGTATCTGTAACGCAACCGTTCCTTCAAAAGGAATGGAGGCAGAATATTAACAATGACGATCTAGGAGAGTGGACAACATACGAAATACACATGACGTGTAAACCTACACTAACGACAGAAGGATATTTTACTTATTTATGTTATGAGAGAACCGTGCGTTACATATTTTCCTATTTTTAACCGACTTCCAAAAAAGGAGGAGGTTCTAGCTTCGTCTGTTTGTACGAGTATGTTTTTATGTATGTTAACGATTACTCCGTCAATTGAAGACTGATTTTGAAAATTATTTTTTTGCTTGAAAGGGTATATACAAGGTGACACATAATGGGTATACTTTTTTTTTCAAAACTTAACTTTGTAATTCTAAAACCATCAGCTTTGGAGGGAACTTGAAAAATAAAAGGTGTTACAGGAATACAGCTGTTGACCGATTTCACAAGTCTACAAAACCTTTAGTACTTCAACTGTCCCACAAAGCCGATAGTTTGAGATTTACAAAGTTAAGTTGCAAAAAAAATAGTATACCCTTTTTGTATCACCTAGTATACTCTCCAGGTTGTCCCATAGAACTTGTTAACTCATCATCTTTTTGCTTCATACACTCTATTTAGAGTCAGCTTCGGTTTCTTCTTCTACACCCGTCGCAAGCAATCACCTAGCTATTCAGAACCTACCAGATTTCAAATCTCAAACATACGTCTAAATCGTAGTTCCAAAAGCTTTTTTTATATGACAGATATTATTTTCATAGGATGACAAATATACCAAAATAATTATAATCAAAAGAGCTACTTAGTAAATGTGTCCTTTATCCTGTGATCCTAACCTAACTAATATTTTCATGAATCAATTCCTACAATTCCAATAAAACAATTCAACATTGACGCTCGCGCCACGTCACTCCCGAAAGTTTCTACAAGCAATAGGGGCGATATTTGAATGCATCCTTTGTGATCATAAGTACCTGATTCGTCCGTCAGGGTCGAGCAGTCTCATCAGCTCCGTGAAGTTGTCGTACAAGCTGTCGGTGAGCAGCACGATGGCCTGCTGGCAGGCGCGCGGCCGGTCCTCTGCCGTTTCCTGCTGCTGAAGCAGCCGCACGGCATACCGCAACACGTCCGCCATCCGCGTCTCGTTGGTCATTCCGTACAGTTTCAATGCCGCCATCATTGCGGCTGAGTTCACGTGGTTGGCCTGTGGTAACGAAAAAACCCCCTCTAGATAAGATGGATGTCTACAAGCGGTTCTACTTTACGATCGTTATCGTACAATTTGAGTGAGTCTAGTCTGATTCACGGATCCGTTGGGCGATCCGTTTGATTAGCGTAACGATTTGACAAGATAGCGTAGGTATAGGAGCCAAAGAAAGATGAACTTACCAAAGTAAGGTCCACTTTATTCGATACTATTCGATTCGCCCTACATGTAGGTACATACGGTTGCGTTTGCGATATGTGAACATTAACACTTTAATAAAAAACTAGATTAGATAGATATCTCGCATTGCGGCACTTTGACGACCTTTGTGAAATAGGATGACTGGATGTATATCAGCAAAATATAAGTGCGGTATCGTTTATAACACAAGCAGAGATGACGTCAATAAAGCTAGCAAACACATTATTGTGACATATCGCGCCAGAATCCGGGGCCATTGGTACATGCGTGCGCATTACACCAAACATCACACCAAATAAATTATTTCCACAATATGTCCAGCTTCATTATTTTGTTTTAAACTTTGAAATTACTATAGAGTGCGAGTAGGTCTGCACACCTCACTAAATTAACAAGCTTGATAATACTGAATTACTATTTAGGTTTCACTGTCTATTAAATTTTAGTAACAATGGTGTCTGCCTGCTCACACTGTTGCTATTCCTGCGAATGTATATAATTTTTCATTATATTAGAAAAAGTAAGTAACCATTGAGTTTCCTGACAGATCTTCTCAGTGGAAACAATATTTCGAACCGGTTCTTATTAAATGTTTAGGTATATTGGCTGTAACGTTATTCTGTTAGTAACCAAACAAACCTTGATTAAAGCAAATTTACTGTGGCCTTTCTCAGCCGCAATATAATATGAGCACTACAATTTTTTATTTGTGTCAAATTACATTTATTCGTAAATAGCGAACTGCCCCAGTTAAGAGCGACTTTTCTTAACTATTTATTAATTTTATTAGAATGTACCTACATATAAACTTTCCGGAAGAAATTATCTAAATCATATTGAAAACCGCAACAAATCCGTTGCATAGACTAGAAGAACTTAGCGGACACATAAATAGACGCGGATAGCGACTTCGTTTTATGATTTTTAGATATTCAACAGAACTACACTAGGTATTTTCGACTACGACACGACACACAAGAATATGTTTCCAGCTTCATACCGGCACGAGCATTTCGTCGAAACAGCTGATTGGTGACTGTATGATGACGTTGAAACGCAGCACGTTGACTCTGTCGTCGTCGGTGAGAGCGCTGAGCAGGGCGAGCGTGAACTGCTCGGCGATGACCTGGTTGGAGGAGTTGTCCATGGAGCCGGACGCGTCCAGCAGCAGCAGCACGTCGCGGGGCGCGCCGCCGGCGCTCACGTACCACGGCCGCAGCCGGCAGTCGTACACGTCGTCGACATCCAGTTTCAGCTTGTACATGCTCTCCCACAAAGCCGCTGAAATAAAACTTTGTTATATTCGTTCACTATACGGTTCTCGGGATTCTGGCCACGCAATTCAGTCGGACTGCAAACATGCATTTGCAAATGTTGCAATAAGATGGTTCCAAAGATGGTTGTTAAATCCCTGGGTAATTTTTTGACCCTAGATACCTATAACTGTTAAGTGACTAGTACATGACAAACTTGTTTACACTAAAAAGCATAATCCCATGTAAATTTCAAATGTAGGTACTCTAGATACAGCATATACCAATGCTGTTATCGACAATCAATTTTTTTACAACACGGAAGCAACTAGCACTTACTGTTTTGCTCGAGATTGGCATGGAAAGCCTTTACAAGATTAGATAGACGATACCCTGAATGCATTAAATAGGTATATGCAGATAATGCTTGCTACACTTTTCCATTTAAATATATCGAAAAAAATCAACACGTGATACCAATATACACACATCAGAAAAAGTACTTAATCACTGCATTTTAATTCCCGAATCACCTACTTCAATAAAGTACTCAATACCTGCAGAATAGTTCCAAAACTATCCATGATTTTAATTCCATAGCATTCATCCGTGATTCATTTCTATCCCGTCCGTCTATACATATAAGAAGAAAGCTAAACATACAGGGTTAGGTACTGGGAATTCGGACGTATTCCTTGCAATGGGTGAAAGAGCAGCTAAAATGAATCTTATCGGAGCCCCTTTTATGTTCCACGAAATCCAAGAGTCGTTTTCGAGATATTAAAAAATAAAACAAATTTACAAATCTTCATAAACACCCAAAAGACGAATGCTTATTGCATATACTTAAATGAAGTCACAAACTGAATACGTTTTAACTCTATCAAAACTTATTGTTGCCAACATAATAAAGCCGTATAAGACATAAAGTTACCGGGATAATGCCTCAGAAATCCTTGAGCGCTGCAGAAATATTGAAAGTCCAACGTCGAGTCCTGCGCATAGTTATTTTTGAACGTGGAAAGCAAACCTTCCGACCAGTACATGTGATTAACAACTTGGGGATCTGTAAAACAAGTGAAAATAAAAGACACGAGCATAAAAATAAGTGACACAGGCAATAAAATATTGCCGAGCATTAATTGCCCGTTTTAAACCCCCTAGGGATCTATGGGGATACCCAGTATTCCCAATGGAAACCCTGCTAAAGAGGTTTAAGAAAACTTAATACTTATCCACATAATCAACATAGAGACCCTGCTTAAGAGTTTTCAGCTTTAGGGTCAAATTATGAAACTCTACACAAATGTCTTCAGTCCCATTCCACTTTTTAAGTGGTCGTTAAATTGAAATTTTTTATAAGTTCAAATTAAGCTGCTGTCAAATTTGTGTTAAGACTACTTAACACAAATTTGACAGCAGCTTAAGTATATACTAATATACTACTTACCACAGTCGAAGACCTCAGCGGACACATAGACACTTGATGCGTTCAATGTTACTTGGCCATCAAAATGCTTGCTTTTATGTAGTGGCAACTTTCCTAAACTTCTGCAGGTCGGTTCAATATGGAAGGGGGTATTTTCCAGTTCTTTTTCATAAGGCAACTTTTGTTTCTTTAAGTGATCCAATTCCTGTTAGTAAGATAATCTACTTAATAGACATTCACAATAGTTCACTGGCTCCTCCTTTAAGTAGTGAGGCTCCTTAGGTTTTTTACAAGGAAAATCTTACTTGATTAGATCAAAAATATTGCAGTGTTTAGCCGTCTTAATTAGGGAAACACAATAGTAATTAAATTAATTTGCAATAAGTACGAACATTCACAATTTCGAAATTCGATTCTACAAATTATGATCGCCACAGCACCCATTTAAAAAAGCATAAAAAATGGTTTCTATTGAAATTGTAATATTTTTATTTTGTCCGCGGCCCCCTGGTAGGCAAAACCTGAATCTAAGGCACTTGTTTTCAAATTAAATGGAATACTGACAACGCTGTAGTCAAATGTGTAGCTAGGCTCTGGTTCCGCGTCCGACTCGGCGAGCGACTCGGCGAGCGCCTCGGCTCGACGCATGATTTCCTCAGCAGCGCGAGCCCGGTTGTTCAGCAGCTCCTCCAAAGATCTCGCCATCTTGTTCACTATTGCTGTTCCGTTTCGTTCCACCATTTTCACGTCTGAGAAACTTTCCAGCAATTCTTCTCTGTGTACTACTTTTTTTTCGATCTCGTTCAAATGCTCTGATATTTTTTCGGCCCACTCCTGTACTCTGTTCAAAGTAAGAAGGCACCATTGCGTATAGTAATAATGAAGATCCATGGGCGTTCGCAACTTTTAGCCTAGGGGAGGCAAATCAGAGCTTTTGGCATATGTAGCTAAATCAGCAATGATAGGGAAATCAGGATAATTATAAAAAAATTGAAATATATGCTTGGAAGGGGAGGCAGCTGCCCCTCCCCCTACCCTCTCCACAGTGCGCCCTTGTGAAAATCAGTACCTACCATGACTTCATACCTTTGTTAGAAGTCGTGACGTCTACGTAATTTATAATAGAATGTAGAACACGAGTAAAACAGTTTCAATCTTTGTTTGCTGACGTACTACGACTGGAGAGAATCATGATAAATGACCGCAAAAGGTCAAGCCGTTCTATACCTAAGAGAATTTCATTATTATGGGCAAGTATAAGCACACAATCCTGTGAGGAACTAGGTACCCACCCTATTTAAATAGTTGGTGAAAGTGCAAAGTGCAAAGACTTGATGTAACAACCTTTAAATTGAAAATTAAATAATATGCCTCTACCAAATAGCTGGTTTTAGGATGGAGATCCACTCGCACGAGAAGATGCTAAAATCACAAAAAAATGCTAGTCGTACTTTTAGGTATTTACAAGAATAATAAGTATAGAATAATAGGTACTTACGATGTGAGCGGAAGCATTTGCGGCGGTTTTTTAACTTTCTTCATGGGTACAATATTAGGAGCAGTAACTACATCGGTAATTTTAACAGGCGGAATATCGTTTTTATTTTTTGTAGCTCCATACAAAACCTCCTCGTGTTTCTTCAACAATATCTTGTTTATTGTATCGTCTGTTTTAGTTATATTTTTTTTTTGTTTTAATTTAATACAATGTGCCAGATAAATTATTGTGATTAGAATTAAAATTATTTCGATCTTCATTATTGTGCGTTAAATGTACATTAGTAATGATTAGGGGCTACGTTAAAAGTTGTAATTATTATTTTATTCGCGCTTTTTATGCCATTGCGTTGGGCGGGCGGGCGGCGCGCTGCGCGTGGACTGTGCAGAATCCTGCGTAGGGCGGGCGTCGCTCCGGCTCCCGCCACGCTGGCGCCAGGCCGCCTCCTTGCTGCCAACCCCATGGCAAATTATAGATTCCCAGCTACCTCGACTCAGAACACTGACCTCAATTGGGACGCGTTTATGCGCATCGGTATGGAGAGATGATTGCTCTTGTGTTAATAAAATGATATGTTGATTCTCTGTTTGTACCTTCAATTTATACACCATCACACCTGTATTCTCTGAAGGGATAGGCAGAGATGCAATGCATTGTACCCTTTTCGCCCGTGTTCTACATTTGAGTAAAAATACCAGGCATTTTCCCCCTACATATACGAGGGGATTCAGGCTGTAGTTCCCCATCGTAAGTTAGTATTACGTTATCTTTACAAATAAGTAAATAAAATTGAGCTGTCTGTTTGTAAAGTCAAAATACCAGCTTATAACAACAAATATTTTTTTAAATGTACTTTCTGTCTGTTTTTTCCGGCAAATCTCCGAAATTAAACCGAGTAGGTAACTGCATAAGGAGTAACTTAAGCTACTTTTATTTTATTGAAGCGATTACATTAGGAGTCTCCGCTAGGCATACGGTATTTTCCCCCTGAAAACCACTGTTGTAGATGTTCTTTGTTCAACTGTTTTAAATGTGGGGCTGTTCAAAAAGCAAGTCAACAGGTCCTTTAAATTCAGACCATTATTCGGTCCATTATGCAGATTCAGACGGTTACCTTACCACTTACTATCAGGTGGACCATCTGCCAGTGTACCTTCCTTGACAATAAAGTAATATCTCTAACCAACATTTTATCTAACACGGGTAGCCCCCTGTGCTTACGCCTGAGATGTTATAAACTTGTATACATCCCATTATTATCAACACGTACTTAAATATATTTTTACTCGTCACGTGTTTTGATGTAAAATTGAGTGCAATATGTAGTCGTGCATCTATACCGGAAATCAGTGTAGACACAGCGTTATCATCGAGCAACTGATAATTAAACAACAACTGCGATCATCAGAACTCATCTCGTCCATTAAATGAACATGACTTCCTGGTTCAGTAACGGTATAAAACCTATTTGGATCACCAGTTTAGTTGACAGTCAGTTCCGATACACAAACATGAAAGGTAAGAGAAGATCAAAGCTTTTCACTCGTCTACACTTTTAATTAGTTGGAGCTAACTAGTTGAAAAATATAAACTTTAAATTCTTATTTATTGTTCGAGTCAAATTCACCCTCAAAGTTATAGAAATTTTAATGAGATTACAATAGCTATTATAATAGTTTGTTAAATGAATATAACTTTCTAATTTTAAATATTTATTTTCCTATACAGGAGGATATTGTTTTGTTTTTTACGGTAAAATAAAAATAGGGGCATTTATTTGCAGGTTTCGCAGTCTTGCTTGTTGCTTGCGTGGCGGTGGCGCACGCTGAACACGATGCCCCCGTCTGCCCCGCGGAGCAGGAAGACAACTGGGGAATTGAGCTGTTGCTCAGACATGAAGATTGTAACAAGTTCTACAAGTGCACTTTCGGACAGCCCGTCGAGTATCGCTGCTACGACGGCCTCTACTTCAACCTGTACACTTGGCAGTGCGACTGGAAATTCAACGTCGATTGCAAAGACAGGAATATTCCCGAAGAGGACCTGCCCTCGACGCCACCGGCACTGGTGCCACCTACCTTCCTACCCCCAACCAACACCACCCAGGCAACAAATACAACGACAACCGAGCCCACCACAACTACCACAACCATTGAGCCGACCACACCGGAACCTACAACCACTACCACAACGGAGCCACCTACTACCACCACCACTACCACAACCACAACGGAGCCACCTACTACCACCACTACCACAACCACGACCCCAGCACCCGAACCAGAAACTGAGGCCCAACCTGAAAAGGAGGAAATAATCTTCCAGGAGAATGGCTGCCCGGTAGACCCGCACATCCACTGGCTTCTGCCCCATGAGGAAGACTGCAACCAGTTCTACTACTGCGTCTGGGGCGGAAAAGTGGCTAGGCAGTGCCCCGCCGGCTTACATTTCAACACCAAGCTTCAGGTAAGTGCACTTATTTATCTTTCAAAGTAGCGTTTATATATTTTCCACAAAATAATTGACAAGTGAATGCAAAAATTTACTTTCGGTTCTTATCCATAAAAATAGCAGTTATTTACATTTTTTCCATTAATAAACTTGAGTTCTCATTATCTGGTCAAGTAATTTTAATACATTCCTCTTAAATTCTACTAATGATTGTGTTAAATGTTTTGACTTCTGAGACGGGTGCTAATAGATTTGAAAACAAACCACCTGAAAAATTGGGGTATGTCTGATGGTATTCAAATTCAAAGCCTTTGTATTATAATGATTTTCATTCAGTGATTAAGTAGATCAGCTGAACAATGTCTAAATTACCGAATGCTGCTTCCTAGTTTCATTTGGCAATCTAACTTGTTTTTATATCAGAGAAACCAGCCACCTTATTGAAGAACTGCTTATAGTAAAGTGAAATTCAAAGTTCAACAAAACAAAAATAAGTGTTTAAGTGCAGACAGTGATGGCATTCACAATTCCCAAATTGGTTTTAGCATATTGTGTTCAGGTATTACATTTGTGTAGTTGCAAATACCTAATGTGAATTTCAATTTGTTCCCAGGTTTGCGACTGGCCGGCTGCCGCTGGATGCACAGCCGCGTTGAACAAGCACTTCCAGGTCAGGCAAATGCTGAGACAACTGCTCTAAACATTGATTCATCAGTAGGAAAGTCAACTCATACTCAACATTGTTATTATTTTGTTAAAACTTACAGCATATTTTTATTAATTAAAGAAGCAGCAAATTATAATTGTCTTTCGCTAACCCAACCCACGGTAAGCCTTCTTTTTGTATGCACCGATACGATAGTAATGTAGTTGATTTCTAGGTAGGTATTATAGGTAGGAGCATCGTTTTGCAGCAATGCCACACCTTTTTGCACATTTCGTTTGTTCATGCAAAACGAAATCCTGCACTATCAGAACTTTGTAAGGTATTACAGCGTAATCAGTTTGCAACTGATAATTCAATCACAGCTTTGATAGTTAGCTACCGCTTTATGACGATAATAAAGATTATTGAATGATCATTAGCACTCATCTCATCGATTATAATTACATGATTTCCTACTTTATTAAAGGTATATAACTTAGTTGTATCGCTGATTTAGTATACAGTTTGTTTCGATACTCAACCATGAAAGGTTAGGTGGGGAGCAGTGCTCGTTACATTAATCTAGGTTTTATTAAATTGTTATCGAATGAAAATTATAAATTACTTTATTATCAGGGATTATTCCTTAACATGTTTTTAAGTTTATAGTGTTTTCGTAATATAAATTATACAGATGTTTATTTGCAGGTCTAGCAGTCTTGTTGCTTGTTGTTTGCGTGGCGGTGGTGCGCGCTGAATATAACCTCAGTGCGGAATACGCGAACGTATGTCCTCCGGAGCAGGAGGAAAACTGGGAGATAGAGCAGCTGCTCAGACACGAGGATTGTAACAAATTCTACAAGTGTGCATTCGGAAAACCCGTCGAGTATCGCTGCTACGACGGCCTCTACTTCAATCTGGAGACCTGGCAGTGCGACTGGAAATACAACGTTGATTGTACCGACAGGAATATTCCCGAAGAGGACTTGCCTACGACGACCACGGAACTGACTACAACCACTACAACCCCCGAACCGACTACAACCACTACTACCACCACCACAACAACTCCAGCTCCTACCACAACCTCCACTACAACGACCACAACTCCAGCGCCCACCACAACCACAACCACAACAACTCCAGCGCCCACCACAACCACAACCACAACAACTCCAGCGCCCACCACAACCACAACCACAACAACTCCAGCGCCGACAACTACCACATCCACAACAACTCCAGCGCCGACCACAACCACGACCACGACAACAACTCCAGCGCCCACAACAACGACCACAACCACAACGGAACCACCCACTACCACCACGACTTCGACCACTACTACCACCCCAGCACCTGAAGAGGACATTGTCTTCCAAGAGAACGGATGCCCGGTAAATCCGCACATCCATTGGCTTCTGCCACATGAGGAGGACTGCAACCTGTTCTACTACTGCGTCTGGGGCGAGAAGGTGCTGAGGCAGTGCCCCGCCAGCTTGCACTTCAACACTAAACTTCAGGTAAGCACATTTATATTTTATTATTCATAGTACTAGTGGGACTAGCTATTTTCGAGCGTGTACCCAGAGAGGCGTTGATGATCACGGCCTAGATGACGCTGGGTGCCGTTTAAGAATGGGATAAGGCTGTATTCAAACAAAGACTTGATTGTCCCTTGAAACTTAAAAGATAACATAAGGACGCAGCAAGCAGAATCCAGTGGCGTAGGAACCGTACGCCCAGGGGTCATTTAAACAATATGCGTGCGTATGTACTGTGTGTGTGTGTTACAGGTTAGTTTTGGTGTTCATCTTCATACTTAAAGAATGAAATCAACTGATAACTCACCGCTAAGGTCATTCACACGGTTAATTCGCCACCGATAATCAGTGCTAAATACGGCCAAATAAAAAGATCGATCCGTCTTATGGGTGGAATTTTCCAAAATCCTTCCGTGGATGCCTAGAGTGTAAAAGGTACCTATCAAAGGTACAAAATGCTGTGCTATGATGGATTAGTCAGTCAGTCAGTTTTTCCTTTTATACATAAGTAAACAGATTATGGTGTGTAAATAATAAGTATTTGTTGTGACGTCACTATCAGAAATGAAATAGGTCGTGAGTAGGCACATTTACTATGAAAACCACCGGAAGATAGTGCGATTACAATTTCAATTGATTGGCCTTTGTATTATCAGGATTTTATTCAAAAAGCCATTGAGTATAGAGATAATCTTTACAAGACTAGGCAATTAGGCTTAAAGCAAGTCGCGATTACGGTATTGCCGATAAATAATTCTTCCGTCAACCTACTTCGGTTTGATTGCGGAGTAATCACTTAGGTACTGCTCTTTCCTTCACCTTCACCTATTTTCACGTTCTTTGTGTTTTCACTACTATTAGATCTTACAGCTAAATAGCTGCAAGAGTAGCTGTTATGCTCGATATATTCGAGCATAACAAAAATCATACTGGTACCAGAATTAAAAGTACCGACACTGGATATGAATTTAATATAATATATTTCGCGAAATGTCAAACCTCGGCGTCTTCGTTAGACACCACTGTCAATCATGACCAGAGGGGGAAGAAGAGCTAAGGGCTAGAGAGATAGATAGATAGATAGATAGATAACTCTTTATTAATCCACCACTAGAAAACAAAACATAACAAATTATTACATAATTTACACAGAAAGTGGAAAATGGGCGGCCTTATCACTAAGAGTGATCTCTACCAGGCAACCTTAGGATGGAGAGGATCAAAGAAAAATAATATGGGGGTGTACTTACATAAATTAACTTAAACATATACATTACATTAATAAACAAGAAAATAATATGACATATACTTATACCTACTACATAATGGCTAAATGAATATAATAGCACGCAACAGTTTAGACACAAACAAAATAAGTAAGAAGCAGTAATTATGGAGAAAGAAAGAATTTCTTTACCTGGTCTTTGAAAATGTGTAAGGAGGGAGCGTTTCTGATGGTGTGTAATATTTGTGGATTGTCTATAAGCATGTTACAAATTCTTACGCTTCAATGTTCACGTGAGCTTCTTGTCGGCAGCTTATGTCATTCGGAACATAAGCGTAAAGACAAATCCACCTGTCTGGGCTGGCTTGGAATAACCGAGCTGGGCGTCTGTCACCAGACAGCTAAGCCCCAAAAAAAACTAAATTAAATTCGGTTCATTCGTTTGAGAACTATGACACTCCTCTCTTTCTGTCGGGGGTAAAATAATAATAATAAATATCGCCAGATGCACACACCAACTGTATGGTCCCAAACTAAGCAACGCTTGTACTATGGCTACCGTACAATGGACTGAGGACGATCCCAGTGACAACCAGACCAGGGAAAATTACGAAAAGGCCATTTCCGAAATTTACTCTGACAGGAATCGAACCCGCAACCACCCGGTGTAGTGAGCCGAGCGGCCTACGCTCGAACCACTGCGCCAAGCGGTCGTCTATAAAAATAGGGTATCTAATGTAAAACTTTATTTCCAGGTTTGCGATTGGCCGTTTGCAGCTGGCTGCTCTCTCTCGTTAAACAAACACTTCCTGTTTAGAGACGCGCTGCGACGTCTGCTATAAAAACAAATGTATCGTTAGGTAAATGGACACGTTATTGTTTTTGTTATGTGAAAAAATGCAAATGGTAATTTGCGACTTGTAAGTAATCGAAGACTTACCTAAATTGTTCTATATTAAAGAATGTGCAAAGTTTTTTCCGTTTTTGTGTGTATACCTCAAAACCCTCCGTGTTCAACTAATTCATACAGAACAACACCAATGTTTAGAATGAAATTAATATTTTTTTATGTTGACAATAGGTTCAATGTTTCTATAATCTAATTATTTAAATTATATCATGCACCTAGGCAACCAGCAGGTCAAAAGAGTCTTTGTAGCCGGTCTATTGTCGAGGGTGCGACGAAGAAAACAACAGCAGTAGACTGTAGGTATCTATAATATAAAAATGAATCGCAAAATGTGTTGGTAAGCGCATAACTCAACAACGCCTGGACCAATTTGGCCAATTCTTTTTTTTTAATGTTCGTTGAAGTTCAAAGATGGTTTTCACGGCGAGAAAAATTCGAATATTGCAGGAAAAACCCTAAAAACAGCCCTTTTCTTTTTCCCATACAAACGTTTTCTAACTATAACGAGCTTTATTGCTATTGTATAAAGTTCATATTGAATTACAAGCACTCACTGTTGTTAAAACAATGTAGGTATGTTCCTAACGTCAAAGAGTCAATTTGCTCTTTATTGCCTCTGTACAAAGTTCAAATTCAATCATATCAATCAAATTTATGATCTCAACACTTTAAAAGAATGAATTCAAACGAATCTTCCACTGTTGAATGAACAACAGAAGTATGTATTTGATAATCTTATGAAAGTAATAAATGATGAAACTGGAGGGATTTACTTCTTAGATGCACCTGGTGGTACAGGAAAAACTTTTTTGATTTCATTAATATTAGCAACGATTCGCTCACAAAATAAAATTGCACTTGCACTCGCTTCGTCGGGAATCGCAGTAGCTTTGCTTGAAGGTGGTCGAACAGCCCATTCAGCATTAAAATTGCAATTAAATATGCAAAGCAATGAAACTCCGACCTGCAACATTTCTAAGAACTCTGCAATGGCAAAGGTCTTGCTGCAATGTAAATTAATTATTTGGGATGAATGCACGATGGCACATAAAAAATCTTTGGAGGCTTTAGACAGAACATTAAAAGATAGCAATCATAACCAATTCGGTGGTGCAATGATTTTATTAGCAGGAGATTTTCGTCAAACATTGCCAGTGATTCCACGATCAACACCAGCTGATGAACTCAATGCATGTGTAAAGTCCTCCAATTTGTGGAAACATGTCAAAGTACTTCATTTAAGCAAGAATATGCGTGTCGAGTTGCAAAATGACCAATCTGGAAACATATTCTCTAAACAACTCATTGACATTGGTAATGGCAAATTTCCTATAGACATGATGACTGGCTGCATAAACATTCCTCAAAGTTTTTGTCAGTTAACTCGATCAAAAGATGAACTTATTCAGAAGGTGTTCTAGATGTTTCTCAAAATTACAGAAACCATGCTTGGTTGAGCGAACGAGCTATATTGGCTGCAAAAACCATAGATGTAAATGAATTAAATTTAAAAATACAGGATCAAATTACAGGCGAATCGAGGATATATAAATCAGTTGATTCGGCTACTAACCAAGATGATGTAGTGAACTATCCACAAGATTTTTTAAACTCGCTAGATTTGCCAGGATTGCCACCTCACAATCTTCAATTAAAGGTTGGATCGGTAGTTATAATGTTGCGAAATATCAACCAACCGCGTCATTGCAACGGCACACGGTTAGCGATAAAAAAATTACTAAACAACGTGATAGAAGCAACTATACTGAAAGGAAAGTATAAAGGAGAAGACGTTCTCATACCGCGCATCCCAATGATTCCGAATGATGTGCCGTTTGACTTTAAACGACTACAGTTTCAAGTTCGGCTTGCTTTTGCTATGACCATAAACAAGTCCCAGGGGCAATCATTAAGTGTTTGTGGTATTAATCTGGAAAACCCATGATTCTCACATGGTCAATTGTATGTTGCCTGTTCCCGTGTTGGAAAACCATCAGATTTGTTTGTCTATGCGCCAGATAATAAAACAAAAAACATCGTATATCACAAAGCACTACAATAAAAATAAAACAGATTTTTGTTAATAATTATGATTCACATGATTAACAATAAATAGATTACATATTTTGAAATGCTTATATTATATGTTTTATTTAATTATATTTCTTATTCACAACGCCCTATCACCAGGGTGACGGTTCTGTTCAGGAGAATTTTTTGCCCCGACTATAAAATATGTAGGAACAAAAAAATGTCACATTACAAATCATTTTGACAGGACTTTATTGCAATTTAATTAGGCAGTACGAAGTCTGCCGGGTCAGCTAGTAAATTATAATTATATTTTCAGTTTCATATCACAACAAAAAAGGCGCGAACCAACTTCAGCAAAAACAAAAGATGACAGGCGGGAGAAAACTGTTTTGTTGACATTTGTTTTTTTACAAGCGTTCGGAAATTTAATTTAAACAAACTTTACCTTTTGTAGCGTCGCTAACAGTCTTTATATTAGAGGTGTTTCCTTGAGATCGTATCTAATAACAGTTTTCACTTGATACCTACTTATCCTACTAATATTATAAATGCGAAAGTTTGTGAGTGTGGATGTATGTATGTATGTATGTTTGTTACTCCTTCACGCAAAAACTACTGAACGGATTTGGATGAAATTTGGAACACAGATAGATTATAACCGGGATTAACATATAGGATACTTTTTAACCCAATAATCCAATACTACGGGGATGAAGTCGCGGGGCAGCTTAAATGAATACAAGCGAGTAAGTTACTAACTTATTCTTAAGCTACTTGTCGGTAAAAGAAAGAAAGAAAGAAATAATTTATTCGACACAGACACAAGAGGTTATAAAGACAAGAAATGAACACAAACCGAAGTGAGCCACAATGTTTGGGTACGAGTACCTCAATGTTACCTGTGCCGAAAAGGCGTTTGGCTCAGCATGAGCTGAAGGCGACCGGAGCCTCCTCCAGCGCTGATTTTCAGCCGAGGCCTAGAAGGTGTGGTAACCCAATATCCGGAGCAATCGCATATATAGATATAAATATAACAGAGAGGGACTTTGCTTAAATAAATTAATTATGATACAAAATATGGAATAGATAGGTAGAAAAGTGGTAAAAATAGAACATAAGTTGACATAATAAATAGATGCATTGCTTGGCGCAGTGATTCGAGCGTAGGCCGCTCGGCTCACTGCACATGGTGGTTGCGGGTTCAATTCCCGCCCGGGTAAATTTCGGAAATAGCCTTTTCCTAATTTGCCCGGGTCTGGGTGTCACTGGGATCGCCTCCAGTCCATTGTACGCTACCCATAGTACAAGCCTTGCTTAGTTTGGGACCATACAGTTGGTGTGTCAGTCTGGCGATATTTATTATTTATTAATTATTTATTTTTACCACTGAATTATTATAAATTGATCGTGATTAGGTAATAATTATTAATAATAAGGTTCTGTGTACTTACTTGTCGTAGACTGATTAAAATAAAATAATACGTAATGGCCCTTGTTGGCCGAATGAAACGATTTTATAAATAAGCAGTTATATGATAAAATGAAATTATTACTATTATGATAGCCAATCGGTTAAGCACGCGTTTTGAGGGCACAAGATCTTGGGTTTCAACTCCGGTTTGCACCTCTGGGTTATCGAAATCTATGTGCGAATCATTATTTCAATATGATTAGACATTATGACCAATTTTCGAGGCTAAATTATTTATTTATTATAATATTTATATCGTAAACCTAATTTCAGTACCAAACCTAATACATTAACTTTTTTATCCGACAGGTACGTATCGGATAAGATACTGAGATTTGGTGGAAATAATATATGAATTATGACACTATCTTAAGTGTTAATTATGGATTTATGTACATATGTTTATATATAACAAAGTCGGTGAAAAAGTATACAACCCGCCTGATGTTACGCGGTTATATAGCCTAGAGATGTTTGCAATACCAAAGGTATCGTTCGAACGTTGCCGATCTGAAGGGAATTGGGACAGGAAGGGAGGGGGGTTTGACTTCCGGCTGTTTCACTAATCGTACGGCTAAAATATGAAGCTTGCAAAAAGGAACTACGAATTGTCGCAGCTTTTGATTTTGCAAACAATATGGTTTGATACTAGTTTCAGCGTAGGTTGGGACTGTCGGTTCACTGAACCTGGGGAACAACAGCAGTTTGTAAAATAAGTATGGAAGCTGTCGTTTCCGACATCGGAAACTTTCCGTCAACTGGAAATCCCCGCAGGTAATTGCGGGTTCGATTACTTACGAGGCATATTTCTGAAATGTTTTTTCGTAATTAGCCATGGTCTGTACCCCCAGTCTGTATAACACAGTTGGTGCGTTTGTTTGGCTACATCTCTTTACTTTACTAACACAACACACTACAGCATAAACCATACAGCTATGTAGCGCCATCTTTCGATTACTATAAAACATAATTTGTATAATAATTGGTGAATAAAGGTAAAAAGGTCTCCTCATTAATCATTTGGATAACAGTTGTATGTAACAATAATAAGTATTTTGTAACTAGTACCTACCTAGATAACATTTCATTGTCACTATAGTTCAAAAGATGTCGCTTAAATATTAAAATTTTATAGCTTACCACGTACACCTTTTTACTCCCCAATTCCCCACCATGGGAGTGCGTACTTGTGGACTATGAAGGGGAATAAACCAGAAATTTCCTGGGGGTAAAGGACAAGGTAAAAAGTTCTGAATAAAAAATGAAGCAGTTCAGGTCCTAAAGGGTCTACGTTACCTTACCGGGCTTTTATTGGCGTGGGGAAATTATAAGGGATACCAGGTAGGTATTCCGTAGTGGGTATTCTCATGGGTATGTTCATGGCGGACACTTACCGGCCTAAATGCCGCCGTGTCCGACATCGACGGATTGGTGTCGGTGGCATTATTTCTACTCATGTTTTCCAACATGTACGACGTGTACAATTTTACATGAACTTAACGAGTAGGAGATGTGAAGCCGCCAACCAACTCGACGACACAAACCCGCTGAACAAAGCCGTCGGGCTGTGTCGGCGGGTCGGCGACTTTGGTGTGTATACTCCTCGCCGACATGGCTCCACAAGTCGCCGGCCGGCACGTGCGGGCGCAAATCGCCGACATGATTCCCTAAAATAATGCCCTAACAAAATCCGTCGAGCTGTGTCGGCGACTTTCGTGTGTAGACTTCCTTATGTATCCAGCGTTATTATTTAACTCGATGATAATAATGACTGCAAACTGTTATTCATGTCAGACTACAAGACAATTTAACACTACCCACATACTTCTATTTATTGGAACGAAGTTCCTTATCGCGCGTTGCGAAAGGGGGCTAAACGGAAAAAAATCAGTGTACCGACACATTTTGTGTGAAACGACACATTTTGGCGACACTTTTTGCTATAGTTGTAAGCCGTGCGGCGGCGTGCGCGTGTTTCTCTGTCTGTCTCTCTCACTCTCTCTCAGTCAGTCAGTCGGTTGGTCGGTCGGTTGGTTGGTCGGTCGGTCGGTCGGTCGGTCAGTCAGTCGAGTGTATTCAGGTTTTTTGTACATAATAAATAATAATAATGCACAAGTTCCGGATATTGCAACTTCGTTCCATCCGGGTGTCCATGTTGACACCTCTCAAGTTTTTTGTTTACTTTTTATGATGAGTATCCCTTACCTGAACCGCTCTCTCAGTCACAGGCAAAGGTACTGGAGATTTTTCCATAAATAAATATTAATCGCGTTTCTAAAAAGCAAAAAAAAATGTTTGCCTATTGGAGGTATGGAGATCGTTGTTATAGTGTTCGATTGGTGGACTGGCTTTCCTTTCCTGAATCAACTGCCTGGAACTACCTACTACGGCTCTACGACAATAACACGACCGACACGAGGACAATGACTTCAATGACCCCGAGGTCACTCAAGGTCAATGTCGTTTCGTGTCCTTCGACCACAATACTTCCACATCCAACCGGATCCCGAATGTGTGATTAGGCGTTGTTTTGGTGGAAGCCCTATTTTTCTTAGCGCCCCAAACGACTGACCACAAATTCCTAATTCAATAACGGGTATACCCAATCCGAATACATCCTTAAAGATTGTGAAGATACCTAGGGAAATAATGTGGCTCTTAGTTATGTTATCGTTTACCCATCAGTTTGATATTTATTTTAATCAAAGGTGGATAAAATGGATTTAGATTACGCTTTAATTAATATGTGTTACCGCGTTTGTCAGCAAGGTTGTTTTCCCAACTGGCAATATTGTAACTACTGACTACTATAAAATATAAGCACCTGTAGTAAGCACCTATATACCACCTACCAACACAAATATAATGACTTATAGTGTCTGTGGCACCTACCTATAACTAACCCTTTTCAGTTTGTTATATTAGTTTGAATGGAGTTGTGGGTCATGTTTTTAATTATTATGCATGTGTTGTAAATATAAAGTTCTCTTATGTTTAATAATTTAGTTTTTTCTAAAACTAGTTTCGTTGGAATTAGATGGTGAAAGTGGAATAATGTTTTAATAATTTTATTTTGGGTTCTTTGCAGCGGGTTTAAAGGCTTATAGCGGCTGATCCGCATATTTCAATTAGGTATTCAAGTGATTTTACGTAGTGTTTTTAAGTCTGTGCTATAACCTGTTTTACATAATGACAGTCTCCCGTCATTTACATGGTGTCCAAGAAGATCTAATGCATGGTGGTGTTAATATCAGCTTCTTGGTTTGATGCTTTGATAAAGGAAGGAATGGATACAGTACTTCATACTTAATTATTATTCAAATGCGATCTCGCGGCAATGACAGTGTGTGTAAAGCGCGCCGGCGCGCGGGGCCCAGTGTCAAAACTGTGCAAAACGACGTCAAAACTATGGATACGCCTCACGATTTCATAAAAATATTATAACGTGGCGGGTTATATTCAAAATACCGTTTCGTAAGAGAAAAAGTATTAAGCAAATATGGAAATACTTTTTTTTTATTTTATCGGTCCACAAAAAAACACATTAAATAATAAATACTTGAGATTAAAAAAAAACTGGGACTTTAAAATTAAACGTGTCATTTAATTATAAGCGGCACGACGTCCTTATGATGTGTACAGTGTTAAGTTAAACAGTATTAGAGAAGCAGCCTGGTAAAAAATGTAAGAAGTTATACACAAGCAAAGACAAGTGATGGAAGTGTTCATTATATTGCTTGGCGCAGTATCGCTTGACTTGGTATCGTGACGACTGTTTGGCACAGTGGTTTGCACGTATATCACTGGGCTCACTGTACCGGGTGGTTGCGAGTTCGATTTGCGTCCCAGGAAATTTCGGAAATGGCCTTTCTGTAATTCGCCCTGGTCTGGTTGTCACCGGGATTGCCCCCAGTCCATTGTACGGTACCAAGTATGATATGGGTACATAGTACAAGCGTTGCTTAGTTTGGGACCATAGTTGGTGTGTCAGTCTGGCGATATTATAGCAGGTGCGGTATTGAGCATAACCGCCGATTACTCAAATATAAACCAATATAATTAACCAGTTTTCTTTAACATCCGGTGGCCTTTGTTACTTGTGTAAAAATCCAATTCATCAAAATATAATGAACAAATACTGGTACGTTTTGTTGGTCTCCAATCGGGTGCTCTCGTAAAAAGTATGGCATTAGTCCATTTTTCACGCCTCTCTATAGATTGAGGAAATCTATGGGAAAATGTTGAATTCACTGTCGTATCTCAAATTAAATGTCTTAAATTGTCCTGAATCCTGATAATAAAAAAACTTTTCGAGATTTTCGAGTTTAAACTGTCGAGAAAAGTACCCTAAAAATATATTGTCATCGGAAGCGACATTGAACATATTGTGTTAAGAAAGCAAAGATAGAGGAATATACAACGACCCTTAGGTAAGCGACTATATTGGACGACTGTGCGACTGCTATGTGATTTGGAAGTTTTGTGTGTAACAAATGTTACTGTACCTACTAGTGCGTATAAGTTAAGTTTGTGGAGAGCGCAATAAACCATTTTCTACGAAAACGGCATTTTAATACGAAACAATATAATTTTATAGAAGTCGTATCCACATTATCCAACTACATAGAATGTATGAAAATATAAATTTTACTTTTTCTTGTAAAATATTGTATTTTAAGGGGGACTTACTGATAAAATGAAATGCCATTCGCTTTCTTATGCTTCCAGTTCTCACTTTTACATGTTTTAATGATGCAAAAGGGTATTTTTTCAATATTTTACGCCGCGGTTTTGACAGATCTTGTGTCAATGGTCGATTGTAGACTAGCGGGCGACTGCGCGAATTTTGAATCATGCGTATTTTTTGGTGGAACATTGCGTGTACTAACATGCGGTATCCTTTACTTCTTTTATCAAAGGTTTGATGTCACAATCACAACCAAGAACTTTATACATAACTCTAAGCTTCTTGATCACAACCATAGATATAGGAAATGCCAGCGAAGCGAAAAGTTCTAAAATGTCTTTGGTCCTTTGGTCACAACAGCTATTTTTTTCGTTCATAATGTAAAATGTAGCGTGATTTTTTTTCAAGAACAATCCTCACGTCCTTATTAATAAATTGATCTTAAATCTGAGAGCGATCTTGGAAACGTCATTCTTATTTTTTACAAGCAGAAAATTGGACGTTAAAAGCGTACTAAAGTTCACTCTCAGACTTGAGATCGATTTATTAATACGGGCCTCAATCTACATAAAAATCTGATCTTTACAACCCACCGAATTACCTTTCTGCACATTTTATGCTTCTTTTTCTTTCTTTAAAAATATGACCGTTATTCTTATAAATATTGACAGGAAATTTGTGTCGACGCTTTTATGTATGACGGTATATAGTAAGTTAGTTGGCAAAGAAAAATATACTTTTCATTACTCATACTCTGAAAGTAGGTCTGAAGTTGCCTGAGGAGCGGGTTTAAAGTAATACTTTTCCGGCCCGGGAGAATCGCTTTCACCTGACAGCTGTCAAATTATAAAAAAAAACTAGTTCCATTTTTACATTTCTATGGAACCATGTTCAAACTTTTTCTACAGTCACTCAATTACAGCACGATGTAAAATTGAAATAACATAAAGTTAAGTATTAATTAAAGAATATATATTTTTAAAGACTTAATTATAATTTAGTTTCAAGTATTTCTTTAAAATAACATAGATTTGGGCAAAATATTTAAAGATGAAAATGAAAAATAAGGGCTAAATAATGAAGTTGGCCGGCCATCGAAAAAAAAAACAAAATAGGCGGCAATCAGATCTTTTTTTTTTCGAGTTGTAGAGTATTGTTCATACTTCCTTGTATAATTTCTTTAGCCAATTCCTGTTTTTATTTTTACTTTCCTTGTATTCGTAATGAAAAGCACAGTGTTTACCTCGGGTGAAAGACTTATTTTGTCCCTCGAACTATTAGCGCCCTCGCCGTCTCGGGACTAAATAAGTCACTTTCACCACTCGTGTAACAATGTACTATTATAGATACAGTGTTCGTAAACCAAAGACCAATTAGAAGTTTTCGCTCCGACGTAAACCAATAAATAAAAATGCGAGGTAATGTTTCATTCATATTTTTAATAATATTAAAAATCCAAAAATAGAGAGATGACAACCAGAAATATAAAATACTGCTTGTTTAATTTAAATGAACTACTGATCAATCCTCATCATTAATAAATTTAAAATTAATAAAATTTTATAAAATTTTACATGAACTTACTAAAGATTACTTTCTAAGAGTTTGGCGCGATTCCAAATGCTTGTTGAGAGACATGACTGGTGTCATTCTGTGTGTGACAGCGCAGTCGACGTTCTTCGGCCAATCGCAAATTTCCTTGAGGGGGTTGTAGAACAGGATTCCTGGGCAGCTGCGCGCCACTGGCACTCCGGCAGCACACACGTAGAACTGGTTACAGCTCTCGTGAGCAATCTGCAGACCCTCTGAACTCTCGGTAGCGCACAGAGCGGGTGCTCTTCTGGGGTTGCACAAGCAACCCTCCACATCTGGAACAATTCTGTCGCCGCAGTCGACGTTGCGTGGCCAGTCGCACTGCTGGATCAGTGGGTTGAAGAGAAGGTCGCCAGGGCATGTGAAAGCTACGGGCAAACCGCTGGTGCACATGTAGTATTGGTCGCAGTTCTCATGCGCTACGAAGACGCCGTTGGAGCCACCATCGGCACAGATAGCAGGTGCCTGGCTGGGGTCATCGTTATCGCTGCCGTTGTCATTGTTGTCATCACCACCGTTGTCAGACCCATCATTATCACCATCACCACCATTGTCTGAGCCATCGTTGTCCGAGCCATCGTTGTCTGAGCCATCGTTGTCTGAACCATCGTTGTCTGAGCCGCCGTTGTCTGAGCCATCGTTGTCTGAGCCATCGTTGTCTGAGCCATCGTTGTCAGAGCCATCGTTGTCTGAGCCGCCGTTGTCAGAGCCATCGTTGTCTGAGCCGCCGTTGTCAGAGCCATCGTTGTCATTATCATCGGTATCAGGGATAACTCTCTCACCACAATCAACATTCTCCGGCCAATCGCATTTCTCGGTGTAAGGGTTATATAAGAGATTTGATGGACAAGTTAGAGCAACTGGTTTACCATAGGAACAGATGTAGAATTGGTTGCAGTTTTCGTGAGCTACAAGCACGCCGTTAGAGCCGTCAGCAGCACAGATTTCGGGTGCTTCTTCTGGTTTGCAATTACAAGTGCCGTTGTCGTTACCGCCATTGTCGCTTCCACCGTTATCGCTTCCATCATTGTCGCTTCCACCGTTGTCGCTATCGCCGTTGTCGCTACCACCGTTGTCGCTGCCGTCGTTGTCACTACCACCATTGTCTGTATCATCGTTGTCGTTATCTTCGGGGTCAGGAATAACTCTGTCACCGCACTCAACGTTCTCTGGCCAATCGCATTTCTCGGTGTATGGGTTGTATAAAAGATTTGATGGACAAGTTAGAGCAACTGGTTTACCATAGGAACAGATGTAGAATTGGTTGCAGTTTTCGTGAGCTACAAGCACGCCGTTAGAGCCGTCAGCAGCACAGATTTCGGGTGCTTCTTCTGGTTTGCAATTACAAGTACCGTTGTCGATACCGCCATTGTCGCTTCCACCGTTATCGCTTCCATCATTGTCGCTTCCACCGTTGTCGCTTCCGCCATTGTCGCTACCACCATTGTCTGTACCGTCGTTGTCATTATCTTCGGGGTCAGGAATAACTCTGTCTCCGCACTCAACGTTCTCTGGCCAATCGCATTTCTCGGTGTATGGGTTGTATAAAAGATTTGATGGGCAAGTTAGAGCAACTGGTTTACCATAGGAACAGATGTAGAATTGGTTGCAGTTTTCGTGAGCTACAAGCACGCTGTTAGAGCCGTCAGCAGCACAGATTTCGGGTGCTTCTTCAGGCTTGCAGTTGCAAGTGCCGGTGTCGTTACCGCCATTGTCGCTTCCACCGTTATCGCTTCCATCATTGTCGCTTCCACCGTTGTCGCTTCCACCGTTGTCGCTTCCACCGTTGTCGCTACCAACATTGTCTGTACCGTCGTTATCGTTATCTTCAGGGTCAGGAATAACTCTGTCTCCGCACTCAACGTTCTCTGGCCAATCGCATTTCTCGGTGTATGGGTTGTATAAAAGATTGGATGGGCAAGTTAGAGCAACTGGTTTACCATAGGAACAGATGTAGAATTGGTTGCAGTTTTCGTGAGCTACAAGCACGCTGTTAGAGCCGTCAGCAGCACAGATTTCGGGTGCTTCTTCAGGCTTGCAGTTGCAAGTGCCGGTGTCGTTACCGCCATTGTCGCTTCCACCGTTATCGCTTCCATCATTGTCGCTTCCACCGTTGTCGCTTCCACCGTTGTCGCTTCCACCGTTGTCGCTTCCACCGTTATCGCTTCCACCGTTGTCGCTACTACCATTGTCTGTACCGTCGTTATCGTTATCTTCAGGGTCAGGAATAACTCTGTCTCCGCACTCAACATTTTCTGGCCAATCGCATTTTTCGGTGTAAGGGTTGTACAAAAGATTAGTTGGGCAAGTTAGAGCAACTGGTTTACCATGGGAACAGATATAGAATTGGTTGCAGTTTTCGTGGGCAATAAGTACCCCCTCAGAACCATCAACTGCGCAGATTTCAGGCGCTTCTCCAGGGTTGCAATTGCAAGTACCACCACCCCCAACGTCAGAACCTCCGCTGTCAGATCCATCGTTATCGCTACCACCGTTGTCATTGCCGCCATTGTCGCTACCACCGTTGTCATTATCTTCAGGGTCCGGGATGACTCGGTCACCGCAGTCCACATTTTCAGGCCAGTCACATTGATCAGTGTTAGGATTGAACAGAAGACCAGTTGGGCATGGCATAGCAACAGGTTTGCCTCCGGAGCATACGTAGTATTTGTTGCAGTACTCATTAGCTACCAAAACACCATCTGATTCATCAGCAGCGCAGATGGAAGGTGCTTCGCTGGGGTCACAGTTTCCACCCCCAACCGTACCATTGTCACTACCACCGTTGTCACTACCTCCGTTGTCACTGCCACCATTGTCGCTACCACCATTGTCACTACCACCGTTGTCGCTTCCATCATTGTTATTATCTTCGGGATCTGGCATGACTCTGTCTCCACATTCAACATTCTCTGGCCAGTCACATTGTTCAGTGTAAGGGTTGTAAAGGAGGTTAGATGGGCAACTTAAGACAACTGGTTTACCATTAGCGCATGTATAGAATTGGTTGCAGTTCTCGTGAGCAACGAGTACGCTATCGGAGTTGTCAGCAGCACAAATTTCAGGTGCTTCACCAGGGTTGCAGTTGCATGTACCGCCACCGCCATTGTCAGACCCTCCGTTGTCAGAGCCGTCATTGTCAGATCCGTCGTTATCAGCGCCACCATTATCGTTTCCATCGTTATCAGAGCCATCATTATTATTATCTTCAGGGTCTGGAATTACTCTATCTCCACATTCAACATTCTCTGGCCAGTCACACTGTTGGGTGTAAGGGTTGTAAAGGAGGTTAGATGGGCAAGTTAAGACAACAGGTTTACCATTAGCGCATATATAGAATTGGTTACAGTTCTCGTGAGCAACGAGTACGCTATCGGAGTTGTCAGCAGCACAAATTTCAGGTGCTTCACCAGGGTTGCAGTTGCATGTACCGCCACCGCCATTATCAGAGCCCCCGTTGTCGGAGCCATCATTGTCCGATCCGTCGTTGTCAGCACCACCATTGTCACTTCCATCGTTATCAGAGCCATCATTGTTATTATCATCTTCAGTGTCTGGGATTACTCTGTCTCCGCACTCAACATTTTCTGGCCAATCACATTGGTCGGTGTTAGGATTAAATAGAAGATTATTCGGGCATTTCAGGGCGACAGGCTTGCCTCCAGCGCAAATGTAGAATTGGTTGCAGTTCTCGTGTGCTACTAAAACATCCTCCGAGTTGTCAGCAGCGCAGATGGCCGGAGCTTCGCTAGGGTCACAATTGCCACCGCCGACTGCGCCATTGTCGGAATCACCATTGCCGGAATCACCATTGTCAGAACCACCGTTGTCTGAACCGCCATTGTCAGAACCATCGTTATCGCTGCCACCATTGTCGCTACCACCGTTGTCGCTACCACCGTTGTCGCTACCACCGTTGTCGCTACCACCGTTGTCGCTACCACCGTTATCGCTACCACCGTTGTCGCTGCCGCCATTGTCGCTTCCACCGTTGTCACCATTGCCATTGTCACCACTGCCGTTGTCTCCATCGTTATCTTCAGGGTCTGGGATTACTCTGTCACCGCATTCAACTTTTTCGGGCCAGTCACATTTCTCAGTATATGGATTGAACAGGAGATTCGAAGGGCAGGTGAATGCTACAGGTTTTCCATGGTCACATTTGTAAAACTGATTACAGTTTTCATGCGCGATCAATATGTCGTCAGAGTTATCCGCAGAGCAGATTGAGGCCGCTTCACCCGGGTCACAATTGCAGGTTCCGTTGTCTTCATTGCCGGCACCATTACCACTGTCTGTGTCACCGCCAGCGCCCGAGTCACCGCCAGCCCCGGAGTCACCACCAGCGCCTGAGTCACCGCCAGCACCGGAGTCACCACCAGCGCCTGAGTCACCGCCAGCCCCGGAGTCACCGCCAGCCTCGGTGTCTTCGTCGCAGTCTGCGTCATCTATGTCCTGACCGTCAGAAATAGGTCTGTCACCGCAATCGACATTGGCGGCCCAGTCACACACTTCAGTGTATGGATTGTACAATAGACCGGCGGGACACCTTTGAGCTACGGGCCGTCCGTTTGCGCATGCGTAGAACCAGTCGCAGTATTCGTGTGCAATCAGAACATTGTCCTGGCCGAAGTTGGCATCGCAGATCTGCCACGCCTCGCTGGGGTCGCAGTTACACGCCGCTTTTTGTTCCGACTTCGGGTCGACACTATGTGTCAGTGCTACTGCACAAAGCAGTAATAGAAAAGGGCCTGAAAAAAAAAATTAGTAATTATTTTTACCAGACACCAAACACGACACACCAACTGTCTAGACCCAAACTAAAGCGATCCCACAGACTTCTAAATCCAAACACTATCAGTCTGTTTTTATATTGATGTCATTATTAAATGACATCAATATAAAACAGGACTCTCGGCTCTGGCTTGCCCTAGTTGGCTGTCCGGAGAGGTTTTTTAGAGTTATATGCTCCAGGGGTGGAAGTGTTAAAGGGCACAACGCCGCGAGTAACTTCTTAGAAAGCGCAGCACACCTCTCTAGACCCCTGAACCGCCTACACCCGTGTTGCCCCTAGCCGTCTTATGATGGTAATTTAGGGGCCCACCTAGTGAGCGGCAAGTCACCACCTGCCCAAGATAGTTGGATACTACTGATTTTGGCAGGTGTCCGATTCCTTTGCAAAAGCCCAATACCCAGTCCATCCAAAATCCATCAATAGAACCTGTTTTCTCTTTCCATATTTGCAATAGTTCCTGCAACTGTGGGGTCAAGTCGCTCTGTATGCCCCATCATTTGCAGCGGTTGACCTCAACATGTGCCTTACATGACAATCAAATTCTCACAAAGGGCCTCTACATGTTGGACCCATGTCCCCATGCAAGTCTCGTGATACAGAGTCACATCAATATTACTGTCATTCGTTCGTTCGTACAAAACTTCCCCGCACAACACTGTCAATACTGTCAGAGCTTTACTTGGAGGTGTCGTCATTATTAATGATAGTGTCTATGCTGCTTATGTAACACTATATATATAATATATGGTAAGATAATAAATATTTTGAATAGCTAGGTACCTACTCATAATATAATATATTAGAAGCGATAAGCCTAAGGGTCTTATATGAGGTCTGAAATGTTTTTTTTATATATGTGTTTACCGATGGGTACCGATCAATGATTGGGGCGATCCCGGTAACACACAGGCTAGACCTAATTAAGATTCGAATATTGCCAAAATTTTCTCAGGCGGGATCGTCACCGCTGCTTGCATGCAAGCAGCGTAACGCTCAACGGTCGTCGTTAATATCTCAATCAGTGCTAATCACTGATAACTTAAAAAAATCAGATGACAAAGTACTTGTAACGTGTTTTTGTTGATAAGCAAATGGCAATGGATAAGCGATACCGGCGTACGTGTTTATGATCATCAGGTGTCACGAGATAGTATCTTTAATTAAATAATTGCAAATCCTTTCGTTGGTACTAAACAGTTGGCATATTAGTAACAGGTAATCAGATTGATAGATATGATACGAATGAAACGATTTGGAATTAAAGAGGTAGGTATAGGTATAGGTACTTAGTTCGTCGCGGAGGAATAAAGATCAAAAATAACAATTCATCTGAGAATTGAAAATTAATAAATGTAACTTCTCTTCTATGTATATATACAAATAAATAAAATTGAAGTGTTTGTTTGTAATGTCAAAATAACAGCTTTTAACGAAATGCATATGAAAATATATACGGTAGGTATTACAACAAAAAACATATTTTTTTTTGCCTTTCTGTTTGTTAACTGAAACGGCTACTTAGTAACTTAGGCTCCTTTTATTTTATCGAAGTACCACGCGGGCGGAGCCGCGGGCATCAACTAATTATACATAAAATTCCGGTGTGCGCGTGTGTTCGTAAACCTTCTCCTCCTAAACGGCTTAACAGATTCTGTTGGATTTGTACTTATTATGGCCCGTAGTAGATCGATCTCAAGTCTGAGAGTGATCTTGGAAGTGTTATTCCAGTACAAAATGACACGTCAAAAGCTTACTCAATACTGCTATCAGACTTGAGATTGATTTATAAATACGGGCCGCAGTCACTTGGATGGCTCTTAGCTTTAGTTGGACACGGCAGGTGTCCCTGTTGTCGACATAAAAATAAAATAAAATAAAAATAAAGTAAATTTTACACTACCGAAGCTGCGACCAAACGCTATTTATCTAGTAAAACCATTTCAATTGGCTGTCTGAAAATTGGTAATGCAATGTAAGTTATACCTTATCTCCACCTGAAGGAGTTTACAGAGATAGATGCTTTAATCCTATTATTTTAATACGATAGTGCTTAATCCAAAAAAACAAATCAATCAGTAAACATTGGCAATAGTTTTTAATTTTCCAGTGATTAGCTCGATACCCGATGTGAGTATTTTCATTTACAGCGTACACAATTTATGTGTAAATCTAAAAATGACACTAATAGCGCGATTGTTGCCTAGATTTCAAAAAATATTTTATTATTATATAGATACCTACCTACCTGAAAAATATCATATCTGTCAATCAAATCAGTAAATCAAATTATACCGATTGAGTATCTGGTCATTAAGATGCAATCTTTGTATCAGTTTAGAGCTGCCGATTAGCGTATGGAAAATTCTAGAGCGTCGAGACGTTAGGGTTCCCTTAGGTAACTACTTATATCTTCCTTGAACTGATGAATATTTAAAATAACAAGTTAAGTAATATAAGCAGCTTCCCACTCATATACAGGCTGGCTCGAAAGGGGTAGTACCACCCTGTCACAGAAGAAACCACCCTCTCACGTAAAGGATAATGGTTATAGCCGCGTTTCGTACAATGAGTGAGATAGATGAAACTCCAACTCCCCTCTCTTCCCATCCCTCTGTCCCACTCCGCTTTAAGTCGGTAACGTGTGAGCAATGCCTTTTAGTAGAAGCCTTTAGTATTGCAACCATTTATATAAGCTACGGTGACTGCTTAACTTAACTACGATCAGGCGGGTGTAATGGCAAGAAATTACGTAAGTATAAAAAAAAAAAATTATAGGTATCCTGTTCCCTGACGCGCGGGTTCGGATAAAAAACCCTGCTCCCACGTTGATTTCGTAAAACCCGAAGCCTTAAAGTTATGGCCGACCTTTTGAACTTACCTCAAGGATATTTTATTGTGAGCTAATTGTATACTTTATAACCTGCATATTTGCCATACAAAAGGCAAATTGAACAGCGCCCCTAGCGGACTTATTTGAAACTTTAATTTTTTCATTCGAAGCGGACAAAAACCCCTTATAACGTATCTTTCCTTTATCAAAGGTTTTTTTATATTAATGGCCTCTTTCCATTGGGTTAGGCCCAATGTAATTCTGCCAATGTCGAGTAACGAATAGCAATAACAAACACAATTAATAACAATACAATACTAAAATGTGACCGTCCATTTTGGAAAAAAAAACCTTTGTTACGCATGTTTACACTGCTGCTAAAGAGACGGTGACACAGTGTTGTTTTATTAATTTCTTACAGAAGGTACAGATTATGAGTACATATCTACCATAGAGACTCTGCCGTATAGACTTTGCCATTTTAAGAATCTGCCCTTATGTTTCTAAACCGTGTAAATGAGGGATAACTATGGTAGTGGACTCCATTTTGGACTTCCATTTTCCAAAATGGACGGTCACATTTTTGTATTGTACTGTTATTAATTTTGTTTGTTATTGCAATTAGTTACTCGACATTGGCAGAATCATATTGGGCTTGACCCAATTGTAAGAGGCCATTAATCATATTGATATTATTAAGACTATACTATAATCATCATACTATATTATAAAGAGGAAAACTTTGTTTGTTTGATTGTAATGAATAGGCTCCGAAACTACTAAACCGATTTGAAAAATTCTTTCACTATTGGGAAGCTACACTATCCCCGGGTGACATAGGCTATAATATATTTTCAAAAAAATTAGGGATCCTTACTAAAACTCGAATAATGTAACCGCAATGTACCCGTGCGAAGCCGGGGCGGGCCGCTAGTATAATATAAAAAAAACTATGGTAGTGCCAAGCTAATTGACTACATACAGCTCATATATTGGCTGGCTCGACCGCGGTATAACAACCCTCTCACAGAAGATTGGTTAGCGTGCTTCGCACATCCTTCGAGAACGGGCTGTGCTCTAGGTGAGTAACCAATAATGCATGGTACCAAAATGTTGATTCTCCTATCATTTATTTATTTATTTGGGTCTGGAAACCCTTCAAAAACTAGACGACTGTGAAATATTGAATTGTAAAATTTACTTAAGTATGTATATATATATTAAATCCTATTAAATATCCATCCATAGGAGCTTTCAGTCTGCATTCACTTTACAAGATATTATTTGCGGCTTTTACGCACGTAAGTAGGTATATCACAATTCACAGAACACATCTATACCTACCAAAACTAAAAAGCTATTCAGCATCGTTTTGTTATTTATACTTATTTGCGTTTAGAATAAGTCACAGAAGTACAGTAGTTTACAGAATACTAAATTATCCACGTGACTTACCTTTCATTTATTTGATCCAGACACTATTTTTCGCAAACGTTGCACTAAAACTGATATAGAAATCATTGATTGCACATTATTTATACGATTCCCCGCTGTTTTCAAATTATTCACCAAAGATTATCAGTGCGATTGAAACAGCACATTGATTTACACAGATTACTCGGAAATCAAAATATTCGATATCCATTAATAACGTACATAAGAATCATTCATTGCTGATGACAATAAAAATTATTGAGGTGATAATGTTCTGTAGAATTAAATTATTGCATGTGTGTTGCTTTATTGTTGACAATAAAACCGAAACTAGGTAATTTCCCAGCAGGTACGCCGAAGGTCGGTTCCTTGGACATCAGCACAAAGACAGATAGGTACATCAAGTTTCAAATGAAGACGTCATGTCATTACTTGCCTTCATTTTGGTATTAGGAATATATATTTAGATATCTAAATAATCATGTTGATTAGACAATGAAAAATTTATTAAATTCTATTATTTTATCAAATAATATTAAACTGGAGATAGACCTGAAATTACTTATCCAAACTATATAATTATTGAAAAGGGTAATTTAAAAGAATAAAAGTTACTACAATAAATAGCTGTAAGTACTTACATGTTTTTGGAAGAAACTCAAAGGTACATATCCAATTGGTGTGATTTAATATTATAATTCATAGTTATTTATATCACCATACAATCTGATTATGACTAAAATTTCAGGTCCAAAACGGAAAATAAACCTACACTGAGAATAATAATTTTGTTATCGTTATTTTTGTTTTCATTGTAGGTTTATAAGGGGTTCATTTTATCTAAACTCTACGGGACTCGTATCAAGTTAAAATACAACTTTAATCATTATAATAGTTTTATATTTATTACTAGCGGCCCGCCCCGGCTTCGCACGGGTACATTGCGGTTACATTATTCGAGTTTTAGTAAGGATCCCTAATTTTTTTGAAAATATATTATAGCCTATGTCACCCGGGGATAATGTAGCTTCCCAACAGTGAAATAATTTTTCAAATCGGTTCAGTAGTTTCGGAGCCTATTCATTACAATCAAACAAACAAAGTTTTCCTCTTTATAATATTAGTATGATTTACATTGATTGTATACACCTATATGGTGACGACTAATCCAAGAAGTAGGTATACAGCCAGCACTGGAAAATCATAAATTCTTGGGTACTAAGTATCAAATGATAGTAAGAATGGATTTTCTCACGTATAGGTAGGTATATTTTTTTTATGGGGCTAGTCCCACTTCACACTCCGCTCACTGTAAGCCAGCTACTGTCCACTCCTGTAAGCCAGGATCGACAATGGAGCCCAACGATGACGCCATAGTTTGACTCTCGACGAATCCCAGAGATAAACTAAATTAGGCAGAAATATACGAGTACGTCATTATAATGACGTATATTTCTGCCTAATTTAGTTTATGCGTTACTTTTATGGGGATGAGTTATAACTCATCCCCATAAAAGTAACGCTTAATTCCGTGACTGTACACTTGGATATTGTTATACACGTAAGTAGGCGTTGCACACAACACGGAATCGCAACGATAAGATACTTTTACGTGCCTACCAATAAAAGGGCAAATTTCAATTGAATAAAACTAAATGTAAATGGCGTCGAAATACAATTATTGCGTTCTAAATCCCAATTTTTATCTAGATATTCTAACCCGAACAACAGTATTATTTTATTATCAGGATTAAATTTATTATTGTTTTGTTTACCAAGGCTTGTGCTAATGCGGTCATTGGACGTCTTGCAGGGCACACTGAAAATAGGGTCATTAAAATCTGAAACCCTACTGCGACGATTATCTGTAAGACTTGCCAATCGTTGTGTCTATGACTGATGGTCTTCGATGACAAAGTAAATATAAAGTAGTCAGTTGTCCGCCTTATAAACTTACGAAAAATAAGCATGTAAAGGATTAGATGTTTATTATATTTAATACGCAATGTTTTTCTAAAAAGCTCTATTAAAATTACAACAGAAACGACTTTAAAAAGATAGCTACAAAGTATAAAATTTAATTTTAACCGAGACAACGACTTTAAATTTGGGCAATTTTGGTAGATACAAACACATTTCATTAAATTGAAAAATGTATATACTATGTAGAAATATAAAGTAACTTAATTCTATTAATTTAAAAATCATAAAAAAATAAACTTGTGCCAGACCGCCGTCGCTCGGCAAAGTGCCCAGAGGGCTGGCAGCATTGCCACGTAATTTTCTGTGCGAGATATGTGCCAGCCCTCTGGTCACCAGTTGGCTCGACCAGCTGCTTTCCTCAATCGCTAAAAATGCGTCCGATGGGCGTCCGGGCTTCGCGGTCCCGGGCTCTCTACCCTAAACGGCTCAAACATGGGCCATAACCACGTTAGCTACTTAAAACGCAATGTAAAAGCAAACGCGAGCGTTTGAAAGCTAATTAGGGTTTGATCGCTCGCCTTTAAAAGCTAATTCGCGTTTAAAAGCTCGCCTTTGAAAGCAATAAAATAAACTTTAATTAGACTTTCATTTTTTTATGCAGAACTCATACAGTCCTACTTACCTACCTTTTATTTCCTACAGGAATAGATCTACGGCGGTAGAGCCAAGCTGTAGCCAACTGACTACAGCTCATTATACGTGCTGGGTCGACCGGGGTAGTACCACCCTCTCACAGAAGATCGGCGTAAAGTAGCTATTCTAGCTGCATTTCGTACGATGAGTGAGGGAGACGGAATTCCAACCCCCGTCCATTCCCCCCCTCTAGTCCCATAATCCCTTGGTATTGCTTGCACGTTGACAACTGCCTAACATTAGCATTGTACGATTATTTGCCGACGTTGTTATATAAAAGAAGGTAGCATGATATAAAGAAAAGGACGCCGGTGAGTCCGACTAGCACGGACCGGTCCTTGTGAAATTCATGAATGGTGAAATAAAGGCGTGTCCGCAGACGTCAATGGTTTATTTCGTGCAACGATTTTCAGAACTCCGCATACTTCGGTAGATTCAAAAGGGCCGGATATGAATAATTAGCTGGAATTAATATTTGACGATAATAACTATCAGATCGTTTTCAGCGATCAAATGCATTGCAGCGTTGTAGTGTTACCAGAATTACAACGTCTTGATACGATCATTATTTTGATTACGACCTTATAATAATTATAATTTAATTGTAAAAAGTAACCCTATTAATTTCCAATTCCTGGACACGGGCTCCCCTCAACTCGAGAGGGATTCAGGCCATAATCCACCACGCTGGCCCAGTGCGGGTTGGCGGATTTCATATATCTTTCGAAAATTGGTTGGATGTTCTAAGACAAGTTGTTAGTTCCCTTACGATGTTTACCTTCACCGTAAGCAAATGATGATCATATTGAAATCATGATTCGCCCATGGATTTCGAAGAACCCAGAACGCGAGCCGGGATTTGAACCCAGAACCTTGTGCCCGCAAGACGCGTGCTTGATCAATCGGCTATAACTGCTGTTTTAGTAATAGAAAAATAATATTAATATTAATGTCAAGTGTCAACATCAGCCCTCTCCAACGTGGCTTCGCTCTGGTTGTCAAAAATCCACATTCCTCCTCCACTCATTCGTCCTCTTACCTTGACCGGCGGTGGGTATGCCGTTTCCGCCAGCCCTCCCAGCTCTCCCTAAGATTAAATAAACCAATAGCTACATTACTTATTATGAACTGGGATTATTATGAACGAGGTTGGAGTGGATGTCAGTATGACGGGAAAGCGCGATGAATGGAAGGAAAAGACATACTGCGCCGACCGCAGATAATGGGATAATGGTAAGGCAGATGATGATGTGACAAACACAGCAGTGTTATTATGAAACGACTTAAGTCATATCTTACCCATGAATCCGCGTTGAAATGTCAATATTTGTATTTAAATTGGACAAATTACGCGGACGTCCACGGATTACCTTGATCCAGGTTATATGTTTGAGCCGTTTAGGGTAGAGACCCTGGGACCGCGGGGCCCGGGCGCCCATCGCATTTTTAGCGATTTGGGTAAGCGGCTGGTCGAGGCAACTGGTGACCAGATGGCTGGCACATATCTCGCACAGAGAATTGCATTACCATTCAACGTGGCAATGCTGCCAGCCTTCTGGGCACTCTGCCAAGCGACGCACAGTTTGGGATTTGGGCTAAGTTGCGGACATTCCTTTTTGTTTTTAACTGACAGAACGGGTCATTTTAAAGCCCCTAATAAAACTCCGTCGAATTTCCTTTGGCTAGTTTAGGAGATGTATTAACTTATTCTGGAAATCATAGAATGTCTGTTTATTTCTTATAATGTCATCGTCTGTTGTAAAACCTATAAACGTATACCATTTTTTTAAAAATACGAAAATTAATCCATCTTAAATCTTTAAATCGATTTTTTTATGATTTTTAAGATTTTTTTTTCTCGCGTCCTGCAAGTTCTACAGTTTTCTACATAGACTTAATTTATTTGATATTTTGAACTATTCATTAATAATGTCATATTCATTCACAATTTGACAAAATTGTATTAAACATTATTTTAATCATTTTCGGTCACTGATTAGTTAATTAGAAGAAGCTCGGTCCGTGAGCGGTTAATAAATATATATTATTTAATTTATACATTCAACAAATTTCATCAAAGCGGTCAGAGTCATTCTCAGGTCATGAAGTAGCCGACAGACACCGTTCTGAATGTCCGTATTGACACCTGGATACAATAACATATTATTATGGAAATTATCGCTGCCAGACGGACCGTGAACAAAACATCGTGAGGATACCTGCAAGTTGGCCAACCCCTGTCGTCGTCTCGATTCGAGATGCATTATGGCTCGAAGCTCCCTTGCAATGACGAGGAACGTGCCCGGTATAATTAAAGCCCCATCATTGGGACCAAAATAGCTACCATTGGCATGTTTTTTTATGTAACAAAGTTAGTAAACAAGCGTATGACCCGCCTGATGTTACGCGGCTGCCATAGCCTATAGATGCTTGCAATACCAATGGCATCGCTCGCATGTTGCTGACCTAAAGAGGAAGGGAAGGAAGGGTGGCTGGAGCTTCCGGCTCTTTCATTAATCGTACGTAACGCAGCTATAATAGATACTTTACGCCGTTATTCTGTGAGAGTGTCGTCTACTCGGACGGACCAACTCTTCCTACCCCTTCGGGGAAATAAGCGAGATTCCGTAGTCAAACAAACCTTGTACGACGTTAAAAATATTTATGAGACATGACAGGATATGACGCTGTGAACACGGAAATTGGCATACATGATTAAATAGTCGAAATATGCACGATTAGATATGAAATAATTAGAAAAATTAGTTAACTTATTTACTTAAAAGTTGTTACATTAATTGATAACATGTTCCGTTTGATCGAATGCAAAAATGCCGCTACCTATGACTCTTGGGTAATTCTTTTTTGATATGAGTGATAGGCGATAGGTTTATTGGAAACCCTGGGTGTACCTACAATGTCAATGTCAATGGATGCACAGTACTTACATATTAATCGAATAGATTGTTGGATTAGATTTAACTTACTGATTTACATTATATTTATCGCAAGTCACCTTTGAGTTGATTGGTTACACATAGCGTAATATCTTATTGCACCCGTTTTTGTCAAAATATGTAGATGATATAGGTATCTTCCATGTACGCAGACACAGCTCAATAGCAGTTTAATTTATAATAGTTACTAGCTGTGCCCCGCGACTTCATCCACGTAGTATTGGATTATTGGGTTAAAAAGTATCCTATATGTTAATCCCGGTTATAATCTATCTGTGTTCCAAATTTCATCCAAATCCGTTCAGTAGTTTTTGCGTGAAGGAGTAACAAACATACATACATACATACATCCACACTCACAAACTTTAATATTATATAAGGATTATACTTAATTTATAGATTATGTAATAACGTTTTCGGAATGATGGTGTTAGGACGTGATTCACGTGTAGCTATGTAAAATAAATAATTAAATTTCGCCAGACTGACATACAGTGGCGGATTTACCAGCAGGCTGAGTAGGCTGGAGCCTAGGGCGGCAGATTTTTGGGGCGACAAATTTAGGGGCCGAATTTTTTTTTTGCTACCTCATAGAAATCTAAAAGATTTCTGCATGACGGTTTTCTGATGTTTTACAGATAGATAATATAGATAAAATAGATAATTTAACAAATAGATAAAATAGATAATCTGCAACAAATTTTGCAGATGACTATTTTACGTGCAATTTCAATAAAAAAAATTAGTTTGTAAAATTATCTAGGAAATGACAATTGTAGAGGCAAGGGCGGCAAAAACTTTACAGCCTGTACCTTGGAAATTTGTAAATCCGCCCCTGCTGACATACCAAACTGTATGATCTCGCACTAAGCAACGCTTGTACTATGGGTACCGTACAATGAACTGGAGGGAATCCCACTGACACCCAGATCTGGGCAAATTACGAAAAGGCCGTTTCCGAAATTTGTCCCGGTGGGAATCAAACGCGCAACCACTTGGTGCCGAGTGAGCCGGGCGGCCTACGCTCAAACCACTGCGCCAAGCGGTCGTAAAACAAACATAGTATCAAAGCATATAAGATCACGATTCACGTAGGTAGTCGATCAGCATCAAAATAATTGTTTGTAGCATATATTTCGTCGTCAGGATGTCGGAATAAACTACTTATAGCGCTTCCTGCGTTTGTGAAAAAGTACCTACCCACGATTCTGTGATCTCTATGTTAGATAGGTATGTTCATGTTCTGCATCTCGATTTATTTGTGAAATACATGATAATTGATACCTATTAATTACGTCGTGGCAAAAAATTCAGATCAAAATCGTTTGACGATATCGCGATGAATGTTACGCCACCTGATATCGTTTAATCTAAGGAACCTACGATTTGAGATAATGAACAGCAAAATAGACGACTGACATAAAGGTGTTATTCTAGGCCTTTTTATTAAATAACGTTACTTGACGTCATAATAGGTATAAAAGTCGAGGTTAGTATTAGCATTAGTTATAGTTAGCTACGGCTGTTAGCTCCGGCTACAGAGACAATGAAAATTAATTCGTAAGTAGATCATCGCGACGTGCTACGACGCTACGAAGCGTAGACATTTGCTACGGTGAACTCCACGAGTAAACCAACATAATAATAGAGCACTCTTTACAAGTTTGATTTGTAAGTACATTATCATTTAGCCCTTTTTGACGTCCAACTCCTGGGCACGGGCCTCCCCTCATTACGAGGGGGATTCAGGCCGTAAGTACATTATCAAGCTGAAAATAAAACATTTATGCTCGAAACAAGGCCGGTATTCATAAATCGATCTCAAGTCTGAGAGCGATCATGGGAATGTCATTCTTATGGCTCAAGTGTACTCAAGATCATTCTCGGACTTGTGATGGATTTATTAATACGGGCCTCAGTTAGACTTGAGATCACAGAATAGATTTATTACTACGAGCCTAACTTTTTCAATCCTTGATAGGTAGAATAGCAGCGAAACTGCAACGGTCTAGCTGGACGACCGATTCGGTGCTATAAGTTTTACCATTTGTAAAGCTTTCGATTTATGTGTAGATCATCTTAAACAGGATCTTTCTTTAACACAGCTTCCCTCCCGGTCACATACTCATTTCGCCCTTAGGAAGATACCTTTCTTACCAACACTAAAAGAAGTGCATAGAATGCCTGACAATTTATCATGAGCAATTAGTTATGTACCTACAGAAAACTGAATAACTACTAATATAGGTTAGGTAGGTAGATACTAATTTGTTAGTTTATAATGTTACAAAATGTTTATTTTCAGAAGTCTCTTGAAATACCTACCTATTTATCTACATTAAGGTCGAGAACAATGCAGATATAAATACACACCAGGGAAACTTTTGCTGTGCGCAGCCAGCGCGTCATCCAAGTTAGGTGGTCTACCTGTCTGTACCCAAGTAAAGTCATAGCCTAGCTCTTACTCCAATCGTTACTTACCTATATTTAGTTTTTCCTAATCCTAATAAGGACATGACATTAAAATCTCTTATTAGCGTGGCCCAAGATATTTACAACGCAAAATAATCACATAAAATATGACAAGTAATCTCTCATTTCGGTTGGGTAACCTATTTATTGATATTCAGATTTATTATAAAACTAGCTGAGGCCGCGACTTCGTCCGCGTGGAATTTTGATCCTTTCTTGGAGGATGTCTACGTCATAGTAGCTTTATGCATGCAAAGTCTCAGCCCGATCGGTTTAAAATTGACAAAGTTTCATACAAACTTTCATCCCCTATTTTATACCCTTGGGGGTAGAATTAATCAAAATCCTTTATTAGCGGATGCCTACGTCATAACATCTACCTGCATGCCAAATTTCAGCCCGATCCGTCCAGTGGTTTGGGCTGTGCGTTGATAGATCACTATGTCAGTCAGTCAGTCAGTCAGTCAGTCAGTCAGTCAGTCAGTCAGTCAGTCAGTCACCTTTGAGTTATATATATTTAGATGTTTCACTTCTAAGTAGGTAGGTATATCTATCACACAGAGGATAAGCAGTTCATAGAAGTAGAGAAAACCGGCCTCTATCCGCTTATTCATTCGAATACAATTCTAATTATGTGAAACGGAACGTTGATAATTACACGTCAAGGAGTTGCGAGCGCGTACGACGCGCGGGGAGGTGCGCGCGCATTGCCCGCTCACGTCATGACGTCGTCATCGGCCCCGCCGCCCGCCGCCCGCCCGCACACCCGCCGTCGCGCGCGCTCGCTGATTCAGTGATAAACAAACCTTACCGGTGCCTCCTTGTCAGACATGCTGCGAGCTTGACTTCCCGCCGGGAACCTAGAGCTGCCTTCATGCATCTTTGTTTACGTACAACACAGCACAAGTGAGATTCTAGTGTGGAATACCGTGTGTGCCCCCGACTCGCCCGCCACCTTCCAGTCGTATGACCTCGATGGCTCTTGTTGCAGATGTCAGCCGCCGCCGCACGGACGACGGCGGTTTTATCATATTTTAGAAAATGACTGAAGGTCCCCTATTACATCATGATAAGCCGGTGAGTGTTCGGATAAGCGATGGGTGTTTCTTATAGAACTGCGAAGGTCGAGTTTCGCAACATCTGTCAGAAGTGTTCGCGGCGCCATAATGGTCGGTGTTGCCTGCACGCAGGGACGATAACCGCGTGCGAGCGTGATGCAAATCCGCTAGTATCATTCTTGTCTGCGCGTTTATTGACCGTGACTCAGTGGAGCACCATGAAAATCGCAAATTCACCCCGAGTAACAGGGAGTCAGCAAAACTGGTAATGATAATGATTCAAGCGTGCTTACTATACCGTCTACATACGTATTACGTACGTACTATAGGCACCCACAGGCCGCTAGTAGGTTTTTTGACATTGTTTTCCTCACCTCCTCGCGACGTGACACAATTTGAGTCAACAACATTGAGTCAATAACTCTGTCTGTACCAGTCTGTTAATTAATTCTGAGTTTGTTTATTACATACTGCCGACCCGTCCCGGCTTCGCACCGCTTTTCTCTAGTATTTATAAATTTGAGAATGTACCAATTCTCTAATTCATTGTGAAAGCGGCATCTAAATCCGTTGCTAAGTTTAGAACAGACAAATGCAGGTAGCACCTTTGTTATATACCTACCTATATACTATGTAGCTATTTGGAGAAGGGAGAAGATAAACATGTTTATTCACTTCACGGCGTGTCTGTTTGCTTCATTAAAATACTATCTAAGAACTTAACACTTAATTGTATATAGCATTGAAATGAGGTACATGAACTCTACCTTGAATTTCGACAATTCCTATAGATATATCCACATAGCTTAGCCATTTAAGTGGGGGGTATTATCTTATCGTTTTACTACCCATTATCCTACATTTGACTCACTCACTCAGCATGTAAATATGTAATTAAGTGTTACCAACTGAAAATAATCTATTAAGTTACGGAGAATGGGCTATCACAGAAGTCAGAACCATTTCACTTGTTTAATGTTTCGTACTGAGGTCAGATTCTTCCTGATTCCAGTTTATCTCAAAACTGGCACAGGATGTTTGATATTACGTAATAAAATGTGAATCAGGTATGACTGAACTCAACCCTCCCTATCTTAAGGAGAGTCCGCAATTTTAGGAGGAAACAACACGTTACGCCGGCAAGAGTGTTCCTCTATGTTGTGATAAAAGGGGAGTTTCTATTGCGTGCGTACAATATTATAATGTAAAAATCTACACCCCGATTAACAGATTGGTTCAAAATTGTGCACAAAAACATAAATTGTAGATATAGCACTGCAGTACAAGGATAAATAACAAGTAATATTCTGATAAGTAAATTTCGAAGTTGTCAAAATGTACTAACAGGATAATTCATGGTAAAATTATTGTTGTCTGTCATCTTTCATAGGCGTAGAATCAAATAGGAAGTTAATGGAGAAGATCGTTTTAAATCATTGTAATTGATAAGACAAGAGAAACCGCTCGCCCGTCGCGTACTTCAAACAAACAGGTTTGTAGGTATGTTATGTACACCTTCCTTGTAACTTGACCTCGGCTTACGAATTCGTAATGGACATAAAGATTTGTGCTACTATTTAAAGAACTGCTATCAGAATAACTTCAGTAGGTGGTGGTATGTATAGTTTAGTAAATTGCCAAGAGACACACCTTATTGTGACTTAATAAGGAAAGTGGTATTTGATTGTCTGCTGCATAGTCAACATTAAAACCTAGGAGTACCTAGACAAAAGACAAACGCTTTTACGAATAATTACGCTATTTGCGATAAATAGACTATTGGAATACTTATGTTACTCTTTAACATTTTAGTGTAATAATTTGTAACAGAACACGTAAAATATTAAATGGCAACGCAGATGTTGGACCTCAGTAGCTCCCTGGGGAATGTTAAGGTATTCAGACCAGATTATTAGAGCCCCAAATGGCCACGAGTCAGTAAGAAAGTTAAAGTTGAAATACATAGTATGTGCCAAATTACTTAAATTTCAAAATCTGGTGTAAAATATACCAGCAAATAGATCAGCAATAAACAGCTCATAAAAAACATAACAATAAAAAACTTATTCAGGTAAGACTTCCGCCATTTAATTGCACAGATTTATGATGGAAATATCAGAAACACATAAGAAGGAGAATCTCACTTTCCACTAGGTTCCTTAAAATAGTGTACTAGGTACCAATATCAATTGTACGGAGCTTGCTTTCGTCACCCTCATTAACTTCGCGACAGCCAGCATTAAATTAATGGATACGTGTTTTCATGAATCACAAACGGTACAAGATTCCATTTTGGGTACCTACTTTGTGTACAAGCAACGCACAAACGTTTTAAACATTACTTTAGGATGCATTAATTATTAACCTTCATGGATCTCAATCGTACTTGGCAGTTTATTTACAAAGATAGCAACCACTTCCCAAAAATGTTTGACTTCTTGGCGGGAAGTAGAAAACGAATTAAGGCTTTTCTGGCCTCCATTTTGGTTTGCCAAAGTGGACGGTCATTTTTGTATTGTATTGTTATTAAATGTTTTTGTTATTGCTATGTGTTACTTGACACTGGCGAAATACCTATTAAACTGGGTGGGCCATATTTTTAAAGAAAGAAGGTGAAGAAGAGGCATTTTTGTTTTAATTTCGAAACATTTTTCTTTGAATTACCTATAATGTGAAATATTGGGGGAATATTAAATATAGCGTGTACATAAAAGTGCGTGAGTATGGGCCATTGCAACAAAAATGGTGAACCATGCTTTTTCGGGATATGTCAATAAATTATGCGTTACTGAAAGGGTTTGGGGAGGGGGTATGTTAGGCCTAGCCCAAAGGACAGATGGATAAATAAAACTAGAAATTATTAATGCCCAAGTTACACATTTAATACACCTGGAACTGGGATCCCATACATTAATTTATTTTTAGGGCCTCCTTCCGGGTTTTCCAAAAAGCACGGTCACGTTTTTGTTTTGTATCGTTAATTTCTTTGTTAAGGCTGAAGTGCCCATCTAGCCCGCGAAGTTCAAATTTTTTGAGGTTTTTTAGATTTTTTTCAAAATCTGACAATAATAAAAGGCACATTTTGTAATTCGCGAGAAGGACCATGTGCAGTGCATTTATTAATATATCCAACTTACTCTAAAACATTTCAAGAACGACAGCTATCCAGATAATCTGGCAATTTTTGTATATTTAATGATTATCAAGTATCATATCCACCGTGATAATATTTAGAGTAAAATAAATGTATTAATAAACGCACTGCATACTGTGTTTGTCGCAAATCACAAAATGTTGTCTTAAATGTTTTCAGATTTTGGATAAACTATAAATATACTCGAAAATTTTGAATTTCGCGGGCTAGACAGGCGCCTTCACCTTAATAACTAAGTACAAAAAAAGGGTTTCTTTCTAACAGCTGACCTTTGATTAAATCAATCCCTACTAACCAGATCTTTCCAATCATCAGAAAAGGTTCCTACCCTCAGATTTTTGTTTATGGTAAGTATCATCATTATCTGTAGCATTTACTAAGGCACCATGCAACATATGGTATATTATTAAAATAATACCAACTTTATATATATTAGTTATACAGTCTACTATACATTAATACAGAAGGAGTGGCAACCCATACTGTAAACAACAGATTAGGAACACGTGATTATGGAAAGGACGTGGCTAATGGCGAATTATATTTCCGATAAGCGCGGTTAATTACAGAAAACACTCGCTATGAGAACTTAGTACAATACAATTAGGTATACATGCTTGCAAATTAATTTGGCGTGGTATTGAAATGTACATAAGTACCTATTATGCAAGTGATGTATAGGTAAGTATGAGGTAAATTGACTATTTACCGTAAATATTTTAGTATCTAGTCATCATAATGGCAATTTGTGCAGTTCTTACAAATTAAATAGTGGTATCCATAATGTTCTCCTCTTTAAAATCTTAATTCATATGGATAGATCATAGAACAATGAATTTGATTTCCGATCCGGTGGTAGATTTACCCTCGCCACCTCTCCTGGCAGCGGCCCAAGCAGAGGTCGTGTCCCTTGTGGCGCCCTTGAGCTAGCTGCCCCCCTGCCCCTCTGGCTGGAGCGCGCTTGCGCTCGCCCTCTGTCCGGGTGAAGTTGTTATGGCCACTCTGGCCAACAACATATAGTCATATAAAAAAAACCAATGAATTTGTTTAAACTTAGGTGATACTATTTGAAGTCAAGAAACTACAGTCTATTTCACATAGGAAGTCCGATGTGAAATAGACTGTAGTTAAAAATAAATCTGAAATAATCCGGAAAAATACGGATCTAAATTATAAATAGTGGAAATTTTACTACAGTGGGATTTGTATCTACGGGACTTTGTGAAATGGATTGTAATAACATCCATGAATATTTTTGTAATAATTACTTATAGCCGATTGGTTAAAGCACGCGTCTTGCGGGCACCAGGTCTTGGGTTCAAATCCCGGCTCGCACCTCTGGATTTTTCGAAATCTATGTGCGAATCATAATTTATATATGATTATCACTTGCTTACGGTGAAGGAAAACATCGTGAGGAAACCTGCATGTCTTAGAAGATCTAACCAATTTTCGAAAGACATGTGAAATCCGTCAACCCGCACTGGGCCAGCGTGGTGGATTGTGGCCTGAATCCCCCTCATGTTGAGGGGAGGCCCGTGCCCAGCAGTGGGACGTCAAAAGGGCTAAATTATTATTATTATTTATAATTACTTATAGAAATACGAGAAAAAAATAAGAAATTGATTCAGTGTCAATGTAAATTTAGAAGAATTCAATGCAAATAGAGGAGACCTGAATTTAGTAGGTACTGTCCCGATTTAAATTTGTTATCAGCTGATAAAGTAGCGCCTTCAAATAGACATGACCCACTTACCTTAAGATTTTAAATAATAACATACGATACACTATGTCTTAAGTATTGATTCCACAGACTCGTAATCTCTAAGCTTGACACTTATTTTTATCTGAGGTATTAACATTACTTATTTGAAGTAATTATCATCTTACTGTCCAATATTTATTGCGTTATTTATTTGTGGCGAAAGCCTTTATCATAATGTGGCAAGGCAATATCCTAGTTATTTCATAAGCCTATTTTTGTGCCCCTCTCCCAAGCAAATACCTCTTTTTAATTACTCTGATCTTGCGCTAGCTGAGTAAGTATCTATTGCCCGAAATAATATTCAAATCCGAAATTTCCTTTTGATGTGCTCCAAGCACGACTCCTCCTGAGCAGTTCCATCTATATAAGGTACAATTTTATTACATTAAAGTACGTAACAGTATATCAAAGGTTCTTGTATAATGTTATACAGCAAAACGATATTTTGCGATAGTTAATCATTCCAAGACATTGATCTAGTGCTCACTTGTGTTCAGTGGAAAGTGCAGAAAGCCTAGCCACGAGGGTTGCGTTGCGTCACATCCGGTGCTAAACGCATAAAGATACAATCGCCCATAACGTTCATAACACGATGCAATAAGAACCTATATAATAATTCGTGCATAATGGCAATGTAATAACAACAATAATCTTTTATACATACTTATACTTACACAATGAAGTTGTAATGCTCCCTTCGGAGGCTACCCATTCGAGTGATCATCGATGTTATACATACTTGCTAAACTTTTCATAAGATGGTTGGATAAAGGTGATTTCAGGTGAGAGTGACTATTTAAACTGACCTAACTGCTATTGAAACTGCCATCCTTACAAGCTTCCGGTGCGGAGTCTTACTACTCCATGACAGAATTAATATAGTATAGGTACCTAATGTACCTATATGATATGACCCACATCCGAATTGAATAATATGGGATGTTGTCGCTAAACTTCATTCTCGCACTTCCCACATAATCCCGACGCGCCCATTAGGTACAAGTACCCAATCATTATGTGTATTAATAACTCAACAAGATAGTGGGCGCTGCAAAATATACGTGGGACACTCAAAATATTTCTAGAAACTAAAAAAAAAGGTTCTATAGGGTAGACAATTTTTTTATTAAACCTTTAAAAAGTACTCTCCAACAGCGTCTATACAAAGTTTCATGCGTCTGAACCAATTCTGAAAGCATTTTTTCCAGTCATCTTCAGACACCTCTTCTACAGCTCGCTCGAACGCCGCTAGTGCATCTTCTGGCGATGAAAACTGTATTCCTTTCAGGTTTTTTTTTTTGAGGAACAAAAAGAAGTCACACGGGTCCAAGTCAGGACTGTAAGGCGGATGATATAACAGTTTAACCGGTGTCCTATCCAGGAAGTCCCTAGTTTTGAGCGCCGAGTGCGCGGGTGCGTTGTCATGATGGAGTAGTAGCCCGCGGAGCCCCGTCTTCGGCCGCTTGTTGCTCACTGCCTCAAACACTTCTGGCAAGCATTTTGTGGTATACCACTCAACATTGATGCCACTTTGATTCCGTAAAGGAATTGACACCAGATACCCACTTAAAGTGAAATAACTAGCAATCAAAATTTTGCCTGCGCCTCTAGATCGCTGCACTTTGGTAGGTGTTGGTTCATTTTGAAACAGCCACACTGTTGACTGGCGCTTTGTTTCTGGATCGTATTGGTAAATCCAAGACTCGTCACCTGTGACGATATCATAAATACGCCGAGATGAGCCTGCATCAAATTTAATCATCATATCACGGCACCATTCTACGCGGGCCTGCTTGAGCTTCAGTGAGTTTGTGCGGTACCCAACGCGAAACAATCCTCCTCACACGAAGGTGCACGTGGAGAATTTCGTGAACGCTTCCCGATCCGATCTGCAACGTTTTCTGAATCTCCTCGTATGTTATACGCCTATTCTCTTGAATAAAATTTTTCACTGCCAGCAAGTTTTCTTCTGTAACTGCCGTCACAGGGCGACCACTTCTTTTTTCGTCAGTCAATGATAGCCGACCACGCTTAAATTCACTATACCAGTGGTAAACGGTTGCTACTGAAGGGCCCTTACCCGAAAAAGCCATTTGAATTATATTGAAAGATTCCTCCGGTTTTAGGCAACATTTAAAAACGTAGAAAATCATGGCGCGAAAATGTTCTCGGTGAGGTTCCATTTTTCATAGAGACTCGATTTCGCAAATGAGCTCGTACAAAAAAATGGAGGGAAATTTGGAATTGGAACGCTCGAATTTATACTTATAAATAACTGTACTTTTATGATATATTAATATTCTCGTGAGAGCACGCACCAGATCCGCACGCTTGCCGCTTAAATAAATATATCGTCAACCTTTTCTCTGAGTTAATTAATAATATTTACAGATTATTTTATCTATTACCTATAATGAAACTCTGTGCAGCTTGTAATGTTCACTTCAGTGATGGGGTTCAGTGTGGGTTCTGCAAGAAACTCTTAGACTTTGCTTGTGCGAACATCTCTGAATCAGGTTGGAGGAAATTAGGCACGGATAGAAGGGCGCAGTGGAAATGCCCTATGTGTAGAATTTCATCACCTGCTGTACCAGCTCCCCAATCGGCGGCCTCTCTGGATACCATACTGAACGAGATACGCGACATGAAACGCCAACTACTGAGCCTGCCAACCTTGGTGGATGACATAAGATCGATTAAAGATGAGTTGTTCGAGCTGAAGACAGCATGTGAATTCTCCAGTGGTAAACTTGATGATTTCAGTGGCAGGCTCGCTGAGCTCGAAACAAAAGCCTCTGATTTTGAAAAGCTTCAGGAAACCGTCACTTCACTACAAGCTGATCTCTCTAAGACTAAGCTCGATATCTGTTCATATGAGCAACGCTCCCGATTGAATAACGTTGAGATTAAAGGAGTCCCACTTAAAAACGATGAGAATTTATTCTCAATCGTTGATACTATTGGTCAAAAAATTAACTACAGCTTCCCCAAGACTCAAATTAATTATATTTCTCGGGTTCCTATGCGCAACTCAAAGGAAAAATTAATCATAGTGAGCTTCCTAAACAGGTATATTAAGGAGGATTTCGTCGCGGCCGCACGAGCTGTTAAGGATCTATCCACATCTGACATTGGTTTCCAGGGCATACAGCAACGTATTTACGTTAATGATCATCTCAGTGTGGAATCTAAGAAATTGTTGAATCAAGCCAAAATTGCTGCCAAAGAAAACAACTACGAGTTTGTATGGGTGAAACATGGTAAAATCGATATACGGAAAAATACGTCTAGTAAAACATCTATAATAAGAAGAGATTCTGATTTAAACAAAATTGTCTAAAGTGTTACCTATATATCCCTATTACTCTATTTAATTGTTGTCCTAAGTCAAATCACTTTTTTACTATTCCAACAATGTTGTTGTATATTCGCAAAAGGTTTAGCACATCTGCCGCGCTAATTAGCTGGACACCTTTCCTTTTGTTCTATTGTATTCCTTATCACGCTGTTTACTTCGAAGCCTCAGCGTATAATAACATACTTATCTCGCTTGCACACGCATTCCCAGTGCATTACTTCCTGCTCGCTCTCACAGCTTTATGCCACTTAACGCCAAGTAACCACTGTCCCTTCACCACTACTATTTTTTATTTCTACCCACCGTTATGCCAACTTACCAAACTTATAATGATTTGGTTAGTTTTAATTCGTTATTTTGGAGTATATACTATTATTTCTTCCCGTTTTGATGGCCAATATCGTTAAACATCGACTTTCTGTGTTCTATCAAAATGTTCGCGGGCTTCGAACTAAATCTGATACGTTTTTACGCAGGGTATTACTGAACTCTTTTGATATTATCGTTTTAACTGAGACGTGGTTAACAGATGGTATTTTCGATTCTGAGTTTTTTGACGATCGTTACATAGTTTGGCGTCGTGATCGGGACTATGCTTCAACTGGGCAAACTAGGGGCGGAGGTGTACTCATCGCGACGCGAAGGGAGTTACCAGTTATACTACAACCCCTTTTGCAATCTACAGCAGAGGATATATGGCTGAAAATATGCTTCAAAAAACCAAATTCACACGATTATCTAAACCTTAACATCTGTGCAGTGTACTTATGTAAACAAAACAATGGCCTTTCATTCTCCACACAATTAAGTAACTTTCTTAGCAAATTAAACAATTCTGTAGTAAACAACCCATCCGACATCTTTTTAGTTGTCGGCGATTTTAATATGAGTGGAATATCGTGGGTGCTCGCTGATGATCAACTACTCTCCCCAGTGAACCTTACAACCAATGATGAGTTCTTGTTTACGGATGATCTTTGTATGCTCGACTTCGGACAATACAATGGGGTGGCCAATAGGTACAACAAAATCCTGGATCTAGTCTTGTCTAACATCCCTGTCCGTGTGCAGGAGTGTTCCGACCCTCTAGTGCCTATTGATCCCTTCCACCCTGCTTTACTCATCCATGTTGACACCCTTGAATTACCTGCTCTAGGCTGTGCCCCGCGAACTCGATATCTCTATAACAAAGGTGACTTCCAATCGTTTAATGAGGAGATATCTGCGATTGATTGGGAACATGAATTCGCATCTCGGTCACTGGATGAGTCAGTTGGATTCTTTAACCAATCCATAACTAACCTACAAAAAAAGTATATTCCTCAGAAGCCAATTCGCAAAGGGACGTATCCAATATGGTATAGTTCAGCACTTATTAAAACTATGAAAGAGAAATATAAATTTCATAAAAAATTTAAGACCTATGGGAATAAATCTGATGAACTAACATTCAAGTTACTTCGTGAGCGATTCAAGATTATGGAATCGGCTTGCTACAAACGTTACCTTACCCTAACTGAAGAAGCAATCAAAAATAATCCAAAGTACTTTTGGACTTTCGTTAAAAATCGTAGCAAATCGAATGCTTTCCCTAGTGCACTTAACTATGGCACCGATACACTCGTCACTGGAGAATCGATTTGTCAAGCGTTCTCTGCCAATTTCCACTCAAACTTTCTCAGCTCAGCTACCAGCAGCCCCTACGCCCCGTCCTCTACCTCGTCTTCTCCAGACCTTTTACCAGAATTTCCACGTTCTGACATATGTCATATTGAGGTGAATGTTGAAAGCGTGACCAGTCTACTTCGCAAACTAGATACTTCTAAAGGTGCTGGACCTGATAACATTTCGTCTAAAGTTCTAGTAAGTTGTGCACACTCTATCTCCCTGCCTATTTCCCTGTTGTTTTGTAAATCTTTGTGCTCATGTGTCGTCCCCAGTGTTTGGAAATCAGCGTATATTACCCCTGTGCATAAAAAAGGATTAAAAACTGAGATAACTAATTATAGGCCTATTTCTAAACTCTGCATCATAGCCAAGGTTTTTGAGAGGATTATTTATAATCAGCTATATCCCGCCATCGCTAAGTCTCTTAATCACTTTCAGCATGGTTTCTTAAAAGGCCGATCTACTGCCACTAATTTGATCTTGCTAAATGACTTCGTTACCTATAGTATGGATTGTGGCATGCAAGTCGATGTTGTCTATACGGATTATAGTAAAGCATTCGACCGAATAGATCATCATATCCTACTATCCAAGCTAAAACATGTGGGTATACATGGTGATTTGCTAAAGTGGCTATCCTCTTACATCGACAACAGGTCGCAAGCTGTAGTACTCAATAATTTCATTTCCAGTTGGGTTTTCGTACCGAGCGGTGTCCCTCAGGGCTCATTGCTCGGCCCTTTGTTGTTTGCCATCTATGTAAACGATATCATGATGTGTCTGCATTCTTCTAAACTGCTCTGTTTTGCTGATGATATGAAAATTTTTAAGTCAATATCATCATCGGATGACGCTATGGCTCTTCAAGCTGATCTATGTCGGCTCGAAGACTATTGCCGTATTAATAAACTTGACCTTAACCCATTAAAGTGCTCAGTAATTACTTATAGTAGAAATCGCACAATTATTGACACGTCTTACACCTTAGGAGGTGAAGCGTTACCGCGACGTAGTACTGTTTGCGATTTAGGAGTACACCACGATAACAGACTAGTTTTCGATACGCACATCGATTCCATAGTCAAGAAAGCTTCTAAATCACTTGGGTTCGTTATGCGTATCTCAAAACATTTTACAGAATCTAAAACCCTCAAGATTCTATACTGTTCCTTTGTCAGGAGCCACCTTGAATATGCGTCTCAAATATGGAACCCACGCTATTTTAAATACATCGACCGATTGGAAAACGTTCAAAGGAAATTTGTCAAGTATCTTTGCTTTCATCAAAACGTTCCGTACAAGTCTAGTGAATATCTCAATCTTTGTAGGAAATACCACCTGTTACCACTTATAAACCGTCGCGAAATAGCTGACTTTGTTTTCATATTAAAACTAATTAACAATGATATTGACAGCCCGGAACTTCTATCTAAAATCTATTTCAATATACCCTATAAATCTATTCGTTTCAATCCACCTTTACGCATACCAAATGCTTCAACTAATTACAGGCAGAACAGCTACATTGTGCGTGCTAGCAGAAACTTCAATAAGCTTTGTTTCCAGTACGATATTGACCCTTTTGTCACCAGTGTGTCCTCAACTAGAAGGTGCTTAGCTCTAAATTTCTTTAATTAACTTTGATTGACTTATATTGGATTATATGGCAGTAGTGTAATACTAGGTTAGCTACATAGTTTAAATAATGGCGTGAGGCTCACCCGGATCTGTACTCCTCACAAACCTTAGTTTTATCCAGTAGCTATAAGTGAAGACTTGTAATTAGCTTTCCTATCGCTAAGTTATTTTTATTTATATTTAGTTTACTTAGCTGTAAGTCTTCCATGTACCAAATTAAATAAATAAATAAATAAATAAATAAATAAATAAATATCTGGCCTGTGTTTCATACAAAAAAGATGAGATTCTAGAAACATTCTGAGTACACTACGTATATGACTAATTGTTGCCCGCGACTTCGTCCGCGTAGACTTAAGTAAAGTATTCTATGTGTTAATCCAGGTTATAAACTATCTGTGTTCCAAATTTCATCCAAATCCGTTCAGTAGTTTTTGCGTGAAAGAGTAACAAATCGTACATCAATACATCCACACTCACAAACTTTCGCATTTATAATATTTGTAGGATGTAGGATTGTTTTAAACGAATACACGATGACCTAGAACGCTGCAGGAAAACACAAAAGCGGTGCTACAACTATACACAAACTATTTACTATTCGACTAGTCTCTGATAAGAATCCGGTTACGCCACCTCTAAATACCTACTTGTTCTCAAATCAGTTTCGATGTGGTTCGGTGCGCGGCATAGCTACTTTAACATGAATCAAATCTATCAAGGAAGAAAATCAAAGACCAGTAGCTAGGAAAACATTTTTTTTTTGTCAGGTACTAAACGGAGTTAGATAAAATCTTGACACACTTTGTTTTTTTTAGGTATTAGAGATAAAAATACTTAAAATCTAATAATTAGATAATTACTTATGCATTATATGTAGATACCATAGATGATAAAACTTGATAACAGTCATAATGCGGAGATAGGATAGTCAGCCAGCAATTAGGGATTCCGTGCATTATAGCTAAGAAATTCACGTAATCACGAAAATAACGGCATTAATGACGTAATGAATAATGACATGTTCTATTTACAGTGATTTCCTATGCACATGTTGAGTATTGCGATCAGTGTCAATGACAATGACCTATAGGTGCGTCATACGTTGTATCTATCTACAATTTGTGAACATCAAAGTTTACTCCACAGACAGACAGACAGACACTAATTTTATACCATGAACGCAGACCACGTTTAGTGTGGGCTTTCCTCGAGGACACACCTTCCTCTTAAAAGTAAGGTAGTGGTTATATTGACTGGCACAACCATGATTACAATTGCTACTTCTTTAACAAAGATTTGGTCATCGCCTCCGTACCTACATATTGATTGAATTCCCTACCTAATTTAATTTGCTAAGTTGTAGCTTCTGTGACATTCTTCCACAGTCTGCGGACGAGGAAGATTTGGGGGAATAAAGAAATCAATCGGTCATCTTGAATGCCCCTCGGATAAAATTCCTGTACCTTCAGTTTGCAATGATCGTAATTTGTATCTTGGAAATCAGATAATGTATACTTTTATTATTAACGTTACTCAGGATTAAAGATAGCGATAGCGATTATAGCGAAGAGTTATTATATTCTATTCTACAGTTTGATTAGGCGATTGCTCAGAATTTTTCTAAAAACTTAATATTCTACCTACCTATTTCCATAGTAGAAAAGTGATGGTAAAGTATTTTTAGTTAGGAGGTCAGATCTTCCCATTTCATATTCGTTGTCGTCGTTAATTCTTGAGTGCCTGCCAAAATAAAATATGGTCCCAAGTTATTGATACTTACGTTAGTACGTTTTAACTTCTGATTCAATTTAAATTAAGCAGAGCATTCTTTTAAATATCAATATAACATTTATAGTAGGTACCTACGTTTATTTTGCTGATGCACACGCCCAGACTTTGTCACAGATGATGTCGCATTGAGTCGTTGTTTCTCTTTCTTAATGCATATGAGAGAATAAGACAAAACCGGTTTATCTCAAGTTGTCTTGTAACAGCCGGCTGTGCCTGCAGGTTACTCACACATCCGGTCGGCCGGTGGACTTGCAACGACAGCGGTTTTCTCTGCGGTGTGAAACAACATAACAATTTCTAATACTATGGGAGAAGGATGGCTTAACAAATTTAATAATATAGTCGATATAAGGCATTTTTAGATCGATACCGTTACGCCGACAACCGTAACATTTGTTTATCAATATAACAATATTCATAAACTTCAAACTGCAGCGTTACAATTGCATTAAAAACTTTATGTGAATACCTACTACAGAATTTTGATGTTTTATTTTAAATGTCAATTATAAATATAAAACCTACGGTGTCACTGCTTTGTCAGTGGTGTTCAAATAATAGAGAGTGGTGGCCACTAATTGAACCGTAATTTTGATCAGATATCAAAATATAATTCAGATATTTTGGAGTAAAATTTCAACAGCTGCAAGGGTTTTGAATTAAGTGGTATTATGGTACATTTCTCGGATTTGATTTATTCGTGAGGATAGTGGCTATCCGCGCGATGATACGAATTCCTGATCATATACTTATGTCACGTATCTGAACCGGAATTCCTTTTACAAGAAGTGGGACGAAGCACACATTCTCGCACGAAATTCCCGTTCAAGCAAAAGTTATCTACTTTATAACTATCTACGGTAGGTAACTTTCAACGTAGGTAATATAAAGATGGATCAAGCAAAACTCGTTCTAACCAACTATTACCGGAGAATAATATATTATGAATAATTTGTAGTCGTGTGTCGTATGTTCACCGTACTGCGCAGAGCCAGCAGGGTCTACCTGCTTGAATGGAATTTACAATTTAAAGTAGATCTTTAAATTAAAACGAAACAGTTAATCTTTTCAAAATTGGAATCAAAATCTATAATGTAACATTATCGGTATCTGTAACTATCCTACTATCCTACTAATATTATAAATGCGAAAGTTTGTGAGTGTAGATGTATGTATGTTTGTTACTCCTTCACGCAAAAACTACTGAACGGATTTGGATGAAATTTGGAACACAGATAGATTATAACCGGGATTAACATATAGGATACTTTTTAACCCAATAATCCAATACTACGCGGATGAAGTCGCGGGGCACAGCTAGTTGACTTATAAATGTATGAAAAAATTCCCGTGCCAGCCCAGCCGGGCAGGAAAGCAATTCACGGAAGATTTTGTAACGACCGCAAATGTATTTTACTGGGTGACTGGGTGGAACGTGTCGCTCACTACCGACTCCACCGACCATTCTATTCATTGCCAAGGTCGCCTCGACTTGACGTAACAGCCGTTCTTTTTGGCACAACAACGCAGCGTACTCCAAATTGCTTTTTCTTGTTTATTTACATACAATCTGCATCCAGCGGACCGATGATGTTTACTTCTTATGTTGCAATATTTTGTCTGCTTTTCGTGACTTTATATACCTACCTACGGGTTTATGGCAGAAGGTTTTTTTTGCTTTGCATTGCATTATCCCGACATCAAAAAGTCAATGATTAACCTTTTCTATTGTATCCATAGTAAATTTTAAGATCTTCAGACAGTCAAGGTATAAGTACTCGGTATTCAAATTAGACTGGAATTTGCTTTCCGCACTTGCGCGTTCTAGGTAGATACTAGGTACCAATCTACTACGACACAGCACAGTAGAACGTACGACGATTTTGTCCGAACGTAAAATGATAAAGATAGCCATAGCATTAAAACAGTAGTAGATAAATTACTCTTTGTTGATGCACAAACATGGACTTTGCTATTGCGGTTGGCCTGGCTGGCCCTATCACATCAAAGATCACGCGTGTTTATTTAGCAATGCAACTCTGTTTCCAAAGTAACATTTATTTTACCAGTCCAGTTAATATAACTAATTATAGAGTCGTCATTCAGGTTTTTCGGGTTGCTTAGTTATTTTGTGAGGGAGGACTCTTACAAACTGTTTTTGACTTTTGTTCACTTCTTGAATGCAGGGCCATTTCGTAAGTATATACAAACTCCAATGCGGACTGTTTCTACTTTATCATTGTTAGGCCACACTGAAGTACTTCTCTTGAGATTATTATGTTTCTTAGTTAAGTAGTGAAAGCGTGGCCAGTAGTTGTTAAAGCCATGAACACGTGGACTCATTCCGCATGAGCGGACAGTGCTCGCGCGCGCGTGATGGATGATTATCTAATGCATTTGCTTTATATTCGTATTGTATATTAGGTATTTAAATTTCATCTTCATGTCTGGTAAGTCATAGATGTAACTAATCAGATTAATTTCAAATAATCACCGAGGATAGGCCAATGGGCAAAGCTCAGGTCAAGACTAATGTTCAGCCGTTTCTAAATGAATCCCCATAAAATTGCTTATGACGCGTGGAATTTTTCATTTCGGCCAGTTCTTTGATAAAATCACAATTAGTAAAGCAATCAACGATATGATAATATTATTATGAATATTTATTGTCACTTGAATATAATCATTTGATTTTATCTCAGTTTCTTGATGCTAAACATGATCCAATTTAATGATTACAATTAATTAACATCAAAGATTACCTATAGTCTTCGCATTCCTACAATGGTATTGTTGCTTACTTTATCCAACGTTAATTAAAACGTACACAAACTACACTTTAACAAAACTATTTATTAGTATCTCAGTTTTTTCATTCGTCTAAATTAATAGTAGTTTATTACTTTTTTATGTCAACAGAATTGAAAAATTTCACATATAAACAACGGTTGAGAGGATATCTCGTCCGTGTTGAATTATCTATTAACGTTTTCTGTTCTCGCGTTTATAGCAGGTTGTATACCTCGTACTTAAACGGTGCATTTTTTATTTAATAGATGTGCGTACGCATATGGCTAGAGGTGGGTCACGTGTGTGAGCCGCGGCGGTCCGCCCTCGGGCGCGCGCTCGCGCTGGACTGGCGCGTCTGGGTGCGCGGCGCCAGCGGCGGAGACATCAGCGCCTTCGTGCACAAGGTGGTCTTCCACCTCCATCCCGCCGCAGCCTTCGTATACCCTAAGAGAGGCAAGATATGTTAGGGTGCTAGTTAACACACCAATCGATGGATCGTTGATCGACAGCGTCTACATATAGAGCAACGTTTGATCGATCAACGGTCTGTCGATTGGTGTGGCTACACATTTAAGAGTTTTAACAGACAGACATCTTTGGTCACCATTTTCAATCCTGCCTTAAAGGAGTACCTAACAGTGGTGGGAGTGTGTGGCGGCACTAGTCCCATAAAAAAGAACGTTTGATAAACCCGCCTATCAGACAGTGCTCCTCGGATCACGGTTAGTAACTAATGTAGGTACATAACTTATTGCGAATTTAAATTTCAATACCACAAAACTTCATGGTCAGACTCATATTGTTCTAATTCCACGTAAAGAAAAAAACATTATAAAAATTCATGACCAAAAATAATTAGACGAAAACAAAAACGGAGTGGAGCTTGTTTTTACGTAATTTAGCACTGTTATCGGCCGCGGCGGTAGCGACGCGATTACATTTATGTAAACTCTCATCATCATTATCATTCGCGCCGATAGACCGGCGTCGCCGACTATAATATTATCTCGGTGACTTTGGCCTCAGTAGATTTCAATATCAACTTTTTATGGAGCAATAAAAGTGTCGTTATTTTTCCAGTGCTCCAGGAGCCGCCATACGAAATCCAAGAGTCCGGCTGCGCGTCCATCGAAATACCGATACACGTGTACCTGAAACATAGCAACAGGCCAAAGAAAATACGGCTCCGGTACAGTCTGCAGATAGAGAACAACACCACCAGCAGCTCGGAGTCGCGCTGCGTCTACTACGACGTGGAGAACCCGTCGCGGCAGCTGTGCGAGGCGCTCATGAGCGGCGGCGGCGAGGTGGTGCCGCGCGCCGGCGCGCCGCGCGCCCGCCAGCTGCTGGTCGTGCTGGCCGACGGCGCCAGCCCGAGCCGCGCCAAGCCCAACAAGTACAAATTCGTGCAGCCCGTGCCCTGCAAGCACGGACCCAGGAAGCGGCCCAAGTACATATTCGAGGAGGTCTGCTCCAAGTGCGGCAACTCTATATACGTGGACTTCAGAAAGCAGCTCAGGTCCGTGGCCATGACCGAGGACGAGATAAATTGCGTGTCGCAGTTGTACTTCGCGTGCACGAGCTATGAGAAGTCAGTGGGCGCGCTCGCTCTGCCGCCCCTCTCCGACCCCATATACAAGGCGCCGGAGCTTTCCGCCTCGCTGCGCAGAGCGCTCAAAGAAGTCGAAGAGGACTACGCGATGCTGTGACTCTTGCCTAGGGCTGACAACTTTTCTAGTGCGTATCTAGTGGTTTCAAGCTCGGACGCATAGATAGTGTGACCAGTGCCTTTCCCTGACTAACTTGAACCGAGCTTATGCACATAAAAATATAGTACCTACCATCATGTTTTTTTCAAACAAATATACTGTGTTATTACAAAAGACAACCTCGCGTTTATCACGTGTTTGACTTTATTGTAATGACACATTTGGTGTTTGGGCAAAGATAGGTAATAATGGTTCTGTTCGGTGCCCAAATATAGTAGTCTGCTATATAAGATAGTAGGGGTCGCAACCTACTCGTCTCCTTCAAAATAGTGATGTGTTGTGATATTAATTGGTGCCATGAAAGACAGTTCAATTCGATGCACAACAATTGTTGGACATATTTTTTTACAACATTAATATTTTTATATCAATCTATTTCATAGAATTTATTTACTTGAGTCTTTCGACTTACTTAGTCATAATAATTATAACATTACCATAATCTAGTTATGAATACGAAATACGTGTGCTGTGAGTAAGATCTCATTGACGTAAAGAGGTATCTGTTTTTACTTGTTTTGTAGTTATAATTTAATTTGAAGATATTATAATTTGTTATTTTTTAATTAAGTTACCGTACATCAGTACATAAATGTACCTAGCATTAATAATTATTATTTTATCGTGGGGTTGTGAGTTATACTTATAGGTATTAGTTAAGATAAAAAATGTGTTTATTTGAGTTTTGTTATCGTACATACAAAATGATAGGTGCCTCTATCAGTAGATTAGGATAGTGTGTGACAGGGTATTAGAAGTAATTAGCTATACAATATATAATATATGCAGATATTAGATAGGTATAAAATATTATTATTATACAGCAACGCTTGAAGTATTCGTCGATACCGTGAAGTAGGTATCTACGGTAGTGTTGATAATGTGTTCAAGAAAATGTAATAACAGGTTCAACTAGACCTACAACTGCAAAGTATATAACTATAAAGCAGTGTTAATGTAGTAGGGAGATATACCTCCTGGCTATGACGCTATCAACGAAGCGATTTATTGTTGATTTAATTTAAATAAAACATCCATGCTCATTTTTCTTCCACATTTGTATTTTTATTCATCTATTTTGTTCGTTTATTTTTTCAGATGACAATTTGTTTTGCTTTATGCGTAACTAGCTGTGCCCCGCGACTTCATCCGCGTAGTATTGGATTATTGGGTTAAAAAGTATCCTATATGTTAATCCCGGTTATAATCTATCTGTGTTCCAAATTTCATCCAAATCCGTTCAGTAGTTTTGGCGTGAAGGAGTAACAAACATACATACATACATCCACACTCACAAACTTTCGCATTTATAATATTAGTAGGATGGTGTTCATTTTTTTGCCACCTATCCTCCAATTTTTTGCCCAAAATTATCGTAAGTAAGTTTTAGATACCCGCTATCATCGTACCGATGGCTAACGACTACATAATTATCGTACGGTCTGGCAACACCACGGTTATTATGTCTATCAAAGGCTCATAAGGGCTTGTACCCAAGGCCGTTAAACTAACTTAAAAAATACGTCCATTGTACATCAATTAACACCTCTCTGTACATCAAGAAGCCTACACTACACCATCAAATTCTTGTCGTACTTCATGGAATAGACAAGTGTTTGAAAAAAAGTAAATAATTCGATGTTATCTGTGGACAAGTCAGCTGATAAAAATTGACATTGTTTTAGGGATGGGCAAGTGAAAAAATATATCGATATTTATTGTATCGATATTTTAAACAGTATCGATAATTATCGAGTGGAAAGTATCGATATATCGTCAGTTTTCCCATGATTATTCAAACTTCATTATTATTCAAAATTCAAACTTTTTATACGTAAATCCGCGAGAAGTTCCGGTCCGCTTTTTCGGTGGCGTTGTCAATATGCATGTATAGATGTATTATTTCAGTGCGCATGTCTCAATTTCCGCCATATTTTTCGGACTTTATACGCCAATGAGCGTGCTGCGCAATTTGTATGAAAAGTGTCCGAAACTTTTGAATTGCCGCTTTTAAAACATGGTGGATGCGCTGAACTTGTCGTGAAAAGAGTTTTATACTTCTCATGATACTGAAGTTAGCCGACGTCTAATAATTTTTGAAACGTTTTCAGAACGATACATGATGAAAAAAAAAATTGTATTCATAGTTTTTTGAATTTTCTACATGTGCATATTTTTGTAATAAATTTTTTGAAAAAAAAAACGGATTTGACACAAATTCTAATATAAATATCGAATATCGATATATCATGATTAAAAATATCGACGATATATATTGATAATTGAATGGAAAAATATCGATATTTTAATATATCGATATTTTTTGCCCATGCCTACAATGTTTTAATTTGATTGACGTTTTCGGTTCCACCCATGACATGAACAAAGCAAATAAAAAATAGTAAAAATACCTATTTTGTTCGAGTTTTCGTACAAATGAAGTGAATAATAATTAATGACCTACGTTTTCGTAAGATAATTTAATTTCCTATTACAATCAAAACCAACTGATAACACTTATTTATTGAAAGCTGCTATTATTTTCTTTATTTAGTTATCGAATGGTAGTGGATTAACTTTTACAAGTTCAAAATGGTTTGTGTTCCGTGCTTTGTCATTCCGTTGTTGTTGTTTTTGTGGCACAAATTTATCCAGCCCTTTGTGCTCCGTTTCTGGAACCCATGGGCAGTGAAGGACGCTGAGGGCAACGTCGTCAAGACTGAGTTCCCATTTACATGTGAAGGCGGTGCGTGTCCCTTTAGCAAGAAGAAAGATGATAAAAAGGAGGAAACTGAAAATGCTGAACAAAAGGAAAACCTTAATACTACGACGACACCAGATAGACTGAAATCTGAATAGTAATATTAACATAACAGTAATATTAATTTTGTAAACTATCATGCATTTCCCAATCATTAACTAATTTGTGATCGATTGCATGTTAACTTTCTGGAGCATAGGTAATGGGTAGTGACCTCAATTGACGACGTGGGAACTAGAGTGTTCTAAGTGTATTTTATACCAATAACAAGTTTATTACAGAATGGCATAATTAACTAAACTCATCAGAATTTCATATAACTAAGAAATAATAAAACACCATAGATTTCTAACAGCAACACTTAATGTGTTCCCTTAGTTTCCGAGAAACATACTGTTGTGCCCGATCACTCTGGTCCCAACATCGTCAATTAAGTACCTTTGGTGCATTGTTGTGTGATAAATTGTATTTCAAATTCAACCATGATAATTATATTGTGAGTCTGCACGGGATAAACATATAGGTACACCAATTCTTGTTTTTGTCTCTATTTCAAGCTCTCAAATAACGGAGACAGCAACAAAAATATGTTTAAGTATTATGTCAGTGCAAACAACGGGTTCAATTACAGATATTGTTGGCTATCTGTAGTTTGGGTGTGAGTAATTTCATTGTATAATAAAATAAAAATTATTTAGGTATATTACACGGTTAAATAAAACATCAGTTGGAATTCTGTTTTTTATTAAAATTATTTCTTAGATACAATGAAACAGCGGCAATAAGTACATGTTACAATCTTTTTTATTAATATTGCCTCTTAAAAAAGGTATCCAATAGGCAAAATTAATAACAAAAGATGGGCAAATGTCCATAGCCCATAATGTACATTGAATATTTCAATTCAAGATTGAAGATAACCTTGATTTTCTACTGAAGCAAAGTCAGTATCATGGAATTTTCTACAGATGAGCACACACTATCAAAAAGAGATGGCCATGCAGACTTCATAAGGCATACAACTTTCGCCGAAATTCTGAGTGTGTAGGGATGAATGGAACCAAATGTGGTGTAAACTTTGATAAAGAAAAAAGAGTGCAAACTGCCTTATTGTGTATTATCTATGCCCAGCAAGCTACCACACTTGATCAACATAAATGTGGTAGGTACTATTTATAATAAGTAATAGGTATGTAACTTATAAAAATCTAATGAATAATAGTCGAAATAGGAAAATAATAGTATATTTTAGTGAAAGGTTCTGTTACATTATAAAATAACTTGTCCAGTTACTGCATAAGAAAATCTTGGCACAAACCCCATACATAACCAAGAATTTGTACACATGTAAATTTTATATGAACAATCACTAAAATACTTATTATAAGATACAATGAAATGCACGAGATAACAATTATTTTTGCCACTTCAGCACCTGTGAAGTCAAACTATATCCAGTTCTGTCCTTACAATCTAACTTAACATTGAACTTATAATGTAAACTGCAACTATGATGCATCTGCAATAATCAAAGTCTCTTAAACAGAATATAACAATAAACATGGTGTATTACTAAAATATTGATGTAAAATTACATGATTAGGGTCCTTGCAGCCAATGATCAAATAATGATACCCCAACTATTCAGCAAACAGGTTAATCAGCTTCAAAATTTGTGAAACTAGTTCTTTATGTTGTTATTCCTTGGTCCACACACGCGTCGCATTGCGATGCGTTGTACATCGATATTGTATATGGCATTTATGGAGACAAAGCACCTCAACACGTCAGTGTGTGAAACTTATCCATGTCGTAAAGCTATAAAAATCCATTAGTCACCAGACCATCCTTCATAACACCCCTTTTGATTTCAATTTGATTGTACTTGAAACACCACATTTTCAAAAACCGTGTCATTATTAATGCAGATGCACCCTAATTCTCGTACAGTGTATCAAACATAATTTGGATTTACGATAAAATGATCCGCCCCTCGCGACTGGTAATGAAATTAGTGGTAAAATCAGATGACTAACAAATCCATTACTACATTAATTGTTTGACGGCTGTTTTATTATTTCAACTGTATTTTATTGAGGAACGCGCCGTGTTATCGTAAACTATCCGAACAGCTGTCACATTCATTCAATTCAATCTTGCAAAAATCATTCAAATTAAAATTGTTCCGTCCATTCCATGGCTTATTTAACATTCTTCAATTCCACTTCAAATACTAAGGTTGAATTAGGCGGGATCACTGGGGGAGAGCCTTTAGCTCCATACCTGTGAACAAGATGTTTGTTTTAAATTTTGACCAAAGCTTCATAGGTTGGTCTAATGCACAATGTCAAAAGAGAGTTATCTGAGTCGTTACTGTAAAACAGGATGAAAAGGGACAAAACTGTCACCCTGACTTGCACAAATTAGAAGATTATTTATTTTACTATAAATTAATAAGAATTTTATAAATTCTGTTAATACATGCTGCTTTCCCAAAATTAAGAAAACCCAAATAACACTTTGCGCTAATCAAAATCAAGCCTTAATATTCGGCAGTCCAAGCTTGCAACGAGGCCAGCCAGTGCAGCAGTCATATAGTAGTAGTCCAAGGTCGAAAAACAACTTACGCCATCGCGGGCGGGCAGACGATTTTCCTCTTGCCTCCAACCTTCATACCGGCGATCCCGACATCCCACCCGGCGATGACTTCCTTGGAGCCGAGCCGGAACTTGAACCCAGGACCCTTCACGCAGTTGTCGAACATCTTGTTGTTCTGCTTCAGGCGACCCTCATAGTAAACCTATAAATAGGAAATTATTTGCCAATAGTGTAAAGGTAAGGTCCTTGCGGTATGATAAAACTGTCTCATTGTACACCATAGGTTGGCCATTTATGTTGAAAAAGGTGTGACCCATATAATATAATTGTTTATGGCAGTAATATGAAACATGTGTTGAACAAATCAATATACGATATAATGTATACAGTAGAAAAGAAAGTAGGTCGACCATTGGACATTCGTGTTTAGCCAACACCATGGAGTAAAGCCATAACCCTAATTAATACTCACCATGACAACTTTCCCGGGTTTGGCGGCGGGGCCGTTGCCGACCTTTACGTCTTCAATGGAGACTCCACCGCTGAGGGCTTTCTTCTCCTTCTTGTCGGGTTTCTCGGTGGACTGTACCTCTTGAGCTTCCTTTTTCGTTTCTTGCTTCTTAGCCTTCTGCTGACCATCCTCTTTCTGCCGCAGCAAACCAGATTTATGAATACACAATGTGTTCTGAATGTGGAGAAATTTACTTCTACATAATAAATGGCATTGTGCTGTCCAGTTTAGGCCAGCACAAACTTGTGTCAATGCCGGTTTTAATATGCAGCAAATGAGGGAGCAGAAACATCGCATCCACACATTGTCTAATCCTTGCCTATACTGGAGTAACTTATGCAAGCAGCAGTGTTCATACCTTAACTTTATCAACTCCATTCACTTGCGGCTGTTGTTTCGCCTGCTGTTGTAGCTTCTTCTTGAGGCGGCGCTTCTGCGACTTGGTCAACTTGGACATGTCGATCTTGCTATCATCCTTGCTGGTGTCGAGGGTTGTGTCCGCCGACGACTCGCCGCCCTTCTTCTTCTTCTGCTTGGTGACTTCTTCTGCAGATTCATCGTCGTCATCTTCTTCCTCTTCCTCTTCTTCGCCATCTTCGTCTTCTTCTTCATCATCGCTATGTGGAGATAAAATAGTGAATTGAAATATCAAACCAGTAATAAGATCTGTCTATGGCTGGAATAGTTTGGACGCGTGATGAGGAGGGATGAGAAACATGTGACTAAAAGAGTGTTGAATATGAATGTGGACAGATACAGTGCGAGAGGAAGGCCAAAGAAAAGATGGATTTTATCAAGTGTGATATGAACGAGGTTGGAGTGGATGTGAGTATGACAGGAAAGCGCGATGAATGGAAGGAAGACATACTACGCCGACGCCAGATAGTGGAAAAAGGTAAGGCAGATGACGATGATGAATAAGATCTGTCTATGTTACAAAAAGTTGAGCAATGTAAAACTCACTTTTAATCAATTCCAGTACATAGTTCAAATATTCATATTTTCTCACCTATCATCTGCTTCACCCGATGTGTTTATCTTGAATGATTCATCATTCTCCTCAGAATCCAGATCCTCTCCATCTAGGAACTTTTTCAGATGGTCCTCGTCTGCATCGTCCTCGTCCGAGCTGTCGGCAGCGGCGGCTGCTGCCTTCTTGCCAGGTTTTTTGTCGGGCTGTAATGCAAGATAAATTATCCGAATTACAATGCAGAAGAAGGGGATCACACAAATTATAGTGTCTATGTCAAATGGGACTAAGATTATAATTCCACTGTAGGTTTGAAGCCACATTTATTTACAGTCAACGTAAAGACTATATCCGCCTAATGTGGCCACCTTATAGGAAATGATATTATAATTTTAGTATAGTTAAAATTACATCTCAAGGGCAGCCTTATAAACTGTAGAACCTATACACTTTAATCCTAAATTTGCATGGATGAAAAAATTTACACAGATTATTAACTTGCTAGGTGCAGAGAACCTGCTCACATGTATATTAAAATGCTCTGAAATTATGGTCAACTTTACCTTAGCCTTCTTGTTAGCTGTGGCATCATTGCTGTTCTCTAGTTTCCTCTTGCCCTTGGCAGGGACTAGCGCTGGAGCTTCCTCTTCTTCTTCATCCTCTTCCTCCTCCTCAGATATGTCCTCTTCAAACTCAGGGTCCAAGTAGCCAGTCAGATGGACATTGCATTTACCTGTATCACATGATATTTAATAACATCACTAGTTTGCACACCTCAAATTTAGCTAAGGCTTGGCATTTCTACTATTATATTTTATAGAAAAGTAATATGTTTGGGCCAGTAGTGGTTGATTATGGCCAGAATCCTTCATGCATTGAAGGGACGCCTGTGCCCAGGACTAATTATTAAGATTTCTACTTAATAAAATAGGAAATGAGAAGTCCTTACCATTTGTTAAAAATGAAACTGAGTCCCCAGTCTTGAAATAAAGGTCAAGTGGGACCTGAATATTTTTATTCTTCTGCAGTGTGCAGACAAGGAAGTTCTTGCCGTCCACCACAACCATCACTTGGCAGGCATCATTGTCTCCGGTGGAAATGTCCATTGCTGCCTGCGATATGTGGAACGGCTTCTCCACCAATTGGGTGTACCGTTTGTTTGGTTCCATTATAAGTCCTGTGAAAAGTTGGCAGAATGAAAATTCTACGCTCAAGTTGTATTATTTAATTTGGAGAGATTGCAGGCAACTGCTTGCCTGCCCAGTGGATCCAAAATATTGTATCAATATTACAATGGAACTTAACTTCAAGTAGGTACTACTGTAGGTAGAATTTACTGTAGACATATTATATAGGTGCTGATGTTTTGTCAATGAGTCCAGACATGTTCATTAATTCTCGATAAATTTGAAAGACATAAGGGTTATGTTTCCAGAAATTGTATCTTACAATTTTCTGACATGGCATACATTTTTAAGGGTTAAATTTTGCATTGAAAGTTAGAACCAATAGCTCTCCCACGACGCATAGGTCGATCAAAGTATTACAAAACATTTTGTCACATGTGCATTCTGATGGCACCATAATTATGGAAAGCGAGACAATGAAAACTAAATATACAGCATAGGTAGCCACCACATGTAACTATAAAGTTACCCTACCCTACCTATGGGGAAAACACAGGGGGGCAAGGATAATTATGTCCTGTAAGTTGTGAGTAAGGATATCCTGAAAGTCCGGTTCCATTGTTACAACAATTGTTGCCGGACCATAAGAATAAAGGAAGGATAATTATTTTATTTAAAACCATAAGTCGGCATATGTAGTAACCGTCTGCAAGACAAACACGTGGTGGTAATCCAACCGGCATCAACTTACCCCAGAACATTTTGATATTTTATATTCGCAGACTTAGCAACAAAAGTTTGAGTGAAATTATCACTCGGCGCTTAAATTCAGGTGTTAACAGTACTAATCTACAACCACCAGCTGTTTTAAATGACTAGTTTTCTTGGATGAACATGTGGGTAAAACGAACGAACGCGGCAAAACGAACTATCAATGAAAGAAAATGAAATGGAGTACACCAAAGACAAGACAAACATATTGTCACTTTTTACCATTAAAAAAATATTGATATTCTAGATAGACTAACCAGTAAGACTGGCCACACATGGACGTTCAAAATAGAAGTGCAATACAAATCCAAGCATGTAGTGAGAAACATATTATTTATGTCAAAACAGTTAAATGGTGTATGTATAGTTGATAGCTTTGTTGATAGTTTATGTTAAATTGCACTGTATATTTCCGAATAAAATAAAACTAATAAAATAACTAAAGGTCAATTAAATGGTAGATATAAATATAGGTCCTTATCCATTAATCCAATCAAATACACAGAAATACAAAGCAAAGCAAATCATTTTGGAATGACTTTACAGCATAAGTCTTTGCATGCTCACTTCAATGTCCTTGTTTGCGGTGGCTTTGTGGAGCGGGTCACCCTCTTCCCTCTATTATGGTTGAGGAGAGTGATGCCGCTTTTCAAGTCAGTGGAAACAGCATTCCGAACCGGTGGTAGATTCTGACTATTCATAAATGCTTTGTTGGCTTACATGAATAAAAACAATTTTGAATTTTTGAATTTGAATTGAATTTGATGGGAAGACCACGGGAAGACCTACCCGACATGTAATCTGTAATTCTGTACGTGTATTTCTATCGAGCATTGTGGGTGGAGTGGTGTTTTGCAATCGAGCGAGAATGTCATCGTCATCCATAGACATTTCGGTTCTTTGACAACTGCTTGTTATAATTTTCTTTCGTCTCTTTCTTTCTTTCGTATCTGTCAGTAAAAATCGCTGCAGTGTTTCAGCCATGGTAAATAAGTTTTTGAAGTTAAAAATCCATTAAAATCTTCTGAATCCTATACAAATGTGACTTATCGAACTAGCCATTCGTTATATGTATAATAGACATGGGTATGTCAAGCAAAATTTATAAAATAACCTTTCAATTTTAGGGTCGTGTTAGAACCAAGACCGTCAAGAAGGCGGCTAAGATTATTATTGAAAAATACTACACAAGGTTGACCCTTGACTTCGACACCAACAAGAGAATATGTGAGGAAATCGCTATCATTCCTACCAAACCTCTTCGCAACAAGATCGCCGGGTATGTTCCATAACCTATTTTGTTTATGTATTGCTAATATTTCGCCTTATGAGCAATATATTTAGCCATCGTATGACCATGAACTAACAATACACTATGCCACATAACTAGGATTAAATCTTCTAGATACCTACCTATTGTGTTTATAATTTAAAAACGAAGTGGGTCAGTTGTTCAATCAAAATGGGTCAATTTTCTCTTTTAAGTTACCTTAAAAGATACCTTCTAGTTAGCTACATTATAGAAATAGATTTCAGTAATAAAATAATACTTTTAATTACCACATTCTTGTAATAGTTTTTGCTAATAAGTGTCATTATATTTTAGAATGGAACTAAACAGTTACTTTTCAACTGCAACAACAATGAGAGGTTTTGTTTTATTTTAAACATTTATTGTTCCATACCAATATCCTCTCAAACTTCAATTAAACAACATCATTAGTGTATGTCTATTTCTAAATAGTATATAATAAGGCTGCCAGCTGAACCAACATCTGGTTGGCTAAAATTATACAAAAGCAAACCTTGTTATACCATAGAAATACCTATTCTGTATGCACATGTTTTAGTTAGGCACTTTCAGTCACCATCAAAAGGAAAAAACTAAATTATTATTTTAAAAAGTTGAAATATAATTAGCGCAATTTCTGACAGGTTTTTTTTAAATCCAATGTATCCAATTATACACAGCAATCTTCTTTACACATTGAATAATCCCTAATACAATCTGGCAGTTATGGCAATAAACAAAGTTGCTATCTGGGTCTGTCCACATAGTTTTGCTAATCATGAATCAAATTTTGCTGAGGTTTTTGATGATATTCATGAATAGTAGAGAAATGCCGTACAAAGCTGGGATGAGTTGCTAGTTAAACATTATTTAATTTCCAGGTTTGCCACCCACTTGATGAGGCGTCTCAGGCACTCTCAAGTCAGGGGAATCTCCATCAAGCTGCAGGAGGAGGAGCGTGAGAGGCGCGACAACTATGTGCCCGAGGTGTCAGCCCTTGAGCATGACATCATCGAAGTGGACCCTGACACTAAGGACATGTTGAAGATGCTTGACTTCAACAACATTAATGGCCTGCAACTGACCCAGCCGGCTACACAGGGTGGTTATGGTGGCAGACGTAATTAAGGATAATAAATAATATAAAATTATTCTTTTTTATTTATTGACCAGTTTCCATTTGCCTTACCTATACAACAAATGGTGTTCATTTAGTAATTTCTTGGGTAATTCGTATTAAGATGAGGTTAATGTCAAAGAGTATGTAACTACTATGGTTGGTGTCTTATCACAGGTTAAGGTCTAATCTCAGGGTCTAATAGTCTTATCTGATACGAAATTTAATTTTTTTTATTGCACATTTCGCGTGCTTGCTCACTATCCTGTATTAAGCTGAAACCGAATAAAACAATATGACTATCTTTCGTTCGTTCCGTGCTCAAAAGATAGGCGTTTTCACATTACATTAACCGATACGATTTCCGTGGAATATCTATCTGTGTAGTGCAGTCAATATAATATATAGTCAACGCCCATTTTCCTCCCGCCTGCTAGGTACTCTTTGCAATAGTTACAATGTACTGTGCATAATGTGTTGTCTGCCAATGTGAACGCTATAAAATTTGAGATTATCTGTGCGACAATATCGGGTCGGTGTCGTTATTGAATACGCTCATTGTTGCTGTTTGCTTGTAAGTCAGAGTTGCCATATTTTATAATTGTAGTAGATGGCCTTCAATATTTTTATGGAAATAGATAAAAAGCTGTTATTGTGACATTACAAACAGACGCTTCAATTTTATTTATTTGTCTAGATGATAAAAACTGAATGGTTGTGTCTCTCTTTGTAATCTGAGGCTGTGCTACTTAAATTTTGTATTAATTTTGCATTAATAAAGGCCTCACATCATCCCAGTACAAAATGACATGTCAAAAGCATACTCAAGATTGCTCTCAGACTTGAGACAGATTTACGGTCCTAAGAGCATGGAAGAGTATTATTTTATAGTGAAACATGTAGAAAACTAGTTTTTTTACTGGCAGCCCTGATATTTGTTGAGTGTTCAAGCTTGACTTGAAGCGATAGCTGTGCTATAAATTTATATGTTCTTATTTTAATATTCCATGAATTAAATAGATGTGTTACCGTTATAATTCTATGGTATTATGAAGAATGGAATGTACACATTTGTTAGATAACGTCAAGGTGCATGATTTCAACGCTGAAGACACTACGATCACAAAGAACTTCAATTGTTCAGGTAAAAATACCCCTTTAGTCGCATGCAATAATATATTGTATGCTGTAACCAGTTTCGTATAAAAATACCTGCGAAAATACGCCACATAGAACTCATATCATAACGGGAGGTTAGAAAAATCAATACAGCAAAACTTTTAATAATCAGCTGTTCAAGGGGTGCTGGCAAGAGGGGGGGGGGGGGCATGGGTGGCCGTGACTGACGAAGTGGCGGTTCTGACGCGATGGGTTAAAATAATGCTAATCTCTGCTCTATTTTTGATGGGAAGCCAGCAAGCACTATGGCGCCGACGTAAACTATGCCAATATTGTATCACCTCTCGCGGCGTAGGAAACCGCTTGATCTGAGAACATTATCTCGCGCAATGACCCATACACATAAACCAGTCACGTTACAAACTCACGCTGATTCATTTTGCGTAGTAGTTTTTCGAGTTGATATAGTTTGTTCGTTTTGTATTGTCAACAACCTAAATTCTAGATTTTTATCATGTCACTATCAGCAAGTAGGCGATGACAATAAACAGATAATCAAGGTAATACCCGTTTGGTATAGTTTATATTGCCAAGTCAACAAGTTTGTAATTAGTTTGTTTGTGGCTCATCACTTACGAACTAGATTCAAGAACATATACCTAATTTTAGGTGTAATAATTCTGAGAAACATTTGATTAGAAAGGGATATTATACATAATGTAGATAATAAATTATCTGTAGGCTGTAGATAATAAATTATCTATGTATCTAAAGTGTAGGTATAAATAGGTGCTGTTGGTGTTTTGTTTACTTATAATAAACTAGCGGCCCACCCCGGCTTCGCACGGGTACATTACGGTTATATTATTGGAGTTTTAGTAAGGATCCCTAAATTTTTTTAAATATAATATAGCCTATGTCACCCGGGCATAGTGTAGGTTCCCAACAGTGAAAGAATTTTTCAAATCGGTTCAGTAGTTTCGGAGCCTATTCATTACAATCAAACAAACAAAGTTTTCCTCTTTATAATATTAGTATGATAAACAAATTTATATACCTACCTACTTGTGTAAATATTTTTGCATTTTAATTTACTTAGGTAAGACCTAGCTGTAGCCTGCGGCTCTGCCTACTTAAATAAAAGTAGCCTAAGTTACACCTTATAACAGGCCATTTGCCAGTGAAAGTCCTGTCAAAATCAGACGAGCCGTTTCATAGATTAGCCGGAATAAACAGACAGACAGACAAAAATTCAAAACATTGCTTTTATGTCATAAGTACACAAACAAGAAGACCCTCAAATTTTATTTATTTATTTGTAGAGATAATATGTAAGTGTACAACTTTTTGAAATTCAGAATGTGCAGTCAAAGATCAGAATTGGTTGTGCCTGCAATGTGGGGTGGTGAACTGCGGCCGGTACATCAACGGACATGCGAAGCAACATGCCGAGACCGAGGACCACCAGCTCTGCATGAGCTGTGATGTTTATTCCGTTTACTGGTAATTCCTTTATTTACTTTAGCTAGGTACGTGTGAACTGTTAAAAACTTGTATGAGAAATAAATGGAGTAGGTAACTTATGTATGTAATATTTCTGAAAGTGGTGAGCATCCTAGATCCTTTTAATGCTTTGGATTAGGTAAAAATCTTGCCTATTTGCGTTTTACACGCGGCAGTGTGCTCGATATTACTGTGTATGTTTTAAAAAATGAACCCAGTTCTGATGTACCTATATGAAGTTTGTTTTTTCTTTGGCAAGAAGACTGGATAATACCGGCGAATTTTCCGTGGCAGTCGGTCGGCTTTTATGATTGCAAGGAAAATAATAATGGATAATTTTGAATATACGATTTTCAGCTACAAATGTGATGACTACGTATCCAATGATGTGGAATATCAAACAATAGACAAAATAAGGCAAAGTATTATACAACTGAGGAGAGATCCTAACGATGGGAACGGTAATTTGGAACCCAGCGAGGAGAACAGTAAGGACGGCAGTGAGGGGGATACCAGCACGTCCAGCACCTCGGTGGTGGACAAGCCACCCTCACCCAGTGGGAGTGGAGGTTCAAGAACGTATGATGTGATGCCCTCATGTAGCGAATTATCTAACATCACACCTGAAACCAGTGAAAGTAAAGCATCAAAGAGTATTAAGGTATATTTTTTATCGTTATTTAATTTAGCATGCTATGTGGTAAATGCATTACATATTATTGGGTAATTGGTGAGGGTAATTAACAATTCTAAAATGATGTCTCATCACGACCTACATATAGGTGGGTTTGTTCGTTAGCCTAGGCAACCTTAATGTCATAATTGACATAATTGACGACCGCTTGACGCAGTGGTTCGAGCGTAGGCCGCTCGGCTCACTGCATCGGGTGGTTGCGGGTTCGATTCCCGTCAGAGTAAATTTCGGAAATGGCCTTTTCGTAATTTTCCCTGGTCTGGGTGTCACTGGGATCGCCCCCAGTCCATTGTACGGTACCCATAGTACAAGCTTTGCTTAGTTTGGGACCATACAGTTGGTGTGTTCGTCTGGCGATATTTATTTATAATACCAAAGTTGGTTGGCTGGAGCGCACTTGCGCTCGCCCTCTGTCCGGGTGAAGTTGTTATGGCCACTCTGGCCAACAACATATAGTCAATTAAAAAAAAAAAAAAAAAAATACCAAAGTTGGCATAATGAATAAAGTTTGAATACTATTAAAAATAATCACCTTTTTAAAACAGATATTGATCTTTTTTCCAATTGTGTATGTAACTTGTTTCTAGCCAAAGCCTACACAAAACATAAACTGCAAAAAATAGTTGTACATACATGATACCTGTGGAATAAATTTGGCAGAAGGGTTTTATTAGTGTTAAGATACACAGGTCGCATATTTTATAGATGACAAAGATTTAATTTATTTATAAACATAAATGCATCCCACCAATAATATTATTCAATAAGTATTTTATATATTACTATCTGCGCCCGCGACTTCGTCCGCGTGGAATTTAACTTAACAAAAAAAACCCGCTCCCGCGTTCTGAGCCCGCACGACAGGACCCATTTTTTCATTATTTTAATTTAGTTTTTCTAAAATAAAAGTAGCATAAGTTACTGCTTATAACATCGGCTATATACCAGTGAAAGTCCCGTCAAAATCGGTCCACCCGTTTCGGAGATACTCTTTGATTTCATGTGTTTTTTTTTTACGCGGAACCCTAATTGTTTTTCTAAAATTAAAGTAGCCTAAGTTACTCCCTATAACATCAGCTATCTGCCAGTGAAAGTCCCGTCAAAATCGGTCCAGCCGTTTCGGAGATTATCCGAAACAAACAGACAGACAGACAGACAGACAAAAAAAAAATTTATCGCGTTTTTGCTATAGGTGTCGTCTGTACTTTCATATGCATTTAGTGAAAAGGTTTTATTTTGATATTACAAATAGACACTCCAATTTTATTTATTTGTATAGACTAGCTGTACCCTGCGCGCGTTGCTACGCTGTCAAAGATTGGTAGTACCAACTCGGAAACCTTTGTGGGCGCATGCACAACACTATGCTGAAGATTATGACATGATCAAATGCATAGTTTACGATTCTATAAAGGACATACAGACAAAAATTCATTTTTATATATATACATACATAGGTAGATGGGGCCTCTGGTAAAAAACTTCTTTCACATGACCCTAATCTCTGTTTGACTTGTTACAGAATCCAGAGGAACCCGTAAGAAGTCTGAGGCCCCGTTCCCGCAAGAGGACCCATTCGGGCGACAACAGCTCAACGGAAAGCACCACAACGCCCAGGTGTAAAGAGAAGAAGACATCACCGTGCAACGGCAAAAGTCAACGCGAGAAGAAAGTAGTAGGGTTAAAAAACTTAGGCAACACGTGTTTCATGAACGCGGTGCTACAGAGTCTGAACAATATCAATGAGTTCAGTTGCTACTTCAGCCAGCTGCCGTCGTTGGAGGCGAAGACCAACGGGCGCAAGGTGTACCACTCCAGGAGCTACACGAGGCAGGAGATGCATGATGTCGTCATGGCTGAGGAGTTGAGGAAGGTTTGTTGCACTTATCTATGAAAACGTTTTTATTATTGAGTGATTTTTTTTATAATAATGTCGGCGAAGTAGCCTACGTCCCGCCCGATGTGAAGCAGTTACTGTAGCCTGTAGATGCTTGCAATACCAATGGCATTGCTGGTACGGTGCCGAATTGAAGAGGAGTGGGAATTGGGATTTAGGGAGAGGAAAAGGTTGGATTTCGAGCTCTTGTTTTGAGTGGGCTAAAGTTAGCGTCTAATATGTAATAATTACATTATTTTTTTTAAGGTACTAGCAATGTGAGTTTATCACATTACTAGTATGCCCGTTAGCCCCCCCAGCTAAGCTTATGCTTGTATTAGGTGTGGGCTCACGTCAATAGTTTAATGGCCAGGATGGCGATCGAACCAGGAACCTCTCAGCTACGAGGGCGACCCCTCTAATCACTAGGCTATTGACCTCATATTATGGCTTGTTATGTATTGTTCGTATCACAGGTTCTAATAAACCTGAAGACGGGCGGGTGCGGGGCGAAGGGCGCGATATCTCCGGAGTGCCTGTTCCTGGTGATCTGGAAGGTGGTGCCGCGCTTCCGTGGCTACCAGCAGCAGGACGCGCACGAGTTCCTGCGGTACATGCTCGACAGGTCAGAGAAAATTAAACTTTAATCATAATGTGTTAATGTTCAATTTGCAGTGGAAAGTTTTTGTGGTTGATTGGTTATTGCAATATGTCGAATTATCCTCCAAGTCCTTTTAGTTTCATGGTCTTATCGTACATGTATGGCTATTATTTTTGATTCTGGCTTACGGGAGTGACGGTGAAAATAAATACTCGTTAGAATAATAACCATTCATCTCAGCCAGTACATTTCTGTTGAGGAATCTATAATAGCCAGGAGCCTGTAATATTATTATATTTTAAAATATATTGAAACCCATAAATATTATTATATTTTTAAATATATTATGGTGTAAAAACTCACAGACTGCACACGGAATTATTGCAACTGCTGCCGCCGGAGAAGGCGGAGGCGGGGTTTGTGTCGCGCGCGCAGTCCGCCTCCATAGTCACCGCCGTGTTCGGGGGCACGCTGCAGAGCGAGGTGTGTACTGGGCCCAGCGCACAACTATTTAATATAAACCTTAACTACCTTGACATACAGAATAAATTCGCACGCGGTGCTCCGAGCGTGGACGCTCCGGGCACCGCGTGCGAATTTATTCTTATATCGACCGTATGGCAAGGTGGTTAAGGTTCATATTAAATTGTTGTCTTCAATTGCCCTCCGCCGCGCCTCCAGAGGTGTGCGCTGGGCCATACGATTCTCATAATATACAGGGTGTTTCAAAATGTCTAAATACTACTAAGAACTATGTATGAGTATCGGACATATGATTTTTTTTAAAGATTAAATAATAGATGTCGCCAGACTGACATAGCAACTTTTACTATGGGTACTGTACCATGGACTGGGGGTCCCAGACTGGCGATCGCAGTGACACCCAGACCTGGGGAAATTACAAAAAGGTCATATCCGAAATTTGCCCCGGCGGGAATCGAACCCGCATTCACTATGTGCACTGCGCCAAGCGGTCGTCAATACTAGTGTGTGTGTATCACATTACTAGTACCTTTAGCCCCTTCACCTAAGCTAATGCTTGTGTTAGTAGAAGTGGGCTCACGTCAATAGTTTAATGGCCAGGATGTGGATTGAACCGGGAACTTCTCAACTACGAGCACACCCCCCTCTAACCACTAACCTATTGACGCTTATTTATTATAATGAAATGGTATAAAAATTTGATCGAAATGGATATCTCCCGCTGATTTGAATATTAGCGACTCATATTAATGAATCGTTCGCTCGACGAAATCGCGTCGTTTGCTCGTATGATCGTTGCTAATTAAATACCTGTTTACCTGTTTAGTGTGTGTACTGTGTATACTGTATAGTGTGTGCAGTGTGTGTGTGCGTGCATGCAGGTGCGGTGCCTGGCGTGCGGCGCGGAGAGCAAGAAGTGCGACCCGTTCCTGGACCTGTCGCTGGAGCTGCCGGACTGCGGCCGCCACGACGCGCCCGCCGCGCTCGCCGACTGCCTCGCCAGCTTCGTGCAGGTCGCACTACACACTACGCACTACACACTATACACTATACACTAAAATCTCTACACTACACACTACACACTATACACTACACACTATACACTACACATTACACACTACACACTATACATTACACACTACACACTATATACTACACATTACACACTATACACTTTAGGGAACGTACCCATACTACGTGACACATTTTTTATTTTTTTTGCCAACCCCCTCCCCGTCCCTTTGGTTTTAATAATTATTTGCAAATGTTGCCATATTCAAATATAGCTCGAAAGAGCGCGAGATTTTCCTAGAAGATATTGACTACGTATGGGTATGTTCCCATACACCGAACACAAGTGATGGTCAATATATAACAAAGTCGGCAGACAAGCGTATGATCCGCATGATGTTAAGCAGTTTCTTTTTATCGCCAGACGATCACACCAACTGTATAGTCCCAAACTAAGCATCGTTTGTACTATGGGTGCCGTACAATGTACTGGACTGGGGGCGATACCGTTGACACCCAGACCAGAGGAAAATTACGTAAAGCCATTTCCGAAATTTGCCCTGACTGGAATCGAACCCGCAACCACCCGGGCAGTGAGCCGAGTGGCCGTCAATATTGTATCATATAGATCCTTGCAAAACCATAGACATTGCTTTCACGCTGCTGTCCTGAAGGGAAATGGACGTAGGAGGTGGTTTGAAGTGTTTTATCACTACATATTATAAAACAAAGTCGCTTCCCGCTGTGTGTCCCTATGTATGCTTAGATCTTTAAAACTACACAACGGATTTTGATGCGGTTTTTTTAATAGATAGAGTTATTCAAGAGGACGGTTTATATTACATTACATGCATAATATAGTAGAGAAATACTAATGAAAAATACCCGTGCGAAGCCGGGGCGGGTCGCTAGTTAGTTTATATAAACTCAAATTCAACATTGTTTAATTCATGTAAGTCAACAAAACATTTATGAATGGTCAGAATCTACCACCGGTTCGGAATGCTGCTTCCACTGAGAAGATCCGGCAAGAAACTCAATGGTTACTCTTTTCATTTAATAAAAGATGGTGTACATTCTCAGGAACAGTAACAAAATATGAGCAGGCAACACTATTGTCACTAAATAAGTAATATAAATTAAAACATTGGTGTTTTGATCTCCAGATCGAAGAGTTGGCGGACACAGAGCGTTACTTCTGCAGCAGTTGCAAATGTAAACAGAAGTCCACCAAGCAGTTCAGGATACGCAGATTACCCAACGTGTTGTGTTTACATCTCAAGAGATTCCGGTGGCATAATTATTTTAGGTGAGCTATAGTTATACTGTGACTCAGTGCTGTGCCCCAAACGAAACGAATTACTGACGAAAGCTGATACATTTAAGCCAAGATCTAGAGTGGCAGCCAAAGCTTTCGAAGCAATCATGCTTCTATACTACAGCTAAACTCGATATAGAATGTATGATATCAAACCGACGCCTAGTAACCAATGAAAGTCAGATTTTATATATTATAATAGTTATTTAATATGTATACCAAATTAAAAAACAATGAAAAGTATCAATAATATAAAAAGGGCTCCAAAAAATTTAATGTTTTATTTAAAAAAAGATTACTAGCAATGTATTTTTATCACAATACTAATATTCCCTTTAGCCCCTCCAACTAAGCTAATGCTTGTGCTAGGAGTGGGCTCACGTCAATAGTTTAATCGCCAGGGCGGGGATCGAACCCGGAACCTCTCAGCTACGAGGACGGTCCCTCTAACTAAAGCCTAGTGGCTATTGACGCTTAATTTGTTGATAAAAATTCCATATCATTTTAATTTACCTGATCTGTGGTGTATCAGGACTAAAGTGGACACGAACATATCGTTCCCGCTGCGCGCGCTGGACATGTCGCGGTTCGTGTTGGGCCCCGCGGCCGACTCGCGCCGCGCCGGGCTTGCCAACCCGCTGTACGACCTCGCCGCCGTCATCGTGCACCACGGCTCCGGGTACGTGCCGACACTGCACTACACTACACCACGCATTACATAACATAACACACTGCACTACACTACACCACGCATTACATAACATAACACACTGCACTACACTACACCACACATTACATAACATAACACACTGCACTACATCACACATTACATAACATAACACACTGCACTACACTTCATCACACATAACATAACATAACACACTGCACTACACTACACCACACATTACATAACATAACACACTGCACTACACTACACCACACATTACATAACATAACACACTGCACTACACTACACCACACATTACATAACATAACACACTGCACTACACTACACTTCATCACACATAACATAACATAACACACTGCACTACACTACATCACACATAACATAACATAACACACTGCACTACACTACATCACACATAACATAACATAACACACTGCACTACACTTCATCACACATAACATAACATAACATAACACACTGCACTACACTACATCACACATAACATAACATAACACACTGCACTACACTACATCACACATAACATAACATAACACACTGCACTACACTTCATCACACATAACATAACATACTGCACTATATCAGCGCTAGGCTATCTGCCTAGCACAATGCTGAATTGGAAGCCCATTTGCCACAAAACTGAGACATACTTTCGTGTTTTATTATTATCTACTTCTTGTTTTTCTTTTTTTTCAATACTTTTAACATAACATTACATACTACATTAAAGTACACATTACACTAAATAACAAGTATAACAAACAACACGCGTGACACACTACATTCGTATACATAGCTTTTCTATAGGAAACCTGTCAAAACTGACATATTCAGATACGCGATACGACAGTTTTTACGTATTGCGAATCGAGTGCGAACGATCTACATGCCTGCGGTTAATAGAGTCCAGCCCCTGGACTCTGGAGTGATAGTGTTGGCTCCGCAGGGCGGGCTCGGGCCACTACACGGCGTTCGCGATGAGCGACGAGCAGTGGTTCCACTTCAACGACCAGAGCGTGCGCGCCGCCGACGCGGGCGGCGTGGCGGCCTGCAAGCCTTACATCCTGTTCTACATCCGCCGCGCCGCGACCGACGCCGCCTGCTGACCGACACACACCCCCCACACTCCCCACACACACCCCACACACACCCCCACACCCCCCCCCCACACCCCCACATACACCCCCACACACACCCCCACACACACCCCCACACACACCCCCACACACACCCCCACACACACCCCCACACACCCGCCGCCGGCTAGTGAGCCCTTCCTATCCCGACGATGGGGAGTCGCATTATACCCCCGACATGAAACGTCGGTTTCCACGACGAAGCACGTTCGCGAATGTGTCTCCAGTAAAACCCCGCTAATACGATTCCCCTGTAATCAGACATGCCTATAACATTCGCGCTCCGCTGTTACTCAAAGGCTAGACAGTCTTTAAACCCCTCCACCCCCCCACTTAGATCTCAATGTAGTATAAAGTTGGTACAAATTCGAATTTAGAACACCCTGTGTCAGACAAGTGTTTCCCCTTGAATGTCTTTTACCGGGAACTATCTGTTCCGGTTGATAAATTAGTTCCACCACCAAAGCTGCGCAAATTGGAGCTGCCTCTGAGGAACCTGCCCCTCTAGCAAAGTAGATATGCCTACAAGCGTTTCTGAAAATCGTAATGGTTTTAATGTACGGAAACTTATGACAGTAGCCACGGACCAATCGCTCTATGGACTCCGCACTAGGTATAACTTTCATCAATATAATTCAGAAAGTAGTTGCAGTTGTTGTAGTAGGGGAGGCACAGGCATAGCCATCGCCATTGAGATTGGGTCTATCGACATAAAGATTGTGATTGATCGATCGTAAATGTTATACACCTTATTAAGCGTATATTTTTCGGTAGCCTATGTCGTAGAGTGCGGATTCCAAAGGATGGATGGTCTGTGACATTAGCAGTCCATGACTAGATCACGTCACTTATATCATTTTCCACGATTTTTAGAAACGCTTGTAGACAGTCTTGCCCGGTGTTTTAAATTAAACCACTCAAATCGATATCGGAAACGGATTCGGAAACATTAAAAGTCTGTACTTCTACTTATTTTAAAGGTATTTTGAAAAATAAAACACCCTAAAGTAGTAATCCTAAGACATTCGATTACTAACATACAAATATGTTACTAATAAATTTAAGTTTACCAAAAATACAGATATTTAAAGTTTCTGAATCGATTTTCGATATCGATTCGAATCATTTAAAATACCCCCCTATTGGCTAGAGTGGCAGATACGTGATCAATATATTATGAATAATGTAATGCGGAATAATGATTCACACTTATCGATATTAAGGTACAGTTTACTTTAAAACGAATTTTAAGCGCAACGTATAGTCTTGCATGAATTTAATGAACAAAATGTACCTAACGTTAAAGTATAACTTTATTTCTGTATAAGAATCTAGTGAATTGTGCGATGTATATCTCGCGATTTACAATGTAATAAGAAAATCTTGTGAACGTCATTTTATAAGTAAATCATGTATTCTATTTACACACGGTTATTGAACTTTTGAATTATAAGATGCTTTGCAATAGCATTCCTGATGATTGAGCAGGTCTCAACTATGTGTTTGTGAATTAATTTTACATGGCATTCGTAAGAAAATGGATCTTATCTTGTATTAAATAATAAGCAAATTATGACCTATCTAAAGAGTTAGGCCATTTCGCACCGAATATCGACAGCAAATTTATAACGGAATGAATTGTTTTACGGCAAGAGAAGCATTGCATTGTTTTAATGATAGCTACGTAACTTGATAGGTGTTGGCTGAACTTTTTAATATACAATATGGTGGTGCTTCTCACATTGCAATTCATATCCATTAAAGCTTCAACAAAGTTATGAAATGTCATATAACGTCATAAAACCACAATGTGGAAGCTGCATGGACGATCATATAAATAGGATTGGACACCATTCAGATGTTGACAGATTATGTGCGTTAAGGCAGCCGTATTTGATGTTCTCTTTTTAATGTCAGCTCATTATATTGTGCTATTTTTCAACTTTACAATGAAATTTAATATTATGACGTGATCCACTCTCCATAAGTATACACACTTCCTGTTATTGGCTCTTAAGGCCAGGGCCGCACTGGTAACGCGATTGCGATGCGACAGCGATTTCTTTAAGTCAAACCCCTATTAACATAGGGCGGTGGCGGTCAGGGCCGGCTCGAGCTCATGTAGCGCCTGGGTGCAATCAATACCCTGGCGCCCTCCAGGCTATAACAAGAGCGCATTTGTCTTCGACAGCGCCGCGAGCGACCCAGGATCTTTGGAGGAGTCTCGCGCTTCGCGGCGCCCCTAAGACTCTGAGCCCGTATACACTGTACACCCTGATACCATAGTTAAATCCGGCACTGGTGGCCATATTTGTTTTGAAATCTCCGTCGCATCGCAATCGCATCCCGGTGCGGCGTCGGCCTAATAGTGTTTAACGTTTCGCTATAAAGTTACATCGATATATTTCACTCATTTATGTAAAACCGGCCAAGTGCATGTCGGGCCATGCACAACGAAGGCTTCCGTAGCTATTTCAATAAGGAAATTACGTATGTGTTTTTGGCTGGCTATGTTTTGTCGGTTATCTGAAAAAAACAAACCCAAACGTCGTAAGTAGATACCTGCCTACTTACTTGAGTTGTTCTGTGAACCACGGATATTTGGCTTAGTTATAAACAAAACTACATGTAATTTAGTGTCAGTGAGATAATTATAGCTTGTTGGGTATTAGTAAAATCGATGTAACTTCATAGAGCAGCACTATACTTGCCCCCGATAGCCAGTTATAAGTTACAGGTATAACAATAAATACTCATAAAATAGTTTACGCAGTTGTTAACGAATCAATATTATTATGGATTTTGAGCTTTATTATAAATGTGAAAGTTTACAAAATAACTTATATATATATCTAGTAATGCAACGTGTACACTTCAATATTGAGATTCGTATAGGGGAAAATCGTCGTTTTCATCCTAGCATTTTGGTTTTTTTTTGAGCTCTGCGTCTATTTAGTCTTGCTTTTAAGGCCGTGGGTGAAGCTAGTAACGAATATAAGCGCATGGAAGGTTTCACATCCGATGTAAAGGTCATATCCCACTGCCGATTTACGAGCGTGTTCCCAGCGGGCTGATCGATCATGTCCCGCTGGGTACAAACAGGAACATGCTCGCAAATCGCTCTAGTGGGATTGCGCCCTAAGTTAACGCGATAATGCATTAATTATTACACTACTATAATAAGTTTATAGTAAACTGGGATTTTCGTTTAATTTGGACGGAGGTCCGTTTGCAGTTGCATACATTCCCGTGATATCCTATGTACTGTGAATTTTATTTTTTAATTTGTTTTTAAAACAGTACTATAACGAAGTAGGCGATCGTTTTGTGTGTAAACAATGTGATAGTTTGAACTTGTGTATGTACATAAAACTTCTGATTCTTGTGTCTCTTTTGCAAAGTACCTTTGAATAGCAGGTTTATTTTGTCTAAGTACTTCAATTACTGGAAGTTGATAGTGATTGAATTTAATAAATTCGCCAATTGAAACCAATCGCTTTGTTTTATTTATTTATTTATTTAACATTAAATTGATCTTATTTACAACATATGATACGTTTTGCCATACGTTTGAACCACGACTGTCGCTTGTTTTCTACGATGCTGCTAAGCGACAAATGCAACGAAAGTGGTGTATTTGAAATCGGCAAATATTCAGTCCAAAGTGCCGGTTTCATTAGGCCCATCGTGTTTTTAATCCATGTTACATTAAGTTCATCGTTTTCATCAATTTTCGAATCCACTCCGCAATCAACTCTGTCCAGAATATAGTCATAAGTGCCGGTTTGCTTTTCAACTCTCTCTTCGTATATCCAGTTGCAGCTGTCAAGTTTTTCTATGGGATCAGTGATATTCGCAGCGTTAATCTTAAACTTATTTGACACAACTACTTGAGGTTTGCGGCTGTATTGCGATTCGTGATCTCCGCGATCTTGATCACAATACTGAGCACTGAGATTGGAGTCTTTTGTAATTTGAGTGGTATCATTATTTACACCTTTTGTTATTGCGTTTGCGCGCTTAGGTGTTGCTAATGATCGTTGTTTGGGCGATTGTTCACTAACATGAACATCAGCTTTGACTTCAACTGTTTCAGCCATTCCCAATTCATTCTTCGACTTCTCCCCATTGACAGTTCTCTCTGAATGACAGGATTCACCCAAATGTAAAATTGACCCTTTCCATTTATCTCCTGAATCATTGAACCTTCGTCTCTTTTCTCTGGGAGACAGTGCCATCCAGTTCACAATATTCGTTGACTTTTCATTTTTTCGACTGACTTTATAATCTAGTCTGTCTGAACATACATAGCTGTCCTTCATAATCCAACTGTTTTTAGGTTTTGAGATTTTGTCATTTCCAGAACCCTTTGTTTCGTTAGACGAATTCTGTTTATTAGATTCAGTAACCTCTGTAACAGTCGACAATGCAGGTTCCAACGATAGATTGAGTCTAGGGATAGCGGGAATAGGTGAAGATATTCTAGTCACACTCGTACTTTTATCATTAATTTCATCGTTATCACTCTCAAAAGAATAAGAGGTAGAACAACTTGATGTCTCTTTGCCAGATATATTAACCATCTCCATATCGTCCTCTGACAGGAGGTGTTTATTCTTAAATGAATATATCCAAATTGTACGCGTCTCTTTATCTAGATTAGGATCGTAAGTAATAATCTCCTCTTCGTAAGAGCTATTGTGGTTCCAATCGTCGGTCGTTTCTACACCAATGTCTGCGGACGCCATCATTTTAACGTCGTAATCACTATCGGTCGATGTATCAGAATTTATAAAATGCTTGTTGAGTATAGTAAAATAGTTCATTTGATGGTTCAAAGTAATTTTTTCATCTATATGGTTACTAGATACATTATTGTAGATGTTACTATAGTTATAATTGTCGTATTCATCAATGTTCGATAAGGAATTTGTCGGAACTCTGTGATTCTCAATATTATAACGTCTTCTATCTCTGGCTTTCTTGTTTATTTTATGTTTATCTCCTGTCTCATGAGCACGGTCGTTGTTGACATAGCACCACGCATGACTCAAATTCTCATCTTGTGAAGCACTGAATGTATTCTCTGTCTGTCTGTCTTCTCTGTCGTTATTGTCAATCTTCTCTGGTGTATCATTAGAGTGGGTAACGTGCTGTGGTGACATTTCAGGTTCGTCTGATGAATGTAATTCTATTATCTCTAAAGACTTTGTTGGTTCTTCTTCTTGCAGCCATATCTGACCTACAAGGATCTCCGGGGTGATTGTATTTATTCGTGGTGGTTTACGGTCTATATCTGAAAGATATCGAGAAATCGTTAAGTGGATAGTGGCTAGGTGGTAGATAGGTCATTCCTATCAGAATTTGTGTAATTTTTGATGACTTACGATTGAAAATTGAATTGTTATTCCTATTAACTTTCTTGCACCTCTGTATTCTTTTCATCTTTCAAATAAAAAATGCCGAGTCGATTAGAATTGATTCTACCTTTAAGCTTTCTTTATCAGACCTCGAAAAACGTAATCTATGTTCTGTATTATATTAAAATATTATGCTCGCGTTTATATCTACGCAATAGCAACGTCATGGCCAAATGTCATGTCACAGTGCTGTTTTTTTCTTTTCCTTAGAATGAAATTAACCTTTAAAAGAGGTTTTTTGTAGCAGAGATTTAATATAAGTGTTGAACACATTACCTACAACTTTATTCCTTTATCAAAGATTACAACCCATTAAGTTATGGGTTGGTAAAAAAGGTACCTAAGGGGTCTAGAAGAGGTCTAGGGTCCTTTGTGATTTATATTTATTTAACTTTAATTCATAAAACTATACAGTGATACAATCCCGAACGCATCTAAAAATCCTTTGTACCTATCCCATCAAAATGCACACAGGAAAAAAATCCACCGAGGCAATTTAGTTTCGCTAAAAGCCTGTCTTACATGCGGTGGCAACAGGAGCGGTCGGTAGTGCCACTGTTGGCGAAACAAAGTGCAAATGGAATGATTGGGCCAATTCCCGGGTACAAAGGGCGGGGAAATTGCATTAAAAGCTCCGTGGCGCGGGCCATTTGCCGAAGCACTTAGTCCATTAGGAGCGTCCAAATAACGTTACCTTAGTGTCACAGTAGGTGAGGGGCGGGACTTGGTAACCTGTACCGGTTTGATAGCTCATTTTGATTATCAGATTTATTATCAACATTGATCCAATGAGCAGGTGGGTACCTAGGAGGCTATTTTAGGCTATGGATGAGTACCCAGCTTCAGGCATAAATAAACAGACTAAATAAATAAAATAAAATAAAATACTCTTCTACAAGTATGGAAAAGTCTATTTAAGTAGTTAGGTATGTTTGTCAGTAAGTGGCAGAGTAGCAGAGACTAATACTAATAGAATAAAGAGTAGAGAGTAGGTACTAATAAAAAAATATATGTTTCTTCAGTTTCTTAAGCCGTTGAGAAGGTACATCGTTGCACATACCATAGGTGTAAGAAATGAGAGTTATCTGGGTTCTTCGGTATTCCATAGCAGGTAGGTAGGTTTACCAGGAAATACCCAGGGGTACCTACCTATGACTTACCCTACGTGTAAGTTCACAAACACACCAAATATTTGATCACGCAAAGTTGAGTGCCTATCTAATTGAATCAAGTCGATTTAAGCAGCTTCCAAACGTTACGCGAGGTGTGAGGGTGAATCGCAAGTTGTCGCCTCGCTACAAAGGTTAATTAATTAGATCAGGCTGCGCTTGAGTGGGCCAGTGTTCATTGCAGCGCGCTAATTCGGAAATTAGCTGCCTACAGAGCGGCTCTCGTAGGTAGGTTAGATACACTCCATTTTGACACGTGGTTCATCCGTTTTAATTAGTTGATATCGATTAGGTAAGGTATATACCTATACATTTTGTACTGGTATGACATAAGAATGACATTTCCAAGATCACTCTTGGACTTGAAATCGATTTTGTAATACGGGCCTTAGACATCTTGAAATCTTCAGTGTTAATAACAAACACATTATCTACGCACCAAATTGCTCAGCTTGTTTCCGCCTGTATTTCAAAACAACAATAGAACCTTGTGAATAAATTATCTAAATAATACCTACAACATAGATAAAACACGCACGCGGCGGAAGCGAAAAATGTTTGACAAACCATCCATTAGCGGGCCCTGGGAATTAAAAAACAAAATGGCTGTTCCGAACGCGCAATTAATGTTTATTTTTGTCTATCAAAATGTTTTTAATTGGTTTTAGAGTTGGAAAATAGTGTAGTATATGATTAGCGGGCTACAAAGCTGTATATTTGCTTAATGGAAGAGTGTTCGAGATAAAAGCTTGCGCTATCGGGACCGGATCTCGGCGGTAATTAGAGGGACGCCCGCGCCGCAGCGGCCGTTCTTCCTTACATGCCACTTAAATCTACACCGCCTTCTTGCACGACATTAGCTTAGTAGGCACTGAGCCAATGTATAAACATAATTACCTATCTACATGTATATAGAGACCTGGTTACATATACCTATTATTATTTTAGTTGGATTGCAAACTAGGGCTAATTGATATAAAGCAGGGATCTAGGGTTGTTACCCTTTGAACTCGGCACTCTAGGACAAAACTTTCCGAAACACATACGCTTAATAAGGTGTATAAGATTAACGATCGATCGACCAATCACAATCCATTATTTTTTACGATAGACAATAGCAATGCTTGGCCTAAGCTCTTGACCAATCACAATGGCGTTGCCTCTGCTCCCGCCTCGCAACTATATCTAAATTATTTTGAAGAAATTACTTCTATTGTTGAGTCCAAAGTTCCGTGATATAAAGTGTGAATATGAAGGTACAAATAGGTGCATGCGGGCTTTCCTATCAACTTATTTCTAGAGCGAATTTTTCACATGGGTTAAGTGTAAAAGAATATTCATAGCTTAAACGCATTCCTTGTAGAAACCAAGCTTAGATTTTAAGCTATAGGTACGTATGATCGGTTCCATAACACACCTAAGAAAGCCTTACATACCTTACCTACATGTAGAACCTTCCTGCCACCCTAATCTTAGCACCTGATCTTATTGCTTTTAGTAAAATTACTCCATAAATATTCAGGAAGGCGAAAAAACTTAATAACATAGTATCGGGCGACTTTAATTGCAAATTACATGTGCTTTAATGTTGGGCCCACGTGTGGCAAATGTTTAACGGTCAAAGTTCGCTTGCACTCAGTTTAAATGGAACGTATTATAATGGGCATTACGATGACTTAGTTATTTTAGACTAATAAAATTTACCTATAGGTACTGTACTTACGTAATACCTACCTAATTGAATGTTTGACATTAATTCATTCAAACATGATTAGGTTCTTATTTAAGGTGGAGGCGCCTGTCGACACATAAAGGAGGTAGAAACCTACGTCGATAAGTTATGTGTTTGGAAGATGCAAGGAGTCAATTTTAAAACATGTTTCGTGTTCATCAGCATACCTACCTCATATTTAAACTGTTTTACGGAGTTTTTATCGTTTATCGGGAAACTCGGTGGAACCTACAATGCGTGGTGTGACTGGTGTGGGAGATTGTATCTAGTGTGCGTGTCTTGCCGCGGAGTGCCGTAAACAACCAAACATTACAGGGAGCTGCACGCCAACACGCCAGTTGTTGACAACATTTCACATATTATTAGGAAAAAATCTAACCTTATTTTCCTGTACGAAATGGTCCTTTAGGGCGGGAGGCGGTAGGTAGCAGAATGACATTAGGTCGATTTATGAATACATCCACCTAGCTCATGACTAGTTTTAGTCCCTATTGGTTACTAGGCCTGGGTTAGCTACAATAAAAGCATGGAAACACGCGGCTTTTCCTTCGTGTCAATATAGATAAGTACCTACCTAATCAGCCAAATCGAGTCAAATTGAAAGCTAAACCTAATAAAGTTAGGAAACGGTTAGGAAACAGTATGACAGACCAGATGCGAACCACAGAAGGAACAGATGTTTAGAGAAAGGCGTCGTTTTTCGTTAGGTGTAGATACAGTTAGATTACAAAACAGTTAGAAACATTACTGTTTGTTTGCACTGGCAAAATATGTCGATTTATGGTGTTGTCTCAATATTTTGACAACTCAAAATAGGGACAGCATTATAAATTGGTGTATTGGTATGCTCGTCCGTGCAAACTAGGGCATATAAACACGAGGATGTAAAATGTATGTCAAACTTAGTAAAAACCTATGTCATAATTCGTGTTCAACTTTTTTGTAAAAGTGTCAAAATGTTTATAACCACAGTATAGTAAGACGTAAATGGAATGCATGATTTGACACTTTTGTCTACAACTGTTTTAGGAAACGGTGGTGTTGTCTGTTATCAGGCGGCTCGCCGCCTGTCCCCGATGCCGGCTAATTGAAATGTTGCCACACCAAAATTACTACTTAATTTCACACTTTCTATAGATAATAACGCCAATATTGAGGCACTGTTTTAACATGATTTCGTACTTTTGTGGTGAAAGGAAAATAAGGTGCGAGCGCTAATTCAGTTAATCTATTATATTACTGTTACTTACTACCTTATGTTATATTTTTTATATCTATAATAAATGCCAATAATATAGTTTACAACATTTGGGCGCTCAGTTTTCCTTAAATAATTTTGTGGAACTCTATAAAGTTTAGTTGGTTGTTGGTTGGTTAGGATTTATAGGTACGAGTAGATATTAGCGTTTATGTAGGATCCGCCTAATCTAAATAATATTATGTAAAATATCCTGGATGTATTTATTTACTCTCTAATAAAACAACCTACTCCAAGAACCGTCTCCATCACCGTGAGAAACTCTTTTTTGAGTTCGCAAATGGAAACCTACCAATTATGCTGTAATCAAAAATAACATTTAGAAAAGAACCGCTACGGGTTTTTGTTTGAGTTTTTTTTTGTGTTATTGACGTGGAGTGTCAATTATTTTATCAGCGGATGCACCGGCGCAGGATCGCGTGTCATTCTTAATACGTCAGCGTCATAGCTGACGCCTTTGATGTTCTGTTCTTATTTAATATAGAAAGGGTACATTTGTTTTTTAAAACTTTTTAAAAATATAAGCGGTAGCGTTAAATTAATTAATTATTTTATACATTATATATCTACCCAATATTTATTTACTGTTTTATTTCAAATTAGATAAACAAAAGGCTATTAGTATTTTTTACTATAGGTTTATTTTTGCTATTTATTCTAGATAATGTGAGTCATTTATTTATTTTCCTTAGCAGGTAGGTAACTCTGAAAGGATCTATGTGCACTGTACCTACCATGTGTTTTGATCATTCAAGTACCTACGTGCCTACCTATACGAGTACATCGAAAGGCCATCTTCATATCTTTAATATAATTATAAAATTAGCTGTGCGTGTGTTCGTAATGCTTCTCCTCCTCAACAGCTTGACCGATTTTGAAGGTTTTTTGAACTTATGAGACGAGATCACCTTCTCAGATATAGTTTACCCGGTAGGTAGTAGCGCTGTGGTCGACATCAAGGAAATAAAATCTATGCTAGCGAAGCTGCAAGCAATAGCTAGGATTGTTGTAATGTTCCTGTATGCACAACTGCATATTTATGTAGATCAGCGTGCTCGTCTGGTACCTAATAAGTGAGGCTGGCGGATGCGCCGCAAGCCGCTCGCTTGATTAGAAGCGCCGCTGCTGATTACAGGCTGCTAACACGCTTAAATGTAACTCCAACACTCACCACACTACGCACGGATTGGTGGCCATGTTAGCCCACATCGAATAGGAAATAACAATCTCTCAGTTTTGAGAAAAACAATAATGTTCGGTTAGTCGGTGGAAAAATAAATAAATTGGTAGAGTCAAGTGTTGCTAATTGTCTACAGCTTCACTGGACGAAACATTCATACGAAATGTTGTCTCTATTTATAGACAGAACAAAATAAGGACAAATCAGGGTTGAGAGACATTGTTAGTTGCCTATTTTTACGTATGACTATTCAATTCCAGCAAGCATAAAGCACCTAAATTATATCGCCTTAAGGAACTCTATAATATGATATAGGCAACATAAATAAATTTGTGTAACCATTAATCCTCCAATCATATTCAATACGGGATTAACTAGCTGGCCTATTACGCATTAGTATGCTGAAATATCCTATATTTCAGTCTGTAATTAGTACTACTCTACTTATAGAGTAGTTACATTATATGCATACTATTTAAGACTTTTTGCTTGGCGCAGTGGTTCGAGCATAGGCCACTCGGCTCACCACACATGGTGGTTGCGGGTTCGATTCCCGCGGGGGCCAATTTCGGAAATGGCCTTTCCGTAGTTTTCCCTGGTCTGGGTGTCACTGGGATCGCCCCCAGTTTATTGTACGGTACCCCTAGTACAAGCATTGCTTAGTTTGTGACCATACAGTTGGTGTGTCAGTCTGGGGATATTTATTATTTATTTAATGTCACAGCGCCGTCGATAGTTTTTATGATGCTGTAAACAGTTAGTAGGGCTCTTAATATTTTAATAAATAATTTGTATGCATTGTGTAATAGGTGTGCACCAAACATTGAAAATGCCATGAAAAGATATGCATCGAGCGCCGCCGCGCAACACAACTAATTGCACGAACAAATTCAATGTAGGCGTTACGAATTGCTACGCGACGGCTACGACGCTACGAGATAGTTCTATACCTAAAAGACTATCAACTAAAACGGGGTCAATTAGTTTAGGAATTTTATTTTTGCTCTACATTTCTGAAGCACCATTAATAGTAACTTGATAAACCAATTTATTTGCAAATATTGCTTTTTCTTTTGAAATACTGACTACGCATCTTAACAATAGCACCGATGTAATAATAAGTTCTGCCCGACAAAGACATCAAAAATCAAGAAAAGGGTCACAATACGAGTCAATGGTTCACTTAATATTGTTGTACCTCTCATTTGTAGCAATCGGTCCGGAATCGCCGTGAGTCGCCGCGCGCCGTACCTTTGTGAACAAAACGCCGGTGAGTCTAATTGAAATGCTATATTTCGTCAGCGCCGCGGCCGGCACGAATAGGGGCACTGTTCGACGCTTACAAATATAAAACAATCATTTGGACAGTTCAAAGAGCGGAGCCGAGTAACGCAATGTTGGTGTGTGGTGTAAAATTTAAGAGATAATGGTGTAGGAAAGGATTTTAAGTGGGTATCTCCAGTGATTACCAAATACTTTGGGACTTATTAAGTATGGTCTTGATGACTAATACTGAATTTAGTGTATTTTTTATATTAACTCAAAAATATTAAATGAATTAGTTATTAAAAGTTGCTGTAACTACTCAGCTATACCATTTCTGTTTTGGAAACTTTGAACCAATTTTAAAGTTATTTTGAAAATGATTGCTCTGGTAGCATATCTCAAAACATACCTTAAATGAAACAATTTTTTTTTGTACAACTTAAAATATCGGCTTTGGGACGAATATTAAGAATTAAAGGTTGTGTTTGATGTCGTGAAATATTCGGACAGCTATATGCCTGCAACACTATTTATTATTCAACTCTTTCTGTTCCAAATTTTCGATTAGGTAAGTGATGCGACTACTGCTATATGTTGGTGAGATTACATTTTTTGTTATTTTTTCTCATTGCAGAAATAAATGAAGTATTGTTATCAGTCAAACAATATTTATTATAATATTCTGGACCTCTTATCTCCAATAACTCGCACCACGCACCGGCTCGCGCCTCATCATCGCGCGGCGCCTTTCAATTCACATCTCAAACGATTGGATACTCCCCCACAATCGGGCGCGCACAAAGCGGCCACGTTTGCTACGTCGTTATGTAAAATCAACCAAACAATACCAGCGGTATCACTTTCTGTACTCAAACAATGGCCCTCAAATACAGCCGATATACCAAGACCCACGTTTACGAATTAATTGGATATTGACAGGGATCTCTTATGATAGCTGATAGTGTTGGTAAAGCGGTTTTGATCTGCCGTGTGGAAACAAAAGCGTGCCAATCATCGCCAAGCTGTCTGAGTTGGAGAAGGTATTGTGGCATGTGGCGTTGAAATCGACCGAAATCATACTGAAAAGAAGTGGATTACAATGTTACACCCTACGAAAGTCTAGTGTAGACTTCTCTTTATCTAAAATAAATAAATATAGATAGACGAACACATCAACTGTATGGTCCCAAACAAAGCAACGCTTGTACTATGGGTACTGCCCAGACCTGGGCAAATTTCCGAAATTTACCCTGACGGGAATCGAACCCGCAAGCACCCGGTTCAGTGAGCCGAGCGGCCTACGTTCGAACCACTGCGCCATGCGGTCGTCAAATGCAGGACACATGAGGGTTTGAAACGTACTTACTGTGTATAAATTACTTGTACACTTTAGTGATGTAACGAATATTCGCATTCGCATTCGCATTCGCGAATATTCGCATGTTTTTTGACATTCGCATTCGCATTCGCATTCGCATTCGCATTCGCAAGAATCTATGCGAATGTTTGGCGAATGTTTTTGAAAAACAAAAAAGAAATTATCTATAGACGAATATGGAATGTTAACAACTAGTAAGAATGATATATTATTTAAACAAACTTCCTCATATGGTGGCCCTTATTGCACTGCTTTTAGGTTCATAAAGCAGCTTATTACGCACTAGTGTTAGTGCCTTTACATTTTTAAAATCTTAGTAAAGAGTTATCCTAAAAATAGTAAACACTAGTTGCTGCCCGTGACTTCGTCCGCATAGACTTAAGTAGAGTATTCTATGTGTTAATCCAGGTTATAAACTATCTGTGTTCCAAATTTCATCCAAATCCGTTCAGTAGTTTTTGCGTGAAGGAGTAACAAACATACATCCACACTCACAAACTTTCGTATTTATAATATTAGTAGGATTTAAAACAATAAATAAACGATGTTTATTAAAAAAATATACATAAATACATTAACTATTTATATATACATTTCTTTCACATTCAATTTCATTGTAAATAAAACATAGTATAAACATTCGATTTATTATATTTCAAATAATATAATAATTGTCACCGGCTTTGCCAGACCCATAGATAAATATAACCAGCCAAATGCATGTCGGACTACGCATACTCTAGAGTTCCGTAGACATCCCGCCACTTTTCGATACTACGGAACTTGTTCCGTGTTCATTAATTTATTTGTAAAACGTTAAAAATACCTTCTTCCATCTTCAGTCATTTTTGGGTAATGGCGGCTGGGCTTGCCAGTCGCCGACATCCGCCTACACTAGTGTTGTGCAGGTGGTGTGAGATCGACATTAGTCGATTGCGCGTGAACAGAACTCATAAAATAAAAGTGATGTTTTTTTTTATTGATATGAAACATCGAATACGGCGGCTCACGTAACCTATTAATTTCTGCGAAATTAATGAACTATTAGTCAACTTTTTAAATAAAATAGTAAGAAATTCTGTTACTAAATTTGTCATAGACATCTTCAGCAAAAGTGACATAAACTTTTGTTTTCTTTTTGGACTGATGAAAATTCTTATAGAGATTTTTAATTCGACCTTCAAATAATTTTAAAATACTACTGAACAATACCTCAAGCGAGGGGGTGTGTAAACATATTTTTTACTCCCCTTTCTTAAGTACAGGAGGTACAATGGAATAACTTTGCTTTCAAAATTTAAAAACAGTTTTTAGCGGTACATAAACTCAATTTTTTGGCTAGTTTGCAGTATTTTAGCCCTAATAGTCTCTGTATAAAATTACTGTGATTGCAGACGGACGTGCCGAAACTATAAGGGTTCCGGTAATTCTCTAGGTCTTAAAAAAAACTGTGAATTGTATTTTTTTTCAATTAAGATGTATTATTCTAAATATTTTTTCTCGCAAGTAAGTTGTTAAATGTTGTATAAAATGCGTGAACATTGTTAATTACACACCTTGGCTCCATCACAGCACAGCCCTCATGTTAGTCTCTGGCTGCAAACCAGCCTCGATCGTAACTTAGCTCACTTGGACATAATGCACTTAATTACTTATATTTGAATTTAACAAAAAATTTGCTGTCTTGAGGTAGGCAACTAAATTATAAATAGGATCTTTCTCTATTGCTATTGTTAGTCTAAATAAAATATTAACTCAATAAAATTGGAATATAAAATAAATTTGATTAATGAAATAATACTAAACTACCCTCAAATCAAAACAAATCTCTCCGAATTAACTTTATGTGACGAACTTCGTTCTTTCAATCTATGGATTCGGCTATGTTCGGCCGACACGAAATGTCAATCCAGTCTAACATTTTGCGCGCTCTTTATTAACCTCCGAGAAATAGGCGTGTTATAAGTTTAACATATGTATTTGTGTGTCTGTCTGTGGCATCGTAGCGCCCAAAGAAATGATCCCATTTTAATTTTGTTTCTTTTTTAGAAAGCTGTTCTGATCGAGAGTGTTCTTAGCTATGTTTCACGAAAATCGATTCAACCGTTTGAAAATTATCAGCTCCTTTGTAATTTAAAAAGTCGTTAATTTTTTTTTTTTTATTATTTTTTATATTAAAAAGTTTTTTAATTTTCAATTTAGGGTTTCTTATTTGAAGGTCAACATTCGCATTCGCATTCGCATTCGCGAATGTCAAAAATCCAACATTCGTTACATCACTAGTACACTTATTTCATTAATATTTAAAGCTTGTTACCTATTTTTTAGTACTCGCGCGGTTCCCTGATTGGGTCGCAAATATACCTACATGAAGACTTTTGCGTGCATTTCCTTCCCTGAAAAACAAACCGTGAAATTCAGGGGAGTAAGGGACACACATCGACGGCACGTGTGTGTGGACGGTGGTAGGTACATAACAAACATTGCCACACAAACAGAGCTCTATCCTGCCACAACGAGATACTAAGACCAACGGCAGAAGTTCAGCTCTTTGAACTTATAGGCACTCTGTTTATAAGGCAGTAATCAAGTTTTTGGAACGGCGATGATGCCAATCTGTAGCCAATGGTATAAAGCTCATGTACCGGCTAGCTTCACTCACAGAAGATGGACGTAAAATAACTATAATTGCTGTGTTTCGTACGATAAGTGAGACATCCGGAAGATTAAATGAAAAAGATCTATGTACAGACGAAGTAAATGAAAAAGATGACGAATTTGTCATCTTTTTCATTTACTTCGTGCGTACATAGTGCCTCAAAGTTTTCCATCAATACTAGCTTGAACTTCTGTTAGGTATATGGCTGTTGAAGGTCCCGAGGTACCCCGAGGCATCGAGGCACATTAGCATACACCCTCCACTCCAGCGGCGGCGGCTAACCTAATACGACGTGCGCCAGACGTGGACTGTATGCAGTACGTGTTGGGAAGTTGCGCAGCCCGCCTGCACCAGCTTGCATTGTCTTTCTAAATTGTCACTAAACTGATCAACGACTGTCGCTTTGTGGGTAACGCCCGTTTCAGAAATCATTTGCAAGTTTTAATTAAAAGGTTATGTGTTTGTTCTTTGTTTCTTTAATCGGGGATTATTGGCATTTATTTCAATAAAATTTTACGAAAATGGAAAGTATTATAATTAAAACGGTAGTCCTTGAATCTTATTGAACTGGATCTTCATTAACGTCTGGTCGAGATGGACATGAGCGAAAATTGAAAGAAAAATAATATGAAATAATGTTTGATTTATAACATAGTGACAGTACCTAAGTAGGTATTGATAAGCAAATATGTGGTACGTAGCACGCATGAAAAATAAAAAAAACATTTGACGAATTAACCTTACGGCTTTCAATTCATTTCGATCCAATTATTTGTTACTAGCTGTGCCCCGCGACTTCATCCGCGTAGTATTGGATTATTGGGTTAAAAAGTATCCTATATGTTAATCCCGGTTATAATCTATCTGTGTTCCAAATTTCATCTAAATCCGTTCAGTAGTTTTTGCGTGAAGGAGTAACAAACATACATACATACATACATACATACATACATACATCCACACTCACAAACTTTCGCATTTTTAATATTAGTAGGATTCTTACCTGTGAGTTCGGATGCCATTTGTCGAACGATTATAGACATTTTCCCGCCTTAATTAGTTATTACCTAAGTATTTTATAATTGCAGAAATAATAGACGCAATAAATAAGCCCGCATGGGTTAAGATTGAAATTAACAATTTCCCCGCAACAATGAAAATTTCCCGAAATTTCCTTCACAATGATGATTTGTCTGTTTTATCCGGGTCGTTTACTATGGTTACGCAAACTCAAATACTGGAGCATGGTGGTCCTAGGAAACAAAACTGGGAAAGTTTTGTATATTCTCAAAACTAAATTGGGCAGTGGGCAGAGGTCTGGCAGGTCGAGCCTCTCCATCTAAAAGAATGTGAAAGCAAACAGCGAGTGTCAAGGGGCAGACAAACAGACGCGATAACAGTGGGGTTATTACGTAACTCGGGATCGTTTCCGATCGAAATAATATGTACATTCAAGGAAATATTCTAAGGAACTGTCGAACAAATAATATTAAAAATATAATAATCAACAAAAAAATATCATGGTTGGATGGAAATATATGAAATTAGCAGACTCGGGGCCCAGAATACGGCCACGGAACCATCGTAACAGCAAGACTCGTGGAACACTGAAAATGAACTCAGCACTCGACACTCAAGTAGTTTGCTGTGCGTTTGACAATCAGGCACTCGAACACTGTAACAATGAGAATGCAAATAAAATTGTTATTTGCTTTTAAATATGGAGATTAATCACTTGTATAAACCTTACGCTACTCAGTCAATGTGCCTGTTGTTTTAATATTGTACGATTAAAGCGGATTCTTATAGTACTACAAGCTTATAAATAATGCTTTGTTGGCATTTACTTATTATATCCCATCTAGTGCTTAGTTTTGGCTTGTTTGCTAAAAATGCTAATCGTAGTACCGAGTCACAGAATATGTTACAGAGCTGATAGTTAGCTTGGTTTATAAGTTTATGACGTCATTAGAAAACTTAAGACTTACAAAATGTAAAGGTCGTAGGTATACCTATAGGTAGGTTCCTACGCCTAAAACCTGATTTAAAAACTTTCCTTACTAGTTGTTGCTACAGTTGAAGTCTCTTTTACAGTACAATTTCAGATCCTATCTCCCTCTCCCATACACACCTACAGTAGTTACCTACATATATCCTTTGTTCTACGTGCTAGCGTTAGTTGGAGCACCGGTTCAGGGTGTATCGCTGTCTATGTTTGCGGTGCTGTAACCCGAGCCGGCTCGCTCACTGTTGGCACTGCTCTCCTGGCCGGTACTCGACCAGACCGGCTTCGGACGCCCATAGGAAACACGCCGGATAAATAATAAATAATATTTTGATGGCTGTGTGAAAACGTGAAAGTTAAGGAAATTGTCTCTCAAAAGATTTGGTTTCCACAAGATTTTGTTAACACAAAACGTTATTTTGACGCACGCTACAAAAAGTTTTCGATGTGTCTGTAGCATAGCTCCAGAAATGTCACACTGATTAGCATGCGTTTTTTTCAGTAGTAAATCTAATGTTTTATTATAAAAAGATAAACTCTTTAACGCACACTGAAAATAAATTAAACAATACGTAACTTATACGTATGTTTGATGGCTAGGTTATGTCATTTTCAAGATCTGGTTTCGTGGGTTTTTAAATTTGCAATTTTTACATTAATTTACAGATCAGATTAATAGAACAACAATAACAATAATTGCAGCTCAAACGATCACAGTACGGCCATTCAAAATATTAAATCAATCTGTCGTGTAGAGTACAACCATCGACCTCTAAAGATGTTTGGCCGCGTCGTCTCTTCGCGTATTTATTTACACATGTTGCCCGATGTGTATCTAATGAGCCCCGCGGCCGCCGTCCATAAATAAAGGCTCTGTTATATCAACTACCAGTCTTTGTACCCCGCGACCACAAAGTAATTACGATTGTGCCGGAACGCTCAAATATTTGATCAATAACTTTCGTCCATTAATGAGCTACTGATATTCGTTCTATGTTTACGTAATATCGGAGACGTAAACGTGTCTCACGAAGCAATTAAGAAAAAATCTTCTACTAAAAACATAATGTGTTTGGTGTGTTTGCATTTGGACGTATTTAGAAATCGTGTTTGTTGTTAGTGGACGTTTGTTCGCATCGGATTTACCTGGAATCGATGAGAATTCACTAACAATAACATCGATGGGAAAGCAAACATGGCCCCTGAATGTGATGTGCATGTGCGTAGATAAATATTCATGTAATATTACAGTAATATTGGACAAATATTTAAATTTGATGTTTGTACGATTTTCTGATGTGAATTTTGAGTGCCGCGCCTGCTCGCAATGAACCTGTTTGCAAATTGTTTATTATTGCGTCATTATGTGCATGAGTTTGGTTTACCTGAAAATTAGTGATTCTTTGTTTTCGTGTCAATGGTCCTACACGTTATTATTATAAGGTACCGACTAACTTAGGTTGGGAATGTGTGGTGGGCAAAGTCAACTAACTAAGGGGATTCTTCAATTCATGTCTTAAATTTGTGCGGGTTCCAAGACAATTTAGCTTTTTCCCAGGACTCATAGGTCAAACCGTTCATCGTTGGACACCATTGTTACAGAATATAGAATCTGAATTTGAATTTTGAGGGGAAGCCTCTATACAGACGTTCGGGGCGCTCGCCGCGCGGCCACTTTATGCGTGCTAAGAATCAGTAGTGTTGCACGACATACTCGTATACCTATATAGGTATACAGAGTAGCGCGCGCCGCAGCTATTTTTAACGCTTAGATCCTGCGCTTTATACCTACTATAAAGCTCCTTTCGGGCGTCCCTAGACAGAACTGTTTTCTTACAATCAGTCTCTGTTTAAAATATTGAAACTAAGACACATCTAATGTGGACTGTTTTCCAAAAAAAATTGTCCATAAACCACATTACAGGTCACACCTTTTGACAAAGGATCAAATTATAACAGTCATCTGTACAAACTTTGGTCGGGCCTTCAATAATAATCTGTCGTGGAGAGGCGCGAGAGTTTGGCACCATTGTGATCGATCCCGAGTCAACACTTGAAGGGTTCCACGAAGCCTTTTGTGGTGAAGCTGCGGTATACACCTTCTCGGTTTTGGTGACCCATGTACGACGTCTCATAAGCCGCGACATGAATTCTTGAGATGGAAATATAAAAAATGTTTCATTACCTTTTCGTTCCTACATTTGTATGAGTGGCCAACTCCGATGTCGAAGTTTTTAGGACGCCTAAGAGCTTCCGACATGACTTACGTGGTATCCGGGACCGTAAGCTTAATGTTATCCCTTGGCTGTAAATGTCATCCATCCATGTGTTAAACGCTACCAGTGCTTCCGTTTAAGTATTTAAAATATTTTGGAGTAGGTAATCTTGCTTCCATAGATTATTTAATTAACACAAGTCCGTAATACTTACGTCACTTAGGTACAGAGATAATAAATTGAAGGTACAAATAAATCGATGTTGAATCAATTTAAAGGGAGTACAAAGGTTATTTCAAAAGTCTGAAATAGTAATATAAGGTACATAAACGTAGGTATATAGGTATACGGGAGCTGATATAGGCATATAGGTTGCAGTGAGAGTTAAGATAGACTAAACGAAGGTTACCGCCACAGTTTTTGAGTTTCGAGCCTTTGAATATTTGTCACAACTTTTGAGTTGAAAACTTAAAATACATCCAACGGCCTAGAAAACAGTGTAAGCTCCATTTAAGGATAGCACCCACCAATATACAAGAAAAGGTTTAAAAAAAATTCAAAGTGGGAACTTTTTAATATCTTTTGTTTTTAAAAAAGTGTTTAAAAAATTGATAAATTGCGTTCAAATTTACATACATTTTAATTTTAATTCTATAATAGAAAGGTACTCACTTAAACCCCAAGTATTATTTCGGACTTTTGACACACCCTGTCAATGCATAATTGATTCTCCTAAAGTAAGTATATATTAAGTTGTAAACATACATATTTAACCCGTTCCGTCGCGTCGGGTCCATAACAATCGTGATAAAATAAACCATGATCGAACCCGCGACGCGTCGCCCGCCGCTCAAGATCGATCGCCACATAAACAAACACAGATCGAATTAAGAACCAAATCGGATGAAAGCGATCGTGTTTAACGAAATAACACGTCGGTCATTGAGTTCGGTGTGGACGTTCTAATAGTGTGTCTTTGTGACAGTCGCGGTGGTCCGATGTTGTCGATAAACACACCGATGTTAGATATACGTGCTAGGTATATCAGGGTTCTAAAACTACGGAATTAAGGAATATTGAAAAGTACTTAACTGGGTTTACTTAAGGGTTAGGTATAGATGTTTGTACAGAAGAATTACGCCCATTATAAAAATACTTTAGTGGATGAGTCCTAAAATATATAGGAGGTATATATTGTTTATATATACGACCCTATTGCCATTTACTAGTGACACTTGAAAACTGGGGGTTAGTATGAGTTTTAAACGTATTCAAATACCTCCATACATTTATCAGAAAAGCTGCATGTTTCCACTAGGGGCGCTTCTGTGCAATGTATGGAAATATTCGGTCACTCGATTGCTATTCGATGCCGTCAAAACTTTTACTAACCTTCAGATAAATATTGCATGACCTGAACTCGAACGCAAACCTTAAAAGGTGCGAACTCATCCTAAAGCCAAATAGGTATAAAGAAAAGAAGACGAGACTTCAATCAATGTTTTACAATACATTTTATTGAGTGCTAATTCGCTAGTTCCGATTATCGCACACAACAAAATTAATGAAATTAGTATATTAGGGTAGATAGTAACGATTGTCCCACGAAATCAATTAAATAATGCGAATATTCATACCACCCGCGCTTCCCCTCGGTTATCTAAGGTCCCATGATCAGCATCTGTTGGTTACTTCCCGCTCGGTCCCGCCACAATTAAATGTGTCCACGCCGCCGACTCACAATGGCCCAGAGACACATGGCTGCACATCACATCGTGACGCACCGTGGTACGCACCGTGCCGCGGGTGGGACCGGGACACGTACCGATTTGTATGTGATTCGTTATTTTTGTTCCGGATTCGGTGGACCGGAAAACGCGTGACGTATTTCATTTCAATATAAAATATTGGGATGCCTACTATTTTTGGTTTGGTATCTACCTATGTAGGTACGGTCGACAAAACTGCATTGAACGTATCTACACGATATTCCGTTTGGAACTGTCACTGTAAATACAGGTTGTTACCCAGGAATCGTGTGAGAGAAATTCGACTTAATGGTATTAAAATTGTGGTGCAAAATTAGCCTTTGGTGGAATATGATTCCATTTTGTTGACTACACATCAAAATATTAGTCTGGTATTATTTAAAAATTCATTAAATAATACAAAATACAAATTAATTATTAGTATTCAACGTTTGATGTAAATATATCAACATTCATAGATGAGCGCTCTTATTTGTTTAGATGACCCGTGTGTTTGTTCAACGTACTGTCTATAGAAAGACGTTTTAGTACGTACCTAAACGTATCAGTATTTCAGAAGCCTAATGATTAAGAAAAATAAAAATAAGTAGAATTTTGTTTTTTCTAATTAGGGCTGTTACTTAAGCAAAACTCTCTACATGTACCTATATGAAACTTCTTGGTATTTCATGAAATTAAGATAATAATTAGCTTATCAGCACCTACGGTCTTCTTCTTCTTTCTTTAAAAATATGGCCCACCCAGGTTAATAGGTATTTCGCCAGTTTCAACTAACAAATAGCAATACAAACACATTTAATAACAATTCTTAAATGTGACCGTCCACTTCGGAAAACCAAAATGGAGGCCATCTACGGTGTTTTTTTGTTTTTTTAGTTTTTCGGCTTCCATCGTTTGTCGATGATTTCGCCAGTGTCAAGTAATAAATAGCAATTACAAACAATTAATAGCAATACAATACAAAAACTTGACCGTCCATTATGGGAAACCGAAATGGACCCCGACCTACGGTCTTAGAGCCAATGAATACAATTGACTGCTTAATTAACAATTTAATGCTTTTGACTGTTTTCCAAAATATCTTGTGTCTCAAAAGTGACGTAAGTATTCATTTACGCAATACCTATGTCAGTTTGACGTATTGCGTGTCGAACGTGAGTGGAGTCGAGCGACAGTCGTTAGTGTTGGGCCCCAGGTGCCGGTGTCGAATGGCCTGATTCCCTGAACCCTTGGTGTTGCGAATCCGCGGGCGGTCCACTCCACGGCACTCGACGCCTGTTTATTTTGTTCAAGTAAACTGGCACGAGTGGCGCCCTGCCCGCGGTGGAGTTTGTCTGCTGGAGCTATTGCGATGCTTTAAACCAGTGTTGCCAGACCGTACGATAATTATGGGGGCGTGCGATAATTTGAGCAATTTTCTCCGTCTTCCTCACTCATATACACACGCGTGTTTGTCATGGAGGTCGCTTAGACAGCCAAAAAAAATACTTCAGTAATTTTCTTGAAAAACGATCATATGGTCTGGCAACACTGCTTTAGACATCCTCGATTGGAATATAAGAACAGAAGGTAGGTAGGTAGGTACTTAATATCCGGGAACGTAGATACGTTGGTATTAACGTTAGATAGGCTGTCTAAGCAATAATACGCGATCACGATTGTTCCATGCTTTGCATGAATATTATTTGTCAAAAATGCTATTATCTGTCGCAAATGTACCTATATAAGGTATAGAAAAAATGTTGTCGTCTTCTATTGTAGGTAAAACTGAAAGAGTATCTAACTAGGGTCGATATCTATCTCATTCGTTTATGTCGGTCTAGTAGGTAGGTACATATAAAATGATATAACAATAGTTACTTACAAGATTATTATCAAGAGCGCAATCAAGTTCGATCTCAAAATTGAGATTGTTTTATTAACACTGGCTTTAATAGTATCTTGAGATTGAGGAGCAACTAAAGATCCTCTTAGTACGTACAGCACCAAAAGGTCTGCCTGTTTGTGGCATTGTAACTACTAAATGGATGAACCATTTTAAACAGGGTTTTTTTGTACGGTACCTAGCTGGTGAATATTCCTATGATGGTGCTTAACTATGGTTTAGCCATTTTAAACACACAAGCTTCAGGAGTTGATCATAAAAGAATCAAGATATGTACATGATAGGTACCCACACGGGGTTTGAAATTTTCAGTCTTTATTTTTTAACTATTACGGAGTTTGCATGACTTTGTTTATTCGTTCTATTTCTCACAATATCTGTAATAACTCATTGAAACCCGGCCATCCGAATATTAATTGATTACGAATCCAACATAAAACACAATGTTGTCAATCAAGGGTCCGATGATTTGTTATAAAAATAGTAGTCGGTGCCGCGGGGCGCCGCGCCGCCGCCCGCCGTTCGCCATTCAGCTCGCCCAACGAATCACGCGCATTAACACCTATTACCGCTCCCCCCTTTGTCTGCGCTCACTTCCACGCAAAATACTACACTTTCCTTTTTACTGTTTATTGTTATCGTTTGTTTCGCGTCGCAAACTCTCCGCGTTGAATGCGCTCGGCGGTGCGGTTCGACGGCCGCTTTCAAGCGTCCGAAAGCGGTAATTTGCTTCATTCGCTCATTGTTGACGTTAAAAGTCGGCCTTTGTCGACACTTGCCGGGATTGGAAGCGTTTAGATTCGGGCGCGGGCAATTCGCGAGAGTGGACGCGTTTTATCGGGACGGGTCACTTTGCGCCGCTCACACCTCGCTGCCCGCCTAATGGACGCTTTCAGCGCTGTGTTTGAAAAGGTTTTCTTTTTCTCTTATAGACGTTTAGATGTAGGTACCTACGTATAGAATGAACTAGAAGATGATGTATTACAATAGATCGAATAAGACCTACGACACAAAAGGCTTAATAAATAAATATCGCCAGATTGACATACCAACTGTATGGTTCCAAAATAACCAACACTTATTATGGGTACCGTACAATGGACTGGGGCTGATCCCAGTGACACCCAGACTAGGGCAAATTACGAAAAGGCCATTTCCGAAATTTACTCCAGCGGGAGTCGAACCCGCAACCACCATGTGCAGTGAGCTACGTACGTACCTACGCTCGTAGTACTGCGCCAAGCGGTCGTCAAATAGTATGTAGGTACTACCTACGTATGTACCTTTAAATCCAATTAAATTATTGTTGTATCTATATGAAGGCTAAATTCGATATAAAAGTTTCTCAACTAGCCATGTTTAGTTTCGCTTTAATATAGTTGACATAATTTTGCAGACTTAACACCGCTGTGTCCAATGATTGCGGTGTAGCCTGCGAAGCACGAACTTGGATATAAGTAGCGCTCATAAAGTGCTTACATCACTACATACCGCTGTTGTTCCCTATGTATTAATGATGGAACATTTCACAGGTAGCATGTGAAAAATCACATTAAATAGGTTTTTATTAGTAGCACCTGCTACAGACATAGGCAGAAACTGTTATAAATCATTGCAGTCATTTCAATGAAATCACAATGCGTTCGATACTGTCACGGTTTTATAACCAGTGACTTCATAAGGTTAGGTGTAATAGTGAAAATTCACTATGAATAAAATCATTGACTGTGAAAAGTCACATGAGAAATAACAGTGAAAGAATAATATAATTTCACTTTATGAAAATGAGTTGAAAGTAGCAATCATTTCCATGCCTACTATGTATGCTTAGATCTTTAAAACTACGCAACGGATTTAGATGCGGTTATTTGAATAGATAGAGTGATTCAAGAGGAAGGTTTATATGTATAATACACGCATAATATAGTGGAGAAACACTGATAATTTTAGAGCCGTGCGAAGCCGGGGCGGGTCGCTAGTTCTAAGATATACAGAACAATATTGCACGCCGTGCAGTGTTGCAGGCTACAGACAAATCGCACGTTCATTAGAAGGCACCGGCCTGCGCCCCCGGCCCCTGCGCCCCCGGCCCCTACGCCCCCGCGCCGCCGCCCCTTCAGGCGAGCTATTACGCTTCATTTACATGCGTTTACGACCCCCTCGGCGGCGCTACTCGCACGTTTGATTGTGTAGAAGCATGTTAATGTGGACAACTAATATTGTTTGCATTGCAGCTATTTATTTAGATAACTCTTCATTTAAAATTGACAAACCCCTAGATGCGACGACTCTTTTAACTACAAAAGAGCTGATAATTTCGCAAACGGCTGAAAATCGTTTCATGAAACATAGCTAAGAACACTCTCCATCAGAATACCTGTCTAACAAAGAAAACAAAATTAAAATCGGTTCATCGGCTTGGGCGATACGATACTACAGACAGACACACAGATACACATATTAAACTTATAACATACCTCTTTTTTCGTCGGGGGTTAAAAAGTAACATACAATTCTCTCATTTAATCCACACAACCAGCCATATTCTTGTTAGTACTTTGTTCGTTTCAATATTAGTTAGTTTATCTACGTAAAATGCGTTTTTTTTCCAAGGTAGACCTAAAACTGGAAACATAATCGCCAATCCCTTTTATTAGTTTACTTATGTAGGTAAATTGCTTAATTTGACAAAATATGACTTAATTTGACGCAATTCCCATGCGAAAATAAAACCCCCTTTGTGTCCCCAAAGGATTAAATCGTCATTGGCAAGTAGGTAAGGTAACAGCGTTATAAACTTATTTCACAAGGATTTTATCTGTAATCCGGGCTTACATTTGTAACAATAGGCTTAGCAGAAAGCAGTCAGGAAGTTGACGCATTCGAGCCTTTCTTTGAACACCTACAACCTGTTTGTGGCTTTAGATTAGGTTAATACTTTTGTTTCGGTGATAACGTGTGATAAGAATCGTTTAGGACCGAATAGTAGGTAAGTTAAGTTGCTTGTTCGTAAATAGTTCAGGGATTTTGTAGAAATTACTAGCTTTTGATCGCAACTTCGCTAGCGTATTTCCTGGATCCAATAATAGCTTAGAAGCATCCACGGGACTCCATAAGTACCAACAAAAACAACATCGAAATCGGTCAAGCAGTTTAGGAACAGAAGAACTGGGTCGCACGCACATCAGAATTTTACTATGTCATTTATTTTTTCATATGTAAACTATCATTTACCTGAACTACGAAAAATCCTAAGGGAAGGGTTATGTTTTTAGTAAGACAAGCCGTGTACCCGATGGAATTACCTTACAAACTTTTATCTAATTAACCTCATAATTAACCCCTAGTCGCACAAGTCGCACACTAAGAAGACAACACAGTAGTACATATCTATAGATAGTATAGGCCAAATACTTCTTTTACAAATAACAGCCGTAACGTATATGACCTCCTGAAAGAATTAGATATTATCGGTGCCGGGTTAACTGTGTGAATAACTGCTTAGGGGTTTTTCATTATTTCCTGGTGTTCACCCATACGCAATTATTTATAGAAAAACTTACGGTTTAGGTTTTAAGTACCTTGCCTGTCAGTAACTTTTTTACCTATGTGAGAAATTCTAACAACTGGTTTTCCTAGTTTGATGGTGTCACTTCATATTTAGTAAATATTACATCTTACAAATTATCAAATAATGTAAGCAATATTAAACTCAATTACAACAAAACAACATTTCGTTTGAATCGAAGCCGACAATACCTACCTATCTACATACAAATCGTCTGCGGGCGCGAGGTGTCAAGATATCAGCCGCAAATTACAGGGCTCGCGCCGCGTCCATCTGATCGACGCCGGAGCACCGGCTAATTAGAGACGCAACCAATCACAGCGCGAGAATTCATATATACTGGATGTTGGCTTATGGAACTAATTACAACTAGGAAACGGATCGATACGATGGATAGGATTTTTAGTGCACCCAGGTTTTTTAAAGTAAATAAATAAAATAAATAAATAAATATCGCTAGACCGACACACCAATTGTATGGTCCCGAACTAAGCAGAGCTTGTACTATGGGTACCGTACAATGGACTGGGGGCGATCCCAGCTACACCCAGACCAGGGCAAATTACGAAAAGGCCATTTCCGAAATTTGCCACGGCGGGGATCGAACCCACAACCACGATGTTCAGTGAGCCGAGCGGCCTACGCTCGAACCACTGCGCCAAGCGGTCGACAAGTCTGTTTAACTTTATTATTATTTATTTTTTTCATGTTTTTTTGTGGTAAACTACGTATTGAATTGCTTGTAACCGTAAATAGTCCATATCTCTCAAACTACCGACCGATTTTGATGAAATTTCTACGAGACTACATACATGGACAGTATAAGTATAGGTATGCGTTAAAAATATGCGTTAAGTATGCGTAAAAAATATTAAAATCAAGGGAAGATCCGATTTAATACGTTCCACAATTGTCGGAGAAATCGGTGAACCAAACAAAGAACATACAGTCAAACATAGAACCTGCAACTTTTTTCAAGTCAAAAAAGAATGGTTAACTACACATTTCCTGTGCACCTATAACAACCATCTCACCAGTTATTGAATTAAAATCCGGCGGTGAAATCTGCTCAGCCGTTTGAGAGCTACTATGCAAAAAATGGTGTTATCATTTTTAGAATTCCGTAGTCATACTAGGAATCTTTATAGTTTCGCCAGGTCCATCTGTCCGTTTGTCCGTCTGACGTCACAGTCATTTGGTTTTCTTTGACTGTCTGAGAAGTTAAATTTGTAACAGCTTTCGTAGATTGCAAATAGGTTTTATAGTCTGTTAAAAATTTCAACATTAAAAATAACTTAGTTTCTTTAAGAAACAAAGGGGTTTTAGACCCTAATCACCCCATTTTAGCATTACCGAGCCTATTCATTATACGTTCACATGAGAATTTGTCAGTATATCCTACTTCTAAGTAGTGATGGACAGGCATTTAACAACAGACAATAGACATCAGTGTGGGAAAATAGCCTAAGAAACACTTAACAATTAAACTTTAAACATAACTTGTGTGAATCATCCAAAATATGTGTTTACCTGAGTTTTAATCATGTCTTAACTGCTTCTTGGTAGGAGGTAATCGGTAGTTAGCATTATTACTTTGTTTTAAGTACTGCAGGTTACTAAATATAGTTAGACTTTTGGTTTAGTTAGGTAATCTGTTGGGTACTTACGTAACACTTAATGTAAGAGAGTTGAGATGGTTGTTATAGGTGCACAGGAAATGTGTAGTTTACCATCCTTTTTTGACTTGAAAAAAGTGGCAGGTTCTATGTTTGACTGTATGTTCTTTGTTTGGTTCACCGATTTCTCCGACAATTGTGGAACGTATTAAATCGGATCTTCCCTTGATTTTAATATTTTTTACGCATACTTAACGCATATTTTTAACGCATACCTATACTTATACTGTCCATGTATGTAGTCTCGTAGAAATTTCATCAAAATCGGTCAGTAGTTTGATATTAGAAATTGAAACAATTTAATAAATCGTTTTTACTGAAGGGGAATCCAAAAACCATAAGATATTATCAGTAAATAGTATATAACGGCCAACGAGAAGCGATACGAAAGTACCTGTCAATAAATATCGCCACGAATAGATTATTTTTTGAGTTGTTAACAAGTTGATTTTGACGTTTCTCTTTAATTCATTTTAATATATACATATTACGGTTTCCAACAAATAATTAACTAACCGCGAATATTTTAAATGAAATCATGCTTTTTAAAATTGGGTAAAAAAATAATCAGAATATAATCTCTCCAGAATGGTTATTATGTTTTGTAAATTGTTTCGCCAAACTAATTAGCCAACACCATTGCGTCACTAATTTAAACTCTGGACTGCATCAGGGAAGACAGCTAAGTGTCTTATATTAAACTGATATAATGTATTAGTATCTAATTTAAATAATATAATTGTAAAAAAAAAATCTTATTACTTGATCTGATCTCCCAAAAAATATAGAAAGATATACCTACCAATAGATAATACAATATATTTGTTTTGCGTCTATATTAAATTACTTTAGTTAACGTCTTATTATTTATAAAAAATACACCTATTACTAGTGCGTCCGCTATGGCTTGTTAATAATTATCGTCGTAATTAAAAGCTCTGTCCAGCGACTTGTAAATTTATGATGTGGGTAGGTTGTTTTGCGCCGCGCATCCGCCAACGATTCCTTTTACTTCATGACGGTACTTCGAAATATTTATGTTATCCTGCGACCGATGATTAAAATTTATTGTGGGTATATTTAAACATTTTTGACAGTCGATAACACATTAGATGAAAGTGTGTGGATGATTTATTAAATAAAAGAATGTAATTAAATTAAAACTTTATATTTATTCGGAGATTCTTATAGAGTTGTCGTTATTATTTTAATCGATTAATGTTATCTAGTAAATAAACAACAGTATGTTTACACGTCATTAACAACGAAGAGTAGACACCTTCACTTTAGTTATGTACAAATAGCACTAGGAAACTATCTACAGAACTTGGTCGTTTTCAGACTTCATAATAAATCACTTAATTATAATAACTATCACTGTTCTACATACAGTATTTAGTAGAAATTATGCCTAATTAATAAATGTACAATAATTTACACTTTGTAGAATGAAAACATAGCGGAAAGACAATAATAACAGCAAGGAACGCGATTAATCTATAGAAAAGAGTTCAACGCGTTCTAAAAGTACAGTAAAAGAAAAGAGTGTGATGGAACAGATTGAAAAAAATATTAAGAAATAAATAGGCGTCGCTAGCATACCGTCGGGTACATAATACTGGGTATTCACAATTTTGTACAACACGCACATACAATTTACGTATCTGGTGGCCGTTGTTGATCTGTGGGGCTTGCGGGGGCGGATGGCGCGGGGGCTGCGTGCCGGCGGAGCTGCTGTAGCAGCGCGGGGTCCAGCGCCGGCCACCAGCCGCCCAGCAGCGGGTACTGCGCGGCCGGCGCCAGCGGCGCCCGCACCTCCTCGTCGCCTCCGCGCTCCTCCTGATCACTGGCCACAACGTCTATGTCTTCTTCGGGTTCTTCCTCACAACTGCTGTCCCTCCGCTGCCTTTTCTCCGGCGCATCATCGGGCGCTAATAACGATGCAACATCGAACTGCCTCTTCCTGGTCTGCCCGCCGCCGGGGAGCCGCCCGCCGCCCCAGAACGGCAAGGGCAGCGCTGTCGGCGGTGGAGACTGAGGCGGCGGTGACGGCGAGTCTTCCCCGTCGTCGTCCACAGCCAACCCCATGTGTTTCCTCACTTTCCTCTGCGCCTTGCGTCTTCGAAAATCCCCCTTTCTAAAGTCTTCGACGTTCGCCGGGTGTATCGCCCAATAATGTCCTTTTCCGTTAGCAGACCTCCCGGCTTTCACGAAACAGTCATTTAGAGACAGATTGTGCCGGATCGAGTTGCGCCATCCGGGTCCTCTGCTCCGGAAGTAAGGGTAGTTGTCCAGTATGTGCTGGTAGATGTCGGAGAGGACGAGCTTGCGGTCCGGCGAGCTGAGTATGGCCATCGCGATGAGACCGATGTAGCTGTGCTGCGGTTTCGGTTCTTCCGGCTGGAGGGCTCGCTGCTGGAGCAGGGACATGGAGAGCGCGAGCCGGGGTCCGTAAGGCGCGTAGCATGGCGCCACGGTCGGTGGGTACAGGCGGAGTCGTTCAGCGACGGCGTAGTTATAAAGTTGTAAGCGGTAGTGATCCAGAGCTGCTGCTGTCACCGTGGGCGCGTCCTTGCCGAGCGGCCAGGAGCCTCCGTCGGCGCCGCTACACATGTTGCCGGGCGGAGAGCGTGGCGCGGAGTGTCGCCGGGAGCGGGCGCGCGGCGGGCGCTGGCCGGGGGGGCGGGGGGCGCGCCGCCGCTGGCCAATCACCGCTGAGCCGCTAGTTGTATACGTGTTTTTGTTTAGCGACGCCCCACTCCAGTGGCTTTGCAACTCGACGCGCCCTGCCTTGAGGCCGCAGGTACTGTTGGTAGGAAAATATTCATAGGGCTAAAAGAGATCACGTTAGGAATGGTTTAGAAATAACTTGTGTATAAACTGCGTAATATTAATAAGGTGTGACACATATCATGATGTGTTAGGTTATGTCTTTAAAAAATCTGTATGACTTTAAGGAGTTTGGTATCTACATCACATTTAAGTATGAAATTTGTTCCAGGCTAATTATTTTTTTGCCTGATTTAACCTGAAAGTTAAATCATTATTACAATAAAGTAGGGACTTATGTACCTACTAGGACGAGCAGACCGACAAGTGGGTTTTAAAATCAATGAAATCAATGCAACTGAAATAAAACTCGAGATGTACCCAATTTGCTATCCGTACACAGTGAAAACCGTTACAAATGACAACTTCGTAGCGAGTGCTTCCCTGTTATTTCAGAGATATCACAACACGCAACAACACAGTACTTCTCCATAGGCGAGACAGAAAGAGATGCAGATAGAAAAATACTCCACCCCTTCGGGTGGGATAGGGACAGAATATCGTGCAACAGTTTCACATGTCGCCGTAGCGGTGTAAGTGGTCATCAATCTACATTAGATATCAAACTTTAAGACAGTCCAAAATAAGGTTGAAAGTGTGATAGCGTTATGGTTGGCTTACGTCTTTGTGACGGTGTATAGTCAGGTATGAAAGTAAAGAGAGCCGAGCAGAGGGCTCGGTGCGAGTGCGAGAGGGGCGACAATCGGGTTGCCGCCCATTTAAATACGCCATTTTGTTTACAGTCCCGTGCTCCTGTGTTTTGTACAGAAAGCAGTGTTTTGTGGAATAAATAAATTACAGGAAATATTTACGAGGACAGACAATGGGCGATACGGAATCCGCGAGCGACGGAAGTTGCGTTACATAGCGACTTTGCTAATCGTTCGCTTAAATGTCGACATATATTTTATTAGTTGAGTATCGAATACAATTTTATTTTCTTTTTTTCCTAATAGGGTTTGCTTTTGCCATTTATTTACCTATAGCTTGGCGTAGTAAAAAAACAAGGTAATCAATAGCTACAGCATAGGTTTAGAAGAAGTAAGAACTCACTTCCTACCTATCTATTTTACACTAAATTACACTCATGGTCGTGTTGGAAGGTTTACATTGACAGATTTAATTTTCAATGTGTACATGCATGTACGAAAGTGCTACGTGCCGTGTTGGTTTAATTTAAAATCCGGCGTCGCGTCCGGTGCAGTTTTAAACAAGCAAATGGCGTGGAAAACAATTTGGCGGCCACCCGACGCCGCACAACAAACACGCATTTTAATTATCGAACTGTACGTGATTGTATTGCGTTATGCAACTTCTGTTTTGCTGATTTAAAAAACTCGTAGTTGTACCAACTTAAGAGTTTGTAAATTATTGATTACTTATATACATGTATAATAATTGACCCATTTGGACAAAAATATTTGGTTAATTTTTTTTAAGCAAATATTAGGAAATATTTTTTTGTATTATTCAAACGAAGAAAAATCAAGAATTACTTCATTCAAGCACCGTAATAAATAGGTACTTAAGTGAAAGTAATTGGTACCTAAGAAGTTACCAAAAAAGTTATTCTTTCACACTGATCTTCCTACATGCAATAGGTAGTAGGTACTACTACTTATTTTACTAGGTATGACAACAATTTCTAGTAGGTATTACCATAATTTTTTTTTTTTTACTAAGCATTAAAATTGCCATGTATCTGTACCTACACTGATGCCAAACTCCCTCAGATTTAACTCTCAAAACATGAGTAATTTATGTAGATTGATTTATTCATACCTGACTGTTTAACACTGTTGTCCTAATCGCCGCCGGTCGGTCCCGGCAAGACGGGGGGGCGTGCCGCACCGCCCACCGCTCCAAAACTCTTTGTCCGCGACTGTACCTTGTGTGAATTCATTTATTTTTCTCACTCATTGTACCTACGCCCTGCAGTTTATTTAATGTTTGTATTGTTTGTTTAACTGTACCCGAGCGGAGGCGTGGCCGCCGTATTGAAAATTATTTATTTAAACTCGCAGCAGTAACATGTTATATTAAATCATTGAATTACGAATAAATAGAAATAGTCACATTATACTCGTATTAACACAACACCTACAATTATTAATATTAAATTATCTTACAATATATTAATCAATGCCATGATTGCCATGATGCGATGATTTTTAGGACTGACTAATTGATCTGTCTTTTAAATTACTAGCATTTAAAGAATAATTTAATAAAAAAAAAACATTGTAAAATGTGGTGTACGATCTCAACTTCTCCACTATTCCGAAAGTTCTGCTATTCATACCTGACTCACTTACTTATTACCTTTAGGCAATTTTATCATCTGTGTGTCTGTTATAAACATAAATTCCCATCGCATCGATCGAGGCGACGAAAAACTCGCAAAAGTTTTCCCTTCGAAAAGCGTGGGTTGTTTCTTCGGCAGACATAAACAAATTCTGTAACCATCGTGAAACTCAGCCGTTGGCGGCGGTCGATTTGCATAAAATTATCACTCCCCCCTTCCTCCCGTGTCCACCCCTCCGGCGCCCCTTGTCACGTCTCCCTTTAATACCTCCTTTGTGACGCCAAAATATTTTGCGAACAGTTTACCACACAAAGTCTGTAATTCAATGTACGAAGGCGCGGAGCGGCTCCGAAGTTACTTTACATGGAAACTGCGTAAACATTAAGCTATTTATGAATATTTGTATTAATAAATTGATATTTAAGCCCTGATGCGACGGAGAGGGATGTTTAACGCCTATGAATGTACGAGTAATTGTTAGATAACTAGGTACCTATCAATATGGTTCTTGATACTTATTATAGAAGCTTATTCTGCGGTGATCAAGATATAAATACACGACAAATCGCACATTCCAATAACAAGACCCTCTCTGCTCTAATACCAAATTATCGTATAAGAAAAGCGCATGAGACCCTGGTCGTTGCTAAATCTGCAAATAAAGCCCCATCTTATACCGCAGACATCTCTCACAGGAATATGCGAGACTTATAACTTGTACATTTACCGTGACCACAGAGTCGGAGACGCAGATAGTAAAAGTTTAACAAATAGGCAGTGTAAAAATATAACTGTGTTGAGTCGAGGAGTCTGTGACGAAGCCGTACGTGTTTCGATCACAAAGCACGGACGGCCAAGTCGATGTAATACGCTTATTTGAAGATAATCCTCCGTCCCCTCCGGTAGAGTACTACCGCAGACGATTTGTAGCTGTAGTTCTACTATGAATTTTACTTCTTAGTTGCTCTACGTAAAGTATTTGTGTAGAAAATTGAACAGGAGTTCCGATCACCTGAGAGTTATATACTCTACAGGTATATTTAACGTCGACGTAAGCGACTAGTGACTACTTGATAACGTATGAACCTATGGCAGAGTAAATCGAATCAAATCAAAATGTTTATTTGTATAAAACATGGTGCATCAAGTTGTTTCAGCGCAGTTGAGGGCTACTGTTCAAACTCGTTTGGCTTGATGCAACATTTATGTAGTTGTCCCTATTTTTATGTGTCATAATGAAATGGGTTGGTTATTGTATCTTTTCTAGTGAAATCTCGTTTACCCAAAGATATAGGTACTCGTAGGTTATCCTAGTTTATTAACTCGGCTTCTTGTTTTTATTCCGAAGAATATTAGGGATCCTACGGGATACTCAGACAAAAACTGAAATCCCATGCGATCGGAGTTGTGGTGAATAAAAATACTTACTTACTTAAATTACTTACTTAAATATTTTTAAAATAATAGATGCTTTCTAGTTTATATTATGTACCTCTACTTGTCAGTTTTCTCGTCAGACACCATAAGTACATACATAATGTAACAACCTAATCTTTACATATATACGCAATGTATTTGCAAATCATCGCTAAACTACCCACATAAAATATAAAACAGTACAAAAGCTCGTACTACATACAAATAGCTTGTTGTTTTCGGGTTGCCTCTGTTTTAGGGAAGGGGGAAACGAAGAGAGGACGAAGGGGGCTAATTGCGAGTGGGGGCGAGTGGGGACGACCCCCGTCTGCCTAGATATCACCTACGTATACAATCGCAAATTCGATATAGGTAAACAGTATGGAAGTAGGTCGAGAAATAAAATTATTGTGTGGAATATTATGAATATTTATTATTAGGTAGAGTCTCAGTAGTCTGGGTAGAGATATCTCTAGGTTTTAGGGAGATTTTCAGGAGTTTTACTCACTCTTTATCTACATGTAATCTGATTGTCTCGTGTTGTAATAACAGCTAGGAAATTAATGAGCTTCATAGATTTCTTATAAGACGAAATAAATTAATTTTTTCGTGCGCATATGGGTAGCTAACATATTTCTCTACACATCATCTTCAAAATATACTCGTGAAATACCAAAATGTCAACACTTTAAACCTAATAATGACCTCTTGAAAACCTACTCGAGCTAATAATACTATCATAATCGGATAAAGGTATTCCCAAGAATTACATATCGATTGAAAAAAACTCAAATCTCGTCGCAACCCACTTGAATAATCACTTATTTTATTAGGGCCAGATATTATTCATATCTTTTTTCACCTAAAGCATTGTGTAACAGAAAACGTGAAGCGCCTGGTCCCATTCAAGTACTGTAACTCTATACAAATTGGCACCGCCATTGAACTCAGTTGACATTTTTATATAACCACGATCAACACTCACAAACGAAATTAGAACCCAATAATATTATTAAAGGTTTTTTTTTCTTTGGGGACAAAGCCAGCCCCCTTTCCTATGACTTATTGTGAATAAGTAATAGTCACACTCGGATTACCACCTACGTATTTGTGTAAACACAATAAATATTTTTTGGGTACTCCTTTTATTCGTGCTAAGTGCAGATCGGGAGATATTCGTCAGTGTTTTAGATACATGGCTGAGATAAGGGTCTTAGACGTAGGTACAGCAGGAAGAGGATATTTGAGCAATGATAAGAGTCAATTTACTTATTCTGGGACATTATACTATAGACATTTAATAAGTATTCGTAGTTGGTAGTAGGTAAATACCAATTTAGTTTTAATTGAATATTGCAGGCACAAGGTCGGTGATATATTATTAATAGGTACTTGGTCTCGCACTGACACCGCTCGTTTATAATTATATTCGTATGATGGACGAGATCTTTTTATATGTTTGTGTAGTACATTATTAAGCGTATAGAAGTATAATGTATATGATTCCGTGAGTATAGATGTAGTGGTCTGGATCTAATTTCATCCAATATTTTACCTCCTACTTACTTTCAGAATCTTATTCAGATGATAAGGTCTGCAAACAAGCATACGACGAGCCTGATATTAAGCAGTTACCGCAGGCTGAGATGCATTGCTTGCACGTTTCCGACCTTAAGGGTAGTGGAACACACGAAGGGGGAAGGGGGAGGGTACTATACGCTGATCTTCTGTGAGAGAGTGAGTACTACCCCAGTCAGGCCAGCCCGCATGTGAGCTGTAGTGTATTAGCTACAGCTTTGCTCTACCACCGCAAACACTAGGTTGTGATGTGCATTTCTATTTCTATAAAGCCCTCCGATCGTCTTATTAAATGAATAGACAAGTGACGAGCGAATATCAGCAACTGTTGTGATTGAATTAAGCATGGTCGGGCGAGCGGCCCGCGGCCCGGCGGCGGCGCGGCCGCACAATGGACCAACCAGCCGGTGGTTAATCGCCGTTGAGTGGATTACCGCGCATGTGGCGCGTCCGGCCCTTCCGCTCCCATTGTCGCACACTTGAGCTTCTCAATGCCAAATTGTATTTAAATATGTGTGCTTTACAACTTGTTTTTGTTGGCGAAAGAAGGAAGATACATTTTTATTTGATTTTTTAAATGGTTTTTGTCTTTGAAGATTTAGCTAAGATGATGTTTTCCGTCTAGGTAATCTTACAGTAAAGAGGTCAAAAATTAATGTGTTCGAAGCTATCGCGATATCTGAATGGAGTGATGGAGCTGAATCCGCGCTGTCTCAGAAGTGATTTTCACACATGGCTGTGCTTTGAAGCGAGCTTGTCCGCTTCGACTTCTCAGCATCAACTTAGTTAAAGTTTACTTTAGTGAAATTAAGCGAAACGAGCTGGCCGCTGCATAGGACAGCCAAATGGACGGACACCGCTAACGTTATACCTAATTGAGTTTATTAATTTTTCGTTAATATTTCCAGTAGCGTACAGTACATAGAATTCCCAACACATAATGTGCTATTATTGTTTCCTAAATATCACATTTCCAATATGCTACCCCAATACATTGCCGCCCCTAGAACCATCGCCGCTTCCATCGAGGAAGCACTCGAGTGGTCAACAGCGCGTTCACTCGCGACCATCCGCCACTTCACAGAGACACCACAATAGCCACCACGCCAGGGGTCCATTGTGGTGAACCAATGTTTTGTCAACTACTGTCAATATTGGAACAGCTTATGTCGGAAGTATTTTTTTGGTATAGCTTCTTTTCTATTATTTATGTAGAAACTAAAATAGGAATTATTTTGACTGAATTAAGGCTAAGTTTTATAGTACCTTATTGAGAATAAGTAGGTATTATGCTTATCCGGAGACGAACCTCAATGATATATTTTAAAATATCTTTACGAGTAGGTATATAAAATGCAATTAATATATATTTTGATTCTGAATCGTTTGACTAATTTAAACCAGTACCTACATTAATACAATTCATAAATACCATATTAAAAGTCATGTAAGTTACTTTATATAGATTTTTCCACACATTTATCATAGTTCAGAATGTTGGTTGACCAGCTGCAATGTCTAAATCTCAATCATAGGTATTATACTAACGGAATGACGCGAGTTACAAAACCGACGCGTCCTACCCACGGCCACATTCCAAGAAATGGAACACACGCCTCCGAGTGCACTTAATTCAATTATAGAGCCATTGTAGCGCCGGTTTTTGCTCTCGAGCATTTTACACGAGCACAATAGAGTTATTTTGCCAACAATAACTGTTGTTCGACGGACAATACTGTCGACACGATGATGATGAGTGTGAAAGTAGAGACTTTATAGGAAGAAGGTCAAGTTTGTACAACAATTAAATTTTATTTTATAATTTGCTAGATAGAATTAATAAATCATGATTATTGTTAAAAATACCTTAGTAGGTAAGAGGGCACTACCATCTTGTTAACATTACTATGAGGTTTTACAATGCGCACGAACGCACAGCCCATTGAGAAATGAAAAAAATACCATAAAAAGGTTCCTTACGCCTTACGTTGTGAATACCACCGTACATTACGTATTATATACCGTGGTAACACTGGAATATATAAAGTTGATTGTTTAAAACAACAACTTATTTGCCCGTTCTTTGGCTGCCAATATGGTGAATTGTGATTACCATTTTTCACAACAACTTTCAATTAAGTTAAGCTGCCGGCAGACGTTTATTTGATCAAATCGTATAGGTAATAAATCATGAAACCAGTATGATTTATTAAAACTAATTTATACCATATACATACCTTTTACATTCTTAACAAATTCGCAACACAGTAGAACTACTGCAAATCATCTTCTCAACGAGAATGGTCAAACAATTTTTTTCTTAAACTAACTGTTAACTAAACACGAATTATTGTTACACGTGAAGAGTTTGTCATGTCCTGTCCCAGATAGCATCTTAATCTCGGATTAGTGCGGGGTGTTAATCATTGTCTGTTAAACGTGGTGCCAGGCACTGGACAATGGATATATTGAGTGGTCAAGATACTCCTACGCGAGACTGATTAAATCTTTTACTATGGTGGTATATCCGGCCTAATATGTTAAATGTCGAAGATAATTTTGTTAGCTATTTGTATGGCTATTCTTGATGTTTTTTTAATTACTATGACCTAGTTCTGGTTCGTTTGCAAGTTAATTTAAGGTTTGTCTGCGCCTGCACTATGTCCGTACTCTTCTTCTTCTACATTCTTTAAAAATATGGCCCGCCCAAGTTAATAGGTATTTCGCCAGTTTCAAGTAACAAATAGCAATATTGTGCTCAACAACCTGTCGCTTTTATTCTGTTTGCTTTGCTTGCGTCGCGAGAAACCAGAAACATAGAAGCAAGAGTAGCCCTAGCTTCTTACATAGAACAGTTGTAAAGTGTTAGAGACAGGCCAGGCTTTAGTAAGAATACTGTAGTCAAGAAAGTACACGAAACCTTCCTTTAAGGTTTTTAGAGAGAGCATGAAAGAGCATGAAAAAAAACATGAATGACCTTATTTGCGTAGCTGTCTACGCTGTGATAGCTTTGTGGTATAAAAAAATAAAAACGTCACTTCGCGCTTTTCGCGGATTTTCTAGGATTTTTACAACAAAATGCGGCAATTATTAAAATTATCATATAAAACATTTTTTACAGTGAAATATGTGACTTACATCATATTTTTTATTTCTATATATTTCATTTTAAATGTTTTGCTCTACAATGTGAACTTGAAATCGCTTATAAAGTCCAAAATCACGAACACTCCAAACATACAATCAACAACGAAATACATTCTTTTATGGAACAAATATTACTTGTTCTATAAGGAGAACAAGATTATATTCCCAAATTTGCATTGTGAAGTCAACAATTGTATTTTCACTGACGAAAAAGATTTTCTTAACGGTGACTATACTCAATTTGATGCCATCATATTTGACGAAAGAGCGCTGACGAGGAACGACAGCAGACCTGCGAAACGGGCCCGAAAACAAATATATGTATTTACCACAATAGAATCAGCGTACAACAAGCCAGCTTGTGAGTTGTACAACGACGACTTCTTCAACTGGACATTCACATACAGACTCGATTCAAACGTAGTGTGGAACTATTTTAATGTACGTAACAGTACTGGACACACGGTCGCTCCGAATAAAAACGTCGTCTGGCAAATAAATAACAGCTCTATCCGTCCGAAAATTAAGTCTATTTTAAAAGGAAAAACTAAAGCGGCCGCATGGCTAATCAGCAACTGTAGAGCCGACAGCTTCAGAGACGAATACATGTCGAGGCTCCAAGAGCATTTGTTCCACTACTCCCTAAAGATAGACGTATATGGGAATTGTTCAGGCAACATATGTACCGGGGACGACTGTGAGAAGATGATTTCCAGGGATTATTATTTCTATATGGCGTTCGAGAATTCGTTTTCAGTAGATTACGTCACTGAGAAAGTGCTCCATGGGTACGATAATTACGCGGTGCCCATTGTGTACGGAGGCGCTAATTACACCAGGTAAAGCGTTCTGAGTTTCTTAGTTAACTAGGTAGATAAGTACTAAGAGATTCCCACGAGTGTTATTGATTCGTAGAAGAATGCGCAATTATTATCAAGTAGGTACCTATTTAGGACATTCGCTGAAACTAGTTAGTCGGGTCGTTAAGCCTTGATCGAACGCATGTTAAGTAGAATTAAAGTTTATATTTTTTTTACATGTATTGAAGATTGCTCATCAAAAACAATATTAATATTACAAATTGTTTGTGTTACTTAATCTATGTGTAGTTATAATACATGGTATATAACCATAAATAGTTATATTTTCCTTTCACCATGTAGGTATGACGCCTGAAAAAATGTTAGGCATGCAAATAGTTATTTAAATAAGTGATATGTTATGTAAAACCAACATTTACCCGCGGCCCCGCCCACGTGCCTATCGAATTATAAAAAGTAGAAGCCTATATGTTATTTCACATCAAAATTGGCCAAATTCCATTCAAATCCGTTCAGCCGTTTTTGCGTTATGGTCCATCAAACTTAGTAAATACACTTTCCCCAATTTCAGAAAGTAAAATACTTTAATAAAAAATCTAAACCGACTTCAAAAAAGCCTGGGTCCACTTAAAAGCTAGAAATAACTAGGGACCTTGCAATTGATTTTTATCTTGAAGTCGGTGCCAATTCAAGTAGGGTACGAGTAGCTACCACGGAACAAATTCGTGGTAGGTACCTGCTTTCCTAAGAAGTAGTAGATGATTGTGGCACCGACTCCAACTGAAATAAATTATAAGGTCCCAGCTATTTCTAGCTTCTTAGTGCACACAGGTTTTTTGAAGTCGGTTTTTTTTATTAAATATTTCTTTTCATGTATTTTAGTCGCAAACTAGGTACTTTTTGAATTCCTGGTGACCGTAAATCGTCCATATCTCTAAAACTACTGAATCCATTTTGATAAATTTATATGGGACCACCTGGAGAGTTATACCTAGGTTATAGCTCAAGAATTTTCAAAATCGGTCCGCTATTGACGGAGTAAGACGAACATAGAATCTCCTCCTTTTTCAAAGTCGGTTATAAAGTGATGAAGTTATATTTATTATTTTAACTAATTATATTTTGCAGATTCCTACCACCGAACTCTTACATAAACGCCCGCGAAATACACCCATACAACCTGGCTTACATCATTCACAGTGTTATAAAGAATCCGGGGTTATATGAGTCGTTCTTCAGTTGGACCAACTCCTACACTATCGACGCCTACGCACCTGGCCGCCATCCTCTATGTTACTTCTGTGCAACACTTAATCAAGCCAAAACCGCCCCTGTTTATAAGCAGTTTAGGCGCTGGTGGAACGGACTGAACGGCATGAAGTGGTGTTTATCTGATGAGTACTGGAGTGAGTCGTCCCATACCAATTTGGATGGAAGACATATTTTTACTTTGTATTAAAACAATTTAATACGATTAGAAACATTTTTATAGATTTTTGTTTTTTTTATTATTTATGATAATTATACCTATTATTAACTATAACTTTTTACACTGTAGTTACCCGTAGCTACTCTTGAACATAATATATGTGCAAGAGTTAAATCAAAAAGATGAACCAACAGGTATCGTTCATATTTTATTTCAGCAAGGACACCTAACGTTATTTTTATTTGTTGGAACCACGACATTAAATCTTAATTAGAAACGTAATCTGAAGGATTAAACCAACTTGTACGGTTGCTTATTTACCTCGACAAATACAGAGCGTCTCACACGCGGCGGCTTAACGGAAACTCATCAACTCCAAACGGAGCCCAATATTATACGGCTTCATTGTAACTGTGACCGATAGTTTTGTAATCCTCACCACAATACCAGTGCGTTATTAATTTAATATCGCCGACAAAAGAGCATGTTACTACAAATATTTCCACAAAAGAATCCAAGTAATTAATGTTGAGTCGTATTGGTTGAATCTAGTCGTTAGCCCCGGGGGAGACGCGGCCAAATCGACGCAGACAATACGTAGTTAGGGGGCGCGGATCGGCGGACGTTTAACGAGCAAATTATTTAGTAAATGTTGCCAAATAATGACATTAATGCGTGTGGGGGACTAGCGGGGGCGCGCTACCGACGCAAGATAGGGTAATGTGAAAGAAAACTTTAGAAGACTTTCTAACAGTTTTGCTTACTGATATTTGAGTGGGAATTTTACTTTGGGGTATTACGTCATGAATAGATAATAGAATAGTTACTTAGTTGACGTACATAAATAATAATGTGTTATGTGCTAAGATCAATAAAATTATAATGCTCTAAGATAATTTCAATAAACACGATGACAGTCAAGTCTTCCGAGTTACAGGGCTGGGATAGGTAGAACGTAAATATTTTTAATAAAAGTCCTGGGCGACGGTTATAACTTACCATCAGGTAGACCGTCTGCCTGTGTGCATACTTTTGCAATAGGTAAATAAAATAATTTCTGTAAATACCTACAATACCGTTAACATTCTAAAGTATCTATTGATAAAAATCTCAACAATCTAAATATTGATAGCGTGCAAAAATAAACTGGCTGGTCCTAGCAATTCTTCGAGCTAGGGGAGGTCCCCTCGGGCAGTGAGCCAATGAGGGCGCGCCTCCTCAGCCCGTGCAAACAGCGCGATCCTGAATGCCACATAATTGAGTGGCTCTCGACTCCGCTGATCCATTGTCGTCGCCATTACAGCAATTATGAGGCTAAATGCTCAATTAATGATGGTTTTATAGATGTTTCACGCAAGAGAGACTTTCGAGGGCGTCCTTGCGAGTGTGCGGTTCTGAAGATGGCGGAACAATTGTTGTTACAGCCTCATGGGGAGATTCTTCGTCAATCTTTACATATTTCAACATAGGGCGAGGAATATAATGTAACTTTAACTTAACTTTTACCCGCCTACCTACGCATTCAGCTACTATTACTGGTATATTAATTGGTATATTTTCACCGTGGGTTCCAGCTGAAAATCACCGCCTGGTATCATTGATGTCTAGCCCACGCTGAGGAGGGCTGTTTAGCGTAGCTATGAGACACACATGAGTAGTTGTGTCATACATATCTCATGACTATATGCCAAATATAATATGTTTCCTTCTTTCGTTATTTTTATGTAATTTTGTATAAATCTAAAAAAGGGTCTGTCTCTGTGCTGTATGTGATAGATAATAAAATAGTCCACATTATAAAACTGAAACCACATGCACAAGTTATACTTTATCAGATAAACTGATGTAGTATTTTGGAACGCTATTATCTACAAATAGCTTAAAATAAACAGCCGATCATATAGAGTTTGTTATACAGCCGCGTTCATGGTAATTGGCTGTGAAACATCGACGGCGAGCTCGTACCACAACAATGTATTCAAAACGCTAATAAAACGTTTCAGCTAGACCTACTTGTGTCATTTCGTATAAACGTAAATAAATCAACCCTACCATTGGCAATAGGAACCATAATATTTCTTACTAAAGGCCACATTCAAAGTATATTTTTGAATATTAAACGCGTATTTATTTGTATAAAAAACTTTTAGGTTAAAGACAAAAACATCAAACCGAAGGAAGTAGTTCAATAGGATCATGCAAAAACCTCACCAATAAATTGGTCCATCGAGCCGGATGAAGAGCAATCTAGCGTCTATAGAAGTCTAGCAAACCGCTAGGCTAATATGTAAGTAAAGTACCTACCCAGTAGAACTAGAATAGTATACTCGTATAAAGCCTTTCAAACAAAAAGATTAGGCCATTCTCATGCAAAAACTTTGATCCTATCTATCAGAACTCTTTCTAGTTTAAATAGAAATACGTAGGTACCTACTTAACTATTAAATAATGAGAATGGTTTAATTTAATCGAGCTTATTAGACCTAAATATATAGGTAGGTAGCTAGTTTGTAAAATTATAATTATCTTCTTACTATAACACATTTTAGCATACGAATGCGACTTCTCAAGCAGGTGCTTGTATTACACTAGACTAGGCTGAGCGAGTTGTTACCTAGGTAACAAATAGTGAATTAAAATATTATTCGTTTCGTCTCATCTTTCGCTTATACGAGTTTAATATTTCATTGTAATTACTTCCAAAGGATCACTATTCCACTATTCTACACAGTCGGCTTCCTATGTTGTCCACTCTCCGTGATTGAATAACTAGCTAGTACCTAAGTAGGCTATCTAACTTTTGAGAACTCGGTACCACAGTGCAAAATATATATAATTTCAAAACTGGACAACATGAAAGCAAGTAACTCCTGTATTGGCACAGTGGAGCACCCCCGGGAGCGCGTCCCCGCAAACGGAATGTTTAATTCAATAACCGACGGAACGCGCCGCCTAATCCAAAAATTAGCAATACGATATGAATAAATAGATTTCGGTCTCGAACAAAGTAGGCGCCAGGGGAATACGCGGGGACGAGCGGTATTTAGCGGCCCATTTGTTGTGTACCAAATTTAAATATTACGTTATTCTTAATGTAACCATAGACAATGAACTGCGGGCCATTTACCAAGTCTGTCTTTCAATTCCATCGGCAAACAATTACCTATCTTCGGGCCAAAAAATCGATAGTCCGTTGTAGTTTTGGCGGCGATAGTGTTATTAATTGTTATCATTATTATCGGTTCGTGGGTGTATTGTTACACTTATGAAAAAATAACGACAACAAATATTTCTTTTTGTATAATTCAAGTTTCAGTTTCTAATCACTGTTAGGTATGATAGGCTGATATAGGGGATATTCGGGCCCAGTATGGCCTGATTTTTCAGCTCACCTACTAGTTGGCGGGTTGAAGATATTTTGAACTGTATATTTGTATTCCTTTTAGTAATTTCCATTAAACTAACTTCGCCTCATTAAAATAGTTAAGTATACTTATTTTAAAATTTTCACCTATCAGTTGACATAATTAAATATGAATAAATTGTTATCGTTGACAGAGATAATCGTCATGGGAATACATTGTAGGGGAGCGCTCTGTTTAGCGAATCGTTCGTTTTGTAACGAAGGGTTGCGTTACGAATTCGGATGTCACGGCTAATGGGTGGCGAGCTGCAGGGGTGTTTAGAGACTCGGACTCTAGTTTTCAGAATGGACTCTACGTTAACGCTGATTGCACAAACTTATAACTACCAATAAGCTTTATTACTAAATAGGAGGAATCACTGTTGCCCAAAAGCGAGCCGAGTGAAAGAGTCCTGGACTGTGTCCCTTGACTTGGGCGTCCACGGGGGACGGCAGGGACGGGACGGTCAGGGTATATTCATGGCTTGTCTACAGAAGTGTTAAAGTATAATCAACTTCAATGTAAGTTAATAAAGTACAATCATATTACAGCAGTATACAGCAGTGATAGCCGATTGGTTGAGCCCGCGTCTTGCGGGCACCAGGTCCTGGGTTCAAACCTTGACTCGCACCTCTGGGTTTTTCGAAATCTATGTGCGAATCACAATTTCTATATGATTATCACTCGCTTACGGTGAAGGAAAACATTGTGAGGAAACCTGCATGTCTTAGAAAATCTAACCAATTTCCGAAAGACATGTAAATTCCGCCAACCCGCACTGGGCCAGCGTGGTTTATTACGCCCTGAATCCCTTTCGTAGTGAGTAGACCCGTGCCTAGGATTGGGACGTCAAAAGGGCTAAATTATTATTATTTTAAAAATGTCATATTAACCAATAAAGCTACTGACGCGATCCAGTTATATATAGAAATCCATGATAACTACCTATAACCTAATATAAACATATCGCTATCAAACTTCTATAATTATCGTCAATACATAACGTCAACAAAACAATCCCATCCCATTGTTGCAACGACGTCACTTATATCTCTCTGTATACATCGGAACAGATACGCCAATTAGGCGGGAAGGCAGGAAGCGGCGCGCGTGCGCACTGCCTAATTGTTTCCGACATAGTCTTGCCTCCCCTAGCCCCCTCTAGCCTCCCCCTCGCACCCCGCCCCGACTCCGGGCGATAACAAGGAGAGGAATATACCGAAGCGGTGCTCCGGAATGAATTGGTATACTTTTGAATGTTGCTGAGTATACACGCGTAGGGCTTTGAGATTAGGTATAGAGATGTTTTGATTATTGTTTTTTTTATAAAAAAAAATACTAGACACCCTTAGTATAATAATAATAAATATCGCCAGACTGGCATACCAACTGTATAGACCCAAACTAAGCAACGTTTGTACCTACTATAGGTACTGTACAATGGACTGGGGGCGATCCCAGTGACACGGGTAAATTACGAAAATGCCATTTCCGAAATTTTCCCCGGCGGGAATCGAACCCGCAACCACCATGCACATTGAGCGGAGCGGCCTCATGCGAAACCCAAGCAAACTATCGACTGCTAAAGTGCTTCTTAATTTTATTGTATTGATTGCCAACACAGTTAATGCCCAAGATAATGGTCAACATCAGCCGCGCATGCCCTTGACAAATAAAACTTAAGACACGCCTTCGTTTGCCTTAACCATCTGCACAGAAATCTGACCCAAGTATTCTTTCAACGCGCCCATTATTTTCGACTTTTTTCAGCTATATAGTACACTGGAAGCCCAAAATATCGTACATTTATCGCCAACGCAACACGACACTCCGGTCATCCGGAAGCAGTCCTCGCACAATGGCAATGCACGCGATCATACATCGCACGTGCCGTGGCGTGCGCGACTGTACCAGAAGAGAGGCATCGCGAATGAGACGTCCCTATTATGATAGACTACAGGCTTGTTAGCTCCCAATCAGTTATTCAATGTATCGAGATGTAATCTGTTCTGTATTAGGGATGGCTCTCATGCATCAGTGAACCGCGCCTTGAAGAGCAAGGTTTACAAAAGTGATATAATTTATTAGTTCAACTTTCCTTTAAATATGTACTAAGTACCTAGATCAAACAATTAAATGTTATAGATCTACTATCTAAATTAAATTATCCGTGTCACGGTCTAAACATTACTTTACAAGGCCATTTTTGAGAGTGGCTATTTTATGATATCGACATTTGGCTCGAAAACGTGCTAATAAAAAAACATGTCATAAAACAACCCTTTCATCACACATAATTACAGATCACACCAAATCTCCAAGGAATTAGAACATTCGGTGTAATATCCACCATAACACAAACTGAGGGTCTCCGCGGGGACTGAGGAGGGGGGCTTAATAGTTCATCATCCGATAATGGCGGGATTAACGCGACACAACCCTTTGTGGGCGGATTGTAAAAGCTCGGCCAAACATTTTGTCCAAATTGATTTTATTCATTCGTCACGCATTACATTCGTGTATCGTTGGCGACAAACCGAACGCTGGATTATAGCGATGCGATGTGAATTCAAATATTAAAATAGAAGATTGTCATTTGTTTGAGAGAAGGCGTCTTTATTCTGTAATTAATGTAACTTACTTACCTACTGTTTATAGCGGTTAGTAGAAAAAATACAAACCTTTGGTGGATGGATATAAAGAACATAACAATAGATATACATACTAGCAAGTAGGTAGGTACATGCTTGAATATACTTCCCTCTTTTTCTTTCTATACCAATCCTTCTATCGAATTCACATTTTCCTATTCCAGCTGCAAAATATTATTTACCTAACCAAATCTACTCAAACCCTTCGGACTATTTCATAATATAACTTGAAGTAGTACAAAATACAATATTCAGATCACACATTTAACAAAACCCTCCGTGCCGTCCTAACAACCACTTTCACCATCGACGCTGTCAATTTATATTTGCCTGCAATCATTAAAGTTGCCGGTTGCCGTTCTGCTGTTTTTGCAAAGTCACCAAACAGGCAAAAATGCAACACCCTGCCTCCCGCTGCTGGTACTTTTACAGATGACAGAGGGGAAGCTTCGTGGAAAACTTGAGAGGTAATTGCATTGGGTGTCGGCCAAACTAGCTGAATGAATAGGTGTCAGAGGCAATGCGTCAGGAGGGCCCGCTGGGGCGCCGCGGACGTGCCGCGTAACCGGACCCACTCTCCTCATAATGCCACGTAATTCAATTGATTCCCCGACACTACCCGCACGCTTCCTTCTAACTTCGTTTAGAACGTTTTGATATCGGATACGCCGTTTTGACGCCTCCTTGTGCAATTCTTTCCCCTTGGTGGAAAATAAAACGGCGAAATCGAATTGACTATTGTATTTTGTGAAATAAATAATTTTCTTAATAATTTATGACTTAGTGGTGGTAGCTGACAGCGGGGGATGAGAAGGTGACATGACCGAGAGACTCGCCGTAGGCGATCTTGGCGACGGGAGCGGCGGCGTATGCCACCTTGGCGACGGGGGCGGCATAAGCCACCTTGGTGATGGGGGCAGCGTAGGCGACGTTGGCTACTGGAGCGGCGTAGGCGACGGGAGCGGTGGCGTAGGCGACCTTGCTTACGGGAGCGGCGTAGGCGACCTTAGCGACGGGAGCGGTGTAGGCGTATTTGGCGACGGGAGCGGCGTAGGCGATCTTGGCGGGCGCGGGAGCGGCAATAGGGGTTCCCTCGTAGCGCACGTTGGCGTTGAATCCGTGCTCGTGGTCGGCGGTGTACTCGACGATGCGGTGCACGCCGTCGGGCTGCACGAGCGAGTACGAGCCGTGCACGGCGTCGCCGGCGCGGGCCTCCTTCTGCTCCTTGATGTCGCCGCTGTGGTCATCATGCACGGAGTACGCGAACTCGTAGTGTGCGGGCGCCTCGGCCTCAGCGTAAGCTACTTTAGCCACCGGCAGGACGGGGATAGCCACGGCAGCCGCCGCCGCCACCAAAGCGAAGAAGGTCAGGAACTGAAAACAAGTTTCCTCATTAGGAAATATTTGGGTATTGAAACTTATAATTATTGAGAATCACTCATAAATTAGGGCATCGCAAAAGCACAAAATGTTCTTGCGGACTGTTGTTTCTTATCAGTCTGTCCAACGAGTTGACCGTTTGAATTAATTATTTTCTAAATCAAGGAGTTCGATAAAAAAAATTGTTTCATATAAAACAAAATATTATTTAAACCACTGCAAATTGCTACTCACTTTGGCAACCATGTTGACTGGATTGTTTGTTGTGAGTCAATGTGCTGCTACCTGATATCTCGGAGCTTTTATAGTAGGCACGAGTGAGTACAACCAGTTGCGTGTACGCATGTGTAACTACGGCCATATGTGATCTTGAGTAGAACCTACTCGTCGCCCGCGGCGTCACACCGAAACTGGATCGACGGGTTACGTAAGTCAAGTGCGGCAATTTTCTTTGATTCATTTATTTGTTTAAGGTATCAATGCCCTTTAGTACACAGACATGTTTGGATGATAAAACATTCGTGCGTACGATCTCGAGCGAAAGGGACCATATAATAATAACTAGGTAGGTACTTTGCAGCAGCAAAAGCTAAAATAGCTGAGCTCTCGGTGGGCCTACGATTAAGGAAAGATCAACCCAGTTACAGAACCTACCCCGCTGGGGTCAAATCGCTGAATATATTCTAAAAATGTCACCCCAGTAGATACAAAGAGCCTCTACTATAAGACCGCCAAATGTGCACTACTTTTTATTACGTTACTATAATTTCAAATTCGAACTGTAGTATAGATACAATGTAGAGTTATTCTATTATATTCTACTTGTTGGGAGAATAGTCCTATATTCCAACATAAGTTTTCCAAAAGGCCGTGTATAGCCCGTGTGAAAGAGAGATTAATGTTCAGTCATCATCATCTTCCTTACCTTTCCTATTATCTGTGGTCGACGCAGTATGTATTTTCATTCCACTGATCACGCTTTCCCGTCGTACTCACATCCACTCCAAACTCGTTCATATCACTCTTAATACAATCCATCCATCTTTTCTAAGGCCTTCCTCTCGCAATGTACGTATCCATGTATTCATATTCATCACTCTTCTCTTCTCATGACGTATGGGCCTCAATTTATTTGTGATTATACATATCTCTTACAAGAAGCATACCATTGTAAAAGTCTTATTTAATTTAAATAATGCACGATATTCTATATGGCATCTTAGTAAATGATAAAGTAAACCAAAGGCAAATAAAATATTCAGTTGGCATAAATCTTTTGCTGTTCGTTGGTACAGCTGGTAGCGAGTGGCTTAATAAGAGGTCAGCTGTTAGAAAGGAACCCATCCGTTTCCTTTTTGTGGTAGTTAAAATACTAAACTAAAATACTATCATTTGCGTTTAATAAAGAGCTATGCATTATTATAAATATTAAATCGGCAGCCTAACACACCAACTGAAGGTCCCAACCAAAATACCTAACGCTTGTATTATGGATACCGTATAATGGACTAGAGGCTATCCCAGTGACACCTAGACATTGAGAAAACTACGAAACGCCCATTTTCCAAAATTTTCCCGGATATAATTCCTGCTATTTCCCGGTCCACTGCGCTGTCATCCATCGTTGTCGTATTTAAAATTATACCTTAAAACATGTCATATTAGATCATTATAGCGTCGGAATAAAGAGTAACTTCCTCTCGTTCGAAGGGAGGCTTTATGGCCATGTTGATCCAATGACCTATTCTATGCCACGACTTCTCATTTAGCGATACGAAAACATTTTAATTGAACTTGATACCATGACAATGCGCCACCGTTGCGTTGGTCACGAGATAGATATTATCGCGAGTTCACAATCTCTGTACGTTGTTGGTACGCACGGCTTTATACCAAGCTATAAATTTCCAGTATACGCTTACCTCTCATTGTACTAAAATCCTATACAATATGAGATCAGTTTATACTGGAAATATATAGATTGATATGTAGCCATGTGTACACTCTTTAGCTTTAGGTATATGTACTTATATCTCTACAAATAAAAAAAAATATGTGTTCGTTTGTTATGTCACAATAACAGCTTACTAAATGCTTATGAAACTATATACGGTAAGTTGATACTTATACCTACAAAGTATTTGTAATAATGGCTTATTATTATTACAAATTCTTTGTATACCTAACAAAAAACAATTATATTTTTTTTGTCCGTCTGTCTGTCCGTCTTTTTGTTCCGGCTAATCGCCGATACGGCTAAACCGATTTTGATGGGAATTTCTCTGCAGATTAATGTTAAAAGGAGTAACTTAAGGTACTTTTATTTTATCGGCTACCATTTTTTATTTTTGCACATCAACAACCTTCTTAGACCTGGTATCTTTGGGTATGCAGATGACAGCACAGTATCAGGGAGATACTTCTCCGACGCACGAGCCGGAGCAACGCTGATTCAGTCCAAAAGAGAGGCTATGGTCGAAAGATTGAATTTGACCTTGCAGGCAGTCTCCGATATGGGGCGATGCCAACCTGGTCAAGTTCAATGCTTCCAAGACCCAAGCGTGTCGGTTCTTTGCAAAACGGAGTCCATTCCAACTGACTCCGACTTTCCGGAATGTATCTGTGCCCGTGAGGGACCATCTTGAGCTGCTGGGTGTTACACTCAGTTGTAAGCTCAATTTCGGTCCCTTTATTGAGTCCAAAGCCAAACTTGCTGCAATGAAGCTAGGCATCCTGGGGAAGGTCAGGCGGTAATTCACACCGGGGCAGCTTCTAAACTTATACCAAGCTCAAGTCCGATCGTGCATGGAGTACTGCAGCCATCTCTGGGATGGTTCTGCTAAGTATCAGCTGAAGGCTCTGGACTCAATAGATAAGCGGGCAAGAAGGCGCATTGGCAGTGAAACCCTAGTGCAGGCTAAGTTGCAGAGCCTGGAACACCGACGCAGGGTTGCCAGCCTATCAGCTTTCTACAGGATACATTCCGGGGAGTGTGCGATGGAATTACACGAGTTAATTCCCCCATCTCCATTCTACCATCGGACGACAAGACGCACGGATACAATGCATCCATACATCGTGGACATTCCTTCAGTTAGTACCAAGCGTTTCGCTTCCACTTTTATTGTGCGAACTGCCAAGGAATGGAACACCTTGCCGGCGTCTTTGTTCCCGGTTGACTATAACCTGGATGTTTTCAAGTCGAGAGTGAACAGGTACCTTCTAGGCAAGTATGCACCACCGTAGACCACATCGTCACTTAGATTGTGGTCAAATACTTGCCTATTTCGAAAAAAAAAAACGAAGTACCACGCGGGCGGAGTCGCGGGCAACAGCTAGTGTTACTAGGTATATTTTAACTACATATAAAGATACTTGACACTACCTAGGTAGTACCAAGTAGATGCTTCAGTTAGCAACCTATTCCCAGAACACACTATGATTGTCAATATTGTCATATTATGGTGGAATACCGAATCCACCGACCAACTAACCTACCCTTTCGACTCTGCACACTGCACTACATAACTTTTCAACAAACAAAAAAAATCCGAAAATGTTGCAATCCGCGAGCGGAAGCAACACATTGTGATTGGTCTATTAAAAATAATACTAAATTGTGATTGGTCCATTGTAAATCTTTAAGCTTACCTACTACGTGTTTCGGAAACTTTTGTTTTAGAGTGCGGAGTCCAAAAGTAGGTTGGTCCAGGGCTCAAACGCTACGTTAGAGTCTAACTAAGAGTTCGACTTAGCTGAGGAGATAATTATCTGGAATATATTGTATGGCGCGTCAAAATTAAGCAGCCATCAGAACAAAATTGTTTGAGAAATATGAAAAAAATGTGATATCATGTGAGTGAGCGTATCGATCAATCAATCTGAAAATGTACAGTACACTTAACTATTTAAAGAATTACATCAAAGCTTGAAATTCTAATAAGTACTTATACATTGTCCTGGAATCTTGATTTCATTCTGGAATGGAACCCGAGACCTTGCCAAAGGGTCAACTGTGAAACCGAATCGAAAACTAATTAATGGTGAATTTAATTTTAATAACGTCAGTTATCCATATAAGGGTGTCGATCCACTGACCTTGCCATTTAAATTGGTACCGGTTGTTTAAGGCCCTAACGCGCCATTGAGTGCAGGTAAATTACCAATACTTGTTCATTTTCCCACGAATCAATGTGACAAATCGTAAGAGGATTATTATCGAACCTATATTAGCCTGGTGGGTTCCGCACATATGTCGTTTTGGACTGAGATTGCGATAACCGCGGCTTATCCTTGACAGATCTACTAATCTAGAGTGTTATCATAATTTCATATGAAGTAACTAGCTCTTGCCCGTGGCTACGCCCGCGTGGTACATTGGCAAAATAAAAATACTATTTTTAACATTAGCTATCTGTCTGTGAAAGTCCTGTCAAAATTGGCCCAGCCGCTTCGGAGATTAGCCGGAACAAACAGACAGGCAGACAAAAAAAATGTTTTTTAGTTATACCAATTACAGTATACACAATATGCATTTAGTAAAAAGCTAATATTTTGATAATGCAAACAGATATTACAATTGTATTTGTTTGTACGTTATTTAAAATTTAAAGAATGAAACATAAATATTTCACGATGTGAATTACTTGCACAGCCTAAACATATTCAACTTATTTTCATTGTAAGATTACAAATTAACTTATGTTCCTGTATAGATATACAGGAACAGGAATTCTTAGGCTATTAAGGAATCCTTTCTCAAAGTTCTGCACGTAGTTTAATGAGCCTGCTGTTGAACTCTGATTACACTCGTCATCTGAGAACAGGTAGCCCGCTGCCCATACCGAATTACTGTAGCTACCAAGTGATTAGTCCGATTTTAGAAACTATCCATTTACATAATCAATTACTGCTTAAGCAACTAAAATCCTTGTTGAACATGAAATTATGCATACTTTCTGCTCCTCGGAGCGCGGTTCTGCGATCCAAATAAACTCGATACTAATTACTTACTGTGTTGGAAGTTTTCAACCGTTGCAACTATTATTGGCAACAGATTATCTTAGCGATTTGTTATTTCTAAAAAGGGGTATAAAACATCTTATTGTCATTTTACGTAGTACTTATTTAATTACTTATGACTGCTGCTAGTTAAGGTTTTAAATGTTTAAAAATCTTACTCATTATTTATTCATAAATCACAGGATACATCCTCTTACTATATCATGGAACTATTTTGAAGAGAGTTATAGGTGCCTATGGTGACATATTCCAACAGTAGGTAATCATTTAGGTACCCAAGCGGACACATTAACCAAGCTGTAGGTATATTGAGGAAATATTAATCAACGCCTTTTTAGGTTAGGTACCTACGTCAAGTACCTATTGCCGTATATTTAAGACAGTTAATTGCGCTACTTCGTAGGTACTTAGGTATATTGCAATGAATGCAATGCTGTAATGAACCGTTTAATTGATTGATGTAAGGCTATCGATATTCACTTCCGATATCAACAAAACACAAGCTCATATCATACACGTTTATTTATGTATATTTTTATTGTGAATTTAATACCAATAACAGGTTGCACCTAACGTAAATGGTTGCACCACGAATGTTCGGGTCACGAACTCCGTGTCCTATTGTACCCGAAAGTACTTTTACAAATGACAGATGCCTAACCAGCAGACATATCTCGACATCAATGCGTCACGAAAAGTACCAACATGCAACCACCATATCACATACTTGTCTAAAAGCGATCGATCAGCACGCGTGTGCTCGACATATCACCCAGACCACACCCAATATTACTCGGTCAAGGCCTCTGGCACTGGTCACCAAACTACTTTTAATCTCTCCACCAGGTTGCCGAGACCCGCTGCACCTGTTTTCTGTTACCGATTCTTTGAAGCCGTCGTAGAAAGCAACAGGTCATTTTAATGTGGTGGTTAAATATATTCGGGTGTTAATTATCATTGCAATTAGTATGGATGTGTTTCGGGTGTCAGGTTGTTTTTGTAATAAGTATTAGAATGTATGTGTAGGTATATTCAAATTATTATTCTATATAACTTGGCTTAAAGGTAGGCAATGTTGTAATTATCTCACTGTCACATAATGACGATTAGTTAATTAAAATTAGGTTAATTACCTCTAAGTTATATTTATTTTCAAAATTGTAAAGTTGATTAATTAGGTTTCTACTACTGACCACAATGTAATCATTATCAATGATCATCAAGCTAATACATAAAAATTGACAAAAAATCATGTACCGGATTCATAATCTTGAAATCAATATATGTAGGTACCTACTTAGTTGCAGGTGTGTAAAAATAAAGTAGGTCAAAAGCCCAGAAGGTCGCCGACTTGTACTGTAAGTTAATGTAACGGAAATTCCGGATGAGTGAGTAAGCTCAGAAAATACTGTTTCGATAACTGATACAGCAATACGCAATAGCAGACTTATTAATACCTACATCTTTACCTATACATCTGTACATAGTGTATATATTTTTGTTAGTTCTTACTTCTTTAAATAAATAAAATCTTATTATGTATATATATTAAAAATATTATATATTATAAAAAGACAGGCACTTAGGTGTGTGTATCGTGTTATGTTTTAGGTCAAATTCTCAAGATGTTTACCTTTATCGCAAGAGGAGTTATAATTTCGATAGCAATTTGATTTTTTTAAACAATTTGTTAAACCACATCATTCTTAACGCTTTTATACCGAGGTTTGGTCAAATTAACGATCATCTGTCGATCTTAAGCATTTATTCAGTACAGATCCTCTTGGGTGAAATCAGCCATTTTTCTTGGCCATTTTGAAATCAGCCATTTTTTTCATTATAAATCATTAGTTGAACGTCGTAAAGTAGGTCAGTACATTTTTGATACGGACAAAAATGTCGATAAGTTCATCAAGACTATCGAGGTTGCGAACTTGACTCGAAACTCGTATATTTGAAGGAAATGGCCGATAACGAATTAACTCAGCACCTCAAGGTGAGAAAGCTCGCGAACTGCCCGATGCAAGATTATGCAATCGTGATGTAATGTGTATGAATTAATTAAGACCCAATGATAATGACATTCTGATCTACAGATAGGTAGGTACTAATCTTAGCTGTATTGTTTTGTAGGCCTGGTAGTAGCAGGCGAGGTCCGGTGATGACGTTCTCAAATCTATTTCCGGCTTGTCTTAACTTTTTATTTGGATTATCTATTCAAAGAATTATGTAAGCCCAGAGTTTGATCATATGTCCAGAAAATTACAAAAGGTTGCCCCTACATATATTTATAAAATACCTCATTAACTACATGATTGAGAAGGGTTGTAAACCAAATATTATTGTCCACTGCCAAACGTTCAATCTTTTCAATTATACCATGTATTTTTGCCAACAAACGATAGGTAGGTTACTAATACCAATAATATAATATATAATAATAATTAGGTTACCATATTATGCGACCTCTGAGTAATTTCTATATGATAGTCTAATTCGTAGTCATATCGCGACTTACCCACCCACATTTTTATGGTAATATTTTTCTGCATTAATCAAAATACCGATTGAGTCGTTCCATTGAGGTCTTCATGTTTACATAGTACTATGAACGAATAGGAGGTTGAAAAGTAGCAGCCTTCAACTCTCACTCATTGCGGAGCTTAATCGAGCAAACCAGTAATGTAAACCAAACATGACATGACACTCAATTTTATATCTTAACACGTAACTGTTACAGTTATGATTCAAAGGGCAGATTTGTACATATTTTATTCATTATTATACGTTCAGTATGCGTGACTCCGAAAAGTCTGCCTGTAGGCCAAAAATACGTGTATAAAAAGTGCCGCGGGTCACACAGTATCATATTCAAGTGCCGACAGTCCAATTAATAACACGCCAACATGGTTGCCAAGGTAAGTTGAGAAGAAATAATAAAAATAGTTCAATTTCGAATTCCTTAAGTATTACTTATCTAAAATGAAATTTACTTTTATATTCCAGTTCATCGTCATCCTCTCCCTGGCCGTGGCCGCCTCCGCCGTGCCCTTGGTGCCCGTCGCCAAGCTGGCGTACGCTGAGGCCGAGGCGCCCGCGCACTACGAGTTCGCGTACTCCGTGCACGACGGCCACAGCGGCGACATCAAGGAGCAGAAGGAGGCCCGCGCCGGCGACGCCGTGCACGGCTCGTACTCGCTCGTGCAGCCCGACGGCGTGCACCGCATCGTCGAGTACACCGCCGACCACGAGCACGGATTCAACGCCAACGTGCGCTACGAGGGAACACCTATTGCCGCTCCCGCGCCCGCCAAGATCGCCTACGCTGCCGCTCCCGTCGCCAAGATCGCCTACGCCGCTCCCGTCGCTAAGGTCGCCTACGCCGCCGCTCCCGTCGCCTACGCCGCTCCCGTCGCCAAGGTCGCCTACGCTGCCCCCGTCGCTAAGGTTGCCTACACCGAACCCCTCGCTCACGTGACCTTCTCCTCCCCTGCGATCTCCTACCACCACTAGACCATAATCTTGTTACATAGTAAATAAGAGACCTACGTATATTATTTATTGAAATGAATGAATAAATTGTTGAAAGAAATCGTACTTTTTTTCTTATGATAAATCTTTAAAGTAATAGTTATGAATAGGCACATAAGTTACTTTAGTGACAAGTATTTTTATTCACTGAAATTATCAGGGATACATACATTTAAGTTAGGGTAACGTTGGATGCCTAAAGGTAATATAATACGATTTAATGGGCAAACCATTGTTTATAAATATTATGCTCATATCTATACAATAGGTATTATACATCCTGACATAGTTACGTCGTATTTTATTAAAATTGTCATTTTGGTATTAGAGGCAATGGATAATATCGATGGGTGGATGAGTTGCTTGAAAGTTTGCAATGAAGAAATTTTATTATTACAATTTATTTCCTTTGCAACAATGAGGTTTTAATTACCAGAAAAACAAACGTTTTTGTTTTATCGAATTTGATCAAGTAGTTTTGAAATTAGGTTCCTACATGCATTAATAACTTGAAAAAAAGGGTATTCCCTTTTATTAAAGGAACATTAGGTACCTACTTATCTGTTAGCAGTTTCATAATTTAAAAGTATACGTTTATGAAAAAAAGTAATGATAAGTAGAGATGGAACATTTCACAGGTAGCGTGTGAAAAATCATATTACATAGGTTTTCATAAGTTGCACCTGATTCTGGTAGAATAAAAACTGTTAAAAATCATTGCAATTAAATCGCAAAGCTTTAGTTAATGTCACGGTTTTTATATTAAACTAGCTGAGGCCGCGACTTCGTCCGCGTGGAATTGAACTTAACAAAAAAGCCCGCTCCCGCGTTCTAAGCCCGCGCGACAGGACCCATTTTTTTAATTTTGTTTTTCTAGAATAAAAGTAGCCTAAGTAACTGTTTATAACATCAGCTATCTACCAGTGAAAGTCCCGTCAAAATCGGTCCAGCCGTTTCGGAGATACTCTTTGATTTCAAGTGTTTTTATATTTTTACGCGGAAGCCTAATTGCTTTTCTAAAATTAAAGTAGCCTAAGTTACTCCCTATTACATCAGCTATCTGCCAGTGAAAGTCCCGTCAAAATCGGTCCAGCCGTTTCGGAGATTACCCGGAACAAACACACAGACAGACAGACAGACAGACATACAGACAAAAAAAAATTAAATCGCGTTTTTGCTATAGGTGTCGTATGTACTTTCATATGCATTTAGTGAAAAGGTGTTATTTTTATATTACAAACAGACACTCGAATTTTATTTATTTGTATAGATCATCGACCACTGACTTCATAGGATTACGTGTCATAGTGAAAATTCACTATGAATAAAGTCATTCACTGTGAAAAATCACATGTGAAATAACAGTGATAGAAAAATATTATTTCACGTAATGAAAATGGATTTAAAGTAGCGATCATTGCCATGCCTAGATAAGATACTATTAACTTACCTACTACCTAGAATTTAGATAAATGTATGTCCGCTATTTGTGAATTAGTAACCTACCACCTGATACTAGTACTTGTAGGTATATAAATGATCAGCTATTACCATTGTTATATACCTACACTATATTACTATAATCAGGATGCATCTGACTAGGTGTTTATGCCACTCTACAAACAGTAATTGTAAAATTATAGTTATGGGTAGGTACTCATACTTTACAAATTTTATACCAACCTACAACCACATGTCCTAGGGTTGCTTTTGGTCTGCAGAATGATGTGTGGGTTGGTTTCATTCTGCAATTGTATCCAAATTGTTCTTTTAACACACATATTTAACCAAGTATGTAATCCCTGTAGGCGCAAGGGTGCATTTTTCTACCGATGGTATTTTGTCAACTTTGATATTTTACTTAAAATACAATTCATCGAATCAGTAACATGGACCTATATGAATGATTGGTGAACCTAAACATAAAAGGATCACCACTTCTCATGCACACATTCTTTCTTTATGTTACTTTATTAAAAATAGTTGTAATTAATCAGTTTAGAAATCTCAGACCACACCTGCAGGGATGTCGATGATGTTATTGTATTTCTTTTTCAATGCTTGCGTTAAGTATCTTTTTTTACAAAACTATTTCATCACATTTATTTTATATGATATACCTAGCAAAATCTATGTTTTTTATTACACACGATACTTTTTTCTTCCATGGACATGGTTTTATAAATATGGTGGAAATAAAATATTTTGTTAGATTTTCATTAGCATTATTAATTTCAATCGTTAACACCGTAAATAAATAAATTACCTATTACATTATGTGTTTGAGTCTTAGTGGTGGTAGGAGATCGCAGGGGAAGAGAAGGTCACTTGGGCAAGGGGAGCGCTGTAAGCGACCTTGGCTACAGGAGCGGCGTAGGCAACCTTGGCGACGGGAGCAGCGTAGGCGACAGGGGCAGAGTATGCGATCTTGGCGGGCGCGGGGGCGGCGACGGGGGTGCCCTCGTAGCGCACGTTGGCGTTGAATCCGTGCTCGTGGTCGGCGGTGTACTCGACGATGCGGTGCACGCCGTCGGGCTGCACGAGCGAGTACGAGCCGTGCACGGCGTCGCCGGCGCGGGACTCCTTCTGCTCCTTGATGTCGCCGCTGTGACCATCTTGAACGTTGTACGCGAACTCGTAGTGCGCAGGCGCCTCGTGCTCAGCGTACGCCACCAAAGGGCTGGCGGAGGCAGCGACGGCCAGGGCAAGGATGACAACGAACTAGGATAGAAAATATTGCACAGTCAATTCATTGATTTTTCATGTCAATCTGCACCTACTAAGTGTTTAAGGACAAGTATTGGTGAGTTTAAAATTATTCATTAAAAAATCAACTTACCTTAGCGACCATTTTGATAATAAAAAATAGCTTGTTGCTAACTTGGTGGTTGCTGCTGAACTATGATTTCGTATGACATGCTAGACTTTTTATACTTACATGATTTGTCGCCTACAGTTAGAACAAACTAGTTCAACAAACATTCGCAGTAGACGTAACAAGCACTTTGAAAAAAATTGAATTGGTTAAGAGGTGAAGGTTAACTTTCTATGTACCAAACTTTAAAATAATATGTATGAGTTACATAACTTTTATTCACATTGAGGTTTGTAATGATTGTAATCCAAACAACTTTTTAATTTAAGTCATAACAATGTATGCATGCACCTCTCCTTCAGTGGGTATAAAATATATAGTTTATGTTAAGTATCATTAAGTATCATTAAGGTAAGGTAAACTTAATAACGTATGGGTAGGTATCTTGTATGTGCATAAGGGATTTCGACAGTTTTTTGCGCGGGCACAACGCTCCGTATGTACCTACTTCTAGTATTGCAGCGAGGTGACCTCCAATTCCTAGTCATTGAAGCTTAAATTCGCATAGTAGGTCCGGTTCTACAGTACCTACTAAATGCAAGTGACAAATATCTGATATAAAAAGTATCGCAGGTCACCGAAAATCACAGTCTATCGTCGACGGTCTAATTAGCAACAAATAATTTAATAAAAAATCATAACAATGGTCGCCAAAGTAAGTTAACAAAATATTTATGGAAATAAAAGACTTGGATAAAGATCACGATAGATCAAATTCTTTAAAAATCATAAACACTGCAATTTTCCAGGATATAGATTCCTGTATGGTAGATTTTTTTGTTGTTCTATTACTAGGGATATCACTCATCTTCCATATGTAATTTTACTTTTATTATTACAGTTCATCGTCATCCTCTCCCTGGCCGTGGCCGCTTCCGCCGTGCCCTTGGTGCCCGTCGCTAAGCTGGCGTACGCCGAGGCCGAGGCGCCCGCGCACTACGAGTTCGCGTACTCCGTGCACGACGGCCACAGCGGCGACATCAAGGAGCAGAAGGAGGCCCGCGCCGGCGACGCCGTGCACGGCTCGTACTCGCTCGTGCAGCCCGACGGCGTGCACCGCATCGTCGAGTACACCGCCGACCACGAGCACGGGTTCAACGCCAAGGTGCGCTACGAGGGCACCCCCGTCGCCGCTCCCGCGCCCGCCAAGATCGCATACTCTACCCCTGTCGCCTACGCCGCCCCCGTCGCCAAGATCGCCTACGCTGCCCCCATCGCTAAGGTTGCGTACGCTACTCCCCTCAACCACGTGACCTTCTCTTCCCCTGCCATCTCCTACCACCACTAAGACTGGACTATTATATTGATAGTTATTTCATAAGATTAATGTTATGAGAACTATTTGTACTTTAGAATAGTTGCTAATAAATTATTTGAATATTACTTATCATGTTCTAATTTACTTATTACTTGTGTGGAAGAAAGTAATTAAATAGTTTAGAGCAGCACACACTCGCCGAAGATCGTGCGTAGCGAGTTAGGAAGCCGAAGCGAGCGGGACCTCCACGTTGGTCCTTCGACAGTGCTCGCTTGCAGGCGTGAATAAAGGGCGTTTATATCATTACACGTCTTATATTTTTACATAAATCGTACTAAACAAAATGAAAAAAAAATATTTAAAAAGTGCTTCAGTCGTAAGGCAGAACACCTCGTTTTTCATTGCAATACTCTATTAAAAGTAGAAATGAACATAACAAATAGAAAGTGACTAAAATAAATAATTAAAATAATGAATTAGTAAGCTAATCAAAATGAGGTAACAAACATTAAAAAATACAACCGTATTGAGAGCCTCCTCCTTTTTGAAGCCGGTTAATAATTAATTATAATATAAAAAAACACATTATTCAGAACACGTTTTATTTATTTTTTAACATAATATGAAAATATCATGATATCAAGCATTACTTTAAAGATTACTTACAGACAAACTTACTCGCATATTCTCCTACATTAACAAAAACAAGTTACGAGTATATAACGTTACACAGTTCAGTTGTCATGAACCACATGGTTGTTATGATTAGGTATATGTGAATATCAACGGGGAACAAGGACCTTTTGTGCTGAAAGCCATAAGTATGTAACCTTTTTGCTCCTTTGATCAGAGTGGCCATACCGACAAATGGCCTGATCTGTACAATAACAATTAATGAGGTAGGTACGAGGGTGACATTGAAGGTTCTTGGAAAATCAAAAACTGAACAAACTAGCAAGTTATTAGTTTTATTATATATTTTCAAAATAGTGTCCATTTACATCAATAGGTACATCGCTGCATCCGATGGAACCACTGAGAAAAGCTCTTCGCCTTTTACATCAATAGGTACATCACTGCATCCGATGGAACTACTGAGATAAGCTCTTTGCCCACACGTCCTTAGGGATGTCTTCGACGGCATTTTGAAACGCAGCCACTGCTTCCTCAACGTCCATAAAACGTTATCCTCGAAGTTTTTGAATAAATAAACATCGCAAGGTGCGAGGTCGGGGCTATAGGGCGGGTGACCCAGTAATTCCACGTCTGACGTCGCCAAGTAGTCGATTGTATGCTTGGCGGTGTGCGACGAGGCGTTGTCGTGGTGAAGGAGGATCCTACCGCTTGGCGCAGTGGTTCGAGCGTAGGCCGCTCGGCTCACTGCTCATGGTGGTTGCGGTTTCGATTCCCAGCGGGGCAAATTTCGGAAATGGCCTTTTCGTAATTTTCCCTGGTTTGGGTGTCTCTGGGATCGCCCCCAGTCCCTTGTACGGTGCCCATAGTACAAGCGTTGCTTAGTTTGGAAACTTTTTCCAAGAGAAGTGGCAAACAATTGTTAGTGTACCACTCTACAGTAACTGTTTTTCGATACTCTAAAACAATTGTTGCGTAATGACCTGTCCTTCCGAAGAACGAGGCCACCAACTTTTTTTCCACGCCTCGACCTCTCTTCCCTTTAGTTGGCAATTCCTCGGAAGGAAACACCCAGACAGCAGACTGTCTCTTAGTTTCAGGATTATAACAATAAATCCAGCTTTCGTCACCCGTGTAAGTATGTCTATAACCGTAGCATAACTTTCAGTGTCGCCCTCGTAGGTAAGGTGGGTACTAAAATGAATGATTTTGTTATGTAATTTTTGCACTCCATTCCAATTTTAAAAATGTAGCCAAACATTATTCGTTTTCGTTTTGATTCCGCAACACAAAGTGGCATAATTAATATCAAAAAAAAAATGCAAATTGCCTAATCTAAGAGGACGGGCCGGCTTATGATGGGCCATTAGACAAGATAGTAACTTGCGAGACCTACCTCTATATGTATAATACTATATGCAGGTACGTAATATAATAACTGAAATTTACAAAATTACATTTGACTCAGTTTCCATATATTATTAATTTATAAAAAAATAGATAAGTATCCATATTCGAATATTTGAATTAAGTACCTAAATCACAATCGAATGTTGGGAAAACAAATTATAAACAAAACATTTACTTATTTGCAACTATTAATTTCAATAAATAAAGTAGCTCTCGTAACAATTATTAACTATATAACAAAGTCTTATTGCTTTAGTGGTGGTAGGAGATCACAGGGGAAGAGAAGGATACTTGGGCAAGGGGAGCGGTGTAGGCGACCTTGGCAACGGGGGCAGCGTATGCGACCTTGGCTACAGGTGCGGCGTAGGCGACGGGAGCGGTGTAGGCGTATTTGGCGACGGGAGCGGCGTAGGCGATCTTGGCGGGCGCGGGAGCGGCGACGGGGGTGCCCTCGTAGCGCACGTTGGCGTTGAATCCGTGCTCGTGGTCGGCGGTGTACTCGACGATGCGGTGCACGCCGTCGGGCTGCACGAGCGAGTACGAGCCGTGCACGGCGTCGCCGGCGCGGGCCTCCTTCTGCTCCTTGATGTCGCCGCTGTGGCCGTCGTGCACGGAGTACGCGAATTCGTAGTGCGCGGGCGCCTCGGCCTCGGCGTACGCCAGCTTGGCGACGGGCACCAAGGGCACGGCGGAAGCGGCCACAGCCAGGGAGAGGACGACGATGAACTGGAATATAAGTAAAATATAAGTTTAATAATGTTATCAAATTCAGAATTTTCTTTTGAGGAACCACTCGTAGGTTAACTTGTTATCATTTCTTTTTTAAATTCATAACTCACTTTAGCGACCATTGTGGCTAGTGTTAGTTCTTAGTGTTGTTAATTTGACCACTGACACTTGACTATGAAGCTGATTAACGGACTACGCTTTATATACGAATATTTTTACTTATCGTTACATGTAGATGTAGACTCGTTTGAGACATGTAGTACGAGGACCACTGCGATTCGGCTGAGGTCACAAAGTTGCAATACCTGGTCGATCTAGATGATGACATAACTACACACTTTTAAGCAAGGGATATCTTGAAGTCGGTTTTCTACAAATACATTTAACGAGTATTCAAGTAGGTATTTTATTTTTAGATTGAGGAATAACAAAGCAAATGAAACATCATTATAAAATTTAATTAAACTATACATTGGTTCTAAATCTTAAGTTATTAGTTACGGTTTCATTTATAAAATTCTCTGTCATTAAGTTCAAATAAAAGCTTGGAACGAATTTGAATATTATAAAATCATAATAATTTTAAACTTTTTCCTTATTCGTGGAAACTGATCGATGCACGTCTGAAATAAATACGTTGGTTTTCTATATGTGTCTAAGTAGTCGCGGTTATGAAACAAACCGAATTCCAACTAAGGTTTATCTACAGCAATGTGCTAATCTGTGTGTCGAATCATATAATTCGGATCAACAGTGCCGCGAGTCGACCTTCACCTCTCAATCATTGTGGCTTAATTAGCCTGCCGCGGGCGCAACGCGTGTCTCCAACAGGTCTACTTGTAGGCGACAAATCGCATATAAAAACTGTAACGGTTCATACAGTATCATAGTCAATCGTCGACAGCCAAAACAACACAAACAATTAGGAACAATGGTGTCTAAAGTGAGTTCAATATTAATAAAGAAAATGTTTTCAAATATTAATAATATAATAAAGGGTCCTATGATAGCAGTGTGAATAAATACATCTTTATATAACGGGGAGCCTCCTCAAAAACAATTTGAATAGTACCATTTCTAATATAATGTTTAATTCCAGTTCATCGTCATCCTCTCCCTGGCCGTGGCCGCATCCGCCGTGCCCTTGGTACCCGTCGCCAAGCTGGCATACGCTGAAGCCGAGGCGCCCGCGCACTACGAGTTCGCGTACTCCGTGCACGACGGCCACAGCGGCGACATCAAGGAGCAGAAGGAGGCCCGCGCCGGCGACGCCGTGCACGGCTCGTACTCGCTCGTGCAGCCCGACGGCGTGCACCGCATCGTCGAGTACACCGCCGACCACGAGCACGGATTCAACGCCAACGTGCGCTACGAGGGCACCCCCGTCGCCGCTCCCGCGCCCGCCAAGATCGCCTACGCCGCTCCCGTCGCCAAATACGCCTACACCGCTCCCGTAGCCAAGGTTGCCTACGCCACCGCTCCCGTCGCCTACGCCGCTCCCGTAGCCAAGGTGGCCTACGCCGCCCCCGTCGCCAAGGTCGCCTACACCGCACCCCTCGCTCACGTCACTTACTCATCTCCCATCATCTCTTACCACCACTAAATCGTTGCTTAGTTATAAAGAGAGCTATTTAATTTATTGAAATAATAGTTGCTAATTTATGTGATAATAAAGTTATGAACTGAACACAGTATATTTTTTTACGATTGAGACTCAACCACAGTTACCTACTTAATAATATTCAGGTATAATTGTAGTAATGTTAATTTAAAACTCATAAAAGCGTTCGTAGAACTATAAACCAGAGTCTACCCTCTCAAGTTAAAGGAATTGGTAAATATAGTTTACAATTATTAAAAATTTACTACCGTAGAAGTAGGTAGGATCCGCTACCTACATGTGTAAAATCTGTCAACTTTCTATCAATACAGGTAGGGGTATTACCTGGACAGGAGGATAGTGGGGGTAGGGGGGTAGAGTTGGACCGCACCTGAATTATTCATACGCCGCATAGTGATTTCATCTCATTGAATGGCGGTGCCGGCGGCGCGGCCGTGATTACGATATCGATACCTCCGCCCGGCGGCCGCTCGTGTGCACACCGCACAATACCTTGTCAACCACCCATTAGTATCGCAAGCCAAATAACATATGAGAATAACTTATGAAGAACCTATACAATGCAACGTTGAAACTTTCAAGTTAGTGAATATGGTAGGTAACTTATGATAAGCATTATTAACTAGGTAGGTATACTAGCTATCGTTATTAAATCAGGATATTATTATCAATGGCGAAATTAACCTATTGGGTAGGTTTTGGCGTGGGCGTCCCAGCTAGTGTGTTGGCGGGAGTGCAAATCAGGTTACAAGGTTAGTAGGATGCAAATATGACTTCTCAATGTACAGTCCAGTCCAGAAGTTTTCTAAGTCAGTCGAAAATAATGGAAGCTGAAGATACGCTTATAACTTCTGGGTTGATATTTCTCTACTACTGTAGGTAGGTATGGTCAACACTTGTAATTAGGAAACATTATGGCATGACACTACATGACAAGCATTTAGGGGTCTCAAACTGAAAAACGATAAGCGTTTTTTTAAAGTACCTACGTAATCACGAATAGAGACCGTTTATTATAAATTATTTCGACATACTATAGCCATATAGGTAACCGCGCTCTGGGCGGCATCACACCGCGGCCGGTGGAGCGAAGAGATTGCTTTTTATCTGTGCACCGTCGGCAAATTGAATGTAAAGTTGATTTCCCGACGGGCCCGCGGCGTAATTCGCCGCAAATTAAGCCGATACCAATTGGCTCACTGCCGGTGCAAATATTATTGATAAATGTTCCTCCTTTTGTGTGGAATGCTTGACATCAAGTGAGTGAATTAAGTATATAAAGTAAGGTTCCGTGTTTGGTTATTGTGTGAATGATGATGATCGGGCAACAAAGACGGATGGGTAGGTGTCTCACGCAAAATAGATTCAACAAAAAACAAAACAGAAGCATAAAAAAAAACTTGTATAATAACTTTCAGTTCACAAAAAAATAATGTGTCAGTAAGTAGGTACTGTAGTTTACGAGAAAACTTAATTTTTAAAAGAACAAATAGCTAGGTTTTTAAGATAAGTGATTTTATGAAACTACGCGCCAACTCGAAGATATCAGCTGAAATAGTAGGTACATTGTTACACGAGTGGTGAAAGTGACTTATTTAGTCCCGAGACGGGGTTTGGCGCCCGAGCGCAGCGAGGGCGCTAATAGTTCGAGGGACAAAATAAGTCTTTCACCCGAGGTAAACACTGTGCTTTTCATTACGAATACAAGGGAAGTAAAAATAAAAACAGGAATTGGCTAAAGAAATAATACAAGGAAGTATGATCAATACTCTACAACTCGAAAAAAAAATGATCGGATTGCCGCCTAATGCCTATTTTGTTTTTTTTTCGTTGGCCGGCCAATTTATTTATTATTTAGCCATTATTTTTCATTTTCATCTTTAAATATTTTGACCAAATCTATGTTATTTTAAAGAAATTGTTGAAACTAAATTATAATTAAGTCATTTAAAAATATATATTCTTTAATTAATACTTTACTTTATGTTATTTCAATTTTACATCGTGATGTAATTGAGTGATTGTAGAAAAAGTTTGAACATGGTTCCATAGAAATGTGAAAATGGAACTAGTTTTTTTTAATAATTTGACAGCTGTCAGTTGAAAGCGATTCTCCCGGGCCGGAAAAGTATTACTTTCAACCCGCTCCTCAGGCAACTTCAGACCTACTTTCAGAGTATGAGTAATGAAAATTATATTTTCTGGATCTACCAAGATATAGAGAATGGCGCAAAAACCACTCATTGGTTCAGGGTTACAAGAAATCATTTGGATATCTATAAGTCAACAATAATTACGTAAATAATATCATACCTATCTAGTACGAGTATTTTGTATTAGCGGTAGGTACTAAAGGCAACGGAACCTACAAAAGAGTCATGTTTTATTTTTAAACTCAACTAAAACAGGTATAATAAAAGCTAACCAAAGGGTATATTTTTCGCTCACCTACTTACGTTTGTGTGTAAATCCTAGGCAAAGACTGTCGGTAATAGGGTGGGCGAAATCCTCTTACCGCCAAAAATTAATCAAGTCTCGCGCCAGACACCGGCTTAGCGTGTAGGGGACAGCGCCCTTGTTCAGTACGCGAGAGATAAGTACCTACCTAAACGTACAGTCAATATCTAAAGTATGGTGCATAGCTTTTACGTAGTATTTTAAGTCTGTGGTACACAGACGACACTGGCCGCTGACGTCTAACCTAACGGAAGGACTAAATGTCGATGAAAAAAAACCCATAGACACTGTGAATTGGGCGACCGTCCAAGTAGACAGCTAAGTAGCTATGCCATGAGGTGGGCCCGCCTGCTTCGATTTCGCTTCACCCGTCTTAGCTCAAGTTGACAGGAAATGAAGCGATCCCATTGGTCGAAGCGGGAGGGCCTGCTTCATAGCACAATCGAGTGACAGTCGCCTTTACTACCTCGCTATTACTACCCATGGTATCATAATAACGCTACGACAGGTATAATTATCTTCCTGCAACAACTAGAACACGTGATTGGTTTAAGGCTTCGACACCGGCTGTGGTGCCGTTAATAATGATCTTTATTTGTATTGAAAATGTCAATCAATGACAGTACTGATGGTGACGTAGTCTTGGGCCATTGTCGGAAGCGCGCTTTTCACGAAGAGGTAGGGTTGAAAATAAGTACGCTTCAGTTACAAAATAAATAATATAATAGAACGGTTAAACTACAATGTACGCTTGTTTTTTCTCAAGCTTTGGCGGTAATGGACATTCGTAAACGTTCATACATTTGTCTTTGGACACGGACAACAACTTGGTACCGGTACCATTGAACTGAACGCCCCATACCTGTGAACAAATAGATTAATTGTAGAATTAGGTAGAATCTATCCAACGGGTCATATCTCTTGCGATATGTTGTAAGTACTTAAGGTGAAGGCGCCTGTCTACTGTCTAGCCCGCGAAATTCAAAATTTTCGAGTATTTTTATAGTTTATCCAAAATCTGAAAACATTTAAGACAACATTTTGTGATTTGCGACAAACACAGTATGCAGTGGGTTTATTAATACATTTATTTAACTCTAAATATTATCACGGTGGATATGATACTAGTAAATCACTAAATATACAAAAATTGCCAGATTATCTGGATAGCTGTCGTTCTTGAAATGTTTTAGAGTATTTTTTTTTTTTTTTTTTTTTTTTGTTAGCTTATCTGCGATCAGTCAAAGACTATAAGCGGATGGGTTGTGTGGAGCTTTGTCGTTTGAGTGTGCCTCCCATCGAAGGCAGCTCCTCATAAGTGTCTCAGAGGCTAGATTTAGTCCAGCTCTAGGATGACGTGACGTTTCAGCCGGGTTTCCCGTTCGGGTCTTATCAACTGGGCTGCTAGGACGTTTGGATGATTAGCTAGCCTCTTCTTGTAGGTCGTAGTGGAATTACGAATTTCTTCCTTTATAGTTGAAATGTTTAGATTTTCATGTATTTCATCATTGGTGATGAACCATGGAACGTCTGATATAGTCCTTAGTATTATGTTTTGTAGTCGTTGTAAGATGTTGATGTTTGAAACACAAGCACTTCCCCACAGCTGGATCCCATACATCCAGCGTGGTTTTAGGATGCTCTTGTATATTAGAAGTTTGTTGTCGATAGAGAGTTTAGAGTTCCGTCCCAATATCCAGTAAAGGTTCTTATATCGAGTATTGAGTTCATCCCTTTTGGTTTTTATGTGTGTCTTCCATGTCAATCGACGGTCCAAGTGCATTCCCAGGTACCTCACAGTATTTGTTTGTTGTAATACATCGTTTCCGAGTCTAACTTCTGGGCAGTTGCCATGCCTGAGCGAGAAGGTTACATGTACAGATTTGTCTGGGCTAGGTTTTATTCTCCATCTGTTTAGCCAGTTCATTATTTCATTAAGGCCCTTCTGCAGCATTGCTGATGCATTGCTGGGGTTTGCGTGTCTGGCTAGGATGGCTGTATCATCAGCATAGGTGGCCGTGGTTATTCCTACTGTTTCAGGCATGTCTGCAGTGTAGATTGTGTACAATATAGGGCCAAGGATTGATCCCTGGGGTACACCTGCCTTTATCTCATAGAAGGGTGATGTGCAGTTACCTTCATTTACTTGGAATCTTCTGTTTGATAGATACGAGGCCATAAGTAGATAGTAACTGTGGGGGATGTTTAATTTTATCTTGTGGAGTAGTCCTGTATGCCATACTCTGTCAAATGCCTGTTGGATGTCTAGAAATGCCGATGAACAGTACTCTTTTCTTTCGAATGTGTTTCTTATCTCATTACAAACTCTGTGGACTTGTTCGATTGTGGAATGATGTCGCCTGAACCCAAACTGGTGGTCGGGAATGGTGTTGTTTTTTGTTAGAATAGGCAGAATTCTTCGTAATAGAATTTTTTCAAATAGCTTTGAAAGTGTTGGTAGGAGGCTAATAGGCCGATAGGAGGTAACTTCATGAGCAGGTTTCCCTAGCTTATGGATCATGATTATTTGAGATGATTTCCATATCTCCGGGAAATGTTGCACGCGTAGAATGCCATTAAAGAGCGTTGTTAGAAAAGTGACAACCTTTTTCGGGAGTTCTTTGAGCACTTCCTTAGTAATCAGGTCGAATCCAGGTGATTTTTTGTCTTTCAGTGAATTTATTAACCCCCAAACCTCTCGGGTCGTCGTTGGTTTTGGCGGTAAGTCCAGTTGGAGAGCTTGGAGGAGACTGCACTTCACCCTTCTTTTAAAGTGAGCATCGCCCATGGTGTTTGGAGTAAATACCTGTGAAAGGTGCTCAGCAAATACATTAGCCTTATCTTGCCTAGTTCGAGCCCATCTATTTGTAGGTGTTCTTATAGGAGGCTTTGCTTCCTGTGGCTGATCCAACGATTTGGTGAATTTCCACAGGGAATAGTTTGTAGCTGAAGTGGCTGTTAGGGATTCTAGTCTCGACTGGAGAGTTTTGTTGTGAAGGTTCGCTATTAGACCTTTAAGTTCAGCCCCCATTTTGTTCAGTGCGGTTTTGTCTTCTGGGTGTCTGGTTTGGTGCCATACCCTTCTAAGGCGACGTTTCTCAAGAACCTTGTGTTTTACTTCCAGGGGTTGGTTTGTGGTGACATTTTTAAGTTTTGTTTCAGGAGTACAAATCCAGCAAGCTTCTTGGATGAGACATGTTATGTACTTGGTAGCATCCTCCACGTCATCTGGCGATTTAAGTGCGATCTTCATTACTATGTTGTTTTCCAGATATTCACGAAATGCTCCCCAATCAGTGTGTTTATTGCATAGTGTGGCCTGGGTTTCGTACTCTATAAGAGTAGTGCTCACTGTTAGCATGACGGGAGTATGATCTGAGGAGCTATCCAGGCAGGACTCTGCTTTGAGATAATGCCTAGAGAGTCCCCCTATAACAAAAAAGTCCAGGAGGTCTGGCACCTTATTTGGGTCTGTTGGCCAGTAGGTAGGTTCTGAGGAGGATATTGCATGCAGATGGTTATTGTCAATGCATCCTTTTAGCTGTCGGCCTCTGGTCGTTATTAGCCTGGAACCCCAGTGAGTATGTTTGGAGTTCCAGTCGCCGCCTGCAACAAACCGGGGTCCGAGAGATGAGAAGTAGTTGGTGAACATTGTCTGGTCTATTTTGTGTTTAGGTGGACAGTAGACAGCAGACACGTTAAATAGCCGCAATTGTCCTCTAGGGCTATTGTTGTAGCCTGCAAATAGTCTGTCTTAAATTCAGGCATTAGGTGGTGCTTAATAGTCTTTCGGACGACTATAGCAGTTCCCGCATGGCCAGTTCCATCCGGGTGATTTGTGAGATATATATTGTACCCTTTGAGTTGAATGTTGCTAGACCCTGTGCAATGAGTTTCTGAGACTAGGACTATATCTAGCTTGTGTTCGTGTATTAGTAGCTCAACTTCATCTTTGTTTGGTGCAAGTCCATTTGTGTTCCATGTAGCTACTCTAAGGGCAGTCATTTTGACATTTTGCTGATGAGAGTTGTTATGAGACCTAGCATGGTGCTCATTTGTTGTAGGAGCAAATCAAATTTTTCGGATTGTTTTAATAGCATATTCTCTAAAGATTTATTAAATACTATATCTTTATGTGCGTTGTTTGTATTATCTATTACTTCAGTATATTTGGGTTTCAGTTTTTCAGCATATGTGTTTCTGTTTAGGGTTTGTTCCGTTCTTGGCTTTATTGATGGTGTTATGGCTTTGATATCTTGTACATTAGTCGGGTGGCGGTTAAGTGTGGGTCTAGATGTTCTACGGGACAAAATTTCCCGGTACACTTCGCATCCCTTATAATTTGCAGGATGAGGGCCATGACACAATGCGCACATTGCTGGGGTGCTTCGGTCGCGCTTTGAACACTCTGAGGTCTTGTGAGATTGGGCACATTTCACACATCTATATGGTCGCAGGCAATAGTTTTTAGTGTGCCCGTATTGTTGACATCGTTGGCACTGTACTATGGACCTCCTTTTTCTGGGGTCTTCAATGATTATGGATTGGTGAAAAATGTACTGGAGCTCCTTGGCTGCTTTGTTGTTTGGGCCAGCCTTCAGATTTACGAAAAAGGTGGAGGTTGGCTTCTTCTCTGGACCATATTTGGAATTAATTATCTCTCCTATTACGGTGTTACCAGTTTGTTCAATTTCCTCTTTTATTTTATCTATTGGAGTGGAGGGGTGCAGATTTCTGATGACGATTCTAAAGCTTCGCTCATCCATCCTATTGAAGGTATGACCAATGAGGCCATGTTCCCTTACTAAGCTAATCAGTTTTTTATATATTTCTGTTGTAGTACTGATTATTTGTAACTGATTTCTGTTGACTATCTTGTAAGTAAACTCACTCTGTTCAGCAACAGATCTCAATAGTTCTGTTAGTTTATTAACATCATCGACACCATACAAGACTATGGGAGGAGGTTTTGGCGGCTTTTTTTGTGGATCTGGTTCGTTTTCGCGTTGATCAATGGGCAGGTCACTGTATCTGTTGGTGAGAGATACATTTGGTGGACTATCGGATATCTTCTTCCGCTTGGGATTTCTTGTTGTGGGTACCCTCTGCCAGTCTGGGGGACATGCGCTTTTGCTTTGCTGTTCTTCTAACATATGTTGACGGGGCTGCTGTGTTGCAGTCTCATTGTGGTCAACTTGCTTGTTGTCCATGGATTGGGTTCTTGTTCTTGTTATAAACATAGATGTGTGAAAGGTTTGCTGCACAAGTTTTTTGTTACCAGTAGCATTTACTGATGCAGGAGCCTGGTTACCCGCTCCTGCATAGTCTTCGGTAGTCCATTTCACACTCCCTAGCCCGGTTACCGGGGAGCGCCGGGGGTTAGCCGGATCGCACGACATAACATTCTCTTTATCTGACATTTTCATATTACGTTGGGGGATTACGCACATATCACTTTCCCAAGGTGTACATGGCCACACTTTTAGAGGTGATTTAATTCCTCTGGGCTTGTGGAAGCCGTGACAGGTTATTTAACCGCCGCCTGTGGCTCGGCGTTGTTGCTCTTTTAGCACCACCCAGAGGGCACGTGTAGGGTGGGCCTAGGAATAGGTGGTAAATCCTACGGACGCGAGCAACATAGCCCCCCAAAAGTTAGAGTAAGTTGGATATATTAATAAATGCACTGCACAAGGTCTTTCTCGCGAATTACAAAATGTGCCTTTTATTATTGTCAGATTTTGAAAAAATTCTAAAAAACCCCAAAAAATTTAAATTTCGCGGGCTAGACAGGGGCCTTCACCTTAACTGAAAAAAAAAGAACTCGCTTATGAGAATCTCGCCATATATACCTATTTCCCTACTAATAAAGTAGGTACACTACCCACATCAAATAAATATATAAGTACCTACTTATTGCTATCGTGTGAAATTAATAAATCAATCACAGACAATTGCATTCAAAATTTGTGTTGCGATAATATTACATTGTCATAGGAACCTTTTTGGATCAACTATAGCAGACTAAATTCAATGGATCCGGTTTTTTGCCATTTTTGGCTTCATATAAGTACTATATCGTTACCTAATAAGGTGGAGTTGTTCAAATCAGTTAAACTAAAGGTCAAATCGTAAAAAAAAAGGGTACAAAAAAGGTACTAAATGAGAATATTGCAGTTGCGTTAACGTTTGACGACCGCTTAGCGCAGTGGTTCGAGCGTAGGCCGCTCGGCTCACGCACATGGTGGTTGCGGGTTCGATTCCCGCCCGGGGCAAATTTCGGAAATGGCCTTTTCGTAATTTGCCCAGGTCTGGGTGTCACTGGGATCGCCCCCAGTCCACTGTACGGTTACTCATAGTACAAGCTTTGCTTAGTTTGGGACCGTACAGTTGGTGTGTCTGTCTGGCGATATTTATTATTATTTATTTATTTATTATTTATTACGTTAACGTAATCGTATTCTGTCTCGCTCACATGACAGCGACAGCATGGCTATTAGGCTAGAAGGTTGCGGTATAGGGTAGTACGTACAATATCAGTATGCTCCTTGAAAGTATTAAGCACGGTGAGTCCGTCGAGCAGTGCGACTCGCACGCTGCCGTCAGCGGCGGCGGTGGCGACGCGCGTACCGTCCGAGGAGAAACACACGTTCAACACCCAGCATTTGTGGTCCAGCTTGTTTGTGAGGCTCGCACTATCACTGCATAAAGGGAATAGGCATTACTTTATAGTGACGTCAGATTATGTATGTATTTACAGGACGCCACAGGGCTTTAGTTTTTTTACCCGACCACGGCAATGCTAAAAGGAGAGGTTATGTTTTTAGCAGTCTATGTATGTATGTATTATTTGAATGTTCCACTACAACACCTAAACTACCCATCCGATTTTGATGAATGAGGTGTCAATCGCTTCTTTATTTTGGTCTGGGTGACATAGGCTACATTTTATACAAACAAAATCAATATGACGGATAGTACATCCAAATATGTGAGGGACCCTGATTTTTTTCTGTTGTCATATCGAACGGTATGTCTAATGAAAGATAGGAAAAGTGTGAGTTCATAAATATAGTACCTAAAATATATCAAGCGACAGAAAAACATTGTTTTACGATATTTCACGGTTAATGATACTACTAGCGCTATCTATTGGCAGTTCTGAATTTAATTTGTGTAATTCCGTAGTTGGGTTACAGGTTTTTTTAAGTATTTTTTTTTATAAATCCCTGTGCTTGGCATAGGTCTCGCCATCTTCTTCTATCCAATCAAGGTTTTCATACTTACACATCATAGACCTTGACATGCCCGTCATTGGATGCAGTCGCGAGGTGTTTGCTCTTCGGCGAGAAGGCGACGCTTCTGATTGGCTGCGAGTGTGCTTCAATAGTATGGAGCAGTTTCCCTTGAGCCACGTCCATTATGCACACAATGCCGTCTGTTGATCCAGTTGCTATGTATTTACCGTCTGGACTCTGTGAACATAAATACATATCTTAAAATGATTACTTTGGCTGACAAAAACACAGCCTGTCCCTCTATAGGCAGAACCAAGAACATAAGGCTCTTTGTATGATGCATGCAAATTGTTTTTTTTTTTAAATTTGGTACAGGAAAATTGAGTAAGCATTTCATAGGAGGTTCACCATAGGATTGAGTTGGTTTACAGTAATCTAAACATATGTAAGTTTATGAGTGTGAACCTAACTAGAGAGTGAAGTCTATCAATATTAATGGTCATGGTCAACTCACAGTGATTTAATCATCACCATTTTTTTTCATTTAGAACAAAGAATAAATGTTCCGGAAGATAGTAATAATAATTCGTGCCTGTTGAAAATTCTTAATTGCCAATGTAGGATGGGAAAAAATACTCACCCAAGAGACACTCATGGTAAACTTTCCCCTAGTGTCCAAGACTTTGTCAAGTGTTCCGTTAACAACATTGTATATGAACACCCTGCCGCTGTGACCACCGGTTGCCACCTGTTCCCCTTCCGGTGAGAATGCTACCTTCCAAACATCGGTCGCACCTGTCTGAATCTCCTTGTACTTTTTACCAGAGTTCAGGTCCCACAAGATGAGAGTAGAGTCCAAAGAGGAACTAGCAATTACTAAAAACAAAGGAAATGTATTGAAATATTGCTCACTGAATGCATTAAAATATACTGGCAACACAGGTTTGCTCATGTAAATTACCTGAAAATCATAATTACATGCAAGCTGGCTAAGCACATGGTTAATGTATCATTATTATTAAGTATTAGATTAGATAAATCAAACAGCCAATATTAATGAGAATCCCTATTAGTTACATATTCATAAAGTGATACCTACAGCACTTTTCCATACAAAATGTGTATCTTACTATATATACCTACTTTGTATATCAGGACTGAAAACAACGGACACCACCGCCAGTGTGTGCCCCTCCAATGTGTGAATTAACTCCAGCCGGCCATCTTTCAGCGTCCACACTTTCACAAGACCATCTAGACCACCAGTTGCAATGAAATCTACTGCCGCATTCCTGTGCACGAACATTTTATAGCATTAAGACTACACACCAATGCCGCGGCACCCGACGACGTAGTTATTGCCGTCGACCGTCGCCCTCATTTTCAAATCCGTCAGCTTTATTTCTATAAAAACCTCCTAAATGCACATAGTATGATCTCTGTACTAGCCAGACAGCTGTTTTATAATACAGTTTAAACTTACTTGGAATCCCCTTGTGTGTTATAACTAACCCACGAGCAACAGTATATTGGATCATCGTGAGCATTTTCTTTTTTCAATAAGATGGAATACTGGAAAATTAAAAAAAATACAGTAAAAAATATAACCTGTCTGCTTATGGATGATAGAATTTTATTAAAAAATACTTACTACAGTACTGGCCGGCATAATTGTAGGACTTTTATAGAACACCTACCTAATTAAATTCCAAATCGTAGAATAACATACATTAATTTAGATTGAAGAAATTCTAGCAAATTATCTCTTATGAATTTTTAAACAAAATCAAAACAAACTTTTGATTGAAAACAATATCCCGACAAGAAAGATACCAATATACAGTAAACGTATACAGAAAAGAAACAAATATATAAAAGTTATGACAAAAATAACTCAATCGCGGAATGGAACGACGCAGTGACGGCTGATTAAAATTGACATTGACAGCTGTAGATTCGTCCAAAAAATCCTCAGGAAAATTCCAAACTTAAAAAGTTCTGCCCACCTTATTACCAGAGTCGTGTCATTATTAAATTAGTCTTCCCTGGTTTTCCAGTACTACGTCCATGCTGTAAATGCACTGAAAAAGGTTTTTCTAGTCTATTATGACTATAATTTGTAATTTATGTCAATGGTTTTATAATAGTATAGTTTGTGCCCAGGAAAAGAAGATAACTATAAAAATTAATAGTATATTGTTGTTAATCTTATAATACATTAAGTATAATTATAATGGACAGTCATAAATATTTAAACTTTTATCTTCTGACACGGATATAATTTTATTGCTTTCGGCGTTGAATTTCACACCCCATACCTGTAACCAAAAAGGATATTATAATAATATTCAATCCATAGTCATAAAATCCAACACATTAAAAAAATATGTATGGTAGTTATATCAGCACACAATATCTTAAACATCTTACAGGGTAAATAAAAGAGTGTGGAGTAATAGTATAGGAACTCAAAACATATTTTTTTAGGTAAAGTTAACTTACTTGATCATTGTGTTCTTTGAAAACTTGCTGACACTGCATGCTCTCTAAATCCCACACGCGTACCGTCCGATCTGCACTGCCGGACACAAATCTTTTTCCGTCGGGAGAGAATGCAACCGATAGAACCCATGAGGCGTGTCCAGAAAGAGTTCCAGCTAAGTTTGCGTGAACCCTAAAAAACAGATGATTAGCGATGAGGGAAAACATTTTAAGTTCACCAGATGGCGCTCGATTGGTTTGGCTTTGTCCGACGACCCTTTCAGTGTCGCCACAAATACCAATTTGACTGTCAGAACTGTCAAGTATCAAAGTCAGACCAATATGTCGTGGCGCCCTCCCGTTGGCAAAAAAAAGTAGAAATAATTTATGGATAACCTACACATCATAAAGCTTCATATGACCATCATCAGATCCAGTGAGCAGCAGCTGTGAGTCAGGAGAGAAACACAGGCTTCTGATTGGCATCGCATGGCCTTCTAGTGTGTGCACTAGCTTGCCTTGTGCGACATCGAATATGTTAATGATTCCGTCTAGGGCGCCACTTGCGATGTACTTGCCATCTGGACTCTGAAATTAGAAACAACATGCCTTTAGAGAAAATATTTTAAGCTAAATCAACGACTTTAGTGCAGCGCCATCTGGATGGCAGGATGCATATTATGACAATATAGCGTATTGAGTTCTGGACAAATATAATTTAATTTTGAGACAAATATAATAGAAGAATCAAGAATGCAAACATGCTTGTAGAATAGTGAACCCATCACTGCATGCTTACAGTTCTTATTAGTATTATATATCTCCGGTAAGCCTCTACAGCCATAGAAATAATGAATGTCAAGCAATGACATAGGTGAATTGTAATTAATTCTCCTTACATAAGCTACACTCAATGTGAATTTCCCCCTTGTATCTAAAGTTTGCTCCTGTTTCCCACTCTCAACACTGAAGATCAATATTTTCCCAGCATTGCTTCCAGATATGATATGTTTGCCATCTGGAGAGAAGTCTAGTGTCCACACATCTGTGGGACCAGTTTCCATTGTTTTAATCTTCTCCCCTGATGCAATGTCATAGAGGATTAATGTAGAGTCCTGAGAGCTGCTTGCTAGTGCTGAAATATTGAAGAATGTTAATTGATGATGGTGACTATCTTGACCAAGACTACAAACAGAATAAAGAATTCATTTACAAATGCTGATCTTCATATTATTTTTAGTGAATTTTTGTTGGTTTGTTGGGACATAACATTAAACTTACTATTTGGTTAAGGGTTTTTCATACTAGTATATTAACAGAACAATTAATTATTGCAATTCTTAAAATAACATAACTACTCACTTTTTCCATCAGGACTGACAGCAACTGAGATGACCCCAAGCGAATGCCCCTCCAATTGGTGCCTTTCCTCCAATTTCCCATTCTCCAATTGCCATACTTTTATTAAATCATCTAGTCCACCAGTTATAATATAGTTCTCTGATTCTGGCTGAGAATTTGGATCTCTGAAAAAACAGTAACAAATTGGAATAAAATACTGTGACATGGTTCATTAATGTCTTTTCACTTAATAATGTACCTACATTGGAGCCAAACTCAATACTGTTTTTTTTTTTTAAATATGACTATATGTTGTTGGCCAGAGTGGCCATAACAACTTCACCCAGACAGACACAATACTGAAAGTTAGTCAACAGCTCTTATTTTGATTCAGGTATTTCCTACTCCTGGTTTGTAGTGACAAAACATATACATACACTGTTTATGACGTTGTCTCCATATTGTGCCATCAAAAACTACAGAATTGTATGGATGTAAATATTTTTTCACAGCAAACTCAGTGAGTAAATAAATATTTATTGGTTAATTTACATTGAGAAAGTAAAATTCTAACATAGAAAATGGTGATAATCTTATTCTCATAGGCTTTGCTTTTTTACACAAATAACACAAATGTCAACCAAGATGTTTATATGCTACATTTTAGGTTAGAAAACTCACTGTATAATATCGTTGTTTTCATCTTCGGGTTCCTTTGGTTTCTCGTGATTTATTTTACTCCAGCCGCAACACCAGATAGAGTCTTCGTGAGCATTCTCCTTTTTCAATTCCAAATAGTACTAGAAAAATTGTTAAAACATTATATTGCCGGTCTATTTTGGTAAATACATCGATACAGGTCTGAGACCTACCAATGTTGTTATGGACATAATTTCTGTATGTACTACTGAATACACGTAGATAATTAAAGTATATTACACTTTCCTAACTAAACTTTCTGTAGGTAGGGGGTTCTTCCCTTTTTATTTATCCCAAACTTTAATTCCTGCTTGTTTGCGTCACGACGACAGTCAAATGACAGACAGTGACATATTTCATATTATGTCAGAATAGAGCAGTTCTTATCTTATAGCCTACTAGCTTTTGGCTACGACTTCGATTCGTCCGCGCAGATTTCATTGCTTGTAATGTAATCAATCATTACGTAGCACATCCCTAACCCAACCATAAAAAGAAAAAGATAAAAAGTCAAAATGGCGCTTCTTTGATTGATTGGGATTTTGTGTCATGCTTTTACATCGTTCCTATAGTTTTGTTTGATTTCAATATCATTACAATAAAAATATTGTTACGTGTCAATTCACATGGAATTATCTTTAAAAATTGCATTATATGACAAACTGTAATACATAATTTATCAAAGTAAACAGATAAATATATAAGAATGGCTGTTTCCAAATCAACAAACACGTACAATCGTCAAAATTGGGAGGATTCGGTGAGAATGTTATTTCTAAATATGCTGAATTTAGTCCTAAAGCCCTATTCATTGTATAATTTCCCGTTTTCTGTGCAGGACTTCCCGATATTGTGTCAAACATGTCTTGGAGATAACCCCTACATACGAATGGTAAGTCTCGATACTTTGCTTCTATTCATAACTAAATATTCAGTATGGAAGCATCAAGTCGTTCACTAAGTTACTTACACGCAGAAACCCATATTAGGCTTATTTTGTTTTGATACCCTACTGGTGGATTTTGCTGACAAAACCCACTATGACAGTTTATAGACCAATGATAATTCAGTTAGAGGACGAATAATTATTTATTTATTGTCTAGTAAGCATCCATTATACCTGATATTGCCCTAACCCTTGGTTGCCACTGATAAAACATTTATGCAAAATAAACATATTGTCTTAAAATAGAGATATAGAGAGAGATATCAAAATATTTAAGTGTAAACCTAGGGTAATAGTGATTTTGTTTTACATTACAGACAAAAGAAAAATATGGGAAAGAGTGTAAAATATGTGCCCGCCCGTTCACTGTCTTCCGTTGGTGTCCTGGCGCCCGTATGCGTTTCAAGAAGACTGAAATATGTCAGACATGCTCTAAACTAAAGAATGTTTGTCAAACTTGCCTATTGGACCTCGAATATGGGCTACCAATACAAGTTAGGGATGCTGCGTTAAAAATACAAGATGATCTACCTCGTAATGAAGTTAATAAGGAATATTATATACAGAATTTAGATAGTCAGATGGCTAAGTTTGATTCAAGTCAGCCTAGCAACTCTGCTTTGAAGTCTAAAGGTGCTTCGGATCTACTGTTGCGTTTGGCGAGAACAGCACCGTATTATAAGAGAAACAGACCTCATGTGTGCTCATTTTGGGTAAAGGGTGAGTGTAGACGTGGCGAGGAGTGTCCATATCGACACGAGAAGCCAACAGATCCCGATGATCCATTGGCTGATCAGAATATTAAGGACAGGTATACACTTTTCATTCATAATTTTGTTTCTATTGTGTTGTATCTTATTCTATTGTTCATTAATATGAAAAATGAATTTTTAACCCCCAACAAAAAAAGAGGGGTGTTATAAGTTTAACATTTGTATCTGTGTATTTGTGTGTCTTGTAGCACCCAAGCGCATGAACCAATTTCAATTTAGTTTTTTTGTTAGATTGGTATTCTGATTGAGAGTGTTCTTAGCTATGTTTCATAAAAATCGGTTCAGCTGTTTGAAAATTATCAGCTCTTTTTTAGTTTAAAAAGTTGTTACATCGGGGGTTTTCTAAATTTTCAATTTTAGTTATTAATAGCTTGTAGAGTGTTCAGTTTATCAAAATGATCCTTTACAAAATGTGTCTATTTTTAGTTGTTTCTATAACAATGTTGGTTGTTTCTATAGATATTACGGTGTAAATGATCCTGTCGCCGAGAAGTTGATGCGTCGCGCGGCCGCAATGCCTGCGCTACCACCGCCCGAGGACAACACTGTTACCACACTTTACATCGGGAACTTGCCGGACAACATTACTGAGGATGAGCTTAGGGGACATTTCTATCAGTATGGTGAAATTAGGTGAGTTTGTAACGATTGGGCGTATCTTATGGGCCAATAAGGGTATGGGTACTACTGTAACCTTTGATATGTGTATGACTATTGCCAAGGTTGTGGTCATTTACTGAGGTTTAATGTTGCAGGTCTCTGACTCTGGTTCCGCGAGCACAGTGTGCTTTCGTACAGTATACAACCAGGAGTGCCGCCGAACATGCCGCTGAGAAGACATTCAACAGACTTGTCATCGGAGGGAAGAGGCTAACTATCAAGTGGGGAAAATCCCAAGGTACCCTTATACTCAAAATAGTGTTTAACATATTCAGTACACAGTAAAGTGAAGTTTGGCGTCTTTGTGATGTGTATTAGCGATAGCGTTTTGCAGTTTTAAATTCAAAAACCAACAGGGGTATTTTATTAATGAATCTATACCAGCTTCTCACAGGTCAAAAGTAGCCAGAATCAAGAACAATCTGATGCATCCTAATAAGTTCATTTATTTTGTGATGCCTACTAATGCTTTAACAAAATATAACAGGTCGCCAAGGAATCAATGAGAAGAACGAAATGGACCCGATTCTGGAACCGGTACCAGGACTTCCGGGAACGTTGCCGCCGCCGCCGGCTTATCTACATCCATTCCCGCCGCAGGTACGACTAGGCAGATTAGAATAAAATAAATAATAAAAATCGCCAGACTGACGCACCAACTGTATGGGTACCGTACAATGGACTGGGGGCGATCCCAGTGACACCCAAACCTGGGCAAATTACGAAAAGTCAATTTCCAAAATTTGCCCCGGCGGGAATCGAACCCGCAACCACCATGTTGTGCAGTGAACCGAGCGGCCTACGCTGGCACCACTGCGTAAAGCGGTCGTCGAAATGAATGACAATGAAATGACAGATAGTATTGATTATTTTTGAAATAGACCCAACAGAAATTTAACTATCTGTCGCCGTTCCACAGATGCCGCCACCGCCGAACCGTCCGAACGACTTCTTCAATCTGCACCACTATGGCGGCGGCGGATGGCCGGCCTGGGGCGGCGGGCTGCTGCCGCCGGGGCCGCCGGGGCCGCCCGGGCCGCCCGGGCCGCCGCCGCCGGCGCCGCTCGCGCTGCACTACCCTAGCCAGGACCCCGCGCGTCTCGGCGCGCACGCGCACGCCAACACACCTCAGACCTAGTGCATCTAACCTTAAGGGCTTGCCCACCAATTCTAGGGACACAACATTAAGGAGACATGCTATGCCAAAAACCGGCCACAGCGATAAAATAAAAACAGAAGACATTGACTATACTGAGAAAATAGAGATCGCCCTCAGTGTATTTTTCCTTATACCTGGGCCCCTGTGTTGTGCTTTTTCGCGTTACCGATTTTTCTCATTTCCCGTTGTTTATATTTCGCAGTACTTCAAGCGATGAGTTGGTGGCCAAGGTTTAACCTAACTGTAGGTGTGTATGTTTCTGGTTAGGTAATAGATTGATCCATTGTGTCTTAAGCTGCATGTGTGGTTAAGTAAATTAATGTAAGAAATAATTGAAGAATACATTGTATTTTGTTCTTTACTATGTAAATAATAAATCTGTCAGAAAAGTGAGTGCTTTAATTGCTAAAACCATTTACTGAAATTTTATTGTATTTTCCACTCTTGTGACGACCGTTTGGCGCAGTGGTGTGAGCGTAGGCTGCTCGAATCACTGCACCGGGTGGGTGCGGGTTTGATTCCCGGCGGGCCAAACTTCGGAAATTACCATTTCGTGTTTTGCCCAGGTGTGTGTGTGTCATTGGGATCGCCTCCAGTCCATTGTAAGGTACCCACACTACAAGCGTTGCTTAGTTTGGGACCATACACTGTGTCAGTTTGACGATATTTATTTATTTATTTTATTTGACTTGTCGGGTAAGGAAGCAGGCGTCATAATAATACAAATCGTTCGGAAACTATATTTATTATTAATCATAAGTTTATAACATGACTTAATCGTTACAAAACAGTTTAAACATTTAGATAAATCTACACGCCTTCGCTTACCATTTATCTGGGGTAAGGACGGTCTGGTAAATAATTTACATTACACTAGGCCCAGATTATGCTTTACCTACGTTATAAGCGCCCGAGAATGGGCGCTGTCACGTTCAAAGTTTATAATATTTTTGTAAGCGGGTCTAAATAAGTCTGTTGCCAAGCTGTTTAGTCGATTGACTAGTTAATTATATGCTTAAAAGTTTACCATCTTATTCTATTTTATTTATACAAAGATAAATACTAAGATCGAAGTCTTGTGCATCTAAAAGATAGTCTCAACGCAGGGCAAGAGGGTCACACTTGGAAACACTAACAATTAAGTGTAAGTATATTTATTAATGAAGTGACATAAATCCAAATAATTTATCAAATGTCTATATGTAATTTCAAAAGATATTCGAATTTATTGATACATTTAATTTCGCAATTTTAAATACACATTCATTTCTATTTACACGACAACTTTTGGAATGTTAACACCATCAATGGAAAGAACGAGTGGTTACAATATCCATGCAAATGATTAATACTGCCTATATTCCCTGACAGGGGGAGGCAAAAGTCTACTATGATACAGCTATGAGTTGCCGAAGTAGATATTGTTTTTTATTTAGTGGATTCAGAGATACACTTTTTAAAATTTTAAAACTTAATGCCATGGCACACATGCTAGTTTACGATGACATTATAAAGTGATTAGATACTCAATTGGACCTAGTTTTGCAAAAAGGAACCAATCCACACTAGCTCCTGCAGACTAAAATCAACCCCAGTTGCAAGGACTGAAGGTTGGTTTCAGTTTGCAGAAGTATTGGTGGTTGGATCCATTCTGCATATCTGTATCCAGTTATACGTAACGTTTTCAACCTCGAAATCTTTTATAAGGTACTTACACAATTTGATCACTTTGGAGCATGTCCACCTCGACTCTTAGCGGTGAGTTTTAATATTATGCATTACAATGATGACCCTGGTAGGACATTAATAATATGACACCACATTTTGTTAGTAGGTACGTAGGTCTTAAAGCATTCGTAAGCTCATGTCTGTTTAAAACAATCGTTATAGCTAGCAATTAACTAAATCGTGGCGTATTACAATACATTAATATAACAAATATGAATTATAATTACTATTGTAAATGTTCAAATTTAATGTCGTTTTGTAAGTACAGTGCGACCAAGAATTGAGGTGAAACTAATTAAACACTTAACAAGTTGAAATGTCAAGATATAAGGTATAAAGGATGATTTTGAAGTTTTTTATTTATAATTTGTAAAGTGAATTGAATCCGATTAATAAATTCATTAACGTCGCACAATTTAACATTTCGTTATTAATTAATCTCTATTGTATGTTACACCACACATTAAAATAAATTTTAGAAAAATCAAATACACATAATATAAATACGTTTGAATACATAATTATTGAAATTACTATTCTCACACAGCCATATGATATTTTGGCCGTTCCTGCTACACCTACTTTATGATGTGTTAAACAACAGTGGCAATTTGTTTAAACAATATTGAATATTTTTCACACCTGTGGGATGTTCTGTGTGTATATATGAAATGACAGCTTCAAACACTATCACATAATACAAATAATAATTAATAATGCGAGTAATTGTGTGATAACTTACGATAAGTATAGTTCGTTCGTTTCACAATGACGCGTGCTGTGGCTCTTATGACACTGCCATAAGGGTCCATTTACAATAATCCACGCGTCTTCGTGAAAAATACCGACTATAATAAGAACATTCTGTTCCACAAGATATACTTTTGACAGCACTTGAGGTAGAACGCACGATAGAACCGCGATGTACAACAACCATTCGCGATAAAACGTCCATGAAAAATAATGTAAACATTTGCATTAAATATCAATAAAGGCTAAGTTATCTTGATTGATGAATTTATTGCGTACATTGCCGATGTGTCAATTCAACATATTCTTCTTCAACTTAAGACACCTGAAAATAAAAAGTTTTAATAGTACAACGTTGGCCAACTAGCGTACGGCGAGACGTAGCGTATAGATGCATGCAATCATTACTAATATTAGAATAAATGCGAAATAAACTATGTCTTTTTGTCGCGCTTTCACGCCAAAACTACTGAACCGATTTAAATTAAATTTGGTACACAGATAGTCTAGAGGCTTTAGAAAGGACATACGCTACTTTTGAATGCGAAAAAAGCGTTGTAAGGGGTTGAAATGGGGGTGAAAAGTTGTATGGAAGTATCGTCACTTGTAGAGCTAGAAGCTTAAGGCGAAGGGGTCGATCGTGTTCTCCATACATATTTCATTCTGAATTTATCCGAGACACACAAAGTTTTTCCTTAAAACAATGGATTTTATCACTTCTAAATAAATTATTGTATTCGCATATAATGATTTCAGGCATTTAAAAATAGATTAACATAATTAAAATCGATCGTAAAATTTGTTAAATTTTACGCCTGTGTGTGTGAATTTGTCAGCGCCATCTGACTAAATTAGGCCATTATTAACATAAAATTTGTACTTTGAGTAAACTGCGTGCTAATAGTGTACTAGTCGAAATGACAGATGGTGGTGACCAAATTATTATTGCAAATATGTATATCCCTATATTGCGCCATCTATATTAATAATTCCGTCAAGGGGTACGGTAGACTCGATTAAACGTTACCAGAATAATAAAACTTAAAAAAATAATGATTTTGAGTCGACAACATATATCCGCAAAATTCGGATTGTCGTGATAAACAATGTTATAATTATAATATTCGGCACAGTACCGCCATATTTTCTATGAACGCATGTCAGTCAGTGTCAGTGATGACAGTGCCAGTGTTCTTAGTTGGTGGGCCATATTTTTAAAGAAAGAAGAAGAAGTGCATTTATTGATTGAGCTGTCAGAACAAACAAATTCAGTGTTCAATGTTCATGATGTTTCCGTACGAGTATTCATTTCATTTAGTTTTGCTTTGCATAGTGATTAACTTTCATCATCATCATCATCAGCCTATGCTTGTCCACTGCTGGACATAGGCCTCCCCTAATGAGCGCCATAGCGCCCAGTCTTCAGCTTGCCGCATCCAGCATCTGCCTGCAGCCTTTCGCAGATCGTCATCCCACCTGGTCGGAGGGCGTCCTACACTACGCTTGCCGACTCGAGGTCTCCACTCAAGAACACGTTTAACCCAGCGGTTTTCGGTTCTTCGCGAGATATGGCCAGCCCACTGCCACTTCAGCTTGCTAATTCTTTGAGCTATGTCGATAACTTTGGTTCTCTGTCGGATGTATTTGTATTTCTATTAACTTTGTTTGGATGTAAACACATCATGCCGAAAATTGTAATGAGTCACATTTCACCCGAGCGAAGCCGGGTTTTCATCTTTTATTATCATAATAATAACATTCAATAAAAAAATGAAGTAACGAGTTAAGTATTTTTAATATTTTCCGGACATAATACAATACTAAGTTTCTAATAAATAAATTATTGTATCGCTGACATGATAGGTATCAGATAAATAAATAAATATCGCCAGACTTACTCAGCAACTATATGGTGCCAAACTAAGCAACGCTTATACTATGGCTACCATACATTAAACTGGTGGAGATCCCAGTGACACCCAGACCTGGGCAAATTACGAAAAGGCCGTTTCAGAAAATTTCCTTTGTCGGGAATCGAACCCGCAACCATCCGACGCAGTGAGCCGAGCGGCCAACGCTCAAACTACAGCGCCAAGCGATCGTCAATTCGCCACACGAGGTACTACGTTGTTGCAGACGCGACGTTGCCAATTGGTAGAGAGCGGCGACTTGACAACGTCGGATGTCTATTATAAAAGCGTTTGTTGTCGGAAATATTTTTATCGTTTAGTGTATTATAGGTAGGATCACAGATATAGATTTACATAGATAACGCAAGTATCACGATTTGTATTGAACCAAGCGTGCCAAATTATTAACACTTACTGTGACGTCATAGATGGCGGGAAATCCAAACCGATTCAAAGACACCGATGCCGCTGATGCCCCTCCGCCCGCTACGATTCTCTCGAGTGATTATCTCGCTCATACTCATATTTTTATATCTGTAGTCGTGAAGGACTGTAAGTTATAGGCGACCAACCTTGACGCTTGGTCGGGGTTTTCCGACACGCTAAGTACATACATTTGCGTTATCTATGTAAATCCATATATGTGGGTAGGATAGTGTTGCCGCTGGCTTAGGATTACCGTATAGGTACATAAAAATGAAAATTTACTGTATTTGCCAAATAAATACCGAACCTGGTATATACAAACCATAGATACTACTGTACTATCTATACAAATATATAAAATTGGAGTGTCTGTTTGTAATATCAAAATAACACCTTTTCACTAAGTGCATATCAAAGTACATACGACACCTATAGCAAAAACGCGATTAAAAATTGTTTTGTCTGTCTGTCTGTGTGTTTGTTCCGGGTAATCTCCGAAATGGCTGGACCGATTTTGACGGGACATTCACTGGCAGATAGCTGATGATAAAAGGAGTAATTTAGGCTACTTTAATTTCGGAAAAACAATTAGGGTTCCGCGTAAAAATATAAAAACACATGAAATCAAAGAGTATCTCCGAAACGGGTGGACCTATTTTGACGGGACTTTCACTGGTAGATAGCTGATGTTATAAGCAGTAACTTAGGCTACTTTTATTTTAGAAAAACGAAATTTAAAAAAATGAGTCTTGTCGCGCGGGCTCAGAACGCGGGAGCGGGCTTTAGTTAAATTCCACGCGGACGAAGTCGCGGGCTCAGCTAGTATTATATATGTACACATGTACTAGGTAAGTCCTACTAATATTATAAATGCGAAAGTTTGTGAGTGTGGATGTATGTATGTATGTATGTATGTATGTATGTATGTATGTTTGTATGTTTGTTACTCTTTCACGCAAAAACTACTGAACGGATTTAGATGAAATTTGGAACACAGATAGATTATAACCGGGATTAACATATAGGATACTTTTTAACCCAATAATCCAATACTACGCGGATGAAGTCGCGGGGCACAGCTAGTATGTAATAAATATTGGAATGAAGTTCCTTATCGCGCGTTGCGAAAGGGGGCTAGACGGAAAAAATTCAGACCAAAAAATGTGTAACGACACTTTTTTCGCTATATGTGCGGCGTGCGCGTGTTTCTCTGTATGTCTCTCTCTCTCCCTTATAGAAAGCAAGCCAGTTATTATTTTTTTCGTATCGTCTTTCTATTTCGCATTGAACAGTGTGGTGTCGCGACTAACTTTTCCTTTTCCTGTTCCTTTTCCTTTTCCTGTTCCTTTTCCTTTTCCTTTTCCTTTTCCTTTTCCTTTTCCTTTTACTTTTACCTTTACCTTTACCTTTACCTTTACTTTTACTTTTACTACCATCGACGATTGACGACCGCTTGGCGCAGTGGTTTGAGCGTAGGCCGCTCGGCTCACTACACCGGGTGGTGGCGGGTTTGATTCCCTTCACGGTAAATTTCGGAATTGGTCTTTCCGTAATTTGCCCTGGTCTTGGTGTCACTGGCATCGCCCCCAGTCCATTGTACGGTATCCATTGTCCAAGCCTTGCTTAGTTTGGGACCATACAGTTGGTATGTTTGTCTGGCGATATTTGTTTATTTATTAGTATTATTTTGATTGAGCTGAAGCTGTGATAGCCGATTGCTTAAAGCACGCGTCTTGCGGGCACCAGGTATTGGGTTCAAACCCCGGCTCGCACATCTGGATTTTTCGAAATCTATGTGTGACTCATAATTTCTATATGATTATCACTAGCTTACGGTGAAGGAAAACATCGTGAGGAAACCTGTATGTCTTAGAAGATCTAACCAATTTTCGTAAGACATGTGAAATCCGCCAACCCACACTGGGCCAGCGTGGTGGATTATGGCTTGAATCCTCCTCATGTTGAGGGGAGGCCCGTGCCCAGGAGTGGGACGTCAAAAGGGCTAAATTAATATAGTTATTACTAGCTGTGCCCCGCGACTCCGTCCGCGTTCTGCTGAAATTTTTCCTGAATTTTCTTTGCTATAAACCTCACGGAGCCCGAGACCTTTCCAACGAATGCAAAACCGTGGAAATCGGTTCGTGCGTTCTGGAGTTATAGCGTCAGGAAGGAAAACCCAACTTATTTTTATATAGTAGAAGACTAGCTGTGCCCCGCGACTCCGTCCGCGTTCTGTTGAAATTTTTCCTGAATTTTCTTTGCTATAAACCTCACGGAGCCCGAGACCTTTCCAACGAATGCAAAACCGTGGAAATCGGTTCGTGCGTTCTGGAGTTATAGCGTCAGGAAGGAAAACCCGACTTATTTTTATATAGTAGAAGACTAGCTGTGCCCCGCGACTCCGTCCGCGTTCTGTTGAAATTTTTCCTGAATTTTCTTTGCTATAAACCTCACGGAGCCCGAGACCTTTCCAACGAATGCAAAACCGTGGAAATCGGTTCGTGCGTTCTGGAGTTATAGCGTCAGGAAGGAAAACCCGACTTATTTTTATATAGTAGATTATCTTTGTTGCAACCTACGTAGTGGAAATCATCAAAGAACTGGCCTGTTAATAATTAGTTTTTAAATTCCGTGTAATTTATATTGACATTTGTTTTTACATAGAATGTATTCTCTTTGCATAGTATTCTATTCTGTCTGTCAAAATACGCTGTACATAAATATCTTGTCTGGCCTCCGTATATGTTTTTATTTAATCTGCTACTCAGAACAGTCGTCGTCAAAGGTACAACCACAGCAAACTGTCTTTAGTAGCTCTTCAACAGCAGTGGGTGCCAACACAACGTTGAGCTTCGCAAAATTAAAGGGAAGCGTGAACTACGCGGCTTGGAGCTTCGCCATGAAGATGTACTTCATCGACAGCGAACTATGGGACTGCGTCATGAAGCCTGCGGAGGAAGTTGACGACTTTCAACGCAAAGATGCCAAAGATTTGCTTGAGTCTAAGCGAACATCTATATCTCATCGTCATGACAGCTGAAACTTCGAAGGAAACATGGAAGCGACTTCGGGAAGCCTACGCTGACAGCGGGCTTGCTCGACGCTTACAACTTATGAAGAAATAGCTTGGTACTAAACTTGTATTGTACTCGAACATAGAAGCCTATGTGAATGACAAACGTCATGTGCAACAACAACTGATTGCCAATCAAGCTGGTCTGGAAGATGAACTTGTTGGTGTGATTATGCTGGCAGGACTCAAGGACAGCTACAGCCAATGGTGATGGCAATAGAGCATTCCGGCACCTCGATATCTACAGACTCGGTTGCATCGATCCTGCTGAAGGAAGAACGCCGAGATGCCTCTGCTACATCTAGTGCCTTTTCGTCGTCTAGTGTAAATAGTGTGCCTAAGGTGTCGTGTACATATTGCAAAAAAGTAGGCCATGTAGTGTCTCAATGTAGGAAACACTACTAACGCTACTCTGTATAGGACTCTAGGTCCTTTAATTTTGATAGAGACACGATTTTTATGTTGATTTCTTGTAATTATTGTTGTTGTTATAAATAAAAATATGTTCACATGGAAAACCACATCTATTTCTCAGTAATGTGTCTCATATGTTAGAAAATACACCAACAAGTGTATTACAGTTATATTTTCACTATATTTAGTAACATCTAAATATATTACTCAAAGGTGACTGACTGACTGACTGACATACTGATCTATCAACGCACAGCCCAAACCACTGGACGGATCGGGCTGAAATTTGGCATGCAGATGTTATGACGTAGGCATCCGCTAAGAAAGGATTTTGATTAATTTTACCCCAAAGGGATAAAAGAGGGGATGAATAATCCCGAAATTTTTGTTAAGTTAAATTACACGCGGACTAAGTCGCGGGCACAGCTAGTCAGACAATAAAATTATTCTATAACAGATGTATATTTTTTATCGTTTTTTTAGAATGATGAATACGCATACAATAATGAATTTTACAATAGCAAAAATATAATATATTCGCTATTTATTATAAAATAAAAAGGCCGCAATAAATATAAAAGTACGCCCTCTAGTGGCTAGTGGCTAAAATACACCATTTGTCAATGTGTGCGTGTATGTATTACAATAAAAAGTGACAGAAGTTTTTCATCGGAAAACGCTTAGATTATGAATTATTTTAGGTTGATATTATTGCGTATGTCAATGCAGTATAATAAGTCTTAATCGCAAACAATAGTATTATATCTTAGAAATGCTCAAATTTTGCGTAAAAAATAAATAAGTAGAATCTGTTGACTACAGCGTCATCTTGAGAGAAACTGCAATAAACCCGACCGACGCTTCAACCTTAAAACTTATTTTTTAGGCTGTTGATTCGATAAAAATAAATTATGATATTCAAAGTTTGTATGGCAATATAGCTCTTTGCAGTGAAACATTGCAAAGAGCTCATTAATGAAATAATACGTATGTGTCTTATTTGTAAAATAATTAGCCTAAATATTTAATAACTCTAAATTGAAAATTTAAAAACCCCCGATGCGACGACCTTATCATCAAATGTATACTTTACCTAGTTCGTCCAAATAACGCTAAAATTATATTAAATTAGTTTCTTTTCTGTATTTTTTCTCAATGGCGGAGCAGCGCCCTCTAGAATTATTATTGCGTAATATTCCATGACCATTAACCGTATCCATCATTTGACACGTGACTTATGGAACGTCTTTAGTTCATACACAAATCTCATATAAAAATTGATAAAATATCATTTTTTTCCAGAATCCGGGAAACTTTTCAAATTTATAATATTGTAAAAAGCCAGTTCAGACTATTACGATCATTTAAAAATATAATAAAGCGAAATCGTTTCAGCCGTTCTCAAGTGATGCAAAGATATTATTCCAATGAGCCCAAATTTCGATCGGATTCGAGCCGTGGAAGTAGGTTTTGGCCGTGAATGTGGCTTTTTCAACCTACAAAAGAGCTGATGATCTTCAAACGGCTGAACCGATTTTCATGAAACATAGCTAAGAACACTCTCGATCAGAATACCTATCTAACAAAAGAAACAAAATTGAAATCGGTTCATCAGCTTGGGCGCTACGTTGCCACAGACAGACACACAGATACACAGATACACAGATACACATGTTAAACTTATAACACCCGTCGTTTTTCGTCGGGGGTTAAAAATGCTACACAAATACATTATTCCACGCGGACGAAGTCGCGGGCACAGGTAGTACCAAATATATTGGTTGCACGTTGCAGACTTGAAGGTCAGTGAGGGGGGGGGGGGGGGGGCGAAGAGTTGTATTCTGGCTGGCAGTGCATGAGAAATCATCATACGAATAATATATATTATACTAGCTGTGCCCCGCGACTTCATCCACGTAGTATTGGATTATTGGGTTAAAAAGTATCCTATATGTTAATCCCGGTTATAATCTATCTGTGTTCCAAATTTCATCCAAATCCGTTCAGTAGTTTTTGCGTGATGGAGTAACAAACATACATACATACATACATACATCCATCCACACTAACAAACTTTCGCATTTATAATATTAGTAGGATATTTACTACAGCACGACGATCTTCTGTTAGAGGGTATACCAATAGGAACTTAAGATGTCCAAGAGGATAGTTCTATCGCATTTTCTTTCATAGGACAAAGCTTAGACGCACCGTGGACAAACAATGAAATAGTTATCGCAAAAATGAATCATGTCACCCCACATTAGAGTATTTTTTCTATACGCAGTGTCTTATACTAAAAATTCAACAAGATAGCGAACTGTCGGTAATTTTATTGCAATAGGATCTAGTTTCGAACAATCATGTCACATATAAATGAGTCGGGTTATTGGGTGATGTCTTGCGATGAACATCGATATAAAGAGGTTAGTGATGTCTTGAGATGGCTATCACTATCTCGCGATAAAAATGTTCGGTGGACAAGTGGTTTTTCACATTATATATTTCCGTATATATTGCCGGTTATTTTAAGCAATGAACAACTATCATAGTCTGTTTATTTTGCTACCTTGTTTGATTAAAGTTTTGAGCATTCAGGACTCTCCACATATTTAACTCGATGGGTGATGGGTTATAGAAGGGTGGATAGCTGGGTATGATAAAAGACAAGACACCATTTACTTCCACTATGTCTATTGTATGAGAATGCAATCGTCAAAAGTTGGCGGGGTATCGGGGAAAACGGCGAATTTTTGATTGGCCCGTTGAAGGTCGAGTTCAAAGTCGACCAATCACAGGTGCGCACTGATATACTAGGTGAAACAGAAAGGGTATACATTTTTTACAAAACTTAAGTTAGTAATTCTAAAAATAGCAGCTTTGGAGGCAACTTGAAAAGCATAAGGTGTTATAGGGATACAGCTGTTGACAGATTTCATAAGTCTACAAAACCTTTAGGACTTTAACTGTCCCACAAAGCCGATAGTTTTAGATTTAAAAGTAAACTTGCAAAAACATAGTACACTCTTTCTGTTTCACCTAGTATATGCAGTGGCAATGCAAAGAGGTGAGCGGGGGTGTCCGGCTCATAGATTAAGAAAGCGAAGCGAAAATTTCTAAAAGGTATTTGGTCCAGTTATGCGGCGTTTATGTCTTAGTTGTCTATGACTGTGGGTACTCACATTTAATAATCTCCTAGTACCGGTTCGCGTTGGCAATTTGGGCGTTGACGGCGGCGGCGGCGGCGTTAGAGGCGGCGGTCTGCACGTGCTGGTTGCGCAGGATCTCCGTGGTGAACTCCGCCTGCGCCTTGGCGAGGGACGCGCCCGTCGATCGGTAGATGCGGTGCACCTGGGATCAAAGATATAATATGACTTTATTTTGAAAAATGGACCCCACACACACTTCGGCAAACAAAAACCAACCTAGAACCACTTACACAAGGTTTGATTGCGTTCTGCACAACGATATCCTATTACATATATTAATCCCTTTTAAAGTCTCCACAAAAATATTGCGACTTATATGTATTGTTTATGGCTGTGGGCAAAACGATATTTTTAAGGTTAAAAAACAACCTTGTCTTTTGAAATTAGGTAGAAAATCAAATATTATATGTGATTGTCATTGGTTTTGGCTGTTTATTGATTTCCGGCTCTATTTCAACGCTGATAAAGTTTATATTTATTAACGGTGCACACCGTACAGGGTCGCACATCACTTCAGTAGATATGCGTGCTCTTATACATAGTTCCAGTGATGAAACCTATGACTCACCTTCGCCATTAGCATCACATCAGCGATGATGCATGTGATGAACCCGATGGTGATCAGCAGTGTAATGACACCAACAGCCACATTCACTTTGAACGCATTGATACTCGTGATGAGGCCACTGTGAAATATAAACATTAAGTATTTTTTTTTTAAGTTATTCAGCTTAAGACATAGACATGCAGGTTTCCTCACAATGTTTTCCTTCACTGTAAGCAAGTGATAATCATATATAGAAATTATGGTTTTCGCCCGGTTTACAAGTCATAGAAAATCTAACAAATTTTCAAAAGGCTTGTGAAATCCGCCAACACGCACTGCGCCAGTGTGGTCAATTATCATCATATTATTATTATTTAAAACAGTAATTATTTACAGGCCTTTTCCCAGCAGTGGGATGAAATACAAATGAATGAAAAAACAAAAGGTTAAATAAATAAACTAAGAGTAGATGACCGCTTAGCGAAGTGGTTTGAGCGTACTCACTGGACCGGGTCGTTACGAGTTCTATTTCGGGAATATTCTTTTCGCAATCTGCCCTAGTCTTGGTATCAACTCGGATCAACCCCAGTCTATTGTACGGTACCCATAGAAAAAGAATCACTTAGTTTGGGACCATACAGTTTGATTTTGGCTGGCAATAAAAAAAAACTCACCAAGACCCGCCGTCACTGAACCCGATGGACTGCACCACAGTGATAATGATTTGGAACAGGAATATGAAAAAGAACACCATGAAGTTGAAGGAGGAGTCGCTCCGGAACGCCTTGTATATCGGCCGGTACCAGCAGACGAAGCTGAACGGCGTCAGCAGCACGAAGTACAGGATCGAGAGGCCGAATATCGTGACGCCCTGGCCGGCGAACATGAGCGACATGGCGCCTATTATGTTCACGGCGAGGACCAGCGCGTGGACTGGAAGGAAATCAATAAAAAAGTATTTTTATTTATTCAAATCAGTTTATAAATGACGGAGTTCTGAGGTAACAAACATAAAGAACCCACCTGAACCCACTCACAGAAAGGCGAGAAATACGTACGAGAAGTACGATGAGTGGAGGAAACAGAAGACCAACCCCCCCTCTGTCCCGCTCCCGTTTAGTTTAGCCACGTGCGAGCTATGCCTATATGGTAGGTATTGTAAGCATCTATAGGCTATGGTAACTATTTAACATTAGGCGGGTCACAGGCTTGAAACATATAAAAAAAAACTACAACTTTCTAAAATAAAAACCGCACAAATTTCCCGTGAATTTACAAATGATATGTACTTACAAAAGTTACATTACTAAAATATTTTCACTCACACATCCACAAATGATAGAGATGGCGGACGATCCTTTGGAACTCGAGCGGTATGTCGACATTGATGTCCTGATAGAAGCACGGCTGGACGGGGCAGAAGGAAGGCAGCGGCGGCCAGTTGTTCCGCCTGCCCGCGGACCCGGCGCGCAGTTCCGCCTCCCTCCGCGCCAACTCCTCCGCTTTCCTCTCCAACTCCTCTTGTCTCCTCTGCAGTTCATTCGCATCCATTTTAAACTCATCCGAGCAGCGCACGAAACGGACTGAGTTTATCATAAGAGACGGGAAGCGCCCACGCACACAATTTGTGTTGTTCAAGTGGGCGTAATCCGCTTTGATTCTTGGTTGTTTGATTGCATCGTTTTGTGACAAGGTTTGTTTATTTTTACACAAGATAATGGAAGTAAACAGTGCAATGTGTGTTATTTTTTTGTTGAATATCTTAGTATCAGTTTCGGAAGACGTCAAAGAGTCATATCAGCGTCATTAACATTGTCATTAATATTAAAATATGTGGCTTTTTTCAAATTTGGATAACAAACAACAGAATTTCGGCTTTGTAATTAAAGTAATAGGTTATTACTTTGAACTTCATACTTATAATATGCTAATGTGTTCTTAAATAGAACATAAGTGCTGTGCAGCTAATGGGTCACTAACAACAATTACAGATACGAGTATGTATGTATGTTTAAGTTTATCTTTATAAAAAAAGTAATTAAACTAAACTAAACTAAAACTAAAATATATAATTCACATGTATCTAGAGCCCCTATGTTACATTACCGAAGGCCAGCAAAGGTTAATTTGTTGACATGACCACATACACCACAAAATACATGAACTTCTCATAGCAAATATAAAACCTCTAAGAGACTCTCCAATTTAGTCTGGAAAGGAGGCCCATATTAATAAATCAATCTCAAGTCTGAGAGTGATCTTGGAAATGTCATTCTTACGTCATTTCAGTACAAAATGACATGTCAAAAGCATACTCAAGACCGCTCTCAGACTTGAGATTGATTTATGAATACAGGCCTAAGTTCTCACCATCAGAGACCAGAGTTATAAGAGAAAACACATGAAATTTGTCAGATGGTCGGCTCTGACCAAGTTGGAGCACCTGTGAATTGCATCACTAATCAAATGTTGTTTTGTTTATTTACAGTGAAATTGTAATCATGCGATAAATACCTACAGATAAGTGGATGATGTATACTGATAAAGATGATTCATATTTGTTAGAACATAGTGTTTACCTTCAGCTCCTTATGTGCGTTATGAAAAAAAACCAAGGTGCATTATTAATATTCATGCTTGAACACTCAACTAAATGTGCATTTCTTACGTAGTATGGCTAAATTGTAGTATGATTTTAAACAGTCTTCACTTATATAATAATAACATAATTTAGCCCTTTTGACGTCCCACTCCTGGGCACCGGCCTCCCCTCACTACAAGGAGGATTCAGGCCGTAATCCATCATGCTGGCCCAGGGCGGGGATTTCACATGTCTTTCGAAAATGTCACAGGTGTTAGAAAATCTTTACTTATAAGTCTTATAACCTGTAGAAAATTTTTCTTTCGATCTGTGAGGTCAAGGCTATCTGGTTCTTTGCTGGTAGTTTGGTTGGTACCAGAGATTTTTTGAGAAGGTCACTTCACAACGTGCACCATTTCAGTATGACTTTTTCTTACTGTCTTTGTCTAAGCATTACATTCTAAATGTCCTAGTCTGTACAGATACCAAACATATAATTGAGCAATTGTTAATTTGGCGTAAAATTGGCAATAGAAACTGTCTAGTGTATTTCTAACTGAATTATTGTTAGAATGGTTTTTTAACTACAAATCTACAAGTGTGTTTAGAAATTGTGACCTTTATCAATCTAAGCCTAATTTTAATTTATGTTGCATACTAGTAGAATCACACCTAAAGTTAATATTTACAACCCAAAACCTTTGGGATTTGATTAAACCTCATTCATCCACATTCACACCTGTTCCAGCTTATCTAAAACTGCAGTGCCACTGAAAACCACAGATTATAAGCCTACCTGAAAGTCAGCTGTAGTGAAGTTGGTGGGTGGTGCCTGCGATTGCTGTGGGGGTTGAGCAGGGCGTGTGTACTGGCCGCTGGTGGGGGGAGACACTGCTTGCATGATCGCTGGCTGCGTGGGCTGTTGCGGAGGCTACAATACAAGCAATAAAATAATATATCCATCTTGCTATTACAGCAAGAGCTAGTAACATTGTACTTTCCATAAAGAAATAATCAAAATACTTTTAGTAAGGTTGACCTTTATGCATTAATTTAACAGGTCCGTTGCACTATACCCATCTACCTCAGATACCGTTGGTCGATGTGACGAAACCTACAATAATGTCATAATTAGAATATGATATATTTACCGTGGCTTGATTTGCATTTTGTTGGCCATCAAAGGGATTGTAGTCGTCGAGACCACGTGTCGCATTGTTCGTACTCCTAGCGACTTGCTGCACAGCCGGATCCTGAAAGTAATCACCAGTATAGCATCATGCGAACAAAAACATTTATTTTCTCATATCACCAAAGGGCTACATACAGCGAAAGGGTTGTCTATGGTTGGATCACTAAACGGATTTTCTTCGAATTTCGACATTATTTACGATATCTCCACGCCACTATATAAATAATTATTCACTGTGAATATAAAGGAAGGCTATTCTTTTTCCTAAAATGTATATTTCAGCACAAAAATAGAGATAACAATCAAAAGGAATGACAGATTCCTGATGATGACGAATTTGACAGTTCGATTTTTAGGGTTGCCCGTAGTAATAATGAAGTAGCCTTTACGAAGAATGATAAAATAATCTAAACAAAACAGTGTTTCTGTCGTGGATTTTATTCAAATATAGGAGGTTAAAAATAAAATCAATTATTTTCGATTGAAAATTATATCGCTGAATAATATAGTTCATACCTGCGAAAATTTGGATATATTGGATTCAGAATTTGAAAAGTTTCTTTTTATGTGTTTTGATTTTTGATTTAAACTTCCGTTTAATTATTTCAAATAATTGTTTAGGCGAGGAAAAAAGTAATTATTTTCATACAATACCACTGCATTTATACCAAGTTTACATTGATTAGTTTCGGCTCACCACGCAGAATAAGTTCTAACTCTGTGACCGAGACCCCCTCTAAATATTTTTTGCAATCACTGTTATATTGGAATGTTGGTAGCAATACATTTTGAAGGCGAAAGTGGTTTTGCAGTTGGCAACTGCAAAATAAATGTCAGTTTATTGAATGATTCTGTCAAAGTAGGTAGCTGTTTACGTTTTGTATCGTTATTTTGCGATCGTTTTGCAAAACTTTTGTTATATCTTATTGTTTTTATGATAAAGATTTTATCGCGTCTTAATGGTGAAATATAAATGTGATATTCCTTCATGTTTCTATAAACAATGTCAGATGTCAAGAGGTGAATAATCTGTGTTTTGTGTTCTAACGTGTGAGTGACAGTTTTTATATTGTTTGGGATTTGGAGCGATAAACATATCGGTGCGTATTTCCTTTTTTATTCACGTTCAACGTACTCATAAACAGAGAAATGCTTCAGGTGTTACGTGTGCTATATTCACGAACAGCTCGTCGCTACCATGTTACCATACACTGTGGTCAGGATGTGTTCGAGGCTTGCGTAATTGTGCAGTAGGTGTAATTGGCTTGTTGGTCGTACATTTAGGTAGTTGATGTATTAGTGAGGTTTAAAGGAGCGTGATCGCTGGGAAGAGCGAGCGAGGCCCGCAGGCGGCGCGCGCGCACTCCGTCCGTAGCGAAAGTTGTTTGCTCTTGATATCAAGGAAGTAACACCAGAGTAACTGAATACTGGTCTTGCAACATTAAATAGGTATATATTGCAACATAATACCTTATTTTCTGGATTTTACATAAAACATTCCAGATAAAATTTATGTAATAATTTTTATGTCATAGCATTATAATTTTAATTAATAGATAAAAGTGATTTATTTATTTTATTCATCTGCTTACATTTTATTAGTGAAACATGAGGTAATTAAATATCTTAACATATTATAAATGCAAACTACTTAGTAACCTAAGTGTCTATTTATGTTACATACACATTTGAATGTACATTATCATATATATACCTATTATATTTTGAAAAACATTAGACAACTACTCATAATCAATTTTCCTCCCTGTAACATAGGCAAAATTTATCAGTTCAATAAACACTTTTAGAAGTAGTAGGTATTAAGTTATTATTGTGGAGACACTGATAATAATGTCAGAGGCTAATACAACACAACTAATACATTATTATATTATTTTGAGTCATGTCCCTGGCTTTTAAAATTATTGCAGATTATAAAATTAAACAGACATTGAAGTTCAATTAGTTGTTATTAACCAATGGCGTTGTTTGTGGTCAATGCTGCCTTAGTTTCATTTTGCTGTTATAAATTTTATGAAGTTCTTCCGAATGGAACCAACACACACATACTTATGAAAACCAGATCAATCTGCAACCACTTGCAATAGGGTTGGTTTTGGTCTGCAGAAACAACTACCAATTAAATAAGATTAAAGTCACTGAGATTCAAGATTGTGACTTAGTTCACTTTTGCTCTCACTGCCCCTTTTTGTAATAAGTTACAAATAGGATACTTGCAACATACTCTAGTATGAATACTAATTAGATATATCAACCTAGCTATAAACATATAGAAGGATACATGGCCTATTAATTTAACCCCTTGTTTACACTGATGCAATATTTGATACTTGTTTAGATTTTTGCTGTTGTCCCTTATTTTGAGCTGTTGAAACATAAAGGGTATACTTTTTTCAAAACTTAACTTTGTATTTCTAAAACTATCAGCTTTGAAGAAACTTGAAAAACAAAAGGTGTTATGGATACAGCTGTTGACAGATTTTATAAGTTCACAAAACCTTTAGTACTTCAACTGCCTCACAAAGCCGATACTTTTAGATTTACAAAGTTAAGTTGCAAAAAAATAGTATACCCTTTCTGTTTCACCTAGTATATTAGTTGAAGAGGCCTATGTCGAGAGACATACTGAGGATACCGAGGGAGAACAATAATAATAAGTACCTACATACATAAATAAAACTAGATAATATACGAATACTTTCTTACTTAGCAATACTTACAAACTGTAATAACTTTAAGGTTTCCTAGTAATAAAGGCTATATTATTATTATTATTATAGTATATTAGTATTGGGTCAGTCTAAACAAAGGGTAAGAACTAAACATATTTAGAGGCATATATAAATCTTAGAGCTGAGTACACACACCATTTAATAGCCTAGTATTATTAATTTATCTGAATGAGCTCTGAATGAGCTTGTAGTATTAATATTATGAACTATTTATCATATTTTCTTCATAAATTTTGTTAATGTGTACAAGGTGATTCATTATGTTTGTACTAGTTTTGTTTTGTTTTGTAACATAACTTTGTAACTTTAATATTTGCCGACTTAGGGGGAAAATTGAACTGATGTATCAAATCTCTGAATAGCTATATCTCTTCTCTACGGCACCATATGGTTTTCAGGTTTTCCCCAAACCAGTGTTAGAGTTAAAAAGTCAAGTGACAAAAAAAATGTGCACCATTAATTCTAGATACTTATCTGCAATATTGCAAATTGATAGAGCTATACTCTCATTGGATGCTGTGAACAAAGTGCTTCACATCAATGAAACAATGTGTTTGCATGACATATCTACTCAACCCTATAAACAGTTGATAAATCAAAACATGACCAACATGTATGAAAACAAACCAGATATAATTGATCTCAACAATATTGTTTTGACTTTTATTGACTGTGACATAAGAGTTATGTAATTGTTCTTGTAAATAAAGTATGGCATACTGACTTAAATAAACAGAGTGAAGGAGTAGAGGATATCTGTGCCTTGGATTTGTTTTGGTTCTATCAGGCCAGGGGGCCAAATCTTCTAACGACAGACGCTTGATTCGACTCACAATACGTCAAAACTGACATAGCGGGTAATGAATACGTCGGTTTTGACCGTTTTTCTATGGAAAAACTGTCAAAAGTGACGTTTTCAGACACGTCCGTTTTGTCGTACTTTATTATTAAGAAACTAGCAGGTACCTTACACTGTTAACCTATACTTTCAAAATTAACTGTAACCTACCTATTATAGCTTAAGCAACCCTTTCGTTATACATGCCAACCTGCATAATTATGTTTAATTTTATTTTATTTCGCTGTTCAATAAATAATATTATGATATTTAATTAGAAATATTTATATATAATAATTTAGCCCTTTTGACGTCCCACTGCTGGGCACGGGCCTCCCCTCAACATGAGGGGGATTCAGGCCATAATCCACCACGCTGGCCCAGTGCGGGTTGGCGGATTTCACATGTCTTTCGAAAATTGGTTAGACCTTCTAAGACATGCAGGTTTCCTCACGATGTTTTCCTTAACCGTAAGCATGTGATAATCATATAGAAATTATGAATCGCACATAGATTTCGAAAAATCCAGAGGTGCGAGCCGGGATTTGAACCCAAGACCTGGTGCCCGCAAGACGCGTGCTTTAACCAATCGGCTATCACTGCTTATTAGAAACATTTAGTTATGCTTATTAGATTATCTTTTAAATACATTAATGAAACTATTGTAGTAAACCAAAAATACCGTAAAATGGGTTTTGGTAGTTAATTTTTTTATTTATTTAGTTCCATACAATTGTGTCCCCTAAATGGCGAGTTTAAGGACCACAAGCAACCACACGACCGCAGATAATGGTAGAGTAAGGTGACTCAACGTTGATCGGTAGTTTCTATATAGAGCAACGTTCGATCGATCATCGATAGACGGACGATCGAAAGAAGTACTGGAAAGGGCATGTACAACATATTCGTACATTACTATGTATGAGAAGTTAGTAAGAAAGCATATGTTTTAACTATAGAACGATAGGTAACTACGTCATTGCATTTTCATCTATGTAAAAGGAAACATGAAAATACTTTGTTAGCCACGTGAAACGTGTCGAAGGTTTGGCATTTTAAATTAACGAATGCGACGACTAGACGGACCACTGACCTGACCTTTTGCGCACGACGGCTTAAAAATTCCACCTCGTGGAACGATTTGCAGAGTACATGAATGTCTAACGCTGAAAAAATAATCTAGCTTCGTTTTCTAAGCCATTGTATTTTTTCGGTTACCAACGATAAATTTTGTCGTTCGCGTTTTACAAGGTGAAACAAAGAGGACTATTATGGCAAGTTTGCATAAAACCTTTTTTAATTTTAATGTAAGACCGGTAATGATATTATGGTTGTGTTAGCGTATTTCTTATGAAATCTTGAAGCAGGTCTAATACCGACTATAAAACTGCTTGTGTTATTTAACGTTCCCCCAAAGCTTTGTCCTATCCATATACTTACCAAGTTTTATGAAAACCTCATATGGTAGGTAAGTATAAAGGAAGCCAATATTTTTTCCTTTTAAATTCGTAGTGATTCCCCACACGTGATTATGTTTGTATGGCACGCAGGGTTTATCTGTGGCATTATCAGCGAGCTGGCGCGACGTACAGCCATTCAAGTGCGGATGTTGTATGTACCCAAACATTTGTCATGCTCGTGTTTTTTTTTTCTTTGCTTTTTCGCCACTCCACAATAGAACGCTATTGCGTAATGATTTATAGGACTCGTTATATCGGCACCGACGTCGCTTGGGTTCAAACAATCGTACTAATGCGTTGTTTGAGAAATGTACCTAGTTTCTTGTTAATTAAGGATACAAAGGAGCGTTATCTTGTTCTTATATACTCGGCATTTCGTCTGAATGGTAAATATTAGGTGGATATTTTATTACCTACAGGATATGATTAACGAATGATGTGTTTTACTCACTTAGTGTGCAATAAATTACTCACGGTACCTAATAGGAAAAGTAATGCAGAAAGGTAAAAGTAAATATTAAGTACTAAAAAACCACACCACTGTGTGTGTGGTCCCAAAGTGAGCATCGGTTCCAATAATTGATATACCTCCATAATTGTTCATTTGAATTGGAGGCAATTCCAGCAATACTCAAAGCTAGAACAGGAGCAAGTTACGCTCATAACTCAAATAGCTTCTCGCCACCGGAAATCGCCACGCGATTGCTTGATCTAGATCAAATTCCGAGCGACCACACCCTACACCCAGTCATCTTAAAGGTTTAATTTAAGGAAAAAGATTTAAAGGCAGCCATCGAGGTAAAGGGGTGGTAATATAAACTACTTTATTATATAGGTTATAGGCAAATAATGACGTACATAAAACATCGTCCTAAAAAGTATCAAATTAAACCAACACACCTACTTAGATATCATAAAAAAACTTCTTCATTCATCTTACGTCCCAATGAAACCTTGAGACGCAGATAAGTGAAGTAAAAATACGCTGTGCCCCGTATTTATCACTACGAGCGTCGTCCCACTCGAAGAAGACAGTCGCAATTTGGAAGAGGTCAGTTTTACGGTCGGCGGGGGCGTAATGAATCGACGCGAAAATGCGTTATGTGGGCCGCATTACGTAAAAGAACGTCGGGAATTTACGGGTGGGTGCACTTGTATAGCTTAACTTAGTCGATAAACGGAGAGCCCAGGCGACGTACTGACGACCGTGGCGGTCCAATCTCATTGTGAATATCGTTTCTCGTGACCCTCAACTCTGAACTCTGTACGCAGTCAAACGTGGTGACTTAAGTCCAATGATTTGAAACAAGAATTTCGGTTTTTTGCTGTGGTATAAATAATAAATGAATAGATTATCGTATTCTGTTACAGCTATAAGAAAAGATCTTATAATATGTTTTTCTTACAATTTAAAACACTTATAACAATGGACTTTCTCTTTTTGAACTTGATCAGAAAGGTAAGTTACTAAATCAAAGAAGTGGTATAAAAATAGCCGCCATATATTAGTACGTATATTATATCAGTTTTAAAAGGCGGATATGGAAATAATTAGGTAAATTTTAAATAGGTAGTGAACGGTTGACCTTGCTGTCGACAGTCACCGTATAATACTTAGACTATAATATATCAGGTGTTGCAATTGTAGGTTTACAATATATTTTTTTAGATTTTCTACCAATCGTGTCCTTAAAGCTTTGACCTTACTGGTATCCGTTTCTATATCAAACAGAGTGTAACTCGAGAATTAATAAAATAATGCTTGTATTTATAAATTATAAGTATCCTTATGATGTAACAATCACGAGATTATCAAGAAACCGCTTGGTATTTATATGTATTTTTCGTTTTCGTTTGTCTTGATTGACCTTGAACTTTAGCGATACCGGCTTGATAGCCTGTTGTGGACAACTCAATTATCAATATTACCATGATCAGAAAAAAATGGAATAAATTTAGCGATAAAAGTGATTTCGATCTTCCTTGTTTTCATTACCATTGTCCTTATAAGCATTTCTTCAGGTAGGTATTATTCTACAAATTCCTGCCAACGAGCCCTTAAATATTATCCGAATACCTAATGTAGTCTCGTTTCAAACAATTACTTAAATGTTCCCCAGTTGTGCGAAGAGATCCTTTGTTATTATCAGAATGAAACCTTGACATTGAGTAATATCAACTTCCTCGAAATCTCCTCAGCTCTTCAGCGGATAATAAATTCCGTGCTGATGTAAGTATTACATCGTAATGGTGATAAATTGTCAGCTGTCATATTTTGGTTTTATTGTCTCAGAAAGCGACTACTGGCCCTGGCTATAATCGCCGCCGTTTACGTTTCTCCCACAGATTTATGGGGTTTTCTGATGACATAACTTCGTTGCAAATTGCCCAATAAAAGTTATTTGTTCGTCCGCCATTTTTGCTACGATTTTAGTGCACTCAATTAAACAAAGTTGCTGTAATGTTTGATAATCTGCGAGATCCTCAATGTTGACTGAGAGTTACGTAATAGCCTTGTCCTATATGTTCATGTTGTGCATTGTTTGATCGTGCTTCTTTAAGAATTTATTCACGTTCAAGTTCATTACATGTGTAGTTATTTATCAAAGAACAATCATCTGTACATCATGTAGTCGGAAGCAAAACTGGTTTATTTTCGGCCTGCCGACGACGTACATAGCAATTATCTCACGGTACTGACTAATCTTAGTTAAGGTATGCTAAAAAACCTATTTGAACGCGCGTCACGGATAACGCTGCATGCAAAATGAGACCTTCCTGTGATACCAGGATATTAAAAGGGGATCCATGAATCGTCACCGAATTTAAAGTCACTTTTTACCGTCATTGTTCTACAATACGTAACACTATTGATACAAAAATACCAAATTTATGCAAGGAACATCCTAAATAAATATATAAAATTAATTTAGATATGTTCAGTCAGATGATTAATTACAAATAAGTTATAAATACCAATCATGAAAATAATGAAAGAGCAAAAGCAGAGGGAGCAACTTTACAAAAGTTTTTAGCAAATAAATAGTGCTCCTCAAAGGCTCGCTGTTTAATGCAGACTTGCTAACTCCACTATTGTACGATATGGATTCTTCCCGGACTCGGTTGTTTTCGTTCTATATAACCTTTATAGCATTATGATTGTAGGTTTGTTAAAAAAAAAAAGATCTTTAACTCTAATTTGACCGAGTCGTAAATGTAAAAAGGTTTAGTCACGCGATTCCATGCTTAGCGTTTGCCTGAAGGTAGGTGTATTGTCCTTTATACTCATTTATGCAGATAATTTCGTTTACCTAAGTGTTGTGGTTGATAATGCAGCCATGGTGCTGACAAACTACCTAGTTGTTGCTTGGCGTTTTGCACTGTGGAGTATTTAAGTGGAATCTAATTTGAATGCCTGCTTTGATTCAACTAACGCTAGTTGCCATGAAAACGTTCTTAATGGTAATGAATACAAGTCTGTGCTCGCGGCTTACCGCACTGGGAGTCGGATTAATTAAGTCTTTATTCAGTTTGTTTGTAATGATAGCGGGCTTTTATTCAAATGTCTTTGAGTTGGACGCGTCTTAACTGGATAATCTAGTTATGTGCTTTATGATGCTAAAATCTTAGTTTATATATCTGTAAGAATTAAAATAATCTTAGCCGAAAAAGTTCCAGCAGATTTTGAAGAACTATTTCCCTAACAACGTTCAATGCCTGTAAATATAAGTAGTACTAGAGTACTTATCTGTCACGCTGCCATCAAACCATTCACCATCTGGTGTAAAGTGAGACTATGATAACGTGTTCAGTACCAATCGTTGCTAGTTCTGCCTAATGCGCGATGTAGCCTTGTACCTATGTTTGGACCCAACTCAACGTGACAAGTGTCGCACGCACCGAATTTAAATATAGTAAAGATTGGATGTAGGTAATTTATTGCAATTAAATTGTATTCAATGTTATAATTGTAAACAAGTATTACAATTACAAAACTAGGTTGCAACTCTATCAGGTGAATGTGTCGTATCACTGAATGTATCGCGTTCGCGACTGAGCAAAGCGATTCTAGTTAACTAGTCGCTATCACGGACCCGAGGACGTCACGCGATCTTGGAACTCTACATCTGCATAATTTCACTTCAATATTCTGTTGCAGAAGGTTTCTATACAATTGCAATGATTGCATTAAGTTATTCATGAGATTTTGGAATTACTCTTGTCTAGCCAAGTAAATCCCAGCGTAAAGAAGCTACCAAATCCGATAAGGTCGCGATGAATGAATTAAACCCGCTCCCTGTAACTGTATAAAACAGTCATGTAAGAAGTAGTAGTTAATTTTTAGTTTAAGATTGCTAGCTAACAATATTTCACGCGTAGGACTTTATAATTGTACGTAGCCTGCCAGTGCTATGACGATCTTCACTTTCATTTTGTCGGCTAGAAAGTTGCACACGTTGTGTAATTTAGTAAATGGGTGAATCCAAATAGTTACAGCTACATTTCTATTTCTAGTCTCGTTGGTCATAATTTTCTAAATGACAGCCATTAACGTTAATATTTGCTCGAATTGGAACTGATATCGAGATGATAACAATAATTAATCACAAATAACTAGAGAACAGAACCAGGGTAAAGTAATAAATCCCTTGATTGGGTGCTTTTGAAATGTATCGTTAATATTCTGTCCTATGATCTTCGTATGTGATCGTATCTTGACCATTATCAGGTTTTCGCTGTGCCCGATAGGCCTCATTTCGTTGCCACTAATTGGATCATAAACACTTATCTGGGACGTTTCGTCCCATCCTCATTGCCGCTGCGGGCCAAATAGCGAACAACTAAAAGTTATTAGCCCATAATCACAATCAGTTTATATCTCTATTCGAACTTATTTGCCGACATGAGATATGAAATTGTAGCCGAGATAGGTTCGGCTGCGTGATCCGGGCCGCATGTGTATTATTATTATTTTCAACGAGATATCGGGGAGATTCTAGCGAGAATGACCCCAGAAACTGGAACGCGGCGTACGAACGAGAACATATCATAAATTCAACAATATAAGGTTTCCCCGCTAGCTAGTTGCCTTTTCGAGTGAACTTCCTTTCAGCCCCGGGAATATGTTCGCTTTGTTTTGTTGTGTTTGCGAGTTAGGAACGGCAAATTGTCGGATTACACAACTCCCTAAGTTGCTAGATCAACATTGCCGTGGAACCTCCTTAGATTCCGGCTCAGTCGCGGTTTTTGTGTTGTGATGCGGAATTTGCTTATTGGCATAACATAAGTCAAGACAACAGTCGTTACTTACGGTCTATATTTCAATATGGCGTTGTTGTTTTGAGTATGAAAAGTTTCGAGTGTTTGGTTCGTAAACAGAGCTTAATTTTCCTATTATGGAATTTGTTTCAAGGCGCTACCGACTTGTTTGAAACAACCTGTTTTTCTTTTAAAAATAATAACATTTCAGAAGATTGTCGTAAATTAGTTGATTTATGTTTGTTTCCCTCACCAGCGAGCCATCCGTTCGTTCGGACTTCCTTTCGGCGGCGCCGTGTAAATAAGCTCCCGGCGTTTTGTTTGCCAGTTTAACGGTTGTAAATTGTATGAGAAAAACAGTAGCCACCTACGGTCGCAGGCACGGCGGGCGGCGAGGGGCGACCGCAACTTCTTACATATTTATAAGACTTTACAAAAAATTGTCTCTTAATGTTTATTTTAACATATTTCTTTTAGTATCGATCTGCGAGTAGAGTTCAGTAAGTATTCTGCCACTTGTTAGAGTACAAAGGCTATCTCGCATTTGCTGTCACGTTTCCTTTGATACTTCAAAGGATTTCTTTCAAACGGAGGTGTATATAGATGAAATGGTTCGGAACAAAGCTCTATTTTCTATTAGCGCGGAATTATCGATAAACAGTAAACAAAACGTTGTGTTCGCTCCTGCGCGAAATCGGAAAGACTCATCTGTGTTTACCTTTAAATTTTCTACATCCTTCGGGGGAACGATCCGTTGTCGGACTTCCTGCGTCCCCCCCAGTGCAAATAAACGCCCCCCCTCATTGTTTGCCGGTTAGCGGTTGTAAATTGTACTCTGATAATGGTGCAGTGGTTGTACCCAGCTAGCTCCGACCTGTTCCGAGTGCTAGCATTCAACTCTCTACATAATATACATTGTCAAAATGGTCCACGATAAAAATATTCAAAATTAGCTACCTTTAAATCTGATCTATTGTAGAAAACTTTGTAATGATCTTGACCATACTCGATGACACTAAAAGTTTGTAAATTGTTCCAGGCCGGTGATTAATCTCTAGATTATATCTGCCTAATATCACGTAATCGTCAAGAGCATTTGAAGATTACTGCAAGGAAACAATTTTTTAAATACCCGTTTTACGTCTCGGTTTGCTGGCTGTAATTATGAATAATAAAAAATAATAGAAGATACTATCTCTAAATTTAATATAGCATGCATTATATTGAGATAAATATCTGTTTAATTGTGGAAAGTCTGCATCTGTCTATGGAAAGCTTTGATTCATAAACTTAGCTCAGGATGATTTTGATTGAATAGGTGATATTACTTCAAACTTCTTCCAAAACCCTTTCATTGGAGCGCATCGAGCGTCTCTCGTTAGATGAAGATTTAAAAATGTTCAACTACATGTATGTATCATTTGGGAAAACTCGTTGCGAAGTATTGGGAACACACAACTCTACAAAGGTTTCAACAGGAAATTTAAAGAAGTCAAAGTCGTCGAGTCTAAAACTGCGAGTGCTGACTTGCAGAGTCAAACTTCATTAAAGTCAGTCAGTTAGGCAGTTTGCGACGTCGCCGGACAGCCAACCTTGTTACCGACTCGTGTCACGTAGAGGGCTGTCACGTCGCTGCGAGACTGTTTTTCCGTGGTCAGGAAACACACGTGTCTGGCCGTTCACGAGTTCTTATGCAACCGTGTGACCTTTATGTGCTTGTTGTTTCTAAGTTCATTGGTTTTGTGTAAGTTTTTATGCCATAAACTGGATTTAGCTGTTTGGTTAGCAAAAAGGAATATATAAAGTCATGATATTTCTGAATCCATCTATGTAGGTGTAGAGGAAATAACATCATGCATGACGTATTTTAATAAAAATAAATGCAGGTTTTTGAATGGTTTTAGAAATGAAATTAGTTAGGTGTATATTCTTTAGTGATTATTTTAAACATAAACAATGAAACTTTAGCAGTTTGTAACGATTTTATTCGCATCTGCCATAGCTGCAACATTTTTGGCAACGGTTCTGTTAAAAGTTTCTTGTACTCGCGGTGATATTTCCAAAACTTCTCTTTTTAACTGCATTAACGCATAACGACCAGTAGTTTTCACGTCGCAAATGGAATTCTTACCATTTGTAAAACTTATCTGTCGTAGCGTTAATTATCGCCATTTGCGAATTTAAGACTCTGCTTTTTAAATTAAGACTTTCCATTTCTTATAACGACTACCATTTCGTTTGCTATGTTTGTAGATAACTGGGTAAGAATCAATTTTATTTTTTGTTTTCACTCTCTGTTTCTTTTTGATCTGTGAGTTTTAATTGTGTCTACAGAAGGCATCTTTCATATTAGAGTGTAAAATCTTGGTACTATAAATTTATAGAGAACGTAAATTCGTTAATGAAGGCTCGGCGCCGTCTCCCTCCCATCACTTCACTAAACTTGTACAATAAAACAATTTCTCGGTGGCGAAGTAACGTTTACAATGCAGTAAGAGTTCTCTCTTTATGACGTCAGCGTCTTACCTCCGGCATACAAATTATACGGTGACACTTTCAAGTTTTACTGCATCGTTAGGCGAAATGTATTATGTAGTTTGTGTTGTGTGTAGTGAATAAAACCATTAGACAACCGATGTAACTTCTCACGTGATGGGAGTAACGAAATATATATTACTAGCTGAGCCCGCGACTTTGTCCGCGTGGAATTTAACTTAACAAACTTTCATCCCCCATTTTATCCCCTTGGGGGTAGAATTAATCAAAATCCTTTCTTAGCAGATGCCTACGTCATAGCATCTACCTGCATGCCAAATTACAGCCCGATCCGTCCAGTGGTTTGGGCTGTGCGTTGATAGATCACTATGTCAGTCACCTTTGAGTTATATATATCTATGAGTTATATATATATAGATATAGATTACATGCGTTGGGGCAATCTCAACACTGTCGATAAGTTTCCCAGGACGTCAGAAAAAATGCAAGCGAAATTATTGTTTATGCAAGTTGTGGAGGTTCTTATGAAGTACTATGCCTTCAGAATTATATATGCTGAAAATGGTTTTAGAGAGGTCTAAGGTAAATTTTCAAGACACGGTGAAGGATATGTGGATAGTAGCAGATTCCCAGTTTAGAAACTATTATACCTAATCACCCATAAGAAGAAGATATGGTTATGTTCAATGCGATTAGGTTTACAGCCATTTGAGTAACGGTTAAGTTAATTTTGGTAAATTAGAGGTGAATTATGTCCGATTATGCTTAAGTATTGTGGTTGACTTGGGACCTTGTAACGGTTAGCTAAAGAGCGCTGCGTTAACGCACTCAGAGACGCCTATTAGTTAAGCAAGTACTTACATAGTGGTTGCCAACGTAAATTTGGAAATGTCTACCTACCAAACATGGTTTCGACGGAGTATGGAATGTCGAAGAAAAAAATTAGCGCAATCTAATGCAGCACTTAAGTAACATGTTACTTAAAGGCCGGTGTTAATAAATCTTTCTCAAGTCTGACAACGATCTTGAGTACGCTTTTGCCATGAAATTTTGAACTGGGATGACATTAGGACGATATTTCCAAGATCGCTCTCAGGCCTAAGATTAATTTATTGTTACGGGCCAAAGTCTCACCTATGTAGGTGAGACTTTGGCCCGATTGATTTGATTGTGAAATCCAATTATTGAATATGTATTCTACTCATGTGAGTAGAATACATATTCAATGATTGGTTTTCTTCAATGATACATTGAAAACAAAAATATGTAACAGTAACTGTCTTACATTACTTATTCCAAGTGATTACTTATTCAAACAGATGATACATTATTTTCATTTGTTTTATTAATTTAAAACCAACATGCAAGCATAACACAATACGTGAGCAATTTCGTCTCGCTTACGTAGACTCAGTGTCACAATACCCAAATTAGCGTTAATTGACTGGCGAATGATTCATTGCGCGGTTTGTGTATTGACGGCAGGTGACTAATTAGGCAAGTAATGCGAAGTCAAATTTACGCGCGTAATGGGTATTACTAAACCGTTATTTGAATAGTTTTGGAATTTAACGGAGTTTTACCTGTGAGAGAAATGGTAGGTAAACGAATAAAATCGGGACAGTCAAATGGGGATCTAGAATATTTAGGCTTCATTTTACGTTGTAAGTATATTATAGTAAACAAATTACGCGACTTTGTATATTTGTTAAAGTTTAGCGAGGTTAATGACAACTTCTTGGCTACGAGTTAGAATCTCAGGCAAAGGAGCTATCAGGGCAGGGGCTATTTTAATATCCTAGTGCGATGACAAAACAAAATTCACGTGCCCCTAAAACCTTCACTCAAGACCCAATATCCGGATGCTCGGTCAGTGAAACAGTAAAGGCAGAACACATGCAGATGATAATTTTTGTGCGTTGTAAACATTCATTGTACATATAACTCTACTTGTACATTCAATTGTACTTATAACTGTTGTATAAACTTTTAATTAATGACGTAGGTACTAAAGCGATTAGGCTTAGTTTCCTAAATGCAGTTTGAAGTTGCAGTCTTGAAGGAGTTGCGTTAAACTTGCCCGCAATTTCCGTGTCGTTAATCTTTCACGTCGAATGTACTCGTGCCAGAGCGCGCGAATACCTGCCTACGGTAAATACAATAGAGTATTGTTTTAACTAGCACTAATGTTGTCACTCCATACCTCACAGTAAAATCCTTAGATTTAATTGCCTGTACCTAATAAACAAAAATAGCTGTGGCAATCAAAGTTCTCACATTTGACCGTTTTTATGACTTGTGAAATTAAAATGAATAATCTATTCATAGAATATTTTTCGTTAAATATAAAGAAATGTGCGGTTCTTTTTCACGAATTGCTCTTTTAATACAAAAAATACAGGCATTGCGCCTCGATAATGAGGGCACGCTGCAATCACGGTCTTTCGCACGGAACATTATATAGCGAGCGTAAATGCACCGGAAAATGGTGACGTACCAAATATGCCACGGTTTAAAAGCAGCACAGAGAATATTAAATAAATTGTCGTCAGAATCCCCTGAATATGTGAATAAATTTATAATTTCACCGCACCCTCATATATTATTAGAGGAAACCCTCGTAGTTCCATAAAACGTCACGTCTCTTGATGAATAGATTGTGCAATTACCTTATTATGCAAATATAATCACGTCCAAGATGACGATAGCAGTTAAGTGCCGAGTAATTATATACGGAATACAGAATTAAGTGAAAACAACCATGATTGGAATACGAACCTTCGAAGATTTCGGTTGCCTTAATTCAACGAGCTTGCCGTCGTCGCCTCGCAATCGTTCTCGGATTATTGGAATATTCTACGCGGGCCGTTTAATTTGTTAAATTGAAAAGAAACATTGTATTGTTCAGATAGAATTAGGTTTATTTGCGAAACCCATTCGGTCGTAAGAGAGATCCCTTCGACGGAAATAAGTGAATGGAATAAATGGAATGACCTATAAAGTGGATAGGATGCGGCAGTTTCGTCAGAGCTCAGTGTATTTTACTCGCTTATTCTGAAGCCGGTTCTCAAGTCAGACAATAATATGTTGCTGAAACTTATTATACCTACTCCACGAAATTTGTAGTGCATTCAGTTCCTTGTTATTTGCATTGTTCTGTTTTACTTCAGAATAGTATTAGTTTGGCTTGTGTTTATTATAGCTTAGAACTATTTGTTAAACTCCTAGTTATATTTAATGATAACGCAAATTGCACGATTTTCTTGCAACTAATTATTGTTTCTAATGATTAATTTCACATGCCCTTTCTGTTATGTCATCGTTTTAACGTCTTCTAAGAACAAGACAAAGGAGCAGATCCAGAGCTAGTGTCACGCGATAATTAACAGCTTAAGCAGTGGTAGAATAGGGGCATTAAGCTATGGATTAGCCTTGTTCCGTTTGTGAGACGGTGATGCGAAGTACTATGTTGCACAAACGGGACACTTCCAAGGAACTCTAAAGACAAAGCGACAAAGTTTATTTACGAGTTAAATTATTACGTAGATGAACTTTAAGTAATTGTGGTTAAGATACTATAAACGACTCAGCTAGGGTGACTCAATAGAGCTTAAGACATGAATAGCTTAAATCAATTAGGAATTGAGTAGGTGACCTCATTTGAGAAAGCAGAGAGCAAAATTTTGAAACTTAGCCGCGTCAATATAGCCCAGTACGTGATAATGCATTAATGGACGTTAAGAATTCATGATTTGACATTGATTAAAGTATAAAGCCCCACCACCGTATCGGTGGATTAAGTCTGTCTTCTCCCACTCACCGTGTTTCTCATCGCATTCAATATACTTAGTGTCCTTTCCTGCTTGTGCCCATTTATACATGTAAATAGCGTCTAAATTTGCGGTCGCAGTTATCGCTCCACAAATTCAGTCGACCATATTTCATAAACTGTATGCTTGATACATTTGTAGTATAATCTTGCGAGGGGCGGTACACGTCGCCCCAGGCGGGAACATCGTTAATCTCATGACGGTGCGGCTCTACTCTATTTTGACATATTTACATAAATACCACTTAAATAGGGCCGTCACCCGACGATGTCAATAGGGATGTGTCGTCGAATATTTATTATGATGTCACGGATTTAAAGGGGAGAATTTTCTTATTAAAAAGTGTCCATGTTTAATAAAATGTTATATATACTTAGCTACCCACCCAGACATTCAATTTTCTCTGTGAGAACAAGCCAGAGGCAGAAATAAGTGTCTACTAATTCTGATACCTATTTTACGTGAATATGACAACTTAATAATAAAGATAATATTCTACGATTCCAATGACAATTAGAAACAAACACAATAGTAACGATTTTCTATACTGCGGAAGACAAAAGTGTTAGATTTGCGTTTCGGAATCACGATTCTGCTGCAAATGCAATTAAACGCTGTTAGACTGTCGATTCAGGCATTGTGAACATACTGTAAAGCTGCGGTCGTACAAGCCTTTGACTTTATGTATGGAAGATATGCTAACATATTAAAATTCAGTTCTTCTTATAATTTAAATCCTGTTCGTAAGTTTATGTACAAAATGCACTGGTTTTAGAACTAATGTTTACGCTCATATTGCGAGTCTAAAACATGTATATTCAAGTTCATTTACCCACCTCTATCATCAGCTATAATGACTCCCACGTGCCATTTTCGCACCGGTAAATCGTTTCGATTTTTATAGCCACTCATATGGGAGAATGAATATTAAATTAATTCCTGCATTTAGCTCGGAAAATACGGCAATTAACGACTGACGTACCCCACGCAGGGTCGTTTTATGGGGTGATAAAGTTGTCGGATTACCCCAATGACATGTACGTATGTGGTGGACACTGCGTGCTGGCCTGGTCTGCATGGTTTGTTTTCGTGCGATCGCTATGGTGTTGCCATTTTATCTCTATGACTCACTTCCCTATGCCATGATTTATTCTTACGTACAATCCGTGAACATTTAGGTTCAGATTTGAATGCGTTGATATTTCTATACAGATAGAGTCGTTAAGGCACTTCATCTTTATATACAGCGACACCTTTACAAATACACGTGTATAGTTATTTTGTGCGAACGTTTATTATTACACCATATCTCTTGCCTCCGTCGCAAAAACGCGACAGATACCATCTTCTGAGCAATAAAAGGCGTCTCTAATAGTACTATTCGTTTTGTTTCAGGTACGTCGCTTTTTCCATCAAAGATCGCGTAACGAGTTTTTGTTCCGGCGTTGGATGAGGTCGCTGAATGTATTGATATTGTATATAAGGTTGATGGGTCAGAGTCATGTTTATCTATAAGATGAGAAATGAACCGTGAGAATCATGACACGGTACAGCCCATTGTGTCAATTGATTGCGTTGTAATGCGCTTGTGTCTATTTAAGATGGGTCACGTATTCATATCCGTTGCGATCATTGCACTGTGGATCATTTTTCTGAGGCTGTGCCAGTTGAAACCTTAAATAGTTTAATAATTATAAATAAGCTTGAGTCTGTAAGACTAGCAGCAAATTGCCACAGCGAGGATTAAACCTTAAATTTACTTACACATTATTATATTAGGCACTTGGTCATTTTATATGCCTAATATCAACAGTGTGGGTTGTTTACAGAGCCTCACAATGTCAATTGCGGAAGTCGCCGGAAACTTGTGTCTGACATCGCGTCGGATGTGTCCTATATGCTGACGCTACTGTTGTCCACTGCAATAACGGTTCGATGAATATGTCGATCGATCGCGTTAAAGTAAAACACCTACTTTACATTACTGCCATTTTCATTTTCCAACAATAAATCTTCGTTTCGTGTCATCTATTCAGCTTCAAAGAGATCGAAAGAATTCGTTCAACAAAAGATGTCGCAGTTTTTATGTTCAAACATCGGTTCTATTATCGATCTCTGATCAAACGTTTATTACAAGATGTTTTATGACCTTAATTCTCTTTAAAGAGAATTGCTTTCAAGGAAGATGTCCAGCCAAGTGTGGTTCTACACATCTTCTCAATACACAGTTATATTTTCCTTGATTTGATATTACACGAAATTGTGTTCGCTGTTTACGATTCATCAATTTGGAAGAGCAATCAACTGAAATAGGCTTCGTAACGGAAATGGATCACAATTGGCACTTTTACGCCTGCATTTCAATCCACCGTCTTCTTTGTGAGAAAAAAAAAAATGTATGATTGTGATGTTTAACGAAGTATCAGAATTTGTAGCGTCCTCACCTAAAATGCATGTATTGAACTAATCAGGTGTAAAAATGTTCGATGAAAATCATCAGACCGATATAAAACAGTTGCATTGTGCTGGGCGGAAAAACCACATCAGAGGACGATACCAAAATTAACCAAAGCTGAGTAACTATACAAGCAGAGTTGTCATTTATTACCGTCCTTTCATAATCCATAAGGATTACAGCTAATACCTACAGAAGATAAGCAGACAGTTTCCTCTTACAACGTGTCACCGATATCAACGTCTTTGCGCCAGCTATGACGGCCGTCACCGTCGGAAGCGTGCAGCCAACGCTGCGCTGCGCTCCATTCACCGAGCTAAACTAACACCAGAATCTTTTCAAACTACCATTAGTCCGTAAGATGTCGGTGTTAGGGCTTAAATTGCTCTTTAGTAACTGCAATGTTAAATTTGCCCAATTGTAACTAGTGTCGATTACGCGCCGTGTTGTTTAGACGTCCCCTTTGTTTACATTGACTTGCTTGGTGCGGCAGAACGTTGCGCGCTAGCTAGAATCTTAAAACCTAATGGTAGTGTTATTGTTTCATATATTTCACTCTATCAATTGGGAATTTAGCTCCAACCTAAAACTTTGTTCTTTCCCCAAACGCTCGTCCAAGTGATTGTTATGTGCTGTTAAACAAAAATGATCCCTCCTATCATGGCCGGCCATTTTGGATCGATACACAGTAATTCCATGTATTTTCAGCGCGATGTAAAGATTAATGTGTTTTGTTGGAAAACAAACGCTAATCCATCAAACATCGTTTGGAGCTTGTCCAAACGACGGCTACATATAAAAATCTATATCTAGGCAGTTTTAATTCACTTGAGGTATTCCCGTTCCACAAATAATTTATTTAATACGTTAGCTGACGGAAGTATCGGAACATAAAATAATGGAAGACGTGCTATAAAAAATGTTTGCTTTATTTTCTCTTACCAAACAGTTTGTTTTAGTTGGCTGAGTTTGTTTCAATTAATGAACACTTGATTAAACGTAGTCTATTTAATTGTGAAATAATTTACAAGTATTGGATCACTGATTCCATTAATAACTATAGTGTTAGTAGGCTACCTGGCGAAAAAACGAGGTCGTAGTTTACTTGATTGCGTGCCTAACGCTTGATAACGGTCAAATAACTTTGGATTTGATCAAATAGCTCGTTGGGTGCATTGATGACGGATGTACTATGATATTTCCGTGATTCAAATGTCAGGACAAACTCATCTTGTAATATGTATAAATTAGGGAAGACCAGATATTCCACAAGATCCACCGAGTTCTTTAACTTGGTGAAATATGTAACCATGCAGCGGTAAAGACAAGTACAATGAATGGATAAAATAATTTTCAGATATCTGTATCACGATTAATTCAATGAGCCTGAATTCAAAGCGCTGATTTCAAGTCGTGGAGTCTGCAGTTACACATATCTGTGCTGGCATTGTCTATAATGTTTGCCGTAATTACACACGGAGTGCACTCGAGGCGGTGGTACATTAAGCGCAGCGAGCATGCCCTATCAGCCTCGCATGAAGTTTCCGCGTCGGCGGGCCTGTATCGAGGAACTTCGCCGATTAGACAGTTGAGGCCGCTCTACTGCGCCTGGGGACTCGATGCATCCCACCTTCCAATAGCCCAGCGTTTTGGCCGGTTTTTTGAATAATAGTTTCCCTGAAAACTGGAATGACTCGCACAAATGTATGACACGTACCATATTATGAGTAGTTTCCTATCATCTGTGTGCGAAGTTTCCTTATTGGGTGGCCTTTGTATTTATAATAGTCTATGCTGTACGACAAATACTAATAATAATAATAATTTAGCCCTTTTGACGTCCCACTCCTGGGCACGGGCCTCCCCTCAACACGAGGGGGATACAGGCCATAATCCACGACAAATACAACTTTGGAAAAATGTTGCCCAATGATCTTGGCAGATTGGTCCCGGGTAGCAATAGACCGGAGCAAGTGAAAAAGGGAGGAGAGGCTTGTGTCATGCTTTGGTTCAGTATAGACTAAGAATAAGATGAAAATGAAATGCATGATCTTGGAAGGTGTACCAGTTATTTCCAACGTAGCCGGTGTTTTGAGTAAATATGGTTATACTGAGAGGAACGACAGTTGGACAAGTTCAGAGATTTGATAATTATGCAGTGATATTAAATGTACCGTATGCCGTTGTCAGTGACTTTACTCACGGGAGTGCGCTCTTGGTGTGGCACGTTAAGCGTAACGATCATGCTCCACCAGCCGTGTATGAATTTTAAGCGTTGGCGGACAGTTATACAACAATTTTGCAGGAATTGGAGCTTCCTGGCTTCCATAGCCACTAGTATTGAGTCACAAACCTATTTTTTTCGAGGAAATTAATAATAAGTGTTCTCAAGAACCGGACATCTTGATAGTCTTGATTAATTAGTAATTAATTCTTTAAGTCCTTCCATTAACCTTAGATCTTCATCTCGCACGACTCACGAGATCTTCTTCCATGTACTTCTATCACTTGTAGTTGTTTTCCGATAATTCGCGTATTATTATATTAGCATATGAATGTAAAATTATTCGTCATCCTTATTTAACGTGACGATAAGTTATATAGAAGTTGGTATGATACGAGTATTGAAACAGTTGGGGAAATTAACGTTAATCGTATGTGTAGGTAATGTGTATACACAATTGTTTACATTGTCAATTATGACTAAATTTGTTATGTACTTATTTAAACATGTGTTTTTATTAATTGTTATTTTTAATAATTAATGCGTACAATGGAGTATATAAATGGGGCAAAAATTTGCTTGAAACTTTGCAACAATGGGGGTTTAGTAACCAGAAAGTCATACGTTTTCGTTTCATCCAATTTAATCAAATAGTTTTTAAGTTGCATATTTATAAATACGGCCAACTTTGAAATTTTTGAATAAAATTAAGAAATAATGGCTTTGGTTTTCATGTACACATTTTGGCACAAACAAATTTTCTAGTTCGACTTCAGTAATCCAAAAAGACTGCCAAATCTGTGTACGGGAAATTGGCATCTATCCTGATAGCATTAAGAAAATTCTGGATTGACTCGTTGGGAATATTAATGTTGAACTTATCCTATATTTACAGTATACATGTATGCGTGGATGATTGAGTTCATAATATATCCTTAATCCTCAAAACGTAAGCTATATCATGTACAATTTCTGTCTTCAAAAGTGGTTGCGATAAATTTTTCAGTTTTTAATTAAGCATTTTCGGAATGTCTTATCAGAATATGATTGAGATTCATTAAAAGGTAGACTTCCATTATTACTAAGTTAGCTGTGTCTATATCAGAGATGATCAATTGTATACTTGCTCTATACATAATAAGATTTCACATTATATCACCATTACTTCCTTACGTGCCCATTATGATTCAGAGTGGTGTATCATCTTCAATAAGACGTCTAGGCGTTTGAACACCTTTTACTTTACCACCTTTATACTGTGACTAGCTGTGCCCCGCGACTCCGTCCGCATTCTGTTGAAATTTTTCCTGAATTTTCTTTGCTATAAACCTCACGGAGCCCGAGACCTTTCCAACGAATGCAAAACCGTGGAAATCGGTTCGTGCGTTCTGGAGTTATAGCGTCAGGAAGGAAAACCCGACTTATTTTTATATAGTAGATAATCCATGATGTATAACAATAATGAATAGTTAAGTATTAGGTACCTAGTATTTATAGATTGTGTGATGTTTGGAATAACCGAGATTCAAAGTTTATCGTGGCATTTATCAACATTTGTTCATTAATGTGTGCTCGGCGCCAGACGAGACTAAATAATAAGACGTCTGGTTATTCCCACATTTTTCAATTAAAACAAACAAAGAGGGAATCATTAGCATGTGTGTGGTCCAAATAAAACAGTACAAACCTTTTAAGAATCCTGATAAGCAATAATTGTAACCTACAACCAATCTTTGGTTTCTCTTAAATTCACATTGCCAGTAATCCTTCTTATAATAGAATGATTCCTTTTCGGCTGGGTTCCAAACCCTCAAGCCCGTATAATTTCTTCGACATTCAATTTTAATCAGCTCATTTCTTAAAGGATGTTGAGTATTATACTTATTCAGCTTTCGCGTGGTCGATTCGCGTGTGGCGACTCGGAAGTAATTTCCCTCCAACTCTAGTAATGATCGCGCTCGATCATCTGGATAATGGTTCCAAGTGTAAAATTTAAAGCTACTTAGCGACGCCCCTCCGTAAAATATTATCAACATTTCGACGCCATCGTTTATAAAGTGGACAGTTTAATCACTAAATGCTGGGCGGATAATGAAGCGTTCATTCATCGGGGTTGTAATGCTACCGGCTTCAGGTATTTCGGACAGGTTCATAATAGTTTCATTAAGTAAATTAAAATTGCGGTCGGCCGGCGCTGAAAGCCGCGCGTGATTTTCTAAATTGCCTAATCAAAATAGATTTCTGACACACAGTGTGGTTTGACATTGACCTGGGGCTTATCATCTTGGGCGCTTATAGGTTCAGTTGCTTAGTTTTGTTTTGGTACTTGTCTGGCTTTTATTGTGGTTTAGGTAGATCTTTAAAGTCCCATTTCACTCACTTACCTTTTACGTCTCGATGTTATCGAATGTATTTAAATCCGTAATCTGAATAATGCATAATTTATTTCTTACGTATTATAATAAGATTGCTTTACATATTCTTAATCCTACTAATATTATCAATGCGAAAGTTTGTGAGTGTGGATGTATGTATGTATGTATGTATGTATGTATGTATGTATGTATGTATGTATGTATGTATGTTTGTTACTCCTTCACGCAAAAACTACTGAACGGATTTGGATGAAATTTGGAACACAGATAGATTATAACCGGGATTAACATATAGGATACTTTTTAACCCAATAATCCAATACTACGCGGATGAAGTCGCGGGGCACAGCTAGTGTATGTATATATGTATGTATATATGTATGTTTGTTACTCCTTCACGCAAAAACTACTGAACGGATTTGGATGAAATTTGGAACACAGATAGATTATACCCGGGATTAACATATAGGATACTTTTTAACCCAATAATCCAATACTACGCGGATGAAGTCGCGGGGCACAGCTAGTTGACACATAATTGTAAAGTTTCTGGAAATGTCTTGTTAGTCCGAAGTTTGGTATATTACAAAACAGTTCCACGTTGTAACTTATACGATCTATTCATATTTAAATAAGTACTTTCTACTGTATAATTGAAAAGTCTAGAAAGTTCCTTTCTCTAAAGATGGATTGAGATGTTGGCCTTGCTTCAAAACATTGATTCATGACTTAATACGTCGCCAAGGTCTTTATCAAGACCATTACCGTGTGTTATTCTTGGATATGTTCAGAACTGCTCCGTCAGGCATCGCTTAACTGCCTCATGTAAGCGCTGTAGTTCTCCTTAGCATAAAGCCGCATGTCTACTATCGGATGCTGTAATATTTATTATGATATAAATATAACTGGTTAAATTAATATAGGCACTTCAATGTAAATGTATAAGTATGTAATAGTACATTGTTACACGAGTGGTGAAAGTGACTTATTTTTCCCGAGACGGGGTTTGGCGCCCGAGCGTAGCGAGGGCGCTAATAGTTCGAGGGACAAAATAAGTCTTTCACCCGAGGTAAACACTGTGCTTTTCATTACGAATACAAGGAAAATAAAAATAAAAACAGGAATTGGCTAAAGAAATAATACAAGGAAGCATGAACAATACTCTACAACTCGAAAAAAAAAAGATCGGATTGCCGCCTATTTTGTTTTTTTTCGTTGGCCGGCCAACTTCATTATTTAGCCAGTATTTTTAATTTTCATTTTTAAATATTTTGACCAAATCTATGTTATTTTAAAGAAATTGTTGAAACTAAATTATAATTAAGTCATTTAAAAGTATATATTCTTTATTTAATACTCAACTTTATGTTATTTCAATTTTACATCGTGCTGTAATTGAGTGACTGTAGAAAAAGTTTGAACATGGTTCCATAGAAATGGAACTAGTTTTTTTTTTATAATTTGACAGCTGTCAGTTGAAAGTGATTCTCCCGGGCCAGAAAAGTATTACTTTCAACCCGCTCCTCAGGCAACTTCAGACCTACTTTCAGTGTATGAGTAATGAAAAAAGAATTGCCGGTAATAATATGAAGTGGCAGTCAATAAGCAGCCGGCCCCTGACCGCATAAACCAGTTGAGCATGTAATGGCAGAGTCATGTAACGCTGTGGGTAATCTAATTAAAATGCGCCCGGCAACATCGGAAGAATACAACGTATTGCCACGTCATTCGCACTTTCTTGTTTTTATTTCTATATTCCTCTAGGTGACTTGGCAGTATACCATTCGTTGTGTTTTTTTATCAAGATTGCTACACTTTTCCCTTTGTTCGATATTCGAATAGCATAGAGCAAGCGGCCTTAGGTACCTCTTTGAAAAATTATTTGGTGAGCAGGAGTTTGTTTTCCAACCCCGTACTTACCCGTGACTTGGCTCTTCTGAGCTCTTGGCGCCGTTCCAGCGTCGCCTGATGACGTACCTACCCCACGTTAAATTGATATTGGCACTTAGCTCGGCGTTCGTTGTCGCCGATCATGCTTTTAAAGTTAACATTTTTGTCACTTTTGTCACACTACTACAAGGATGGGAGTCCAAAATTGTTCGATACTTAAATTTTCAACAGTATTTTAGTTTAGGTATTTAATTTAAAATTGTCAGTATATTTATTATAAATTGACGAGGTCACGTTTCAAAGAACAATCATACACTAAAATTACTTGTAATATTCCACAAACTTCTTGCCAGTCACCTGCAAGCTAAAAGGTATTGCGTTACTTATGTAAGTCATATTAAATAGGTATTGAGTACGATATGGAGCGACAGGGGTCACGGTTCTGTGTTGTTGGTTACGCAAACTGTCTTGTGATGACAACTAACGAAGGAGCGATGCTTATCTACTACTAATGGTATTTTATGCAATAAAAACATTATATTATGTAGTTCTTTTCTAAGAGTTATAACGATTAGAACCAGAACAGTTCTTTTCAAGATTCCTTAGGATGTCTTAAGTGGGTGAAAACTCACAAGTTAATATAAATTGCAAATTGGTTACGCTACATCATTGCGCATTCTGACATCGATTATGAAACGTTCATCGATTGTTGTCGTATACCTACACCAATACTGGCTTTGCTCAAAATGGTTGGCTAAGCGAAACGGGTTTTACCTGCATATCTAGCGTAACTTCCTAGTTCTCTATTCCAAAAGCAATCGAAAGAAAGTTAATGTGAACTCGAGCTGGAGCTTAGTAATCGTCCAAAGTTGCTTCTACAAAGCGTTGGCAACTTTCGCCTCCTATCCAAAGTTAACGGACGGCGAAATTTTAATTTGAAACCATATCAGTACGGGATTCTGCGCTTCGTGCTCCATAATGAGGGCGCAAATTTTTAATACTCAAACAAAAGTTAACACATTGGGTAGTCGCATGTTCAAATGTAAAATTGTTAAAAACTTGCGACTAAAAGTGGTTTTTTTTTTGTGGTACATAAAATTAATTCATATATATTGTACTAGCTGTGACTTCATCCGCGTAGTATTGTATTATTGGGTTAAAAAGTATCCTATATGTTAATCCCGGTTATAATCTATCTGTGTTCCAAATTTCATCCAAATCCGTTCAGTAGTTTTTGCGTGAAGGAGTAACAAACATACATACATACATACATACATCCACACTCACAAACTTTCGCATTTATAATATTAGTAGGATTATAGATAAATGTTGCCTATGAATTGCCAAAGCATTTTTGCCACTCGACCCTTGCGTCTTTGGGACCTCCCATATTGAAATTTCCTTTGAATCAAAGACTAGCTAAAAGGCACGTGGGAAGACCTTCCTTATCAAACGTCCGGATATATTCCGTTGGAATCTTGTTGGGACAGGCCGGCGGGGCGTTCGAAGGCGGTGATCGCTGGAATTTTGCCAGTAGCCAGTGCATTGTTGGCCAGCCATGTTAGTAAATTAATATCGCCAATAGAACTGCACTCACGGAAAGTTGCCTCTACTTTTGTGGTGTCATCATTTCGGGTCAAATATGTTGAAAGACTGTTCACTTTTTCAAGAAAACTTTAATAACACAGCGAGAACGATTTTGAAAGATTTTAGTTGACCTTAAACCAATGTCACGTATGGCAAAGAAAACAACGTCAACTTATGTATGGCAAAGAAAACAGTCTACCTACAAAATAATCAGTTTCTTGTTGGCCCTACATATAGTTCAAGCCACTGCACGCAGTACTTAATAAATCTGTTTGACGCCTTTATTTTTATCGTCAGGATTACGCAGTTCTCTGCTCAGTTGACTTTCATGACGTCATAGGAAGGTAAAAGTTAATGAGCTTATGTAACACCTCGTTACGCCCGTCATGCGTTGAACGTCATACATAATCACGTTTTTCAGTAATTAACGATACCGAGATATAAAGAGCAAATAGTTCGGGTAACTCACGTCAATCAATCGGTTAGTTAGGATAATTTAATTGAACCTTCGCGTTAATTATCACCACAATAAAATTATAATTTATATTCCGTGTTTCCCTGTATAATATAAAAATGTATGATTTATGTATAAGAAAGAGTATATTATGTAATCTATCTATGATACACTGGACTTATTGGACTCCACTGCACTTGGCATATATTTTCCAATAACACAATGAATAGATTAATTACGTCACTAGAATGTTGCATACAAATAGTAACGGTTGTTATTAGGGATGTGGATACATTCTATGATGCTGATCTGACACCGACATGCGTGTTGTGTACTGAATGTACTACTGCTGTACCTATCGGTGAACAGCAGTACACAGTCAATGTTTTTTTAAATTACCTTGACATGAATGGCATAATCCTTTGTTACATTATGAATTTGCATTCGCTTTGTAATTCATTATCCTATTTGTGTCCTAGCGAGTATTTGTTGTATTATGTGATCAGAAACGCATTTGTTGGTTAATCATGTAAAAATACAAATTTCATTATGAACCTATTGAGCAATTACAAATTTAAGTAGCCCACTTTCTCTTATTTCTTCTGTGTCTGTGTCGAATAAAAGGTTTTCTTTCTTTCTTTCCTTCTTTCTTACTTTTGTCTTCTACTACACATTCTGGTCCGGCCGGGGTTTTTTAGTCGGAAGGTTGAATTCGTGTGTCTAAACAGTAAAAAGGTCTCGTCTGGGTGTCGGGTGATTGTTATAATCGAAGATTTCAAGGCTGAACAACTGTTCTTGACACCATAGAATGACAATCAGCTCGCGACTAATGCTATTTGTACGTTGGGGAAATTTGGTTGTTCGGTCAGGGTTATTGGTTTGGCATACTTTTTTGTGTTTGTTTACCCATTGTTCAAAGTCACTTTGTTTAATCATTGATTCGAAATTATACGGTGTTCCTTGCCAGAAGATAGCATATAACATATGTTTTATGTGTTTGACATTTGTGTGGCAACGCTTTTGTATATATAGACGGTTGTGAAATTCACTAACGTGCGTTAAGTTACGCGTTCTTTTTGTTAGGTAAATAATGCACAATGACACGGTTATAATAGTTATTTTTGTTAAAGCTTGGAGAATGCAATAAGCGACCTAGATATCCCGTTATTATAAATGCATAGTCAAAAAGGCTTAGTCAAAATGCAGCTCTCGGCTTCGAGCCAAGATAGTTAAGGCATAACGCAAGAACGACGCTAAAATTCTTGGCTAATTAGTTTCCTAATAGACACTGTTACTGAAGTTAATTAATAAATTGGTAAAGTAATCTATCAACACACGTTTCTAAGTCGGTAGTTAACCTGTGAAATATTGGAGTTTTCAGATCATGCCCAACATTGCTATAATCCACTATATTTGCTTTCTGAGATCAATTTTCTCGTTCAGGAGGAGTGTCTTTGCAGAATCCATAACAACCTTCTTTTGCATTTAATGATGACAAGCACGGAGTACCTATAACAGCAGTATCATACCTCAGCATTGTAATCGCATGTACGTACGGCTACATATCAAGCTATACATTTCCACTATAACATGACCTCTCATTGTACGAAAATCCTATACAATGCGAGATCGGCTTATCCTGGAAATGTATAGCTTAATATGTAGCCGTGTGTACGCTATACAGAGTCATAGGTGCATACACTCAAGATCTGTCGTCACCTCAATGCATGTGCATGGGCACACGTGACGGCGACGCAGTCTCGTGCCGTGTTAATTGGAGCGCGACTACCACGCAACGTTGCAAGGTCACCGGACTTGTTAGGGACGGTAATGTGCCGGTTATTGTTTTCGTGAAGTGGACCACGGTGCGAGGGGTCCGGTTAGGAGGCTGGTTATGTCAAGTTAATGTCCTTGGATTCGGCAGGAAGTCCTTAGTTGGGTGCCCTTGCTTCTTGTAGACTTAAAACAAACACTATCGCCCTTATTAATAAACTTGAATTAGCGGTTGTATAGCTAAACACGCATTGTCTTCTTTCGAATGTTAAATTACTGTTCACTCGCTATACCACGTTTATGAATAAGTGGGTAGATGCATTGTGTTGATATTGATGACCCGCATTTAACTAACAGTAACATCTTTCGAGTTTTGGTAAGAATGTTTTGGGCTGATAAATCTACATAAGGTTACAATCGTGGATCTTGATGTCTTTGTGTCAAAACCGAAGAAGGCAGGTAACTATCATTCCGTAACACTTCTGCTATTTAAACATTTTCAATAATGTCAGTTCGTGACTCTTGTTTTTGTTCCAATGTTAAGAGACGGTAATGTCATTGCAAGATGATATATTGCCCATGTGCTAACTGAGATAGATGACGTAAGTCCTAGGGATTTTACGAGACAGGCGAGCAAACTTTTCTCAAATTTGATAAGATATTCCAGTGATTAATAGCAACCTGAGAATAAAGAAAGACAACGTTGCAACAAAAAGATTGAAATAAAACAGTTTGACGATAATAAATTTGAAAGGGGATTTCATGACAATAAAAAAATATAATTAATGAGGCACACTTACCATGTAGCTGAATAAAATTATGAATTAAAACTAGTTGCTGCCCACGACTTCGTCCGCGTAGTATTTAACTTAACAAAAATTTCGGGATTATCGGGATAAAAAGTATCCTATGTGTTAATCCCGGTTATAAACTATCTGTGTTCCAAATTTCATCCAAATCCGTTCAGTAGTTTTTGCGTGAAGGAGTAACAAACATACATACATACATACATACATCCACACTCACAAACTTTCGCATTTATAATATTAGTAGGACTAGTTGTGCCCCGCGACTTCATCCGCGTAGTATTGGATTATTGGGTTAAAAAGTATCCTATATGTTAATCCCGGTTATTATCTATCTGTGTTCCAAATTTCATCCAAATCCGTTCAGTAGTTTTTACGTGAAGGAGTAACAAACATACATACATACATACATACATACATACATCCACACTCACAAACTTTCGCATTTATAATATTAGTAGGATCAAAAGAGTATGAAAAAAGAGTTTTTCTGACATTTCTAAGTTATGTCAAGTTATCGTGTTGAAATTAGATAATATTTCTTACTTGCTTACAATTTATTTGTAAGAATTCCACATCACTGATATATTATTAACATAACTTTAAAGTTGGTAAAGAGATAATAGTAGCAGCCACAATATTCTCGCACCTAATAAACTCGTCATTGGTTCATTCACATCGCACACACAGGAAATATCTAATCCCAGAAGATGAATTGCCTGCGCCACAGTTCACGGTCGGATTGCGGTGGGCAATTTGTGATTTCAGTGTGTAATCAGCAATCCGTAGGGCAAGCCATTAACCTCGTTTAGCCGTCTGAAGTCAAACATGGCTAGCGTCTGCGGCGTGGAACAGTTTTACCAATATTTGCCTCATTCCCCACATAATATGTTAAACTTTATCAATTATCGAGTAATGTGCCGAAGTTTCTCGGCCCGCCGAAATACTTCACGCGCACTCAAGTTTGCAACTCGATAGTGATAAGAAATATTTCGGTTTCTAGCTGAGCGAGGTGTTAGGAATACGAATGTGCCGCAAATTGCCAAGTTAAGGATACTTCATAAACATGAGGAGAAAATTAATTTGCTGTTGGGAGTTTACCAAATTGATAACCTTCATTTATACGCCCAAATTATAAGTGAACCTCAGATTTATGAAAAGCTACATATTGCTCACTTTTTGACGGACCTTTATCCACGTAACAAATATGGGACCGACATTTTTCGGACGTTTCACTTCACCCTCTATGTTCTTCGGAATTTGATCTCGATAAACTAAAAAGTACAAAAAAATGAAGAGCCGTCCAATATTTTTTGCCCGACAAGCTTGTTGGTTGGTTCCTAGGCTATAAAAAGTTGAATAATATTTATGTGAGTCTTAAACGTGATCTTATGCGGAATTTATTAAAAGCGAAAAATGAAACGTGATGTTTTTGTAATACCAAGAAGATGATCGCATCTCCCTCTCACTTAGCCTCAATGTCAGAAAGGTGCTTATTGAGTTGACGTTATAGAAAATGTGATCACGAGTTGAGTCGGATTCGCTTTCTCCCCGCGTGTAGCTATTATGTAAACACTGTCGAAACTACTATCGTTGGCGAATCTGCACGAAATTGCGTTTTGTGGCCATATTGAACGACTTTAGCGACGGAATTGAACAAAACATAATTATTATTATAGGACAAAATTGCATAATCATTATGATTCTGTTTATTGCCATTTCCAGATGGTGGTGTGTATCAACTTTCTTTTGATGACGCGTTTCATTATAATATTTTTTGTTATTACTTAATAATAATTTACAACGTGCTGATGACTTTGTTGTCTTAGGTGTCTACCTTGGAAGCCTAGGGGATGTCTATCCATTAGGCTTCCAACAATGATTGAAATAAAAACATAGTTTTATAGTGGTAGGTAGGGTACACCATCTTTATCATTTACTAAGATGCCATGCAAAATATCGTGCATTATTATAATAAGACCTTTTATTATGTATCAGATTTATTTTTAAATAATTTAACAATTTTTGTCAGTGACTACCTAATGTCCAAATTAATAAATGAAAGATTAGTCAAACTGATCCCTCGAGTTTCCTTAAAACCAAATATCTGCGAGGACAATGGATGGACAGTTCTCGTCGGATCACCTGTCCAAGTGCCTTCAGCGCTGAGGCGTCGTTTGTCAACGTCACGTGTCTTCGAGACTGGGAGAATGCTCGGAAGGCAGCCATTGTCCGCCCGTCCAGTCATCCCCTATTTTTAACCTTCAAAACGAGATGGTACGAATTGGCGAGGAACCCCTGTTATATGTGAATTGTAAAAATAAAATGTAATATTAAACGTAACTTAGAAGGTCGAGGCATTTACCGTCGCCGTGAAATTGGATAGTGTGATCGACTATTGTTCTTTGTTCACGGGCTTTTTGTGCGTCGGCGTTTGTCATTGATAGAAGGCGGAGGCTTACGTAATAAAATTTGTATCCTTATGTGATAAATTAAAGAAATCCACCAGATTAATGAAAAATGTAGCTAAGTTTGGTATTTACTTCTACAGACGTTCAAAATGAAAGTCTATAAAATGCCAAGTTGCACAGCCAGAAAATCGTTTGTTTGACAAAAGGTATTGGTGAAGAAACTAATTGTTCAACGGTTCAAGGTCTTATGCGACTACAGTTTGTAACAATTCAAGCGTCGCTTCTAGACGTAGGCATTCATCATTCTATTAGTATTTTACATTTATTTCGTTCCTCATAGAACCTACTATATGAAGGTAAACTAAATTCGTGTCGCGCGACGGCCCGTCACCTAAATTTAATTTGGCACGTCAAACTGCATAGTTTGCGTATAAATTACCCGCGTCTTTCAACTCCCTAACAATTAGTTACTTATTGTCTCATTTAAGTTGTTACTGTCGCTTGAATCACTCGGCAAGTGTGTCCCGGAGTGTTGCAACTTAGAACGGAACTTGTAGTGTCAATGGCAGTTCTCAGCTTCTCCGTTATTCACTCGGCGACTTTATTGTACAATGCTGAATTACAATGGCTGCAGTTCAGAGTGCTCGCATCTGGAATGCTAAATATCTTCATAAATGAATTTAGTTGGTTATCCACATCAAGTTTGTGTCTTTAAGCTTTTACGCTTTAAAATGTTTGTTCTATTCGCTATGCGATCTTGTCTGCCTTGTGTGTTGTAATATGTTCATACTCAGCTTTAGAATTGGACAGCAATGTTTTTTTTTATACTTAGTAGATTCGAGCCCGTACTATTTCATGTTACCGCGAGGAAGTGTGACACAAAATTATGGATTAAGTCTTTCTTGTCTGCACCCACTCAAAATTTTGACTTCACACTTAATTTTCGTTCATTTGATACGGTTTGACCTATTTAATGTAGATTTATTTTCTTACGTATTTACTTATTATTGGTTTACTAAATGGTAAAACATTAAAACTATTGTCATGTTAAAATTTCCGAGACAAAATGGAACCGCAAAATTAAAAATATTCCAATAATCTGACCGCCCGGACCTCTCTTAAGGCTGAAGCGCCCATCTAGCCCGCGAAGTTCAAATTTTTTGAGTTCTTTTAGAAATTTTTCAAAATCTGACTATAATAAAAGACAAATTTTGTAATTCGCGAAAAAGACCGTGTGCAGTGCATTTATTAATATATCCAACTTACTCTAAAACATTTCAAGAACGACAGCTATCCAGATAATCTGGCAATTTTTGTATATTTAGTGATTTTCTAGTATCATATCCACCGTGATAATATTTAGAGTAAAATAAATGTATTAATAAATGCACTGCACACGGTCTTTTTCGCGAATTACAAAATTTGTCTTTTATTATTGTCAGATTTTGAAAAATTTCTAAAAGAACTCAAAAAATTTGAACTTCGCGGGCTAGACAGGCGCCTTCACCTTAATGAATATCGGATCGTGTCAATAGACTCAATTGTATTATGACAATGATGTTCACCGCACACCAATTACATAGTGAAGTGCCATTGTGTGGACTTCTCCGGTCTTACACCGTTTTTATCATTCGCTCAAGGGTGAAATGTATGGAGATTGATTTCGTTCGTGTCATCGGATATCTATTCTTTCGTCGAGTGCTCGGGGTTTTTGGGCATTCGTGATGGTTAGGGTTATTGAAGCGGTTATTCAGCGGGGTTTCAGAATGCTTATTGGCAATATTTTTGCTTCAATTTAGTTGTAATTATGCACATTAATGAGTATTTATTTATTTTACAACCATTATATTTGATCAATGGAGTATTTAGTTGACGAAAAATCTCTACAAATTTTGATAATGCGAACGTTTATTATTTAAGTATTTTGAACCATTGTAATCTTAGATTAATACGTCATAGTATTTCATTGAACCTTCCTATCCATTGGAATAACCAATAGAAATAGAAACAGTAATTAAAAAAATCAATAGGAATTTGGTAAGTACTACAACCAATTAATTTTTAACGTCGTTCACATATATTTAATGACTTCGTAACTATGTTAGCTACACAAAATATAATAACCATGGTTGCTTTTAATTCATATAATTACGTAATTACACCATATTTACATAATTGATAAAAAGTTGAAAAGTGATCACGAAACAATGAATGAATGCCTATAAATAGTAAAATACATAATTAATATGGTAATTATACTGCTATAACAACGTAGACGTTAGAAACTGAAAGAATACCTAGCAGCGTTTAACTGATAACTGTCATCAGTTGAGACGAGTTGAATGTATTCAATGTCTTTTCTTGCAAGTTTTTTACGTTTCAAGACTTGTCCTTGGAAACTTCAAAACTAAAAGCTCAAGCACCATCCAGTTTTTATGTTACCGTCTATTTCCCCAAGTCTTTCCATTGACGTCATATCGAAAGGCGATTACGAAGCGGATCGATAGATAGTGGATATCCAGTCCATGATCGTAAAAGGCGGTGTGTGCCAACTCCCAATTACCGCTCTGTGATGGAGTGGTGCCGTCAGGCGGGCTGGTCATTAAACGACCTCATCTATAATAGCGTCTATTCAATGGCTCCCATGTTCGATGTAGTGGCCAGTGGCTATTGCTACGTCACGGCTTTGGTATCTATTAGAGGGGTTTACTAATCAGACTTGTAACTGAAAACTCGAACTGAAAATTGTTTTATTCATGTAAGCCAACGAAGCGTTTATGAATAGTCAGAATCTACCACCGGTTCGGAATACTGCTTCTACTGAGAAGATCCGGCACGAAACTCAATGGTTAATCTTTTCAATTAATAAATATGGTGTACATTCTCAGGAACAGCAACAGAATATGAGTAGGCAACACCATTGTCACTATAAGTAAATTGTAATCAAATCTCACTCAGATTTAGGTATTTAAATAATATGAGAAAGCTAGTTTGTAGTCTAGTAGTGATGCCTTCCATGTATAAAGGGGGATTTCAAAGTCGTGGTTGACTTCTTACAAAACACTTTTGCATATTAATCTCAAAGCAATGAAAACTGTTAAGAAGCTATGAATGCATTTTTCATATATTTTTGAATAGAGTCTACTTCCATGGACTGGATGAAACGAAATAAGATTTCCTATCCTCTTAGTTTCATCTACTACGAACTGAACGGTTTTAGGCTGATAGTGATTTATATTTTGAAATCTTCGCAATCGGTTCGCAATTGTGCGAATGCCACCCTTTACTTACTTTTACTTTTGATATGGTAGAAATGCTTTCCAAATTGTAATCTCAGTAATCGGCGTACCTTCAAAGTGTGAAAAGCTTTCACTTGTTCTTATACCTGATCATGTGTTATTACGTCACTGCGAATAAGAATGTTGTTCATACATAATACATATACGTATACTTTGTATCTATGGGTCATTATTATGGCCCATAGTGTTGTTTACGTGTGTTAAGGATATTCCTCTGACAATCATTTTGATGGCCCACTCGGCTCGTGGATACTCCCATAAACTTAGGTCCGTCAATATTGCGTTGGGTCAACTTGGGTTTACGACCTCTGCACGAAGATCATGGATGGTATTCAGAAATTGGATTGTGGAATAGTAGAATACATAATGTGCCATGAAGATGTCGTAAAATACGGGTTACAGTGTGTTTGGTTGTACTTTTGTTAATTTGAAATTGCAACTTGTTATTCATGCGCTGATATTCACAACGCTACAGCTAGTTTTAACTACTGTGAACAATTTGACCTGGATTGTTGGAAATGGTTAAAAAACCCAGGCACATAAGATGAAATCACATAGACCAAGAAACAATTTAGTCAAATAATCAGGTTTGCAGAAAATGTGGAACAATTTCGAACACTCCGTGCGGCTTAATTTGCAGGGGCGAAGTAATCAACCCTAAAGACAAATCCCGTAATCTATGGGTAAATCATGATGGCACACTTTATCCCTAAGGCTTGTAAGAGTTCTACTAAAGATACGCGTGATCATGATAAAATTCAATGGCACGAAAAAATGAACGTGGAAACGAAACTACATGCATACCGTTTAACTGAGTAGGTTCCTGCGGTAGTGGAGCCCTGCGGGAGGAGTGTGACTTATGTCGTGTATAACGACATAGTTCTGTATACGTCACATGTCACCCCTCCCGTACCGCTCCACTACCGCAGGAACATACTCAATTAAGCCATATGCCAGTAGTTTTCGTAGCTACTAAAATATATATAAGTACAATTTGTAAAGAGTCACTAATTTAGGACCGGAACCAATCAGTCAAATTAAGGACGCACTATCCAGTTAGAAGAGCTAAACTGTTCCAAACACGATATACGGTCCCATTCGCACTGCATTAGGCTGAAGTAATCAGCCGTAAAGACGTTCACGCGACCTACATCCGTCTTATTTAACGAGTTACTCTGCTATCGATGGGAAAATCATTTACTAGTACGCCCCTGAGGGTCTGGGCTTTGCTATGTTTCCGGTGTGGCTAGCTTTGATATATTTTTAGGTTTTAATTGTTTATAAACAGGTCCAAATATTGAAAGGGTCATTATCTTCTTCTATGCCAGTTCATTGTTTGATGTGAATGTCCAATGAGCTAGAGGTGTTGGTGCTTATCGTCGGCTACGCCGTTGTATTTTGGAAAAAAGTCTGTCTTACCAATCAAAACACGAAAAAGTACGTCTAAAGGCATTTTATCGGTTGAAGGCATCCAGTTCTTTTTGACATCTATAAAACACTTCGTTTATTTAGCAGTCGTTGCGAGTTTAGTAGCAGTTTTTTTATATCATTGAAGGAGATATACGGACTCATAACAAAATATATATAAATACTGGCATCTATGCATACATTGATAATGAATGAATTATCAGTGTTGAATTGCTCTTGCCCTACTGAACTTAGCTCGCTTTGCCTGTATTTAACAGCCCAGTTCCCTTGCCACTGCATCGTCCAGACTTCATAATCTGCTAAAGTACAAATTGCTTTAAGTATTTTTCTAAATCGATTGGTAATTGTTACTTACATATTGCGATTGTTATCAAATAATCACATATATTTTTAATTGATTGGTCTCATTATGTTTTTTTATTAGGATAGCGGATCATCCATTTGATGATAAATTACTTAATTGGACATGTATTACTAATATCATTGATGTTGACGAAGAAATACATATGGTATATGGTTTCTCTTATACTTAACTAGCTAGATCCTAGCCTTTTCCATTAACCTTATTGTCCAATTACAGATTATTAATTGCTTTTGCTCGTTTCCAATTATGTAATGTTTTGCTGCAATCAATTGCGGTTTTGACAACCCATTAAACGCTTGGAAAGTGCGATTCGTTTCCTAGTTGCATAATAAACAAGATCTGTGAAAAACCAGATCTTATATTGAGCTGGATATGCATATAATATGTGCTTAAGTATGATATTCTATATCTCAATTTCGCAACTTGTGAATGTCTAGTTTCGTTAAAGGCTGCAGTCGATGTTTGTCTCGGGTTTAGAATGCACAATTAATATAGTATTTCGATACAATCTCTTGGATACAGTAACTGCGGCTGCATAGGTAATGTAACTAGCGGTTATGATGCAATGCCTACAACGAATGTTTAATGTTCTTATATAGTTAATACATTTTTCATTACTCATACACTGAAAGTAGGTCTGAAGTTGCCTGAGGAGCGGGTTGAAAGTAATACTTTTCTGGCCCGGGAGAATCACTTTCAACTGACAGCTGTCAAATTATAAAAAAAAAACTCGTTCCATTTCTATGGAACCATGTTCAAACTTTTTCTACAGTCACTCAATTACAGCACGATGTAAAATTGAAATAACATAAAGTTGAGTATTAATTAAAGAATATATACTTTTAAATGACTTAATTATAATTTAGTTTCAACAATTTCTTTAAAATATTTAAAAATGAAAATTAAAAATACTGGCTAAATAATGAAGTTGGCCGGCCAACGAAAAAAAAACAAAATAGGCGGCAATCCGATCTTTTTTTTTTCGAGTTGTAGAGTATTGTTCATGCTTCCTTGTATTATTTCTTTAGCCAATTCCTGTTTTTATTTTTACTTTCCTTGTATTCGTAATGAAAAGCACAGTGTTTACCTCGGGTGAAAGACTTATTTTGTCCCTCGAACTATTAGCGCCCTCGCTACGCTCGGGCGCCAAACCCCGTCTCGAGAAAAATAAGTCACTTTCACCACTCGTGTAACAATGTACTATTGTTTTAATCTCTTTAGTTTCATTCTATAGAAATTTTCTATTTGCTCTGGGTTTAATTTGTTACTTATGTTTGCCTACTTCTCTGGACTCAATAATATTTCTTACAGAACATATATTTTATGTTCTAATCCTGAAGATTCGCCAATATTTTCAGAAATTTATATTTAAAATTCGCCCTCTATGCATATTTTACGGCGTTAGCACCTAATAAATCACGATATATTGTCGCAGAAGCGATAGTTTTGATGGTAAGAATTTGTCTTCTATATTGGCACCAAAGGCTGGCCCCGCGCCCAGATATTGTTCCATGAAATTTCTCCTTGTAACAATATTTTCAACATTAGATACACTTGTACACAACGTACTGGTGGAGAATATCCGCAGTGTCTGGTGATGGTGCTTTGCCAACTAAGTTGTCCTAGGAAATACCTTGTGAATTTTAATTGGACAATGATTGATTTCAATGGCAATATTATGGATGCTGACTAGATAGCAATAGACAACGTAGTATAGCGGGCGAATAGTTACACACCGAATTATCTCTTTGTCATCAGTAATTTGACATTCAAAAGAAGAAGATAAAGCATGGTGTAGCTATACAACTGCTAAATCACGTTTATTAATAAGGGGGCATAAGTTTTATACCGAAGAGTCAGTCGAGACTCGATACATAGGGACCTACACAGGCTGAAAAACATAACGTAGTTGATGACAGGATTATGCACGAAGCACCAAATACGTAGAACCAAAAATATGCTCATTGATTTACCAGTTGTGCTAGGTGCCATTTGTAGATATAAATGCAATATTCAATTTGATTCAACAACTCCTAAAGCTAATACTTTTTCACTTAAAGAAAAAGAGGGGAAGGAGGAGATAAGTAAATACGTAATTATAAAGGTACTATAGCCCGGAGACCTTAAATCGAATTACCTCATTTCAAAGCCCGAAATCCAATCCTCCCTTAGAGAAATTAATGAAAACATTGTTCTAATTCCTAGGTCTACATTCAGTTAAGTATATTACCGATCCATTGCTTCTTGGAATATGTATGTACGTGAAAACGACGAGATTTGTTACGCATCGCTCGACGCCACAGTAACTTGTGATCAGAGTTCGGACTAGTTAGATTGCGGCTTTAATCCAATTTGATGTTCATGAACTACTGTTGACTGTTGATGTGCGACCCGGAGGGGGCTTGCGCAAACGAAGATTTACTATTGGTTTGGAATGTTTGCGCTGTGGTACGCTGCTAAATTATGGTATGGCTCTTACTCTCCGGCAGTTTGTGAATGCCATTTGCGTAGCGTGTATTGAGCTGGCAAAAGGTATCGCCAGAATATCGCCAGACTGACTCACCAACTGTATGGTCCCAAACTAAGCAAAGCTTGTACTATGGGTACCGTACAATGGACTGGGGGCGATACCAGTGACACCCAGACCTGGGCAAATTACGAAAAGGCCATTTCCGAAATTTACCCCAACGGGAATCGAACCCGCAATCACCATGTGCAGTGAGCCGAGCGGCCTACGCTCGAACCACTCCGCCAAGCGGTCGTCGAAACGGTAGAGCTAGCAATATTTTTTTATGAGAATGGGAGACTGTATGTACTGTCACGTGCCTATGACACTCCACGGCAAAGTGGCGCCGCCCTGGTGGTAAAAAAGGAATAGATGTACTTACCCATTAATTCGCAATAATCGAATCCGATCCAACTTAGTCTTATGCAAGTAGCTTATAAAAAGTCACGAATAAATATTATTGATGATGCGTATACTTATATGCATTATTAATATACGAGTATAGCACGAAATAATACATAACGATGCCATTTATGTAGGTAGAACGATTGAAGACATTTTTATTATGCTACATAAATATTCTAATGCGTTACGTCTTTGGAAATGTCACTGTTTCGACTGTGCCATGTTGCATATTATAATAACTAATCATAAAACATACCATGAAATTAATCTACATTAACTATGCAGACAGTTATCATTTTTTAATGGTAAGTTATAAATAATTATAATATAGATATTTAGATCAAATATAAAAATTACAAAGTATATATCTAGTTATAAGTAAGTTGATATATACTGTTCAGAAATAACTTGCAACAGTTATATTATTGCTTATATTATCTATACAAATAAATAAAATTGGAGTGTCTGTTTGTAATATCAAAATAACACCTTTTCACTAAATGTACATGAAAGTATATACGACACCTATAGGAAAAACGCGATTTAAAAAATGTTTGTCTGTCTGTCTGTCTGTCTGTGTGTTTGTTCCGGGTAATCTCCGAAACGGCTGGACCGATTTCGACGGGACTTTCACTGGCAGATAGCTGATATTATAAAGAGTAACTTAGGCTACTTTCAATTTAGAAAAACAATTAGGGTTCCGCGTAAGAAAATAAAAACACATGAGCTCAAAAAGTATCTCCGAAACGGCTGGACCGATTTTGACGGGACTTTCACTGGTGCTGATGTTATAAGCAGTAACTTAGGCTACTTTTATTTTAGAAACAAAAAAAAATGGGTCTTGTCGCGCGGGCTCAGAACGCGGGAGCGGGCTTTTTTGTTAAGTTAAATTCCACGCGGACGAAATCGCGGGCTCAGCTAGTATTTTTATAACTGGTTTTTTTATTGAACCATTATCGTCTCCTGTGAATGCCGTAAGCGTAACTAATGTTCGTAACAGTAATTTATTCAATTAATTATAGTGTTACGAACTTTGACCTCGAACCCCCCGTGCCATATCTTAGTTAATTCGCGGTAAGTTAATGACAGCGACGACGTAACTTCAATTTGTTACGAAGGAGTTACGTTTACTGCGCTAATTTGTCGTTAGCAAACTCAAGTTTGGCCACAATCATCCTCGCGCGGTATTCGGCGATGAATCAAAGTTTATCGTCGTTCTGTTTATAAAAAACTATATATATCTCTCATAACACCTGATATGAAACATGTGTGAGTAATTGCTGTGATATTAAAAGTATTTTTATGATTAAATTGTGTGCTAGTGCTGTGTGCACTCATGCCATGGAACGGATTTCAGTTGTTTAGAAGTTTTCATATAATTGCGTTTAGGCAACAAACGCGCCGAGGCCTTCGTTGTTTGTTATGAGCAAAGCAAATTCGTGTTTTGTGTTGACGTGCCGTGCGCGTGTACCTAACGATGACAGATCAAAGTGTAATGTTATATTGTTTTTTTATTGCATCGCCTGGTCTCATTACTCAACTACTAAGTGAAACAGAAAGGATATACTATTTTGTTGCAACTTTACTTTGTAAATCTAAAGCTATCGGCTTTGTGGGACAGTTGAAGTACTAAAGGTTTTGTAGACTTATGAAATCTGTCAACAGCTGTATCCCTGTAACACATTTTGTTTTTAAGTTTCCTCCAAAGCTGATAGTTTTAGAATTAAAAAGTTAAGTTTTGAAAAAAAAGTATACCCTTTATGTTTCAACCTGTATAGCAGTTAATTATTTTAATAAATTCATTGACTCGGGCGTTACTTTTCGGAAATACATTGTAAAATTATTTGGAGGAAGGACCCACCTCGCTGAACCTCGGCTTGTCAACATCCAAAATTATGAAACAAATAAGTTTATAGATAATATAAATAGGTCAACATGACCGAACTTCGTTAGTCAAGAGTCTCTATGTATTGTCTTCATAATATCATAGGTAATAGAAGAGAGACGTAGTGCGTATTATTAGGGTTTCTGACATTTGATATACTATGTATTCATAGTACGCATACCCTAATAATACGCAATTGGTCTCTTCAGTCTATTGATCAACTGCTTTGGTTTATAACTTAAGAGGTTGACAGGCCAAAGATGAGTCGCGAGTCCTTTTTCCAACTTATAAAAAAAAACATAAGTAAGCAAAAATTTATAAAATTAGGTCATAGATATTAAACATTTTCATTGCATTAGGTGGTTATTTTTAACCTTCAGACAAAATCCTGTCAGTGTTTTACTTATGCATAGTCAGTCACAGCGTTCAAGGCATTTTTTCACAATTACTTTAAGTACGATAAAAAAACTTCACGTTGATTATCTAGACAATGAGCAATGTCTTTTTCATACGGCTTTTGCCTGTCTGTCAGAGAAACGCGAATGCCTATTATTTGGCAAACGAGACAGTCTTTTCTGCGAATATTAATGAGTTGAACTGAAAACAAAGGTTAGGCTTTCGAAACCGTTCGGATTTTGCTTGAAAGTTATGTGCGTACCATTCCTTCAGTGACGCTTGGGTCGTTAGAGACAATTAGTGCTTAAACGTATAGTCTTATTCTTTTAAAGTATTTTCTAACGATGGACAACTTAGCAAATTATCTATGCTCTAAAGTGAACCAGTGCTTAAACCAGGCATTATTTAAAATTCAAGCAGCTGGAAATGAGTCTTCACTAATTATGTAACATCGTCTCGCTGTCAGGTATCCAAAAGTCGACGTTACGCTACACATTGCAACAAGTCCTTGTCAATAAGCAAACATTATATCTCAATATCGATATCGATATTTTTGCTCAAATGTTGCTACATGCGAAACTAATAAATACTCATATCTAGTAGACACTAGGTCGAGCCAGTGTACCGTAACCTCTTTTACCCATTTACAACGATTGTCACCCCGTTGTACTGGATTACAACAATATTTCCGCTCTGTTTGTTTTTCGATTAATCGTATAATGCTGCTCGCTCGGTGTCCCATCCCCGCGGGTCGGACGACCCGGGCTATTTACTCTACATTTGAATACAGAATGCGTCCATTTCGTATTGATGTTTGTTTAGATTCAATCTCGATACGTGTAGGGCGAAGCGCGCTTCAATATGATCGTTCTCATGATTGGCAATAAACAGAATTATGGTTGTAAACGGTACCTGTTACGTGTGCTGGCGTCAGCTTTGAATGTTCGCATTTTATTTGATATAATTTTTATGGTTGTTCTTTTTTTGTTGCAGGTACGTTGTTACTTTTGGGAAAGCTAAAATTGAGGTTACGGTATGTAGGAACCGGAGTTGATGTTATGAACCTATTGGCACATACATATATCAGGATTTCGAGAATGCGGAAGAGCGAAATCAAATATTATATATTTTGTACGTTGTTAACATACTCGTACAGTGGTTATACAGTAGTAGGTAAGGCTAATAAATTTCAAAGTAAATCAATATTTTTCAAAGAGGTGTATTAGTAGATTAAATCGGGAAATGCAATTCCTTGTCAAACTTCATATAAAACCATTGAAGCATTAGACGTCAGAGTCACCACCGCAGGTCGACGTTCAATTTCGCCGGACAAAGTTTCCAGCTATCCCGGCAGCCCAGGCACGAATAAAAAGTCGCGGGCGCAATAAGTGGCACCATCGACGTCGCGTTACCGGCAACACAATAAAATAGAAAGTCAATTGGTTCCGTGGAAAAAGTCGCAGGGTCCACCGCTGGCGCTGGAGTGGTCTCGATGTAACGCCTGACGTCCGTTTGTGACCAATCCTATTGCTTTTCATTATTACCCCTTTTCTTTATGGGTGAAGTTGAAATAGTATTTTATTATTGTTTCTATTAACGGAGTCTTTTTAACAACTTAAAAATGTAGGAGCTTCTATGTTCGACTGTATGTATGTTCACCGATTTCTCCGTTCATTGTGGACTGACTTTCTCAGGTACTTACCCCTACTTACTTGAATTGACACCATCTCCAAATGAAATAAATTTTTAGTTCGCTAGTTTTTTCTAGCTTTTTGGAGCACCCTGGTTTTTTGAAGTCAGTATGTTTTTATCCTACTAATATTATAAATGCGAAAGTTTGTGAGTGTGGATGTATGTATGTATGAATGTATGTATGTATGTATGTATGTATGTTTGTTACTCCTTCACGCAAAAACTACTGAACGGATTTGGATGAAATTTGGAACACAGATAGATTATAACCGGGATTAACATATAGGATACTTTTTAACCCAATAATCCAATACTACGCGGATGAAGTCGCGGGGCACAGCTAGTTATTTATAATGCTAATTGCTTTTTTTTTTTTAAATACATTTACGTTTGTTTTTCAAAAATGGCTATATTTTCGCAAGCGGATTCAATATCTAGTTATTTGGATGCCATTCGTTATATCTAAGAACAGAAAAAGGAATAAGAGTATTAGTTCTCTATGTCTAGAGAACTTTGAAGTTATTCAAGAAGCAATGACACCTTTGCGAAGTTCATTCCAACTACCGTTAAATAACAGTTGGCTCGATAATTGTCTTTTTATTTGCTCTTTAAAAACGTGTCTGCTTGTAATGGTGTGGATAGTGTCGATAATGGTGTCGATAGTAATTATAAAGAAACAAAAGAAAGCAGCAGAATGGAACGACATAGCTTCGTTCGTTTCACAGACTAGCATTAGAGGAACTTTTATTTGCATCAAATAGCCCGTTTGCTGTTCAAATATCAATATTTGTATTCCTCCGATTTTTACGGGCGGGAGCAACTTTTGAGGCGCCCGTCAAATTTGGAACCCGGAGTCAGAAACTTACCCGTTTTTTTTATTAATTATAGCATATTATAGCAAATCCACATATATTTGCAATAATAGAAGGCTGAACTCAAATCCATAATAGAATAGACAAATGCTTTGTTGGCTTACATGAATAAAAACAATTTTGAGTTTATGTTTGTACTTTTTACTCAAAATTGTTTTTATTCATGTAAGCCAACAAAGCATTTATGAATAGTCAGAATCTACCACCGGTGTGGAATGCTGCTTCCACTGAGTAGATCCAGCAAGAAACTCAATGTTTATTCTTTTAAATGAGTAAAAGATGGTGTACATTCTCAGGAACAGAATGTGAGCAGGCAACACTATAGTCACTAAATAAGTAAATAGCAGTGGCATGCACTCCATAGAGGCATAAAGGCACTGCCTACCCTGAGATTTTATCGTAAAATTATAATAAATAATAAAATAAAACTGAAAAAATATTTAAAAGTAAATAATCATTTTAATTAGATATTTGAAAAAGCGCGCGCATAATGCTGTCATGTGGAGACCATTTACCGCCCGCTCCTTTCGCGCCGCCCCGTGTCGGTGGCAAAAGCACGTACTAAATGTGCCTCATTCTTCGTGTAAGAAACGTTCATTCCTTGAATGAAATACGCACAATTTACTAAATTTCTACGAACTAAAATGTTCGGGCTAGAGGCACTGCCTGGTTTGGTAATCCGACGAAGTCTAGTAGGTTGAATCGCAATGTAATTTGTTTGTTTAAAGTTTACAATGCGTTTTTGTTACTTAATATTTAGTATTAAATTTGATTGTGATATTTTAGACGCCATTATTGTTAGTTGATGTTCTGTGTTTGTTTGGTTTGTTTACATGCGTGCTAAATAATTTGAATAATTATTAAATCCTCGTTGTTATGGATAAATATTACTTGTGAAATTAGTGACGTGTGTGATAAGCAGGAACTTAAATTATAAATAAAAGTGTTTTCTCATTGCCCTATCCAGAAAAAGTGAACTTTATTTTAAACTGTCGATGCGTAAAGAACTTGGATTTGTCCCAGAAGAAAGGTAGGTAATATCACTAGAGAATTAATGCTAAATTTTATGAATCATTTCCTTGGATGACAGGATACTGGGATATTTTTCAGCGCTAAAGCGTATACCAACATAGGTACGTAGACTACGTAAAATATATATTTACGACAACAACGCGAGCGCCTTGCCGAGTTGTCTAAAATTTAGATTAAAAAAACAACTTAGGTACTTACGGATTTAAAACGAACGGGGTCTTTTACGATATCGTAAATAGGTATTCAATTCTTATTTTAAATGGTTTATGCGGTTAGATTTCATTTATAAATTAGTAAACAAGTTTGGTAATTTTATTTAGTTTGGGTACCTAGGTACGTACTTTTATTAGTCTATCTATGTATCTGTCCTTGTGAATAACTGCATGAATAGATCTAGGTACTTAACTAACGGCGAAGGACCCATTCAGGGACTGACTTGTCTTAAAATCTATATAGGTACCTAAGTATATCAATGTCTATGAACATCAACCAATCACCTTAGATATCTGATACGGCTAAATACCTACTTACTCACAACAAAATACGTCTAACACATGCAAACCTGGACTAAGCTCACGAGCAATAATTCAAGGTACCTACCTACCTAGGAAGGTACTTATGCCTAATTTTAATTTATTTTTATGCTAAACTCTGCCTACCCTGTTTCAAAACCCTATGCACGCCACTGGTAAATAGTAATCAAATCTTACTCAAAGTAAGGTATTTAAATAAGAACGCTAGTTAAGTGAGGTGTGCAGACACCATAAATGTAGCTACACTATAAATGAAATATGAATAATGTAAGCATCATCCGATCAAGAATCCCTTGCGAAAATTTTGCATAATCGAAATCTCGACGTTGCGTGAACGTGTTAACATAAAGTTTTGCACAATTTCGCTTTACGTGACATAATTTACATTTAGTGTGTTCTCGCCGTGACCGTAAGTTAAGCCGGGCCTGACTCGGTGACGTCACGCCGCTGTATATTTCCTGGACGTGTTAATGCCCACAAATCCTCACGAGTTGTGTTGAATGATTAACATGGGGTATTCACGTTGCTAATTAATTAATTAATTTATTAATGATGTTTTGATTTATGCGGTTGTAAAGTGATTAAATCGTAATTATATGCAAGAGTCATTTTTTTATAGGTATCAAGCTCTGTGCTGTATGTGTCCAATGATAACAATTTTAAATTTGAATTCCACTTTTGATGACCACTGTATTGGGATCAGATACCGGTTTTAACTACCTATACTGGTTTTACTTCCTCTTGCCCACACTGAAAGTAAATCACGTATATATATATATACAGCATATGCTCTGATCTAATATTGTTATAATTGTTTCGTCACACTGCCGCCTAGGGTTGTCAACCACATAAATATAATAACAATGTAATATGTGTCGTTTTCGTAAAAATCTATGTAACTTCTAAAGTATCGGTGTTATAGTCACGCAACTGAATTTACTTTACTGGGCAAAAACCAAAATTAAATTAGATTAGGAATATAAATTTTCAGGGCTACTACGTATTTTCACTGACTACTTTAAACCTTGATTCCCACCTTGATCTCGCTGTATTGAATTTTCAAAACCTCGGAGGTGGCAGCCCTACTTGTTGCTAAATCAGCAACACGCATTGCCTTACCCGCTGGGCAGTGAGTTCGAGACCTCGAGCCCCGAGCGTGCGAAATCGAGAGTCCGCCATTCTGGCCTGTCCGTTCACTTTCACTACAAAGGCCCGTTGTTGGCTTTATCTTATTAAATTATTGCCAGTTTGTTTTCGACGTTCCGTTTCGCTGCCAATTACGGTGGATTACCATACCGCCATGTGAAGGGTGAGTGACGTCATTAGTTACCTATTTGCCGGATTAACGTGTGGTTATGTTTGGCGGAAGTGCAAGAGGAAGTGATGTAAATGTCTCGAGTTCTCGGATACGCGGTTTCTCTCCGTGTTTTGCTTTCACGTAAGTGATAATCCAATTCAAATCGTACGGAATCTGAATATGAGTGGAATTGAAATGGTATGTTATTTTGTTGGAATAATTTCTTTATTGTCAACATATTAAGTATTTGTTATAAGTGTTGCATGTAGGTAACTATTTATAATCTTTGAATTTAATCTGTAGTTCGATTTTTTATAACAATTTAAAATGGCTATGGTTCGAATCGATTAAATTGAACTTTAACTCCAATTATAAGAAATCGATCATAGAAACGATTTACGTACTTACATAAGATCTGACGAAGAGTTGTTACCCAATAACTACAACGCATTGAAATATTATTAAAAATGATATAAATCGCAGGCGCATTAAACGGATCCAATGTGTTGTTGATACAATCCGAACTTTAATCACGAGATAATAAAGTTTCATATGTAAACGAAGATTTCTAGTGATTTAATCTTTATCGCATACCATGGTTAAAGCTATCTCCAGAACTTGGAACTATGAAAATATTCGAAGAAGAGTAAAACGACCACTTAAATCGAGAAGGTGCCTATATCAATTAAAATAATGGTGTTTAATGCCATGACCTATTGCGATTGAATGTTTATAATCCTTTGTAATAGGTCCTACGTGCACACCGCACATCAAACACACAGTGTGTTAAAATTGTAATAAATAGAGCCAAGTTAAGTATATAGCCAATTGTCAAACTCATAAAAGGGCTGGCCGGCCGGAGTAGTACCACCCTCTTACAGAAGATGGACGCGAAGTGTTTGTTAGAGCTGCGTTTCGTACGTTGGGTGAGATAGCCGGAAGCCCAACCCTCTCCTTTACCCTCCCTCAGTCCCACGCCCCCTCAGGTCGACAATGTGCGAGCGATGCCTTTGGTATTGCAAGCATCTATACTTAAGTTAAGTTAGCTGCTAAACATCGGGCAGGTGGTACGCTTTTAGAAATGTGCTTATCTATTATTTTTATACTCGTTTCATGTATATTTTCGACGGCCGCTTGGCGCAGTGGTTATGCTGCTCGGCTCACTGCAATGCCAGTTGCGGGTTCGATTCCCGCCGGTACAAAATTCGGAAATGGCCTTTTCGTAATTAGCCCATGTCTGGGTGTCACTGGGATCGCCCCCAGTCCATTGTACGGTAACCATAGTACAAGCGTTGCTTAGTTTGGGACCATACAGTTGGTGTGTCAGTCTAGCGATATAAAAAAATAAATATTTTATCAGCAAATACATAACCCTTCCTCGTCAGCTTCGTCATAGAATCTCAATAATGTTTCGCGTCCTCAGACATTCTAATTTCAGAACTATACGCCATCGGTTCTGCAGTTGGTATGGAGGACTTTGCAATACAATGTTGGCATTTGACGACGGGTCACGATTTGTGCCTTCACGCTAGTACGAATATTATTATTTTATTTACATATTTAGTGACAATGGTGTTGCCTGCTCAAATTCTGTTGGTATTCCTGAGAATGTACACCATGTTTTATCCATTGCAAAGAGTAACCATTGAGTTTCCTGCCGGATCTTCTCAGTGGAAGCAGCATTCCGAACCGGTGGTAGATTCTGACTATTAATAAATGCTTTGTTGGCTTACATTACTAGAAACAATTTTGAGTTTGAGTTTGAATAGTAGGATTGTTTAAATTTTAATTATACCATCATAAGGGGCGCTCGTCGCAAACGTTTCGCCGCCGAGGGTAGGTAACGTTTAATTCGGTTTGTAAGGTTTTACTTCGCGTAATTTGAATTAACCCCCGGTTCGATGGTTTCGCTTAGAAAAGGTCTGTTTAACTTAGTTTTGTGGTAGTTTGTGGGTTATGAACACTTAATTAAGGGGTGGTAACCTTTTTGACGTCTAACTGACCCTTTACTTTGTTTAATTTGGTGCATTGATCTTACGACGTATGAAATACGAGATATTTTTTTTATACAACAAAGTAGGCAAACAAGCGTATGACCCGCCTAATGTTACGCAGTACCTAAACGTAGCCTATAGATGTTTTTTTTTATATATGCAGAGAAGTGCGTTCAAATTTGAGGTAATATTTTCTCTCAAATTAAGTTCAAAGTCAAAGCGTTTATTTTGTTTAGGCCTACGGGGGCACTTACAAATAGTTTTACATTTTTTTCTTATATTTACAACCGGATCGGAGCGCTACCTCGACTGTGAAGATCCGGCAAGAAACTCAGCGGGCATGTCTTTTTACATTTTGTAATACTTATAATATATTTTTTTAAACCGCCAGTTGTTATTTATTATAACATCTATTTTTGGAAACATTAATGCAGTCACACATTACATAGGTACGAGTATTCCTTTTTAGGCAGGTATAAACTTTTCTCTCCGTAAATGTGTGTTACGGTTTTGGTTAGTAGCTATTTCAGGCACTTTTTATGTACCAGCGTCGTTAGTCTGACTTTTAGTATTAATCTTATAGTTGTAGGATCCTTAATGATTGATTCGCCAAATGCTCTTAGCATTTGCTAGATACAGTACATTTTATGTTTATTGTAACAACTTATACAAGAAATATGTAGGAACCTAGTTGGATATTAATAATATTTCGCCTGTGTACAATAAATTCTCAATCCTTGAAGTTGCTTGAAGTATGATGAAGCAATCCATGAAATGTATATTATGTACTCTTTGGTTTCTATAACTTAGGCTCCATTTCAACTGATATATGATTCATAGCAGATCTCCCAAAGATAATAGCGGACAATCTAACAATTTACAATACCAGTGTCGAATAAATAGATCCCTTTAGGTTCGGAACCATTCGAGCCTTCGCTCCTATGTATCTACATTCCATTTATTGGGACGTGAATATTCGTCCTTCAAAGCAGGATATCGCACAATAGTGTCAGGTAGCCGACACCTTGTTAGAGAGGTCGCCCCTTTTGAATCTTACCTTCATTGTGTTGAGATGGGTCGCGGGATTCTGTTTCAAACGTGTCTCATTCCCTCCGTCAGACAAATGAGACACCTACCTAATTGAAATTACCTATATCATCGGGCCGATGCCGACGAATTCACTGAACCGAGTCACAATGGGATATGATGGATTTTTGCACGGTTTCCGCAGAAAGCTTAATCAAGTTCGCATTCGGTGCCGGAGATATATTCTCCTATGTCGCGTGTAGGGGGGCCGTCTAAAACATGCCAGTCTCCAGTCTATAATTCACGCTCGGACGGACGGCGGAGCGGCGCGGGCGGCTTCAATCGCTCAATGTCAATTGGACCAGCCCCACCAGCCCAGCCCATCTTGCTCTCTCAATGGCACCTCCACAAAGAAATGTACGCCATTTTTCTTCGAGAAATGCAATTAGAACGGATGCATTTCTCTTTCGCTGCCTGTGTTGTGCAACAACGGACAACGGTCTTGGATTTTTAATTTAAGGTTGTGTTTCCTTGGTTTTATGTAACCCGACATCGAACGATTGTTGCAGAAGAGAAAATGGTGGATGGGAAGCGCCAGACAATGAATTTATTTCGCCTCGGAATCTATTTGCGGATCCTTTTACTAAATGCTTAATTTTGGCACTGGATCACTTCCTCGTACGCCAAGTGCAACGAAGGGAACGGGAAGAAAACTTTTTAGTTTGAGAGAGAGATTAAAGCCGTCCAATTCGAGAATTTCCTTTGTTCCCAACAGCTGAATACATAACGTTGGCTAACTCGTAAACGATAAAATCGTAAACACAAAATGGTCACAAACATTTAGGCAGTAACAGTTGTGAATTAGTTGGGGTTGCAAGTTACGCAGCTACCAAGCTGGTAGATATCGGGCGCGGTAAAGCTGTACCTACACTACAAATATAGTTTCTAGATGTAAAGTGTGAAGTCTTTATGATTCGAAAGTGAATTCTTTAATGGCTAACCTAGAAGAAATCAAGCTAACGTTATCACCATTCTATTTTATTCCAACATAATAGTTTTCAATTCTTTTACTAGATCACAGGTCTTTGGTCGTACTTATAAGGTTTTCTTTTACTGTTCCAGAACCTCCTAGATTTTAAAAGTCTTTTGAAGAATTGTCTTTTTATTGCCCTGCTTAAAGTGTGTACGTAGCCTTACCAGTATTGGCATCTTGGTCAACTGTCCATGGAATTTATAGCTTACGCAAATTATATTTATTCATACGTTATTAGAGTATTTCGTTATTGTTAGCATCCTCTTTGATTGCTTTATCTAGGTAATGCTAATTGCTGTCTGTCTTGTTAGCATTGGCAGTTTGCAATTCCATATATAATATCGCTTTATTTTATTCGCTAATTATGTTATTTACTATGTCGTAAACGGTAAGTTAGGTTAGGTAAAAACAATTTTGAGAAGGAGGCCAAGAGGAGGATCCAGCTAGGCTGGGCAGCGTTTGGGAAACTACGTCGAGTCTTCTCGTCGTCCATACCGCAATGCTTGAAAACGAAAGTTTTCAATCAGTGCGTCCTACCCGTCATGACCTACGGAGCCGAGACGTGGACACTCACGGTAGGGCTGGTCCACCAGTTTAAGGTCGCTCAGCGAGCTATGGAGAGAGCTATGCTCGGAGTTTCTCTGAAGGATAGGATTCGCAATGAATACATCCGACAGAGAACCAAAGTTATCGACATAGCTCAAAGAATTAGCAAGCTGAAGTGGCAGTGGGCTGGCCATATCTCGCGAAGAACCGACAACCGCTGGGGTAAACGTGTTCTTGAGTGGAGACCTCGACTCGGCAAGCGTAGTGTAGGACGCCCTCCAACCAGGTGGGATGACGACCTGCGAAAGACTGCAGGCAGATGCTGGATGCGGCAAGCTGAGGACAGGGCGCTATGGCGCTCATTAGGGGAGGCCTATGTCCAGCAGTGGACAATTATAGGCTGATGATGATGATGATGATGAAACGGTAAGTAGAAATAATTTTGTAAAAAAAACATACCAACTGATAACATTTACAAGGCGTAAAAATTGATATTTTTTTCTTTAATGTCTGCTATTTGTAGGCATTTACTGTATATAAATGTTTTTTATAGGAATTTTCTGCATTTTACACATTACTGCCACCAGATGCGTATGTTTTAATCACTTACCTGTTTAATTATTTAACAATGCGCATTTTGTATGCATTTTCGACCAGAGTGATGGTTGGTATATATATATTAATGTACCCTATGTGATAACAGCTCGCTGACAGTATATATGTATTGTATATATAAAAGATTAAGTAATGGATTTATATTTCCGATGGCTATCTCTCGTTTCGGCAATGGGTGAATTACGGGTGAAATTAAACTGGGCCCGTAGCTTGTGAAATTCATCCGGCCTTTTGAATAATGCAAACGCTTTATTGGACCGAACGTGGATACCTACGCCGTGCATTCGCTATACGCTATTCTTTTATTTTCCCCATGGACACATCTGCTGTCTTCCAATTGGTTTATATAACATTTTGATCACTAGGGCCCGGATTAATAACTCAATCTCAAGTTTGAGAGCGATCTTGAGTACGCTTTTGACATGACATTTTGTACTGCTATGACATTAGAATGACATTTTCAAGATAGCTCTCAGATTCAGATCGATTTATTAATACGAGCCTTAACATTAATTTCCTAAATCCAAGAAGTATTGTAATATTAGGACAGGCACAAATTTTATTTTTAGGGAATTAAGTACTTACCTATACCTACTATGTGAAGTAAATTTTATTTTTCCCCGTGCAATAATTCCCGGAATACAGCTCATCCATCAAGCAGCGGACCATTTAATCTAAGCGACATGAATATTTCAGGCTCGACAAACCAATGTACGGCTCGTTGTGCGTTTTTATGAACACAAGACATTAACACTAACGGTTGGCTGCACTCCGCCACGCTCCACTGGGATAAATCCATCTGAATTAGCGCAACGACGATGCGAGGACATTGCGTTGTGCGCAAGTCCTTGCACTAAATCAGCCGTACTGCGTTAGAGAAATAACAACTGCAAGCGACTGCTGCGATACAAGCTGGAGCAGTTTGAAATAAGCAGCAAGACCTTTAGGGCCGTATTAATAAATCGATCTCAAGACTGAGAGCGATCTTAAGTGACAAGTGAGATCTTTTGACATGTCATCCTGTACTGGTATGAGATAAGAAAGTTGATGAAATAACAATTAATTCGGAATTCTAATGAAATTCCGCGATCGTGCGCGCATTGAATACGAGTACAAAATGGCATTTCAAAAGTGTACATACTCAAGAACGCTCTCAGACTTAAGATAGATTTATTTATACGAGCCCTAGAGGCTCGATGGAATGCCTAAAAGATTGAAATTCTCTCGTGCGGTAAAAACATTACTTTAAACTAACACTAGATCTGTGGGAATTGCACTAGGTATACGCGTGGCGGGACATCCGTCCGTGAGAACAATCTCAGGAAATCAGTAGGTGCAGTTAATCACATCGCATGTTATGGAATTAACATTGAAACAAAATAAGATAATGTTTAAATGGAACTACAATGATCGTTAGACGTCTCTCAACTGTAATATTCTTCATTTTCCCAAAGACTTCCATTGTTTGGTCTGGCGTTTGTATCTTAAACAATATTAGGTAAACTTGAGCTCAGTGACTTTCACATTCATTCCTTTTAAGTCTGTGTTCAAATATTGCAAACGTTCTATTGCCAAAATTGTCAATTTTCACACGAACGTTGTTTATTTTGCGGCGCGTTATGTCGATAGCAGTCCGAAACGCATGTGTATTATTTTGTTCGTTTCATAACTGCGCGACTGGCTGTGCTGTGTCCCGGTTTTCGGAAATGTGTCACCGCTGACAGTGAAACGAGTTTCCAGCATCGAAATAATAAGTATACAGTTCCCAGTGGTGCCTGCGTGCTTGTGTGCGTGCCACTTTTGCTGTATCTGCAATATGACGTATGGCGGATTGCGAATAAATAATGCGTTTCGTGTGAAAACGCGCGCGCGGTCGGAGTTTTTTACGCGAATCTGTTTGTTTTTATCCGTCGGATAGCGTTACCCTGTTATGTTTTCCGTCGAACGTGCGCCATTGATGTAACTACGTTTTATTTATTTATTGTGTTTTTCATATTATATTTCGTCACTATCTCGCGGGCGGAGTCTGTCCAAATTTTTGAAATCCGCCAGTTGTTTATCTGCGTAAACAATTGCGAACGCAATCGCCGGACATAATCCGATATGCGACAGATTTGATTTATTATTTAATGCCGACATTAATATGGCCGAAATACATTGGAGTTGTTTCAGTGGGCTAATCCATAATTATCGGTGTAAAGTATTGCGACCGCTCTGCTTATTTGTTAGCGCGTGACTACCGTAATTACAGGCTGTGGACTGTGGTCCTGTTGTTCTGTTTGCTTAGAGCTTGTAGCGTCAAATGGGCACTACGTGTTATGTATAAAATTACTAAGCGCGTCCTACATTAAGCATTAGGTATTATTACTCGATTATTAAGTTTAGTTACTTTAGTACATCCTTGACTTTGAGTTTAAGTAGATATGATATTAACTAAATAGTGTATTTGTAGGCTACACAGTTGTTTGAGCTATGCTATTTTGATAAAAACAAACTCTCATACCCTTATATGTATATATACATCGTTTGATCATGATTAAAAAATCCTTATAATACCAGTCATTAAATCAAAGATTACTTTAGCAATAGCACATTACGAGAGTACTCAAGAACGAGACGTTGACATAAAATTCACAAATTGGCTTATAACAAACAGTGTTCCAAGGCTGCTTTAAATACGCCCGGGGACCGGGTAAATCTAATTTATAATATAGCAGTAAATTATGCAATGAATTCCCGGTAGAAATTTCCTCGTTCCGGGTAAAATGGTCGGTGGCCCGGGGAAAGATAATGCTCACCTGAGTATATCGTCCATAGAAACCCAGGCCAGCGGATATAAAACCTATAGAACCGAGCTGCGTACTGGTGTAGTCTGCTTAAGTAGAAGAATACCAAATACTTAGATGATTACAAAAATTAGGAGTGATAAATCTTGAATCAACACAGGAGGATCCAAAGAGAGAGACTTTGTCAACAAGAAATTAAGTTGATTTTGTATATCGCATGTATCCAAAGGAAACGGGATATTTTTCCTTATGAATCTGAGTTTTTTTCTTCACAAACTTGTTGCAACGGTGACGACATTGAATGCGGTATTTCTAGTGTGGGATGTCAGGGTCAGGGTCAGCGATAGGACCTGATGGGTCTGTAATTTACATAATTTTTTGGCGTAGATCATAACCCCCTAGGGACTTTTATAGACACATAATATTATTAGGTAATTTAGTAGTTTACCATAGTACTTACTTATTACATAATATATTTGATGATAACTATGGATATTGTTTTTCATAACTAGTTTTCTGGACAGCGTCCTTAGGCCAGACCGCACGTCGGCACGAGCCGGTAGCTTCGCACTCGGCTGCGGCTGTGGACTGAGCATCGGTAATCGAATTCGGTGCAAATTGCATTACATATCCTCCAATAGATGGATTCAACCGCTGAGTGAAGCGATGCGTGCTTTGCGTGCGGTGATTGAGTGATAATGCATTGTGCCGGTAGGGACAGTGAGTGGTGAACGTAACCGAATAAATGTGTATTAAGATTTAAGATATCCCGATTACGTGTGCGATGTGCAGTATGAATCTTCATTTAAGTTCTTCATTAATTGATGATTAAATAAAATATATATCGCCAGACTGACATACGATGGTCCCAAAGTAAGCAACCCTTGTACTATGGGTTTCGTACAATGGACTTGGGGCGATCCCAGTGACACCCAGACCTAGGCAAATTACGAAAATACCATTGCTGAAATTTGCCCCGACAGGAATCGAACCCGCAAGCCGGTGCAGCGAGCCCAGCGGCCTACGCTCAAACCACTGCGCCAAGCGGTCATTAAACATATATATTTCCTTTCTTAATTCCTTCGCTTAGCAAGACATCGGCTTAGGTTAGTTTAGCCCTATCGTAAACATTTGTGATTTTGTGTTATCTGTATTACTTACGAGTTATAAAAAAATAAACTGCTTGTAGATATCGATCCCAAAGTTGTGCGTTACCACATTGTACGTAGTGCCGCTTCAACCTCGCTTATTACATGGCCCAAGCATCGGTGGAATGCACATTCCATGAAGGAATTTAGTCGAGGATTCTTGACTCGCTTTCTTGTGGTGCGTTCACATAAGCGTCAGTGATTTTCTCGCGTCAACTCTTTATTAATTTATGGCGTATTTTGTAGTGGAAAGATTATTTAAGGACTAAACTTTGGTGTCATATATAGTCCATTAATTCTTAAAAAGTATTCTATTAGGTACCTAGTACTAATTACCTTTAGATTCTCGTATGGAAACTTTTCTTACTAATTATAATTATAATTTCCAGTTGAGTGTTTTAAATCCACTATTTCAAACTACGCGATTACGGGATTGCGTTAAACCATTGCATTCCTATTTAATTAGAACTTGTTCCCTGAGACTTAGTGCGGACTTAAACAACTGCTTGTGAAGCTTATCTTCATTACCGGAGCTTTATCTGTCTTAATCTATTTAAGCTCAGCAAAGAGTACCTGTTAAACGTCCCTATGAAAATTTCACGAAACGTTTAAACATTAAAAGGAAGATTGATAGCCTCGTCGAAAATCGGATGGTTTGGATTAAAAAAATAACACGAGTGGTTTATCCTTCATAGATTTCCATCAGGGCGGAAACGTCCGTGCGAAAGTATCGTGTACGAAATTGCCTTTAAGGAAGCTCTGAAAAAAAGGGAAAATAAGGCGACATCCGCGCGGGCCGACGGTCATTACGTTAATGCGAGACTAAACTTGATTGATGATCCTGCGCTCCACGAAAATCGTTGACCTGCCACTCAGATCTTCGTCGCTGTCTCTTTGAACAGCCTTAAAGCGTGTTGCTCGCAATTCGTTCCGACAATCCGACGATTAGTGTGGAAGTAAGCTTGATTTTTTTAAATCGATCCCGGAAATGCTATGTTATTTATGGCTACTGGCAACGATTGCATTGCTGTAAGCTCAACAAGCATTGTATAATAAATAAATAAATAAATAAACGATATCTGCAAAACGGTGCATCTAAGATTATAAATTGCAGAACGCTGAAGGAAAACATCGTGAGAAGTGTATTGAAATAATTGCAGATATGCTGCACTTCATTCAAACCGTGTGTGAAGTTCTCAAATCCGCAATGGGCCAGCATGGTCGACTGTTGCCCGAATGCCCCTCGCATTGAAGTGGCATTAGGCTCGCTCGCAATTACATCGGGACCAAAATACCTAAGGCGAAATGTGGTTGCACTGCTATGGACTTTTGCATACCTAGAACACCTTTTTAAACCAGAATAGTAGTTGCCAATTTCCCAATTTCCTTTATTGGGACATTGTTTTACAATCTGTTCAGAAAATGATCCATTCGATTACCGTTCAATCGTCGCTACGCGGGAACTTCGCCGCAGGAGAACCAACGCAACCAAACAAACGACTTCTTTTATTGCGATCGCGTGCAAATGCTCAATTGGCATGCGATAAAAAACAAACGTGGATCGAAATCACGCAGTGCGAACGGCAAACTTCTATCATCGCTTACTGTGTTATTAGGTTAAGTCGTGACTGACTTAACAGACTTCATCAAACTCAAGCAGACCTCTCTCAAACTCAAAGTCAATACGTTTATTTTATTTAGGCTTACGCGGGCACTTACATAGTGTCATCATACTAATAATATTATAAAGAGGAAAACTTTGTTTGTTTGATTGCAATGAATAGGCTCCGAAACTACTGAACCGATTTGAAAAATTATTTCACTGTTGGGAAGCTACACTATCCCCGGGTGACATAGGCTATAATATATAAAAAAAAATTAGGGATCCTTACTAAAACTCGAATAATGTAACCGCAATGTACCCGTGCGAAGCCGGGGCGGGCCGCTAGTTTTTATATTTTCCATAAGTCTACCACCGGATCGGCAAGCGACCTCGACTGAGATGATCCGGCAAAAGTAATATTTTGATTCAACGACATTACATACTTACTTAAGGCCAAAATAATATTTACATGTTTTTTCTAAAGGCGGAATATGGAAATGTGATGTAGTCAAAGTCAAAGTTAAAGCCAAACTCGATATATAATGTTCGTCAAAAAGCCTTGTTTTGTTTTTAGGTATTTCTTAGTAAATATATGTTTAATAGTTAAATGTGCCTGCATACTGAAGAAAATCAACCAGAACCCTAAAGATTTGTTGATAAATATTCCACATCTAGTTGGCATTAATATAAGTTTGAGATTAAATGTATGTACTTTTCCGGCCAACAAATATGCGTATCATATTTTTGGAGAAATATGTATGAATATATCCATATATGAATCAGTATATCCATATGTAGCGACCTCACATTCACGACGCCGACAGATAGATGGCAGTGAATGCGACGCCCCAATACAACGAGCAGATTCTCATAGAAAAACTTAATCACGATATTAAAGTTCACAAGTATCGTGACTATATACAAGTATACAGGAACCCGACAACATTCATTGGGGCGTAGCGGTCACCCCGCCAGGCATACCACCCGCCTGGCTGAAAGATCTTCTTTTTTCCGTTGAACTCCCGACCACATGTATAAAGAAAGTCTCGATCGAATATAACCCTAACTTCATCAATTAAATAGCCTTTATTCAATTTCCTCCCTTGCGAACTGTTGTGGTCGGTTCAATGTGCCAGTCGGTGTTCTAATTAGTTCATGGTGCATATACACCAGTAATGGACCTCTCATGTACTAAGCAACGGACTACTGTGCTGCACCAAATTTAGTTCCCACCTGCCTGTTAACGTGTAATGCAGACCTATTGTCGTGAGCTCGTCCCGCCGCATATGTAGATTTAATAGGATTATCCCTTGAGTTTACGACTTAACATAGATTAATTGTGTGATGTGATGTGATGTGATGTTCATTGTAAAGCCTTATCTGTGTGAAAGTACTATATGTAGGGTTCCGTAGTCGAACTATTAGCCTTATAGTTTCGCCATGTCCGTCTGTCACAGTTATTGTATTTAAAGGCTATTATGGCTAGAAGGCTGCAAATTGACACAAAAATACACTGTTGGTACAGCTACCAAATTGTGTATTTAAAAATTGAAAGCAAAATTATTCTAACTAAAGTACCTTCCGTATTTAAGAAGGGAGAGTGCAAAACAACTTTTACTTCACATAAAATCACTTTGAAGTTTGTTTGATAGTTTTTTTAGATTCATTCCCGTTTACGAAATATTTGTCTCCAAAGTAACCTTTTTTACGTGGGTTGTTTATGAGAACCGATAAAACCTGGCTAGCCAAAAATATCAATTCGTTATTTGATTGCCTACGGAACCTTACATTGTGCGTGGCCCGACACGTACTTGGCCCGTTTTTATCTTTACTAGCTGCTTATCAAGAAATTGTCTTACCAAGAGATATAAAAGCCAACTACTAATTTACACATGTCACATGTTAGAACTTTAAAGGTTAAAGTCATAAGACAGTTCTGCCCGCCGTCGGCGTCGGTATTCAAACATAACGAAATTAAGTTTCGCTTAAAATTTGCATAAAGATAGTGCGGGGCTCCTTAACTAGTTTCACCAACTGTCATTAAGTCTGAAATTGATGTTATTACAGTTTAAGCGGTCGTCGGCGCAAATTACCTTACGTTTTAAGTGTTTAGAGCGATTTCTTTGGATGCCTCGCAGGAATGTTGAAAGTGAAAGGATGCAGAGACACGGGGCACGCCCAATTTGTATCGTATTTGAAATAGAGCTGATATTTAAGCGTGAGGCTTTCACGATGGTAGAGCCAACCTGCAGCAAATTGACTACAGCTCGAATACAAGCTGGCTCGACTGGAGTAGTACCACCCTCTTATAGAAGACTAGCTGTGCCCGCGACTTCGTCCGCGTGGAATTTAATTGACAAAAATTTTCATACAAACTTTCATCCCCTATTTTATCCCCTTGGGGGTAGAATTAATCAAAATCCTTTCTTAGCGGATGCCTACGTCATAACATCTACCTGCATGCCAAATTTCAGCCCGATCCGTCCAGTGGTTTGGGCTGTGCGTTGATAGATCACTATGTCAGTCAGTCAGTCACCTTTGAGTTATATATATTTAGATGGGCTTGAATTAGCTGTTATAGCTACGTTTGGATGAGTGAGAGAGCCAGAAGATCAACCCCCCTTTCCCTTCCTCTGTCCCACTCCCCTTCAGATCAGCAACATGCCCTTAGTATTGCAAGCATCAACTTCTTCATAATCTTGTTTATCAACTTTTTTTTATAAAATAAAAGCCGGTAAAGTACTCAATACACACTTTTAAAATTAATAACAAACAACGTAATTTAACTCTATGTCTGTTATTATTGTTTTTCACCGGAAAACACCATCCGCATATATTTATTTTTCTTTACAAATGTTGGTTGGGTTAAATATGTGTTGCTCATTTATTCAACGCAGAATTTTCTATTTCTTTTTTCTTGCATCTGCAGTGAGTGAAAAGATTGTGACTTGATGATTTTTTAGTATCATTTTATATTAATAAATTTTCAACGTGCCTTAAAAAATATTTTTGTTTGAGAATTCCCAGTAAAGATAGAGGAAAAGTGGTCTATTAAATATCAGATAAATAAAAAGCTATAGGCAGCCATCTTCGACAGCAAAAACAGCAATTCTCAGAAGGGATTCGCAAAAGTGCGTCTCTGGCCGTGAATCACTCGTTTTTTTCAATTCGTCCATTCATTTTACTCTGTCTGGCTGAAGCTATTTTATCTGTCGATTGTGGGCACCGCATTTTTCGAACCGCGCCAATGATTTAGTTAGGCTTATCCCTTGTCCTATTACTAGGTTGGACTATTTTATTGAGTTTATAGGTGCTTATGTTATTTTATAGCGGGTGGCTTGTCTGTGGTTTTTATGTAGAGTTGCCAAGACAGATGAGGAGTTTGGTAAAGACTCAGGCCACCTCACCACGGACTTTACGCTATTATCGACGGGCCTGTCTTTGAAAAAATGATCTCATATCTTGAAGGAACTCTTAGTAGAGTCATATTCTTCTTATTGAAGTCACTTAGTGGAGCCACTCTCCCATTTTATTTTTGTAATTATTTCGTTAAAGCAAATTTAATTTAGTTACAAGTACGTAAGAAGGTATGTATTCCATGTTCTAATTATTTTGAATACGAATATTATATCGCAGGATCAAACGGTAATTACTCCTCTCTTTTAGTGTCCAACTGGGCCTCATTATTATGGATATTAATTACGATAACCATTTCATTGTTAATTATGAAAAAAATACAGTGCTAACACCATCTCCTACCAACGACATTTAGACATCTACACTGAATAAAAAAAACGACAACGAATGATTTTTATTTTATTTTAATAGTTTAGTTATTGTTTAGGTAAGTATGTATTACAAAAAGTTTTGTTAAAATACTAATAAAAGTATACACTACTTGGAACACTTAGGACTATAAAAATCATTTGTTGTCGTTATTATTGATTCTCTAAGCATGTTTTCTGTCAATGCAATCACAATAATAGGATTTTTCAATGGTCATTTTGTAACACATACAAAACTACCGGCTCGTACCGCTACTCGGCCAGTATCCTAAATCTAAATAAGTCTACATCACCCATCTCCCACATAAAGAGCAAAGAAACAAGTAAGTGGCTCGAAGTCCCAAAGTAACCCAATAGAGGTCAATTTATATAGCTCCCGAGTGGATCTAGCTAATGGCGTACGCTGGGATTAGTAATTGCCTCAAACTACCAGCTGCCAGCGGGTTTCTAGACACAATTGAATGCCCTTAAAAAGTAACTTTATGACGTCATATGGACATCTACATCTAATGTACGCCCCCTCCTGACCCCTTTTTAGTTATGACGCTGTGACAGACTGGGAAGGAAGGACTGAACAATATTTTATGGGTTCTAAGTTGATAATATAACCTTACAAAATCTAATTAATATTAAGACATCGTAGCTTAGACTTGTAAGCTCAAAAGTGACCTGAATTAAATTTAACTATCTGACCGATAAAAATTTACATTCCAAAGGATGTGGTCCTCCATCGCAATGACCCAGATAAAACGTCTAGTTATGAATAATTATAATAAATATTTAACTTAATCTATTCAAGTTTAAAATTCTTATCACGAAAAGTGGAAAACAAGTTTTATACTTATTATAACGTAGATTGTATCCCCCGTGAAACGTCGTCATGTCTTAGTAATAACTTTAACCAAGAGATGGCGCTACACGTCACAAAGATAAGCTTCAGTTAGAGCGGATAAGCGAGTAATGACAAAAACTTAGTTGTTTGTGCGTCTTGAAATATTAACTTCTACAGACGTAAATATCAAGATACTGAAACTTTAACTGAAATACATTATTTTCATAGAAAAAATTGTCTTATTATTATTGGGCATGACAAATATTTTTCTGCATTCTCGCTGTATGCATGGATGAAATGTCCAATCAGTTCTGGTCGTTTGGATTATTGAGTTCTAAAATGTCACAGCTAAGGTTAGTTAACTCTTAAATGAAGCATGGAAGCGATAATTTATTTTGTTTCCTTATACATTATAAGCGACTCACTTTGTAATACTGAGCTAAATTATCGTTATGGAATAAAAGATAAGGACGTGAGTTATTTAATTGTTACTATTGAATAATGATTGTAAAAATGTGTTCTTGTAGAAAATTTATGTAGCATTACGCAAGGACTGCTAAATGGATTAGGCTACTCTAATCTTTGAAGTCCTCGCGGCCCCGCCAGTAAACCTAGTAAGCAATAAGTAAAACTGTGAGCATAAGTAAAAATGTTTGCATTACAATGTGACAGCCACAATATAGTATCAGCAGTAGCTGCTAAAGCCAAAGCCAGACGTAACAAAAACGGCCAACCCGGCGGCGCTCGTTACCGTAATGCAAGGCTAGAGTAAACTTGATGGATACAGTCGTACCACAAGACACTTTTATCTTAACTAAAAGCTCAAGACAATCCCGGCCGAGGATATTCACCCCCACACAAAGTGATTGAGATAAAACAACCCACAGAGGGCGCCATAAAATACGTAATGCTTCCGAGCTATTTCGCCTTAAAAATAATAATACTGATAAAAAGTTCATGTCCGACATAAATATGAACGCAGGCAAACACTCCACCACGATATCCATCGACACATCAAAACGATCGCCAAAACATGAAATGGTTTTATGTAAATGGCCTAGCGCTGAATTCAATTTGTGTGAATCAATCCACTTTGTAGTCACAAACTCAACTTTAGGGTTATTTGGGTGTGGCGTGGCGTATGCACATACATATTTTAAATGAAGGGACCGACATATAACACGGACGCTTCGTCCGGACTTTCTTTTAGTCAAATGAGGCATAATAAAATAATGGTACGAAAAAAGGTTCCTCGAAAAAGTTATGAAAGGGAGATCCAAAAGTTTCAGTAGCATCCGCCCTTTTACATTTTGTACGTCCTACTCTCTGTTGGCCTTGTGTTATTATTTACGTTACATTTTCGTCTGACCGCAGCCCCTCGACTGCGGTACTGTTTTTAATTAATGCTACCCATTCCACGTACCTTTCTAGTGTTACAGCAATTATTTTACCAACCTCATTAAGAAGTTTAATGTTGAGAAGAAAAATATTCTCGGTGTGGTTTGCACCTCGGTGTTTTCCTTTAGCCCCGTCGCGCAGGTCCTCTCCTTTGTGCTATTGTGATACAGTACCGACGATTTCCGCAGCTTCTTTGTTTATTTGATCCCTCTGATCGGTTGTTTCTTTCGATTGGTACTTTAAGTAGCGATTTCAAATTGATACGATTCCAGTTTCTTGTGAAGTTTCATTGAAGAACTTGACTGGTTCTTATTCATTGTTAGTTTTTCCGAGAGCATCATTTTTAACACTTATCTGCTCAATAAAATTCGGCGTATGAAACATGCGACTCGTATCGGGATCGTTAGTGGAACGGTTAGGTCGTTTCGTTATTTACCACGGGTCGTTCATCATATTTAATCGTTCCGCGTCGGTTCGTTTTTGCTCTTGGTGTTTGTTTCGTCCGGCGCAAACTGCGACACGTGTCGGTGCGACGTTTTGTTTCTGTTGACATGCCGATGATTGATCGCGCACACGGATTTTTCTAGATTATTACACAACTCCCCGATGAACGACGTATATTTACCACACTCAATCCAAATACTATTCGTACAGAGCACACAGTCTTGTTATAATACAAAGAAAAGAAATAAACCCAAAATAAGTTACAAAAGAAAATGTTTGTGCCTGAGAAAACTTCATCATTTCGTGTTCATGTTCAAAGTCATTAAATACATCCACGTTAACATTAACACTGTCTTCCCTAATGTCTTAGTGCTGTCTGCGGAGAAAATAACTTCCAGAGTTTGTGTCTCCGTTCCAACGTGGAAACGGTCATTGCTTATATCTAATAAGGAAGCCGTATCGCGTCAGTCGGGTTTTAATGTCTACAGATCTTGCTAGCTAACGGAGGTCTTTAAAGTAATCACTTGAAACATTTGGAGACACGTTCCGCTTAATTCAGACAACTTCTAATATGTTCAGTCATTACCACCTTTCACAGCCACGACCTAAATGCCTCGGTTAGTGTATTTTGGACCGAATGTAGAACGACGATCATTGAGGTCAGGTGTGTTTGAATGAACTTCTGTTTTTTTCGCTTATTCAGATTTTGTGCCTAATTGAGCCTACGTCAAATTGTAATGTGTTGATCGACTGCAATTAGTGAGCCCATTATTAACTCGTACCTATTTAAGCATGAAATCACTTAGGTAAGTTATTTCAAAAAGCGAATTAATTTATTTACCTGCGATAAATGTAAACAAACCTAAAAGCTGAGGAATGCCTGCGGGTTAACTATTGTATAGCCACTTAATTCAATATTCCTAACAGGCGATTACCCTAACCGTTCCAATATACTTTGCAGACATGCGAACGGACAATAATCTTATATTGAACTTAAGAGTCGGCTCTCTTTGAATGGGTTGTCGTAAATATTACCTTTGCGTAGTCGAAATTAATAATAGCCAGTCACGGAAGTGTAAAAGGTAACACTCTCTTATTGCCAAGGACACTCTTGAGCAATAGTGTTACAGCGAAATCGATAATATTGTCTATGCCGCAGGGTTGCTAAATATTAGAAAGCTCGGTTCTTTTATTTTCGGTGGTAATTTGATTTCTTGACACTTTTATTATAACTACGGCATTAACGTTAAATGCAAAATAAATGTCACTTAAATAGCTTGTACTTTTTATTAAATATTGACGTCAAGTCAGGGGTGCTACTCGTAACAACTATAATCGATATATCGTGACATTCGTATTGTCGAATCCTACTCTAAACTCCAACTTGCCTTCGTATATCGCCTGAACGAACAATAATGTTGTATTGTTCGTTATTAATTGATACGACTGCAAAGAGATGGAATTTATAGTAGGATTCGTCGCTATAAATGTCACGATATATCGATTATCGTTGCTAAGAGTAGCACCCCTGATGTAAGTGTAGCGTTGAATGAGGTTTTGTACTTGTTTCATCGATAAAGTAATTTGTAAAGGAATAAAATAGTCCATTTTATCAAGCTGTTATTGCTATCTGCATTTAACTATACAAAAATTCCGACTGAACAGTTGACAGTGATGACGCTGTAAATTGATATACCAGTTTCAATGTCTTTTCTTATATAAGTCAGCAGCATACGAGAGCAATTTATATGTAATGCTAATGTGTTAGCTGATATATGGACATTTAAATATATTTAAAGTACGTCTGTGCGCAGATTATATGCCGGTACGTTTTTGCCGTATGTGGAGCGTACTCTTAAATCGTAGATTTTGAAATTCAAATGCACTCCTTGGCTGAGGTGCAAGTTTTTATTCAGCAAGACGTATGCTCTCTTTGGACATGGTAAAATATATTCTCGCACGCATTGCGAACTCTATCGCTTTAGAACTAATTACACAAAGTATGATTGTAACTGTAACTGCGTTTATCAGTAATGAGGAACCTAGTTCAGAGAGAGAGAGATAAAGTAATTATATTGGTAAACCTCAGTGAAATTTTATTAAAGGTATATTTTCATGAAAAAAAATGTGAATTTACAATTTCAATAATATAAGTATCCTATCCTATATCGGTAAGTTGTTCACAAATAATTTTGATGAAGTCACATGATTTTATCCATTATTTGATGTTCGATATAATGACAGTTTATAAAGACGTAATTCTTTTTAAAACAAAGCGTACATCCTACTAATATTATAAATGCGAAAGTTTGTGAGTGTGGATGTATGTATGTATGTATGTATGTATGTATGTTTGTTTGAACGGATTTGGATGAAATTTGGAACACAGATAGATTATAACCGGGATTAACATATAGGATACTTTTTAACGCAATAATCCAATACTACGCGGATGAAGTCGCGGGGCACAGCTAGTATAATATAAGAAATCAAAACCTTCAAACTGTATGTACCTATACGTTACTTAAAAGATGAATAGAAACTCGTTGAATTATATTTCCATTATTCTCCCAAGGCTTTTCCGGAATTGTTAGCTTTTCCTTGACAACCCTGCCTGGGATCAGCGTTGTAGGTACTTGTCACGTTTTCAATTAGTGTGCTCAGGGATGCTTGGCTTATGGCCGCCGTACACCGTCCATTCATCCGGACCGCTGCGGAGGTGATTGTGACTATTTCCACCTATTTCCAGACTCAACATTTACATACCTACTTTTTTATTCATCGTTTCTTTTAAGGTTATGACTATGACAAGATGAAAGTCTGTTCTCCTTTTGAGAGGATTAAGTTCTAAGCTTTTGTGAACTCAATAACAAACTGTGAAAGACGTTTGTGTACTTCCTTATCCAGCGTTTCTTAGTACTTCACTGGCAAAAAGTACCAGATAAGAAGTGTGCTATCTTCGGTAATATCTGAACAAACAGAGACATAGTTCAACGTGAATCTTTCAGAGATACGGACGCTGGCCAGTGTTATCTCTCAAGATTTCGTAACTTGAAGACTTCCCGACTTTATTGTCAAAGCTCCACCATAGTTAGTTACGGGTCAGGCATCAATTTACTGTAACTTTAGGTGGGGTGTAAACTCAAACTATCGTCCGTATTGGTATTAAATTTAGGTGCTATTGTCTCACTTAACACATAGTTGATATTATTATTTAACAGTAGACTAAGATGCTTGCAATACCAAAGTAATTGCTGGCACGTTACCGACTTGAAAGGTTGGGGAAGGGAGAGGGGTTTTAGCTTCCGGCTCTCTTACTCATCGCATGAAACGCCGCACCTTTAATAGCTACTTGACGCGGACTTTAGGGTGTTATTTCGTAAGAGAGTGGTACTACCCTGGTCCTGCGAGTCCGAGTTTGAGCCGTAGTCAATTGGTTACAGCTTAACTCTACCACCGTTAACAGTACCAACGTTACAGAGAGATTAATACTTATTTAGTCGTCATCTGTTTATTTTTAATTTGCCGTTTTAATATGTGATACTCTTAAGTATTTAGCGTTGATCTTAGTTAGCGGTTTGGCGTCTCGTTGTTTCACATCTTACGTTATGTATTGCTGGGATTCTTTTCAACGCCACATACCCACAATATTTATGTGTATAAAAGTAAATGTTCTACACGTAATAGTAGCGACGGAGTATATTAAAAATCCGATCAGAGTTGGTTCAGTGCATCGCGCTATAAGCGAAACGGGGCGAGCGTGGAATTTTATGAAACACTACCTACCGATGCGCGGTACTGTGATTAAATCCCCCACAGCGCTGGAGCTATTTACGGTAAAGTTCAACGAACTTTAATAACCGCACTATACGAATATGAAAAATTGAGCCCTTTCGGCGAGTAATTTAGTACGTCTTATTATAGGTAGGTTATATTTAACGTAATTTTGTGGGTTAGGTACTTATTCAAAGGAAATATTGTTATGGTTAATTTTTTTTTAATCCTACTAATATTATAAATGCGAAAGTTTGTGAGTGTGGATATATGTATGTATGTATGTATGTATGTTTGTTACTCCTTCACGCAAAAACTACTGAACGGATTTGGATGAAATTTGGAACACAGATAGATTATAACCGGGATTAACATATAGGATACTTTTTAACCCAATAATCCAATACTACGCGGATGAAGTCGCGGGGCACAGCTAGTTATAAATAAAGATTACTAGCAATGTGCGTTAGATCATTACTAGTATTCCCGTTAGCCCCTCCAGCTAAGCTAAATGCTTGTTTCGGGAGTGGGCTCACGTCAATAGTTTAATGGCCAGGATGGGGATCGAACCCGGAACCTATCAGCTACGAGGACGGCCCCTCTAACCACTAGGCTATTGACGTTTCATTGTTGTTATTGTTATATTTACATAAGAAATGACATTGAGAAACGGTAGACCCGTTCGAAATGAGAGAACCCATGTCTAAAACTCTTTGTCATTGATATTATGTCTAGTTAATCGATTAAGCTTGGTAAATTGAATTCTCTTAAAAAATACTAGTAATAAATGTATTTACCTACCCTGTTTGTTAGTCAACATAATTTTGTGTTTTGCTCAGGCCAGAAACAAATTGGTCTCCCATGAAAATAATGCGGACGCCACTAAAAGCCTTTGCTCTGCTCGTACCGTAACATTATATCCCCTCAAACGGTATTATCATACACTTCAAGATACCTCCTAACCCCATCATTGAACGTCCCATGTTATTCATTTGCATACCATCAGGCGGGTCAACGTGTACAATTACTGTGGTCGGTTACAATATGGAGGATCGGATGGCCCAAAGGCCCGATCCCGGTGATCCGGGACATGCGCGTTTATTAACAGTCTTGTTCCTAATTAGTAGGGACTAGATGCATGTGTGCGTCGGGCGCTGTGTAAATTAATGGATTAATTTCTGTGTAAAATGTGTAAGAAGATAATGTACGAGAGTGGGGCGTGAATAATAATGTGGTAGCGTCTAGTGACAGTTGATTTATGGTTTGTAATTTTTGATGTTGCTTCAGATGTAGTTTATATGCTCATAATGTTATTTATTTATTTATTTATTTAGGCAACCAACTAGTCATACACCGATAAAATTATAAGTATAATACAAGTATATGTGTCTTACCAACGTGCTGACTAACTTAAGGGTTGCCCTGACATGCATATTATACAAGTAAGAAACAAGAGACGTCCCTCGCGTAATAAAAATAAAGAATAAAGCAAAATAAAAAAACACTATAATAATAGTAATTGAGATAACAATGTGTCAGCCTGTGTTATTTAGAGATATCGATGGCTATGTATCACTATAGCGCTACCTAAAAAAGTAATTTTTGATCAAACACCCGAATTCAATTAAGTATTTTTAAATCTTCTGGCGTGAGTGATATGTTAATGGTTATTAGATCGAGATGAAAAACTACAATTTTTGAATTTTTTCCTGAAATATTAATCTTAGTAGGTAATAACGCTTTGACGCGTTGCTGCTGCAAAGAAGGGAATTCAAGAAAGAACGCCTCAAATTTTTCAATTAAAATCAAGTTTCTGGCTGGGTTTCAGAAATGCATTTTTCTCCATTTTTCGTGGAAGAAGCGCTTTTATGCTGATGATAAATTATGTGCATTATTTCAGGCACTGCTATATAAAGCGAAAGTATTTTATAAGAATGAGCGTTCTGTAAGCTGAAAACATTGAATTAAGTCGAACGAACACAACCAAAGTCGCTGGACCGATATAGCTCATCCACATTGAAAGCCTTTTGTGAAATATTACGTCAGGTTTCTCCTGTAACAAACGCGACACCGCAACACGTCTGTTCCATTCAAAGTAACTTTAGGAACTGCCCGCTTCCTGTCTTCAGTACATCTGAGTGCATTCTCTGCAATGTTTCTCTCTCTGCAATGTTGCAAAGTGCCATTTGATTTTATGAGAACTTTAAATTTAACACGCAACTCTTCTTAGTATCAGATCTTACTGCTTTAAATTACCTTACTGACTTCATCTATAGTAAAGGGAAATCGATGCTCGAAGTATTCACGCTAATACCAACTAACAAGTTAGTCTCACACTAATTGGATTATTCGGTGTAATGTTCGGTCTAACAGCAGTACTAATATGTACAATACTGGTTGAACACAGATTCCGTTAATTATATATTACTAATTATCTTGCGTGTAAATATTACGGTGATTATATAATTAATTTCCGTGTCTGCAAAATGTACGGTTCGGAAAATACACGAGTGGAGGCATTTACTAGTCTGTTTTAAAATGTATTACCCTAATTATTTTGCCGCTGGTACTATTATTGTTGTACTACGTTATTGCGGTTTGATAATGTGTAGACCAATGCGGGCAATGAAATTTACAAAAAACCTCGACATTGACTCTTCATATTTTGAATTTAAAGAATAGATTAACTTTCAAGTCGTTGTCGAGATAAATAACCCAATGATAGTGTTTGAACCTATGTGGCAAATGCCATAGAGCGACGGAACGGACGTCACTGCGAGAACATCAAGCAGCGATTATTCACTTAAAACGACCACTACGCTACAACTATTGTTACTTAATTCATTTCTATTATAATTACATACTTAATTGTACCAAAACAAATATATATTAAAATACATAAACTATACAATACAACTATTATTCGTAAATAACAAGAACCTTAACATATAGTGTCTCCCCTAGTATATATAATAGTGTTGGCATATTGAATAGATGGTCCAGCGTTAAACGGACACTATATTACTATTGACACGAGTTGAGTGAGGGCAACCGGAGCGGAAATAGCCGCACTAAAGATGACGGCCGGCGCCGGAGAGCCGGCTCAAGTGGCCAGCCGCACCACGGGATGTGGACGCTTCAAATACCATTGTTAATGTAATTTAATGGTTTAGATAGAGTTGAATACTCCAGATGATTGTGTGCTTGAAAACGTTTTCTTTGAGTTGATATTATACAAACATGAATACTGTTATGCTGATTTATTTATTTATTACGGATCACCAACGTATCGTCGATTCCTATGATTTTTAATGTACCGGTTTATAATGTCCAGCTGCAATGTTATTCCACTTATTATGTGATCACATAATGCACTGTGAATAACTATTAGTAAATGAAAAATAAAAATAGTACTTAATGTGAAACATGTCTTATAAACTCACTTAATAGGTGCCACACTATAAGGTGTCATAAGTATTAAAACTAAAACACTTGTGAAATAAAATACTCGAATAATTTAATACTCAACTAAATGAGGCTCTATAAAAAAATCTGATAAGACAGGATTATTTTCTTCAGTTGTAAGAAAACTTAGATACCGTTAGATGGCGCTGTATCAGCACCATTTTAAATGTTAACACAATAAAATGTCAGTCAACAATACAACACAGATTTAAACAGCATATCACAGAGGAACAGCGTAAAGTAGTTATCATAGCTGCGTACCTACCTTTACACCACTCCCCTTCAAGTCGGCAACGAGCGAGCAATGTCTTTATCATCATCATCAGCCTATACTAGTCCACTGCTGGACATAGGCCTCCTCTAATGAGCGCCATAGCGCCCTGTCTTCAGCTTGCCGCATCCAGCATCTGCCTGCAGTCTTTCGCAGATCGTCATCCCACCTGGGTCCTAACCACGCTAGCTACTCAAATCGTAATAGAAAAGCAAACGCTCGCGATTACGTTTCAAACGCTCCGCTTTTGACGTTTTGCTGACACCATACCATATCAATGTCAGTAGAAATCGTGAAGCTCGTGTCAGCAAAACGTCAATAGCGGAGCGTTTGAAACGTAATCGCGAGCGTTTGCTTTTCTATTACGATTTGAGTGGCTAGCGTGGTTTGGGCCCAGGCGGGTCGCAAGCTTGTTTGCCGAGTTTATATTAAAAAAACTCTATTTATCTTTATGTTTATGTTTACACACATACGTGAGGGTGATCAAGAGTGTCCGTATCCATGTTCCAATTTATAGTCCGGTATCCAACCCAAGTGGATCCCATCCTGAATATTAGTGAGACGAGGGTTGACATGTGTCCGTCCGTTTGTCCGTCCGTCCGCGGTTATTGTCACTTCCATGGTCACTCGCAACGCCGATACACCGGCCCGAATACGATTACGTATCAGAATAACTGTATTTCAATACGTAAACGTATTCGGGCCTAGTGATAGACACAAGAGACAATGGTAGACGGCCAGCAATGTCCGAAACAATTTGTTAATCCGTATTAATATGTCTTTCGTTGTATCGTCTAAAGTGGTGGGAGCTAGAATCCCTTTCCGAATAATAGGAATTATGTGTCGTATAATTAACGCAGTGATTAATAACATATAAAAAGTTGTTACGTAAAATAGTAATTGGGGTAGAAATAGGGGGGAATGGACTACTGGCTCTCCCCCTCACTTTATGAAGGGCAGCTATAATGGCTACTTTACACCAATCTTCTGTGAGAGGTTGGTACTACTCCGATCTAGCCAGCCCGTATATGCTGTAGTCAATTGCCTACAGCTTGGCTCTAACGCCGAAAACTCATTTGAAAGTCCTCTCGGTGTTCGACCCTTAATGTCCCCACGCAAAACTTCAAAATTTCCGGATATATCCTGTGTGAGGGTTGCTATACGTAGGAAAGGGGTATTTGTTTTCGAAAGGGGTATTGCTATTTTAAAGTCAGTACAATGAAAAATATCAGTGTGTAATCTGACACCATGAAGATAATTTGTAATAGTCAACGTTAACCCTAGTATCCCTACGAATAAAGGTACCTACCACAAACAGAATTGACGCTCCGGAAATTCCCACGGGAAAGCAAAGGTGTGTCAGTCAACATTTCCTCGTAAGTCACGGGGCTGCTTCTCCATAATAAATAAAAAAAAAGTGCTGGGGTTTACCATTTACTAAGCCATCATGAGGAAAAGTGCAGAATACCTACTTATGCGTGTTGCTTTTAATAGAACCCTCACACCACTCACCACTGCGTTGGTGTTACGTTCGGATCTAGATATGTGTGATAAGTGGCTTGAAATAATCAGTTTGGGATTGTCTTAATAATTAATGGAGAATCGGTTGGTTTATTTGTATTTTAGTAACTACAGCCTATTTCACGTACGAAGTCTCGTAGACGCGACGCTGTAGTCGCGCGTGGCCGAAAATATAATTTACACTATGTACAATTTAGTTCCGTATTTTTCCGCGGGACTTCTTATGTGAAATAGACTGTAGTACTAAGATTTTTGGCTTGATTTTTATTTATTGGTCTCGCTCTAAAAGTTGCGTCAAAGCCGATCAACAAGTGTTTTCGCACAAACGTGTGTCGTGTGTACAAAGTACACACTGCATACAAAACACGAAAATGTTATTGTGATTATTAGATGCGAATGTATTTATCGGTCGTACGCTGCTTACGCACTTATTTACTCAATTTCGTTCGATGAGCCATCGAGTCACTGAGATACTAATATGCATTTTTAGACTACAATTTAATGTAATATTTTGTGTATAATGTGTGTTATAAATATAAGTATTTTGTTATATTTTAATAGACATTCTATTTTCTCTTTCAGGTAAGTGAAGTTGTCGCAACCACGCTTCCTTTCAGTGGAGCGGAGTCATTATCCTGTGTAAGTTTTCTTCTGCAAACAAACCTATTGATGTCAAAGCTTCGCCACAAATCCCTTGTTACCAGTACGAAATAACGTTTTCTTATATTTTTTTCCCTTCCGACGGCAAATCTGCTGAATTATGTTGCATTATTCGCAGAATTACTGCGCCGAACCAGCTTACTGTATACGTATAGAATGTCAATTTCATTCTGCTCGACGCTCGCAAAAACAGTAACATTTCCAATTCTAATCCGTACATGATTGTATCGGATATGACTTATAGGTAAAATTAATAATACACACCTGCCTTTCAAGTTGTACATCATAACCATTCTGATGCGGTGATCCGGTGGTAGATTTACCCTCGCCACCTCTTCTGGCAGCGGCCCAAGCCGAGGTCGTGTCCCTTGTGGCGCCCTTGAGCTAGCTGCCCCCCTGCCCTTCTGGCTGGACCGCACTTGCGCTCGCCCTCTGTCCGCGTGAAGTTGTTATGGCCACTCTGGCCAACAACATATAGTCATAATAAAAAAAAATGTGATTTCCGAATTTTTATTGATTCATGCCATAGACTCCTTTGTGACTGTAGGTTTTCCTTACCATTCTAATAAACAAAAAACATACGAGAAAAGTAGTTTTTTTAGTTCCACATTCATCCATCCTTGTATTAATCGGCGGCAAGTAAAAATAATATCCTAAAACGGCGACAAATAATCTGGCCGCTTAGATTCATGAATCGGGTTCCACTTTAATGCAATGAAATGAGCGATAGACGTAGTGGTAAGTAATGTGTAGTCTACTAAAACTTATTCGTGGGTCTTTATTATACTATATATAAAAATAATACTTTATATTTTATGCTCACTGATATATATTAATTTTCTAACAATATATTGGTCCGAATAACTTACTAACGTTTTATATATTGCGCTCTATCGGTGCTGGGAGGTTATAATCATTTTTGTATTATGTTTTCACATAAGCATTCCAAAGATTTCCTATCAGCATGTTTGGTAAGGGTTGTACACGAATTAAGTCGCGATTTACATAAGCCAACCGTAACTAAATTAGAGTTATAGGCAACGGAAGCAATTCCGCCCGATGTCATACATTACTTACGCTACGAACGCTTATTTCGAGACCGACTTACGTAACGCGCTGTGTACTGGAGACAAAGCGGCATTCCCTTTGGGCGTCCCATTACGGTAATACGGAGCTAAAACTTGACTGATTACTGGTCTGCCCGGATGAATTTTTCCACTGTCAGACCACTGCGACGTCGGTTTAGGCAGACATTAGCGGTATTAGAAGGATTTTCTTGTCTGCGTAATCGAAATTCTTGGCTAAACGAGCGCGCCGCAGCTGGTGTCTTGTTCCATCTTTAGAAGTCTTTTATGGATGGATAATAGGGTAAACGTCCTCTTTTTTCCTTGGTTGACATTCTCGTTCATTTAATTTTACTAAAACTAAACTGTTTGCCGACAACTTTTGAGGCATAAAAGGATTTGAATTAATTATTCTCATAATTTTACTTAGGCGTGGGAAGATAATTATTCAGACTTATTAACTACACAGGCCATTGCTGATTTTGTGGAGAATGTTGATAATAAATATTTAGTATTTAAAATATTTTCGGTGGCTTTTAACCCCAAGCACCATATTATCAGCAATATAACTCGAAATTTACATATTCAAATATGAACATCAAGTTAAATTACTGTACGCTCTTTAATTACCTTTCAAATTAGATATATTTCGCTGTCACTACGGATGCTATTTGCATTTATGATTGACCTCGATGAATATTAATTTCTTATACGCAACCAAACATTATTCCTGTTATTCGTAACGTGCACGCGAAAAATGTTTTATAGTCATCGTTAACTTGATGTTATCTGTAGTTAATGCTAGCGTAGGTAGTATTACTATGCCGTGTTCAATGTTAATTGGTTGATTCTATTACATTAGATAGAGCGTACCATTGGACCACTTACAAAAAACTTTTCGACTGTCTGAAGCTTTCATGTTTGTCTGAACACCACTTGATATTTCACAGGAAAAGATAAGAAGAAACTTGAAATAAAATCCCACTACAAGTGTTTATAGTGTATTATATAATTCATCCTACTAATATTATAAATGCGAAAGTTTGTGAGTGTGGATGTATGTATGTATGTTGGTTACTCCTTCACGCAAAAACTACTGAACGGATTTGGATGAAATTTGGAACACAGATAGATTATAACTGGGATTAACATATAGGATATATAGGACATATAGGACTTTTTAACCCAATAATCCAATACTACGCGGATGAAGTCGCGGGGCACAGCTAGTATAATATAATTCTACGATAACTATTAATTAAAAGCCCCTTAGCACCAATCAATATAAGGTGTTGGATGATATAATAAAGCAGACTCATTACCAAAACAACTGGTCTTGATTCAATATGTTCAAAGTTCCCTTTACTATCTACCACCAATTAAAACTTGTGCATTATTACCAACCATTGTGTGTTCCACAGGCACTATTATCCCCTGGATCCTGGTTGTCTGATGCAGTCACGTCAGGAGGCAATTATAATGAAAATGGCTTGTTCGACGACAACGTGCCGGCGTCGAGGTCGTGTCGCTTATTGTTTATTGTAATGTCATGTCATTATATACACCGGCGAACGTTTGGTACAGAGGTTTTTGGGTGTTATCGGTTCATTGTTCGGTTCGGACGTGTTTGTATTGTTTCCTGTGCCACTTATTTTGATTGTGAAACTTAGTGATCATAATCAGTGTAACAAATTTGTCACGGGCCCATTCTACAAAAAAAAGCCATAATCGCGGCTCAAACGCGCGGTCGGCTCCCTATGCAGCGGACGTAATATTTTGACTTGAATATTTTGATTTTTTTCATAGCACATATTTTGTTCCAGTTAAAAAGTTATTTTCAGAGCTACCTACTTAAGCCTTTCCTGGCTTAATTTATATATATATGTATTTTTAAATTTACTGTATATTTTATGGATTTTTATATTAATTATCATAATATTGCCATGTATCCGGTTTATTCTCATTATTTTAATTTGAAAAAAATACTTTCAAGTATTATGCCTAAAAAAACTTATTTTATCGAAGTACCACGCGGGCGGAGCCACGGGCAACAGCTAGTTGTACATATAGCGCTCTAGTAACATCAAACCAAACACGCTTGCCATAACCGTAGATTCCGCTCCAGAGCAAAACTCGAGTCAATCTGTCGGGTCGTACGAGAGGCTCGCTACTGCCTGCGTGCCCATACATATTCAAGTCTTCATACATCACGAGACACGGCTGAGCCCCCCACTACGTAATAACATGCAGCGCGTGAGACGGTCCTGTGTGTGCCCGATTATTCAGATATCCGGGTGGGAATGGATTTGCTTGCTTATACATCGAAGGTTTACGTGCAGCTTTTCCTTTATGGTTGCTTATAATAGGACTCGGCTACAGTTTCTGCGTGTATTTGCCTGCTGATAATGTTCCACTGCTGGCTACTAACAAGTCTCCCTTCGTTACAAGTGTGATTCGAGCAATAGTCTACTCTCCTACCCCAGTGGTATTGATGAGCTCAAAAGTTTTGTTAGGAGGTTTCATCATGACGGAGGTTTCCTCGCAGTATTATTTCAGCATAATTCGAGTTTATTGCTTATCTTGTTTTATGGCGATGATATTTAATTTCCTCTATGAGAACTGATTGCTAAACTGTTCTTATCTTCCTTATATTTCTGTTTTTACTCATTTGGATTTTCACGTGTAGATATATGGGATGGTCGCTCATAATCATTTTTCTTTTAATGTTATAATTATGTTAATAATATCATGAAAGCTTGTTTTAAGAGAGCTAAACGAGTTAAAGCTTCAAGTTGGAAGTTAAAATGGGATTTAATGCAACGGAAAAAGTCAGCTAAACGGCACCAGTCTTCTAGCATAATTTAAATTATTTTATTTATACTTTATTTGGTCTGACATTTTACTCTTTTAAAAGTATTAAAGTTATTTGCCTGCCATTCTATCTTAATTTTGATTTAGTAGTAACAGCTATCCAAATTTACTCTTACTTATCGCTGGGATTTATGGTTTTACTTTCGTATTATTCTTTCACAGTCCATTATCAATTATACTAAAGACGATCTCCCTTTTATTTGCAAGCTAGCTTTTCCCATTAGTTATAGGTCATCCACCTTTTGTAGAGACATAATGCAGACGCCCGAGGTACGTTGCCTCGGGCAAAGCTGGTATTAGATAAATGAAGTGATATTCCATGTTCTTGACTCGGTATTCTGTAGATAAAAGAATAAAGGAATCTTTGATTATGCTCTCGTGGCCGATTTTATTGGTAATATTTTTAGAATATCCTTTTAGGGATGGGATATAGACGAGTTTGGAGAAAATTAATTAGTTTTTTAAAATATCATAAAATATCGCAATTAAGAGTAACTTTTTTGTTAGGAGCATTGTAAAGGCGATTGACGACTGCTTGGCGCAGTGGTTCGTGCGTAGGCCGTTCGGCTCACTGCACATGGTGGTTGCGGGTTTGATTCCCGCCGGGGTAAATTTCGGAAATGGCCTTTTCGTAATTTTCCCTGGTCTGGGTGTCACTAGGATCGCCCCCAGTTCATTGTACGGTACCTATAGTACAAGCATTGTTTAGTTTGGGACCATACAGTTGGTATGTCAGTCTGGCGATATTTATTTATTTTATTATTAATGATCTATGCTCTTGGTCGTTCAGTACACAGAACCACGTTCGTGTTGTGACCATCCGTTCCATTTTAAACTTAAAAAGGAAACTAATGAGATTACTTGCTGCAAGCTTCCAAACATCCATGAACAAGTTTGATTCTTTTGTTAGGTACGTTGAAAAATAAGCTTCGGTCCTACAAATCAAGTTCTTATTGGAGCAGTTACTTTGGAATCACAAAAAAACTTAAATAGAATTGGGTTCAAGAAGGTTCAAATATCAAGATTGGGGTATATTTAGCTGTGTATACAAATACAGAAATAGCTTATTATCTACGATCAATAATAAATAATAAGGGCACATTCTATTTACAGAACAGTTTCTTGCAATTAATGATTGTACTTATCAGATAGATTATCTTTATGACCGTCGTTAATGGCGAATATGAATTGGACACGTGTAGAGATAGATATTAATTTGTTTTCATTACAACAACGACCTATTTCATCATCTATTTACCACATTGTAGTTATCGAATGTAAAATGTGGGAAAGTACATACCTACCCAATATCTTGTAATGTTTATGATAACCGACTGGCATTTGAAGAATATGTATTGAACAATTGTAGACGCTACTTAATTGTAATAAAAAGGGTGCTATTTTAGTATTCGTTACTATTTCAGCGAGTATGTATAATTTTAATTGAAGTTTATTGATAGATGCTTATTAATAGATGCAGACTTTTTTTTTTTAAGATTACTAACGTATGAGTTTATCACATTACTTGTATTCCCGTTAGCCCCTCCAGCTATGCTAATGCTTGTGTTAGGAGTGCGCTCACGTCAATAGTTTAATGGCTAGGATGGGGATCGAACCCGGAACCTCCTAGCTACGTAGGCGGTCCATCTAACCTCTAGGCTATTGACGCCTTCAATTAGATTATTTACTTGTCACGCAAGTACGGATGCAATTTGCTATCATCACATAGGCTACAAAATAGGTATTAATGTATCTAAACCAATATTATTAGGATCCCCGTAATCTGAAGTGACACGGCGTTGATGCCTCGTTGATCCAATACAAGGAACTGCCTGTACTCAAGCCAGCCCTTGTTTTGACGTAAATGAACGTGTTTGTTACTTGATACGAGTTGGTAATTAATACAATTATTGGGTTAATTGATATGTGTTGTGGTTGAGAGAGTAGAGTGGTTGTAAGCAAATTTATAATTGTTTTCAGTTCATTATTTTATCAGGTCTCTTCCCATTTTTCAATGGGGGGGGGAGCTACCTTCAGACTACTCTGATTTAGCTTATTACTGATATTTACACGTGTGACTGCCGTTTGCCCTATTAGCCCGAATGATAGTAGGAATAATACCACGGAAGTGAAGATTGTCTTAGCTATTGACCAAAACTAAACCGACATCGGACGCGTAGATTGCAAAGAAATATGGACATATAATAATGACTTTAACAACTACAAATACTGTTTCAATTCAAATAAAAACGAAAATGCTACTTTTGACGTGCATAAAGATGGACAAAAGTTCACTGTAAATAAAAAGTTAATTACTTATATATGTTAGTGCAAAAATATCTGTTAACAAGGTGAAATACCCGTCAAGTCAAAGTCAACAGTTCAATGTGACTCAGTGAACTATAAATGACTAATCACTAACATTTTGGTTCACATCAAAGCACCATGCGCGAGCATATCTGGTAACTAGTTGGTCTGAGATAATGATTTTAGCTTTTGGTAACATTCTTTGAAATTTGATATCAATCTGGCTGGGCCATTAGCTTGTAACGATCTCCATCCATTATGAGGTCTAGCAAGTACATATTTTTACAAGTCATATACCTACCGCTCATCTACACTGGCACAATACTTGTATTTATGCTGTGGTCCCTTATTTTGGGCTGTCAAAAATACAAGTATGTATTGCTTCAGAGTGAACAATAAACGTGTCAAAAAATACCTAGCTAGGGTTATATTAATATCTAGAAAAATAAAATTAAGTAGGTACCAATTATTGCATAGCTTATACACCAAGATACTCAAATTTTTCCAAATAGCGTCCGAACGCTATTTCAAGAAGGCTTCTGAACACACCAATGCCTTAATCGTCGCCGCCGCCGATTATGCACCTACACACGCGCCAGTTGCATGCCGCCGCAGGCCGCGGCATGTGTTGCTGGACCCCCCCAACCCACTCACCGCTCTCCTAGACTCAGATGTCGAGGAGAACGACACACGCACACTCCCCACCAGACACCGACCTCGCCGGCGAGGTCGACGAACCCCCGCTTCCGCTAGAAGGTGCGTCTACTTACCTAGACGCACCTTGGCACCCGACAAGCCCGCTGAGTTTCTTGCCGGATCTTCTCAGTCGAGGTCGCGTTCCGATCCGGTGGTAGATTTACCCTCGCCACCTCTCCTGGCAGCGGCCCAAGCCGAGGTCGTGTCCCTTGTGGCGCCCTTGAGCTAGCTGCCCCCCTGCCCCTCTGGCTGGAGCGCACTTGCGCTCGCCCTCTGTCCGGGTGAAGTTGTTATGGCCACTCTGGCCAACAACATATAGTCAATTCAAAAAAAAAAAAAAAAAACTCAAATTTTCTAGATACATAGGCAGTTCCTGGATAATATTGACCACCTATACACCCATAAAACATCGATAGCTCCAGTTCGAAATGGAATTCCGTTTATCCGTTACATTTGGCATCGGTTCTAATCTCAGTAGGTTATGTTACAGCCATATTAGGTGCTATCACGTGCATATCGGACGGCCCTGGGTTTTGTAGGTTTATCGGTGCTCTGCCGGGACTGAAACGTGTTGTGCCTGCCTCGGACAGTTTTGTGCCCCTTGGCTAGAATTTGCAGGTGAAATTTAATATAAGCAAACTGTAGAATCTAGGAGAATGGGGCAAATAATTTTCAGCTCACTGGATTCGGATAAATAGATGCGAAATGGATTTCTGTGAAGAAAAGGCTTCAAAGTTCTTCTACCGCTACAAAATGTAATTAAAACCAATAATTTATGTGTGAAAATAACAAAACGCACGTGTTTAACTCGACTTTTGTTGACGCGTCGCATAATTAATTGCGAACCGTGTAACATATAACGCAGATTATATCACGCGACGTACTTGTACGTTCAAATAACAAACACATAATTTACGTAACGCGACGTATAAATCACGTAGAGTGAGACAAGCGCCTTCAATCTGTACTAACTCGGCGAGTGACTTTGAACCGCGACTCGGCGACATCGAAACCAATTACTCGACACTTGTTATATTAATTAGTCACAGCGTTAATGTACTACATGAGCATCTGTATGATGCTTGTAAATTAATATGGTATGTATTGTGTATGTCATAAGTTAGCTTATATAGTTGCCAATTTTGGGTATACAGTGTGATATAATAATTCAGTGATGTCAAAGTAATTGCGGATTTCATTCTGAAATACTTTATTGTTTGTGACTTTAATGGCACGATTAATCTTGTGATACATGTTAGAGATGAGCCGGCTATGAAGCCATACTTCAAAAGATCCCTATTTATTATATATACCTAAATAAAACAAGATGTATTTAACTGAAAAGGCGATGTCTCTATTAGCACTAAACTCCTGCGGATTCTAATTTCCCAAGAGAACCGTAAGTTCTGCAGTCCTGTGTAATTTATGTCAATGAACAAAGTTAAGTTTTTTCTCAAAGGTTAATTCTTCAAATGAGATTTTGTTATATATCACTGTCTTGGTTTTATTTAGTTTTTGGTAGTAAAATACAAATTGACCAGTAGGTATTGGTAAATTAAATTCACCAGACTATCCGCCTACTTATGGTAAGTATAATGTCCAGACTCTATTATGTTCTATCCCTTTATTATTCTACCCTATTCTTTATCCTTCTACTTAAGACATCTTATGTGTTGAAATCAGAATGATAACCACTTCCCACTAATACAAACACCCTATACAATGTTCCCGATCCCTCAAATCAGCGGAGTAGAAGTAATTACATGTTCATTAGTGCGAGTACGCCACGCCACATCGCGTGACAACGCTCCCCGCACATCCGTCTTCTTGTACTTGTTACCAAATAATTATATACTCACGACGCTTGAATTTGATATGACAGATCAGGGGCGAAGCCTATGAGTAAATGAGAGCTATTGTTCGCGCGCGGCATGGGGTGGCGGTGGCGTGTGATAAGTATGCTAGTTTGAATACTGTCAATTAGAAGTGTTTAGCAAAAATTGTCGTAGTGAAGTTATAGGCAAACCATAGAAACAAACGACTGGCAGATTGACTCGACACAGTTTAATCGTTTGATCACCATTTTTAATCAATTCTTGCTTGTTTGGAATTCATAAATGAAGCGAAACAATCCAGTATCCTCGTTTCAGATGGCTTACTGCTCGGATAGAATCAGGGTTCATTAGAACACGGAACTAATTGGTGAATTTGATACGATTGATGCAGGGCAAATTGGCCGGTTCAAGTGGGGTATTGATCACGCGCACGTTTGGACGTGACACGGGGAAATTCAATTTAGTGCATGAGTGCTGTGCGTTTATTTAGCTGGAATTCTATGCGCTACAAACAACGATAGCTTAATTTGATATGACTGATGTGGGACAAATTCACTGGAATACTATTCAATAGAGTTGTGTGCGCGTGACATGAGATATGAGGGAGGCGGCGTGTTCATGTCCATGCAATGCGGACTGGTTTAGTATGAAGTTGTTGCGCTAATTTGGGTGGTTCACACTAATTTATCTATATTGTTTATTTTGTATCAAAGAGAAAACAAAGTAAAACCGCAGCAGGATTCCGTTTATAATTTGGCATTCACAATTAAATAAATAAATATCACCACACTGAAACACCAACTGTATGGTCCCAATTGCTTGTACTATGGGTTCCGTACAATGGACTGGCGGCAATTCCAGTGACACCCAAACCTGCACAAATTACAAAAAGGCCATTGCTGAAATTTTCCCCGGCGGAAATCGAACCCGCAATCGCCATGTGCAGTGAACCGAGCGGGCGGCCTACCGTCGAACTACTGCGCCTGGCGGTCGTCAATATCAAGTCAATATTAGGTCGTATTATGTTTTGATTGGAGTTCTGAGGAGGTCGGGTCACATTTTACATTCAATTGACAAACGTGAGATGTAGGTTTCTAAGTTCCCCATTTTTGAAGGTCATTGGTAGCGTAATTGGTTAGGTATTTGATAATAAAAAGAAACAAAATAATGTTCTTCTTGACCTCCTCGCGTCGTGTTTGCCCGAGTCATGGTCGAGTGGTGACGAGAAAGCGAGCAGACATTTTTGGGACCACGGAGCCCTGCGATCGGATATGTGACAGGGCTGACACAAATTAAGTAAGGATGTCCTTTATGTGGGGTTTGCTTATATTTTATTTACGGCCTATCAGAGAAGAACATCCTTAAGAAGTTTTAATGTCGTTTCCACTTTTGTAGCAACTTTTGTTCACCTCGAGGTGTTTCGGCAAGTGACGGGCCATCAGTTTTCGTGATGTCGTTTTATATACTCTTATATACTTATATAGCAGTGTAGAGTCAACACAAAAATAATAAATGCATTACAGGAAGCTAACGGGTTGCGAGAAAATTTACTACTCTTTAATCGGGCGGTATCATAAAGCATTTCAAGTCTTTTATATAGCTTTCTACAAGTTGTGAAGTGGAGCATGTTCAGTGCAAGCTGTGGCAATTCTATAAGTTTTTTTTTAAATATTACGTGCAATGTGGGTTTATCATATTACTAGTATTCCCGTTAGCCCCTCCAGCTATGCTAATGCTTGTGTTAGGAGTGTGCTCACGTCAATAGTTTAACGCCCAGGATGGTGATCGAACCCGTAATCTCACAGCTACCGGGGTGGCCCCTCTAACCTAGTGGTTTGAGTAGTCAATAATCTAGTGGCTATTGATGCTTCAAGTTGGTTATGTTTACAAGGTGACACATAATGGGTATACTTTTTTTTTTTCAAAACTTAACTTTGTAATTCTAAAACCATCAGCTTTGGAGGGAACTTGAAAAACATAAGGTGTTATAGGAATACAGCTGTTGACCGATTTCACAAGTCTACAAAACCTTTAGTACTTCAACTGTCCCACAAAGCCTATAGTTTGAGATTTACAAAGTTAAGTTGCAAAAAAAATAGTATACCCATTTTGTATCACCTAGTATATTCAAAGCTCATAATACCCTAATGCTCAGTTTATTACCTACCATCGTATACCTAGACGTCTATCTATGACGTAACAAAGATATGCCCTACCCTCACTCGCCCGCGCGGCAGTAAATAATGGACGTGTATCTTCAGAAATAGTTTCTTTGTATGCGTTATTGTGACCACGTAGGTACCTTTGCTCTGAATAATGAGAGGTATTTTGATTTATACGACTGTAGGATTTGTGATTCTGTAGATCGTAAAGGTGATAGTGGTAGGTATCTATGTTTTTCGGAAATTATTTTCAACTGGTCGTGCCCGCGACTTCGTCCGCGTGGAATAGTGTCTTTGGGTAGCATTTTTAATTATTTAGGCTAATTATTTTACTTACACCCTTGAGGATAAATTTTCTATAAACTTTGAATGTCTTATTTATTCATATCGAATCAACAGGTACAAAATAAGTTTCAAGCTTCTAGCTCTAAAAATGACGATACTTCCATGCAACTTTTCATTTTCCCCTTTCAACCCTTTACAACCCTTTTTTCGCATTAAAAAGTACCCTATGTCCTTTTTCAGGCTCCAGACTATCTGTGTACCAAATTGAAGTACTATTATTACCTCCCTTTGGTTTTATTATAGCAACATCTGTAGACATTTGTTTTCTTCAACGTTCCAAGATTTATAATTATTTTGACAAAATAAAATAAAATATTAACGTCGTTGAAAAAATACAATTTATAAAGACATGGTTTTTTGCTTGTTTTTAACAATAAGCGCGGGTGTCCGTTACATGTTTGTAAATTCTGAACTGGGTCTACAGAAACTTTCCATCACGTCAATTCCAGAGTTTCTGATGTATTTGCCAGTGCGGAATAAGATTACTGAGATACAAACGCGTTGGAATTATTAATATTTAAAATGTCTATCTGGGTTTACGTTTTACAAAACACAGTGGTCAGACCGTGAGTTTCGGCACGAGGTTTGGAATAGAAATTCGGCGTTGTAAAATCTACGTGTTTACATTGAAAAATAACCTAGTTTTTTGGGGATCCGACATTTTTCATGGCTGCGGTGCTTTTGTATCGTATTCGTAAATCTAGAATTCAATTTAATTCAAAATATTTATATTCATATAGGCCAACATAGACTTTTGAATTGTCAGAATCTACCACCGGTTTGGAATGCTTATTCCACTGAAAAGATCCGGACATAAACTCAATGGTTAGTACTCTTTTCAATAAAATAAAAGATGGTGTACATTCTCAGGAACGGCGACACAATGTATATCGTACATACATGACACGTTCGAAGTTTTCACACGCAATTCATACTGTCCTATATTTTATTGTCGCGTGTTAGCACGGCTGCTGTTTCCCTAAATCGAATATCCGAAATATGTCGCTAGTCCGCCTACATCGGCACTAGGAAACCTCATCGACATTGCACGTACCAAGTTTTATTTTTCTCACCGACAGTGTTAATCTAATACAATGTTAGAGGAGCACAAACTTTTCCGTATTTATGAGATCACCCACCTTGGTACAAGTGAAATGTATGCCGAAGATAAACAGAACGGCGTATGCCTTCCGTGAGGCGGTTTCGAAGTTCGCTGTTGGTCTAAATGTTTAAGTACGTTTTTGGGTGTTCACGATGATGTTTCGGTGTATAGCGGTATTGTGGTTAGATGTAACGAAATAATCTATACCACGGCCAACAACACGCGCCACAATAATTAATAAGTTTATTTTATAAATGAGTCGTTTTAATGTCGAACCTCAATTTATTTTTAATTAAAATTACGGTTTCCGAAACACAAATTTATAAATTAAAATTAATTTAACTAAGTAATTTATAAAGATTGGGGCATACCACGGTGACCAATTTGAACTCGATCATTACGATCAGTTCGTATCGCTTCCCGATGGCCGTGGTGTATTAAGGATTTGTTTTAAATGCACATGACAAATGCTTATGGATTGTCCAAAAAAGGTTTTATGTACTTAATCAAGAATCGTGATAGGTTTAAAGGTGGTAGAGCCAATCTGTAGCCATCGAAGTAACTATTATAGCTGCGTTTCGTACGATTCCGAGAGCTGCAAGACCAATCCCACCTCCCTTCCCTTCCCTCTATCCCGCTCTTTAAGATGGCAACGTGCGAGCAATGCCTTTGGTATTTTAAGCATCTATACATATAGGCTATACGGTAACTGCTTAAAATCAGGTGGGTCGTACGCATGTTTGCCTACTTTGTCATATAAAAATACAAACAAATAATATCGCAAGTGTACAATCCCAGGAAACATGTAAATAATGACGAGCCAATTAAGGAAAGCCATATAAAATCTTCATATTGCCGTATTACATTCCCGGTAACATGTGCGCCGTACGAACTTCCTCGTGATACAGCAAGAAAGGCACGGAATTCAGAGGGAAAATATAGAACATTATTTACCCACTCGCCGGGTATATTTGATATCAATCCTTTATGCTGATTTCGATATTAAAATTCTCTCTTTTGTTCGGAGAGCTTTATTTAAAACTATTTTTGGTCGAATTTGTTTTTTGTTTGTTTTGATACTTACTACATTGTTCAGGTAATTTATACAACTGGGTTTGATCACCCGACAACAATATATACTATACGGTCGAAACTAAGTTGTTCGCCAGTGTGGCTTTATGATGCAAGCGATATTAATTACATACTTATAATATTCTATAGCGAGATAGCCTTGTTATAAGTAAAGCTATCATTTCTTTTTTTTTTTGTGGTAGGTTTGTACCTAAGTCCCATATTAATAAATCGACCTCTAGTCTAAGAGTGATTGTTATGTTACACCAGTACAAAACGACAATTGAAAAGCGTACTCAAGACCGTTCTCAGACTTGACTTGACTATAAATAAATGTTAATAAGTGCCTCTCCTAATTATTAAAGAAGAACTTGGTTCATTTCTTTGTATACATTTCGGATCATTTCGTTATGATGTTATGATACTGATAGCCATAATTTACGCTTTTTGTAAGACAATAATAATTATGTATTTCAAGTTGACATTATTATTTGGTAGGGATATACAATAAGTTTGGTCGCATATTTATCATAACATCAAAAATATTGGCCGCCGTTCCGTGCCGGTGGTCTAATGCCAATAAACTATTTCACTTTGACAATCATTAATCTTCCGGGGTGGTCTGCCCATTCAATCGTCCGGTGGCCACAGGGCACGGCTATATTATTTAGTCGGATTTTTGTAAGAACCATGACAAGGCATGTACGATGAAATATGAGCAAATAGCAATCACGTGTACTAGAAACCGATTTATACACGTTCAGTGATCGCAGTATGAACATTGAGCATTTTTGTATCGTCATGGAATTATTCTCAGTAATAAATTGTGTTTGGATTTCTGCCTTGGTTATATTATATTTTTTTCTTTTCAACCGAGTTCAAAATGTAGGTGGTTCTCGATTTGGTTGTAGTTTTTACTAGCTCTTGATTGCGGCCCCGCCTATGTTGCTATTAATTTCGTCTGCAGCAAGATCGCAAAAGTTTTACATTGATTTTTGTTACACTATACTTTGGAGACTTCACTGAGATATGTAACGAAATAATAACATTGTTAACAAAAAGAACGACAAAATGTTTTTTCTGTAGTTCCTAGTATTCCTTTTATTATTTTATACTAGCTGAGCCCGCGACTTCGTCCGCGTGGAATTTAACTTAACAGCTCCCGCTCCCGCGTTCTGAGCCCGCGCCAGGACCCATTTTTTATTTTTTTTGTTTTTCTTAAATAAAAGTAGCCTAAGTTACTGCTTTTAATATCAGCTATCTGCCAGTGAAAGTCCCGTCAAAATCGATCCAGCCGTTTCGGAGATACTCTTTGATTTAATTTGTTTTTAATTTTTTACGCGGAACCCTAATTGTTTTTCTAAAATTAAAGTAGCCTAAGTTACTTCTTATAACATCAGCTATCTGCCAGTGAAAGTCCCGTCAAAATCGGTCCAGCCGTTTTGGAGATTACCCGGAACAAACACACAGACAGACAGACAGACAGACAAAAATGTTTTAAATCGCGTTTTTGCTATAGGTGTCGTATGTACTTTCATATGCATTTAGTGAAAAGGTGTTATTTTGATATTACAAACAGACACTCCAATTTTATTTATTTGTATAGATTATGTTTTGAAATACCGATATAGAGCCGTATTCATAAAATAACAAAACGAAAAATAAATCATTTCTTGTGATATTTCTCAGTGTTATTATTTAGTACATTCTGATGTTACTTTTAGTTCAACTACCTTTAGCTACTTATAGAATAAGTTTTCTGTAGAACAAGTATAGAACTAGCGCCGCCTGACGGCTCTCATTTAGAACCCACTATCTTTTACTTTGTTTATGTCCTGTCTCGCCCCAGTTACCATTATTCGCATATCAACATTACCAAAGTTGCAAAGTTTCTTTCACGGCGACGCCCCAGAGCGGTTAGCGGCCATAATTAAAAGTTGCCGGCTAGTTTCACCTTCAACTTCTCTCATTAAAACTTGGCACCTGAAAGGAACAAACATTCTTCTCATGTACCATTATGACTGTTACCAAATCCCAGTACGCTAATTGTATTCAAGTAATTTCTACTTAGTATACCGGTCGTTGTGGCAAGCCTTAAGGAGGCCTATTTCCTACAGTGGATGACTTTCGGCTGAGATGATGATGATGATGATACTACGTTAACTATTACAATCTCTTCGTATAAGGATGCGTGTGGTGTGTACGTATTTGTGGCTATTACAACTGACTAACGGGCTATTCGTAAAAAAAATCTCAATTTTAATAAAATATACGGGTTTGTATGTCCCAACAAACTTTTGCAATGAAAATTCCACGAATATTACACGTGGCGTTTCGCGGAATAGAACAATCAAAATTTCATACTCGCCGTATTTTTATGAAAGCTAATAATGGGCTTGTACATCAAAATTTTCTCGTAACACGTCCACGTATGAGACACAGCGCCCGAATAATAAATGCCAGCATTATTTTGGTACGAACAGCTAGGAGTGAGCGCAGCACTAGCTGGCGAAGGTGGAAGAATGGATGCTTGGCATTTTTGCGGCGTCTTTACCGTCGCGCGGGGAAATACTCACGAATTTTCAGTCTCAGTCTCGGTAAAAAGGTAAGCTTTGTGTTCGGGCACGTTTCGAGTCGGTCGTATTCATATTCCTCTACAGGTGGCTCGCGCTCTTTTGGCCGATTGAAACGGCTGTGATGGCGTACCTGAAATTGTAATTGCATTTTCGTATTGGTAAGATGGGCCGTTATCCCAAAAGAATTTCGGTTTGCTGGGGTATACGCATTTTGTTGTAAATTGAATTGATCCACACAGATACTACTATAACTTTAGTCGTAGCTTTGAACGTATAATACGGCTATTTGACTGTGTGAAAAATAATTTAATTATGAATTAATTTTCGTATAGATTATGGATTTTAAAAGCGATCTGCATTCATCTTTCAAATCACATACATTGAGAAAACTCCGAAAACTTTTCTTTGTTTTTTAGCGAAGCCATGTGCCCTCTAATCGTTCTGAAGTGGTTGAATATATAATGACGACACACCGCACCGCAGTAAATATGTCTGACGTCTGTCATAGATGGCCTTTCTTTTGCATTCCCTTGCTGATGCGACGTGGTTTATTTATTGCCGTGTAAAAAATACCTATTTAAATAAGCAATAAAGCGTATATTGCTTATTTAAACGCATGATCGGCAGAACTGAACGTGGTTGCGCCACTTCACCGTCCCATTCTCCGTTCTCGCACAAGCCCCGACACTGGCTTGAACCGAGAATTATTGGGGCTGCGTTGTTTTTGGCGCAATCCGCGAGGATTTATGCCACCGGGAGACATCAACTGCACTCATAAACAGCGCATGGGAGCGCTTGCGGCCGCCTGATTCATCGTTCCACTTCTAGTTTGAATACCATGGTTTATTGCGCATCTCTGCGACATTGTTCCGTATATGAATTTGTTCTTGAAATTTAAATTGAATTAATAAATTAACGTAACGTTAGAAAAATATGTATGTTGGATACTGAAAGAATTCGTCTGAAATATTCGATAAAAGTTGTTGTGATTTATCCTCAAATAGGTATCACGTACCTATAACCAGAGAGAGAGAGGGGGAGATTGCCGCCGTCACCACCTACAGTTTAGTTTAGTTTTTAATCATATGTATGTTAGTTTATAAGGTATGTATCTATGGGCCTGCGATGCCTGATCATAAATAAATAAATAAAATAAATAAATAAAAATATAACAAAAGTGTTTTTGTTTCCAAATTATTTGCATCTGAAGTCATGTGTTCTTTTTTAAAAACAAAGTCGGTAAACAAACTTACGACCATCCTGATGTTAATCAGTTATCGTAGCCTATCGATGCTGGCAATACCAATGGTATTGCTCACAAGCGGGGGAAGCGCTACTGGTTCTCCCACGCATCGTTCAAAACTAACAAAAACAATAGCTACTTTATGCCGATCTTCTGTGAGATGGTGGTACTACCCCGGTCTAGTCAATTAGTTACAGCTATTGACTCTATCGCCGTCAAGTCAATAACAGATTACGACCTTCAAATAAATGCCACGTGATACGATTTCATAACGATATATCCAATACTTCCAATAAATAAAAACCCCGATCACTGCAATAATATCGACTGGTTTACCTCCAATAACGAAATAATTAGCTTCGATTGTTGTATGGAACGGGAGCACCACTCTATCGGCCCGTACTCAGGACTCTGTAGTTACTAAAGGAGGTAATTCACGGGGAATCCATTTGGAATAGGTCCACATCAGTGGAGAAATTCCAAATTCGTTGTGGTTTTTGGAAATCCAGAGTCGGAGCGAGGTCCACGAGGTCCACATGGTTTTCCACAGTCGCGATGCGTTTATGGAGTTTTAGGAGTGGATCCATTCCAATGGAGTCGCCGTGAATGACTTCATCAAGTCACGTAATTGGTCGGAAATGGCACAGCGCCGTTCGAGATTACCTTCGCTCACGTACAACCGTAAACTGTTTAGTGTTGATTTTTTTCTCATTCGATGACCAGCTTTGTGGAGAGACCAAGTTAGAAACGGGTTTATTTCATGGTGGATTGGGTAAGGGGGATTTTGTGATGTTACGTGAGATAGGTATGTTATTTTAAGTACTGTATTGTATCTTAAATTAATATTATTTACTTCCTTAAGTTTTATTAAATTCAAATTCTCGTGTAGGTACGATGAAGAGTTATAATATCCTATTCCTAAAAATACAATACCTACAGTTCACCTACCTATGTTGTTCAGTCTCTATACAAATAAATAAAATTGAAGCTTCTGTTGTAATATCAAAATAGATCAACACAAAAATATCGAATTAATCCACAGACTTTTTATAGATTCAACGTTAAAGTAATCGTTGACAGGTTGTCATTTAATTATAATACTACCAATAAAACCAGCCCATTACAATTATTTATTGATGATAAAACAACTATCATTAATAATAATACAATAGATAGATATAATGGATAAACCCCTAGTCCCGCCACTGACATCTGTCGAGGAAAATATGACATTAATAACTTAGTCAATTTCCACTAGAGCCGCCCAATCGGACACCGGCTACTAAATTAATCTGGCGTCGGATCAACGTCAATGCTACATTAGGGTCAGTGGCGGAGTTCGCAGGCCGACAGATAAACCTGTCTAGCAATAATGAAAAGCCGATTTTGGGAATGTCGCGCATAATATCGAACCCTTAGAGATATGACTATAATTGGATTTAGAGGGAATTATCTTCTTTTAAAATTAAGGCCCGTATTTATAAATCAATCTCAAGTCTGAGATCGGTCTTAAGTACGTTTTTGACATGTTATTTTGTACTGGTATGACATAAGAATGACATTTGCGAGATCGCTGTCAGACTTGAGATCGTTTTATTAATTCGAGCCTTAAAGACCTGAGAACATGCAGTTTTAGTTCAAAATAAAGGTTGATAATTTCTACATACTACCTTACCTACTTAATTATTTTTGCATTAGTACGTATTGTTAGCAACACCTTAAGACTCACCTCGCACATTTTATTTGGCCACCTGTATTGCGGAAACAATAGAAATCGATATTTATTCGTTAAGTTTGCGGCTCACGTTTCAAATAAATTAATTAAATGTTTAATTACGGAATTCCGCCGGGAACAGTCTTAATTTACGCTTAATTTCGTCTCGTTTTCAATCTCAACTTTGGACAAAACTTTTGCATTGTTCGTAATGCGGTAGTTGGCAACTATACCGATCGCTTGAACAAAGACACAAAAGCGCTAAATAAACTCTCGCTTGACGAGTTTTTGTACTAGTTGCGGGAGAGATTATAACACAGGTATTACTGCCCGATGCCGTGGAGGCGGGAACAGGAAAAGTATATCTCGCCGGTCTTCAAACTTGCCTCGGCCACGGCGCGTGGAAGTTGTTCTTTGACAAGCCAAGTTCCTTTTGTGGCCTCCACAGTAATTAATGTTGGACGCCGGCCGCTTATTCTGCTCGGAGTTTTCTTATCGCGTTTCGTATTGGTGTTTTGCCATTATTCGCAACTTTTCTCCACAGTCCCCGAAAGGTTTCTTCATCGCCTAGAATGTCGTAAATAATACATTTGTTTTGCTTCGGGCGTATTCTACGTATGTAATAGGTTTTTGTTAGCCATTTCCATGGAGTTGACGAGATACTTTTTTCTTTGTACTAACGATGTTACCTACTGTTGGCAATTAGCTGTCTGATGACGTAAGTTTAGAAAAAGCTTATTATCTTGCTTCTATAAAAGCATTTCTTCTGCGATACGAGCTACATACATACATGTCGGATCATACAAAACTTGCTATTTATTATTTTTATTTCCACGTCTTTTTATTCGCATCAGCAGTGATATTCGACATCAATGAGCCCTCCAATTGACGTATTTTGACGACATAATGCAATGTACACATAAAAAAAGGTTAGTTAAATAAATAAGTTTACCGCCTTCATTATTGTACTCAATTAAATAGTTAACGGTGCATATGTCCACTAAGTCATTCAGAAATCGATTGTTAGTGAAAATAACCAAATATAAATGCTACATGACTTTGGACGAGCTCGAATTTGCAAGAAAGACGAGACGGTTACGCCGAATAACTTTTTTCCCGTCGCCACTTACTCAGATGTTATCGCGGCAGTTATTTAGACATTAAAGGAAACTGCGGGTGTCCGGCAATCCGCATTAGAGTCACGTAATTAATTTGTCCCTGCGACTAATTGGTGTCCTTAATAACTTGTGCGTTTTCTTCGTGTTTCTTGTTTTTGTCCTTTGACTGTTTTTGTCATTGTTTTGGAAAGAACGAAGTTCTGTTGTCTAATTTATGTGGGAATAATTTGTTGCGTCTATGCAGATTTCCACCATTCCAATTTATGATAATTCATTTCTGGACCTTTGTTGATTTGTGTTTCATTGTTGGCCGTAAGTAGATCTTCTATACAAATAAATAAAATTGGAGTGTCTGTTTGTAATATCAAAATAACACCTTTTCACTAAATGCATATGAAAGTACATACGACACCTATAGCAAAAACGCGATTTTTTTTTTATTTGTCTGTCTGTCTGTCTGTCTGTGTGTTTGTTCCGGGTAATCTCCGAAACGGCTAGACCGATTTTGACGGGACTTTCACTGGCAGATAGCTGATGTTATAGAAAGTAACTTAGGCTACTTTAATTTTAGAAAAACAATTAGGGTTCCGCGTAAAAAAATAAAAACACATGAAATCAAAGAGTATATCCGAAACGGGTGGACCGATTTTGACGGGACTTTCACTGGTAGATTGCTGATGTTATAATCAGTAATTTAGGATACTTTTATTTTAGAAAAAAAATATGAAAAAAAATGAAAAAAAGGGTCCTGTCGTGCGGGCTCAGAACGCGGGATCGGGCTTTTTTGTTAAGTTAAATTCCACGCGGACGAAGTCGCGGGCTCAGCTAGTCCCAGATAAATTTAAACGTTCTCGCGACCTCTCCGTAGTGATCAGATTTGTTTTATTCAAACGTAACGCCTAAAATGTCTGTATTAATTGAGTACTTACTTCTTTGTAAGTATTGTAACTATTCAAAGAGTTTATAATATCAAGTTAAATACATTTTCCGGTATATCATCAAGGATGTTGGTGCACAAATAAATGTAACAGCTATTCGAATTAATCGACCCCCGTAATAAGCAACCCATGTGAACTTCAAACATTTACACATTTTATGCAGTCGAGTTTTCCTTTGTTATATCCCTCTGACAGCCACTGTTACAGCCAAAAGGAAGCGAATGAAATGATTCATTCTAGTTGCGTGGAACGAACGCTGTACGAAACAAAAGCGAGCGTTATTATGGTCGATTGGCACTCTTTAACTGACCCAAACCAGTGTTGGTTTTAATAACTGCAAGCCGCCTCTGAATCATTCCTCTAGAGTCTAGTCAGTCCAACGAGTCTCGCTCTACGAACTATCTCGCTCGGTGCCAACTAACGATCCCGCATTCGGATATTACAATACTCATATGTCACTAACGCTGGAGCGCTCGTATTGATGTGAAATGCATTGCTTCAAGCGACTCAGCCAGCATTCTTTGGACTCAGCCTCCTCCGGAACACTTAGGCGAACGAACGGATGTGGGGTATTTCCTTTAAGTCGGCGTGTCAGATATAATTGGTCAGATTGTATCGTCTCCAGTACACAATATGATGGATTGATGCTCGGATGGCCGTATTCATGTGTACACAATTAAATTTTTAATCGACTGCGTCCGTTGTTATTTTATGAATAGCGTAGTATATATTTCTCCCGGTTGGGATAGAAAAAGCTAGGTTAACTCATGTGGGATTGCAACCAGCGAACCGTCAGTGAACTGTTAAAAGTGTTTATTAATATCTGTGAAATGCAGAATCATTTCGTAACGAGAGATGTACAAACAAACTGGGCCCTAACCACGCTAGCTACTCAAATCGTAATAGAAAAGCAAACGCTCGCGATTACGTTTCAAACGCTCCGCTTTTGACGTTTTGCTGACATGAGCTTCACGATTTCTACTGACATTGATATGGTATGGTGACAGCAAAACGTCAAAAGCGGAGCGTTTGAAACGTAATCGCGAGCGTTTGCTTTTCTATTACGATTGGAGTAGCTAGCGTGGTTAGGGCCCAGGACCTTCGTATGAAATGTCATGTCATGGCGCGCTAGTCAATGCTAGCTGAGATGAGCTGAGGTACAAACTTAGTAAACTTATAAAAAAAGAAACTGACGGGTTTCTTTCTAACTGCTGCCCTTTGATAAAATCACTCGCTACCAAACTGTACCAACCACCGGTTTCTTTTATATAATCAGATTTTTATTAAACACAATGATCAGGTTGTTTTATAGACACTAACTTTAGTCATAGTTATAAAACCTTTTTTCAAACCCTTTGTTTCCATCAATATTGAGTTTAATTATTTTCGCTAGGCCCTTTGTAAATGACTATTTGAATTGGGATTTCTAAAGAAACTAGCCCAATTTGTATTTAGAAATAAAAATAAATTAGAATACAAGATTTGAACTACTTCATGTATTGCGGTAAGTTAAGGACTTAGTCTAAACTTTCCACAAAGGTCTTCTTTATACCAATATACGTTTTAAAAGCAGTTTTTAAAGCTTCAAATTCCCACGCCAGGTTAATTTTGTTTTTAAATTAAGAACTTACAGTGTTTCTTTTTCAGTCCTACATATCAATTCATCGAATCTCCATAGATCCCGGGATCTCCATAGATACGGGCTATCTCGTTTTAATAAATTAATCTCAAGTCTGATAGCGATCTTGAGTACGCTTTAGACTTTTTTTACCTGAATTACGTTAGGAATACATTTACAAGATCGCTCTCAGAATTAAGATCGATGTATTAATACGGGCCTATAACCTTAGCATGTTCAACTAACCAATTTCTAACCATCAGCCATCACTGGCTTTGACATTTAATACCTATTGTAACTGCTCAGTTACCGTGTCGATTGCATTATGTATTTCCATAATGTGGGGGCAAGTGAGGGGTTTCACGTCTATTATAATTCAGCGGCCCGCATCAATGTTGCCTTCTCCAGACGGATCATTGTTATCAGCTTGCATGTTCAATGTGACAGATGTGCGCGACGTAATTAGTGTTTTCGGTGGTATATGTAACGTATGGTCTGTATCGGATGTCATGATTTATTGATATTGAACCCTTGTGGTATAAAAATATACAGAATTGAATTAGTTTGGTTTGCGCATTCTGTGGAGTCTGTTATCTAAGGTCGGGGCAATAAGTACCTGATTTTATTTATCAGGGTTTTTTTAGGCTTCATCACCAATATCTAGGCAATCACCAATATTTTGCTGTAAGATATATTTTTTTTTTTACCTCACAAAGAACCTTCAAACAAGTAATGTTTGTTTAATAAGTGGGCAAAATATTTTGTAAGCCGTCCTACGTTATTTAAGTACCTAAGGTAACTATTTAGTAACATATCGGTTTTTAAAAACCCTTCAATTTTTATAACATTACATTTTTCCCAAACCTTGCAAATGCGGCTCAGCTGGCTAATGAATGTGTACTTTACCCATTGTAAAAACATTAGTCGACTCTAAAATGTAAATGGTTCAAAACCGAGTGGGAAAAGATTGCTACAGTTTGATAAAATGTTGTAGAATGTAAATTATTTAGGGCATCTCCCCCGTAACTGTTTTATTTGCATACGAGCCAAGCGGTTCAATTTAAAATGTCTGCTCACGTGAAGACCAAGAATTTCGACTATTCAAACCGTACAAATGGAAAAGGAACACGCAAATACTATTAAAGGGAAAACAGAAATTGAAATAGATTGCAACTCTGTTGGTCTATGAAAAATGATCATCCAACAAATTTTAGTCTTGAAGTTTTAAATATTAAGATTTGTTGGATGAAGACGCCCATGTCAGTAAATCGATCTCAAGTCTGAGAGCGATCTTGGAAATGTCATACCAGCACAAAATGACATGTTAAAAGCGTACTCAAGACCACTCACACTAGAGATTGATCAATTCATACGGATCTAAGTATGGTTGAGTGAATAACATCTGCTACAGGTTTCTTGCGTCTTACCTCTTGCAGCTAAGCAAAAATTCCATAAATTCTCACGTTATAGTTTACCCATTACATTTTTCTGTGTATATAAATTTTACTTACCCTATGTTGTAATAAATAAGCCCCTCTAATATAACCTTTTTGCTGCTATCTCCGAGAACCCGACCCCAACCCCTTGTGACACATAATTTAATGACGGGGATACGCTAGTATCGAAAGTTATCGCGAAAACTTTCAAGTTCAGCTTCCCACGTGTTTGAATATCAAATTTATCAGTATTACATTAACATTTCCCACTCGTGGGTACGGGCCTCCTCTCAATCCGAGGGGGATTCAGGCCATAATCCGACACGCTAGCCCAGTGCCGGTTGGCAGATTTCACATGTTTTTCGAAAATTGATTAGTTTTTCTAAGACGTGCAGGCATAATTGTAAAATAATTATAAGACAATCCCAGCATATTTGGGAATGCGTTTAGCACCATATAAAACTGCAAATGAAGATGGTCTAGCAACATCATTAATATTTTCATACCTACATGTACTAACTCCACGAATATTTTGCAAAACAAACGTTTCCGGTTATTCCGAAATTTTCGAAGCGCAAATTCATTAAAATCTAACACGAATTTTCGCACGGACACGAACTGTACGAGTATAACTGGAAGCCGCAATTAAAAGTTTGCTTAGAGAATATACGCCAACATTTTGATTTAAAGTTTGAGGTTTTACTCGACACCCATACTGCGGCGAGGGAGTTCGCTTTTTACAGGCCACACTTAATATAGTGTACGGTGCACGTTGCTGCATTACATCATAATGCTAACATTCTCGTTGGGCAGAAAGTTGCAATGTATATGAAACTAATCGTATTACTCCCGGGAACGTTTTAATTCATGCAACAGTTGCAGAATAGTTTTGTCGGAAAAGACTCAGGTACTTAAATAATGGCCTTTTGAATTATTTAACAGCTTACTTGATGGGTGTGTATCTTAACCGTAGGTTTGTGGTTTTGCACCTATATCGAATATATCTATCTCTTCATATAGGTACTGACAAAAAAAAATACGACCACGAAATATTTGTAGTTCCTAGAATCCCTTTTTTATCGTTTACAAAAAGTTTTGTAAATATTTATTTAATGCCTCGTATTCATAAGTTATTTACTGTTCATACCTAATTACAATTTGTCGTTTTCTGAGTGTAATTGGATTAGATATCATAATTCGTGTTGTTTTATAACAATCTGTATGATGTGATAACGGAGATAAGGTTCTTTTTAGCGATCTCGTATCAAAGAAAAATACCCCAGAAAAGAAAAGTTATTCTTTATTTTTAACTTTGGGGAAACTGCGCTCTGAAGTTAAGAAAAAAAGCTCATCGTAGACACAAACGTAAAATTTTCGGAGACCCAGTTTTCATATGTTCACGTCGGCAAAGTAAAAACATTTTGATTCTTTTTTATCCAAGTATAAATTAATTATTATGAGAAGTTATTTTGAACAACTTTGTTCTGTAACGAGTTCACAATGAAATATTTTGTAGAGATTATTTTTGTGACTTCCCAGCTTATGAGCAGTCTGGTTGTTTAGGGTTTTCCATACAGCTGTAGTTATTGTGTCTTGGTAGACAGTGGTTGCAAGACCGATTTGAATATTGAACCAACTTTTTATTAGGCCAACAATGCTTTTTCACTTTGCCGCGTCTTGTCAACAGTCAGCTCCCTATCAACAATCTGTGCGAACCCCGTATAGAAACTTATGTGCATTTACATTTCCTTTTGTAGCGTGCAGTATGGAGTTTGTTTGTTCAGAAAGTTGGCAGTGGACGGCATCCATTCCATTACTATGGAGCTGAAAGTTTGTGGTTATTTTTAATTAATACCGGGGCGGGCGGAGTTGCGCTCGCGGCGAGGGAATTCTTTAGCGGTAATATCTGGGTTCAACTGAGAAAGTACGTAGCGCACGCAATTGTACAGCTCTTTTATGGTGATTTTGGAATTAATATAAAGTGTATTCGTTGTGGTTGAACCCTGTCTAGGTCTAATCAAATATTAATTAATTTAGAAGTTGGTAAGAAATCTTTAAAGATTCTTGTCATAGTTACTTTTTACCGCGAGCTGGCGCTGGCGAATCATTTTGACCCATAAGTGTTGCCGTCGCTACCAAAAAATAGAGACATCGATATAAATCGGTCAACATGTTTCGCCAGTTCAAACTCATGGTTATATTCAGCCATTATCAGTAAGTACCTAACTGATTTGGTTATATTTATCAATTATACACTATTTACTTCGCCTGATTGCAAGGAACACAAAACTGAATTCAACTCATTTCTTTCAATTCTTGTTTAAATCAAATGTTTTGATTCATCTAAGTATGTTTATCTATTTGTTAACACGGAGTATTGCTGATATCAATTCAATTACTCGTAAATTATTATGTAGAGCACATCTCCTCATGTAATGGTGATCATACAGCGCGTCTCTACGCTGTATTAATTAGTGTTTACAGTTTAATTGGACGGACTTCCATCGGCGTGTATTGTGAAATAATTGAAGCTTCAGGGGTCCACTGACCTGATGCTGGCATGGTTTATCCTTTGCTTTCAAATCATGTTTCCGGTTGTAGAGCCATACTGTAGCAAATTGAATATATCTCGTTTACGCGATCGACCTGGGTAGCACTACCCTCTCACAAAAGAACGGCGTAAGTAAGCTATTATTGCTGCGTTTCATAAGGTGAATAAGAGAACCGAAAACCCTAGAACTCTACTTCACTTTGAAAACGTTTTTAGTATTGCAAGCATCTATAGGCTACGGTAACTGCTTAACATCAGGCGGGTCGGAAACTTATTTTCCGACTTTGTTTTATTAAAAAAAAATGTTATAAGAACAATGGTGTAGAAACTAGAAATGTTTTATGTAATCGTCTGTTGGTTTAACTATTACAAATACAAAAGCAAAAGGCTTAAATACCAGAAGTTTAAGAAAAATATTTTCATCCCGGAAAACTACAAAGAATTTTAGAGCATAAAACGCTTGAAAACTAGAGTTTTTCACATAAAGTTAGTATGAAATTGTTTAAGTTTGTAATATACTTCTTAGCCAAAATATATAGAGAGATAGTTAGTTGTTTATAATGTTGAGGGTAGTTGTGAAGTTGGTGCGGGTTTCCCGCGGTGATGCAAGCCGCTAATATTGCAACTAGTGTGGAATGTTCCCGCTCCTCTTAATCAGCCGTGGTGGATGCCGCTTATAGTAGGGTGACCTTCTTACATGCAGCGATCGGCACACTCCTCTTTCGTTTCATCCGCATATATCGTGGGTTAAGTTTGCTACGGACACGACCTTTCTAAAATATACCATTAAATAATGAAAGACAATCCTTACTATGACGACCGCTTGGCGCAGTGGTTCGAGCATAGGCCGCTCAGTCTGGCGATATTTATTATTTATTGTTTTACAATTAAGCTCAGTACTCTAATCGTATACCAGAATGAGTTTAGATTTAAAACTTTTTTATATTACCCGCACCAACCAGAGTTTGTCTCAACGAGTGGGTGCACTAGTGTTCATAAAAGCTACATTCGGGATTAACGTTGCTCAGGGAACTTTACGGTTATAAGTACGTAATATTGGTGGTGTCACGAACCGGGGAGTTTTCCCTTGATATTTCAGCTAGTTGGAGTTATTATGCACCGACTGCCACTTTCCGATAACACTGTGAAATTACTTTATAAGAGAAGGGACAGTGAAAGTAATGCTTGGAACAAAATGTATATTTTTGAGATAGGGATTCGATTGCGATTTTTAGTAACGCGGTATTAAAATTAAAAATCGTGAAACAACTTTTTTTTTATATCCTATTTATGTCCCCGACTGCCGAACAAAGGCCTCCCTGAATTCTCCATAAAATACGGTTTTGTGCTCTTTTGGGACACGTATCACCCGCAAAGATGACCAAATCGTCCCACCATCTTCTTACGAGCTTCTTTATTTTCATCATCTTACGGGGCACCCAGATGGTTCTTAGTTATATTTGGTGGCGGTGCTGTCGACATCCAGACAGTAACTTTTCCCCGGGACTCGTCGAGGGTCAAACCTCGACGTCATTATTGATCACCATTGTCGATCCTCGCTTACAGGAGATACAGTGGTGGGAGTATGTGGCGGGACTAGTCCCAAAAAAAATCCAGACAATAATCTACGTTAACGAAGTTGCGGGACAAAGATAGATCCTACTAATATTATATATGCGAAAGTTTGTGAGTGTGGATGGATGTATGTATGTATGTATGTTTGTTACTCCTTCACGCAAAAACTACTGAACGGATTTGGATGAAATTTGGAACACAGATAGATTATAACCGGGATTAACATATATTATACTTTTTATCCCAATAATCCAATACTACGCGGATGAAGTCGCGGGGCACAGCTAGTACACCATAAAATATCCGTCAAAGTTCAGATAGGCAAGGCATACCTCCTCGTCACAACGCATCTTTTTAAATGATATGTGCATGCAATGATGTATTTGCGAAACAAAAAGCCCGAATGTCTAAAAAAATGTATTAGCGCAATAAAAACAACACAGCAGTTGAGCGCACAAAAAGCGAGTCATAAGGCCACGTCGCTATGATTAACTGCCTGACAAATGAGGTGCTTTGTATGGAAACGTAAGACGATTCGCAGATTTTCCGCTCGCGATGTTTTGCGCTCAGTTCAAAATGTGTTGCTCGCAACATGTTTGCAGTACCTTAATTTTTCACACGCGCATTTTTTTCTCTACCTATACTGTTTTAGTTGTAAGTATTCGCTACTTACTGATTACTTACCTACTCCACATAATTTTCCGGATTCTACTTTCAAACTCCTAATGCCACAAATGCTACAATCAATGTACAATTTAATTTAGCATTTGAAAATTTGGAGCAAAATACTTCTTTAGTAGGCAGACTTTTTTTTGGCACTTGTCCCGCCACACGCTCCTACCACTGTTACTCCTGTAAACCAGGTTCAACAATGGTAACCAATACAGACGCCGAGGTTTGACCCTCGACGAGTCCTGGTGAAAAGTTAAATCCTCCTATTATTTCTTTAGATTAAATTCGTGCGGGGCCTAAGACAACTTAGTAGGCCGACTGCCATAAACGTGATTTCCGGAAAAAAAACTCGTTTTCTATCTAGACAAAGGCTGCAGTAAACTTAATCATAAATTTCACGAACCACTTAAACTCAACTTCTGACTATATCGTACTGTGTCGGTTCCATTGTAGTATTGAAATATGGCATGTTCGCGGCCGGTAACGCTGTCAGAGTTACTGCGTTATGTGTAACGAGATTACAACGTTACATTGTTGGCTGCGGGGCTCTAGTTTTAAACTAGAAATAAAACGAATCCCGTGCGTAGAATGCCGGATTTATTCCGTGAATTTTCGCCATTTAGACCGTTGCGAGAGCCACGTGAAAAATGTTGAGAAAATGATTTTTGTCTATGTATCTAATTTTTGATTTTGTTACCATAACTTCATGGTTACTTTCTAGTTTTTTTTGTTGAATATGTTGTCAATTTATCAGCATTTACAGCAGTATATTAAGTAAAGTTAATCAGTGCAGTGAGGACGGTGATAAATTGTCAACAAAAAAGAACGTAAATTCACGTTCAATAGAGAAAAAGTAGCAGCAATTAAACTGAAACTGCCGCAATGAAAAGAGAAAAGAATAATTTGAAGACTTTGTTTTAGTTTAGTGGGTCTTAATTGAAATAATATTCCTTTGTTCCCGAGGCATAGGAGATCATGGGCGGGGTCGTGCGGTATTCCCGTTGTTTGTCCCTCCTCGAGCAAATGAGAAATACTTTTCTCTTTGTGACATACGACGCCGCCTGTCCGACGGCTAAGTACCTGCAAAATAGAAAAAAAAAGTCTTTACACGTAAAAGTAGCATGAGACTTCTTTCACAATATATTTACAATCTCTTATGTCGTTAGCTACGATGCAAAGTAATTAAATTCCCGCTGTTTTAGCAACGGGTACTTAAGGAAACTAACGGGGAATCTTAGCCATGCGAGCTGATAATACGAGAACAACTATTATTTAGGTATAAACCAAATGCTATTAATAGCATTAAGTATCTCAATTTTCTATTGGCTTATCTTGTTCTGAGTACCTTTATATAAGTAGTATAAAAAACTTAAACGTAAAAAGAAAATAGGTACCTCATATTATTCTACGTATTTCAAATAGGACTAGACACTCCCGTTACTTCTGTATACCACCCCTTACTTCTGTAAGCCAGGATCGACAATGGTGTTCAATGATGACGTTGAGGTTCAACCGCCGACGAGTCTTGTCTTGGATCCCGCAAGAATTTAATCGAAAGAAAAAATAGGAAGAGTTGGAAGAAAAAAATCCACTTTCCTCGTTGCAAAGGTTGAGACAAAAACTAATATAGGCTGATTGTCACAGAAGCATAAATGTTCCAGATGATGGAATACCAGTTAATAATTAGATTAATTGGATTTAAATAGTAAGTTAAAAATTAATAGCTTGCACAGATTTATATCGTGGTGTAGGTACACAATTTAAAATTGAGATCTATATATAAATCATCCAACAGACTTATGCACCTTTTAGTAGGTACCCGAATAAACAATATGAAACTTTCAAATAAATACTTAATGAAATTCCTCGAGATGAACCCATATTTTTTCATCTAGGCGCGCTGAAGTTGTTTAACTAAAAGTTGGTCCGATTCGCAGCCTCGAGCAATACTTAAAAGCGCGTTTAGTTATTCAATGCGGTCGGCGAAATTAAAAATACGAGTAGAAACAAAAGTTCAGTTTGAAACGGGGACCACTTAACTGATGCAAACAACCGTCTGTCAGTCCATTATGATGATTAGTTAGCTGCCGGTTATCTCTCATTATTTACTGAAGTTGCAACGGTTTTGTGTTTCATATTTTCGCGCGTCTCTCGGTGCTTCGTTCGTGTTTCGCAATCCGGCAAGTGTGTTTGCGGAGTACTTTTTAATTGATTGTTTGTTGTAATCTTTATATAATCATAGGTTTCGTATGTTTTTTTAAACAAGAAAGCGGAGTGACTGCCAACAAGGTTTAAAATGTTGGTCGATTGTTTGATATCTCGGGTTAGCATTAAGTATTTTTATCTGCTTACTTATCGTGATCTTTGAGCGCTTCAGTGGCATAAAAGAAGCAGATACCAACTTCCCTAGAAAACCTACAGCTTACATAAACCATGTCACTGTCTCGTGTGTTTACAGGAGTTTTCCTGTACGAAGCATCATAAAATAAAGCCAGCACGAAAGAGATCACATCGCTTCCACGTCAGGCTAATTAGGCGTGGCTTTGAAATTTTAGCCGTGCATTAACACGACGAGGCTCGTTCGGGCCGTGGCCGTCGTACGATGAATATTCCGATGAATGGGAGCGGACGCCATGACTTGTTACCATCCACAAAGAGGAGCTAGAACTTCTATATTCATTGATTGCATTATTGATACTGATATTGGTGACGACGACACATGAATAAAACTAGAATATTTAGTAGCCCAGAACGGCAGTCACAAACGTAGTTTTTAAAATAATTGTCATAAATATTTATACACAATAAGCGTACAATATCCTAATTCCTATCATTCATTGTAAGTGATTCTATGATTTAGTATAGGGAATAATATTATAAACGGGAGGTGGTGTCTAGAATGTTTGACGAGTCATAATTGAGCTAATCTAAATTATAATATAATAATATGTACATATAACTCAAAGGTGACTGACTGACTGACTGACATAGTGATCTATCAACGCACAGCCCAAACCACTGGACGGATCGGGCTGAAATTTGGCATGCAGGTAGGTGTTATGACGTCGGCATCCGCTAAGTAAGGTTTTGATTAATTCTACCCCCAAGGGGATAAAATAGGGGATGAAAGTTTGTATGAAACTTTGTCAATTAAATTCCACGCGGACGAAGTCGCGGGCACAGCTAGTGGTCTATATACGTACCCAAAAAACATTCTGATTTCGATTCTAATTATCTCTGAGAGGCTGAGCTGAAAGGGATATCAAAGGGGGTTGATAAAGCCATACTAATTATGGTAATGTGGCTTCCACGAGTCATGTCCGTCGTATACAACGGACGCTGTGTGGTTTATTACCACAGATAACATAAACGTTCAGGATATGAACTATGGCCCCATCGACATCTCATGTATAAATTACGACATCATACACCCTATCGGAATAAATTATGTCGGGCCAGATTCATAATGAACTGTGATGGTGATAATTTGAAGTTCATTTTTGATTGGATTGGATATCAGTAGGGTGAGAATTAATAACATGCGTAACCCGTGTTGATTACTCTTCCGTGTGATTGATATTATGTATACCAGAATAATACGGCAATAATACTCAGTACACATACATTATGAATGTAAAAGGCTAAACAACAGCCTAGCGATTTACAGTACCGAGAACCGTAAACCCCCAGTTACGACAGCTAAGTTCTGGTTAGTTTGCGATGGAACGCCTGTTAAAAGCTCTTGATAGAAAAGCCATTCAATGCGAAAAGCCCTCTCCACCAGTATTTACTTAAAGGGCCCATTGAAATATCGAATTATATTCTGTATACGTGTAATAGGATCGCACTCGTAGTACCCATATTCAGCGTGCTTCTCGCCGTGAAGCCTTTCAAACGGCTCGTATGTATTAAATTTACATTCTACCAAAATGTGGTTTAGACACGGAGGCGAATGATATACGGCATTAAGTGCTGTAAATATTTGCTGAACACGTCGTCCGCAGCTGACCGCATGCGGCCGCGACGAGCCGACACCGCGCGACTGCCGACGACCGACGACACGACGCCGACACCCCGTCAGATTGCATCGCATCGCCGACGTGGCCGCACATAAATCGCTCCGCTCTACGGCACCGTTGCCGTTCCACACATCGAAATTGAATTATACGAAGCCCCGGATTTTATATCTATTAGGAAAACGCTCAACGGTCCCCAGGGCGAGGATTTAGGTACCGATAACTTTCTCATTTCCTCCGGGCAGCGGCGCGCGTTACTTGGACGCATATAAAACGCGATCCCCCGTGACAAAAAGTCTCTGTTACTTTGAATTAAGCCATCAATCTCTTACCTGACACGGTGTTAACACGATTATTGCGACATGTTTTTTATAAAGCCCAAAATAGTTAGAAATACATCAGTTTTATCTGATGACGCTCGCTGTTAGTTACACACCCTAAATTACTTATAGATATTCGATACCGGGGTGAGAAAAATTGTGAACATTTTGAAATCTGATTGAGGCTATTCAAATAGCCTGCATTCCTTTGATCCAGTGCAACGTTGCGGAAGACGAATAATTTATTCTGTACAGATCTATCGAGGTGTATAACCGTCGAGTGTTTCCCGGCGAGGCTCCAAGCGCTGATTACTGAGCCGTAGTCTAGTGTCTGGTGCTTGTTCACGCCACTGTCAAACACCCAGCTACGGAGAATAGCTAATAAATAGCGGTCGGGGAGGGCTTAATTAAAATAATTTTGGCACCTCAACTCCGCTCCGCAGGTGAACTTGATTAAACGCTCGCACGGGATACGATGTACTCGTAAACATTTGTGAACTAGATAAGAGCGTTAGAATCATTGTGAATTTTAATGACGTTTTAACACTGGTACCGGGAGCTTACGATTCAGTTCGTCTAATTCGCGGTAGCTTGAACGTGTTTGTGTAAAGTTTTCCATTAGGTACATTAGATAGAGCCCGCTCGCTCGCTCCAAACTAGAACAAATGGACGGCGCAGCGCGCTCGGATATCGTAACTGCGACTGTTATTGTAACGGATGTAACTTTGGATAAATGTCAACTGTTCTCGAATTTACAGCGGCACCGGGCCGACGCGCGTTTTATTAGCACGCTTTGCATACATTACGCGCGAGGCGAGCCGATACACGAGAATGGACCTGAATAGCTCCGACGTGGAATTTACTTCTCTACTTGGACCATTTAGTGTCGCACTCCTCGACAGTTAAGCAAATAAAGATATTACTACTAACTATCCACTAAATTGTATTCAAAGTTTAACGTTGAAGTATGAAAATTGGCTTCAGTGTTCACGCGAGTGGGGTAACGACTTTTCCACTGTCCAATTTGCAAGGAATTCTCCCCCGGTTTCCTGTAACCGAAGCAAAGAAATGAGATTTTGCGGTGATCCCCTCATTTCTACTCTAGTATATCGGATTATGAGTGACATAATTTTAGACACTTACTTCAACTTTATAAGTATCTTAGCAATGTTGTGCACAAATAACTTATTGCATCGAAAAAATATGTGAAGCAGTAATTTAAAACTCTTTGCGGGTTATTGTGCCTATATCTTCACAGGCGTCTTTATGAGAGTAGTGTGGTCTTGATTATTACCATGTTTCTTATGCGTAACTAACTTCACATATGAGTTCATGGAACTACGTTTCATATTGAAACAAAAATTATATTAGTTTGATCATATTCATCGTATTATCACAGGATCGAAAGTATATATTTGCGGAGAACTGCATTCTGCTTTACTGTGTATGTCTACCTTTTATTTTAATTTAGTCCGAGGTTATGCATAGGGTTCTTCTTACACAAAACTCTTTGAAATGTTCCGGAATGCATTCACGATGAGTTATGACGTCGTCCATTTCTGTCCGCTCGAATGGCTCCGGTTGTCAAAGGCCGGATAGGATACCTGTTCCCGCGCAGCGTCTAATTCAAATTGTGCAGTGAATGCAGCTGTTCTCCATCGAACGTCGTATTAATGCGACACCGTCTGTTCTGTGATTTGATGTTAATAGACGCTTCCATTCGGTACTGGTTTGTACTATATGCGGTATGTGAAAGTTTGATCCTTCGAAAAATTTATTAAACCACCAGTAATATCACAAGTATCATGTGTATCACCATACAAATCAAAGCACTATAAATCTTTGAATCGCAAGACTGGCATCGTTATACGGTTGATAATGCAATACGCGGAAATAAGTATTTTATTAGCGACGATGTTTGTTGGCTTATAAAACCAGAAGAACTCTTGCAGGTTCATCATTTTTTACACTACTGTAACGATGAATGAGCAGAACAGAGACATTTCAAACGGTAGAATAAATTTAGAACATTAAATTATTATAAAAATCACAACAGGAGAATCGCAACCGTAGACGACAAGTTATTATCCATTGTCGCATACAGTTAACAGTAAATAAGTGAGAGGAACTGTAGAAATGAAAATGTTTTATTGGTGTCGCTTGAAATGTTTAACCCATAGAATGTCACGAGCACCTACGTTGGTGTCTAAGATTTGAAATCACTGGGACCAGCCACTGCCATCGTCTAAACCGGACTATAGTGCGAACAAATTTATAAACATATTGTCAGATAATCCCAAATTCACAACAATGGTTAGCCTATATAGACTACCTATAGGTATCGATAGGTATTAGGTACGTAATTAGGACCCTAACTAGGATTCTCAATTAGTAATTCACGCCGATTAAGGCGATGTGGCCAACCAAGCATCAATAAATCTATATACGTATACTTACATCTATTATATTATTCAACTAGCTGAGCCCGCGACTTCGTCCGCGTGGAATTTAACTTAACAAAAAAGCCCGCTCCCGCGTTCTGAGCCCGCGCGACAGGACTCATTTTTTTTAATTTTGTTTTTCTAAAATAAAAGTAGCCTATCTGCCAGTGAAAGTCCCGTCAAAATCGGTCCAGCCGTTTCGGAGATTACCCGGAACAAACACACAGACAGACAGACAGACAGACAAAAACATTTTAAATCGCGTTTTTGCTATAGGTGTCGTATGTACTTTGATATGCACTTAGTGAAGAGGTGTTATTTTGATATTACAAACAGACACTCCAATTTTATTTATTTGTATAGATTAGTTAGGAAGGCAGTGTGATATAGGTAGAGGTGTGTATTGATGATATTTTGATTTAAAAGTTAATACATTATATGGGCCTCTTCTGATCTCAAATATGCAGTTCTGGACCAGTTAATAGAGACTAGCACTTACTTGCGGCTTTGCACGCATGCATATCGAAAATAAAGTAGCCTATGAGTAATTTTAAAGATTAACCGGCCTCCTTACAGTCATATTTGCGTGATGTTTAGTCAAACTAACAAACACATTTTCGCACGCTTAATATAAAGTACTGAAATCATTGACTGAAACAATTTTACTATGGGCCCTAAAACCACTGGATGTGTGATAATGAAACTAAGGAATATTCTAGCTTACACCTGGGTCAACATATAATATTATTTGGCTAATTAAAGGGTTCCCTCGATAAAGGAAATCGCGAACACAGCTTGTTTCACAATCAGATATTTCCACTATGTACCTCGGTTGTACACCCCAAGGCGAATTAAATTACAGGTAAAAACATTGCCTTATTATTTCAACGTAAAACACCTTTAATTAAATAAGAAAACATTTTCAGTTCTATTATTTTAACCCGCGCTCGAAAAACAAATACATCCTGTAAAATTCGGGAACAAAGAGGCGGACTCGGAAGGAAATAATAAGAATACAACAAGATGGTTATTTTGACAAACCTTGTAGAGTTTCCCGCTTTGCTTGTGATGGTATGGAAAATATATTCATGTTAAAGTATCAAGTAATAATTTAATTACTCTTTATTTAACAATAAGTTACTAGTTAATGCCATTTGAGAAATTTGATTGATCAGAATTGGTTCTACACAACTATTAGTTAATTTCATTGTCAAATGAATCGCAGTCAAATTTTGGATTAATAGCATTCTTTGAAATTAAGGTACGTCTCACAGAGCAGATTATGATGAATACCATTTTAAATGCGATTAAACGATTAGCCTTTTAAACGAAACCCATAGAGCAATAGATCGTTCTAAAGCAAACATCATCTGACAGGTATTTTGTTAGGAGCGCCGCTTATATCGAGTCTACCCCGGAGACAAATTAAGGCAAAGCTCTGGCGTTGCCGTGTAATCGCGCCCATTTGCGAAAAGATCACGTCGACGCTGGTATTTTTACACCGGTCGTTAAAAAAATGGTCACAGTATCACTTATATATTTCCACCGTTACGCCTACATACAACGAATACGCGTTCAGCTGGCACCTTTCTATTAATATGAATTTAAAAAGATAGGCCCGATAAGCCGTTTTTTTATTGAACACGATATGTACCAATAAAAGGGATCCAACAAATTTTAGAACTGGCATTCCATCAAATTGTTTGCGTAAAACAAATATTTATACAAATTCGAGTTTATTGAAATAAAGATAACGTACAATATTTGTTACAGAACTTATGAATTTTTCATGCAGTGCTATAAAGTTAGCTACTGGATGTAAAATATGCAATACATACATGTATCAATTTAAGTGTAACGATAACGTACGAACGACTTCGGTTGTAACGGTAACGGTAAATAACAATTTTATTTTATAACGTGAACTATTTCCAGAAAAAGTTGAAAATGAAATGAAATAGGAACGCTTAAAAAAGTTAAAACTCGTTCAAACACAGAGTGCAATATCTATTGAATCGACGAACATAGCGTCTGTTTGTTTGCGTTTTAAACTCGAGGTGTTTACTTTTATACTTGTTGACTTTTGCTTTTATATAGCTGGAAACGTTGTTTTTATCGTTTTGATTAATTCGTACATCGGATAGTAAAACAACATTGAACAATGCGCAACTTTAAACGAATTGTTATTCTGTTGTGTAATTTATGTCGCAAAAATAATAAAAAATTCTGCGGTTGGTGTACCCCGTCTGGAACGAATTCCTCTGCTAAGTGTTTAGCATGCAACAAAGAAAATCTTTATGTCGCGCACTATCCAGTAACCTGAATCACTACAGTCATTTACGCCATCTAGTAGAGTTTTGAGAGAACTTTTTCACAGTGGACGTTACAAAGTTGTTTACAAAATTACTAACAGGTGTCTGGAGGAGGCGAACGCTGTAAAGGTGATAGCGCTTGTCTAGCCCGCGAAATTCAAAATTTTCGAGTTTTTTCATAGTTTATCCAAAATTTGAAAACACTTAAGACAACATTTTGTGATTGGCGATAAACACAGTATGCAGTGCGTTTATTAATACATTTATTTGACTCTAAATATTATCACGGTGGATATGATACTAGTAAATCACTAAATATACAAAAATTGCTTTTCTGGTTATCTGTCGTTCTTGAAGTGTTTTAGAGTAAGTTGGATATAATAAATGCATTGCATACGGTCTTATCTTATTTAACTCCTACCGCAACCCGCGTAACGGAACTTCGTTCCAAAAATACGATATACATTGTTATTCTAATCTCAAATATGCTTTAAAAGTAAAAGCACTTTGAGAATTTTTGTAAAATGGATAAAACTCGACGATGTAGCTTACTTACAAGTATCTGATTAAACAACCTCTTATATATATTTTTAACACACCTTTCGAGCCAGTATAAACATGGAGAAACAATTTAAAACCTTAACATTAAGTTACTGTTTTAACGGAATATTGATGTCTGCCATGGATATCATGTTAATAAAACTCTGAAATTCATATAACAAAACTATCAATATCAAAACCTTGTCGGCAATATATTTTTGTTGGTACGAACATTAGTATTGTGATAAAATAATAATCTCCTCAATAAAAAAAAAAACTTTGTAATACATTATTATGTTGATTTAATAACAGAGTTATCTAACGAAATTGTAAATTACAATTTCTTTGTTGTTATCACATCACTAGCAGATCGGTTCTCCTAATATTTTTCATTAGAATTAGTAGAGTAGTAAACTTGAATCCACCTCAAACTCAAAATTTGTTTTTATTCTTGTAAGCCAACAAAGCATTTATAAATAGTCAGTATCTACCACCGGTTCGGAATGCTGCTTCCACTGAGTCGATCCGGCAAGAATCTCAATGGTTACTCTTTTTAATGAATAAAAGATGGTGTACATTCTCAGGAACAGCAACAGAATGTGGAGCAGGCAACATCATTGTCACTAAATAATCGTCACCTCAGGTACCCGAAATCTTGATATACTATTGTAATATACTATTATATTCATATATTTATCACAAGCTTCAGTAACATAAGTACCTCTATATCCGTAGGTACAGGTGCCTATGTCAGTAAACGTACAACGCCACCTAGCGGCGCGGCCACTTGTACGAGCTCGAGTGGGAGGCTCTTAGTGCGATACAATAGAGCCTCTCGACCGACGACCCGATCTCTTGCGGTTTGTCTCGCATGACGTGGTACCGATTATGAGCAATATTCGATCGCAAATTCGAAATAAGCTGCAGCCAATACAGCTCATATACGGGGCTGCCTCGACCTGGGTAGTACCACCCTGTCACAGAAGATCGGCGTAAAGTAGCTGTTATGGCTGCGTTTCGTACGTTGTGTTAGAGAGCCGGAAGCCTAAATCAATTGTTGTAAACGTGACTGAAATTAAATATTTGAATAATTTAAATCTCTATATATACTTACAAATGAATCTCTATTTCCTTGGTCATCACATCACGTGTGAACGGATGGAACGATTTCGCTAATTCTTTTTTGTTGTGTTTATTATTGTCAGTGTTATAAGCAGTGATAGCCGATTGGTTAAAGCACGCGTCTTGCGGGCACCAGGTCTTGGGTTCTAATCCCGGCTCGCACCTCTGGATTTTTCGAAATCTATGTGCGATTCATAATTTCTATATGATTATCACTTGCTTACGGTGAAGGAAAACATCGTGAGGAAACCTGCATGTCTTAGAAGGTCTAACCAATTTTCGAAAGACATGTGAAATCCGCCAACCCGCACTGGGCCAGCGTGGTGGATTATGGCCTGAATCCCCCTCATGTTGAGGGGAGGCCCGTGCCCAGCAGTGGGACGTCAAAAGGGCTAAATTATTATTATTATTTTTTATTATTGTCAGAAAAAGGTTCTTATGTAAGAAAAAAATAAGAAAGTTGGGCGGAAGAATTCGAATTCAATATTCAAAGTTAAGACAGGACAACGTCTATCGGGTGAGTTAGTTTAACTAAAAAAAGCTCTTGTGTGAATTGGTATGGGTCTGAATGGAATTAGTATGTTTATGTCTTCATCTTATTGTAAGCCGTGAAGGGCTGAAGTGGGGTGCTTTTAGGGCAACACAATGGGGTCTCTCGACCAATCGCCCGCTCTAGTGGTGTGTGTGTGTGTAGATGCCTCGCGTGATGTAGCCCCGATTATTACAAGCGGGATCGATATTCGATTAATAAGGGTGTTGGATTTACCTACCTGTGTTTGCGATACGAAGTAGGGGCACGTAAGTGTTTTTATTTCGTTAGGTATGATTGGACTTAAGTTAAGATACATCTTGAAAGACCTTGTTATCCAGTCTAAGTTATTAGACACAACAAAGTTGTTTTGATTGGACTTTCGTTATTTGCTTTCAAATTAAAGATATCTGCTCTTGTTACATTTTGATAAGACATAACAAAAACCGAATATTGAGACGATTTCTTGTTACGTTTCGCAAACTTTAATTAATTAACAAAAAAAAGTAATAAATTGCTTTCTTCTTCAACAATGCAAAGATATTTATTTCAAAACAGCAATTTGTATGTGACTCCTGCCCGAGGTTAGTTTTAAGTTATTATTCCAATCAAACTTGTTTAAACTTTTCAAATGTCATTTACAAAAAGCTTTCAGGATGGCATAGCGTTTCTCTTTAATTTAGTTTCTTGTTTAAAAGACGGTGGTCTAGACGGATAATCGAACAATGTATTTGTTTAATCAAAATTCGTACCAAGTTTATTTTTAAATGCGAAATTTCTTACGACTTTTAGTTTTTTAGTTTTATTAAGAACTCCGTACGTTCTTCTAAAAGCAGTAGGTAGTAGGTTCTATCGCGTTACGAACATCTCATCGGTCCTCCCGTTCTTCTCATAAAATACTATAATGAGAAGTCCCAATTTATATATTTAAACCGCGCAATACCGAGACACGTTCCGACCTTTGAAAGGTACAAGTATATATCGGTGGTATCACATTTCGACCCTGTAAGCATATTTGTAAAATACCCCTTATGCTTTTGTGAGGATTATTCTTTTATTCTATGTTTTATGACATAGGCATTATGGCATGACATAGGATGCATTTGATGGACGTATCAAAGCCGCTGTAAGTCCGGTATAGGTAAATGGCGAGCAAACATGATTTCCTCCTCTCGTCGGCCTGCGCTCGGGCGAATCTCGAGTTTGCTCGCAATTAGGTCACGTGTACCATACTGTTGCTGATTCCGTGAATTTTGCGCCCGAAACAATTGAACTTTTCAAATTGGCAACTCCAAAATCAAAATATATGTTGAGACTGGGACGAAATTTTCCTACATCCGTTCTGCTCTTTATTTTATGTATATTATGTTTAATCTATATATATATAACTCAAAGGTGACTGACTGACTGACTGACATAGTGATCTATCAACGCACAGCCCAAACCACTGGACATGCAGGTAGATGTTATGACGTAGGCATCCGCTAAGAAAGGATTTTGTGATTTTGTGATTAATTCTACCCCCAAGGGGATAAAATAGGGGATGAAAGTTTGTATGAAACTTTGTCAATTAAATTCCACGCGGACGAAGTCGCGGGCACAGCTAGTATAAGTATATACCCTAACATTTCCGTTTGTTATGTCTCAAAAACAATACAACACCGACAGGTGTATTTTGGAACATGTCCGGAAAATTGTTATGCCACGGTTACCCTAGTAACCTGACTTACAGGCAGACTGGCTAGGTCGCGCTTAGTGCTGCACATTAATATTAACTAATATTTTTAACGCTACCCATTATTACAGAGTCGGAAAGTAGATTGAGGTTGCTATTATGGACGTAATTTCTGAACTTAAGTAGGTAGGACTAACGATTAGTTTTTTAAAGAACTTTATGTAGTTCGTTTAATAATAAAGAGCATAATATTTTTAAGTATTTATGGACACCTGCTAGCTTTCAGTATTTGATAGTGCGTTTTAGTCGCAAGACCGAAACAATTCAAACAAGAAAAAAAATACTACCCCAAATTTTCTCGACAGCCGAATTAGTTAAAATGTTGCTAAGCGAACTTGAAATCTAACCTTAATTAAGTTTAAAACCAGGAGGGTGAAACAGGAAAACCTTTCCAATCAGTATCGTACTGGGGAGGAGTAATAATTATAAAACATTTTAGAAAAGATTATCATACAGTTTAGTTTTATTAAATCAAAGCAAAATCCAACAATTATGCTACAGCAATTACGCCATAGCTGTAGGCCAAAGTTTTGTACAGCTTCACGGCGTAGTCCGTAGCGCTAACCGAGCGTAGCGTGCCGGCTCGTAGCCCGAGCGTAGCACATTGCGCTACGTCGACCGCAGCCCACGTGCTCCGTGCGCCAGCATAATAAGCCGTCTTGGATAATTCCTTTTGTTTTAACTACAACGCTGTTAATGTCTGATATTTATTTTCGCATTCATATTGTAAAACTGCAGTGGAGTGTGGGTAATTGCACGTTATTGCTACGACCGAAGATATTACGTGGCGTAATATTTGTAAAATAAATTGAATACTTTATTTATTTCATTCAAAATTGTATGGAATTCATGATGTTCATACTGTTTGTTATTGTAATTTGTGTAAGATTATCATAGCTACATTTTCATTACGTAATTGAATTCAATTTAGTTAGTTGAGCACGTTCACAGAGTTTCGTTTCCATTCCGCATACTTATTTCCAACAATATATTTCAGAAACCATGTTTCCTTTACCTCATAAACTAGGCGAGTACGTGTCGGATAGTTGCATAACGCTATGCACTCGGCTGGCAAAGAGCCGATACAGCGGAACTTTGCCGATAATGTACCTACAGCCCGCTTTTACGTACAACTTGCTCGCGGATGTACAATTAGCACACGCGCTAGTAGCTGGATTTAGAGCTAAACATTTCCGAAGCGAGCGAAATTACGTATATTTATGTATGACAATTAGATACTTATAGTTATGAAGAAATTTTCAACCCACACATACTTCTGGAGGCAAAACCAACCCTAGTGTAATTGGTTGTAGGTTGGTTTCAGTTTGCAGATGTATGGGTGGTTGGATCCATTTTTCATAACTTTAACCATTGCAAAATAGCTTTTGAAATAATATTTAGAATCAAGAAACAGTTGTTATTTATACTTATGCTCATTTTGAAATAAAACTATTTTTACGGATTATATCGCGTTTATTTAATTTTATGTTCCCGACGTTTCGGTTGCTTTACAGCAACCGTGGTCACGGGGGGACTGAGGTGTTAGACGTCCTGATGTCATAGTTAAAAACTGGGTACCCTCAAAATTTAGTTGGTGTTTGCGGTCCGATCCACGCAGAAAGTGCTCACTGTGTCTTGAGGTCTTGCAATGGTACGCTTGGTTTTCGATTTAATTATATTAATTACTGGATCCCAAGTTGGTGGTAGCACCCAGCCATCTTCCCTATTGAAATTAGGATGTTTTTTAATTTCAATGGCCTCACGTATCATCCTTGGTCGGAATCGGTGTTCTATTGCGAGGATCTGTGGTTTATCAAATCTGATATAATGGCGGGTGCGGTCCAGTACATGTTCACAGATTGCAGACTTCGTGGAGCGCCGGTGTTTCACGTCAGCTATGTGTTCTTTTACGCGGGTTTTTACTGATCTTTTAGTTTGACCTATGTAGGAGAGCCCACATTCACAATCGAGTTTGTATACCCCTGCATCTTGTAGAGGAATGTGACACTTGACAGGTGGTAAGAACTGACTAATCTTCTTGGGTGGCTTGAAGTAAGTTTTGATTGAAGCCCGTTTCAAGATGTAGCCAATCTTGTCTGTGACACCTCTTATGTATGGTAGTACAGCAGGCAGACGCTCGACTGTGGCTGGTTTCACTCGGTCACTGTGATGGAGGCGCGGGATCCGAAGCTTGTTGTCATGCAATACTTGCTTGACGTGATGGATCTCGGCAGCCAGGTGTTGCTCATCACAGATCCCTTGTGCTCTCTGAAACAAAGATTTTCCCACGGTAGCTAACTGTGTTGGATGGTGGTGAGATTCACCGTCTAAGTACCTATCAGTATGGGTCTTTTTCCTATACACGGTGTGGCCTAAGGTGTTATCAGGATTACGGATTACTAAAACATCTAAGAATGCTAGAGTGTTGTTGGCCTCTAACTCCATTGTAAATTTGATTTTAGAGTGTATGGAGTTAAGATGGTCGAGAAATGCTGTTATTTTGTCAGATGGTAATATTGTGAAAGTATCGTTTACGTACCGCTTGTAGAATCTTGGGGTCACAGGTGAAGTGCGAAGGGCTGTCTCCTCAAAGTCTTCCATGAATATATCGGCGACAACGGGAGAAACAGGGGAGCCCATCGCTACACCATACTTGCTTGTAGAACTGTTCATTCCACAACAGATACCCAGATGTAAGGCAATGTTTTAATAGTTCAGCATATTCCTCCGGCATGTTGTTCTCTGCTAGCTTCTTTGATACTATAGTGATGCAGTCTGCTACAGATAGAGAGGTAAACAAAGACTGAACATCAAAACTGACCATAGTTTCATTGTCAGCAAGATGTAGATGTTTAATCTACGCAACATAACATAAAATTAAATAAACGCGATATAATCCGTAAAAATAGTTTTATTTCAATGTGTAGTATTCGCGTAAATATAAGAAAACTTATGCTCATTGTTATGTCTCGAATGAATCGCTCTATGATTTAAGTATCAAACATTGATTAAAGAATCACGGCGTTAACCTACATTCGGGCGGAAATTATATAAATTCCTGGTATATTTTGTGTCAAAAAACGTAATGTTTATTAAGAATAAACTATTCATTTTCATATCGCTTCTCGTTGGCCGTGAGGTATAACCGTAACTACAGCACAAACGAGCAATGCATTGTAATTAATCCCGTTAGCGGTAATCGCGGCGAATGTTAGCCACGTCACCGCTTATTGGCCCCTGGCTTGTTTGATTTGGCCCGTGCATTCGAAGGCTCCGTAAATCAAACCCAAAATATCTCGACCCCCCAACATAACCAGCTAGCCCCTTTTGTCATCCAACCCAGTACTCCCGGGCGGGGGATCGGAAGATCGGAACATATTGGACGTTATAATGGCACTTGTGTTACGTAAACGATGTTTTATTCATGCCACGATGCCTGACTGCTGCGAATAACCGGCTAATTATTGAGGTGTTCGGTAAGATTTAGGGCGCGCCCAGATACGATTAGGGTGAAATGTTAAAATAACAATAGTATGTCTGCGCGCGGCTACGGATGCATTATACGTATCTGTGGTATAGTTGGTTCATTAATATGTCGCAATGAATAATCTCGCTTAATATTTTGATACTAAGCGAAGCTGACCTGACCTTTTTATGCGCAGTAATGGGCTATAAGCTTAAATTCAAATAAATAAAAGAATAGCGCCAAATATTCAAGCTAAGCAACATTTATTTATTTATTGGGATCGTCAACAAGTGATACGCATTACCGATATATACAATTACAAAAACATGCCTTTTTGCGCAATATAAAAAAACATAGAAAATAAATAACAACCATATATAACATAAATAGGATATATCTAACATAATAGAATAAATACTTAAAATCCCATAATAGCGCACGATTAATTTTAACTAACCTTTTAAAGCAGATACTAGCAATATGTGTTTATCACATTACTAGTATTCACTTTAGCCCCTCCAACTAAGCTAATGCTTGTATTAGGAGTGGGCTCACGTCAATAGTTTAATGACCAGGATGGGGATCGTACCCAGAACCTCTCAGCTACGGCCCCTCTAACCACTAGGCTATTGGCGCTTCAAATTAAAACTTTATATTTTCTTTTGACACTGAACTGAGATCGTCTCCATTGACCTTAAAGCCATATGTTTACCTCTCCGCTGCAAAAACGAGCCCAGATGCCCCACCCCCTGCTCGGCCTAGCAAGAAGCTTAATATGGATGGTGTGTTATTGACATTGAAAATAGTACTTTATTTAGGTATATTAATTTTATAGAATAGGTAAAGACCATACCATAATCAGTTACTACTAGCTTCATACCTCTACTCATCTAGCTGAGTGATATTCAGTTCCAAGTGACACCTCATTATGAATGATATATGGCTGCCGCCTTAGCGAAAGTAATCGACACAGCTTGTGAAAGTGCCACTTCAGTTGGCAGGTTAATAAAGCCCCACGATGTATTTTCAACATGCTTACGCAAGGAATTTCGGTATCACCGAATTGATTATGATAATGTCTTTGACTTATCTGATTTCCGATAACGCTGAATCGGTAACTGATATAAATAGCACGTTGTGAGACTAATTTCTGTTTCGCAATCCGATTAGGGGTTTCGCGAGAGCCTAGGACTGCTCGAGTTTTAGTTAAAAAAATCGATCGCTTTGAAATATTGTTGCTTATTCAGTAGAGTGTTTTTGAGATTTACATTTATTTTTACAGCTTCGAAGGAAACTGGAAGCTATTAATAAAGTTTATCTGTAGTTTGTTGTTTAAAATTAGATGGATCATTAGGCGAGTAGATAAGGCTTTCATTGTAGAGGAGGCGACAGTCGCTAACCAAGTGATTACTGTCGGTTTAATCCAGATATTTTATACACATCACAAAAAGTCTGAGGTGTTTCTATACGGACAACTATAAAGGTGATGTGAAACTTTTTGAGATGATTTATAACTAACTTTCTTGCCCGGCATATTTTCATCTATTTATTTATAGGACAGCATTGTTCTTTAACACTAGGTAGGGAAATATTCGAAACATTTTAGCGATCCTGCAACGCGTGTTATGGGTAATTTTGTGCTAAAAACTATCTACTTATTCTTGTCTCATACTTATCCTCCGATTAGAGTTTTTTAATGGCGTTCGACATCACCGTAAGTGTGGCATACAAATTGCCTGGCTAAACAAGCTTCGGGATCATGTCGCGACAAGCAACGCGCAACGAGCTTCTAACCCGCACGGTTGATGTGTGATATAAAATATAGGGCACACATCGGGGCATTCAGTGCCACAGGGCTTTTACTCTGTATTTTGAAAGCGACAAAAATATGGCCTATAAAATCTTCTCCCTGAGTCATCTGCTTTGGATCATAAACAAACATTAATAATGGACCAATCCAGTAATTGCATTTCGCTTCGTGTACAATATCACACCTTTGTACATATTAGTACTACTTTAGCATGAAGATAATCGGGCTTTTCAAAGCCATCGCGAAGCATTTAACGTAACGCACAGAACGTTATTACAAAAATATTATCAGAATAAATACGTCAGTGCGTTATTAAGTCGTAAATATTTCGGCTCCTCCGCGTCCCACAACGTCCCTATTACGGCGGGCTAATGGAATTATCCCGGCTATAGCTCCGAATTAATTCGAACGACCCCTAGACCTTTTAAATATCGCCCCTAAGGGTGAACGCGTGATACGATAAAAATACTGGCCGAACATGCTTTGTCGCACCGACTTTGGAATTTTAGTGTACTAATTATTAACATAAATGAGTGTTGAATGATGCCTGTCCTCTAGATATTTTGGAAAATAATTAATATGAAAATTATCTTCCTAAGCAAGTAGTTATACCCTATCTAATTTAAAGCAGATATGGCGAGCACCAAACATTTTGTTTTAAATAAATTTATTAAGGCTAAAGCGCCCATCTAGCCCGCGAAGTTCAAATTTTTTGAGGTTTTTTAGAAAATTTTCAAAATCTGACTATAATAAAAGGCACATTTTGTAATTCGCAAAAAAGACCGTGTGTAGTGCATTTATTAATATATCCAACTTACTCTAAAACATTTCAAGAACGACAGCTATCCAGAAATACTGGCAATTTTTGTATATTTAGTGATTTACTAGTATCATATCCACCGTGATAATATTTAGAGTAAAATAAATGTATTAATAAACGCACTGCATACTGTGTTTTTCGCAAATCACAAAATGTTGTCTTAAATGTTTTCAGATTTTGGATAAACTATAAAAATACTCGAAAATTTTGAATTTCGCGGGCTAGACAGGCGCCTTCACCTTAAAGGTAACCAAAAAGTTATATCCCATATATCCCATTTCAGACTGCAAAATAAGTATAGAATAGATATAAAACTATGGAGCCACACCTAATTACTTTTATTTTCTGTCACATGATTTTATGAGTTATTGCAACGTGCTCATTGACCCCGAGTTCACGTCACCACGACCTCGCATAAAAGAGTCACCGCAGCGTTTCCTAATATCCTGCTCGAGAATATAGCTATAAAGTCTTAAAGATCATATCTTTAGCGCTATTTTTCATTGGCACACGTAAAGTTGGCGGCACGGAACTTTGAGTATGCGGCACACGTATTGTTGAGCATTTCCTAGAAGTAAAACCGTGTGGAGAAGCACAAAAATGCTTCATAGAAAAGCCTGATACATTACTTTTTTGCTCTCATAGCTTTACACGTCACACGCGTGTTGTTGGGCGCTTACGAACGAAAGAATGCGTGAGAAACATACATAAGTATGAGGTTATAACTATACTTTGAGTGGAGTCTTCGAATTGTAGTGGCTTTATTGTTTCCTGAAAGAGCCACTTTGAATACAAATGTTTCTGACGAAAATAATACCCGTCCCGATGTCTTCATGACACCAAATTTCAGAAATTTCTTAACAAATAAAAAGGTATGGACGCCTACTTAACAGAATTATCAAACTATTACCGCATATTATCTGGCCTATGTTTCCTGAATTCAAAGGTTGCATGTCAGAAGGTTGCGGTTTTCATTACATTAATACGTTTCGTCGGCGTTATATGGCTTATTTAAATAATGCAAACACGTGTTAACTCTGCGATGCATATCAACTTATGCACATCGAATTACTTAAATAATTGTACGTAGGTACGAGTTTCGTGGAAAAAACATTTTTTATAAAAATTCATGTAAATGTACGAATTGTATGCTTTATGTTCATTGTATATCTCGTTCTTTAGGTTCATTTGTATTTTATAAATTCTGAATGTATTTCATTATTATAATATAAAAGCAAACTCTTTATGGTATACCAGAAGTTATTACTGTTTCAATTGTATCTGAAGTTAGTACCTATATTTTATGTGATTGCGTAACGTAATGCCACTAACTAGACGATGGGAACTAAAAATTGTGCGCATGTAATTTAGTTTATAATATAATACAGCGACAAATTTTAAAATCAGTATCTCCCGGGACAGCTTTTTAACCAGGCGAAGCTAGAGACTAAACAAATTAAATTGTTTTGATTGGAACTCGGACGCTTTGCGAAAAAACACTCGAATGAGAAAACAAGCTAAAAAGATTACTTTGTCGCGTGTGGAATTACTTGTCGCATCTCTGACACAATACAATTGCCTTGTTCCCTGGGACCCTTTGACACGACCACTTTCTGCTGTTAAGTAAAGGGGAAACGAGAGTTTTGGTACAATGAATAAATATAATTCTGTGTACCTAAGATTTTTGCTAACCCTATTCAGGGCTATTGTTGCCATAACGCGAGGCTTTTCGTACTGATCGTACCGTAACATTTTTATTCCATTCCGGTAAAAAGGTGTGAACCAGACAATGTTTCATTCGTATACGTCAGCAAAGATAAATGCTCAATAAATATAATTTACAACCGGTTCGCGATTTTATATCTCAAGTTCCCTTTAATTTATTCACAGACCGTGCGTATAAAAGCCGTTCTCAAAGCGATACTGAGTGAGGACACAAAGAATTTCGTTCAAAGGTGTACACTTACTTTCACTCGGTGCGGACGTCAGATAAATTTCCGAATAAAATTTCATAAATATTTTTGATATATTCACGGTCAGGCTTTTCATACTTTGCCTGCGTGGCTTATCTGGATTATCTCGGGATTTCCCGCGGATTTTTTTTAACTTGTTCCCGTTTGTGCGTGCGCTTATTGCGTTTTATCTGGCGCGTGATTTGCCTCCTCCCCGCGCCCGCCAAATATGTTTATCGCCCCCGAAACTCCCCCCTTTTATTTATGATGCACGTTCGAGCGAAATAAAGAGCGGCAACCGTTAGAATTACTCTGTATTAAAATTTATCACTCAAGCAGTATTTTTTTTTGTATGCGAGAAAAATTAAAAAGCAGTCCAAGTTTTGTCTACACACTAGTTCTGAACTATTGATAGCGCTCCGGGCAACTTCACGTTCCTTTTATTACAATTTATATTGGAGGCAATTTCTAGTTTGACCCTCATTTGGCTGATAACTTACCTTATTTACATGGAGTGTCTCCGTTTGGCCTCCGAGACCCAACTAGTAGGAATACTAGGGTAATAGTGTCTGAAATTTCAATTTAGGTACTAAATACCCGTAAACAGCGACTATTATAGAATTACTAGTTGCTGCCCGCGACTTCGTCCGCGTAGACTTAAGGAAAGTATTCTATGTGTTAATCCAGGTTATAAACTATCTGTGTTCTAAATTTCATCCAAATCCGTTCAGTTTATGAGTGAAAGAGTAACAAACATCCACACTCACAAACTTTCGCATTTATAATATAAGTAGGATTATAGTAGGATAATAGGGACCTCTGAATGGTGGTCACATTGATAGTTTGTAAATTTTTCTTTTCTCTGCCTCCAGGTACTTGGAATGACATAATACTCGAACGGGTCAAGACGAAATTCAAGTGATTAAAAGTTACCGTGTCAAAAGAGGGTAGTGCGACACCGGTCTCAGAGGCGCAGATGTGGTTGTGACCGCGCGATTAGTATCAGTTGTCATGTGGACGTCATGGCGCGCGGTGGCGCTGCTAGCGGCGCTCCACGTGTGTGCACCGCTGCCGGAGTCGGTGTACCACAACCAGTTCGCCGTGCACGTGCCCGGGGGGCCGGGGCACGTAGATGATATAGCGAGGAGGCACGGCTTCGTCAACCATGGACAGGTGAGCGATAGATTTTATTTCTATAAAGCGACCCGCCCCGGCTTCGCACGGCGCAAACAAATGTGTTTATTTACGACATCATATTACAAACCTCTAAAGTTATCAGTGTTTCTCTTTTATAGTATGCATGTATTATACATATAAACCTTCCTCTTGAATCACTCTATCTATTAAAAAAAAACCGCATCAAAATCCGTTGCGTAGTTTTAAAGATCTAAGCATACATAGGGACAGACATACAGCGGGAAGTGACTTTGTTTTATACTATGTAGTCGTATTACTAGCTTTTCTGGATGTCGACAACACCGCCACTTACTGGGTGAACCCATGAGTAAAAAAAAACACCGAAATTGGTCAAGCCGTTTAGAAGAAGAAGAATTACGAACACACGTACACCGGAATTTTAAACTAATGATTTGGTTGAACCGAAAGACTTAGAAGATGATGACAAGATATGACCACATATGCTGGAACATTGCGGCAAAATACAACCCACGAGAGTGTTGTATGCAGAAAGAAAAGGGAGGCCTTTGCCCAGGAGTGGGCCAATTAGAGGCCATAAATTAGTGATTGTCTTGTTTAACGGTGTGAGTTGTTGGCTTAAGTAGGCTGGTATTTTTTTGTAGCCTTTTTATGTCCCACTGCTGGGAAAAGATCTCCTCTTTACGTCTCCGCGTCTCTTTGTTTTGAGCTTGTTGTCACGACACCAGGCTTTCATAAAATTCTAACTATTAATTTTAGTTAAATTGATTATATTGTAACTACTAAATATTAGTAGCAATAAATTAGTATATTAGTTGCACCTGAAATTAATAGGTAAATATTTCAATTAAGTACCTATTTACAATAATATAAGTACTAACACGATTAACTTTCCAAACTAAAAGTAAAATAACAATATAAATATAATAAATAACGTCGATTACAAAAGTGTCCAATAAACTGGCCGCAATAAATTATTGGTTACATGGCGTAGATTTGTTTGTACATTATATATAATAATAATACTTTAGCCATTTTGATGTCCCACTCCGGGCACTGGCCTCCCCTTACTACGAGGGGGATTCAGGCCGTAATCCACCACGCTGCCCCGGTGCCGGTTGGCGGATTTCACATGTATTTCGGAAATTGGTTTGATTTTCTAAGACATGCAGGTTTCCTCACGATGTTTTCCTTCACCGTAGGCGTAAGTGATAATCATATAGAAAATATGATTCGCACATACTCCGTACGCCGTAACTACATTATGTACTAACAAATCTTAGTAATCTAATTAAATAATGCCCAGCCATTTAATTCTACTCATTCGCCTTTTCAGTGTTATAAACCAACATTATCTTTTACATAAATCAAATAATTACATACACAAGAATCACAGAGCACGTCCAATTAGTACGTAATTAAGTTTAAATAGGTTTTAATAAATCCTAAAGTGTTTGCCTAAGAATATTCTGCGGTATTCACCCACACTGCCGAGAATAGAATTTCATAACACATTATTAAGTAAAACAGAGTTTATTTTCATCACACACGCTTATTATTTTCGCGGAGTTATTAAAATTAGAATAAAACAAGATTTACAGCTGTATATACCTAAAATAAGTATGAACATGAGTACAAATATAATCATTTCAATTATGAAACGAACTAAAATTTGTCAGTCTAAAATGATATTAAAACATTATGGGTGGTCCCCCTTGGCTCTGCCATACAGTGGGTCCGCCCGCTTCGACCAATAGGATCCCTTCGTTTCCTATCAACTTGAGCTAAGCTGGATGAAGCGGAGGAAATGAAGGGAACCCATTGGTCGAAGCAGGAGAGCTCGCTTCATAGCACAGCTAGGTGGACGGTCACCCTAATGTCGTGAGTCGTGACTGTCCTTTCTGTAGCCGCTTGTCAGTGACATACGCAGAAGGATAACGTCAAACGACGTCTAACAAAGGCAAGGATTGCATAAAAGTCATTTTTAAAAATAAGATAGATTATGTAGCTTGCACGATACAATTCCTTCATTAAAACGTTTACAATGTTTACTGATCAATAAAACACGTTCAGTATCAATGTGATGCAAACAAATTAATACCGGAATTGATTAAAAATATGTGGAACGCGTAACATGCATTTATTATCATTGTTGTGTCAATTAATGGATTTGATCACGAAGTTCGTGCTATAAAACCGGCATTGAAACTAATCTGCTATGTACAGTCAACATCAAAAGTAACATTGTATCCGGAATATCCAATATAATTAAGGCTAAGGCTCCCATCTAGCCCGCGAATATCAATTTTTTTGAAGTTTTTCAGATTTTTTTTCAAAATCTGAAAATATTAAAGGGCACATTTTGCAATTGGCGACAAAGACCGTATGCAATGCATTTATTAATATATCCAACTTACTCTAAAACTTTTCAATAACGACACATAACCAGAAAAACTGGCAATTTTTTTATATTTTGTGATTTACTAGGATCATATCCACCGTGATAATATTTAGAGTAAAATAAATGTATTAATAAACGCATTGCATACTATGTTTGTCGCCAATCATAAAATGTTGTCTTAAATCTTTTCAGATTTTGTATAAACTATAAAAAAACTCGAATATCTTGAATTTCGCGGGCTAGACAAGCGCTATCACCTTTAGTAGGTACACTATTAAACATGTCGTAATAGTATGAGACTATAAGGTATCTAACGAAATACCATTAATCCTTTCAAATTAGTAGGTAGTTGCAACAAGAAGGAACATAGTATACTTATAATTAAGTCAACAAAATTAATGATTGTCTTTGCCTATGGTAGGAAGAACATTATAAGCCATTTTCCATTAAATTTGCCTTGTATTTATATACAAATATTAATCCAAAATAGTTCTGAACCATGAACTCAATTTACTCCTTTTCTCCCAGCATTATGCATATGAGTTTTTCCCCGACACGAAACCTCTTTGGTGGTGCTCGTATTTCACATTAACGTTGATACACTTGATACTGTGTATATTTACGTCGGCGTAAGTTAACTACAGCCAAGTTCTTCGCGTGACTGTCTGTCCGGCAGCCGTCCAATTAAGTTTTCTCCCGTGATTAATGGGCTCACCTAACTCTGTCGGGTATACCTTACTTTGTAACGTCGAGCTACTTCCTCGGTACAGAGAAGCAACTCTTAGCAACGATAATCGATATATCGTTACATTTGTAGTGTCGCCGTATATCGTCTGAACGAACGATAATCATGTACCGTTCGTTCAATAATCGATACGTTGGCAAAAAAGATGGAATTAAGAGTAGTATTCGACACTACAAATGTCACGATATTTCGATTACCGTGGCTAATAGTAGCACCCCTGCATTTGAGATGCCTCGTTTAAGATGTTAGAATGTGCGATAGTGGTGGGCGAATATTCCGCAACAGCGTGTTGTTGCACCGAATAGTGTGATGTATGATGTATTTCCGTACCGCAGTTTCGCGAAAGGTGAGAATAGATTGCCGATTAATTATTATGATGTTCTAATGCGAAAATCAAATCCATGTTTATTCAACTCTGATCACATATAAAGAAGTATTTAAGGCTATTTAAGTAAAAGAGAGACTTTAAGAAATTTGCAAATTCATCTTTGTTCAAGAGCGTAGGCCTTCTTGGAATATAGTTGAGTTATTTATTCATATTATTTTCAAATGTTCCATTTCTATTCAGTTTATATCTTCCTTTTGCCGAAAATACCTTCAATATTAGACCTTCCGAATATAATGGAGCGACTCAAAAATTATATTTCTTGTAGGTTACCAACATGAAATCGTTTCAACCAACTCACAAGGTAATACCACGTAATACTTTGCTCCCGTATTCCTAAATTGAGTCGGGTTTTATTTATAGCGTGGCGCGGGTACTCCCCTGTTAATTATTTTTTTATCTCCCGGTTGGATCTAATTTATCAGCTCGGTTTCAATTAGGAGCAAGCTATATTTAGAAGACTTTATCAGTTTTGGTGACAGGCCTGAATGAAAATAGGCAGTATTAAATGGTAGGTAAAGTAGGAAGATATTGCGTCAAAAGGAAAGACTACCCGTATACAGTAATTTAAAACGACGTTGGAAACTCTGTAAAATATCCGGATTGTAGGGTGATTGGCTTGCTTAAATCCAGTGATTGAACGGCCAACCCAATTGGTTTGGTGTGAATAGGGTCGATACCCGATCGATATCAACCCAACTAAAATAGACATCTCGCTAACGGTAATGTAAACATTTGCTAAAAACAGTGCTGTCGAGGAACGCCCGTAAGAAGCAAAGCTTTATAGTAAAAAGCGTAGGAACTAAGCGTTGAAAATAGCTGCGTCGCGCGCGCCGCAGCTGCCAATCTGTACACCTATATAGGTATATGTCGTGTGACGCTACTGACGCTTAGCACGGATATAGTGGCCGCGCGGTGAGCGCCCAGAACATCCGTATAGAAGCCTCGCTTCAAAACTTGCGTCAAAGCTTCAAAATCATCAAAAGACACCGCACACTAGTATGTAATTGAGTATTAGCAAGATGACATATGATATAATCTACTGTCAGCAGCTCAGTACCCCTGTTAATCCGTTTTTACGAACACGGGAAGACGAACACCTGATAGGTATTATCTGTATTTCCTCCTCGTTACTACGATGAAAAATAGATATAAAAATGTATATGATGCCGTCAAACTTAGCCGTCTTTCGTAAGAACCATTTATTTTGAAAGTTTCGTCATCCGCAGAAATGTCCTTCCTCATTAAGGCACGCATTACGTCATGTCAATCACTTTCTGTTATTCCCAAAGACGTATAACAAGAATAAGAGCCCGCGTTTTTAATTGAAGATTTACAATATATCCGATGGTGTACTTTTGTTATTTTATCGCAACACGAGAGACAGCTACAAACCTAGATACACTGTCAATGCTAGCTTTAAATCTCAATCATCATACACGGCGTATGCACTTTTGTAGTTATGTTTTGTAAATGAACCAACTGAAATTCACATAGCACTAAGTCACCAACTGGTCACCACAGTATAATAACCCGGATACACAGCGGTCAATATGGTCGTTTTGTTGCATAGCTCTCACCTTTTCTTACGATGTTGTCTGTCGAATTTGTGTAGTAAATAATACATGTTATTAAAATTGCGCTCCAAGCATACCTACATCTTTGGTTATTCCTGATTTTTATTATTATTTATGTGTTGGATAAAGTAAATATATCATCGGTGACCTGTTTGCTCTCTTCCGCTTCTTTTTCCTTATACGTCGTTATTATGTCCCGTGCGCAGATAAATGATGTCCCTAATGTTAAATAATATTGTAATTAAGACAAACACGCTGTATCGTACGGATGAAAATGTATTTTCTTTTAATTTAGTGCCAATTATTGTTTCTTTCGCTGCTCAAATTGTTTTACCGTGAAATTAGTTCGGTAGCAATTTGTAATTTGGATATTATTTTATTTAGCAGTAAAAGCTTTACACAATGCCGATGAAAGTGTCCCAATTTAGGTCATTAGTATACATCAATTTAGACCGATTCAAAGCCTGTTGTGAAAATCTGTTCAAGCTTCAAATGATTTATTGCGGAATAGGCCTGCAAACTGTGCTCCACTTTTCGTTACAACCATAAATCATCAACAAAGCATCTGAAAATACTAGGTACTATAAATGTTCCAAAGCCTTTCAAATTCTCAGAACTGGTGTCAGATGGGAAGTGCACTACTGTGAACTAAGGAAAGAACTTCTCGGTGTTTGTTAGTAGTTCCCTGTATAAAGCGGAACTCCGTAGAGATTTAAACTATTCATTCCTGTCTCGTGCAACATGAACGGCGTTGTGTAAGTTTTTATGACAACCGGACGTTTCGCAAACTTTTTTTTCCCGTGTACCCATTTCAATGTCCATGCTCGTTTCGATCTTTGAATGTTATACCGTTGCGATCGCGCGGACCGATCTCAAATGTCATGCGCTGTCCAAAAACCGTTGACGCCAACGTTTTCCCAAATTAGATTTTTATCTCCAACGCGGAACCGATGATCGGAACGAATGGAATTGAATTCGAAACCGGGAAACGTATAGTGGAGCGGGTTGAGTGCTCGACTCCGACCCAGCTGGGAATAACCGGCGAGTGTGCCATGAAACACATTTGAAACATTTCCCCTAGCATTATCGACTAGTTGACTCATGCTATGGGACACGTATGCCGGATGATACGCACTCGGCTTGGGAAGTAAAAATTCGTTTTTATATTCCACGTATTTTACATTACTAATTCAAAAATTTCCGATGCCAAACGCAAAAGGTTGGTTTTAGGAGGATTTATACGAACCTCAAAGGATAAAAGAGGGTTATTTCTATCCAAAATAAAACGTCTTGGTTAACTGACTCGAGGGCCAAAAAACTTGCTCGTGTAACATTATTAGACGAACCACACCGCCGCCGTTTGTAGTCCTTTAACTTGCGTAGAAAACATTTATGGAATTTGTAATCCGACCAAAACAGGGTCGGGCATCTAATTCCCTCGTTGCCGAGCAAAATGATTCGTAACGAGATATCTAATTTGCGCCAAACACAAAACATTCCGTATCTCCCTCATACTCCGGACAAGTTAGCGAGGAAAAAAGCGAGTGGAAACTATAATTTGGACCGTAAAAAGTGTCCATGATGCGAAAGTAATAGTTTTCACTTGCTCGGTTTTTTATTAGCGCCCGAGGCGAAATGTGACGATGAGGCAATTTTTTGCCACGGTATGTAACGGTGCAGTAAAACTGAATTGCAGCAGAATTAACTGCAATTTAACAACATCACTCGATGTTTCGCGATGTTATCGATTCTGAGTGGCTGTTAAATTTTATTGATTACTAGGTGACCCGGCAAACGTTGTTCTGCCATACTAGGTGATACAAAATGGGTATACTATTTTTTTTGCAACTTAACTTTGTAAATCTCAAACTATCGGCTTTGTGGGACAGTTGAAGTACTAAAGGTTTTGTAGACTTGTGAAATCGGTCAACAGCTGTATTCCTATAACACCTTTTGTTTTTCAAGTTCCCTCCAAAGCTGATGGTTTTAGAATTACAAAGTTAAGTTTTGAAAAAAATAGTATACCCATTATGTGTCACCTTGTATAAATAATTTATAGGTATGAAAAATAGATGTTGACCGATTCTTAGACCTACCCGATTTGCACACAAAATTTCATAGAAATCGGTGGAGCCATTTCGGAGGAGTTTGGCAACAAACACCGCGACACGAGATTTTTTTATATTAGATTTACGAATACACATCTCGCACCTCTGGGTTATTCGAAATCTATGCGAATCATAATTTCAATATGATTATCACTTGCTTACGATGAAGGATAACATCGTGAGGAAACCTGCATGTCATAGAAAATCTAAACAATTTTCGACAGACATGTTAAATCCGTCAACCCGCACTGTTGCAGCGCGGTGGATTATGGCCTGAATCCCCCCTGTATTGAGGGGAGGTCCGTGCACAGGAGTGGGACGTCAAAAAGGCCAGATTATTACTGATACACTGAACTTCATAAATTGATTATTAAAAAATTGGGTATTCGCCCAATTCACAACATAACGTGTGTATAATACTGCTAGACACAGGTACACATTTCCTGACCGACCACGTTTGAAACGTCGATTAGCGTAGGACGTTTGTAATCGCCTGCGAGCTGAATTGGAGTGGCCATGTTTATCAACAGGTAGCAAAATGAGCATAGCTGTGCTGCGGTCAAATCGGGTTGTACCGACTTCAATGGCTTAGTGGTTTAGTCGTTGTATAGTTACACCATGATTTGCCTTCTTCTTTCGAATGTCAAATTATTGATGACAGACAGAGATAATTCGGTGTGTAAATATTCGCCCGCTATACCACGTTTATCAATGAGGAGGTATGAGTAAAGTGGTGCTCTAAAATCCCTGTACTTACTTACCTGTGTAAATTAAAGTATGGACATTGATTTAGTTTCTACGTCTAGGCTGCTGGATCACCGTCGTGGACGACCTAAGGCTAGAATCCACTTGCATTGTTGAATGTGGCTGGTATAATAGCTATAAGCGCGTCTCCTATTACATTCAGTTTAATTAACGGAGACGCGTGAATTATTGCAAAGTAACTCATATTCCACTGGCATAAGAGTCACTACGCGCGTTTTCTTGAAATTAACGAACTATAAATGTGCACTGCCTCTGCTATTCCCTTGGGAAAATACAGGCATGGCCTTTATCTTTATCCGGAACTCTTTCATTTCGTATATATAATCGAAAAACATGTTTAATTAAAATACCTACCTCCCTAGACGGTTACAAGCACGCAATGTTTCACGTGATTGGCAATCAATTTTGATCGTCCAGCTAGAACCGTATTAACATAAAACTACATGCTTTACGATAATATTGAATGCAACCTTATATTTTTAAGATGCGAACGTGAGTACCTACTAAGTTGTATGACAAGCAAATTGTCGGTACAAATAGAACTCTCGAATCGTCGCTTTTGACTGTGTAAGCCTCAGGAAAAACAGTCTTCACGAATCATGCGATGTGTGTGCGAAACTCACCCGCTACAGGCGCTCAAACACTCACCCGTGCCGTCACTGTCGAGTGAGTGTCTCCAAACACTCCTGCCATTCCGTTAGACGTTCCGTGAACCGCTGTATTTGTCACCCTCCACTAAATCGACCCACAAGTACCCTCGCGTGTTCCTCTAAACTCACAACACTGTGTCCTACCCTGTCGAATACCTTAAGGTGATGTCAACTAAGTATTAATTTAACATTTTTTTATTTGACTACCGCCTGGCGCAGTGGTCCGAGCGTAGGCCGTTCGGCTCACTGCACATGGTGGTTGCGGGTTCGATTCCCGCAAGGATAAATTTCGGTAATGGCCTTTTCGTAATTTTTGCCCAGGTCTGGGTGTCACCGGGATCGCCCCCAGTCCACTGTACGGTATCCATAGTACAAGCGTTGCCTAGTTTGGAACCATACAGTTGGTATGTCTGTCTGGCGATATTTATTTATTTATCTATACTTTGGACGGTACCCATACTACAAGCGTTGCTTAGTTTGGGACCATACAGGTGTGTTAGTGTGGCGACATTTATTTATTTTATTTAAAATGTATAACCACCACAGCGTGTGTTTGAACTTCGCAACGGTTAAAGAGTCAGTTAGGTATCAAATTGCAAGGTCTAAAACGTTATTTAATGGCATCTATTTTATCGCTCCATAGATAATTGCTCGGTATAAGTTTCGTAGGATTTAATTAAAATTTAGATGTTAAATGTCGTGGACTATCGAGTTAGGTACCCTTTAATAGATTAATGATTCGAGGTAACGATCTAATAGCGTTTCTATTTGAAAAGTATACGTATTTGGGTAAATTCATTTCGATATTCATTTAGAAATAGATTTAAAATGTGTATTTCCAATAAATTAATTTATATTTTACAATTGCAATACTTATTCAGGAGCAGAATTTTATTATCAAGCGCACTTTTAAATTTAATTTGGTTGAGATTTGATTTTACAATTTACAAGCTCGTAATACTTCACTTAAAATGAGTAATAAAATGATTTTATAAAAAGACTAAGTACATATACCTACTTATTGTTAGATATATAAAAGCATAATATGTATTGATTCCTTTGCTTTTATATTCTTAACCCTTCAAGATATATATAGGTATTTTCATAACATGCTCACAAAAACACTAAAATTCGTCTATGAAAAGTGGGGGCACGAAAAACAAACGCAATTTTTTTCCTTTTTATTATTATAGGCACTTATTCGTTTCAAGGTTAGATCACACTAACCTCTAAAGCTATTACCCGATGGTGTAAAATAAAGAAGGTCTGATAAAAGGGTTAAATAAAAGTTAAGAGCATTCTATACTCAAGCTTTTTTTAAAAAAAATGCTGGTTTACCTATAACAAGCATTTATAGTCCAGTGTTTTTAGTACCGACGATGCTTTCGGGGCTAAATATGTGAAATATTTCACAAAGCCCGTACTTTTTTAAATGGAGTTGTAAACCCTTTTATATGGTCTGGAATTTATTGCTAACTAAATACACACGTCTATTCACTATGTTTTATGTCCCAAAAATTTCCCAATTCCATCCAGTGCCTGACAAAAGTATAAAATTCAAATTTAGAAAATTCAATAAGTAGAAATTCCAAATTCAATTAATGCAATATTTAAATGTGCTACGTGTTTTTTGCAAGTGCAAATTGGTTCGGTTGGTGCACTATCCCTACTGTTAGGGATAAGTGCACTAATCCCTCACTTATAACTTGTACCCTAACGCAGTAACCACCACTAAACGTCGCGCGTTCCGTTTAAGTTTGCGTTTCGCGTCACGTACCGGCAGTCGATGGCTCTCAGAGGAGGCCCGTTCTTCCCATTCGTTTTATAAGTATTCAATAGTGTTCAGTTTGTACCAATTCGCAACTTCGAGTGAGATGTTGGGTCGGAATGCTGTTTATACGACACTTTTCAATAACATTTTTGGTATTGCGCTATGTTGAAATGTTTTTGAAGTAGGTACAATAGCACTTTAGCTTTGTATAAAAGTATGAAATGTTGGTAATTTTTACTTCATGGAATATTTGAAGAATCTCAAAGGAAAGAATATTAATAAAAACATACGGAAGAATAAGTAGTGTTATAAGGTAGATTTTCAGCTTCAAATTGAAATCACCTGTCTTCAAACCCTTTCAGGTAGTGTACCAGCGAAGCGATGAAATGGCATTGGAGTTTACTTTGACTTGTGTCCAGAAACTCCATACAACATAAGACCATAAATGACGGTTACCAAGCCATATTTTACCATCCTGGCTCGGCGTGGCGCACATAACACGAAGCCTAGCATTCATAAATTAATATCTATAGGGCTTAACAAAGGGTCCAAAGTCCATTCAATTCTGAAATATTGAGCAGTGACAGATGCACAGGGCGATCTTTCGAAGGTCCCTCGCCCATATTTAAGGGCGGCAACCCAAAATGATTTGACCCTGAATCACTTGGGCCCGTCCAGTCCCTTGCTGAGACTATAAATTGTCATTCTTTGCAATTTCCACGGCGGCCCCAATCTCCGAAATTACATTTTAATTTAAATGACCCTTGTTATATTCCGATTAAGCACCTGGCTTCTAAAATTATGGGAGGTTTTGTGTTAACTTTTATGTAAAGAATTTAGGGCGCTATGACCGAAATAATGTCTTATTTGATAAGAGCAATAAGTCAGTTTGGCGATAGTTATCTATTTATTTATTTATTTAACTTATACAAGATACCTGCTAATGGCCGTCACCGTCGGGATCGATCCAGAAGACGATGGTTAGGTGTACTGAACCTTTGAGGGCAAGACTTGGCTGGAAATTGCTCTACGTATAACTTTATGTTGTATTTCTAAATGTAACTGACTCGCGCACACTTGATTTTTGGTTAATATGACATAATACTTTATTAACCAAATTCAAAGTGCATTATATTCTTAGACACCGAAAAACAAGCCTTGTGAATGGCTCCTAGTAGGAATGTCCCTCTCACTCCAAGTTGCCACGCTGAAATATTCCTACCATCCTCGTTGCTACGACCCCCGTGGACCCTAGTAGAAAGGGACACAGTCCCGCCAGAAAATCGGCTCGGTGTTTATGCAAACTTGTACCCACCTGTTTAGTAGTTATTAAGCTTTATGATAAAAGCAGTTTAAAAACATTTCAAAATTAACCAAGCCAAAATAATTAATAACCCCACACGATCGGTTGTTCATCGCCGCAATAAAGTGTAAAGCTATGAAGTTATTAATTATGCTCGCTAATTGTTTTAAAACTTCCACCTACTGTGCTCGAGTTATTGATGTACCTACTGGCGAACTTGTGAGCGATCGCACGAAATAAACCGCTAAATTTGCAGGGAGTTTGGTTTTTAATCAACAGATATTTTGCTGAATCTGATGCAGTGGTTTTGAAATTCTTTAAAATGATTACTCTCGACTTGATAAGGTTTACACATATAATGAAGGGTCTAAGACTCCTTTATTATATTCCATTCATAATTTATTAGATATTTATTCGAGACTAGCTGTGCCCGCGACTTCGTCCGCGTGGAATTTTATTGACAAAGTTTCATACAAACTTTCATCCCCTATTTTATCCCCTTGGGGGTAGAATTAATCAAAATCCTTTCTTAGGCATCCGCCTACGTCATAACATCTACCTGCATGCAAATTTCAGCCCGATCCGTCCTGTGCGTTGATAGATCACTATGTCAGTCAGTCACCTTTGAGTTATATATATTTAGATTATAGATTTGTGTAGGTACCTATATCTTGTATATGTAATGGTAATATGTATATGGTTCAAAATTCTAGGCGTAACTGATCCCAATAAGATGTCTTATACAGTATTCGAGAATTATAAAGTGACATTATTCGTAATTTCTTTGTTGCAATCAACCGAGCTAGTAAAGTCTCCAGGGTAAAGCAACGTTGCAGATTCTGTAACCACAGTTGCAACTATGTAAAAATATTCCGTAGGTACTAAATTATCAGCAAACCAACCAAAAAAAGGTTTAAAAGTTCCATTGCATCGGTGCTGTCAGTTATTTTTGCACGGAAAGCTCCGCACGAAACTAGTTTATATATAAACTTTTTATGAACTTTTTCCTGCTATTCAACATACATATACGGAACTATGCGAGGTGTGGTTGCTGTGCAGTGCGGCCACTTAATTCATAGTTACAGTACTTACAGTTACAAAGTCACCTGGCCGTTTTTTGTGCTATAATTATCCCACAACGCATTGCCACGCTAATAAAAGGCTTAAGAAGAAATATACAAAGTATTTATTCCTTATAACATTGTTGCGGGAAAGCTATGGAGTAGTTATTGCACAGTTTTAATGTTTCGTACTAAATCGAGGGTTTAAATTGAATAGCTATCATCAAAATGTTTAACTGGCCACCGCATTGCAACCGGCCACAAAAGCATTCCGATTACCTCTTGCTCAATCCGTAATTATTAGAAAAAATATAAAGGTAACAACATAATTGACGCAACATTTCGTCACGGTCCAGACTATTCACACACAATGGCCTATTATGTGGTATTATCTCCATACAATCACATTACCCAAGCGCCGACCGTTGCAATCGACGGTTTGACAGCAGCACCGATGGCTGCGCGCCCCGCTTGCGTCGCCTCCTGTCGCGCCCCACACAAAGACGTAATGTAATATTCCACTCTGAAAAGAAATCACTGACAGGTGTGCGGAGTGCACACTTGAAATCTCACGATGAAAAATGCGCACCACTCTCAGTTGAATTACATAATGCAGGGATGTGTCAACGACGCAGATAGACGCGGCGCGGGCGTTCACACGGGTTTCAGATACTTCCTACTAATATTATAAATGCGAAAGTTTGTGAGTGTGGATGTTTGTTACTCTTTCAGGCAAAAACTACTGAACTGATTTGGATGAAATTTGGAACACAGATAGTTTATAACCGGGATTAACACATAGTATACTTTTTATCCCGATAACCCCGAAAGTTTTGTAATGTTAAATACTACTCGGACGAAGTCGCGGGCACAGCTAGTTGTGTAATAATGTACGCCGGGGTGGCAGCCCGGGAGGGGCGCCTAAAAATTTCATAATAAAAGAATCGCGCCTCCCATACTTCACGCGCATGTGTTTATTATGACTTCTATCTTGGTAAATATGATTTTCATTGTATGTAATAAAGTCGTAATAAAGGGCCGGGCTGGGACGGAAGGAAGCCTCGGCCTTTCCTGTGGGCAGGGGCTGGCTGTATCGCCACGAATACGGTTAATATTCGACTGGCCTGATGGAAATATAAGGATTTCGTTAAGAATTATTGTTATGTATTGAAATGTTAGTTAACTTATTATATTTTGTAACGCGGGCACCGTTACGCCCTGCCAGAGACAAACGCGTCCCTCGATGGAGGGACGATTACACATAATTTTAGTTTCGTTTATGATGTTAAAGAGAAACATCGTTTTTTTTTGTTTATGAACGAAAGAGTGATTTTTGCGAATTTAGTTAAAATTAGAAGAAATAACGATAAATAAGTTGATTAACCGAGACGACCTGGGTTTTTTTTGTGGAGGAACGTAAGAAGACACGACACCCAGCCGCTACAATTTCCAGATGTTGGTAGATAAATAGTCCTAAGTTTTAGTCGTATCATGAAGAAAGCACTTTCTTTGTCAGTTGAATAATCCATTGATGTTAATACGAGTAGGTAGTTCATTTCATGTTGTGTAAACTATTATTACCATGCCTTTAGCTTGGAAAACTTCAAAGAATGATTGCTTTTGGGGTTTATGTATAAACTCTATGTTATTATCGATAACTTTCTAATTGGCACCGTGGGGTCGACAACTTTTTCGTCTGAATAGAGTTTGGAAAGGCTTAAACGAAAGTTTATTTTTTTATGACTAACTTTTGCGTTTGAATAGGTGTTGAAAAAGTTTATAAGCACAATACCAAATAATAGGTTTATAACATTGGCTTTATTCTCTTGTACTTAGTTTATTTACTAGATTATTTGAGGTTTCGGTAATACTTTCATCCACGATATGTCCAATTTGGACATCCAATCAGGTAAATGTCAAAACAATAGCTCCCTCTTTGGGCACGTCTGACAAGTCAGAGCCGATCATATAGGAACAAAACTAGTCGTTAATTGAATTAGAGGGGTGCTCGTATCCCCGGGGCGAATGGGCCCGCAATGCCTTAGTGGAACAAAAGAAAAAGGGTCATTTATTATCTACGGCATACGGTGGACGATGGTCTGAACGGAGACTTATTGCGGAATGCGACAGGCGGTTTTTTTCGAGATCCTGCATTAATTAGGGTACAATTTCTTTGTTTAAAAAATGCGATTTTTGGCAATGCCTATTTGGCCTTATTGGGAGAACAGGTGTATTTGAAAAATGTCACTAACTAAGTTTTTCTTATGATAAACATATCATCACATACCTATGTTTTATACTTTTTTTATAAACATTGAAAAATTATTTGAATTAACTTTTGAACATTTTGTTTTCACTTAGTTATTGCGACTTTTATTACACAAAATGTATGTGTACCTATAACTTCTACTAAGTCTGAAAACTATTTAGAGTTTTGTATAATAAAAAGGAATGAAAATATATATTTTAAAAGTTCCTTCAAACTTCTCCACGCTAATACAGGACGATCATGCTATATTTTTGTTGTAACAAAAACGAAAATGGCAAAGCTATGGTACCAACTTAATAAAACAAAATAGACAATGCTATGGTGGTACCAACTTAATAAAACAAAATAGAAAGGTAATCTTCTATTTACGTTATCAACATGTTCAATCTAGCTATTATCGACAGAACCGTAACTTAGGCTTCTGTAGGTACTATAGGACGGAAAATCCGTACCAACTGAATTAAGCGACGTAATGCGGTGTCAAATGAGCTAGTCTTACATGATGCTTCACAGATCTTTTATATCCTTGTAACACAAGTACATGCTGAAATATAAAGCCGTGCGTGAAGCTAGTCAGGCATTCCTCAAGGTTTAGCGGGAATTAAATCGACCTAATTTTCCTTTGGCGTCCTTTGTCGAGTGGGTAACGGGTCTGAAACGTGAGAGATTGCGCTTAAATTCAGGTGAACTCGGTGTTAGGTTATGATTAGCAAGGTAACTAAATCTTGTGTGTAGCACTTTTAAAGTTACACTTAAGGTTGAATTTTGTTTAATACAGTACCGGGTTATTCGGTTCTCTACAAGCTACGATTTAAGTTTTTGACAGCTAAAATATTGTTGTCTCGCTCATACATTGTGAATATTGCGATGATAAGAAGGACGGCAATATATATATTGTTTTGTTAAATGGTTTGTGTACCAATAAAATTTGTGCTATTGCATGTATGTTTGCTGAGCGTAAATATGGGCAATGTATTTATAGGGAACACAAATGGTAGATTATAGCTGCTAATAGCTAGGTACCACGTGTAATACGGGGTATCTAGCTACCTAACCATCGTATTTTGGACTCTGTATTCCTGAAGAGTTACGATCGAGCAAACACAATCAATTGTTAATTTTGATTGAACAATCACAAAGCCCCCGTTCACGCGTTCCCGACCAATCGCAAGGTGTTAGCTCTTTCCCGCCCCACAACATTTTTCGGAATTATTTGATGGAATTTATTCCTAGTTATTATTCTACTATACGGTGGTTTTTCCCGTGTTAGAACCTTTTTCCGGTAAACCATAATTATTTTCATTTCAATCAAACGAGTCCATTAAAAAGCTAGATCATATACTTATCTACCATCGTGTGAACAGACAAATGGTGTATTTACTATTAACATTTACATATTAAAGTAAACACGCAAACTTATCACCCGTTACCATCATAATTTGACCTCCATCAATGGCCATGCATGTATACATTTATACCGCAGGCATGAAGGGTGCAAGGGAACAAGATGGTTGCCGATAAGTTTTATGGGATCGTCGACACTGGGTATGTTCGTGTAAAACCATAGTGCCACGATAAAATCTCAGGTGTGCACCGCTGAATAGAAATGGCCGTGTTAATATATAGAGTGAGAAAATAAAAGAAATATCATTGTTATCTAAAGTTTTTTATAAAATAATCTCCTTTGAGGGCCGTTGCACGAAGAGAGAGCTTAGTAGAACTAAGCGGCTTTACAAGAGGAATGAATACTTCTTGTAAAGCCGCTTAGTTTTATTATTTTTTAATTTAAATTATTGAATACTTGATACTATTCGTTTTATAAGTATTAAACTATAGCTGATATTAAATGCATGTTGTGTTTAAAAGCACAATGAAAGAGCTTAAAGTAGGCACCTACGAAAAACTATCGCTACGTGACGGATTTCGATTACTTTGATAGATCGGCCCGTAATCACAAATATTTGTAATGTCAAAGTTTATTTAGTGTTCCCTTACTTAGACTAGTATTGTTTATGAATACAGTCGTTAGCCCCTCGAGCACAATCTTCTAACGTAATCGTACCGCCATCGAGAAGGCGACTGACACTGTGTTCCTTATATATACAATGTGTCATGTGGGCGAGATAGAACATACGTAGCCATTCACCACTTTTGGCAAGGTCTGCAAGCCACAGTCGGTTATTTCGGGTGGTAGTTTTAGGTGAGATTTCTCCAAGGTTTCCTTTTTAATTCAGACAAAGTTGAATATGGAATCCATCAAACTAGACTAGTAATAATTAATCAATTCTAAGAACTTTGCTAACGATTTAGATTGTTAATTTTTAATAAATAATAAAAAAGTAATCAGTTTTGAACCTTGTAGTTGTAACGTCCAAGGTCTAGATTGGTTAATGATAGACGTAACCAACTCGTAACATCGTTAATTTAATTTAATGTAGCCTAAGAATGACAAGGTTGCCGACGTTATTACGTGACGTCATGCGTCAGTAGGTAAGTGCCGACTTTCGATTATTAAAAAAAATGGTTTTATAAATATCACTAGCAATGCATTGGTATAATTACTTTACTAGTATTGACGCTAGCCTCGCCAGCTAAGTTAATCATTGTGTCTCACGTAAATAGTTTTATGTCCAGGATAGGGATCAAACCCGGAACCTCTAAGCTAGCACGGCGGCCCCTCTAACCACTAGGCCTTAGGCTATTGAAGCTTTAAATCCTTTGTATACAGTGCATGGGTAGTGAATGGATGGACTGGATTTATGGCTGAATTACGACGAGGCGAAAGCTCGACCGACCTATAATGAAACATTAAAGTACTTAACAAAAAGAAGTACTAAAATTCTAATCTTTACACTACGTTAGGACAACTTCTTAGGTACCTACCACTACTTACTTAAATTGGCACCGACTCCAAATTAAATATATTATAAGGTCCCTAGTTATTTCTAGCTTTTTAGTGAACCCAGGTTTTTTTGAAGTCGGATAAATTTTGTGGGTTAAATTAATTTAATGATTTTTAATGGTAAACTACTTATTGAATTGCTGGAAAGTGTAAATAGTACATATCTCTCAAACTACTTTATCTATTTGGATTAAATTGAACCAATCTCAAAGTATATCCTTTCAAATAAAAAAAAAAAATTCATAATAGAGAACCTCCTCCTTTTTTGAAGTCGCTTAAAAATAGCTTTACCACCTATCACGGACCACGCACCCAAAACACACCCCGGCCTATAATAATAATTATAAACCAACCATCGGGTACCAACCCTACCATTATAATAGTATGTCATGTCTGTTTCTATTTTTTATACTTACTCACCAACAAAAATCGCATGTTCAACATTAATCGGTGTCTCGTGTGTCACGAAACCGTGTAAGCGTCCCCATTGAACTGTTGATCTTTCATTTTAAATTACCATTGCGATAATGAAATTAAACTAGTGGAAATAATAAATATTCATAGGTTAACGTTAGTTCTATACGTCTATACTGTGGAGGGGAATTTCCGTTTGTGTTAAACTATTGTTTTACAAGTATGTTTAATGGTAGTTAGTAACGAATACCTAATCTCTATAAAGTTCTCATTTGACTGCGTCACTGATTATATGGATATTATGTATTTTGTAATAAGTACAGGTAATTTGGACGAAATGCTCATATTTTTTGTAGTAAACTGCCGTATAATTTAAAAAAAACCATCCTACTGTTCTATGTAAGTAGGTAGTTACCGTTACCTCTTCTATTTGCTATATAGATCCCTATTTTCCACATAAAAAAATGCCCTCTAGGGACACCCGAAAGAAGCGAAACTTTGTAGTATAAAGTGTACGGGGCGCCGCATGTGCCACTCTGTATACCTATACCTCGTATATCGTGTAACGCTACTGACGCTTAGCACGGATAGAATGGCCGCGCGGCGAACGCCCGTATAGAAGCTTTCCTTTAAAAAAATTGTTACCTTGCTTTTGTTGGTATTAAAATTTTGCAATAGATGGAAAACGTTCGCATCATTTAAATACCGTATTTTCATTGAAACATGGAATGGTAAGCTGCACCGCGGGGCTGGCAGCTCGTATCGTAATCAATGTATTGAGAGGCGCCACTCGTCCGCGAACGGCGGGAGGTTTGTTCGTTATTTTTAATCGCGGAGTACCTGTATTTTTACTATGATTGCTGTTTGCAATGCATGCATCGCGGAATGGACGGATGCGCATCGACTGTAGGTAGGGCTGTCTGTTGGTATTTTTTTCAGTCAATTTGGGAATTGGCTTCTTATCGTTGATTTTATTTACTTGTTCATTTTATAAAATTGCGTTGCCTGTATTTTAGTATCGACTTTCGCATTACATCGACCGAGTGGCAGGTAGGTAAAACACGAGCTTTCTTCTACCCCGCCCCTACTGTTGTAAATATTTGCGAATTCACTGCAAACCGCATCCCTGTAATCCGATGAATATTCACAGAACCCATCCAACATTGATATGTTTGGCCCGGACTGTACATTTGGGAATGTATCGCCTGTAACAAGCCGCGTGGGAAATAAGTTGTGTTGGTGTATTTTTTTTGCTCAGCATGTATTAAATACGTACAAATTGAATTGTACCCTTCCCCTGAGTCTCACCCCTGCTCTACAGTAGCGAGCGACCAATTTATTCATTACTAGCTGTACCCCGCGACTTCATCCGCGTAGTATTGGATTATTGGGTTAAAAAGTATCCTATATGTTAATCCCGGTTATAATCTGTCTGTGTTCCAAATTTCATCCAAATCCCTTCAGTAGTTTTTGCGTGAAGGAGTAACAAACATACATACATACATACATCCACACTCACAAACTTTCGCATTTATAATATTAGTAGGATTATGTTTATTCGTGAGTTTTTTTTTAATGGTTATTTCTTTATTTATCAGCCCAAATAATGTTGTCGGTTATGCCAATAGCCAACCACGATATAACTTCAATTGAAAGGTTGGATGAATTCCTTACGGGCACGGACGCCTGAAATATTTTGACGACTGGTCTAACTTTAGATTATCGGTTGGGTCTCGGAAGGAACACGCCAACTGCCTTATATGAAAATGTGAATATCAGTTATAAGCAAAATTAGGGTAGACTGGCAGGCAATGAAGTTGGGGCAAGGGGTAAAGGAAGATATTTTAAAGTCATTTTGGAACCTAACATGAGATCCCCACATTTAACATTACCAACCCACGCTTCCAAACAACACAATTCATTATAATATCACCCGGCACGGAGACGAACGAAATTCACCTCAATCTAATTACACGTGACAAGGCTTTATACATTTTGGCGTGTTCACCATTAGGTTGTTTTTCAATCCCCCCGCTCGGCGTCTTATAATGTGATATTAATTCATTTTATTTCCCACCGGATCCAGCGGCGTGGTGGGAGGAAACAAAGCCATTTCCTACACGCCGATCTGTAGCCGGAAACGGTAAAAGCGGTTAGAAGCGACACGGACTTGCTTGTCGATGTAATATAATAAGAAAAGTAAGTTATGTGCGCATACAAGCATTCTTCCCGCCGTTCTTATTGCCGCCTGTCTGACGACTCGAAGCACAGTATAGTAAGGTCACCGCGGGCGTACTCAGGTTCTTATCAGACGAGAAATCGGGGATAGCAGTCAAGAAGCAGCTAATTTAAAAAAACAGCATTAGTGCGGCCCTCTCACATAATTATCTTAAAAGTATTGTTTTTGTGACTGCTCTACCCAAAGAAATTGAAATTATTATTACGACCGCTTGGCGCAGTGGTTCGAGCGTAGGCCGCTTGGCTCACTGCACGTGGTGGTTGCCGGTTCGATACCCGCCGGGGCAAATTTTGGAAATGGCCGTTTCGTAATTTTCCCAGGCCTGGGTGTCATTAGGATCGCCCCAGTCCATTGTACGGTACAAGCGGTACAAGTACAAGCCTTGCTTAGTTTGGGACCATACATAGTTGGTGTGTCAGGCTGGCGATATTTATTATTATGTGTTTTTTGTTTATATTTTTCTCCCTGGTTGAGGGGTTAAATAACTGACACACGGGCCTTGACCAAGTGTGCCAGCTAGCAGCTATAGTTAGGGTCTAAGATGATGAAGAGCTTTGGAGGAATTTGCGTGTGAGACGACAGGTATTCAGGATAACTGCTTTTTGCATGAGTGAGAAAGTGGATTTGGGCATTTGTAGTGTGTAGAGGCTAGTATGGAGGGTACTTGTTATGACACCTGTTGTGGAGATAACTATGGGTATAATTTATACTGTATCTACTTGCCATTGTCTCTTTATTTCTGTAGCTGTCTCTTATTATTATTATTATTATGTGTTTTGTGTTTATAATTTTCTCCCTGCTTGAGGGGTTAAATAACTGACACACGGGCCTTGACCAAGTGTGCCAGCTAGCAGCTATAGTTAGGGTCTAAGATGATGAAGAGTTTTGGAGGAATTTGCGTGTGAGACGACAGGTATTAAGGATAACTGCTTTCTGCATGAGTGAGAGAGTGGATTTGGGCATTTGAAGTGTATTGAGGCTAGTATGGAGGGTACTTGGGATGACACCTGTTGTGGAGATAACTATGGGTATAATTTTTACTGTATCTACTTGCCATTGTCTCTTTATTTCTGTAGCTAGGTCTATATATTTTGTCATTTTCTCGGTGTGTGTAGTGAGGAGGTTGTGGGTGTTGCATACTGCTATGTCTATAATAAATACTGCTTTGTTAGCTTTGTCTAAAATTGTTATGTCCGGTCTGTTAAAATGAATGGTTCTATCTGTTATTATGGTCCTATCCCAATAAACTTTGTATAAACTGTTCTCTAAAATTGTGCTCGGCTGATATTTATAATACGCAACTTTTTTTGGAATGAAAGAATATTTGTGGGCTATGTTTTGGTGTACTATTGCTGCTACTTGGTCATGTCTATGTTTATAATCGGTTTGGACTATAGATTTGCAAGCACCGGTAATATGTTGGATGGTTTCAGAACTACTATGGCATCGTCTACATAGGTCAGTTGGGAGGTTTGGTAGTCTGATGATGTGCTTTTGATAGTTACGGGTGTCCATTACTTGATCCTGAATAGCGATCATAAAAGCCTCGGTCTCCGGAAAGAGCTCTCCTCGCCTCAGCCACTCGTTCGACGCCTCTCTGTCGACATGTGTTTGGCTGAGATCAGCAAGGTGCCTCCCGTGTAAGGACTTCTGTGACCACTTGTCTATTTTATTCTGCCTGCTTGTTACGTTTAATTGCATGTCTCTGGAACTTAAGTTAAGTGGTGTGAGTTTGATGTCTATATCGGCTATGTATTTGTGGAGATTTGTGTGTTCAGCTTTGGCGTAGAAATAACTTCGAAGTTTTGTTATTATACTATTGTGTAAATTTTGTATATCAATGAGACCTATTCCTCCCTCTCGGCGTGGTAGTGTAAGACGTTGGACGCATGATCTAGGATGGTGTTTTCTATGGGTAGTCATGTGGGTGTTGATCATACGTTGGAGTTTGACTAAGTCTGTCTGAGACCAGTTTATTATTCCAAAGGAATATGTAAGGATGGGTATTGCGTAAGTATTTATGGCTTTTATAATATTGCGCGAGTTTAATTGAGTTCTTAAAATCTGGTTGAGTCTTAACTTAAATTTTCTAGTGAGTTCAATTTTAGCTTGTTTCTGCTGTATTTGTTTGGATTGATGGAAACCTAGGTATTTGTAGGTGGAGTGTTCATCCATGGGCTCTATTTGTTCACCTGTATCGAGTGTGTATGTGTTGTGTTGTGATTTCCCGCGATTGATAGAATGTATTTTGCATTTATCTACTCCAAATTGCATCTGTATGTCTGTAGAGAATGATTGTGTGATGTCTGCTAGTTTTGTGAGTTCAGCGTTATTAGTTGCGTAGATTTTGATGTCGTCCATATACATGAGGTGTGAGAGAATGTGGTATCTGTTGTTATGTTTTAACCTAAACCCAGTGTTAGTGTCGTTTAATAGTTCTGATAGAGGGTTGAGTGCCAGACAAAGCCATAACGGGCTGAGAGCATCGCCTTGAAATATACCCCTTTGAATTTTAATCGGCTCAGTGATAAATGAGGTATTATTGTCAATTAACTTTAATTTTGTTTCCCAATGAAGCATGGCTATGTTAAGAAATGAAATTAAAGAAGGATGTATTTTGTAGAGTTCCAATACATAAATTAACCAGCTGTGAGGGACAGAGTCGAATGCTTTTTTATAATCAATATACATTGTGTGAATGTTTCTGTGTTTAGTTTGTGCTTGCTTCATTACTATTGCATCTATTGTCAGCTGTTCTTTACATCCTTGGCTATTTTTCCTGCATCCTTTTTGTTGTTCTGCTAGTACAGTGTGTTGGTCTAGGTGTTGGTAGATTATTGCGCTAATACATCCTGTAATTATTTTGTATATTGTTTGTAGGCATGTGATTGGTCTGTAATTTGCGGGATTTTTTGGATCTGAGCCTTTTGGTAGCATGTATGTGATTCCGTGTGTTAGAAATGTTGGCATAATGTTTGGTGACTGTATGAATTGACATATATGGCTATAGATGAATGGGTGTGTGCAAGAAAGTTTTTTGTACCAGTAGTTGTGAATATTATCAGTGCCAGGCGCTTTCCAATTATGTGTGCGTTTGACAATTTGAGTGAACGTTTCAATGGGGATGTTTTCTGAGTTCATTTGAGTTATGTGTGCCGTATACGATGATATTTTGTGTAGCCATTCGGCATCCGTATTATGCTGCACTGGGTGTTCCCAAATATCACCCCAGAATTGTTGTAGACGTTGTGGTGACGGAACTTCGGAGTTCAGTGTTGTGTTATTTTGTTGATGATTTCCTAGAGTTCTATAAAATTGTTTTTCGTTATTCGTAAAGGTTAAGTTTTGTTGTTTTCGTTTTGTGCAAGTGAGGTATCTTTTAAGTCTATTGGAAGCCGCGTTCAATTTCTGTTTCAGGGTATCAAGAAAATGTTGTGGTTCTGTATTTGGTTGTTCGTGTTGTGAATGATTTTTATATTTAATCTTTATTTCTTCTACAGTTTGTACTATTCTTTGATTCCTATTTCCTGCTATATATTGTGTAAGTCTACCTATTTCTAGTCTATATTTATCTATTCTGCTTTGAATCCTCCTTTGCCAAGCTGGTTTTTTATTGCGATTATTTGGTGGAGTGTTTGCATCTAAATTAAACCTTGTTCCATTGCAAGAAGCTGCTGCAAAGGCTGCTGAATAAATTAAAGTGTGCAGAGAATTAAAATCCAATTCGTGATTCAAATATTTTGGAAGTATGACGGCATTCAGGCACTGAACAATTTGAGAAAATTTCCGAGATGTCTTTTGTTTTGGGATGTACGGTCTTGTTTCAGGATCTACCTTTCTGAATCGTTCCATGGCATTATTAAATTCTACCTCAATTTTATCATTCTCTACTTCAGTACTTTGTATTTGATTTAGATTGATTTCAATGTCTGTGCTAGCTAGTGTTGCGGTTGATGATTCTGTGAGTGTGTGTGTTTGTCTGGGTGTAGTGTTTATGGTATCTTCAGGTTGAGTGTAATGTGGATGTGCGGCTATTGTAACATCTTGTTGGGGCTGAGGATGATTATTCAGCCCAATTAGTTTTAACCCTACTTCTCTTTTCAAATCTTGAATTCTACTTGTGTATGTCCTATTACTAAATAGTAACCGTCTCTGATCTGCAATCCTCTGTTCTGTAAGGTGTGATAGGTGTGGAAGTCTCTCTATAAAAAGTTCATATAGCTTTTTCCTATAGGCAGTCTTATACATTTCCAATTCAGTTACTTCAAAATAGCATCTAATTATTTCGTCATTCATTTCGTCTGACCATTTAATTCTAGTATTGGAAGTGGTGTTTGTTAGCGATGCCATATGTGTTGGGGATACAGGATGGTTTGAATGATGTGTAAATGTGGAAGAATGATATTCTGATTGACAGTTTTCAGTTTGCAGGTGGTCTCTTACATCGGAGTTAATTTGATCTAATATGTCTTGTGATAATAGTTTTCGTCTTATAATTGCTCTCTTTTGGTCTCCTATACGTTGTCGTGTTGTTTGCATTTCTGGATATCTATTGTCAAATTCTTGGTGTAGAACTTCAAGGTAGTTATTCATATGAGTCGTCTCACACTTTGTAATGAATAGGTATGTGCGCCATATGAAGCGGTTCATATCTTCAGTCCATTTTTTTCGCGCACGAGAATAACCAGCAGTGGGTGCAGGGTTGGTGGCGGATGCCTCCTGCACAACAACTGTTGATCTTGTTCGGGATGAGTATGATGATGATGGTGATGAATTGGGGGATCGAAATAAGCTATGCGTTGAAGAAGGTGATGGAATGTTAGAGAAGAGTGAAGGTTCGGAGTTTGCAATAGATGAGGGTGAGGATGATTGGTCGGCTGTAGTATTTTTTTCGAGGGGAACCCGCCTGCTCAGTCCCCCGTCGCCAACGGTTCGCATACTGTGGCATCCAGCGTCGGCTCCAGATGCGCCCCGGCGACCCCCGGGCAGCGGCCGTAAACTATATCTTTTCAATTGACTCTCCATATAATTCTCCGAAGAAAGGGTTTTGGGGATCGTTAGTTTGGGTAGGTGAAATATAGTGGTAAGATGTCATAACCATATTTAAGCCAGTACCTAATACCCGTAAGCCCCCCCACCACGGCAAGGTGATCCCCCGGGGGGGTTATTATTATTATTATTAATTTATTTGGCTTTACTAGTTCAGCGTATCATAACTTCTTTATCTGTATAAGCCTCGATAACTACAGAAGGTCGGCTGACAGCTTGGCATACGTACATACTTTTGTATGTCGACGGAGGAACCATGCTATTCTCGTTATATTATGTCGTAGGTGGAGTCAGGGGAGGGGGGCCTGACATGTGACGTCAGGCGGACTCAGCCGTTATTAAATCTCGCCGTTTTATACCCGTTATTTTGTTTGCTGCATTTTAATATGTTACGTTACGTATGAGGCTAAACGTATTGTGTTTGTTTGTTACAGGTAAATCGCTCAACCAGTTTTGAGGATTGAAAATGGCGGAAAACGATGATATTGTATGAAGGTATTGCGTTTAATAAGACGTTGCACGGATTGAGTTTCTATAATATATTTTTTTATTATTGAAATTAATTTCGAAAGTTCATACATACATATAGCATAGCATGGTACGATAATAATGCCGAACTCATGATGCTACGCCAGATATTCTCTCCCACGATGGCCCAAGACTACGTCACGATCAGTTCTGTCATTCATTGACATCTGCAATACCAATACGGTTCAATATAAGCTAATGACGTAGTGTTGAGCACAGTCATGCGACGTTACTGTCATGGAAAGATAATAATTACCTGGTTTTATAGCATAAGAAGTCGCTTAAGCGTGAAGAATTGCTTTTTTTACCAACCACAACGAAAGAGATTTTTTTTGTGACTCTGATGTTTATAGCCTGCCCTGTAAATCACGCTACCGAATTTGCTCGCATTAAAACTGACAAACACATGAGGACGCGGCGTCTAAGACGCGTCGATTTAACATTCCGGGTGAATTTGACATCCGCAATGTTTATTGCCATCCATTCAGCAAGCCCTCTTTGTGCGGCCTTTTTTGTGCCATAATTTATCTAATTTGGAACAAAGAGGATTATGTGCGGTGATGTTCGCTCGATTCGCGCAAGGGGCCGTCTCACGTTATTTTTCTTCCATTTTATTATTAAATCTTGCTTTCCACCCCAAATGTTTCTTTTTTAAACACAAAAATATCTTCATATTGAGTAGGTACTTACCAGTGAAACTTAACTAAGAAGAACTTAAAGATTTTTTTCCCTGTAAGAACTCTCATCTTTTGTTGGAGCAGGCCAAAATTAAAACTTCATTATTAATTTTCGTTGAAAAGCACTTCTCCCCTAAAACAAGTCTCGAACCGTCCAAGAAAGTGTGTTTAAATTGTGAAATACATTTAAAAAAATCTAATTAAAACCTCTCTTTAACCAAGTGAAATGAAAATTAATAAAGAACAGATAATAGTATAAATATAAAACGTTTTGTCGCAAAAATGTATCGACGAGGATGGGATTCGAACCCACGCGTGCAGAGCACATTGGATTAGCAGTCCAACGCCTTAACCTCTCGGCCACCTCGTCATGTCTGCATACTTCGAAATTGCTATTCTCTATCTAGTGTTAACTTTATTTGTTTGTGCAGTTGTTCTTGTTCGATGGAATAACTTTTTTCATAATCCATTGTTAAGTAACACCATGATATGCACCTGTTGTTTTGTTCGGCGTGCTTTTGGTTGTAATTTATTAAACTTGTTGTTCCAAACTACTATTAGGTATACTTGGATTTAAGATAATTTAATGTTACCATAGGAGCAGCATTACGAGGCTTTGTAATTTACTGCTATTTCTAAAATAGATAAACGGCCTGCTCGCTATGATATTATTTTCTGTCTCATACGTTTTGGTAGTACTTGATTGGAGGTTTGCGTTTTCTTTCTTTTGAATATTTGTATGGTCATGTAGTGTCGTGTCTTAAATTCGGTAATTACAAAATTGTATACATCAATGGAATGTTAATTCCGAATGAATGATTCATTGTTAATTTTTAATAATGAAACACTTGTGCTAATTAAATACCAGAAACATATTTACATTTAAAAACCAAAAATAGTTTATTGTGTTGGCCGTCCCGTGGCCTTGGTCGTATAACCTAATTTCATTATTTGTACCTGTTTTCGAGTGATCTTCATAACCTGTTTACGTTAGTAACATCTACTGATTATTTTATTTCAACTTATCATCAGTATCCTAAGACACGAACCGCGAAAAAGCCGATGTCATCACGTTTTCGTACGAAGTAGGCAAAGAAGTGTACGACCCGCCCGATGTTAAGCAGTTACCGTAGCCTATAGATGCTTGCAATACCAACGGCGTTGCACGCACGTGATCGATACGACTAGTGAAGAAGGACTGTAATGAAATCACTGAGGACGTTAAATCTTCGTCCGGGTCATAAATAAATGGTTGGACGATGGACCGTTACCATACAGTGTCGCTTGCAATTAAGTACCATGCCGAATTTCTGAATGTTACAACAACAATAAAACATACAAACGAATCGATAACCTCCTCCTTTTTGAAGTCGGTTGAAAATTACTTGTACCGCGTATTTCGTGACTAGCGCGCGCCGCAATGCATTTGTCAACCTCATTGCCTTTAACAACAAACAGACAATGACAATTCTATATCATCCTACTTACAAAGCACCACCTCTAAGTTCCAAAAATGAAATGTCAATAAGCTAACAGTAACGTTCCGCTTTGTCCACTTATGTCGCTCCGTTCGTGCACTAACGCGAAAATGTCCCCATATTGGGCCACTGTGGGCCGTGCCTCTCGGGCATTATCTAGGATTTGTCGCGGGTTGAATAGGGAACACACCTATACTGACAATGTTTATAGTGGATCAGACAGGAATTAAAACATAATAATAACCAGAAAGGGATCAGATCAGGGTATCACACTGGAATAACTCACAACAATTAGCTATGGGATATTATTTTATTTTGAAGCTTCAATTTCATTATTGTTGCATTAATCACTAAATTGATATTTGTGATGGCAAGGTTTCAAAATTATTGATTGTCCATAAATAAACTTTTCTTGATAATCAATTCCGACGATATGCGTAGTTCTAAATTTTTCCACATTGTTTTAAATAATATTATTTATTGTTTTTGAAAGCCAGAATTGAAAGAATGGGTTTGAAATTCCAAATTCCATGACATCAAAATACTTTTTTCTTGAAATGTGTGAATTTATTAGTTACCTACATAATGGTCAGTAGAATTATTCAGTCACCTTAGAATTTTAAGAGACATTAAGAAGGATCATTTCACGCAACTACGCCACTATACCTGTATTATGATAATGAAACTTAATGTGCGTTACCTTCATCCAACATTCGCAAACATAAGATGGTGTAATGTGAAATTAAGTCTAGTTATCATCATCAGACGTCGTTTGGGTTATTGCGCTACCGCACCTTTGTGTCAAGGCATTCAAGGCACCTTATAATGTCGTCGCAACGACTCGCATTACCTGGGACTTTTAGTGGGATTTACGTAAGAATCTAATTTGATGCTCCTCATCTCATTATACATTAACTCCTTTTGATGGTGTCTTAAAGATGATATTCAGTTTGTATTAATTTTAATCTGAGTTGATAATCTAGCGGGCACTAATTGTTGGGAACAATGTGGAACAAACCTATTGACATTGACCAAACTGCCTCATCTATACAAATAAATAAAATTGGAGTGTCTGTTTGTAATATCAAAATAACACCTTTTCACTAAATGCATATGAAAGTACATACGACACCTATAACAAAAACGCGATTAAAAAATTTTTTGTCTGTCTGTCTGTCTGTCTGTCTGTGTGTTTGTTCCGGGTAATCTCCGAAACGGCTGGACCGATTTTGAAGGGACTTTCACTGGCAGATAGCTGATGTTTTAAGGAGTAACTTAGGCTAATTTAATTTTAGAAAAACAATTAGGGTTCCGCGTAAAAAAATAAAAACACATGAAATCAAAGATTATCTCCGAAACGGCTGGACCGATTTTGACGGGACTTTCACTGGTAGATAGCTGATGTTATAAGCAGTAACTTAGGCCACTTTTATTTTAGAAAAACAAAATTTAAAAAAATGGGTTCTGTCGCGCGGGCTCAGAACGCGGGAGCGGGCTTTTTTGTTAAGTTAAATTCCACGCGGATGAAGTCGCGGGCTCAGCTAGTCGGTATATATATAGCAATTGAGATTGTTTCCCCATAGACACTTCAAACTGAAGTCGAATGTGCAACAGTAATATAACTTTATGGCACTTCCAAACAAAAATAACTGAACCCCTCAAGCTCAATTAGCTCCTAAATTTCTCTAGAGCGTTAACTATTTTGCTTAATTAAAAATGTAACTAACTCGTAATATCAGGCGACCGACGTTCACAGTTAATTCAGGCTAGAGCTAGCTCCATCCGAAACTGAGTACATCGCTGCCGGCGTCGTGGCCGGCAGTCGTTATGTATTATAACTTAAACGTCACCAGGGTAGGTGCCGAATATTGTGGCCAGCATTAAGGCTTGATAAAGGATTCAAACTTGATTTGACGTATTATCTTGATTATGCTATGGTATGGTTCGCCAATGAGATATCAGCTTTGTAGAAGACAACACTGATGGTTCGTTTAAGATTGAGATGCAGAAGTTTGAGTATGAGTGATATTGGTACTATAAGTACTATAAGTATACCACAGATGAATTAAATGAAAGAAAATTAGAATGAAATGGTTTGTTTTAAACAAACAGTGTCCAGAAAACCCTTAAATCCTCATTTTTAATAAGCAGTTCATCTGGACTTATCCTTATGTGCAGATGGAACGACATTTGACCACGGCAGTATCGCTAACCCACTTACGTGACAACTCCCCGGAACGTCCTTCGAAAACTTTGTCACCTGGCGGCACTATCGTGGACTCCTGTAGCAAATTGTGCTCATAGAATTAATTCAGCTTACACAGGAGCCGTAACAATAACTGGATATCATTATTATTCGCACGGGAGCCCCGCTGCCAGCCAGGAAATGAATATTCTATTCGTAATGGACCTGTAGGTACTTTCTTTCATTAAAACTTACATTATGTCCCCGCCCCACTCGTCTGTTGAATAATTACAACACTTCTTTGGAATTTGAATGAGCCGGCGGTAATGAATCAGAATTTCATTAGATTGCAGTCTATTTGTTTTTATTGAATTATTCATTGGTGGGTTGTTCTGACCAGTGCTTTATGTTCTTATGTTTTCCATTTTATATTTCGACAGCATTTAGGCAAAGGTTTCTATTTTACTTGTGTTCGTGTATCGATTATTACTTGCAATGTGAGTTTGTCACATTACTAGTATTCCTGTTAGCCCCTCCAGCATAGCTAATGCTTGTATTAGGAGTGGGCTCTCGTCAATATTTTAATGGCCAGGATGGGGATGGAACCCGGAACCTCTCAGCTACGAGGGCGGTCCCTCTAACCACTAGACTATTGACGCTTTACTTAGTATCTTTTTACTTTATTTTCGTGTTTATTAAATATTCTATTATTGACATTTAGTTTATAAAAGGAGGTAATGTATCAAATATTCCTTAAAGACAATGTCAACTCGATTTCAATATCACTCAATCACGTGTTTATTATTTGTGCTTGTGGGTTCTATAGAACGTGGGACTCCGGTTCTCTCTACTGCAGTATAATGCTATTGCTATTTCTCTATATCAAAACTTTTTAAGCCAAACAATATCCGCCTTTATCACAATGTTTTCCCATAACAAGGTTTGTATTATGTTACTGTTACGGTGTATTGACGACATTCTATAGCCAAGTTCGTTGAAATAATAACGTATTTCTGTACGACCTAATGTTACTATTATATGTTCATTTCAGTGTGTTTTGAATTTTACGGTTTGCGTTAAACTTTCAAAGTTTATGATTGGTTTGAATATTGATAGGCATCAAATTAACTCTTTAGATTTTTAATGAGTTTTTAAAAGTAGGTAACTAAGGTCTTATCAAATATGATTAATTACAATCTTAATTAATTAGAATTGTATTATCAGATACACACTGATAATATGTCATCGAATAGAAATGCAAACTAAATATGATAACCATATTTCAGATTAGAATGTTCAAATGATATCACAAGGTAACCAGCTTAGATACATTGTTTTCAATTTATCTTTTATCAAAGCTGCTAGACCATTATAGCTCTTTAAACTAGGCACTTAAAGGCTAGCTTTTCCAATGTTAATCCTATACATTGCATGACATATTTATTGAAGAACTAGTTTTTTCCCGCAGCTTCGCTCGCGTATATTTTATTTTCTTAATGATGACAACAGCGCCACCTACCGGCTCTAACTAAAGCTAACAACCGTCCACGCGACTTCATAAGTTCATAAACAAAATTCATCAAAATCGGTCAAGCAGTATAGAAGGAGAAGAATTACGAACACACGCAAACCGGAATTTTATTACTACTTACATAGTATGAAACAAAGTCGCTTCCCGCTGTCTGTCTGTCCCTATGTATGCTTAGATCTTTAAAACTACGCAACGGATTTTGATGCGGTTTTTTAATAGATAGAGTGATTCAAGAGGAAGGTTTATGTGTATAATACATGCATAATATAGTAGAGAAACACTGATAAAAAATATCTCCGCGAAGCCGGGGCGGGTAACTAAAAACCAATCCATTTGTTTCTGAAATCCTAGTCTCCTCCGTACACCTATTGATCCTATTGTACACACCGCCATTAACCGTGCGTTCAAATTATCGATTCCGTTTGTCGTCACGTCTGTCAATGTGCCGGTTACGCGTGCACGGGCTGATTGGCCTCTCATTTAGGCCGATTGTGCACCGCGAATACATAATTCGTGTTCGGCGACATCGCGCCATTAAGATAATCTGCTGGTTGGGTAGTCCGAATGCCATGTGGGACCCTCATTGATTACAACAACCGCTCGGATTCGCTGCTGCAACACAGATAATGCTCGCGTACTCTACCTACCCTTTGATTATATGCTTGTGAGAAATGCTGGCTTTATTGGCTAATACTTTGATAACACTCAAAAGGTCAAAGGCTCATGAATATACAGGTTTTAATTTTAATAATAGAAAAAAATCAGCTTGAACTATGAATATTTACAACTGTTGCAAGTTTGAGAAGCAACAGAACCCATTAGAACACACGAAGGGTAACAAAAACTTCTGAATTCACAGCGTAACTAAAATCCAAGCGTGGAAGAAACAAAACTGCGAAGCTCACTCTATTCTGCAATAAGTTTTGACAGTTCCCTAATAGTTTTTAATAACACAATTTTCAGCGATATAACTACAAAGGTCAAAGGTCAGCGAAGCGGTTCCCGCATCCCGTTACTCTGAACTTTGCGGCCCAAGTGCCAGCCACCATTAAAACTTATTTTAGGGTGACAAGGAGAGACGCACAGATAGTGCGGGTACCGTCGATGCGCGAATAATCTGAAGAGGTGTTGAAAGTTTGAAAAATAAATGTATTTAATAAAGTATTTATGATTCATGCTCTCTTGATCACTTCTAGGCAAGTCCATAATAGAACAGTTATATCTTCTTTTTTGCCTTCTTCAAAAACAGGATCAAAATGTGGTTAGACAAATGTATAGATACCTACAGTGGTCCTCTAAATCAGTTTCTGTGGAGTCCTTTTTCCGTTGATTTCAAATTAAATTATTTCATGCTTCTAAGCTGCAACTAGGTCACGATTAAGTAAGGTTTCGTTTCTCAGAGCACAGAATTAACAGCTGGAGGCTATTGAGAGCTATTGTAGCGCTTCGATTGCTTACGTACCTACGGATACGAGTCTTTGGGGGCCCCATAAATAGGAATACTGGAACGGGAAACGCATACATTCTAGGGTTATTACAATCAATGCTTCGTAAGTCTGATTCGTTCCAGTCCTTTTGTCGTATAAATGAAATGTTAATGTAGATTCCATAAATGTTATGTACCTACAGTTAAAAATGAGCGCCTAATTCTACTGATTATATTACAGTAACATATCAATAGGAAGGACAACGACATTTCAAAGGATATTTCCCAGGGCATTTGAAAGTTAATCTTTGTAGGCATAACGTTGAATGGCTCTTGTTAGGACTCATAGTAAAGCGGTCAAGATCATAGTAAACTAAGTAACAAATTAAAACCCAAGTCTACAGAGAGCAGATGTAAGCAGAGAGGTCTTCTCTCTGCTTTGATGGATAGGTCCTCGGCGAACTTTTGTTATCACTTCTTGGTAACAGTGAGGATGTCTTGTTGAAGTTTCTTGAATCGATGAAACCTAGAAAATAGTTTTTCCTCGCATCTTTTATATGACGCAGGTGTTAGCTCCCAATAAAACATACGTGGCGGGGGTCGTAGTGAGCTCGCGCGCCCCCTGGCGGCTGTTACTAATGCAGATTGCGTTCAGAAGGTCATACCTAAATCACAGAATAGAGCATAACGTCAGTACTTTATCTTAACTCCGCACCTGCCGCTCCCGCCGCCCCTTTCTTCTCCCCGCTTGAGTTATAACCTCGGTTCTCCTTTTGTTGTTTACGAATGAGTTTTTCACGCTTTTCTTCGGCCGCGGACTGGTTCGTCGACACACCTGCTATACCCCCGTTGTTATATTTATTGTACTCGTTCTATGTATATTGTGGGGGAAATAGAATGGAGGGAAACTCACCGCGTTTTGTTTCAGGGTTCCATAAGTATAAGTAAAAAACGCTTTTGTATAACACTCGTTTCTCCCACACCGCTTATTCCATAGCTATTTACGGCGTTTGTTTTTATTTGCCAATTATTTCAAGAGTTTCTTTGTAAAATCTATCGCTATCTATAATTATGGCTCCATATAGAATTTACGAATAGTTCAAAAGAAATACCTACGGAACATGATGCTTACGCTCATTCGCACTTAACAATATATATTTCCTTTTTTCGAGGTAAGTATGATGTTTTTATTATAAACGCGTGTCGGGACTTGGAAGTATTTGCAAATGTTAAGGTCGCAGGAGCGCGGCTCGAGCGCCTTGTTACTCACACTATTATTCCTTTCTAGGAATGTTTGATTGATGAAATATCACAATATTATATTGTGCCGCCATATGTAAACGGTATTTTTTCTAATATTGTATTTCTGTTGGGTGCCTAAACAAACTCGATTCGGAGGCAATAGATCTAAATATTGGTTCGGAGATATCTTTACGATACAATTTGTTGATTGTCAGTAGGTTTCCTTTGTATTCCTACAAATATGAATATAAATAAATAAAATGAATAGGTAAATAAATATCGCCATACTGACACACCAACTATAAGGTCCCAAACTAAGCAAATAGGTACTGCCTCCGTACTATAGACTGGGGGCGATCCCAGTGGCATCCAGACAAGGGCAAATTACGAAAAGGCCATTTCCGAAATTTGCTCCGGCGGGAATCGAACCCGCAACCACCATGTGCAGTGACGCGAGCGGCCTACGCCCTAACCACTGCGCCAGGCAATCGTCAAATATACATATATTTTTTCGACGGTAGAGCCAAACTGTAGGCAATTTTCTACACCTCATAAACGATCATGTACATGTGTAAAGGTTTTGTAGACACCTTTTGTTTTCAAGTTTCCTCCAAAGCTGATAGTTTTAGAATTACAAACTTAAGTTTTGAAAAAAAAAAGTATATGTACCCTTTCTGCTTCAACCTGTATAAGACCACCCACAAGAAATTTTAATATAAACTAAAATAGCTTCTTATATCTCGGCACAGTGGTTGTCTGCTGTAGTCGTCTTACAGTTAGCGTTTCACAATAAGATGGGAGTCTGCCCCCTGACAGTCTTTCTATCTCAGCCTTCAGGCGCTGCTGATATATGTGAAAGTATTCAATTACTCCGAATTCAGTATGTATAAAGAGCAACACATTTAAGCTTTTATTTAAAAAAAATCGGGAACGCTTATTGCTAATGGAAATATTAATTCGATAGAAAAGCCTTTCGGTAGATTTAATTGATTGCCGATCGCCACGTTCCATTAGGTACAATGGCGACAATAATGCGTGTAAATTACTACATGAAATGAAAATACAAAGCTTCGTTATGGCCGACATTCCATGCTTTATTTGTTCTGCTTATTGTTTGTTTAGTAATGCAGCAAACATATTCTATACAAGACAGATTTAAATTTAAATAATATTATAATAAAATGAATTGTTTGAATAATTTATCATACTAATATTATAAAGAGGAAAACTTTGTTTGTTTGATTGTAATGAATAGCCTCCGAAACTACTGAACCGATTTGAAAAAATATTTCACTGTTGGGAAGCTACACTATACCCGGGTGACATAGGCTATATTATATTTTCAAAAAAATTAGGGATCCTTACTAAAACTCGAATAATGTAACCGCAATAAACCCGTGCGAAGCCGGGGCGGGACGCTAGTTTTCTAGAATTATGTAAGCGAAACGGAAGAACGCTACTTCATGAATAATGTTAGATGGTAGGTACTGCATAGTCCCTGCTCGCTAAATTGAAAAGTGAAGTACTTACTTCTAGAGTTATCACTAGGATTATGGATTTGAAATTTATTTACGAATTATGTAGACAAATAACTTTTGAGGACTTATTAAGGATGTTGTGTACCTATTTATCTATATACAGCCTGGCGCCTACCATGGCGACTTTAATTTAACACACAGGTAGGGCTAGTGGTCAATAATCATAATAGTAATAAAAAAAGAAAAGTCGATAAATATAAAAAATAAAATTTTCTAACAAAATAGATAATAAATAAAGTAATCAAATTGGCATCATCCTTGAAATCCGATTCATTCAGCTACTACTACGCTCTTACCTACAACTCGGAGCGGGGCGAGCTAATAGTATTATTATTATTTCTAATAGTATTTCTTTTTCGTTTTAATTTCATTGAAGAAATGTTATTATCCGTGACCTCGGCAGATGACCTCTGCGATAGAGTTATTTACGTACAGGCTGCTCCAAAATGGTATTTAAAAAAATGTTGAATAATTCAATAAACAATTAATGTTTAATAAAATTTAAATATCTCGAAAATCTGAAAATGTGAAGCCTAATACGTGTGTTAATTTAAAGTCGCCTTGGTAGCGCCAGGCTGTATATAACGAAAAATAAACAGGCTTTTATAGAAGAAAAGAAAAGCTGTAGAAAATCAGTCTGAATATTTTATGCCACTTTATGACTCGATCCCAGACTCTATTTAAACTTCAGAAAAAGTTTCCCAGTTCTCATGAGAATTTCTGGTTTCATCCGTAGTTACATACAAACCATTTTGTGAATGGAAATTGCCGGTCGGATCTGGCGCGTTCTGATTGAATTTTGAGACTCTTATTGGTCCATTGGCAGCTGTCCAAGTGGAGACATCGCGTCGGTTTTTGGCTATGAAATGTGTTGTCTCCGGGGAGACTGGACATTTTTACTTAGCTTAAGCTAAGTAGGTACTTTATCGTATCTGCACAAAACTGATGAGATTTGTGAATAAATTGAGGGTGTTTACTAGGCTGAATGTTACCTAACTACGCATTATAAGTAACATGATTAAATAATGCATAAAATTTCGTGTACCCACATAGTGGACAATTTCCTAAAATGAAAATGTTCTGGTCTTATTATAATTGTTTTTAATCTAATTAATTGACCGTTCCAATTCTATAGGCCCCTTCCCTTATATTGCCTTTAAAGGCCGGCACCGCGTTTCCGTCTTGAGTTGCAGATGTTCTGGGCGACGGATATAACGAGATTGCTATGAGTAACCTAAACATAAACCTAGACATTGTTAATCCAAAGTTAAAATTATTTAGAGGCTCAATTGGAAGCAACTTAACCAATTGAATGTTTATGCAAAGCACATCCTTAACTTGGTTATTTATAATTATTTTAGTTTATTTCCCTATTCATTTGTCTTGGTTTCAATTTGTTTGCCAAATATTACAACCTACCTACTGTCCCTTGATTTTCTAACCTAAAATCTTGTAACTTTTGTTTTGTATTCGTGTCTTTTCTTTCGCTTTTATGTATCAACACGCTGTGGATGTCGATCCGGGCTGTAAACGTTTGATGTCTTAATTATGTACTTTGTTTGATTGTTATCTGACTAAATGAATAAATAAATTAGATGGACTCTCTGTCAGTCGGCGAACCTAGACAGTAAAAAGGTCTCCATATTTTTTTCTTGTTCATAATAGATAAAGATATACCTAGAAAACTTGACAAATGAATTATAAACGAATGCTTGTTTTTTCAAACCCTATCTGAAATTATTTGCTTCAGCCTCGTAAGTATAAAATATTATTCTGTTGTGATGACCCATAACAATAACGTCGAAACTAATTCAAACGAAACTTTCAAACAACACACTGCAATAACAGTTTTTCTTACATGACAACTGAATGTAAAGTATATCATTTGTAGTTCGCGTTTCGTAAACCCGCTTTCAGATATTAGCGTTGGCGCTTTGTGGGGTCGTTATAGTTTTCATTCCAGTAAGTACTAGGCGCCGTATAGAGAAAAGCTGTACAGATTGCGCTGAAAACGACTAGAGTTTCTGACCGACAAATTTATTTACTTACTACATATTTCGCTATTTTAAATCAGTCACATGGATGAGAAATTAATGATTTCCCGTTCCGTTCCTTCATTAGGAGCTTTGATTTTTTTGTTGTTTGTTAGCTGTCTGTGATTTAAAAAAATACAGAAGTAATATGGCCTCTACGTTAATCGCCAGTTAAGTACTACAAATGCCCGAACTATATACATCCCGGACTATATACGAGTACATCGTTTTCTTTTAGAACCTCCCAAATCCTCATGGGCTCTGATACCTACTGAATTACAGTCTCTAAAGCTATTAAGGTCGGTAGGTATTCATATACTGATCTAAAGTAGTAGAGCGAACTTGGGAATCTCATCCAAATGCCATTCCAGTGAAAAATTACATGTCCAGATTATACCTATACGAGTTCGGTCTTAGAATGTTTTTTTATTAATACCAGTCTAATAGTACCTTTATCCTAGCGGCAAGTTAATTATGGGACGAGTTTTTCCAAATACGCTGCCGGGCGGTAACAGTCGGAACATAGTTAGTGCTGCAAACTGCATACAGTAAATAAATGAATACGTTGTTTGTGTGCGTCGCTGTTGGGCGAGAGCAAACACAATATCGCTCAGTAGCCGCCGCGGTGCGCCAGTGTGCGTTCACCCTTTGTTTGTGGAGCACGTTAATTAATTAAATTATTGCACTTGAATTTGGAGGATTGTGTGCTGTACTGGATTATAGTTTTGTTAGCGCGATTGCTAATTATTTAATTTTCCATAGTTCTACATTTTAGTATCTGACTACTAATTACTGTACTACTACAAATTTAAATAGTTTAATTAGTAACAGAAAACCATAGGTTATGCCTGTGGTAATTGATTCTTCGTTCTAATGGGGGTACTGAAATACTTGCGGTACAATAACTTTTTCCTGATTCTCATTTTTCATGTTTTTCAGTGAATATTCCTTTGTTAGCTCGTGGTTGTCTGTCATCATCATTAAATTATAAGACTTTTTCTTAGGTATTATAATAAGTACTTGCTCCGATGCACGTTTAGTGAGTTTAAATACAATTCTGGAGAGCTCGGTTCTTTTAATTAAGTATATTTTTTGTTGTATCTGAATCTATGGCTTACTATTATTTAAAAAAACTACGCAATTAAATCATCAGTTTTTTAATTATTATTCTTCCCTGTTATACCTACGTACCGCGTAGTTATTAAAATTCTCAATTATCTCATATAATTAAAATTAAATTTGACACGAAAACGCTAGGCCAAAGATAATATTATTTAAATGTTAAATTAAACATTATGACGAAATAAAGCGTTATTTCAAATACGTTGATAGAATTATTTTTTAGTCCAGGGACTAGTGTAGATATACAATTAAAATTATAATTTGGTAGTCGCTAATACGGTTTAATATTAAAACTTACTGTACTTAGTACCTGCCGATTATTATTTTAACATCTGGCAATTTTAAAGCTCCTAGTTACACAGAATGCGTGGGTTGTAAGTGCAAGAGCGAAGTTTATTTATGGCTTAGAAATCCTTTCACAGCGAACTACATAGCCGTCTCGAACAGTGCTAACTTGCTCACGACAGCGAATGCTGCTGAGTTTCTAGCTAGGGGGGCCTCCTGCCGCGAACCTGCTATGAGAGCAATATTATTGCATAGAAGACAACAGATACCTATTGCTAGTTTCAGACGTAAAGATTTGTCTACCGGCTTTACTTACGTAAGTTTGCGGAAATTTATAATTTATACATTTTAATATTATATATTTAATACTATATAATTTATAATTTTGTTCGAATGCAGATAATGACTATCATAAAAAAATAACGTAATAGCACGAAAAATAAATATTGTAAAATATTTAGTTACCTATGATGAGCAAGTGCCATCAAATATAGGATACCCGGTGATGGCCGCCGACACCAGAGCAGACCAAAAAGAATATCGCGAGCCAATTTGGTTCTTCGCTGTAATACCCGCTGGGAATTTCACAAGCCCGAATTTAGTAAAAGAGGTACTTGCTCAGGAGTGAGATACAAATAAAGCTAGAATAACTACATAGATTAATCGATACATAGCTCATGCAAAGTTAAACTATTCGTTATTCGAACGCACTTTTAACGCACGTGAAAAACCGCCTCCGCTAACGAGCTCAACATCAAATGACTCTTCGCGTAACATTGCGCAAAAAAGAACCTTAACGCGGTACATCAAAAGTGGTAAACCATTAACACGTGCATGCGGTACAGTTCAGTTGCAATTTGTGGCGATATTGTCGCGGGCGGCGCAATGTTCACTAATGCCCTCCAACATTAAGCCTGCAGATTATCTGGGCAAAGCCCTAAAGTCTGTTCGGCTAGTCGGCTGCAAGGTTGTCGAAGAATTAACTCCTTTGTAGAAAAAATGGTCGCAGTTTTTATTATGTTGATGAAAACGTCTAATCTTGAGAGGATGACTGTTATTTATCCTTTCTGGAGCTCAAGCGAAATGTATTGTATTGACATTCTTGTTTTGTAATTTTGATTTAGACCTGGGTCGTTTTGATTGTTCCAAACTTTGGTTCTAAAATTATTGAAAACAAAATTTCTACTTGCATTTTTTTTCAATGACTTCAGTGGAAAATGTTCTGTAGACCGTGGCAACCTTGTCTAGGGTTCCGTACTTTCTGTAACAACTATTGTTAGCTACAAGCATTGCACCAATTTTCGTTGCTCTTCGGCCAATCGAAATTGCAGCCAATTAAAGGGCCTGCCGTACGGAACGTATTTTGGGTCAGCACAAACCAATTAGACTACTAGGTATGTGGTGATACTTTAAAAATTAAATAATCTTGACAGGATAGCAACAACTGCATTCACTTAAAAAACTATTTTAAAGATTTCTATTTCATTAAAGCGAATAAACATTGCTAATTTTTTTAGGCAGGCGCCCAGATCAAATATGCGACTACATCAACAATGCTTATTTTGACATCTAACATTGATGATCAAAAAAAAAAATATTCCTGTAATGTAACAGCCCTACAGGTGGGGATTACTGACGGAGGTTAAGACGACTCACATCTCCTAAGAACCAAGCGCTTCATATGTATTTACGATTCTTAGAGTGATGTACTTACATACAATATGGGGATTCAAAATTATTGTTTTCGAAAATAAAAAAGGAAAAAATCTTGCATCGGCCGGGAATCGAACCCGGGCCGCCCGCGTGGCAGGCGAGCATTCTACCACTGAACCACCGATGCTTATGAATATCGTGTCGAATTTATTATTTGTATTCTATGAATACACGTGCTCTAGCAATAGATAACGAAGTAAACGGTGTGGTTACATCATTTTATTGGTAATAAATAAATAACACAAAGGTGGCAGGTTTAGTTGGTACGCTGGAGTGTGTTTAGTAGTGAATAAATAGGCAATTATGCAAAACGGGCGGTATTTATGAGGGTCGACAGTAGTGGAACCAGTTTCAAAGTTAAAAAAGTCCGGACTTACAAAACAATTTTTACTTATAGAATACAATAAATCAGCCTCTCTAGCCAAATGGCTTCGTCTACATTCGTTTCTACAAATCGCTACGCTTCATGTATGGTAATGACATAAGTCACGTGATCTACTTATCGACTTGTAATGTCATTTCCATACATTCAAGCGTAGCGTTTGGAAGAAACGCTTGTAGACAAAGCCACTTGGCTAGGGGGCCAGAACATTGCAAACTTAGGGCGTTCGCTCGTTGTATGAGGTGTGTCGTCATTTTATATTAGATTATGTGTTATAGATAGAGCACGCATTTCATGATAATTCAGTTTTCCTTCGAATATACTTATTGATTTAATATAAGTAGATACATAAATATAAGTGTAACTGCCCATCAACAGTCTTCATTATTATGAGTACATAACATTAGCGTGTTAGGCAGGTCACTTTACGAGCACTTTTCTGATTTGTTTGATGTCCACGTCTCGATAAATACGACAAGCTTGGTGACAATAGTGCCCGGGATTACATGAATATGAACGGCTGCCGGTTTCACGATTATACTCGCATTGGAATTCATAACGATTCGAGATTCACTTTTGTGTGGTACCCAAGAAACGTTGGTGTAGGTGTTTTAAATAAATATCGCCAGATATATCAGACCAATTATGACGACCGCTTGGCGCAGTGGTTCGAGCGTAGGCCGCTCGGCTCACTGCACATAGTGGTTGCGGGTTCGATTCCCGCCGGGGCAAATTTCGGAAATGGCCTTTTCGTAATTTGCTCTGGTCTGGGTGTCACTGGGATCGCCCCCAGTCCTTTGAACGGTACCCATACTACAAGAATTGCTTAGATTGGGACATTGGGACCATATAGTTGGAGTGACAGTCTGGCAAAAAAAATAAAAATTGTATGGTCCCAAACTAAGAATCGATTGTATTAGTATTGTGTAATTTGATAGGTTTATTTTGCACCACATCTCCCTTCCGTTGAACTATATAATCATACTGCCCAGTATCATTTAATCTAACAACTGCATCTTATTATCACCCTCCTAACATCTATACTGAATAGTCTAAATTATTATGATATTCAATTGTCAGTTCATCTTAATTTATTTCTCAAATAATCCCACTTTATCTCATTTGACGTTGCAAAAGATATAATATTCAAAGACTCAGCCGCTCGTTCTTTGCGTAACAGGAAAAGTGGTTGCAAGCTTTCAAATAATAAAACATATTATTTACCTCCCCGTAATCTAATATTTTGCGTCTATGGTTTGACTTAAGCCTAAACTTTGACACGAAAAGCTGTTCGAAGAATTTATGAAATAGCTGTAATATTTAATTGAGTAGGTATGTTTTGTATTCACTATTTGTCTGTTTTGGTGCTTGTTCTTCTGCATCGTATCTTTAAATAATTAATTTGAGTTTTTTTTTACCAGATGATCGATATTTTACACATTAACGTACTTATATTTTTTTTTACCAACGATATCGGATTTCGTTAGGCTTGCAATGCGGTTCGATTAAACAATATCACAGATTTTCTCAGCTGCATGTCACACCTGGTTTTTGAAGCGTAAAGTGGATTTTTTAGGTTTCCCAGCCTCATATAAATTTAACGCGTCCCGCATAAAATGCTTAAACCCGTCCCATTTCCGATTCAATCCTGTTTCACTGGTGAAACATGCTTATACTAGCATTTTGTGAACAGGTTAAATAATGATTGTAGCAAATTCGTACTACTAGGTTATATGAATATTATTTTTACTTTCCTTGAAAATTGAGAAATGTTATGTCCCTCATCTACTTTAGCACAATTCTTCACAACAACTGCATTGTGCAGTTAATTTCTGTCTTCTTTATTATTTTTAAGAAGAACACCAGTTTAAATAAGAAATTACAGAACCCGTCATTAACAATGGCACTCCGCCATTTGACTGTCCCTATTTCCCATGGCTTCAGTTATTCATCCCAGCTCCGGCTAATGCCGAGAGCTCTTCGCGAGGGGCGCCTTTGAAATCGTCTCACTGCCTCTTTACTGTAAAAAGTAAATGACGTTGCGAGGCATAGGCCGGTGCATTCGTGCGGCCCGAGGCCAAACGACCTACTTTTGTCACCTCGTCTCTGCGACTTGATTGGCTCAATCATCTGTTCGAATAGCAGTCAGTCTAGAATTGAATGCATAGTCGTTTAGTGGCGCGCATTTATTATCTTAGTTTTTTTTCCTTTCTCTTATTAATGGTGCTTCATTAAAGAGTTATGCGACCGTTGTGGTGTATTCAAAAGATTCACAAAATTGTATCATCACATTTATTTTTTTAATTACAATGGTGCTCGTATGAGAATTATTTCAAATGTCGGTAGGTACGTGTGTAATCAATTTCTATAGAATTTCCATTTCAGTGTTCATAATTTTGAAGTACTTATGCTTTTTATCGACATAAAATCAACTTTGTTAGGTACACGTCAAATAAGGGTTACTTTCGTATATCTACAATATAAGTCCATAATTGAACAATACGTCAGCTAGTATCTCATATCATGGCGCGATTGTCAATAGCATTCGCATCTCCAACTCTGCGATGGAATAAACATTGGATTCCAGAAATACGGTTTATTTATTGACAGCTGGCTTCCGCACGGCGCAGGGATGATCCAACTTACTTCCACCCCTATGACGATATCTGAATTTAGTGAAGTTCTGGATTTTGTGCTCGAAAAAAATGCCTTAAAATCTTTGGTTGTGTTGTAGGAAAACGGTGGAAAACATTTATAGAAAACAAAACCAATTTAGGACTGTTTACAAAATATTACTGCTTATTATTTTTGTGGTTCGTAATATTCTTTTCAGTAAGTATTTTACTCAACGTTTTGTAATTATATGGAATGCCTCGTATTCATAATAAAAAATACTGTTAACGAAACTATTAGATTAAAGGTGGTCTTCATTGAAGAATATATATGTATACACTCATAATGTTAATAAGTCACACGATAAAAACACAATAAAATAATGTACCTAAGTACCAGTAAAAATCCCATCCGTTCATAAATTCATTTGGCACGCCCAACCGCCGCAACAAAACGGCCGATTTCGCAAAACGTGCCAATTGTTAGTGCAATCCACTGAAAATATAAGGTATCGCGTCCATCACATTGAAGTGAGTATTGAACGAGGTATCGGAAATAAAACGTTGTTGGTCGCAGCGATTTCCGATACCGTGCGATGCGTCATGCCACCGCACATTCGTAATGTATTCATGAAGGGTGCGGGAGGGGCTCCTACTGGTTCTCACCCCCAACTCGAATTTTATTGTTATGCACTGACGATTTAGTGGGTGCCTGATAGTGGCGCTTTGCATAATATTGTTTATGGGTCACCTCCGACCCTGCGGCGTTTCGCACGTGAGAATGAGTCTGTGTGAAATGGTGATGATCATAAAGCTTTATTGTTGTAACCTTTTTTGGAGAAATGTAGGTACTGTACAAGGTGACACATAATGGGTATACTTTTTTTTTCAAAACGTAACTTTGTAATTCTAAAACCATCAGCTTTGGAGGGAACTTTAAAAAACAAAAGGTGTTATAGGAATACAGCTGTTGACCAATTTCACAAGTCTACAAAACCTTTAGTACTTCAACTGTCCCACAAAGCCGATAGTTTGAGATATACAAAGTTAAGTTGCAAAAAAAATAGTATACCCTTTTTGTATCACCTAGTATATTATATACATTTATGTAAAATCCCGACCAAAAACAAATAGATAAAATTTACTTAAAACGATGAAGCGTGGTATTAACTGTGACAGCACGGATAATGTTGACGAAGGTCAGTTTTGAATCTGTAGGGCACTGGTTACGCGTTTTTCTTAAACATTGAAAAGTAGACCAGTCATTTTGAAATATTTGAATATAGATACTTACTTCAACTACTCACTTGAAATCGTCAAAAATTGTTGTTTGGAAAATCATCAGCAATTGGTAGGACTTAGGCAACAATATTATATTATCTACAATACAATAATTTGTGTATATTGGAGCTGAAAATCTCTAGTGATTATTGAGCTGATAATCCATCGTGTTAGAAGCTTAAATAAAGCTACAGATAAGCTAAGATTATTAGGAAGTTTGAATTCCTCAGTCGATTCACGTCGTAGGCGTTAATCTAACAATTAATGTTATAATCGGGGATATAGTCGGACGTGTGATCATTAGTATCAGCTGTCTTATTACTGTTAATATCTGAATATGCGGTAGCACCATCGACATTATGTGTACTTTATTATTTATGGCTAACTTGATTTGCTGTACGTTAATTATTTACTCTTGTTTGTGATATTCGATCTTATTTTGTTTGATTATTGTTAGTTATTTTAGCTTGGTTATTCCAAAAAGAATCTCCAATATATTTTTTATGACCCTATTCGGATTACATTTGCGATCATTATCAGTAAGCTTTTCAATCATAGTAAACCAACTCGTCAAGTCAAACACAAATTCAATAATCATTATCATCCTGGTGTAAGCAATTCTATAGCTTCTTAAATAGTACCCCTAACAACTAACCAAAGGACTCTCAAAGGATTTCAAGTTAGCCAATCATAGATAAACATCATATTAACTAACACTTGTCAACATGATTTAAATTTAAATGCATTGCGACACTTCTCATTTCAACCTCCCTACGAAGCTACCAGACTAAGCATGCATTTCTTTGGATGGTCGCATCGTATGCAGCAGGTGTAGCGCTGCCGAGCGTCGATGCGAAACTGCACACACCTGATGTTGTGGGCCCTTTATATTTACTCGTTACGTCACAAGCTCACCTAAGCGACTAAAGTGAATGCGCCATTTGAATGTAAACAGGGTAGTCTGGAAGATAGGTTTGGTAGGTATCTCAGTAAGTATGGAAATTTCGTTACCATTTTCTGGAGTGAATTTTATAATGGAACTGTCTTAGGAAAGCAGTCTAAGGAGGGTTAATTTATTTTTGTCGTTTTATATATTTAGATATAAAAATCTCTTCTAGCCCTTTGTGTTTCAATTTACCTATGGATGTCATTTTTTATCATTCTAATGAACTTCGAATGGGGTTCTCGAATGGTGACCTAGCACCGGAAGACGCGGTGTGGTTAGGGCCCCTACAAGGTGGTCCGACAACCTAACGACAGTCGCGGGTAACCGCTGGATGCGAACAGCACAGGGCCGGTCGTTGTGGCAAACTTTGGGGAGGCCTAAGTTCAGTGGACGTCTTGCGGCTGAAAGATGATGATGATAAGTGACGTTATAGGATATACCAATGAGTAAATCCCATCTAGTCTATGCTATAATTTTGTTTTTTAACTCTCCTGAACAGAAACCAATCTTCTCATTTTCGATTTCATTGCTTCGTTGAATACGAAATCTTCATTCAATATTTCCCTGTGTTCACTATCTCCCAAACTAAAGTACCACTACGTGTTTGAATATGTTGTGTATTTGCGATATTTACCGAAATACGGTTGGGGCTTTATCGCCGCTCCCGGTATGAGCATACTTTTTACTGAAATGGTTCACATTGGCCCATATTACCATGCTCAATACGTCCGATATTTTGGTGATGCTAGTTTTTGAACCAGCTTATTGGTGCTTCTAAATTTCTTCAGAGCTCTGTTCTAAAATATTTTATGCTTTGAAATACTAACGTATTCAGATTGTCTCACTTTGATATTTCAAAGATATGTCTCTACCTACCTAATAATAGAGATGGACAAACCTTCTCATCTTTATTGTATTGAGTTCGGCTTCCATTGTACCCTGATTCGTCTGATTGCCAATATTTATAAGGAGCGGTTGACATCTGTCCTCTTAAAACAACTACTGGGACTATCGATAACACCGTTTCTCTAGAATGTTTGAATGAATTCCCCATAACGACTATCTAAACATGTTACACTGACAGCCAAGATGGTGTGTTCTAGCGATAGTCGGGCCAGGTAGGTGGCGCTAGTGTCGACACCTAGAAAATAAATTATGCTAGTGAAGCTGCAGGAAGAAGCTAGTATAAAATAGAAATAAATCACAATTTTTCTGACTAAAAAATATTCAATTAAAAAAAGTTTCAAAAGGATTGCATCGGCCGGGAATCGAACCCGGGCCGCCCGCGTGGCAGGCGAGCATTCTACCACTGAACCACCGATGCTTGCATATTGGTCGCAAATTACGCAGCCCGTATCATCAAGTGACCTACTTTCCAACGATAGTGAATCGCGAACACTTGCAGACATTTGCGTCAGCGCTAAATAATGCACAAACGGTTCGACAAAAGTGGGCTTACGTTATCGAATTAGTGATTTAAATAATCAAATCTAGATCTAAGGTATTTTTTACCAAAGATTTTGATCCAGTCATAATATATTTCGTTGAATAGGTATTTTTTGTTTTAAGGAAAATTGTTAAAAAACTGTTATACCAGATCTGCATAATCAATTGGTACCTGCTTATCTAAAAAATCTGGATTGAAAAATAAAATCGATAATTAGATACCTATTTCTACAGTGATTATTTATAAACATCATGGATACTTTAGTACGATTGGATGGTTCATGACGCACACAACACGTCTAATAACATCCTGGTTCCTCTTAATATTTCTCTTGTACACCAGCCAGCGCATACCATTCGTCACAGCCTCAATATTAAAGCTAGAATACCTCAGCAGAGATTAATATGTCGTCACTCGCACTTTACAGATGCGAAGCGCACCAGATGTAACCGATGATTTAAAATATAGGCGGAAGCGGGAGCGAGAGCGGGACTGATGTATATACCTAACTTCAGTCTTCTAAACTCCGAAGAACAATTGGATATCGTTATGCAAAACGGAATCAACCCACATGCACTGCTGTATACCAAAACCAACCTTGTGTTAGTGGTTCTAGGTTGGTTTCAGTTTGCAGAAGTGTGTGTGGGTTGGATCCAAACTACGTCCGATTATCGTTTTGAAGATTGACAGAGTAGCGTTAATTGGCTCAATTGGCTGGGAGCACCTTATTTAAAATAATGTTAGCCAGTAATAATAAGGTCAGGTGGAATTAACAAATTCGTCTTAAATCAAGACTTCTTAAGTACTTACTAAGTACCTATTTAATGCTCGGTCGAGAAGTAATTATAAAAGTTAGGTTATTCTATTTTTAGGGTTTCGTACCTCAAAAGGAAAAAAAACGGAACCCTTATAGGATCACTTTTTGTCCGTCTGTCTGTCTATTTCGATGTTCTTACTCTATATCTTATGGTGTTATAATATTATTAGTTTGTTTTATTCAAACAACAGTCAAACTATTTAATTTAACATAATCGACGTACCCACATAATTGGGTCAACCATTGAATACGTAATTCAATTTAATAACACGACTCGGCGAAATAATCAAGTTTTTATAGCGTGTTTCATAACTTTTCCATTTGATTGGATATAGTTATGCAGAATGATTCTCATCATCCATACTTCTGCGAACTGAAACCTATCTACACTTAATTGCATTAAGGTTGTTTTTGTTTTGCAGAAGTATGTGTGGGTTGGTTTCATTTTGCACTTGAATATCAAATTATGGTGTTCATGTTGCGTTGCCTTGCGTGCGATTATTGTTCTTCAAACCGAAAATAGCGCCTGTCTGAATTATTGTCATAAATTTGAAGAGTAGACAAGATCCATTGAAAAGTTCGGTAATATGCATGTATAATTAAATGAATAGGTCTCTATAATTTGATGACCGCTTGGCACAGTGGTTCGAGCGTAGGCCGCTCGGCTCACTACACCGGGTGGTTGCGGGTTCGATTCCCGACAGGGTTTATTTCGAAAATGGCCTTTTCATAATTTTTCCTGGTCTGGGTGTCACTGGGATCGCACCCAGTCCATTGTACGGTACCCATAGTACGTACAGTTGGTGTGTTCGTCTGGCGATATTTATTATTATTTATTTATTATTACTGTTACCTAACCCCTTGTTTGCGCTGACGCAACATTTCTACCAATTTTAGTTGATTTTAGCTTGAGGCCATCTACGCTTTAGAAGGCCTAAGCCGGTGAGGCTTGTAAAGAGACATACTGGAAGCTGTCTGCCTTTTTATATGACCCTGTCCCTCTCTGTATTAGTATCACCCCTCGTGTTACTCCAATATCGCTTTAAGATTCAGTTTGAAATTCTGTTTGTATATCCAAGCCATAATTTCTTCACCGCTTATGTCTTAGGTCGCAGCCATAACACAGGCAGGGTCTCCGTCGTTGGCCCCCGCTGACAAGGGTCCAAATCAGAGATATTAATTTGTTGGGTACGTTGTAAATTAACCGTCGCGAGTTGGTGTAACCGAGTTACCCGCCGCGGCCCACAGAGGGCCGGATAATTTGTAAGGCGAGCGAGTAATAATTTCCTCTGGTTGTCCTGTACGTGTGCGGGATTATACGTTAAGAAGGGTAAATTTGTTCACCCTGTATGTATTAGGAGATCGAATGGTGGAAGGATTGAGTAGGATTTTGTATGTGGATAATGAAATTTTTATGTGTGTGCTCTATACACACATAAAAATGGGGTTAATGTCGTCCGATGCTCCGATTTTCTAATCATCGCGTGTCCTTTTCGGAGAGAGTTATATAAATAATCTAATAAATAGTTAAATGTACGGTTAAATGGTCTGCGTTATGGTAAAATTCGCTTTCTTACCGACCTTAGAAAGCTTGTTTTACTTATCTAAGTATATAATTTATCTAAGAATATATAGGAAAGAAAATGAGAACAAACACTCGTGGTATGATTTGGCCTTCAAAAATGTCTCCACTATTATTGAAATACAAGCTTTAAAATATACTATTTCTTCCAATTCCGTTCATTAAAAGTATTATTTCTTTAATGTATCATACTAAGATGAATATACTCGAATATACTCGCGACGCGATCGTCTTCCAAATATTGTTTTGAATACGAATAAATCAAAGATCAAAGCTTTGCGAAGTTTCTTCGTGTTGTTTTGGCTCCGAACAATGTGAGTTATGCCCGATGACTTGAGATTTTTGGAACGTAATGTGAGTCCTCGCCCCGGCTTACAACTTCGACAATTAATTAAAAGTTTTAAGAAACGCCTCTCTCCCCCGAGACGCTGGGTGTGACTGATGAATTATGCCCAACAACTGTCCTGCTATCTTCGCGATGCATTTAACTAAGTTCCACTGAGGGATGAAAAGACAAATTGAAATTCTGCATGTCGATTAGCAAACATTTGAGATTTAGTAGCGGATTTTTTTTAATTTTGAAGTTATATTGTAAATGTGACGAAGTAGTTTCTTCAATGATAATTATGTGTTTTTTTGTATTATTAAGATAATTAGTTCATCGCAGTTCTCAAATGGGCGTTTGTTATTGCAGAGCTTAAATCTTCATTTAAAGTTAAAGTACTAAAAAACTCGACGGTAACATTTCTACACGGAGCCATTTCAGCCGTTGGCTGCGTAAACGACTGTACAATTCTTAACAAAATGATTTACGATAATTACTCTGAGGCTCGGACTGAAAACTTGAGACGACCAATATTTCAGCTGAACGATGGCGATTTGCTCGGTTTTAATTTCTAATTTTGATTACAACTGTTGAAGGGCTCTCCGCACCGATTCCGAGGACTCGGGCCCACTTAATATTGTTCCACTTTATCGGCAAGACATTTATAAGGTCGCTGCGCCTTTAATTTGTTTTTAGTCCCTTCTAAATTGAACTCCCAACTTTACAACTTTTGCCTTTGATTTCGGCGTTCCTAGTGATTGTGGAATAATAATTAATATTGAGTAAATAACTTCATTAGTCACAAAATGGAAGTATTCGCTTGGAAAGCTTCATTGCATGAAATAACGACCACTTGGCCCAAGTTTTTGTTAAAGCTGCTTTATATTTCTGGCAACGAGTGAATATTATAATTTATATCGTCAACAATATCTTTCGTTACGTAAGCACTGAGAAAAACGTTAACAATGTAATTAATCCTACTTCCTACTAATATTATAAATGCGAATGTTTGTGAGTGTGGATGTATGTTTGTTACTCTTTCACGCAAACACTACTGAACGGATTTGGATGAAACTTGAAACACAGATAGTTTATAACCTGGATTAGCACATAGAATACTTTACTTAAGTCTACGCGGACAAAGTCGCGGGCTAGAAACTAGTTCCTTATACGAGGCATGCCTTTTAAGTTCTGTCGTTTCCATAATTCCCGGCAATTTTGAATTTGGAACTGTTCTATATTCGAATGTGTTTAAATTTCGAATCTCAAAACAGTTGAATGTATTAGGATTAATGTTATTGTTTAGTCACAGCGTCGATTAGAATCTGTCAGGTTACGTACGAAAATGAATCTTTCTAAGGAAAATGTTCGTGCAATAATTTTCTACAACTTTAGAAGAGGCCTGACACGGCTTCAGTGTTTTGAAGAGCTAATATCTGTGTTCAGGGATGAAGCCCCATGTCTGCGGACTGTCGAACGCTGGTATTTAGAATTCCAGCGTGGACATACTAGTGTTAGTGACAAATCTCGCGAAGGTCGCCCAAAATCTGCATTCACTGAAGATAACATCATTGGAGTGAGACAACTAATTCTCGAAGATCGTCATGTGACGTATCGAGAGATAGAGGCTCTATTAGGCATCTCAGGGACAACCATTCAGAAGATCTTGCATGAAGCGCTTGGTGTAAGAAAGCTAGTTTGCCGTTGGATACCGCATCTGCTTTCCGACGATCACAAGGCGGCCCGCGTCAGATGGTGTAAGAAAACTCTGCAAAGGTTCAACCGAGGAGAGTCAAATCACGTCTACGACATCATCAGTGGTGACGAATCTTGGATCTATGCCTACGATCCTGATTCCAAACAACAATCTACAATCTGGGTCTTTCAAGACGAGCCAAAGCCGACTAAAGTTGTTCGTTCTCGAAGCACTTCAAAGAAGATGGTGGCCACGTTCGTTAGAAAAACCGGCCATGTTGCGACTATTGCACTTGATGATCGTAGAACGGTTAACGCAGAGTGGTATACCACAGTTTGTTTACCACACTTCGAAAATCTAACTCAAAGCGACGCATCATCCTGCACCACGACAATGCAAGTTCACACAGCGCTCGTCAAACGATTGAGTATTTGAAGCAGGAAAAAGTAGAAATTCTTGACCATCCTCCATACAGTCCTGACCTAAGCCCTAACGATTTTTTTACATTTCCTAAAATTAAGAAAAGTCTTCGTGGTCAAAGGTTCCAGTCCAGTGAAGAAGCAGTCGACGCTTTCAAGTCAGCCATTTTGAACACCCCCACTTTAGAGTGGAATAAATGTTATAATAACTGGTTTGAGCGAATGGAAAAGTGTATTAAGCTACGTGGTGAATACTTTGAAAAACAATAAAAAGTACTATAAGGTTCTAGTTGTGTTTTTTTCTTCAAACGACAAAACTTAAAAGGCATCCCTCGTATATGTGTGCCGACTTTGTCTAATTAAAAACAGTCAAATGAGTTTTATTCGACTGTTGATTGTTATTTAAACCTTTTGGTGATCATTCAACCATTGAACCTTGGCATGAAGGTCAGCATTATTTTATCTCTTCCGAGGATCAGCTGAAACATTCCTAAGTGCTCATGCAAATTAACAGCATTATCGGGCAGATAAGTTAATCTTCGCGCCATATATCCGCGGTCGCTTTCGGGCTGGCTACATAAATTGTGGGTAGTTTGAAAAATTGAGGTGACTGCAACCGCCGGCCGCGCGTGCTACCGGCATGAATATATGATCTTGAATTTTACAGGTAAACTGGTGGCCAGACGGGTGTTATATTTAGCGGCGTTTTAATACGATTGGATGGTTTTCGTTTATTGCATAAACTGCTGGGCAGGCTTTTTTGGGAATAACGAGTATGTTTTTTTACCGACTTCCAAAAAAGAAGGAGGTTCTATGATGTTCGTCTGTATGTTTACAGGTTTTTACATAATATATGTTCAGCGATTACTCCAGCAATTGTGGACAGATTTTGAAAATTTGTTTTTTGTTTAAAAGGGTAAACTATAAAGGGGACAATTTCTTAGGTAGGTAACTACCTACCCCTACTTGAATTGGCACCGACACCAAATGAAAAAAAATATAAGGTCCCTAGTTATTGCTAGCTTTTTAGTGCACCCAGGTTTTTTGAAGTAAGTTTTTTTTTGGTGATCGATGTTACCTAATAAAAAAAACTTGTCAGCATCGGGATTAATTTAAAATAAAAATGTGGGATTAATTAACAGTAACGGAGTGTTTTCAGTCACATTAAATGACTGTTAGAGCAGTGACTGATATTTTCATATTCTGGTAACAAATGGTTACTTCTTTGTTAGTATTTTAGTGAAGACGGCCTGGAATAGGCTGGTATTAACCAATCCTTTGAAACATGAAATAGAAAGGGCTTTTATGTAAATACAAAATGCTGATATTAAATATGATATATTGCAGGTCTTTCAAATGTCCCAAATAATACTTAGAGGTTTGGATGAGTTGAGTTTTTCTTAAATTAGCAGTTCTTCATACAAACATCAATTTCTGAAGGCCAAAGTAAAATCAAATTGTTCTTTAGTTGTTTTACGGGAGCACTTACAAATTTCAAATTAAAATTCAAAGCGTTTATTTTGTTTAGGCCTACGGGGGCACTTACAAATTGTAAATTTGACATTATTTTTTTCTTATATCTACAACCGGATCGAACGCGATCTCGACTGAGAAGATCCGGCAAGAAACTTAGCGGGCTTGTCTTTTTACATGTATTTTTTTTTTATCGCCAATTGCTTATATTCAATAATTACAAAGGATAGTAGATATTAATATAAATATTATAATAGCTCCAACAACAAATTCTCATCGTTACTTCTTTTGCTAAAGTCTACAACCAGATCGGAACGCGATCTCGACTGAGGTGATTCGGAAAGAGAAACTCAGCGGACATGTCTTTTTTTTTATCACCAGTTGCTTATAATTAATAGGTTCATAGAGTAATTATTTTGGTAAATAGGCGCAAGGCATGGATGTTTTAGTGTGATGACTTCAAAAACACAACATTGCATCGTAGAGCAACGTCGTAACGTAGCTGTCATGTTATTGTTGATATCCTAGTGATTCAGGTACTCTATTTCGGCTACTACTACAGTTTTGGTAGCCAATATACTTGTATGATAGCCAGTACGAACAGGAACATAATAAAAGAAAAACAAGTGTGATTTTAACATTCAATGGAGATCTTATGAGAATACAACAGATTGTCGTTATCACTAGCGACACATCAAAAGAAATTGAATGTCATCTACTCGCTTGCAACACGCGGCGATAGAACAGTATTCACAGCCCATATCATACGCCGATACCGCGAAGCCAGGCGACGCGTAGTAACCACTTTCACCTCACAGTCCATTGCTTTTTTTCTTGAATCAACTTTATCGGTGCGGCTTGCTGAAAATGCAATGTAACGTGAATAAGGTGCCGGAACCGCGTTTCGCACATTCCGCACAGATATCGGGAGTCCTGCCGGTATATTCAGGTTCAATAAGAATTTATGCCCTCATATTTCGTATCATCAATACCGTTTATTTTCCACACGTTTCCCGTGTCGGTTCAGTCGCGCGGCGGAAATACATTTCTGTGAATTTTTCTCTTCCGATAGATAGAGCTAATTTTGCATAGGTGCTCTAATATTTTTTGTATCGGAAATATTTATTTTGCAGTAGGTAGGTATACGGTATTTTCCCTTTTTTCGTTCATGGAAAAACATAAAACTTTGAAAGGAAAACAAAAGGAAACCTCTTAAAACTTTATTGTTAGGTTTCCATTGTAATTGTACGAGTGAGTCTTATAGAATAATCCAGTCAGTGTTTCGAGTCTGTCATAGTTTCATAACTTCCACAGTTTTTGTTGATATTATAGAGTTATATTATATAAAATAGTTACAGATTTTTCAGTCTAATAATTATACATTTTATTAATGATAAGTATCTGGTCGAAGTAGTCATGCCGATAGCGATTAAATTCCACATCGATTGAAACCTCAATCAATAGAAATAGTGCCTGTGAAATGAGACAAGCAATTAAATATTTGAAAAAACTTTTAACTAATATTATTAACAATAAGAATATAAGCGTCAATGGCCTGGTGGTTAGAGGGGCCGTCCTCGTAGCTGAGAGGTTCTAGGTTCGATCTCCATTTAACTGTTGCCGTGAGCCCACTCCAAACACAAGCATTAGCCGAGTTGAAGGGGCTAAAGGGAATACTAGTAATGGGATAAACAAACATTGCTAGTAATTTATATATACAAAAATCAATCTCTATTTCCTTGGTCATCGCAACACGCGTGTGCGGATGGAACGATTTCGCTAATAATTTTTTTGTTGTGTTTATTATTGTCAGGAGAAGGTTCTTATGAAAGAACAAATTAAGAAAGTTGAGCGGAACAATTCGAATTCAATATTCAAAGTTAAGACAGGACAACGTCTGTCGGGTCAGCTATCTTTTTTTAAAGAATAAAATAGTCAACAATATGCCGTCGCGTCCGAATCCAACGTAACATAAGAGCCATACATTAATTCAACTACATTCCCATCATAAACGTTCTCGTAAAAGCTTTCTAAATTCATAGGTTCAGTAAAAAAAGCTGCAATGTACGTAACACGAGTCAGTAACGACTGCTTTATAGGCACAGTTATGGCCCAATAAAGGTAATAGTTGCGCTAGCTTAGCACGCGAAAAACCCTGCCTCGTGTAACGATTAAAAGCGCCTACTGTTTAATAAATTGATATGTGGTTTATGTTCGACTCCTTATGGTGGCACTTGAAATGGAAAACAAAAACAAGCCTTCTTTTATGTGTGTTAAAGGTCATTTCAATTTGTCGCGATATCGAAAATGTTTGTGCAAAATATGCCACCTTTAGTTTCACTGGCGAAATATTTTTACCATATTCAGGTGTTGTTTCTTTTTTGACAGCGCAAAAAATAGAGACAACATCTTGAATCGGTTTAAAAATGCAAATGAATGGTTATGTAGGTGTTTTTATCTTATGCCATGAGTGCAGGTTCATTGCCGTAGCTATCGATAGGTTGTTAATACGTGAAACATTAAACGTAGCGCCGTAGAAATTCAACCTCGACGCCGCCGGCACGATAGCCGACAAATAATTTAACTCCACCTCTATATCTACCTACCAACGCTAGGAGTTGAGGTGGATTTGACCTAAATCTCAATGAGTGATGTCTAACGCTAATAAAAATTTTAAGATTTTAATAAATATGACAGCTATCTACCAATCACATATGTATTCAAATTTGACAACTTCTATTCAACTCAATCAGAATGTAAGTTACTTATGATCTCATTGACGTCACCTTTGGCTATTCCCTCTGTTACTATAGTAATTTTTACTTTAAAGCCATCCTACTAATATTATAAATGCGAAAGTTTGTGAGTGTGGATGTTTGTTACTCTTTCAGGCAAAAACTACTGTACGGATTTGGATGAAATTTGTAACACAGATAGTTTATAACCGGGATTAACATATAGTATACTTTTTATCCTGATAATCCCGATTTTTTAAGTTAATTACTACGCGCACGAAATCGCAGGCACAGCTAGTATTACATATTTTCTCTACTCCACACTAAAGTCCGCATTGGTAAATCGATCTCAAGTCTGAGAGCGATTTTGGAAATATCGAACCAATCGGTACAAAATAACATGTCAAAAGCGTAATCAAGATCGTTTTCAGACTTGAAATTTATTAATACGAGCCTAAAATTCTGAAATCAACGAGTACAGTACACACCGTTCACGCGGCAACGATCCAATTGCGGCCTGATCGCGTGATACAAGATTTATTAACGGTCATCGAGAGCTTCGCTAAAAATAACTCGCCATACCGAAGGCACTAATTCCATGCGGAAGGCAATACGAATAAATTTACTCGGGCTAATGTTTTTATACTGCTTAATCTAGTGCTTTTTCGACGGCGGCGCGCGATTTCGCCGAAGGAAATGGACTCGACGATAAGGTCCGGATAGTCGGGCTCGGTCGTTAGGAAATTCGAATAGTTTTGGTATAAACATGTCGTTTACGGCAACTCGTATACTTGATTATATACGAAAATAAAAACTGACTGTGTTGTTTTTCCGCCTGTTGTTATTTATACAAGGCGAAACATAATGGGTATACTTTTTATTTCAAAACTTAACTTTGTAATTCTAAAACCATCAGCTTTGGAGGGATCTTGAAAAACAAAAGGTGTTATAGGAATACAGCTGTTCACCGATTTCACAAGTTTACAAAACCTTTAGTACCTACTTCAACTGTCCCACAAAGCCGATAGTTTGAGATTTACAAAGTTAAAGTGCAAAAAAATAGTACGAGGCATGCCTTTTAAGTTCTGTCGTTTCCATAATTCCCGGCAATTTTGAATTTGGAACTGTTCTATATTCGAATGTGTTTAAATTTCGAATCTCAAAACAGTTGAATGTATTAGGATTAATGTTATTGTTTAGTCACAGCGTCGATTAGAATCTGTCAGGTTACGTACGAAAATGAATCTTTCTAAGGAAAATGTTCGTGCAATAATTTTCTACAACTTTAGAAGAGGCCTGACACGGCTTCAGTGTTTTGAAGAGCTAATATCTGTGTTCACGGATGAAGCCCCATGTCTGCGGACTGTCGAACGCTGGTATTTAGAATTCCAGCGTGGACATACTAGTGTTAGTGACAAATCTCGCGAAGGTCGCCCAAAATCTGCATTCACTGAAGATAACATCATTGGAGTGAGACAACTAATTCTCGAAGATCGTCATGTGACGTATCGAGAGATAGAGGCTCTATTAGGCATCTCAGGGACAACCATTCAGAAGATCTTGCATGAAGCGCTTGGTGTAAGAAAGCTAGTTTGCCGTTGGATACCGCATCTGCTTTCCGACGATCACAAGGCGGCCCGCGTCAGATGGTGTAAGAAAACTCTGCAAAGGTTCAACCGAGGAGAGTCAAATCACGTCTACGACATCATCAGTGGTGACGAATCTTGGATCTATGCCTACGATCCTGATTCCAAACAACAATCTACAATCTGGGTCTTTCAAGACGAGCCAAAGCCGACTAAAGTTGTTCGTTCTCGAAGCACTTCAAAGAAGATGGTGGCCACGTTCGTTAGAAAAACCGGCCATGTTGCGACTATTGCACTTGATGATCGTAGAACGGTTAACGCAGAGTGGTATACCACAGTTTGTTTACCACAAGTCATCGCCGAACTTCGAAAATCTAACTCAAAGCGACGCATCATCCTGCACCACGACAATGCAAGTTCACACAGCGCTCGTCAAACGATTGAGTATTTGAAGCAGGAAAAAGTAGAAATTCTTGACCATCCTCCATACAGTCCTGACCTAAGCCCTAACGATTTTTTTACATTTCCTAAAATTAAGAAAAGTCTTCGTGGTCAAAGGTTCCAGTCCAGTGAAGAAGCAGTCGACGCTTTCAAGTCAGCCATTTTGAACACCCCCACTTTAGAGTGGAATAAATGCTATAATAACTGGTTTGAGCGAATGGAAAAGTGTATTAAGCTACGTGGTGAATACTTTGAAAAACAATAAAAAGTACTATAAGGTTCTAGTTGTGTTTTTTTCTTCAAACGACAAAACTTAAAAGGCATCCCTCGTATACCCTTTTTGTTTCACCTAGTATAGGCTGGAATTCGATCGGTGGCCAAATTGATGATATTAAAATTTTGATCTGACAATTAACTATGATTACGTTTCTTTTTCTAAACCACTATTATCGATTTGGCCATTATTTTTTTACCACTATTTCGACTGATGCTGTTTTGTTTTGTTTTACATTATAGTTTATATCGAGATTTTATTAAAATATCAAGGTATTACAATATTGTGTCTCTTCTTTGTTAATGGGTAATTTATCTTTAAACGACTAATGTTATTTGTATAATTTTGTTTCAGATTGGCTCATTGAAGCACTACTATTTGCTGTCACATCATGAGATCCACAAGCGGTCTACAGAACCCAGCCACGATCATCATAGAAAGTTAAACGATGAACCACAGGTAAGCTGCGTATATTATAATACATGAGACATTTCAATTGGTAGGATTCCTTTCCAACCTTTCAATAAATCTGCGATTATCTGCCCCTTTAGACAAGAAACAAAACGCTACAACCGTTTCTTCAGGTCGACACGCTAAGATGTATAATAAGAAACTTACGTATAGAATGATCTGTGGAAACTTTTTTAGAAAGGCTGCTTAATGTTGCAGCGAATAACTTCAAAATTAGTTACTTTTTTATCTATCAGTTGATACCCCTGTAGCCTTTATTGAAATACTTATACTAACATGATCTCCTCCAACGAATACACAATATAATAAGTTATTCAAATTGACCTCCGTAAACTGGGCCATGTTTGTATTAAACCGCGCGAAGTATCATCCACGAAAAACGTCTGGTTTCATTCGTAGACATGTCCGTGGAGTAAATATTTCAGGGGTATAATAGTGCGTGTATTAAGGGTGCGAGGGGTCGACCTCGCCTAATCCGCGACCTCGCTTTATCTTTTTGTCACTCAAAATATACTATGGATCTAATACTTGGATGTTACTGGAAACTTATGAATGAGATTATAGATAGACAACATGAAGGATTGAATAGGAAGCGATGGATTCGAAAATATTTAATGTTGAAAATGAACCTTCATGAGTTACATATTTATGCAAATACCCACGCTTGTAAATATCTCGTGGTGAATTAAAGAATGCAGGGAAAGGCTGTTTCCACAATTGAGACTTAAATGCCTCTCGTTGTATGGCGCAGGACGACAGAGGGGAAGAAAATGAAGTAATTGCTTTTGGTGTAAAAGCAATCATACCCAGTCGATGCAACATTATTGTATAAGTATCTACCCTATTAACTCAGTCATATTTTCCATTATTTCATCCCATACATGTTTGCGTCACGACTGAATGTAATTTAGTCTGAAGTGTACGGGTTTATATAAAATATTCACATTATAAATGCGATACATGATGATATTACTTCTTTATGGATGACACCGCGAAGTACCCGGGTGGGGCTTCTGTAAGCGGACCTCGTAACATTTTTATGATTCGCTTTGTCAAAGACGAGCATGTTTTTCTCGAGTTTTTGTTGGTGAAATGAGTTCTAGACTTTGTTGTATTCCTTCGTCACGTAATTTTGTAATAAAAAAGTTTCTCAGTAAACTTTATATTTGACGTGTTCGGCAATATCTTTTGGCATATTATTTTATTGCTTTCTTTAGTTGGGTTTCAATATTTCACTTTGTAAATTTGTATTAGTTTACAAGATAATAGCTAGTGTTAAACTGAAAATTCACTGTTAAAAGTCGTGTCCCAGTAATTTTCATCGCATATTATGTTCAATATGTAATAACAGGACTATGTTCGTTACCACAGAATAGTTTAATTAATTTGGTGAAAAATACCTGCGTACCAATGGTACTTAATTATATTGTCTGGGTGGCAATATTACTTAAAATCACGTGAAGTTCGTATATAAATGTTTTTATTTAAAAAAAGAACGTAGGCGTTCTCATAATTAAATATAATAATATCTACAATCACTTTTCTAAAGCTCGATGCCTTTTAAATGTTTATCAAAATACAATATCCTTTGTGTAAAAGATACCCCAAAATTATGTTTCGCATACTTTTAGTCTCGTTTCATTAATTAATTCCTGGAATGAAATTAAATACACTTACTTATTACTCTTGTTTCTGCTTCGGCTGTGATTATTTTGCACCCGAATGTTCTTCGGTAAAGTTTAGGTTGAAATTTGTACCAAGTACTTATCTAAATAAATGTTGTTATGATTTCTAAAAGGGTTACTGATGTTATCATCTGGTTCAAATTTGAAATTCCTTTTTGTAATAAAAATAAATATTCACGCGTCTATTCTTATTATTCTAAACAAGTAACCCTTCGTAGGGTGTAATATGATAAGCTTGTGTTTTACTTTACTAAGCGGGTTTAATTTGAATTTAAAGATGTAGCAATAGTTGATTCTAGAGATGACATTGTGTCAGGCCAATTAGACCCTTTTTAAGACAACAAAAGTAAACTAGAACCATAAATAGGCGATATTAAGTTATCTATATGGTAAGTAAAAAGGAAAACTCGAATCTCGACTACTCCACAAATATTATGATCTCCAAGAAATTACATATCCATCGGAACGTCCATGGAAATTTATCCATGAGAGACAATTTACCACTGATAGCGGTAACTTTTATACATTATCTTCAAGGAAGTTCCCCGAAGCGAAAGTAGTGACCCAGATAATACGTGTAACAGATAAACTGGAGGATTGCCGAGATAACGCATCAAAAACTTATTACTTACTCCAATTCGGATTATGGGCTTTTTTCTTTGATGTAGTCCCGTAGTGCGTGACAAAGCTAAGGGGGGCGAAATATCAGCAATCTACATTAGTTGCGGCCCGAACCGCGTCTCTAGATTTTTGTATATTTTTACTTGACTATTGAACATGATCTTAATAAATTATAAAAATAAAAATCGTTTATTATCAGGCGTCGACGGCCCATAGCGTGTTAGTTTTACGAAAACTTAAATACTATGTTAGTAGAACACTAAGGCACACATGAGTACAAAAACAAAACAAAAACAAAGCCAAACAAACAAATAACACAGTATTCAATTAGAGGACGATTTATCAAGTCCCATGTCTGACATGTAGCTTGATAAACCTATCCATTGTAGGCCCTTCTGTCCTTTCTGAAAATACCTTCAGAATGCTGTTGCTACTTCCCCTCACCCTGCACATAACTGATGCCACTTTTTTGCGCATAATTGCGAAATAATCATCAGTGTGCGCATCAGCGAACATTCCTGACGCACTACAATAAGGCGGAAGCCTCAACAGCGCCCTGAAGGCATTGTTATATTGAATGCGCAGTGCGCTGTCTGCTTTTTGGGTATGATTAGCCCACAGACTGCTGGTGTAAAATATTTGACAAAACGCCTTATTGCTTAAGGGTGTTAGTTACTTCATCAATTGATTAACCGTCCGTGATTGATCCAACGTTGCTCTATCAGTGTGGTAGGTACAGCCCTTAAAGTGCGCTTGCACATAATAAGACTAGACCTGTTGCCGGTCAATGTCAGTCATTACCTATTTTCATAATTACTTCTATATTATTACATAATGTTTTATATTCAATGTACTTGGAGTAACAGCACAAGGCTGCCGCCTATTTTTTGTAAAAAAAATCGGGAGTCTATCGCTGTTTTCGTCTCATTCTTTTATTAAGGTATTTTGATGTACGTTTCAAGTTAGTCCGCGTCTGAGGAAATTCCGACTCCAACGTCATTCCAGAATTGTCATTTATTACTTTAATACTATTGCGAGTATGTAGACGTCACAGCGCCAAGGAATATGCAAGTCTTTATGCAAGAGAACGAAATATCCCAGAAGCATGTGGCGCCGTTCGTTTCGCCCCCGCTGCATCTGAGCTGCGCATTTTTCAGTCGTATAAAATTAAATTTCATATTGAATAGAAAATACAATGTTGCTTAGGAATGGTCCCTATGAAGTGGTTTTGGTCTTTTATTTTCTTGGGTAAGTTTTGCTATGATATCGTTTGCTTTTACATAAGCTTTGAACACAAAGCGGCCACAATTGCAAACTTTAACTGTGGACTATATTGCTCGCGTAGTATAAATCTGCAATGCAACGTCACCCTATGTTCCGTCTAAGCAATGAAGCATATGCTGAGATGGAGCTCTAATAGGGGTTATCCTTAGGAACGTGGGGAGAATACTTAATGTCCCTCGCCCAAGTTGTCAGGGAAATTGGCTAAATATACTACATCGTATTAGGGGTTTCATAGTTGCATATGCAATACTTTTTGGAACGAAGTTCCTTATCTCGCGTTGCGAAAGGGCTAGACGGAAAAAAATAGGTGTGTACCGACACATTTTGTGTGCGACACATTTTGGCGACACTTTTTGCTATAGTTGTAAGCCGTGTGGCGTGCGCGTGTTTCTCTGTCTGTCTCTCTCTCTCTCAGTCAGTCAGTCGGTCGGTCGGTCGGTCGGTCGGTCCTGACAGTGTTTCTGCACAAGTACCGGATATGCAACTTCGTTCCATCCGGGTGTCCCTTGACACCTCTCAAGTTTTTTAAACATTAAACGAGCTTAGAAATTACAGCTTTATTTGATTAGGAATATGATTTAATTCTACCGTCCCTCAAAATGACGTCGGAAGAAATATATAGGTTATATATAATCCATCTAAGTAGTAAGGCGATCAGTTGAAGGATGAATGAATTTAATTAGATATTATATACAGGCTGGCTTGACCAGGTTAGTACCGGATCACCCTCTCATAGAAAATCAGCGAAAAGTAGCTATTATAGCCTCGTTTTGTACGATCAGTGAGACAGCTGGAAGCCTTAAACATTCCCCTCCCTCTTTCCCACTCCTTTTCAGGTCGGCAACGTGCGAGCAATATCTTTAGTATTGCAAGCATCTATAGGCTACAGTTACTGCTTAACATGAAGCGGGTTGTAAGCTTGTTCGGCAACTTAATCGTATCGATTAGACTTTATCATATAAGCATATAAAAATTGAATACGTTAATATCCAGATCGATTACAGGACGTATCGCTCATGATCGCTCCCGGAATCTGATACGTAACAAGGAAGGATCCAAAAGCATCCGATAACATGAAACAAAAGCGATCCAAACAAAAACCCTGGGCATTGCTATCACTTTTTATCCTTATCTACTTAGCCGTGATACGAACATAAGCACGAACAGAATCAAAAACACGAGAATCATCTCAATAACAAACTCAATTATGTACGCAGGCAATTTGATAAAAAAATAAAGTATAAACATTATCAGAGAAACACGGGCGTGTAGCATCATTTTCAGTATCATATTTAGCTTTCGTTGAACGAGCTGCAATAATAACGAGATTTCTCTTCGCGAATGGCCCTTTTAACCTTTTTTCTGGGGGAAATGACATCATTCCGTCGGATGGCTTATATTGTTATAAGCCTATGTATGTTTCGCCCGTGAATCTGTTGAAATTGTACCCACATGTCATTTCCATTTTTGGCAATAGTCGTACGAAACAAATTTCGTCATAAACGACGTTGTATTATCCTCCATTTTGCTGTTTGCGCGTTTCGCACTTGTTAATTTGATACCTCATCGGAGTGAGAGCGGGTGTGTTGTTACAGTGAGAAAATCCAACTAAATGCACCTAGTCGTAATAGAGTTTGTTGACTCTGGGATTGGCTGACTGCAAGAGCGTTGCACCAAATATGTAAATGGAACCGATTTTAAAACATCTTTAGAATATTACAAATTGTAAACATTACTACGATGCATATTCGCTTGCTCCAGACACATTACGTTCAAATTATTGCATTTACTCGTAGATTTTGATTTTCAAATAACCCAAGGAAACTACTTTATCCAAAATATAATACGTGTACTGTAATACCTCTGCTACAGCTTCATATTATATCAAATAAGAGTATTTGGGCCCACAAAGCTGTCGTACAAAGCGAACACAATACATATTTACTTCAGTATTAACTATGATACATGCACGAAATACGTGACCAGATGTACAATTTACATCGGCTTAAACATTAGGTACGGTATATTTGTATCAGTGGTCAGATTTATTGTTAGCAAAAAGTTTGTTCTGGCAACGTACCATGACGGTTTTGTGTCTTTGTGGTTGTTACAAGCAGTGTTCCCGCCGCCCGGCCTTTCTCATGTTGATGAGTGGCGGACCAGAGCCGATATTGTACACTGTAACCTCCTATATCAGTATTATCTGGTGTAACTTCGCGTTTAGATAGTGAGAAGTTTGACCAAATTACTGTCATTGCTGTCATGCTGTTACTGTATGGTCGGGGATAAATAGTTTTCAGGTAAAGCTTAGAAATAAACGAAAAGAAAATATTGCTTTAAAAAAACTGTGAAGAATGCTTTATACATTTTACAAAAAGATTCTTCAAATAATGTTTCCTTTAGGTACATTTCTGTTCCGTATCGGTCTTTGTGTGTTTACAAAACGAAAAACCCTTTTCAGAAGGCATTACCGACTTCATAATTAACTACATGAAAGAATTTTAATTAGAGCTAAAGACAAATACGCTCAGCGAAGCGCGAATCGGGTCGCATAACAAAAGACAGGGGTCAACCACGCAGTCGAGGTGCGTTTCTTTTAGGCGTAAATCTGTTCAAACCCGTCCGTTCCGTGGACTTGCGTAATAGACCCTTCGGTATATTAGTTTAGGATCCTATTACGTTACTGTGTGTAACTACAAAGGGCCTTTATTAAACCTCATTGGATACGTTTGGTTCTCGTGTCGACTTTTTGCTAGCGCTCCCGAGTTGTAGGATAACTATGTTTGGTTTGCGCGGCATCTGTTGTTTGTTCAGCTGAATGTGCGAACAAAAAGACAATATGCGAAGCACGAACGTTTGTTCGCAGCAAGAACTGATTTTTATCAACGTCAGCTGAATAAAAATATTGTATGCCGGCGGCTAGAAGTAGTCGTGGTTATTTGTTCACGAGTTTTCGACTCATTGTAACAACTTGTTTTATTGAATGTTACAAAAATAGTAACATAATATATTTTAACGCATTTTTTTCCAAATTTTTCAATGTTAGTTCTATAGATAAAATATTTGGATTGAATAAATGTACCCAACCACAACAAACGATGCATTTTAAAGAGAGGAGGTCGGGGTTTATTATATCAAATTACTCTATCGTTGCAATGCTGTGACAAACAGGGGGCGTTTGCTCCCGAGTCGTTCATATGCTGCGTCCGCCGCGACAATAAAACACGTGTGACGTTCAACCCCACACTCCCCACTGTACAACTGCCACAAACCACGTAATGCTTCTTTTGCAATTTATTCTGCAACGAAATATTATATTAAGAATGATTTATAGAGTATGCATAGACATTTACAATGCACAAGTGGGGCACACAATTGTTATTTTTTCACATCATCCACAATGTATGAATTGGAAATCAATGTTGTATGATGCAACTTCTGTCAATATGATTTTCCCAATGATGTGTTTGCATTAATGAAACTTTTCATTGAATTATTACAAGCCTTTCAATTACATTATTCATCATAATGAATAAGCATTTGGTCACATCACAGATAAAAAAAATTTGCAAATTTCGAAAACCGAGTAATGACATCTCCTATCAGACTGTAACGTGGTTTATGGCTATCCCATCTCGACGTCTCCCTACAGCTCTCCCAGTCACCACTATAACTAATGAAATTAGAGTACCCACAAGCTAAGACAACACAGTTTACTACTTCGCTGGCATTTTAAAAATACAAAGATCTATTACAAACTGCTCTTATTTATATGCCAAATACATAAGGTTTTCAACTTTTTATCTGTTAAACGTCTCCTGCGATTCGACGCTTGTGTGAAAAAGCCACGGAGCCCGGGCGCGGTGCCCGAGGCTTTCTCATGCTAATACACTAGCTTGTTCTTCCTACCCTCGCCTCCCCCGGACTGTCTGTTGCGTACCAACAACTGTGAAATTGCACTTTCTAAATGCTAGCTTGGTGGTATTTTTATCAAAGTGCAAATAAATTGTTTGAGAATAAAATCTCTTCTATCTTTGAGTTTTTTTTTGCATTAGGATAACGATTGCTTTAAATAATTAGGGTTTTGAATTTGTTTAAACCAAGATTAAGAATAAATAAATTATAATTTTGTTCCGAAAGGGTTGACGTTAAAACCGCTATTTGAAAACCTTATCTTCTGTGTCTACGTTGAACCATCTTCTATTCTATTCATTATGCGAGAGGTCCACCCAACCTTGACACCAAGTATTCTTCATTATAACTCCAATAATGATATTAGATGAGTACTTATACATTAATTAGGGGCGACACAAAACCGCAGGCCTTACCGCCGGCGGATCTGATAATCTAATAAACGTCGAGGATCTGATATCTTTAGTGTCTTTATTATGTCCTCTATATAATTTCTTATTATAGGTTTTAGGATTAATACCTAATAGTTTCTTTCAAAGATGTTAAGTTTCGTCTTACATTTTCGATTTATTCCTTATCTTTTGTCTTCGTTCAAAACATCTGCTCTTGAATATCCATCAAAACTTCGGTATTTATAAGTGTAATTACGGGATTAGACTATTTCAAAGTAAACATTCGCTTACGTCATTTTAATTAGTTGAAAGGGATCGTTCACAAATTATATCTGCGTAGTCGCATTTAGTTAAAGCAAGATCGGGAGTGTGTTGTTAAATCCCGTCTTTTTTCTTGGCGACCGTCCAGACTGGTGCAAAAGCTTCGTAATTACATCTTATTGTCCACTAACTGTTTCGTATCCAGACGTAACTCGGTCCAATGAGATAAAAATACGTTGTATTAGTCTGGCGACTAATCTCACGCTTTTAGACGTAAATTCTTTAATGAGTTCGCGGACGTTGGGATTATGTGTGGATTTTGCACGTGTTGCAGTGGGTTTATTGAAGAAAATACAGAGAAGATCCATCACAATGAACCCAGCTTCTTAACTTATCAATATTCGTTATCGTACTATACAGTTTTGATTCCAGAACATAGAAAAGTACACCGACTAACCCTAATTATATCTAAACAAAACACCTTTAAGTTTAGTGGATAACCTAATTATCATCTCTACCAAAACCTTGACAACTTAATAAAACCTTCTGGTCAAGAAGTTATAATGCTCTTATATACTATTGTTGTCCGTTTCCCTCAGGTGCGGTGGTTCGAACAACAAAGAGAGAGGCGGAGAGTCAAACGAGACTATTCCCCGTACGACAGAGCTGCACTCACACAACTCTCTCGGCGGCTGCAACCGCACCGCACGCATTATCGCGCGCTCACGTCATCCGCATCGCCATTCTTCCCTGATCCTTTGTTCAAAGAGCAATGGTATTTGGTACGTATCATAACGAAGCATTCCTACCTAATCATGGAAGCAACTATTAGAACTTATTAAATTAAGTACCGGTTTCCTTTGGTTTGAATTAGGGCTATTGATTGCAGATGGCCTTTTTCAGCTCCATTGGATTTGAAAGGAATGTTATATACTCCCTTTTTCTTAGGGGTTGCGGAGGTGCAACCTTGGCTAAAGCAGTCTAGAAAGCAGAAGGCGAATCCTCTGACATTTTAAGTAAAGTTGGTAGAGTCTTTGATCTTTTCCGAAGGTTATTTCCAAGCGTTATTACAATTTTTTGTCATTATAGGTTCATCTCTGGCTTCAAGTTACTTTAGTCATAATTAATAGCATAATATTTGTTTAGAATGGCGGCGCAAAAGATGGACTGGACATGAACGTAGTACCCGCTTGGCAGAAGGGTTACACGGGCAAAGGCGTGGTGGTATCCATTCTAGATGACGGTATACAAACCAACCATCCAGATTTAGCTCAAAACTATGTAAGTTAAAAAAGAAAGAAAATTTTATTAAAAACATTATAAAAGATAATACTGATTCTGTCCTTCGTAAATTTGACACATCATAAAGTATTTCTGTCTCGCTCATACATTATGACCATGACAGGGATAGAAAAACATCCAGACTAACTTCATCAGCACCCGTATAGTCATTCACACTATCTGAGACTTACAGAAAATGTATTCTGTTTTAGTTCAAAACTAAGACCGCTCAAAAATTATTCTAACTTGACTACCGATAAGTGAGGCATAGCAATAACTCGTCCCATAGAGGGTATTTCACATAACCTGATAATACTGTCAATGCTCCACTAACAGGTTGATGTAAAAGGTCCTATGGTAAAGATAAGCTACCCGCATATTAACTCACGAAGTTTAACTTCGAAACTGAGTTATGAGGCCCGCTTATAAAAGAAAAGGGCCCATAACTTCTGTCTAGATGCTAGAGAATCTCGTAAAGAGATTTGATTGAATGGGGAAGTTTTGGACGTTGATCTAAATACAGAGTGCTCCCAAGTTGGATATTGTTTCGCAGAATTGATTTATAAACCAATTTCGTTCGCATCTTCGGGTTTTTATATAAAATGTTAGGTGGTCTTACTTTTTAAGGTCGGTGCACACATAGGAAAAAATTGCTGATTCATAATAAATTCGAGTCCACTTCCAAATACCACCACGTTATTTAGTATCCAAAAAATTGTTCAATGATATCAAAGTATGATATATCGCTGTGTTTGAAACGTCAACCACAAATGAATATCAAGCTGATTAAGCTACAAAAGCATTTATTTTCTAGGACCCAAACGCATCAACTGACATCAACGGCAACGATGACGATCCTATGCCTCAAGATAATGGCGACAACAAACACGGCACCAGATGTGCTGGTGAAGTCGCTGGGGTTGCGTACAACAAGTATTGTGGAGTAGGTATTGCCTACAATTCCAGTATTGGAGGCGTCAGGATGTTGGACGGCATAGTCAATGACGCTGTGGAGGCAAGAGCGTTGGGACTGAACCCTGACCATATTGATATCTATAGTGCTTCCTGGGGACCTGAGGATGATGGGAAAACAGTTGATGGGCCCGGACCGCTAGCAAGAAGGTTAGTATTTTTGCAGAATAAACTAATTTTTAATTTTAATGTGTAGTAGATTCCCCAATATTTAACTCTAACTTTCCTTATAGGGCATTTATCTATGGAGTCACAAGTGGACGTCGAGGTAAGGGATCAATCTTCGTGTGGGCATCAGGAAATGGTGGTAGACACACAGACTCTTGCAATTGCGATGGTTACACAAACAGCATATTTACATTGTCAATCTCTAGCGCCACTCAGGGAGGATACAAGCCTTGGTATTTAGAGGAATGCTCGTCTACTTTAGCCTCAACGTACAGTTCTGGAACGCCAGGCCACGACAAGAGTGTAGCCACTGTAGATATGGACGCAGCGCTACGACCAGATCATATTTGTACTGTGGAACACACCGGCACTTCCGCATCGGCCCCGTTAGCAGCTGGTATCTGCGCTCTAGCTTTAGAAGCTAATCCTGAGTTAACCTGGAGGGACATGCAATATTTAGTAGTTATGACGTCACGACCTCAACCCTTAGAGAAAGAGAGCGGATGGATCGTAAACGGGGTAAAAAGAAAAGTAAGCCATAAGTTCGGTTACGGATTGATGGATGCCACAGAAATGGTGAATTTAGCGGAACAATGGATATCCGTCCCGCCACAGCATATCTGCAAGTCGCAAGAATTGAATGAGGACAAACAGATCCAATCGACATTTGGTTATACACTATCCACTCATATGGACGTAAACGGGTGCAGCGGGACGGTAAATGAAGTGCGTCATCTCGAACATGTTCAATGCAAAATATCACTAAGGTTCTTCCCGAGAGGCAATCTGCGCATATTTTTAACATCCCCCATGGGCACCGTATCGACTTTATTGTTCGAGCGACCGCGCGACGTAGCCAGTTCCAACTTCGACGACTGGCCCTTCCTAAGCGTTCACTTCTGGGGCGAACGCGCCGAAGGTAGATGGAACCTCCAAATCGTCAACGCTGGCAACAGACACGTAAACCAGGCGGGCGTTCTGAAAAAGTGGCAACTAATATTCTACGGCACAGCAATCGACCCCGTAAGGCTGAAATCTAAGAGACCGTCGCAAGTGGCTCCTCCGTTTGCATTCCCGACCGCCGCGGACGGCTACGACACTATCGGTGATTCTTTTTACAACACTGACGCGTTTGCCAATTACCAGAACTTTCCCAATTTATTTGCCGCCGGGTCCGACCCGGAGAAGGCGGTAGCCCGTCTCGACGGACATAACATCCCTTCACCGCATGGGGAGAATGTCCTCGCTGATAGTAATGACAAACGTGTCGTGCATGACTGTGATCCCGAATGCGATTCTCAAGGATGCTATGGAAAAGGACCTACTCAGTGCATTGCGTGTAAGAATTATCGTTTGGATGACGCGTGCATTTCTCAATGCCCTCGGAGGAGCTATAGGAATCAGGGTGTCTGTTCGCCCTGTCACGAGTCTTGTGAGACTTGCATGGGCCCGGGACAGGATTCTTGTTTGACGTGCGCGCCGGCTCATTTACTGGTTGCCGATTTGGCCGTGTGTCTTCAGCAATGTCCGGACGGTTATTGGGAGGATACTGAGGCGTCGGTGTGTCGACCTTGTGCAGCCAATTGTGCCACTTGTTCAGAGCGAGCCGACGCTTGCACGTCTTGCGAACACCATCTGGTGCTGCATGATGGAAGCTGCCTAGCTTCGTGCCCACCTTCCCACTTCGAAACTGAAGACTATATGTGCGCTAAATGTCACGATTCTTGCGACACTTGCGAGGGGCCTGGCGATGGGCAGTGTGTCACATGTCACCCGTCAAGCTACGCCATAGACGGAAAATGTGTAACGTCATGCCCCACCGGATACTACGCTGATAAGAAGAGGAAAGAATGTATGAAGTGAGTATTACATACACGTTTTTAATTTCAACTAGGTAATTCCATTAATTTGACAAAACACCTACCTAAAACCTAGAAATAAAGTTCAAAACCTAAAGTAGTATTTTTAATTAGACGAAGTTGACTGACGTTTACTGGGTTGTCAGGTTTTAATGAAAAAAAAATAGTGTTGTGACCAGGTAAATGATTGAAACATTCATAATTGTTATCATAATAACATGTATAAAGTAGCGGCGGTAGCCTAGTGAGTGGTTAGAACGCCGTTCTGCTGATTCGAGGTTTGAATCCTAGTCATGCCATGTAGGTACCAATAAGTTATGGTTTTTTTCGACAAATACGTATAGTACCTACCTACGTTTATCGAGTACAAAGTGCTATAACGGTGAAGGAAAACAACAAAAACATCGCGAGGAAACCTGCAAGTCTGAGATGATTAAATAACAATACAATAAAATATAAATAGTTTCTTCGACGCTGTACTCATTCATATCATCATTAATTCCTGTGATTGAACGAAATCTGAACGCATCACTATTACATTGAACATGGCAACATTATTTCACAAAGTGACATTAGTAGCTGTCAGTCCACATCGTCTAATCTTACGTAGTATGGTATTCTCTTTGTCGTCTAATTAAAAATCCGACTGTAATGGAAGCAATCCCGAAATGATTATCATTTTAAATCGAAAACTGCTAATCAGAATATTAATTTTAGAACAACACTTCTTCATTCTTAATGATGCTTCATGTGATTATGATCTTAATTCTCCTGGTCGTAAGGTCTATAATCAGCCTCAAAGGCGTGTAAATAATTGTGTCTTGTTATTTTTTCTTGCCAGGTGTCCTATCGGGTGTTCAACATGCACGAGCGCATTCTGCCTCACGTGTGAACCGAACTGGGATCTTAATAAGAAGGGCAAGTGCCTACCAGCGGGCTCTGACAGATGTACCCCCGGAGAGTTCATAGATGGACATACATGTCGGCCATGTAGCGACGCCTGCGACTCTTGTTATGGGGAAAATGACGGACAATGTTTGACTTGTCAGTCGCCTAACTTGATTCAGGACTACAGGTGAGTTTCTTACAATATCTCCCAATAGTTTTAATGTATTTGAGTGATAAATATTTACGTGTATGGTAAGAAGTCAATTCAATGCTCATGCAAGACTTCAGAAATTTTAAAGACTTGTGAATTTATTTAAGTTCCCCAATATGGCTTACTAGCTGTGCCCCGCGACTTCATTCGCGTAGCATTGGATTATTGGGTTAAAAAGTATCCTATATGTTAATCCCGGTAATAATCTATCTGTGTTCCAAATTTCATCCAAATCCGTTCAGTAGTTTTTGCGTGAAGGAGTAACAAACATACATACATATATACATTCATACATACATACATACATACATCCACACTCACAAACTTTCGCATTTATAATATTAGTAGGATATTTAAACTCGAATCTCCAGAACGCTGACACGGTCTAACCCGGAAATTGTCCCAACAGCATTAAAGTTAAGCAAGGGTTCTTTCTTTGTTTATTCCCAGGTCAAATTGTGCCCCTTTATATGACTATATTTAATTTAGAAATGCGAAAACCTTAACGAACCACGTCCTATGCGCGCGTCGACGTGACCGGATTTTGTGCTTATTTTTATGTAATGAGGAAAGTCAACATGAGTGTTTGCCATCCTGTGGTTTTTTACGGTTCTGCTAAGAATATTTTAATATAAAGGGTTGCGCTTTTGAGACTGGTTTAAGTTTTTATTAAACAAAGCTATGTTGAAATAATTACAGAAATCACTTGCTATTGGAAATAATTAAACAAGTTTTTCTTTGTAAAATTAGAAGCGCGGATAGTTTTTTTTTGTAATCCTTAAAATTTACGTTGTTAATATTTAAATTTACAACGATGTTATGAAAAACTAATCACTCAACAAAAACTGAATTTGACAGATTTATTATAATTTAGGTTAGTCTAAACGTTTCTTTAAATTAAAAATTTTATGAACGCGCTAGACTACAGCTTGAGATCAGTATATACCGATTATTGAAAATACACTTAATCCAGATCAAACTTTACCATTACTGCCGCCGAAAAGTGTTATCTAGTTTCTTTACTACTGAAAATATGCTAGAAAACTCTTTTTAATGATTATAACATTACTCAAAGTCAATTTGTTCCTTACGCGGTAGTGTAACAAAAATTGCTAGAAGTCCATTCTCCAAGCGGGCTGGCGGCTCCTTTGAGTCTGTGATTGAATCTGTAATTGAATATGCAAAAAAATAGAAGACGTATCAACAGTGTTATTTATGTCTCTTTCTAATAGATGCGTGTTAGAATGCAGCCGAGGATATTACCAGGAGGCGGGTCGTTGTACGCGATGCGTGCACGGTTGTTCCGAGTGCGTGTCGAGACTCAACTGCACCTCGTGCGCCGGTTCCCTGAGGCTACAGTCCGGAGCTTGTAGGACTTCCTGCGCTGATGGGTATGGGTACCTAATATGATGGGTTTTGCGAAGAATGCCCACTTTAGCCAAAGATTTAAGAAGACCAAATTCAAGTCCAAAGTATTAAAATCACTCCGGGTGTGATCTTACAAACTAATTTATGGTTACTTTTTTTCTCAACTCTGCTACTGGGTTTGAGATCGATACTCATGCGAGAAAATCTGGGAAATAATTCAGCGAGCTTGCTTTTAGTTGAAACTAAACAGATAGACTAGTAAGGTAAGCAATACAGTTACAGAGAAAAGAGGGAATTTATTTGTATACTGTTCCACATTTACACGTCCAATGATTTCCAAAACGTCGCTTGACGCTTGATGATCGCTTGGTGCAGTGGATTGAGCGCAGGCCACTTGGCTCACTGCACCGGGTGGTTGCGAGTTCAATTCCCATCAGGGCAAAATTTCGGAAATAGCCTTTTCGTAATTTACCCCGGTCTAACTCTCACTGGGATCGCCCCCCGTCTATTATACGGTATACATACTACGAAGCGTTGTTTAGCTTGAGACCAAACAGTTGATGTGTTAGGCCCATATTATTCTGAGAACGATCTTGAGTACGATTTTGACATGTCATTTTGTACCGGTATGACATAATAATGACATTTCCAAGATCGCTTTCAGACTTGAGATACTCGTAGATCTATTAATAGTATGCCATGGTTTATATAATAAAACCCTGTTTTCAGGACTAAATAATAAATATACGAGTACATTGGTTGCGGGTGCGATTCCCGTCAGGGTAAATTTCGGAAATGGCCTTTTCGTAATTTGCCCTGGTCTGGGTGTCATTGGGATCGCCCCTAGTCCATTGTACCCATTGTACAAGCGTTGCTTAGTTTGGGACCATACAGTCGGTGTTTTCGTCTAGCGATATTTAATATGTGTTTATTTATTGTGCCCCGTGTGACACAGGTACTACGCGGACCGAGGTACCTGTTCCAAGTGTTACCTGTCCTGTCGGACCTGCAGCGGCCCGCGCCGCGACCAGTGCGCGACCTGCCCGGAGGGATGGCGCCTTGCGGCCGGCGAGTGCCGCCCTGAGTGCCCTCAAGGTAAGCCGCCATCTATATCCGTTAAAATATCTTGTAGTTTACATAAACTGTCACCGTTTTTAAAACGATCGTAATATCGATTTAATAGTACATTGTTACCCTAGGGGTGAAGGTAATTTATTTAGGCTAGAGACGGGGTTTGGCGCCCGAGCGTGGCGAGGGTGCCAATAGTTCCAGGGACAAAATAAGGCTTTCACCCGAGGTAAACACTGTGCTTTTCATTACGAATACAAGGAAAGTAAAAATAAAAACAGGAATTAGCTAAATAAATAATACAAGGAAGTATGGACTCTACAACTCGAAAAAACAAATGAAGATCAGATTGCCGCCTATTTTGTATTTTTTCCGTTGGCCGGCCAGCTTCAATAGAAATATCAAAATAGAACGAGTATCTTTTTAATAATTTGACAGCTGTCAGTTGAAAGCGATTCTGCCTAGGGCGGAAAAGTATTACTTTCAACCCGCTCCTCAGGCAACTTCAGACCTGCTTTCTGAGTATGAGTAACAAAAAATATAATTTATTTGCCCTCTTTCTTGGCGGTTGTATTATTTTTCTATAAATATTAATTAGTAGCTATTGCCCGCGGCTCATAAATACGGATACAATTAAAGTAGTATATAGTACTTATTGAACATTGATATTGTTTTATAAGTATATACTTTCATATGCCTATAGTAATGAGCTGTTATTCTGACATTGCAAACAGATACTTCTTTTTGATTTATTTGTATACATAGATGAATACAATAAATTATAAATGTAGAAGTGTACCTAATTATTTGGAATCACACAAAAACTGATTGCTACGTTCTGAAATAACATTAAGGTGAATGCGCCTGTCTAGCCCGCGAAATTCAAAATTTTCGAGTATTTTTATAGTTTATTCAAAATCTGAAAACATTTAAGACAACATTTTGTGATTTGCGACAAACACAGTATGCAGTGCGCTAATTAATACATTTATTTTACTCTAAATATTATCACGGTGGATATGATACTAGTAAATCACTAAATATACAAAAAATGCCATTTTTTCTGGTTATCTGTCGTTCTTTAAATGTTTTAGAGCAAGTTGGATATATTAATAAATGCATTGCATACGGTGTTTGTCGCCGAATACAAAATGTTGTCTTAAATGTTTTCAGATTTTGGATAAACTATAAAAATACTCGAAAATTTTGAATTTCGCGGGCTCGATGGGCGCTTTAGCCTTAAGGTTTAATTTTAATATCTACCACAAAAATGTGATGGCAAAAATATTTTCTGTAGGTTGGTAGCGAGTGATTTAGTCATAGTACAGCTGTTCAAAGAAACGCGTCACTAACTGAGGCGCTATGCAAAATATCGTGCGTTATTAAAATGAGACCATAGGTCGGATATTTTTTATACTCCAAAATTGAACGGCCGGGGCTGCGGTGTAATTCTAGTTCATGCTTAATAAAACTATAATTATATAAAATAATAATTATTATTGTACCAGCCTCTGAATGCCAGATACAAAATGAAACAAAAGCTACATTATATTCATATCCCTCATCACGTAAATGATCAGTGACCGATAACTAATTGAATATCGAAATTAATGGAGACGAACGACCAATATGGAACAATACAAATGTTCTGTATTTAGGGTAAAATGTTTTATTTATCGTAGGCTGAATAAATAGAATGTTGCGTAGGTATCTATAATGTTTGTGTTTACTCGTTAGTTCAATTGTTTTTATGTCTAGTTGTTAGATTCGATGTTTGGCTAGGACATATTTGATGAGTATTGGAATATTTTAGTAGGTTTAAGGTTTTTTCTATGGCTAACAAAATAATACAGTCTGTCCTGAAAGTCCGGAATAATAATCTTAACTAATTGCGGATTTGATTCCTGTCGTCGGGACAAATCGTATTTTACCCCGTCCGGGTGTCACTGGGATCGCCCCCAGTCCATTGTTCCTATGGTACCCTTAAAATATTAATAATAAAATAATTAATTAATAAGATTAATGGGGATCGAACTCGGAATATCACAGTCACGAGAGCGGCTCCTATAAGCACTAGGCTATTGACGTTTCAAAAAATATATAAATCACCTCGGTCCCTATAATATTGGAAATTAATTTTAAGTGCCTTGTTTTTCGGTTCAGGTTTCTACCAAAGCCCCGACGGTTGTCGTCACTGTCACCACTACTGCCGTGAGTGCGAGGGCTCCGGCCCTCTTCGCTGCACCTCCTGCCCGCCCCACTTCATGCTCGACGGCGGCCTCTGTATGGAGTGCCTCGGCTCCCAGTACTACGAAGCCAGCGTTGGATCTTGCCAAACTTGCGACGCGACGTGTAGGTCCTGCTCCGGCCCGGGACAGTTCAGCTGTACCATGTGCTCGAGACCGTTGCGATTGGATCGGTAAGCGAAATGTTACATTGCTCGTTTTATTTCGGCAGCTTCAATTTGCATTAATACGGACTCAGCAATATACTCAGCACGATAGCAAAAAACCGACTGGCCGGTTTCACCTAACACACTCGCGTTTACATTTTCGCATGTGACCCTTATAGTTTGTTTTTTATGTTTTACAAATAAATCATTGCCTTTCCTAGTTGCCTCATGGACATTAAACTATATTTCTTAAATAGGAATGCTACAACAGGGGTGCAATTTTTGACTTTGGTTCCAACTCACGGCTTTGGAAACTAGGGCCAGTATTAATAAATCGATCTCAGGTCTGAGAGCGATCTTGGTAATGTCATTCTTATTTCATATCAGTACAAATTAAATTTGAATGGCTTACTCAAGATCGCTATCAGACTTCCAAACCAATCTGTTTAATAATACGGTCCTAGGTATTAAAGTTATACGTAAATATAAATGGTTAAGCATTAATTTCACCATGTATTTTGAAGTCTCATTATCGACTAACAATAAAAAAAATCGCTTGAAAAAGCAGGCTTTTGAAGTGAACATTAAACGTGTTGCTTAGTGTAATAACCATTGTTGTTTTAAATACCCATTTAAAAGTAAATCCTACATAACACGAGTTGTGCCTTCAAAGGTGTCACGAGGGGTTTAAGAGGGCCCTAGTGATTGAAGGGCTCTAGCCTCACAGACACACGACTCGGTAAGAAGGCGCGTGCAAAAGGCGTCTACAAGAGAACTCAAGATGTACTTTGGTTTTGAAAAGACTTTTGAACGTAACAAAGCGTCATACTTTTTAACTGCTAAATGCCGAAACTACTTTTTTTTAATGAAAAGTTTAAATGCTCATAAATGTTCTTTCTTTTTAATCCCTAACTTTACGCAAGGGTGTTTAAAGGTTTTATTAAAGAAACAGGTTTAGAAAGGGTTTGGAAACGTTTGTTTACACTGGATAGGCCAGTATTAATAAATCAGTCTCAAATCTGAGAGCAATCTTGAAAATGGCATTCTTATGTCATACCAGTACAAGAAGACATGTCAAGATCGCTTTAGCTCGAATTTTCGTTGTATCAGATTAAACAACCAATGCGTGTCATGCTGCGGCGAGCGCGGCGCGACTACTAACAAGACGTCACAATCCGACTGCTGTCACTGTCACCCTGAAACAGGTATGTTACGATGCGACTCACTACCTGCTTGCAAATAAAAGTTTGTTCAGCCTAGTTCTATCGAGGAAATTAGGTGAGACCCGGGCCCTAACCACGCTAGCTACTTAAATCGTAATAGAAAAGCAAACGCTCGCGATTACGTTTCAAACGCTCCGCTTTTGACGTTTTGCTGACACCATACCATATCAATGTCAGTAGAAATCGTAAAGCTCGTGTCAGCAAAACGTCAAAAGCGGAGCGTTTGAAACGTAATCGCGAGCGTTTGCTTTTCTATTACGATTTGAGTATCTAGCGTGGTTAGGGCCCAGCAGCTGCCCGCAGCTCCGTCGTGGTAATTGGATAAAATAAAATCATCCCAAGTTAATCATTATAGCATCGGCTATCTGTCAGAGGAAGTCCCGTTAGAAACGGTCCAGCCGTTTCGGAGATTAGCCGATAGAGAGAACAATGATGAAATTTGTTATTTCGTTATAATAAGTATGTACATATTCATTTACTTAAAACAATACATACAGACGAACATTGAACCTCCTCGTTTTTATAGAAGTCGGTTAAAAAGCTATTTATATTACAAATATACACATCTTCAATTTTATTTATTTGTATACACGATTTTGTTTTGTGTTCGTATTCCAAAGTACTTTATTTTTGTCTAAAGGTGAATGTATAAACTCGTCGGTCGCCGGCAAGCGGCGCATCGCCGAGTGGGGCGCGCTGCACACCGCGCCGGCTGCGCACGCGGCGCCCAGCGTCGCGGTGGTGACGCTCGCGGTGTGCGTGGCGGCCGTCGTGCTGTTCGTAGCCGTGTTGATGGTGTTGCAGGTCGGTGACGATGAACGTTTGACATTATAAAGGTTAACCGTGGAAAATGCGTCAACGGGGTAAATGCATAAGATCGGTCGGGGTAAATGCGTCCATGGAGAATGCGCGCATGCGTAACATGGATCGGGGTAAATGCGTGCATGGGTGAGATCTATAGGGTAAATGCGTCAACGATGTAAATGTTTATGGGGAATCGCGTCAAAGAAAAATGCATTAACGGGTGAAATTATTAGATAGAAATGTAGATGGGAGAATTGCGCAACAATGATGAATTAGTGCAACATTTCCAAAAATTTTCAACATCGGACCAATGACAAATTCAATAAGAGAAAAAAGCCTCTTGTTTGGGGTTCGCGGACCTCACTGTATTCATTTTTTAAAGAACTAGTAGATAAGCAATAGTTATGTAGGTATAAAATAGGTGAATAGCTTGCAACACGCGGTCAGTGAGATTAGTCACGCTGGTAATGAGAACGCGGATCATCTGTGATTAAGATTATTGCGGGCGGTGCGCCGCGGCCGCCGCAACCGAAGGATTAATTTGGAAGCTCACTGCTAACTTCATAAAAGACGTGTGGTGGGTGTAATTTTTATTAAGATCAAGTTGATGATCAATAAATTCTATAAGTAACATGAGATAAATACATTGATGGCATACAGGTTGAAACAGAATGGGTATACTTAAAAAAAAACTGAACTTTGTAATTCTAAAACTATCGGCTTTGGAGGAAACTTGAAAAACAAAAGGTGTTACAGGGATACATCTGTTGACAGATTTTACAAGTCTACAAAACCTTTAGTACTTCAACTGTCCCACAAAGTCGATAGTTTTAGATTTACAAAGTAAAGTTGCAAAAAAAATAGTATACCCTTTCTGTTTCACCTAGTAGAACCTTGATGGCATATAAGTAAATAGTAACATAAATTTAACAATTTGACTTGTTTGATTAGATCCTGTTTAGGTATAAATTACACTGCGCATAATGAGTCTCATAAAGTAGCATATATAAATAGCCTTAGCTCATCCCATAATTACAAAACAATTCGCCTATGTTTTTTTGGGACTAGTGGGACAAGTCCCAAAAAAAATCACTCTCCCACCACTGTCAGTCCTGTAAGCCAGGATCGACAATGGTGACCAACGATGACGCCGATGTTTGACCCTCGACGAGTTCCGGGGAAAAGTGAAATTGTCTTGGTACCCCTACGAATTTAATCGAAAGAAAGAATAGGAGTTGTTGGAAGAAAATTATCCACTTCCTTCCGTTGCAAAGCGGGAGACAGAAATAACTGTATGGGCGGATTGCCACAGAAGCAAGACTTGTTACAACTAATTGAAGACCAGTTGTGATGCCCGTGGAGCATCGTCAATATACTAATTGGATCTAAACTCGTGAGCTGATTATAGTTAGGTAATCCCGATAATTGGTGTGGCAAAAGCGCTTGAACGCACGGAAATTATCTCTGGTTTCCACAAGACCTGTGTAATAAACTGCTCCAGATGTCACTTGCAGGCTATTTAACATACCGAGTGGTCCGTTCATAACACTTACTTGAAGCGTGTAAGTAAGGGCCTGTGCACACCATGTTTTTTTAAACGCGCCGTCGCGTCGACGCGCTTTTTTAGCGCTACAGACGCGATACGCACGCGAGTCGGATAAAAAAGGATAAAAGCGCGCCGTCGACGCACGTTTCTAAAACGCGCGTCAACGGTGCGTTTGGCCCAGCGCACACCGCTGGAAGCGCGGCGGAGAGCAATTGAAAACAACAATTTAATATAAACCTTAACTAATTTGACATACGGTCGCTTGAATAAATTCGCACGCGGTGCTCGGAGCGCCCTCAAGCTACTGAGCATACGCGCGACTCCTCATACATACCGTATGTCAAGGTAGGTAAGGTTTATATTAAATTGTTGTCTACAATTGCTCTCCGCCGCGCTTCCAGCGGTGTGGGCTGGGCCTTTAAGAGACGTGGTGTGCACAGGCCCTAAACTCTTTTGTAGCTATAAATGTTGTTTTGTCTTTCTACCAGGCGCATAGTCCACGCGAAAAGCCGAATCGTTCGCGCGCCCGCGGCGTCGACTATTCCCCTCTCGCTTGCACTGATGACTGTGACGTCACCGTGCTGAAGTCGCGCATCGCGTTCCCCGAGTTCGAACAGGAACCGTTCCTCGAACATTCCACATAGCGCCCGCTGTGATCCTAGAAGTAAGTTGCAGTAGTGTTATCATCTGTGTGTGAGTCGAGATGTGATAACGTTGCGAGTTTCGATAGTAGAGGCAAGATCTGTATAGAAACACATAAGAGTTGTAGGTAAAAATTAGACGGAAAGTTCCTCTGTCTGAGAGTCTGAACGACAGCCCGATTGTCTCCGAATTCTGAGATGGAATTTATAAACTGAATCTTAAATGTACGCGATTCATAAATGGAAAAAACTACATCTGGTATATCCGAAATCATAACATGAATTCAGTAAGTATCTTAATTCAGGGAGACAATCCGGCTGTCTAATTAAATGGCGGTGACAGACTTGAGCCGAACCACGGAGAGACAACGAAATTTCTTGAAAATACATCGGAAAATTGGGAAAATGTTTAAATATTAATAGTTCAGCTCGTGGTTCCGTCCAAGCCTGGCCCAACCAACCTTTGAATGCTGCACAACTTGCATCAAAAAATTCATAATAATACCGAAAAAAGTTGTAAATCCTATACACTCTATGAAGCGTATGTGTTTAGGAAGCTTTTGTCCTAGATTGTGGAACTCGTTTGGTACGCGGGGCTCAAAAGGCTGTCTCCGGAGAGCCCAAGAAATGTGTTTTTGTAAGTGGCTCAAAACGGCCTCCAATAAGGCCATGTTTAGTTGTTTATTCCAATTTCGTGTGGCAGATGGATGACCTACAAATACGTTTGAAGTTGACACCTACTTACGTAAGCTCAGTATAATATTTGTAAAAAGAAAAAATAACAAGATGTCGATTCTTAAAATCCGTTCGGACTTTTTATCGACGTCTACCGATAAAATATCGTTGATTTTCTTTAATTTATTAATATGAGTTATCTATCGATCGATAAGGCGTTCGTGCCGATAGCTAGTTATTTTTAAATAAGTAGTTAAGAACGATCATTCGTTGACGTTAATAATGAGATGTATACTTCGCCTTTTCGAACCCAATTTGAATAAACCGGCAGCTTCTGTATGATTTAATGTAATACAGACGACAACGTACCTAAAGAATACTATAATGATTTTGTATTTAGCATTTCCTTTGTCTGATGGCCTCACCCACAGATCCCCTTTATCATGTTATTGTCGATTTGTGGTCAATTAATCAATGTGAAAAATCTCTCTTCTCTGTGTGTCTGTATTACGGCCCTCCATTACCACTCGAAGTTTAAAGGAAGTCTCGTATTTAAGGCTAAAGCGCCCATCTAGCCCGCGAAGTTCAAATTTTTTGAGTTCTTTTAGAAATTTTTCAAAATCTGAGAATAATAAAAGACAAATTTTGTAATTCGCGAAAAAGACCGTGTGCAGTGCATTTATTAATACATTTATTTTACTCTAAATATTATCACGGTGGATATGATACTAGTAAATCACTAAATATACAAAAATTGCCAGATTATCTGGATAGCTGTCGTTCTTGAAATGTTTTACAGTAAGTTGGATATATTAATAAATGCACTGCACACGGTCTTTTTCGCGAATTACAAAATTTGTATTTTATTATTGTCAGATTTTGAAAAAAATCTAAAAGAACTCAAAAAATTTGAACTTCGCGGGCTAGATGGGCGCTTTAGCCTTAAAGTAATAATTATGTATGTGTCTCAAAATTCCAAAATAATAATTTTGGCTAAGTACATACTTATAATATTTAGTATATTCAAGAAACAATTTGAAAAACAGTTTTTGAATTTCGATTGAATTTTTTACCATTGAATACTATGCGCGATACGATACGATACCCGCAATTATTATTTCTGACTTTTGAGACACTCTGTATAATATAGCTAGGTTATGGAAATTATAAGTTGAACAAAACTTTCGTCATACAACGCCCTATGTTGTTCGAAATGTTATTAACTTATTATCGAATGATTCCAATACAATATCCGTGTTCCTTCGATATCGATAGCAGGGAAATCAAATAGGTATTTTAAGAAATTTCAACATTGGTAATTCAGTGATATTATTGTTAATTCCGTTGGTACACAAACTAAAGTTGGCACTCAATGTTTTTTTTTAATATATTAATGGCCTCTTACAATTGGGTCAAGCCCAATATGATTCTGCCAATGTCGAGTAACGAATTGCAATAACAAACACCAATTAATAACAGTACAATACAAAAATGTGACCGTCCATTTTGGAAAACCAAAATGGAGGCCGACACTCAATGTTGCTGTCCTTCTTTTGATTTTATTGAATAAGCGTGACAGCAATATTTTTAAATGTGTCAGATTTTGTTTAGTCGTAATTTATAGTGAACAGAATTGGCCACATTATCGATATGATAAATCTATTGCAATATCTCATTTCATATTGATGTCTGTGTATCGATTACGTTAACACTACATGTTACGTTGTTGTGTAACTATATCGTATATCGATGTTTAAGGAACACCCCAGTTCTGATTTGGTGGTCGATTGTTTGCCGTTACATGTTTGCTCGCTCAGTGCCTGCCTGCTCTTGACTTAATCAAACTACGCTTTGATGTTAGAATAAGACGGAGGATACGGATAATAATCGTGCTGTCCCCTTCTACCGTTATTACGATCAGTGTTGATTGGTTGTAATTATTTCCTTACAATGTGAAATTAAATTGTGCATAAATATATTAAAGGAGATATAGACAAAGTTAGCGTTACAGAAAAAGAAAGAGGATGGGTTTTAATGGATTTTTATTGAGATAGGAATGATACAAATAATATATTTTTTGTATTAATGGACTGACCTTATGTTGACCGTCATAAAAATTAAGTTTATGGCGTCAAGGATATTTATTTTCGTTTCATTTGGGATCAAAGCGATATATGACAAACACGACACACTATTTCAACGAATAATAAATGAAGCCATAGTGAATGCCACAAATCCCGATGTAAAGAATCATTCGATATCAAGATCTGTTCGGTCTCTCTTAGAAATGACGTCACAATTATAATAAAAAAATATTTGTAATTATGTGTATTTTTAATTATAATTTAGTCGATAGGCCCAAAGTTACCATAGCGTTTTAAATGTTGTACAATTTTTCATTTTAAAACCCGTTCGAGTCGACGAAAATATTTTGAAAAGACGTTTCTATTAGACCATTTTTTTTACTAGTAGCTAAAATAAATTTTGACTTGTCATAATTTTAATTGTAATTTTAAGTAGTAAAGCTTCTTAGTGTTTTAATTTTATTAGGATTTATTAGGAAAAAAATACGATTTCAATTATCATTCATTTATTTCCGCTGATCTTAGGGTAAATATTTAGCTTAGAAAATTTTATAAGCAATTTAAATAAAAAATAAAGTTCCACTATTTACATACTTTCACCAATAAAAAAAATATTTGTACAGTTTCAAAATTAAAATGTTTTTTTGTTTAATTATTGACCGATACATGTTTGTTAATAAATATTATATTGTGATATAATTATCGTGTAGTACGATACAAATACGACAAAGGCCTGTATTAACAAATTGATCTCAAATCTGAGAGCGATCTTGGAAGTGTCATTCGTATGTCATACCAGTATAAAATGACATGTCAGAAGCGTACTCAAGATCGCTCTCAGACTCAAGATCGATTTATTATTATGACCCAAAGTGTGTCTGTCGTATTCACAGGTGGGCGACAGTGTTAGTTGAAGTCAAAGATAAAATGTTACCATAAACCATCACAAAGTTGTAAATAAAAGTTAGCTAGATTGTTGAATCGTTAATAAAAGAGGATATTGTTCAACAAAATAATTGTAATGGTATTCTAAATAGCATATGGTTGAAATTTGCTTGTTCAATATTGAAGTTTTGTCAATTTATAATGTACAGAATATAATTTATGATTGGGGTAATATAAAATTGTATAGATACGTGTATTATTCCACATTTATGAAAACTTCTTGACATCTGATTTGCTAAGGTTTTTATTGCATTTCCACTAAGTTATAGATTTTGTGTATAATTAAAATTTTCTAATTAATATATTATTGTAGTACCTATCAATTTGTATTGCAGTTTTCTAATTTGTTTTAGTGGGAATCTTTTAATTAAGAATATATTTTTGTATGGAATGTTCTTACGTGCAATTAATATTTGTAATAAAAATGAAGTCTGTGTCAACATGTTTGTTTTTTTTATATTATATAGCAAAGTCGATAAACAAGCGTACGACCCGCCTGATGTTAAGCAGTTACCGTAGCCTATAGGTGCATGCTATACCAAAGGCATTACTGGCACGTTGCTGACCTATAGGAAAGTGAGCTGGTTTTGTGTTGGACTGTATTACCTCTTATTGTACAAAATCCAGTTATAACAGTTACTTTACTCCGATCTTCTGTGAGAGGGGGGTACTACCCGGGTATATGTATAAAACCCGTATATGAGCTGGTAGTGGGTACAGTTAGGCTCTACCACCTTTACGTTTCGTTGCTTTCGTTTTAGTTGTTCATTAAGAAATTGACCGTAAGAAATTAATTCAATTTTTACTAGCTATAAAAAACCAGGTAGTCAGTAAAGCTTCGATCTTTATACGATCGGTTAATATAAATAATATATATCGCCCGAATGACACACCCACTGTACGGTCCCAAACTAAGCAATGCTTGTACTATGGGTACCGTACAATGTCTTGGGGGGCGATCCCAGTGACACCCAGACTAAGGCAAATTATGAAAAAGCCATTTCCGAAAATCGCCCTGGCGTGAATTAAACCCGCAACCACCATCTGCAGTGAGCCGAGGGGCCTACGCTCGAACCACTGCGCAAAGCGGTCGTCATAAAGTCAATAGGTTGTATGAGGGCAACGACCCATTGCTTAGGTATTGAAATGGTAATGTTGATGCTAGTTTATGGATGTCGATACAACAGCAGCGCGGCGCACAGGTAACATAAGTATTAGTTCGGGCCTTGTGGGCGTGTTGTGCGACCTCGCATAGATTACTGCGGCTATTGGGGTTACGAGCGTAGGTTTAAAAATAACCAAAAGCTCTCAGTTATTGATGATTCATGACTAATGGAAGTAAAGGGTATGGGAACCGACTGTAAATTTACTTATTTTATGCATTACTTATTTAGTGACAATATTAATGATTATTATTATATTTTATTGTTTAGGAATAATGATGACAAATACTACCAACAAAGATATATCGCTAATAAATATTGCTAAAACTATATTAAGGCCCGTATAAAAAAATAGATCTCAAGTCTGAGAGCGATCTTGGAAATGTCATTCTTATGTCATACCAGTACAAAATGACTTATCAAAAGCGTACTCAGAACCGCTCTCAGACTTGAGATCGGTTTATTAATACAGGTCTAAGAAACTATTAGGTACTTAGTGTTTTCAAAACTTTAAATTTCTGTATATTTGTCAGTTTTAAAGTTATTTAAAAATATACAATATATTTTGTTATTAATCGTAAGACTTACCTAATAACCTATATTATGTAATAAAAAAAAGAATCATGCGGCGGTCGTTTCAAGCGCTTAACAGAGAGAGTTGGAGTTATATGAAAAAGTAAGATGCAAGATAATTTATTTTACTCCTAGCTCTGTACTTTAGAAGGATTAAAGTCTGTGGTATGGCGTCATAATAGAAGACTGTGGCCCGTATTTATAAATCGATCTCATGTCTGAGAGCGATTTTGGAAATGTCGTTCCGGTACAAAACGTTCGACGGCGTACTCAAGATCGTTCTCAGACTTGAGATAGATTTAATAATACGGGCATTAGACAACGAAGTAATTTCTACAGTTCCGTCATTCCGTATGGTAACCTACCATAAATAAATGTTTGGATCTAAATATTAGGTATATTTATATAAAACTGGACAATTCGGTTGAATTACTAGCAGCTGGCAACACTGAGCCAATATGAGGGGTGGATATTTGCATAGTATTGTCCCGCCGACCACGCATTAACATTTAGACTACAGACCAATTCCCAGAACCAGATGCCGAATATGTAGGTACCTAATGGGGATTTGCGATGAGCCCGAGACTTTCATTTTCGTAGAGGACATGAAAGGTATAACTTATTTTCTTGTTTTTAGGAAGACTGGTCAATTAGCATTTGATTTTGACGACCGCTTGGCGCAGTGGTTCGAGCGTAGCCCGCTCGGCTCACTGCACATGGTTGTTGCGGGTTCGATTCCCGCTGGGGCAAATTTCGGAAATGGCCTTTTCGTAATTTGCCCTGGTCTGGGTGTCACTGGGATCGCCGCCAGTCCATTGTACGGTACCCATAGTACAAGCGTTGCTTAGTTTGGGACCTTAGTTTTGGGCGATCTTTATTTATTTATTTATTTTCTTGTAGTGTTTCAGCCGTTTTCACAATCCTTATAACTTCGGTTTGGATATCTACCATTGCGTGACTTCCGCTTTTATTTTTACCGGTCCTTTAAAACAATTCCTCCATACATCGATGGATGTATAATATTCTTATTAACATGAAAGTAAGTAGGTGCACTTAGTCCAAGAGTACATACATGATTACATAATATACCTATGCTGTAAGTGTAATAAAGAGTAGATATATCTATCTATCTACATATAAAAGTTATCATTCTGGGATGAAATATGGTGACGCAACACAACGTAATAACATTTTTGCTCATAAAACTTTATAAGCGTTAACGTTTATAGGTCTAGTAGTGGTAGGTAATAAAAGAAAATACTGTCAAATTATTAGACATTAAACAGTCTTATTAACCATTTGAACTGCCAATGGCCCAGCGGCCAAAGAACGGGTATTACACTGGGAACAATATTGACGGAAAGTTTCCGACGGGGAAACTCCTTCGACTGTGAATATCCCTTAGTCGCAGGTTCAAATCCCGCCATTGACGGACTCTTAAAGTTAGCCCACTCTTACCATAAACTTTGAATACTCTTACTTAAATGGGTCTATTAGTACTGAGATAATATATTGTACATTTATCAGCATACTATCTTAAAAATTATTAGAGCTTACAAAGGAATTTTCATAATATCTTGTTCTAGGATAGGATAGAGGACCATTTGAAAACACTTGTTTACTTATGTAGGTATTTCTAGGCCAAATGGTTTAACAATTAATAGAAAAACAGGGCCCAATCCCCTGGTTTAATGTTTTAGTATTTGTAACGTGTTATTAAGAGTATAACCTAAGTATTAACACAACAAATAGTTAAATTCCTAAGTACCTCCAACCCCAAACTCTTGCGAAAGCCCTTAATAAATTACAATAAACATTTCAATATCTCAAAAACTTGACAAAGTTTTCCATAACTCGGTTAAAAAGCTATTGAAAGCATCTGGATTGTGTTGTAGCTGGCGTCGTTTGTTAACGTCTCCGGGGCTTGGCTAACGACTGGTTAAAACTAACTGTGAGCTGTGAATTATGACGGCGAGTTGGAGCGGCGGTCGTGTTTGTTGTTTAGTAGATTATGGCGCGGAACGTTTTTATTGCGGAATAACCGATTAGTGTTTTTCTTATTATTTTTTTAAAAAAAGATTACCAGCAATGTGATTTTATCACATTACTAGTAGTAGTAGTTTACACAGCATAGTAGTTAGTCGTTGTTTAGTAGTTTTAGTACAATACATTCTCAACTACTACTAAAAAAACTTCATTTTACGAAGGTTTTTTAGATAAAAGGAAACAAAAAAATATGGCTCAAAAAATTGACGAACTGCGGTCCCAAAGAAAGCGACACTTGTACATAGTAGGTACTAAGGGCTACAGAACTAAGTGTTAATTGTTCCTACTATGGATAGTGTGCTGAAAAAAGTAGGGCAAAGATGGAATTACCAAAATACAGTTTTCAAAGGCACCGACAGGCACCGAACCCGCAACCAGTGCCGCTACCGCAGCGGCCTACACTCAAATGCCTAGTTCAAGCAGATGGCAAAGAAAGAGAAAAGAAGATCCTTAAAAAAATAAGTGAATTGCGGTTCTTACCGTACAACAACAGTAGATACCCAAGCAATTTAATTACAATAATTTTTAACAGTTTCTACCTACTACGTCGGTAACGGGTGCTACTTACGTAAACCTATATAATATGATTTTTCACAGGCTACCTGTGAAATGTTCTTTCACTAGTAGCTACATAAATAAATTAAGTTACTGTTAAGTTCAAGTAAAGTTTATGTAATTGTATGGATTTCATCCATAAATGTTGAATGAGGTGTCTAATTGCCGTACGCCCATTAGGTACAAGGCTGCTCTGTTATTACGAAAGGGTTTTCTTTCACCCCTTCCAACCGGAATAATAACACCCCATGAGACCAAATAATAGCGGTTAAACACGATACGTTTGACGACCGCTTGCCGTAGTGGTTTGAGCGTAGGCCGCTCGGCTCACTGCACATGGTGGTTGCGGGTTCGATTCCCGCCGGTGCTAATTTTGGAAATGGCCTTTTCGTAATTTGCCCTCGTCTGGGTGTCACTGGCATCGCCCCAGTCCATTGTACGGTACCCATAGTACGTTGCTTAGTTTGGGATGCAGTTGGTGTGTCAGTCTGGCCATATCTATACATACAAATGAATAAAATTGGAGTGTCTGTTTGTAATATCAAAATAACACCTTTTCACTAAGTGCATTTGAAAGTACATACGACACCTAAAGCAAAAACGCGATTTAAAAAAAATTTGTCTGTCTGTCTGTCTGTCTGTCTGTCTGTGTGTTTGTTCCGGGTAATCTCCGAAACGGCTGGACCGATTTTGACGGGACTTTCACTGGCAGATAGCTGTTGTAATAGGGAGTAACTTAGGCTACTTTAATTTTTGAAAAACTATTAGAGTTCCGCGTAAAAAAATAAAAACACATGAAATCAAAGAGTATCTCCGAAACGGGGGGACCAATTTTGACGGGACTTTCACTGGTAGATAGCTGATGTTATAAGCAGTAACTTCTATTTTAGAAATCAAAAGTTTTAAAAAATGAAACAATGGGTTCTGTCGTGCGGGCTCGGAACGCAGGAGCGGGCTTTTTTGTTAAGTTAAATTCCACGCGGACGATGTAGCGGGCTCAGCTAGTATATTTATAATATTCATACGACGTATTAAAATCTATAGAATACTAGCTTCTTCCGCAACTTGGCTAGCGTATTTTTAATGGATGTCGACGACAACGACAACGACAACTATTGGATCTAACTATAGCTAAGAAACATCTAGGTTACCACATAAGTACGAAGAAAATATCTACATAATAAAATATGAAAATCGGTCAATCTGTTTAGGAGGAGGTGAATTACGCTCACCGGAATTTACATCACAAGAAAATGACGTATCAGCAATTATTTTACTTCCAATTAAAAAGTAAGTAACCGGTCATACACTTCGATTCATGGTGAACATCTAACAAAATATTTAATAAGCGTCGTCTTTCTTTCTGTGTGAATTTAGCCTGTGTTTACTTACGCGTCGACCTAATATGAACATATAAATAGCGATATTGTGGATACTAAATGTCTAGGTAAGCATACCATTGATAGTCATTCAAACCTACTCAATTTATCAACTTCCCATTTATCATGCAACACCCCCAATATCGCGTATCAGTATCGAAAAAATCCAATTATATGCGATACGTCATCGCTTGAACAAGTCACCCCGCCGCGGACATGATATATTACAAGCCGCACTTTTGTCCACCAACCCAGGGTTGCCACATGAGCGCGGTGACTGCTGACAACTCGCTATGCCTGAAGAGAAATACTACCTATGTATGTGCCTTGTATTGCTGCCCGCGACTTCGTCCGCATAGACTTAAGTAGAGTATTCTATGTGTTAATCCAAGTTATAAACTATCTGTGTTCCAAATTTCATCCAAATCCGTTCAGTAGTTTTTGCGCGAAGGAGTAACAAACATACATCCACACTCACAAACTTTCGCATCCTACTAATATTATAAATGCGAAAGTTTGTGAGTGTGGATGTATGTATGTATGTTTGTTACTCCTTCACGCAAAAACTACTGAACGGATTTGGATGAAATTTTGAACACAGATAGATTATAACCGGGATTAAAATATAGAATACTCTACTTAAGTGTATGCGGATGAAGTCGCGGGGCACAGCTTGTTTATAATATTAGTAGGAAGTAGGATAGGATAATATTACTGGCTGACATTTATTTTGATGTAAGAAAAAAAATACACAAGAGTAGCTGTCGCGGGAATAGTGCTGGGTCCTGATTAGGTAGGTACGGCTATGCTGGGCTAAATTCAATAATGCAAATATATGGGGGGAGGCAGAACTGTAAGGGTCAGGTCAATGTCACGCGTGTACGTTACCGGCACGATGGAGGCGGGTGAATTCCTCGGGTGGTATGGCTGGATCCTCAGGTTCTTCAGCACAGGCATAGCACTGGAGCGCTCCCAATGGGTTTAGAGTTCACACAACACAAATACACAGCAGTTTAGGTGGATTTCGCCCGATTAGGAATTTTAGGCACAGGAGCACGCGCGACGACGTCTGTGCCACACGGAAGTCGGTCAGTACAGTGTCATGATGGGGGAATGGGACGACAACACAAAATATAACATTAATCGGGGGTAGGCAGATGTCGGTAGACGGACACATTTTAACTAGCTACCTACATACAAAATTCTAAAGTAAACAATAGCTAATTTTGAGCCTCTAAAATGTTATGTTTTACAAAATAGCGTCCCATCATATTACCTATGTGAAACGTTAACACGTATTTTTTTTCTATCTTGCACCCTATATGCATTCGTTCATTTTCCTACCTTCAATTCAATGATTTCATGGTGATCTGTATCATAAATACAAGAGAGGCAGCCCTGCATATAACCCTTTTTTCGATGTATGTATGTAAATAAATTCAATAAGTTGGTTCCCTGGACAGGATGATGTCAAACGACGCTTCGCGGGGCCGATAATTCAATTTATGCCGTTGGTAAACTCGACATACCCTCAGGAAACTAGTGCGGGTAAACAAAAGATAGGTATTACGGTCGCAATATCACACCGAATATACATAATGTATTAAATATTCAGGGGTGGAAATATTTCTTTTGCAAGTTGAGATATTACGTCCGAATCCGGTCCGATGGAGCTGACGAGTTGTGGCACGAATTTATTAGTTTCACACATCACCGAACTTTTGGTATCTTTATTGTACCTACACGTGTCGAAATTCTTTCTAACCCAACCTTGTGAGTTAGTACCTACTATTCCTATCTCCAAACTTCGTATAGTTTTAATATAAGAGCATTATAGGTAGTAAACCCAATGTTTTTATTAACGAAAGTCAAGATACGCAAAGTGGAAAAGTAATGTTGTCATATGAATTTACAAAACTCGTGTTTATTTGAATCATAATTACACTTGATAAATGCGAAAAGCGAAGCCAAAACCTAAGAAAAGCTATTTGGACCAAAGATTTGAGTGGCATTATAGGAGGTATTTGGTTCCAGTTCTACCATTATCATACTAAATATTTATAATTATTGGCATTAGACCATGACAGGACCTTAACGAAATTAATAACAAAATGTGGTCCGTGATATATTTTGACATTTTCTGTCCCTAAAGTGCAAACTCGATCATTACCCCATCGAGATCCACTCCACAAACTAATTTACGACACATTTATCCCACTTAGCCCCCTGTTGGGCGTTATTAATTGAATAAATTTGGCCGTTATTGATTCGCGGATTCAATTCCAACGGCAGTTAGTTAATTTTCATATTAATTTGGATCGGCGCAAACCGAATATAAGCACAGAGATTGTTAATTCACACTGCGTACTTTTATGAATTGTTCATTATTGGTAGCATTAATTATTTGAAATGGAATCCGTTGAATAGTTATGACTTTCATTGGATAAAGAATGGGTATGCAGATAGCATTGATTACTCTGCTAACAAGCAGAGGAATGATTTTTTCTTTATGCGATGTCCCACTGCTAAGGCAAGCATCTATAGGCTACGGTATCTGCTTATCATCAAAAGTGTCGTACGATTGTTTGCAGACCTCCCTCCCCGACCCACTCACCGCTCTCCTAGACTCAGATGTCGAGGAGAACCACACACGCACACTCCCCACCAGACACCGACCTCGCCGGCGAGGTCGACGAACCCCCGCTTCCGCTAGAAGGTGCGTCTACTTACCTAGACGCACCTTGGCACCCGGCAAGCCCGCTGAGTTTCTTGCCGGATCTTCTCAGTCGAGGTCGCGTTCCGATCCGGTGGTAGATTTACCCTCGCCACCTCTCCTGGCAGCGGCCCAAGCCGAGGTCGTGTCCCTTGTGGCGCCCTTGAGCTAGCTGCCCCCCTGCCCCTCTGGCTGGAGCGCACTTGCGCTCGCCCTCTGTCCGGGTGAAGTTGTTATGGCCACTCTGGCCAACAACATATAGTCATATCAAAAAAAAAAAAAAAGATTGTATGCAGAGTTTGTTATATTAAACCGAAGGCCAAACCCCTCTCCCTTCACTTCCCGCTGTGCCACTCCCCTTCATGTCGCAACGTGCTTGAGCAATGCCTCTGCGGTATTGCAAGCGTCTTTAAGCTAGTCTACGGTAACTGCTTAACATGAGGCGGGTTGTTACAAAAACTCGCAACTTTGAAGCTGTAACAACGAAATAATTAAACCTGACCTGCTCTCAATCTTTTCTCCGAAGCCTGAATGTTTTGCACCTTTCCGTTCTCCCACTTTTTTTTCAGTCCAAAAAAGTCTTAATTTATCTCTTCCAAGTGCCCGAGGGGACAAAACGAAGGTACAATTTGGATAGCAAATTTTTCGGGACCCATCTATATGATAATGAGCCGGTTGATCAAATGTATGTTAAAACGGGTGATGTTATTGGATTCGAAACGGAAGCAAGGACAAATTGAAATAACAAGGGTCACGGTAATTGTAGATTCATGTAGTTCATGTCTAGGAATTTATCTTGCAAAAGAAAACATACAACCGAATAGATAACCTCCTCCTTTTTGAAGTCGGTTGAAAATTAGGTGGCAATTCTTATAAGGTGCGATTTTGTCGAAGGATCATGTCACTCGACAAGCTTCGTCAAGCTATAAAAGACTTGTCACTGCTGTACATATTTACTCTTGATATTTTAGTCGTCGATAGTTTGGTACTTCAAATTATTTCTGACGCTGACAAGGATTCAGCTAATTCAAGTAACAAGTTAGTTTACTTTTATTTACTAACTTCGAATATATGTAATTCGTTTTTTTTTTATGGCTATATGTTGTTGGCCAGAGTGGCCATAACAACTTCACCCGGACAGAGGGCGAGCGCAAGTGCGCTCCAGCCAGAGGGGCAGGGGGGCAGCTAGCTCTAGGGCGCCACAAGGGACACGACCTCGGCTTGGGCCGCTGCCAGAAGAGGTGGCGAGGGTAAATCTACCACCGGATCGGAACGCGACCTCGACTGAGAAGATCCGGCAAGAAACTCAGCGGGCTTGTCGGGTGCCAATTCGAATGTCATCAGCATTTATACTTCTTAATGTTCTTTTTTTATATCCCTAAGGACTAGAAATTAAATATATTCCCATTTCTAAGCTAAATATCGAAATAGGTCCTATCATATCAATCCTATCATCAATGTTCCACGTCCTCCAGACGGTAAATGACGTCACAGCCGATAACTCCATTAAATATTAATCTAAAAATATCGATAGATTTGATGGGGCTTTCAATGTTTGTATTGATTGAACATTAATAACTTTGTTTCTTACTGAAAATATACCTACATCGACCACTGGCGACTGTTCTATGATGGGAGAGCCAAGCTGTAGTAGTTAACTACGGATCATACATACAGTCTTGCTCGATCGGGGCAGTACCATCCCCTCACAGCAACTATGTATCATCAGCAGGTGCTTGTTTGCCGACTTTGATATATAAAAAAGTCAAAGTATTTTTGTTGTATAATTATCTAGGTAATGAAAATAAAGTGGTTATTTCCAGAAAATTCTATAAAAAATCAATACGGACACTGATGTTTACTTAAGTTTATTTTATTTCGATTCTCAATGTGCTTATCTCGTAGGTACGGATTTTATAAAACACCCCCTAAAATGTAGAGTATTTAAGGTCTTATTTTAATAAAACATGATAATTTGCATCGCACCTTAGATGATGTAAGAATACTCATAAATTTATTTTTAATTAAATCACTTGCTTCCAGCCCTCTGTACAAACCGACAGTAAATAATATAGGTATACCATCCGATTTTTTGTGGTAGGTACATTAACTTTGCATGCACAATATCGTGCAATCTCTGTATCCATTAGCAGAGGAGAACTTAACAATCGAAACCAAACCACTATACAATCGAGACGAAAACCTAATATTCGTAACTAAACATCAAAATTCTTAACCCTTTGACAAAAGTCAAAGGGCCCCAAAAAAGAAAAAAAAATATCGTGCAATTTTTAAATTAAGACCTTCTGCCGGCCTTGAAACTCCGACACCAGAATTGGCCACTACTAGTTCACATCAAAAGGCTGTTTTTCTTGATGCATTAACAACACCTATATATACTGACTTAGATACAACGGTTTAACTTCATAATTAAACTCCATAAATAATCCCTCACACTCAATTAGTTACGAAAATAAAATTAGCGGCTAAAATTTCTTAAACATGATAAATTCGTCCCCAGTAATTAGTGGGGAAATGGACGGGGTTATCCGAAAGGGTGTAACTCAACACCAATTAAACTGACTTGCAACATACCGCTTGATACCGTCCTAATTTTGCCTATAGCAATATTTATATTAGTAACGCTCGCCCAATTATTTTCATAGGGTATCAACTTTAGTGATGGTTGGGGATTTATCTTTGGTGCTGTATTTTTTAGTTTCACATTAGTTTTCGGTTGGAATAAAACGGTACAATAAAACGTATGTAATTAAATGGATTGTTAGTACGCTACCTATCCTTATTTATTATTAAATTAAATGCGTTGCTCGCGTCGTTATTGACTTTAATAGGATGTTTCAAAGTCCGAAATATTTTTTTAAATACATATTCGTAACTATAATAACTTCTAAGTAAAGGGCCTTTGTAAATTCGTGATAACTTTTGAGCTGAAACCTTCAAACATTTTGGCCCGTATAAATAAATCGACTTCAAATCTGAGAGCGGTCTAAAGCTCGTATTTGACATTTCGTTTGTACTGGTATGACATTAGGATGACATTTCCAAGATCACTCTCAGACTTGAGATCGATTTAATAATACAGGCCTTAATGGCATTTAAAACAATGTAAACTGCATTCACGAGTTACTTACCTACTTATACCTTATACAAAAACGGTTACTTTTCAGTTAATTAACAAACTTGCGAGTGACATAAACAATTTTCCGTTTATGTCAGAGATAAGTTGTTCGCAAAATTCATTAAAATTTCGCTGATTTACTGGAGCGATATCGTTGAAACATGTTCAATTTCCCCCTGATATTAGACGTAATGGCGACATAGTTAAGATGGTACAGCAAAACAAATATGAATTAGAAATTGTCAATAGTGTCAACACGGGTCCTCCTACCGCAACATGTCAGTGTCAAACCCTACTCTAGAATGTCTGAGATCAGTCTCAGCACAGGTATAGGTATCCAACAGGCCTTCTAGCAATATAATCTTTAAAATATCTTTTGACAAGTCTAATTTAATATTTAAATACAGTTGAGACATTATTTCGAAAGGATGGTTATATCGGCAAATTTTGCCGCAGTCCATTCTATAGACCCCATAGTACATATAAGCGTTGCTTAGTTTGAGACCTTAAATATTTCATGACAGTGTGGCGCAGTGGTTCGAGCGTAGGCCGCTCGGCTCACTGCACATGGTGGTTGCGGGTGCGATTCCCGCCGGGGCAAATATCGTAAATGGCCTTTTCGTAATTTGCCCTGGTCTGGGCGTCACCGGAATCGCCCCCAGTGCATGTACGGTACCCATAGTACAAGCGTTGTTTAGTGTGTGTCGGTCTGGCGATATTATTATTTAGTACTTATACAATTAGCGTGATGAGCAGTTTAAAAAATCTTCAAATAAAATTCAGTTTTATTTTCACACGAAGTGGATTCGCTGTCACTGTACTGTGACACGGTTGACAGGTAATTAGAATAATTAATGTACCTTCAAATTATACAGCACAATGGATTTTATTAAGGGCACCCGTGAAGTGCTCTCCGTCTATTAATTATAGAGAAAACGTGTAATTAGCGTCGATATTTACGCAACCGATGAAAGCGGTGTAAAATTGTCTGTTGTATAACACTATTTACGTAATCTAGCAACGTCAAAAGCTTTCGTGGTACAATTAGCTGCCGTAGGCATTCGTTCTCGTAGCCGACTACGCCGTAGCATTTCGTAGAACTATGCTACGAGTGAACTCAGATGCTATAAAATCGATAAGCCACTAAGTAATTCCATGTTTGAAATATTTCAACTGACAGATTTTAAGCCTAAAATTGAGACGTCTAATGACAATTGAATTTCAACTGTCTATAGTCAATTCGCAACCTAAGGTCTACAAGAGAAGGCTTTTAATAAACAAACCAAAACTCAGTCTAGAATAAATTCGAACTGTATCGGAGGTATATTTGGGACCGATGGAAAGGAGCAAAGTGAGTTCAAAGAATTCGAGGCTGAAAATGCACCTGTCCGAAATGTTAAAATAGATGGTTATTCAGGTTATTTTTGCACTATCAAGCAGACTTAGAATGTGCAAATACTGTAAGATTATTGAGATATATTTATTTTGTGATGCTGTTATTTTTGGATTGAGAAACATATTTTTAGTCTGAATAATATAGGTACCTTAACATCAAAATTCTTAACCCTTTGACAAAAGTCAAAGGGACACCAAAAAAAAAAGAAAATATAGGTACCTTATTTTCATGCTAGTTTGAGTTTTAGCAAAGAGTTCTTTATAAACTTTAACAAACCGTTTATAAGATCAATCGAAGTTACCACAAAGGCGTTGCATAGAGTTAAGAGCAAAATATATCCGGTTCAAAACTATAGCACCCAGCCGTTTATCCGGCTCTAGTTCGGCTACTCAAGTAGAGCAGGGCCGGATTAATTTCAGTCATATGGTTTCTAGATATTTTAGAACCCACTTTAAGTGTTTTGTCCGGCCCGATAACCGTTACTAAAATAAATATTACATTGGTATTATATGGGTAAGATTTTGTGACACATTCAATAATTATGTTATCATTATACGAGTAGTAACTAAAAATAATTAAGCCCTTATCTCGTGTGTAATAAATAATCATGTGCATAGTCCATTTCATTTAGTATTATTAAACTGTCGCATCGCGTATGTGACGTATTCAGATTCGCGAAACGTCATTTTTCCCACAGAAAATCTATCAAAACTGACGTGTTCAGATACGAGATTCGTTAGTTTTGACGTATTGCGAGTCAACCGAGATGCCAGCGATAAAAATAGTTTGTCCCCTGTATATATCTGAGCGTGACTGTCACTGACGGTTCAGTGCTTGTTCCCCACCCGAAAAGTGCTCAAAATTCAAATTCAAAATTCAAAATTGTTTTTATTCATGTAAGCCAACAAAGCATTTATGAATAGTCAGAATCTACCACCGGTTCGGAATGCTGCTTCCACTGAGAAGAGCCGGCAAGAAACTCAATGGTTACTCTTTTCAACGTGCCAATAAAGTTTACACTTCAAAAATCCGGATATAACTGAAGCAATATTTAATCAGAGTCCGTTCCTGCGCCGGTGCTATATTTGGAACATCCATCATGTTTGGTTTGACAACCACACATGCTCCCGCGGCGGGTGAGCGGGAAAAATAATTTAACATCTCATTGCTTGCTCACCGAACTGATTCGAGGTTTTAATACGACATTTTTAAACGTAAAGAATGTATTTTGCTTATTATAGGCGTTTTATAGCTTTATTTAGAAGACATCAGTAACTTTAGTATTTGTGAACTTTATCCTACCAAGCGATACGAAATGGTAATAATGTTTAACTTCAAGTCGGACATCACTGGGATCCCCAACATTTGGGCTGCGATTTTATAGATTCGTAAGTATTTAATTCTGTGTCGGAAACCGCAATATTAATTTGAAATAAATGACGGCGAAACATAAAACAAACAACTCCTTTTACAAAATATTCTCTACTTTTTTGTTAGCTTCTCATTGGCCGTGATACCTATGCATATTTTATATAACAAGTCAGTAGGTACTGGCCATTTGTAATATCAAATATACAGCTAAACAAATCTAAACACATTCTTGATATACATACATATTATTTAATTATACAAATCTGGATACTTACTCTTTCATCCGGATAAACCCGGTTAACCCAGCTATTAATAAATTAAAAGTAAAATCGTCTTGCACGTTAATTGCTACAAGGGCGAGTTCCTTGCCAGACCTCGGAGGGCCAATTTCCCCTCGGAGGGCGTCTCATGACGTAAGATAAGGGAACTCCTCGGGAGAAGTGGTTGGTACAGTGCTAATTTGAATTAAATTTCAGGGGATTATGGGCTCTCGGCCGCCGGGAAGATTACTTTGGCACCCATTTTACATGGAGTCTGTAATCTACACCCGGATATAATAAAGTTGTGGTGTTTATTTAAACTTTAATTAGATCCAGAGGAGTGTAAACCTTATAAATTAGGCTACATTCACACGGAAACAAAGATTGTTGTCTACGGCTTACGAAAAAGTCAAACTTTTTTTTTTACGATTAATAGACAATGTGAGTTTAACACATTACTAGTATTCCCGTTAGCCCCTCCCGCTAAGCTAATGCTTATGTTAGGAGTGAGCTCACTTCAATAGTTTAATGGCCAGGATGGGGATCAAACCCGGAACCTCTCAGCTACGAGGGCGGCTCCTTTAACCACTGGGCTATTGACACCTTGAAACTTTTAACGCCCCTTCACACTCAATGATTGTATTGATATAAGTGAATTTTCACTAGAACACTTAATCCTATGAAGTCACTGGTCCATGATTTATCATGAAAACCGGTACACTACCGAACGCTTTGCGATTTAATTGCAATTATTTTTAACAGTTCCTGCCTATGTCGGTAGCAGATGCTACGTATGAAAACTCACATAATATGATTTTTCACACGCTATCTGTGAAATGTTCTTTCACTATTACCAAAGTACCTACTGGTGTCAACCGCCACAAACAAGACCCGGATTTCATACGGAATTATTTATTGAAAATATAATGAAATACCTCGTAGGTATGCAGGTACCCATTACCTACCATAGCTTCATTTACTTTTTCTCCTTTGAACGTGCCTTCAAGATGGAATTTATTTGGATATTTGATTATGTTATTTACGTAAATGAATATTTGCATGAGGCATGGATGTTGATGTTTTGAGCGAAATTTGTTCTTATAAATAATATGGTGAATTCACTATGTAGGTAATATACCTATGTCTGTATGTTGTATGTATTATGGACAATTTTAAACCCTAAATCTAAGACAAATGGGATTGTTATTAGTTATCGCGTTATAAAAATAGGTTTTATATCTATATTATTTATTACATTTTTACCCCATTACTAATAAACGTGGATTAGCGGTTGTGTAGTTTTTTTTTTTTGTTATGTGACTGTGCACCAGAGTGCACAGTCTGCCGCTTCTCCCCTGACACGATCAGGGACCTTGGTATGAGAATGATTTTTCAGGCATATCTTTATTTTTTAATATGTACAGATATAACATTTCAACGACATATTCGTATAACATTTTTAAGTCTTTATCGTATTTACAGTACTTAACATTTTTATTGTAATGCGGCATGTTGTAAATAAAATATAATATAAAATCAACAATAGTTTTTTGTTACAATTACATTGTAATTCGTTTGACAAACTTTTAGTAAGCATTGCTATTCATTGCGCAGTTATGAGGTTATGATTGCTAATTGTTTTGCGGTTGTGTAGTTAAGTACACCATACTTTGTCTTCTTCTTTCGAATGTCAAATTACTGATGACAGAAAGACATAGTTCGGTGTGTAACTGTTCGCCCGCTAACCGACGTTTATTATTAAGGAGTTTAGTGTTTATTAAGGCGCTATGCAAAATTAAAACAAGACCTTATTTCATGTCATACCTAAATATCACCGGACTTAAAAACACCATATTTTATAAATCGGTTTTAAATCTGACAGCCCTTATTTAATGTAATACCTTAATATCACCAGACTAAAATAAGAAATATTACAAATAAATAAATGTAATGAAAATGTCTCCGACCACCATGTCGGAGGAGAAGCGGCAGATTGTGCACACTAGTGCACAAACCGATAAAAAAAAGAAATCACCAGACTTAAAAACACCATATTTCATTAACCGGTCTTAAATTTGATTGCAAACTAGATCACGCTGTTGAAATGTCAATTTGTATCAAAATTACATTTCTAAGCTCGAATTGTGATTGATTTATAATATTTATTAACATGAAAATATATTAATAATCGAAAAAATGCACGATCTTTCGGGGCTATCGGGTAAAAATAAAAGTAACATCTCTTAAAAATACCACCGCAATCATTTGAGTGATATCATTTGAGTAACATCTCTTAAAAATACTAGACCTTTTGGGGCTATCGCGGAAAAATAAAAGTAACATCTCTTAAAAATACCACCGCAATCATTTGAGTGATTTCATCGCAAAGAAAGTTTAACCAACAGTTATCGCGCGGATAAATAGATTTAAATCTGTACGTATCCGTCTGGATTAGTTAATGGGCAAAGTTGGAAAAGCCAGTTACGAATTCAATTTACCCGAAAATAATTGTGTTTTAAAATCGTACGGCTTATTCCTATGAGAATTTAACCAATTTGTATAGGTAACTAATTATGAAAGTTATGGGCGCCTTTCGGTCATACCATTTAGTCTTAATGCACTGGGTAATACAGTTGTTCATCTTTTGTTTTGAAGTTGAAAATTATTATATGATGCGTCTTATACGCTACAGATCAAATTCCTACAAAATATTGTCAAGCACTTTGGAAATAGATGAATATCATGAAATACTTAAAACTTCATTGATTAATATCGACTTTCAGTACACAAAGTCACTGAAACAAACATGTAAATCAGACTTAACCATAGATTATGAAGCGATTTTTTTAAGGTAAACCAAAACGTTAAACAAAACATTTCATAGTAGGGCACAGTGTAAAGAATACGGAACCACCAGTAAAAAAATAATTTCCCATTTCAAAAATTACCACATTCAACATTTAAAAATGGAACACCAAAAAGATGGCCGCGAAATATCGTTCCGAGCTCCACCTGGTGTTCTGACGTCATGAATAAGTTCCCACCTCCCCCTGTTTACGTGATCTGAATGCCCAACTCAACTACTTACTCGTATATTACAAGTAAATAATTTCTACCGCCCTGGCAAGGCATTTTGGGAGCAAAGATTAGGGCTAAATCCTTCAAGGAAAATCGACCAATTGAATCTCTCCAAAATCACGTCATTTGCTTATCACGTTATAATGAAGTAATCCTATTGGCTTTCTTGGGCATCAGAAATCTGGATAAAAAGAATTCGCGATGATGTACCGCGCCACTTGAAAATCGTCAGTACGTGAGTGGAATGAGCGTGTTGATGGTAATTTTTGCTTTCTGTAAAAGTGTTTACAGTATGTCTTTATTTCAGTCGAATGGTTAGTGATTCAGCAACTAAATATTAAATTGCTTAGTTGATCATAGTGCTGTAGCTGGCGAATAATTACGAATTATCTCTTTCTGCCATCAGTAATTTGACTTCGAAAGAAGAGGACAAAACATGGTGTAACTATTCAACCGTAAACCGCGTTTATTATAAGGGGGCATTGATTAAAGGTGTTAGAGCCAATTTACTTCAGCTCATATACAGGCTGGCTCGACTAGAGTAGTACCACCTTTCACAGAAGTTCAGCGTAAAGTAGCTAAAATAGCTCCGTTTCGCATGATAAGTGAGAGATCCGGATACCTACTACCTAACCTATGTCTAGTTTAATGCAATGCTAAAATTCTAAACACACCTTATAAAACCGCTTTGATTACAAAAACACAATAATTCAAAATTAATTACATTTGGTAGCACAAAGACCGTTCCAAATATTCCCCGCGTTCATCTGTTCTACATAACTTCAAAGGGCCGTATGTTCGGCGGCGTTTTATAGTCGCATTACTGCTAAATTAATGCATTTTCAGTGTTCAAAACCCGACGCCGTTATTCCGCGTGCCGTAAATTAGCCGAATTATGAACGCAACACCTTTTAATATGAGAACGGCGGTTAAGAATCTGCGCACAATGAAGATTATGTTGCAATAATTTTCTTTTCTTCGAGACAAATGTCTTAAGAGTGTTATGGTTATGTTACGAGGTCACATTTAAAGTGTAAAAATGAGTATAAAAGTACTGCACCAGGATTATTTTACGATTTAACAATATTTTAAATGGCAAGTGTAAGCTAGCTACAAGCTACAAAAAGTTTACAAATCGTTACGTAATAACTCTAAATTGAAAATTTAAAAACCCCCGATGCGACGACCTTTTCATCAAATGTATACTTTACCTAGTAGTTCTTCCAAATAAATAAGTGCGCGAGATTTACGTAGCTCCCGTAGCTCAGTATTCATAGCTCATCTCGCAAATTCATCTGGTACAACTAGTTTCGATGTCAGATTATGAAAGCGCCATTTACATCAGTCGTTTTGGCTTCCTCATTTACAATTTAAGATTACTAATGCAATGTACAATAGTCAACAGAAAATCTGTGTAAAAGTATGAGACATTATCTTGTTATGACATTATAATCATTGACATAAGAATAGACAACGAATCTAAATATTGATGCCACGGATGTTTAATTCCTAGTAAAAGATTATCAATTATGATTGAATTTGATGTAATAACTCTGGTTGAGGTGGACGGGAGCAGCCCAGGGGAATAATTTTCAATAACGCTTAAATTATTTTAAATTAGATTTGTTTTTCTGTATTTTTTCTCAATGGCGCAGCAGCGCCCTCTAGAATTATTATTGCGTAATATTCCATGACCATTAACAAAACAAACTAAATTTAACGCATGCGCGTATCCATCATTTGAAACGTGACTTATGGAACGTCTTTAGTTCATACACAAATATCATATAAAAATTGATAAAATATCATTTTTTGCCAGAATCCGGGAAACTTTTCAAATTTATAATATTGTAAAAAGCCAGTTCAGACTATTCCGATCATTTAAAAATATAATAAAGCGAAATCGTTTCAGCCGTTCTCAAGTGATGCAAAGATATTATTCCAATGAGCCCAAATTTCGAACGGATTCGAGCCGTGGAAGTTCGTTTTGGCCGCGAATGTGGCTTTTTTACCTACAAAAGAGCTGATCTTCAAACGGCTGAACCGATTTTCATGAAACATAGCTAAGAACACTCTCGATCAGAATACCTATCTAACAAAAGAAACAAAATTGAAATCGGTTCATCAGCTTGGGCGCTACGTTGCCACAGACAGACACACAGATACACAGATACACATGTTAAACTTATAACACCCCTCTTTTTTCGTCGAGGGTTAAAAATAGGATTATAGATTGTTTTTTTTTATAAAGATTACTAGCGATGTGTGTTTATCACATTGCTAGCATTCCCTTTAAGTTCCCAAGTAAGCTAATGCTTGTGTTAGGAATGGGTTCACTTCAATAGTTTAATGGCCAGGATGGGGATCGAACCCGGAACCTTCATCCACGATAACGGCCCCTCTAACCACCAGGCTATTGACGAAATATCTTATCTCCCGCTTTGCAATATTGGGAAATGGATATAAGTAGATAATAGTATTTTGATAACATAGGTTGATTCCGGCTTGCAGGGAGTGTAAAGCGTGTGTAGCCTAAGTCCCATTCAAAAAGCTATCCGATGAAAATAGTGGTAGAGTCTATCTGTACCCAGTTGACTATATCGCATACAAGGGCTGACTCGAACGGGTAACTACCCTCTCACAAAAGACCGGCGTGAAAAGTAGCTACATAGTACTGTAAGGTCCATGTCGGCACACTGGGCACTAGAGATAGGAGTTCCTGGCCGACAAGAAAATATTTAAATAAAAGAAAACATTATTATTTTGATAATTGAAAGCTCTGCGGTGCGCTGGCAGTGACAACCGGGTTACCGTTGGATTAAGACGTGTATTTTTATTATGTTATAATAAACCTAATATTACCAAGCAATATGAGTTATTAGTATAAAACCTGGTTGTTACAGTACCGTTTCATACAATGAATGAGAGAGCTGGAAGCTCAACCCCCACTCCCTTTCACGTCGACATCGTGCGAGCTATGCCTTTAGTACTATAAGCTTCATAGGCTACGGTAACTATACAGTATAAGGTTTCATTTATTTAATAATAAGGTTTATGATTTTTATGCCATGTTTAAAATAAATATGAATTAGGCTATGTCATTACGTGTCATTGTTTTGTGATTTTTACTGGCAACACTGGATCTATATAAAGGCGCGCACCTGAGCGAGTGGGCATTAAGAATTTCTTGCCGGATCTTCTCAGTCGAGGTCACGTTCCGATCCGGTGGTAGATTTACCCTCGCCACCTCTCCTGGCAGCGGCCCTAGCCGAGGTCGTGTCCCTTGTGGCGCCCTTGAGCTAGCTGCCCCCCTGCCCCTCTGGCTGGAGCGCACTCGCGCTCGCCCTCTGTCCGGGTGAAGTTGTTATGGCCACTCAGGCCAACAACATATAGTCAATTCAAAAAAAAAAAAAAAAAGTGGGCATTAAGTTGATGGCGGTCATACCGTACGGGTGTGTTAGAAGGTATTAATTGTGAAAAGTGTGTTATAAAGGAAATAACGTTATTATAAAGTGTTAATAGTATGGTAGTATTTGTTGGGGTAGTATTACAACAGGTTGAAACATAAAGGGTATACGTTTTTTTTCAAACTTAAGTTTGTAATTCTAAAACTATCAGCTTTGGAGGAAACTTGAAGAACAAAAGGTGTTACAGGACTACAGCTGCTGACAGATTTCATAAGTCTACAAAACCTTTAGTACTTCAAAAGTCCCACAAAGCCGATAGTTTTAGATTTACAAAGTTAAGCTGCAAAAAAAATAGTATACCCTTTTTGTTTCACCTAGTATAATGTTACAAAAAATCGCAAGTGTGTGCCAAACTCGGTGAATTTACGTATGAAGCCGTGAATTCGCAAGGTGACGTTTGAGGCCGACCTCAATACGACATCGCGCTGAAACACTGACTGGTGAGACGAGGGCTAGGGCTGTTTGCTCAATTAATTTCAAGCAAGATTTTACAGTAAGTAGCACTTAAGTACAGTTGGTACTCGTAGTAGCAGCGATACCGTAGGCAGGTGGTTTCCATTCCCTTAATGGTTATGAAATGTGTTATTATTTATACAGTATGGAGTTATAAAGTTTAATAAATTATTATTTGTTGGGAATGTATAAGTGATTAAATAAATAAATATCGCCAGACGAACACACCAACTGTATGGTCCCAAACCAAGCAACGCTTGTACTATGGGTACCGTGCGTACAATGGACTGGGGGCGATCCCAGTGACACCCAGACCTGGGAAAATTACGAAAAAGCCATTTCCGAAATTTGCCCGGGCGGGTACCGAACCCACAACCACCATGTCCAGTGAGCCGAGTGGCCTACGCTCGAACCACTGCGCCAAGCGGTCGTCTATTGTATTGAATGGAAACACTGGGAACAACAAATAACGACAGCAAATTATTTTTGTAGTTGCGTGTACTAACGTTTTTAGTATAATCGACTCAACAATGTGACACCCAGACCAGGCCAAATTTCACCTGGCGGGAATCGAAGACGCACCCACCTAGTGCAGTGGGCTGAGCGGCCGACGCTCGGCTCGCAACGCCGAGCGATTGTCAAATCATTATTTTCATGCCCTACCACTACCGATACTTATAAATTGTAAAATCCTACTAATATTATAAATGCGAAAGTTTGTGAGTGTGGATGTATGTATGTATGTATGTATGTTTGTTACTCCTTCACGCAAAAACTACTGAACGGATTTGGATGAAATTTGGAACACAGATAGATTATAACCGGGATTAACATATAGGATACTTTTTAACCCAATAATCTAATACTACGCGGATGAAGTCGCGGGGCACAGCTAGTAAAAAATAGCTCAACTTACAATAAACTTAATAGTTTAGAACTAAACTTAATCAAAGTCTGGAACGCATTCTCTCAGTGGGCAAAATATTGGTAGTCTTTAGGTATTGAAATGGCAGGAAAAAATACTACTTTACACACGAACTCAATTTTCTCACTCAGGCTGGGTTATCGATGGTAGGGGTAGAGTGGGGAGTGATCATCTATCATATTTCGTGTGACAAGCACATGTGTTCTCTGAATTGAACAGTTTCTCCCCCTTCGCGACGATAATGTGCGCATTGAGAAGTAAAAAGTAAGCGGATACATTTTAGAATGGATTTTAGGAAGTAGATATGCGAATTCATGGAAAAATTCTAAAGTATAACAAAAAAAAAAACACTTGGAATCACCCCCCTTAGAATGTGAATTTAAAAGAAAGTCGTTTCATATTGCTGGACTACGTCATTAAATATATCTACTATCTAAATTTCGTCGTATCTTGAGTAGTTTCGGCTATGAGTTGATTGACTCAGTAAGTCAGTCAAAGATCATATTTAAACAATCAGTTTTTTACAAACCTAGAAACGATTTTTTTATATACAAAAAGGTTATACTATTTTTTGCAACTTAACTTTGTAAATCTCAAACTATCGGCTTTGTGGGACAGATGAAGTACTAAAGGTTTTGTAGACTTGTGAAATATGTAAACAGCTGTATTCCTATAACACCTTTTGTTTTTCAAGTTTCCTCCAAAGCTCACAGTTTTAGAATTACAAAGTTAAGTTTTATAACAAAAAAGTATACCCTTTCTGTTTCAACCTGTATATACAACAAACAATGCAGTTAAAGTAGCCTATAGACCGTGAGGTCGTCCTCGTAGACGTTGACTACCTGCAGGGCAGTGGGTATTGGGATACATTTTCAGCGCCCTCACTCATCGTACTGTCATAGGTTCCCTATGTACCCTTTATTGCTGACTCCTCTCCTTTTCCCGCGTAGTCATCAGTTCCCTATGGTAGTATTCCCGATGCCAGCCCGAACAGTCAGTCTCTACCCATCCTTCAATCTAGACGGTCGCCACATAATTATAATCCGATTTTTAATTTTACCTAATTTTTGTTTTTAATAAGGCCTTAACCTTGAGCCTTATAATAGTACGAAACGCAGCTAGAGGATAGCTCTACCCAGGTCGAGGGAGCCCGTATATGAACTGTATTCGATTGGATACAACTTAACTCTACCGCCATAAAATATCTGCAACAATGCTAGGTTTGCATCGTATGTCATGATTCCTGTGTGCTCGGTCGCGTGTTCATTCATCTGTGCTGACGGCCGCTTTCCAACAAGCATCGTGATTTATCCCACTGTTCTGATAGAAGTAACTAATCTGGGTCAGCGTATTTAAGTTTTGTATTGTTATCAAATGGAGAAGAAATTATGTAACGATGAACGATTTACCGAAAATGCATTATTTTATAGTACAACGTCGGTAGCTTAAAGGTGATTGCATTGCACGTAGCCTACCTGAAGGGGAGTGGGACAGCGGTAAGGGGAAGGGGGGGGGGGGGGATGGGAGGGGGGGACTTGTAGATTATATATTGCCTGCCTATAGCTGTTCGTTAGGTTAATGGTGAGAGTTATATGGGATAGTGGAAAAGACAAGCTATTTACCAAAAATATTGATTCTCAAATTTGCTCACCTCTTCGACATTGGTGCTAATTGGTGCACAATAGGTACTAGATGAGTGGGACATCAACATATTTTTTGTAAAATATAGTTTAGACGTAATTTGTAGCCGACAGAGTAAGCACGATTATTTTGGCGAATTTAGAATACGTACCTAAATAAGAAAATAATATAAATTTTCCCTTAAATATTTTTCCCTTTAGTAATACATATTTTAATACAAATTCGAGTCGCCCAAGAAAAAGAGGCACGTAAAAATATTTTGAACGATAACTAGAAGTTTACCAGATTAGGATTTAGATTACTCGAGAAATATTTAACGAAGCAATTACACCGATTGTAGTTACAAAACTCAGCGATAACATTTTTCCAGCTATAAAACTCATTCTTTATATCCCATCTAGAAATTCTAGGAAATAACTTAGGTCATGACTTACGATAGCAAAAATGAAATAGCAAAAAACCTAATAAAAACTTTTGGCACAACCCTCCGTAAATTTGTTAGTTGCGAGGCCGCACACATACACCGCTGGCGTCTGATTGGTCAGCGCTGCGCGAATGTTGAATTTAGAATGATTTTTTAGAAAGATGTAAAATTAGGGGTGACTAAATTTGCTTTTCAGCAGTTCATTCTTAAGAAAGTTAGTATATTTTAAAGTTTGTGACCTAAAATTAACGTGGATTTACGATTTGCTTTACATATTTTCCAACCTAATCTCACCAACTCATCAACCTCATCTTGACCTTGTTCAAATTTTAACTGAATCCTTGACTTTTTCTGACACAAAATTGATATCGTTTAGTTCACGAAACTAAACATCGTCCTGTTGTAATTTTATTTTAGTTTTGTACTAAAATAAAATTACAAAGCTTTCTCGCAAATAACACTGTTTATCATACTGAAGCACTACTCTTGGCGCAAATACGGCGCCTGGATAACAAAAGCGCAGTGGTAACGCGCCGTAATACAACCACTTATCAACTGTGTCCAGCGGGGTGACCACTCACGCCCCACCCTCACGAGGTGGGGTCTTACTAAAGGCTTTTATACTTAGCTAATACTTGCAGGTTTATCAATCTTTCTTCTTTATATATAAAGTTCCGGTGTGTGGTGTTCGTAATTTCTTCTCCTCCTAAGCGGCTTGATCTAATTTGATAGTTTATTTTTTATACTTATGGGGTCACTTAGATGGTTCTTAGGTGTAGTTGAACAGAAAAAAAAACTACACATAAACATAAATGTTGTTTGTTAACTTAATAATCGACTCTAGCTGCGAATGTGCAGTATCAAGGTCACAACGTTTACGCGCTACGAGCGGATACTTTACAATAAATGAAAGCTCTAAGTTTTATCGAACATACCTATTTGTGGTGGATTTTCATTATTATTTTGGTATTAATGGTATTATATATAGGTGTACTCATGTTTAGGGCAAAACGCAGTATAGTTGACAAATATATTTTGTCTGGTCCACTATATCTTAGTCCGCTAATTACCTACTGAGTAAGTATTTAGATTTACGAAATTGCCAAAATAGTATCAAATTAGTATTCAACTAATATTTGTGCCGTTCTCTCTTTTTTAATTCTCAAGAGAGAATAAGACTAAATCTGCTTGTCACATTTCATGGACGAGGGATGAGAACCATAATGACGTCACTTAATGACGTTCTTATTAACCAATCAGTGAGGCCTCGCCTCGCTCCGAGAGGCATGTGGTTGGGAATGTGTGAAATAAATCTCGAACACCGCCGCCTCATCCTAGGTGACAGAATCGCTGGTGAGCACTCCCCACGAGGACTTTATTATTTAAAAATCGAACTAGAGAACTTGAAGATTTATCGCCAAGCTCGTGCCGGTACCGGCTCCATTGTTTGTGGTTGACGCAAGCGTTATACAGGGTGTTTTAAACGTACGAATTAATAATTTGGATAAATATACGTTGGTTGATACGAGTATGTAGATGTCTAGTCAAGACAGAGTATACGTAACTATCTTATTTTTTAAGTTACGCGCTTATGAATGTTGACATAAATTTCGTGTGGCGGCCTTAGAACATATCCAATGACCTAGAAAACAGTGTAAACTGCATTTACGAGTGAGGAGTAGCGGTCTGTACCATTCGAGAAACAGGCTGTAAAGTAATAGTAATTCAGAGAAATCATTTTTTTTAATTAGCGGAAAAAATATTTATAAAAAAATATTAGAATTTCCATTAAACTTTTATACCATTTAATTTCAATGCTCGATGCTCATACAAACTCTCAAGTAGGTAACCTATTTCAGACTTATAAAACAGCCTGTATAACGGTTATATTATGAAAGGATGATGTTTTGACAGTTCTTTTATGAGAGAAGACAGGAGAGTTTTATTCTTGTTCAATAACCGTTTAGTTCACGCTTTATATATTCATGTTGTAGAATTTGTAGTTTGACGCATTATATTACCGATTCCGTTGTCTTCAAACTACTTATGACTGAATTGAATTGGCATGACTAAAAATAATGCTGTCCTGCTCATAAATGAAGACTAAGAGAAGGTAGGTAACATACGTTTATAGTCATGTTTAAATTTTATTTACTACTAAAATTGGCACCCCAAATGTCAATTATTTTAAGACTAAAAATTTGACACATTTAAAAAGTACCGAAATAGTATTTCTCTAACTTTAAAAGGAGAAGAATCCACGAAAAGCATGGTGTTAAGTATAGTAAGTTGGAGTACAAATGGAATCAGGGTTACGTTGAGCGTCAATTATTATAAATGAGTGAACTTTTTTTTGTACTTTTCTCGGTTCAAACACACAAATTTATCATTACCAGCGTTGTAGCGTCATTACCATGTTTCAAAGCGTCATTACCGTTCCATTTTTTACCGGGGCGCCGTTAAAATCCGTAAAAACAAAGCAATATGGCGTGCGGAATTCAATGTAATTCCGCAATAAAGTCTACGCAGCCGGTAGGGTTGCCAGGTACAATCAGGTTTCCGGGATATTTCTACTGGACGTGCGTTATTAAGCGAGCAGTATGGACACAGTGCCGGAATTTAAATATATCGGAATTTATGCAATCAAATTAAAAAACAACCACTTCGAAATCTTTTCATTGATGTAAACGAATATCGCTTATGAATAGTAAGTATCTACCACTGGTCTGGAATAACGCTTCCACTAAGAAGATCCGGCAGGATCTCAGTGGTTACTTACTATTTTAAATACAAAGAAAAAGGTGGTGTACATTCTCATAAATAGCAATTCAATGAGATCAGGCAATCCTGTTGTAGGTGTGGTAAGTACCTATTTGAAGTATATTTTTTGAGGCTTTAATTTTGATAAATAAATAATAAACAACCGTTCTTATAATCGATATAATCATCCAAACCTCCAAGTATAATTTCGGCGTTTTGAAACAGCCTGTAGGGATATGCTCAAAGTGCTGATCGATTTTAGTTTTGCGGCCTCTTAATAGTAAATCTATCCAATAAAAGGCTAACTTCAGGCTTTACAGTTCCGCACATTAATCTTGAGTTTCTAGGCACGGGACCGAATAAAAATCCAGGATAATCCCCGAAACCCCTGAAACCTGGCGCCCGTAGCCGCCTCGGCGTTGAAACCGCTTCCACGATTACATCGGCCCACATTTCTTTTTTCGCTGTATTTTTGGGCGGAAGGAATTAACTCGTTTTAGTGGCAAACATTACTTAATGGGCGGCTCTTAAGCAGGAATGATTCCTTTCGCCTGGTGGTAGATTTTTATAAAAGAACATTCGTTAGCAATTATCGTTAGCGCGTGCAGTCCAAAATCCGTCCCTTATCCATTAAATCCTTTATTTTTCGAAAACTTATATTATGTGGTCTATAGTAAATATAAAATCACGTCATTAATAATGTTTGTTCTGACAATAATTTTTTGTTGTAGGTACATATCCTACTAATATTATAAATGCGAAAGTTTGTGACTGTAGATGTATGTTTGTTACTCCTTCACGAAAAAACTACTGAATGGATTTGGATGAAATTTGGAACACAGATAGTTTATAACCTGGATTAACACATAGGATACTTTTTATCGCGATAAACCCGATTTTTTTATTAAGTTAAATACTACGCGGATGAAGTCGGCGGGCACAGCTAGTTTACAATATAAAACTCCAGTGTGTTCGTAATTCTTCTCTTCCTTAACGGATTCAACGATTTATATGATTTTCTTTTGTATTTATGGGGCCACCTGGATGTTTCTTAGCCATTGTTGGATACGGTAGATGGCGCTGTCGTCGACATCCAATAAATAATATGCTAAACAAATTGCGGACTAAAACTAATTTTAATATAAAAATCAGATAAAACAAATGTCGGTTTTTTGTCACACAAACAAAAAAAAATCTTTTATGACGTAGGCTAATAAATAACAAAACAAACATTTTCATTACGATGACTGACGACAATACGTACAAAAACCAATTTACCTAACACATTTGAGCTAATAAAACGTTAAAACGCGAACAGGGGGTGTTTAAACGCCCCTAATAATATGTGAACAAAAAGACCTTTAATAAATAAAGCGAACACAATACCTACATATGTCCCGAAACAACGTCGGGCACATTGTTCACGGCTAGGGATGGGCTAAACATTTTGTCGATATGAAAGTCATTAACAATACTTTTTCAGAAATAAAAAAATAAAGACTTAATCTGAGGCATATTTTAAATAAACATACCTACCTAATTTTCTGAAACAAATCAAGAATTACTAATTTGACTTTGCACCCATAAAATTGATTGCCAAAATTATTTGAATAAAAAGCATATTGAAATACAATGAGTGCACCCTAATGAATTATTAAATAATACAAACATTTTAGTTAAGATCCTACCTACTGATATACTTATGTTTTAACATTTATTTTATATTTACATATTTATAGTTGTATAAGAGTATAGATGTTAAAACATTGATAGTGCGAGTCATAATTTGACAACCCTATTTATGTGGGCATATTAAAACCGGTCCGGTTGAAATATCTGACGCGTTTCCGTGTCCGGTCCGGCGTTATTATCGGGAAAATTACAATCAGTACGCTTTTGTCCGGAACCAGTGCTCATCTGTAAATCCTGATGTACTTACCTATTTGTCCCAATGTATGATTAAGTCATGGGAATGATAATAATTAGGGACACCATTTATGGAAGCATTTTATCATACTAATATTATAAAGAGGAAAACTTTGTTTGTTTGATTGTAATGAATAGGCTCCGAAACTACTGAACCGATTTGAAAAATTCTTTCACTGTTGGGAAGCTACACTATCCCCGGGTGACATAGGCTATATTATATTTTTTTAAAAATGAGGGATCCTTACTAAAACTCCAATAATGTAACCGTAATGTACCCGTGTGAAGCCGGGGCGGGCCGCTAGTATTTAATAAAGCTTATACAATTTTACACAGCACGAATTATTTTGTTGTGTGTACCTATTGAATACAGTTGTGTGGGAGACGTCAATATCATAGTGGTTAGAGGGTCGCCCATGTAGCTGAGAGGTTCCGGCTTCGATCCCCATCCTGGCCGTTAAACTATTAATGTGAGCCCACTCTTAACACAAGCAATTAGCTTAGCTGGAGGGGATAACGGAAATACTAGCTAGTAATGTGATAAACTAACATTGCTATAATTTATTTTTTAAGATATTAACTATATTGATAAAATAAATAAAGTAAAACAATCAAACCAAGATGACAAATTCTTTGTCTAGTGGTGGCCGTACCGGGTTCGCTTCCAGTTGCGGCAAATTTCAGAAATGGCATTTTAGTAGTTTACTCTGTTAGAGATGTGATTAGGATCGCCCCAGTCCATTATACGGTCCTCATAGTAGGTACAAGGGGTGTTTTGTTGGTGACCATTATTATTATTGCAAAAATAAAAAAAAACTTTAGCATAGCAAATACTTCGGAAACGAATAAATTCAAAACAAAGCCATGAATTTTTACAACCACATCCACTGTTACTGTTATTGTAATGTCTCTATGGGTGTCTGCCCACACCGGCCTCGCCGGCAACTCAATCCTTGCATTAGCAGTCGGATCACGCGGGCCAATCGCAGCACTCAGACAGACAGAATAAATACGGTGAGATAATACGGATGGAGCCGCGAGGCAGAGTATGTTATACATCTTATATAGGTGAGATTATTTTATACCGGGGATCTTCCAAACCTTGATACTGAAACAAGAACACTGCAAGACACCGCACGTTATTTTAACCCTATTCAAATTCAAATCGTTTATTTTGTATAGGCCTACGGGGATACTTAAAAAATTTCAATGTTATATTTTTTTTCTTATATCTACAACCGGTTTGGATCGCGACTTCGACTGAGAAGATCCGGCAAGGAACTCAGCGGGCTTGTCTTTTTACATTCAGTTATATTTCTTTTTTTTATCGACAGTTATTGTCAGGCTATTCGGGAGACAATACTCTCAAAATGTATGATAAAGCGCACCAGAAAACGTTTGACATAGTTTCTGGATAATGTGGCCGGCCTAGTCATATCAAAGCCACTCGGCTCTGTGTTCAAAACTCTAATATTGGAATGAATGTGTCTGAAAATTATTTAACTGCTATTAGCAGTCGCTATAAGCGAGTCATCATATTGAAATTATGATTTCGGATAACCAAGGCGCAATTTTCGAAAGACATATGAAATGCGCCAACCCACACGGGGCCAACGTGGCTAGAATCCCTCTCGTATTGAGTGGGAGGCCCGTGCCCGAATGGGATATTAATAGGGCTATGTAATTTATGTTTATAATAGCTATTATAACTATATGGGTATATTCCCTCTTGGCGTACCGGCTCACTGCACCGGGTACTGCACTGCACTGCGCCAGAGCAAAATTCAGAAATGGCCTTCTCGTAATTTGCCCAGCTCTGGGTGTCACTGGGATCGCCCCCAGTCCATTGTACGGTACACATAGTTAGTAGGTTAGATTGTCACCATACTGTTGGTGTGTCAGTCTGTATATATATATTATTTATTTATTATATTATTATTAGCAGTAAAAATCCTCAGAACATGTCAGACCTTATTCAAAGCGCCTCACCTCAGCAGGTAGGTATTCCAAAATAATTCACCATCACCGAACTCGCACACGTCTAGCGATGAATCACACTCCGTCCCCACAATGAGATTGCATTAAATATTTATAAGGCCTCAACATTTTAATATCAAAAGCTTTTGAATAAAACCATACATATTCTCTGTAGCGTCTTCGGCTCTATGATACTGGAGGAAATTGCTACCAATTATTTACGAGAAACTTATTTATATGCTGCTTGCGAATAAAGTAATCTCTACATTACTTTATTCTAAGAAACTACAGGTATTTTTTATGGGACTAGTCCCGCCACACATTCCCACCACTGTAACTCCTGTAAGCCAGGATCGACAATGGTGACCAATAATGACGTCGAGGTTTGACCCTCGACGAGTCCCGGGGAAAAGTTAAATTGTCTTGGAACCCGCACGAATTTAATCGAAAGAAATAATAGGAGGAGTTGGAAGAAAATATTTCCACTTCCCTCCGGTGCAAAGCGGGAGACAAAATATATGTAGCTGGTATGGGCTAATTGCCATAGAAACAAGACTGTTACAGCTGATTGAAGACCAGTTGTAAGGCACCACGGATCGAAATATGACTAATACTAAACTACAGGTATAAAAACTATGGCGGGATTTCATCACTCAAAGATTAATTGGATTACTTAAACTGCGGTGACGATATACGGTTGTAAGGCTGAGCTGTCTACTGATCATACGAGCTGGCTGGACTGGGGTACTCCTCACAGAATCTATGCGTAAAACATCTATTACCTATAGCTGTGTTTTGTACGATAGGAGAAAGAGCCAACCCACCCTTCCCTTCTTTCTCATCCACCCACTTCCAGGCCGGCAACGTACGAGCTATGCCTTTGGTATTGCAAGCATCTAAAGGCTACAGTAACCGCTTGACATAAGACGGGCCATACGCTCGTTTGGCGACTTTGTTATAATTAAAATAAACAAAAAAGTTGTACACATTTCTAAAAGTCTTCTCCTGCTAAGCTAGACATTCTGCTCGAGAACAAATATAATATAACTATACAACGCATAAGTTTTTTTTTTTATCGCCAGACGAACACACCAACTGTATGGTCCCAAACTAAGCAACGCTTGTATTATGGGTACCGTACAATGGACTGGGGGCGATCCCAGTGACACCCAGACCAGGGAAAATTACGAAAAGGCCATTTCCGAAATTTACCCTGATGGGAATCAAACCCGCAACCACCCGATGCAGTGAGACGAGCGGCCTACGCTCGAACCAAGTTAGTATATGCACGCGAAGGAAACAAATTTAAAAAGAGAATTCTATACACTAATAATTATAATATCATCAGGTCAAAATAAATACGCTTTACAAAAAAAAAAACAATTTAATTTAAAAACAACAGCCATTATTGGAAAATAATTTCCAGGTAATCCGGCGACCCGTGTCAAGGTTCAACAGACTCTCAGCATTGTCTTGACCTTTAAAATCCCAGATAGCACATTAAGACAGCCTCCGGTACGCTCGCGGGCAATTTGTCAAACTGATAAAACACTACGTGACTGAATTATCTTAAACAGCATTCATCTTTTTGAATAATTACAGACATTCGTAGCTTCGGTGGAATTAAAAATACAAAAATGGTCATTTCCTCCATTCATTACCTGGCCTTAGTTTTAAGACCTTACTGAGATAAATTGGCAATTAGAACTGCTTTTTTCAAATTAACCTTGATTTGCCCAAAGATACTGCTCTCAGAGACAAAGTGGTAGTAGAGGAGGAAGGAGTAAAGCGATAGCGACACGTCGGCGATTTCTATACATTATTTTTGCTTATGTAATGCGGCCACCGTCGTTTATTTATAAGGGTTTGATCGCTGTCACGTCGCGGTCGCACTACGCCTTGCCGGCGCTGTCGTCTTACAACTGCCATAGATGTTAAAATGGCAATCAGAACCCCTTTAAGTCACGGAGGTGACAGTTTCATGTGTCCTCCGAAGCGCGAACGGAGGAACACAGTTGTGAATGCCATTAGTGGTCACCCATCCAGGGGTCCAACTCTGTTAACCGCTGGCATCTCGACCGACTCTCAATACCTCAAAACAGACGTAACACGTATCTGAATACGTCAGCTTCTGAATCTTTCAAAACTGATGCATTCAGATATCTGACGTATACTGAATGCGTCAGTTTTGAAAGATTTTCTATCGGAAAACTAACAAACCTGACGTATTCAGTTAATAGAATTTGGCCTTTGGTGTTTACCCCCACGAACGCTTCTGACCGATTTTCCGCTTGAAACCGCTATGTGCTCAAAGATTTCTGAAAAACTCATTGGTGGACGCCCCCTTCTGGCACTTCTACTGGTTTTATATCGTTATTAAATAAATATCAATCACTGGCGTTATTTATTAACCCCCGACGAAAAAAGAGGGGTGTTATAAGTTTAACATGTGTATCTGTGTGTCTGTGTATCTGTGTATCTGTGTATCTGTGTATCTGTGTATCTGTGTATCTGTGTATCTGTGTATCTGTGTATCTGTGTATCTGTGTATCTGTGTATCTGTGTGTCTGTCTGTGGCAACGTAGCGCCCAAGCTGATGAACCGATTTCAATTTTGTTTCTTTTGTTAGATAGGTATTCTGATCGAGAGTGTTCTTAGCTATGTTTCATGAAAATCGGTTCAGCCGTTTGAAGATCATCAGCTCTTTTGCAGGTAAAAAAGCCACATTCGCGGCCAAAACGAACTTCCACGGCTCGAATCCGTTCGAAATTTGGGCTCATTGGAATAATATCTTTGCATCACTTGAGAACGGCTGAAACGATTTCGTTTTATTATATTTTTAAATGATCGTAATATTCTGAACTGGCTTTTACAATATTATAAATTTGAAAAGTTTGCCGGATTCTGGAAAAAAATGATATTTTATCAATTTTTATATGAGATTTGTGTATGAACTAAAGGCGTTCCATAAGTCACGTTTCAAATGATGGATACGCGCATGCGTTAAATTTAGTTTGTTTTGTTAATGGTCATGGAATATTACGCAATAATAATTCTAGAGGTCGCTGCTCCGCCATTGAGAAAATATTCAGAAAAACAAATCTAATTTAAAATAATTTTAGCGTTATTGACAATGACGTCTTCCCCTGGGCTGCTCCCGTCCACCTCAACCAGAGTTATTACATCAAATTCAATCATAATTGATAATCTTTTACTAGGAATTAAACCTCCGTGGCATCAATATTTAGATTCGTTGTCTATTCTAATGTCAATGATTATAATGTCATAACAAGATAATGTCTTTTACACAGATTTTCTGTTGACTATTGTACATTGCATTAGTTATCTTAGATTATAAATGAGGAAGCCAAAACGACTGATGAAATGGCGCTTTCATAATCTGGCATCGAACCTAGTTGTACCAGATGAATTTGCCAGATGAGCTATGAATACTAAGCTATAGGAGCTACGCAAATCTCGCTCACTTAATTATTTGGAAGAACTAATAGGTAAAGTATACATTTGATGAAAAGTTCGTCGCATCGGGGGTTTTTAAATTTTCAATTTATTTACCTTATGATTGTGAAATAGAGGGTGATTAAGTAAGTCCAAGGGATCACCTGAAAAATGATTGCGTCCTGGATATTCCCTTCCAATGTTTATCCCTTTTTAACCCCCGACGGAAAATGAGCGTGTTATATCATAAATATTGGTTAGTAATAAATTACGTGGTGTATCCAATACATCGTTCCTTCAAGAAAAAAAATAAAAAAAATGTCGGCATATGTATTGTCTTACGGCTTGCCTTTCATTCTACCATCAAACTAGGTACACCTACAGTCGGTCAGTACATTTACAAAAAATGAACCATATATTTAAAAATATCAATGTCTAGTGGTAAGTATGTAGTTAGGACTTAATGATTTACGAATTAAAACTTGATGCGCGATACACAAAAATAGTCACACAACATGAATACGATACGAGCGTTTTAAATTTAGGTGGTTGGCGTGAGACTTACCCCTGTATCTATAGACAAGTGTTTGCCTACTTAGGGCTTGGTTTTGCAATATTGGTCTTGGACTGATATTTTCCCAAGACTAAGACTAAGACAGACCCTGCAAGACTGGAGCAACATCAAAACTGATTCTGCGATACGCAAGACTCAAAGAATCAGCGCTGTTCTTATCTTCATACAGTTATAATTACCGCTACGCGTAGCGGATCGAAGGAGCCTATTCATACAAATGTATCTTTTCAAAACAGTATTAAGGGTATATTATTATTAAAAATAAATCAGTGCATATATTCGTAGGCCGCTCGGCTCACTGCACATGGTGGTTGCGGGTTCGATTCCCGCCAGGGAAAATTTCGGAAATGGCCTTTTCTTAATTTGCCCAGGTCTGGGTGTCACTGGGATCGCCCCCAGTCCATTGTACGGTACCCATAGTACAAGCTTTGCTTAGTTTGGGACCGTACAGTTGGTGTGTCTGTCTGGCGATATTTATTCCAAAAATATAGGGTAACATATTATGAAAATCAAACATACGGTGTATCGTCATGAAACCTGTTATACACAAATTAATACTTATAATCGCTCCATAAAAACTCCATTATAATAAAAAAAATATTATTTGCTGCTGCAGCCAGCAGCTGCCAACAAAACCAAGCATAAAGGTCCCTGCAATAAGCTAAGCGATTAGCGCCCAGAGTTTACCTACCAAACGTTTTTCATTTCCTCCTATGTTCCATGTTTATTATTATTTATTTACAGCACTCTCTGGTTCATATAATAATTTGCATTGCGCGTTGAGGGGATCTCAGCCACCAACCCAGTGCTGCCGATAGTCCCGGTAACGAAGGAGGAAATTTATTCATAGCTTCCTTCGTTCTTGTAAATACGAAACGGGAACACAATCGGAATTTTGTTTCCATTTTATAACTAATTTGCGGACGTGTTATTGAGAAATGGCTTTTTGATTTTGATGTTGTTTCTTGGGAAATTTGCTGCGGTGATTCCGCTGAAAATTGTATGTAAAGGACATTAATCGAGGTAAAAGGCAATCATTCGGATGGAAATCAAGTAGTTATATGTAACATTGATTTTAAAAAGTACAATACTAACCAAACTTTAAAATAATATTTTACATAATCCACATTATTAATATTTTAAACTCAAACGTGAAATGTGCGTCGAAATTGGAATATCTACGAACTAATCAAAATATATAATTACCGCTGAGTTGTGTAATGAACGGGAGTTGTGCGAATACTGAATTTATCGGAAACAAGGAACGCCTAGAATTATTTACTGATCCTTTAAAAGCGTTCCTTTGTAGCGCCGCCTTATAATTAGTAAGGGGAGAATTGATTTATTATTTTGTATTTTGTTTATTTGGCGAATGTTTGACGTTTCTGATGTTATTTCTAGAGTACCATCAGTCCATGGTTTGGTGGATTAATATATTTTTCTTGCAATGATGGGCATAATCACGGAAGATGAGGCTTTTTCTCCTATCGGGTTAGGACCAAGTCTGCTAATTTAATATCACAGGTTGAAATGGCGGCCAGCTGCTTGCAGTGTTCTGGCCGGCAACATGTCGAGCGCTAAGAACTTGCGATTTACGATGAAGGATTCGCGAAGATAATATGGCCGACAAGTGATTTTTAATTGGTTTTAAACTATCACTTAGGACCCTGTTTGGGTGGTACTAGCACTCTTAACCGTAAAGAACTTTCACCGCGTTATCACAGCTATTAACTCAAATCTTCGTCTACCAAAATATCCATTTTCTCACCAAAAATGAGGCATTTCAAATTCTTACAACTGGTTTCTGGATCATGATTACGTTCCGTAGGGTAACCGTGATTTTGAAAATTATACATACATTTTTCGTTAATTCTTAATGTTTGATTAAAACGTCAAAATATGTTTTACCAAGCACTCTCTTCAAATTTACAGTCCTGTCTGCAAACAATCTAAAACAGTATTTTTTGGAATATTTTTAGTTATTGATAAGATGATGAGTTTTATATCATGCTCATCACATTCTTACATTTAGGAATATTTTCTAATGAAATCTTGTAGAGAAGACGAGGATTGAAGTGAAAACCTTATTTTCTCCGTTATATCGTATGAGCTAGTGAGTAAGTCTGGTTAAAGAGTTTTCAACCTCTAGTTATAACAAGTATTTTTATTTCATCAAGTTTACTAGGAATATTCCTTGCAACACCCAACAGCATGGTGCACCCAAGTTTCCTGCAAGCCATGTCAGCACTCACAGTAAAGCCCTCGCCAAATTGCGTACATAATTACAGCAGTTAAACTGAGGTATAACCGTTAATGAAACTGAAAACGAGTTAAAGTTTTAAATGCCGCCATGAATGCAAGCTGCCTCACAATTTCGGGTAATTCTGGTGTTATTTTTATTGTACAGATTGCCGAGTGTGAAAGCGCCGATAGATGGAGCGACGATCGGCGAGGGCAGTAACTGGTTGCGTATAAATGAAGATGTGTAGTGTGTTAGTGTGTATAGTGTATAGGATTAGGTAAAGTATGTAAAGTCCCGGTGTAATATGTATAGTATCAAGTAAGTATAATGTGTAGATACGGAAATAGCGCGCAATAAGATATCAAACTCGTTGAGATTGGTTCGACGAGATTCGACATCTTGGTTATTATTTGTCATGTAGTTAAACTATATAGAGTTACATTGTCTCGCTGTAATCGTTTTAATTTTATTATTATTATTATAGTCGCGCTCATTTATAACGTCATTATTAAATATTGCCCATAATTATTTAATAAAACCGTGTTAAAAGTTACCAAGAAGTTAATAGCCCTCGTTAATCGCAAAAAGAAATCCAAAAGTAAAAAGAGACTATGTTCATCCGCTATTTGTGTTGTAACTTTATGACAGACAGACTTTATGAGAGACGGACGGTGGGGCACAGTATCGCGCCGACGGATCTCTTCACAAAAGCTCTCAGAAGTTAAATTTCCATTCGTATTGATAAGCCGAAACATCGCGAACGCATTAAACTTTTATACGATGATCAATCACTCTGCTGTTTCAAATTTGTTTTATTTGATACTGGCTTCGTTCATTCGGGGTTTCGATGGCTATCTCCATCATGACAATTTTTGAAATACGAGGTCCGCAATTTTAGTCAAGTTCTGATAGCTTTACAAAGTTTTTTAGATCAAAAGTGCTTTGTAACTCTATGCAAATAGATTGTGACTGTCTCTATAAGTTTAGAGGTAGGTTCTTGAAAGTTATTATAACAATCTTTGTCTGAAACAAATCTTTATTTGACATCTTATTGCGGGTATGATTTACACGCGGTTCTGATCTGACACTCGAAACACTTTCTATATCTTTCTCTGATCATAATCAGGCGTTGTGTAGCAGGTGCACCACTAACATCACCATCGAAGTGGTTGCCAATAAAAATACTTTAATTTTGACCCTGTTTAATCTATCTTTATTATATAAAATTCCGATGGGTGTTCTTCTCCGCAAGAGCTTGACCTTGACATTATGATCGTTTTTTTATGCACGTGGATGGTTCTTACCTATATTTAGAATCTGTAGATGGCGCTGTTGTCGACATTTAGAAAATAAAATCACCGCTAGTGAAGCTGCGAGCAAAGCTAGTCTGATTTAAAATCTCAAGGAATCTCAGAAAGAAATGCAAGTTCATCTATTTCATATGTAGTTAGTGTGAAAGAAAAATCGAACGGTTTCCAGCTTTTCCAGAACGAAATCTTGGAATGAGATTGTATTGGCCTCCGCCCAAGTTCTTAGTATACGGAGGACCATTCAGCAGTCGGGTTAGATGAGATAGATCTTATACTCGTACAGTATACTGACAGACATATATTATAGTTTTTATTGTAACACGTTGAGTTAATTATTATGTGGATAAGGGATAAAATACTCTGGACTCTAATGGTATTTTTTTATCTTACTTATTTGATTCGATAAGCCAATTTCATTAGTGTTAAAAGTTTTTTTGTTAACCCCCGACGAAAAAAGAGGGGTGTTATAAGTTTAACATGTGTATCTGTGTGTCTGTGTATCTGTGTATCTGTGTATCTGTGTATCTGTGTATCTGTGTATCTGTGTATCTGTGTATCTGTGTATCTGTGTATCTGTGTGTCTGTCTGTGGCAACGTAGCGCCCAAGCTGATGAACCGATTTCAATTTTGTTTCTTTTGTTAGATAGGTATTCTGATCGAGAGTGTTCTTAGCTATGTTTCATGAAAATCGGTTCAGCCGTTTGAAGATCATCAGCTCTTTTGCAGGTAAAAAAGCCACATTCGCGGCCAAAACGAACTTCCACGGCTCGAATCCGTTCGAAATTTGGGCTCATTGGAATAATATCTTTGCATCACTTGAGAACGGCTGAAACGATTTCGTTTTATTATATTTTTAAATGATCGTAATATTCTGAACTGGCTTTTACAATATTATAAATTTGAAAAGTTTGCCGGATTCTGGAAAAAAATGATATTTTATCAATTTTTATATGAGATTTGTGTATGAACTAAAGGCGTTCCATAAGTCACGTTTCAAATGATGGATACGCGCATGCGTTAAATTTAGTTTGTTTTGTTAATGGTCATGGAATATTACGCAATAATAATTCTAGAGGTCGCTGCTCCGCCATTGAGAAAATATTCAGAAAAACAAATCTAATTTAAAATAATTTTAGCGTTATTGACAATGACGTCTTCCCCTGGGCTGCTCCCGTCCACCTCAACCAGAGTTATTACATCAAATTCAATCATAATTGATAATCTTTTACTAGGAATTAAACCTCCGTGGCATCAATATTTAGATTCGTTGTCTATTCTAATGTCAATGATTATAATGTCATAACAAGATAATGTCTTTTACACAGATTTTCTGTTGACTATTGTACATTGCATTAGTTATCTTAGATTATAAATGAGGAAGCCAAAACGACTGATGAAATGGCGCTTTCATAATCTGGCATCGAACCTAGTTGTACCAGATGAATTTGCCAGATGAGCTATGAATACTAAGCTATAGGAGCTACGCAAATCTCGCTCACTTAATTATTTGGAAGAACTAATAGGTAAAGTATACATTTGATGAAAAGTTCGTCGCATCGGGGGTTTTTAAATTTTCAATTTATTTACCTTATGATTGTGAAATAGAGGGTGATTAAGTAAGTCCAAGGGATCACCTGAAAAATGATTGCGTCCTGGATATTCCCTTCCAATGTTTATCCCTTTTTAACCCCCGACGGAAAATGAGCGTGTTATATCATAAATATTGGTTAGTAATAAATTACGTGGTGTATCCAATACATCGTTCCTTCAAGAAAAAAAATAAAAAAAATGTCGGCATATGTATTGTCTTACGGCTTGCCTTTCATTCTACCATCAAACTAGGTACACCTACAGTCGGTCAGTACATTTACAAAAAATGAACCATATATTTAAAAATATCAATGTCTAGTGGTAAGTATGTAGTTAGGACTTAATGATTTACGAATTAAAACTTGATGCGCGATACACAAAAATAGTCACACAACATGAATACGATACGAGCGTTTTAAATTTAGGTGGTTGGCGTGAGACTTACCCCTGTATCTATAGACAAGTGTTTGCCTACTTAGGGCTTGGTTTTGCAATATTGGTCTTGGACTGATATTTTCCCAAGACTAAGACTAAGACAGACCCTGCAAGACTGGAGCAACATCAAAACTGATTCTGCGATACGCAAGACTCAAAGAATCAGCGCTGTTCTTATCTTCATACAGTTATAATTACCGCTACGCGTAGCGGATCGAAGGAGCCTATTCATACAAATGTATCTTTTCAAAACAGTATTAAGGGTATATTATTATTAAAAATAAATCAGTGCATATATTCGTAGGCCGCTCGGCTCACTGCACATGGTGGTTGCGGGTTCGATTCCCGCCAGGGAAAATTTCGGAAATGGCCTTTTCTTAATTTGCCCAGGTCTGGGTGTCACTGGGATCGCCCCCAGTCCATTGTACGGTACCCATAGTACAAGCTTTGCTTAGTTTGGGACCGTACAGTTGGTGTGTCTGTCTGGCGATATTTATTCCAAAAATATAGGGTAACATATTATGAAAATCAAACATACGGTGTATCGTCATGAAACCTGTTATACACAAATTAATACTTATAATCGCTCCATAAAAACTCCATTATAATAAAAAAAATATTATTTGCTGCTGCAGCCAGCAGCTGCCAACAAAACCAAGCATAAAGGTCCCTGCAATAAGCTAAGCGATTAGCGCCCAGAGTTTACCTACCAAACGTTTTTCATTTCCTCCTATGTTCCATGTTTATTATTATTTATTTACAGCACTCTCTGGTTCATATAATAATTTGCATTGCGCGTTGAGGGGATCTCAGCCACCAACCCAGTGCTGCCGATAGTCCCGGTAACGAAGGAGGAAATTTATTCATAGCTTCCTTCGTTCTTGTAAATACGAAACGGGAACACAATCGGAATTTTGTTTCCATTTTATAACTAATTTGCGGACGTGTTATTGAGAAATGGCTTTTTGATTTTGATGTTGTTTCTTGGGAAATTTGCTGCGGTGATTCCGCTGAAAATTGTATGTAAAGGACATTAATCGAGGTAAAAGGCAATCATTCGGATGGAAATCAAGTAGTTATATGTAACATTGATTTTAAAAAGTACAATACTAACCAAACTTTAAAATAATATTTTACATAATCCACATTATTAATATTTTAAACTCAAACGTGAAATGTGCGTCGAAATTGGAATATCTACGAACTAATCAAAATATATAATTACCGCTGAGTTGTGTAATGAACGGGAGTTGTGCGAATACTGAATTTATCGGAAACAAGGAACGCCTAGAATTATTTACTGATCCTTTAAAAGCGTTCCTTTGTAGCGCCGCCTTATAATTAGTAAGGGGAGAATTGATTTATTATTTTGTATTTTGTTTATTTGGCGAATGTTTGACGTTTCTGATGTTATTTCTAGAGTACCATCAGTCCATGGTTTGGTGGATTAATATATTTTTCTTGCAATGATGGGCATAATCACGGAAGATGAGGCTTTTTCTCCTATCGGGTTAGGACCAAGTCTGCTAATTTAATATCACAGGTTGAAATGGCGGCCAGCTGCTTGCAGTGTTCTGGCCGGCAACATGTCGAGCGCTAAGAACTTGCGATTTACGATGAAGGATTCGCGAAGATAATATGGCCGACAAGTGATTTTTAATTGGTTTTAAACTATCACTTAGGACCCTGTTTGGGTGGTACTAGCACTCTTAACCGTAAAGAACTTTCACCGCGTTATCACAGCTATTAACTCAAATCTTCGTCTACCAAAATATCCATTTTCTCACCAAAAATGAGGCATTTCAAATTCTTACAACTGGTTTCTGGATCATGATTACGTTCCGTAGGGTAACCGTGATTTTGAAAATTATACATACATTTTTCGTTAATTCTTAATGTTTGATTAAAACGTCAAAATATGTTTTACCAAGCACTCTCTTCAAATTTACAGTCCTGTCTGCAAACAATCTAAAACAGTATTTTTTGGAATATTTTTAGTTATTGATAAGATGATGAGTTTTATATCATGCTCATCACATTCTTACATTTAGGAATATTTTCTAATGAAATCTTGTAGAGAAGACGAGGATTGAAGTGAAAACCTTATTTTCTCCGTTATATCGTATGAGCTAGTGAGTAAGTCTGGTTAAAGAGTTTTCAACCTCTAGTTATAACAAGTATTTTTATTTCATCAAGTTTACTAGGAATATTCCTTGCAACACCCAACAGCATGGTGCACCCAAGTTTCCTGCAAGCCATGTCAGCACTCACAGTAAAGCCCTCGCCAAATTGCGTACATAATTACAGCAGTTAAACTGAGGTATAACCGTTAATGAAACTGAAAACGAGTTAAAGTTTTAAATGCCGCCATGAATGCAAGCTGCCTCACAATTTCGGGTAATTCTGGTGTTATTTTTATTGTACAGATTGCCGAGTGTGAAAGCGCCGATAGATGGAGCGACGATCGGCGAGGGCAGTAACTGGTTGCGTATAAATGAAGATGTGTAGTGTGTTAGTGTGTATAGTGTATAGGATTAGGTAAAGTATGTAAAGTCCCGGTGTAATATGTATAGTATCAAGTAAGTATAATGTGTAGATACGGAAATAGCGCGCAATAAGATATCAAACTCGTTGAGATTGGTTCGACGAGATTCGACATCTTGGTTATTATTTGTCATGTAGTTAAACTATATAGAGTTACATTGTCTCGCTGTAATCGTTTTAATTTTATTATTATTATTATAGTCGCGCTCATTTATAACGTCATTATTAAATATTGCCCATAATTATTTAATAAAACCGTGTTAAAAGTTACCAAGAAGTTAATAGCCCTCGTTAATCGCAAAAAGAAATCCAAAAGTAAAAAGAGACTATGTTCATCCGCTATTTGTGTTGTAACTTTATGACAGACAGACTTTATGAGAGACGGACGGTGGGGCACAGTATCGCGCCGACGGATCTCTTCACAAAAGCTCTCAGAAGTTAAATTTCCATTCGTATTGATAAGCCGAAACATCGCGAACGCATTAAACTTTTATACGATGATCAATCACTCTGCTGTTTCAAATTTGTTTTATTTGATACTGGCTTCGTTCATTCGGGGTTTCGATGGCTATCTCCATCATGACAATTTTTGAAATACGAGGTCCGCAATTTTAGTCAAGTTCTGATAGCTTTACAAAGTTTTTTAGATCAAAAGTGCTTTGTAACTCTATGCAAATAGATTGTGACTGTCTCTATAAGTTTAGAGGTAGGTTCTTGAAAGTTATTATAACAATCTTTGTCTGAAACAAATCTTTATTTGACATCTTATTGCGGGTATGATTTACACGCGGTTCTGATCTGACACTCGAAACACTTTCTATATCTTTCTCTGATCATAATCAGGCGTTGTGTAGCAGGTGCACCACTAACATCACCATCGAAGTGGTTGCCAATAAAAATACTTTAATTTTGACCCTGTTTAATCTATCTTTATTATATAAAATTCCGATGGGTGTTCTTCTCCGCAAGAGCTTGACCTTGACATTATGATCGTTTTTTTATGCACGTGGATGGTTCTTACCTATATTTAGAATCTGTAGATGGCGCTGTTGTCGACATTTAGAAAATAAAATCACCGCTAGTGAAGCTGCGAGCAAAGCTAGTCTGATTTAAAATCTCAAGGAATCTCAGAAAGAAATGCAAGTTCATCTATTTCATATGTAGTTAGTGTGAAAGAAAAATCGAACGGTTTCCAGCTTTTCCAGAACGAAATCTTGGAATGAGATTGTATTGGCCTCCGCCCAAGTTCTTAGTATACGGAGGACCATTCAGCAGTCGGGTTAGATGAGATAGATCTTATACTCGTACAGTATACTGACAGACATATATTATAGTTTTTATTGTAACACGTTGAGTTAATTATTATGTGGATAAGGGATAAAATACTCTGGACTCTAATGGTATTTTTTTATCTTACTTATTTGATTCGATAAGCCAATTTCATTAGTGTTAAAAGTTTTTTTGTTTATGTTGCTCGTTTGGTTCGGTACAATAGGCTAAAAGCGGCTCCTGTTACCCCCAGAACATGACACAGATAACGTGACGCCGATTTCCGAAATTAGTCAGGACGGGGATCGAACTAACAACCCAAGGCCTACGCTTAAAATACTAGACAAAATCAGGCTGGGCTCATTTAGTCAAATCAATGGCGATATTCGAAGCAGTCAAGTTTGCATCTAATCGCCGCGTGATTAGAGTAGCGTTTATTTCTTGTGTCTTTGCAAGCTGCTTTTCTGTACTTAGTATTAATAATTAAGTATGTATTCTATGACCAAGCTATCGTTGAATTTTCCATGTTCATATTATCAATATTACTTCAATAAAGCTCCAGTAACTAATAACTCCTTAAGATCTTATCCCGCTGGTATTAAACATGTAACCTGTTTACCCATCGAATTTATTACAGCCATTTTATGCTATTGTTTCTCAGTAGACTAAAGACAATTCATATCTATCCAGGGGTCCTATTGTAGCGTCGATGTATCACGCCCGCTGTGAAATACGATTAATTTTAGTTATTATTTATAGGTGCCGCGGGAGTATAAGGTTAGGTTAGGAAGGCCCAGTGGTTGCGTCGGCAATTTGTTTTGTAGTAGTTACTACGGAGTCCATTTTAGTTGGAGATAGGTTAGACAACGTACGATGTAAAATATGGAAGTTTGAGGAAAATAAGCTCAACGATTGTGGTTTCAAATTACTAGCAATGTGAGATTATGACACACGTAGATAAAACAATGTATTTTAATCTCTCTGTGTATGACCAGAGACTTGACATTTTTTTAGGCTGTGCTTGTCACATTACTAGTAGTTAATTAGTTCCAACTTATGGTGGTAGTGTTAGGCGTGGGTTCACCTCAATATTGCAAGGCTATATTCAGATGAACTACATTTGGACTACAAGTCGGCTGCAAGATTGGAGTTTGGATGTAGTCGTCTTGCAGTTGGTCGACAGGTACGATTCAGTTATATCAACTGCACCAAAACCGCATCTAAACTGCAACTATGGTATCCAACTTGGAGTCTAAATGCAGCTCCCTGAATAGTCCCTAATTGCTAGGATGGCTTAAAGTTGATAAATGTATTAATTTTTCCAAAGACCGCAGTGTTTGATTTTTTAATTTGTTCCAGTCTGCTTTAATTTTGCAGATAGGTACTGTTTAAGTATAAAATTTAAGTAACGTTACTATCGCGGAGTACCAAGTGACCCGCACTCCGGCGCTCGCACGGCCTAGTCACTCCTAAGTCGGCGTGTGCAAGAGCTTACTGTCACTGAATTGGAAGTACTTCGGTGGACGCGAGTGTACAGCTAATGCTAGATGGAACTGAAATAAATTCGCTATTGAAATAAACATTCAAGACTTTGACGCTCATGGTGTCGTATACATTATTTTTCAATTTTACCGCATTTTATTGATCAGCATGTTTTTATTAATTGGATAACCACACAAAAATATGAAAGTGGCAAAAGAATTGTAGTTTTCTTCATGTGAATTTCTGAAGAATTTGATGGGTATGTAGGTAAAGAGATAGAGTTCCCTCGCGTTCCTACATCCCAATTCTCACTCCTCTTCAGGTCGTCACCTACGTACGAGTAATGTCATTTTTCATCTATTGGTTACGGTAACTATTTAACATAAGGCGGGCCGTACGCTTGTTTGCCGACCTTGTTATATAAAAAAACTAGCGACCCGCCCCGGCTTCGCACCGGTGCTATGCTGATACTAAAGTGTTTCTCTACTATATTATGCATGTATTATACATGTAAACCTCCCTCTTGAATTACTCTATCTATTGAAAAAACCGCATCGAAATCCGTTGCGTAGTTTTAAAGATCTAAGTATACATAGGGACAGACAGACAGCGGGAAGCGACTTTGTTTTATACTATGTAGTGAAATACCACAATTAATATGTGTTACCTATTCCGGCACCTAATATCCCTATTCTGAAGAATTTTCTCAGTACTCGCTAGAGTGGCCTTGACCTTTTTTCGTCTATTATAAATGAATTATATATTACAAATTTATAAAATAAATATATTTTATAACAAACTCTGCAACGATTCAATATAATATGAGGAAACATTTTCTTCCTTGAACATTATGATGTAATCGCATTTAATTTCGTCCCAGCTCCGCTGAAACTATTTAAGCTGCACATAGCTGGGTTCAAAGGGGTGGGTTTGTTAAATGGGCTGTGCACCGCGAAAGTGGGATACATTTAACTATGTTGATACACATGCTGCGATTTCTAGGTAATATTCTGTAAGAAGCACTAAACATAGCTACTTACAGTTACACACCTCTTTCGGTGCGTCCAATTTAAAAATGTATGTCACAGGAATTTGATACTTATTACACCTACAATATAAATAATCCAAGACCACTTTTCGCTACGATAATTACAAGCAGCACTTTCTGGAATGAAACGGGGACCTTAGGACACGAGAAGTCCATTACTATGCGTCCTTTAGTTGCACTTGTTACACTAATGGACCGACTATGTGACTGCGCTGGTCCCTTGAACGCTATACAAAGTCGTTTTGTTTCTAGGTAGTGATGGATTGTTGATACCAAAGAATTGGTTGATACTATTATCGCTCTCTACAGTTCCCACTATTATACAAATGAAAATAAGTTATATAAAAGTTATAATCCTAATAAATAATCAATATCGCTAGACTGACACACCAACTGTACAGTCCCAAACTAAACAACGCTTGAACAATGGACTGCGGGCGATCTCAGTGACACCCAGACCTCGGCAAATTACGAAAAAGCTATTTCGAAATTTGCCTCGGCGGGAATAGAACCCGCAACCACCCGGTGCGGTGACCCGAGATGCCAACGCTTAAACCACTGCGCCAAAGGGTCTCTGAACAAATTTGTTTTGATTTAATTGGGCAATACATTATATTCGTGCAACTTATTTTAAAACTAATTTTATTTATCTTTCTTTAATCTAACAATAATGTAATCTGTGTAGGTTAACGCATAGGTATTGATTTTTTTGTGCAGGCCTTAAGTAGACTTAAAGCTTCATTTTAGAAAGTAAACTTAACTTATATAAAAGGCAGGTAGTTATCTATAAGGCAGTGTTCATCCTTAAGGCCATTTGAAATTGAAAAGCAAACCTGTTTGGGGAGTAGGTGTTGATAATGGCAACAATCCGGGTCCCGGGAAAAATCCCGGGAATCCGACGCGAGCGGATTTCGCTGCGTTTGATCCTTGCTAGCGCGCGCCAAATCCCGGATACATCGGCAAAATTGTCGTTCAAAAACAATTCTAGAATGCACACACAAATAAATAAAACTTTATGTGAGAGCCCAGGTTTTCAATTTGGAACATTGAGTGTTGAATAATTAATTGAAACCACACATTTTAAATGTGTTTTTTAATGAATAAATTCAATAGAAAAACGTCCGACCAGCCTGATGCTAAGCAGTCAAGTTAACCTACAGATGCTTGCATTACCAAAGATATTGCTCACAAGTTGTTGCTGACCGGAAGGGTAGTGGGACAGAGGAAGAGGAAGACAGGGGATTGGCTTCCGGCTCTCTCACTCATCGTACGAAACGTAGCTACTTTACGCCTTTCTTCTGTGAGAGGGTAATACTATCCTAGTCGGCTACAGCTTGGCTCTAACACCGTGACAATGCACAACGACCTAAATCTATCAAAGTAAACCTAAAGGTCTCAACAGACTTATATACAACTAGCTGTGCCCGCGACTTCGTCCTCGTGGAATTTAATTGACATAGTTTCATACAAACTTTCATCCCCTATTTTATCCCCTTGGGGGTAGAATTAATCAAAATCCCGTCTTAGCGGATGCCTACGTCATAAAATCTACCTGCATGCCAAATTTCAGCCCGATCCGTCTAGTGGTTTGGGCTGTGCGTTGATAGATCACTATGTCAGTCAGTCAGTCAGTCAGTCACCTTTGAGTTATATATATATAGATTTTGGTAAAAAAGTATGAGATTGCTGAACAATAACAAAACATTTCCAATATAACTTCTAAATAAAATGTGTATAATCTACATTTCTAATCCCGATGTTTCAAGGCTGACGGTCCCGGTGACGAGGGCCCATTCTATACCAGCCTGACGTTTCTATTACAAGGCAATTTTCATTTGGAGGCCAATCCGGGAACTTCCCGGCGATTGTCAAACTTTCAAGTTCGACTTTGAGGACTTTGAATCTGAGTATTTTTTTACAAGTATATATGAGGTCATTCGGTCATTCACACGGTTAACCCGACACAAATAACTGCCATACATTTGACTGCATGTAGATGTCAAAACGATGGCAAGAAAAACACCTTTGCGAATGTAATATCCGTCATATTAATTTTGTTCACATAAAATGTAGACTGTGTCACCCGGACCATAATATAAAATCGATTGACACCTCATTCGTCAAAATCGGATGAGTTGTTTAGGCGCTATACGGTGAAACATGCATACATATGTCACTGGGATCGCCCCCAGTCCATTGTACGGTACCCATAGTATAAGCGTTGCTTAGTTTGGGAACATACAGTTGGTGTGTTCGTCTGGCGATATTTATTTATTTATTATTATACATACATACACTGCTGAAAATATAACCCTTCCTGTTGGCTTTGCCGTAGTCAGGTAAAAATGTATAAATGAAAGTGTCGGATTCTGTGTGGGAATGACCGCTATCGCGTTATTGACAATGCGGTTTGTCTCTCAATTAAATGCTTAATGCTCGTACTAATATTACTGCCATGCTTCAACAACACGAGATTTAGTAGAATGGAGACATATTTAATGATTAGTTTGATTTATCTGAGTCACTTAAAGTTCCAATCGGATTTACCTTTTCTGAACCAGGAAAATAATATATTAAATAAAATGTTGTAACATTCATAAACTTTGTAACATCACAGATCTCATCTACATTGTAGTGAAAATATAATTTCAAAATGTACCTTTACGATTCTCCGGATTTTATTCGTGTAAATTATGGAAAGAGACGTTACAAAGATTTTATATAGGGCTATGAAAATTTACTTTAGGTAAAGAGATCCCCAGACGAGGTTATCTAGTTCTGATGATCAGTTGTCTGTTTATAAGTAAATAGTTTAAAATAATTTAGCCCTGTTGACGTCCCACTCAGGGGCACGGGCCTCCCCCCAATAAGAGGAGGATTCGGGCCGTGCAGGTTGGCAGATTAGACATGTCTGTCAAAAAATTGTTGAGATTTTTTAAGAAATGCAGGTTTTTCACAATGTTTTACTTCACTTTAAGCTAGTATAGTATTTCGATAAACACAGAGGTGTGCGCCGGGGTTTGAACCTGTGCACGCAAGACGCGTGCTTAACCAATCGGCTATCACTGCTTTGAATCGTCTGTATAAAATCAGATTTATATAACGTCGTCGTCTCTACTATAGAGATTGCAGTCATCAATGGCCGCTACTACGGTGACAAAAGATATTGACAAGTAAGTATACTTTATATTTATAATTCTTAGTAATTTCAAAGGCAACACACTGGAGCTATTATATATACATTAATATCTACTACTGTTTGTAATTATTAATTAAATAATCAATTTGAAGCGTCAATAGCCTGGTGGTTAGAGGGGCCGTCCTCGTAACTGAGAGGTTCCGGGTTCGATCCCCATCCTGGCCATTAAACTATTGACGTGAGCCCACTCCTAACACAAGCATTAGCTTAGTTGGAGGGGCTAAAGGGAATACTAGTAATGTGACAAACACACATTGCTAGTAATCTTTAAAAAAAAAAAAATGGCGATGTCAAAGAATAATAATATTACAAAATATAAAAAGACAAGCCCGCTGAGTTTCTTGCTGGATCTTCTCAGTTGAGGTCGCGTGCCAATCCGGTTGTAGATACGAGTATACTAGGTGATACATAATGGGTATACTATTTTTTTGCAACTTAACTTTGTAAATCTCAAACTATCGGCTTTGTGGGACAGTTGAAGTACTAAAGGTTTGGTAGACTTGTGAAATCAGTCAACAGCTGTATTCCCATAACACCTTTTGTTTTTCAAGTTCCCTCCAAAGCTGATGGTTTTAGAATTACAAAGTTAAGTTTTGAAAAAAAAAGTATACCCATTATGTGTCACCTTGTATATTAGAAGAAAATGTAAAAAATACAATTAGTAAGTTCACCCGTAGGCCAAAACAAAATAAACGCTTTGACTTTGACTGGTTTCTTACTCATTATAAAGTCACAAGAATGTAGTGGATCCATACATTTACGCACGTCTTCGACGATATCGTAATACCAGTTTTATACCGTCTCAGTATTATGTTGTCATTCCGAACATACATATAATACGAAAATAAATATGTTTATATGTGATGAAAAGTAACGATTGGGTTTTATTGTAATACTACGATGCCTGAATAACGGCATATTAATGTGGGTATGAAAGTTGGAATATAGGTTTACAACAAGACGTTATTTTTGTATTCACAGCGAACCAATGAAAACATTTTAAAACTTTTGGTGGGAGAAATTACTGTCGCTAGTTGAAGTGTATAAAGCATTGTGGTATGCGTATAAAAGGTGAGTAAATCTACGACATTATTTCCGGTGGCGACCCGCCTAATGTTAAGCAGTAACCGTAGCCTATGTGCTGTCAAAACCAAAATTATTGCTCGCTCGTCGCTCGGTCGAGCCGGCCCATATAGGAGCTGTAGTTTTGAGTATAAATAGTAATTTATAAAATACCTATGCTCCTGCGAACTATGCAAAATCAAACCTTTCAACTATAGGCGTAGGAAATTTCGATACCTACTATAAAATAAGAGCAACGTCTTCGTCCAAAAATAATTCAGTATGTTGCTTCGATGCTGGAATACCTATTAGCGCTAAAATAACTGTGCGACCAGCAAATATTCCAAGATTTATTGAAGACTCACTCAATTTATCAGGGGGCACGTAGGTGGTCGCAGCGCGGGCCGCATTTGTCCGGCATTATCGTCCGCCCGTTAATATCGAGCCACTGTCCGAATATCGCTTGCTGCGTGATTTATCGTGTGTATCAAATTTTCGCTAAATTACGTGACGGGAAAAATTGTCCTGATATAAAGAGAACGGTGATAACTGCTAACTGGTGAAAAGTCCACCGCAAAAACCCTCCGTCACAAGTCCCAATTGCCGCGAATCTTATTACAGCGAATTGTATTAACTATCATTAGCATGGTGGTTATTGGGCCCAAGAATTTAAATGATTGGTGAGAATTCTTAGAATATTTATATTTTTATATTAATGGCCTCTTACAATTAGGTCAAGCCCAATATGATTCTGCCAATGTCGAGTAACGAATTGCATTAACAAACACAATTAATAACAGTACAATACAAAAATGTGACCGTCCATTTTGGAAAACCAAAATGGAGAACTCCTTAGAATATTTATTAACAACTAGCTGTGCCCCGCGACTTCATCCGCGTAGTATTGGATTATTGGGTTAAAAAGTATCCTATACGTTAATCCCGGTTATAATCTATCTGTGTTCCAAATTTCATCCAAATCCGTTCAGTAGTTTTTGCGTGAAGGAGTAACAAACATACATACATACATTCATACATCCACACTCACAAACTTTCGCATTTATAATATTAGTAGGATAAACCGTACATTAGAAAATCCTATTCAGAAGTGCCATCTTCTTTTACACAAATGTCAGATGCCTTATAAAACATTGTATACGTAAGGAGGTAACTAACTCAATATAAAATATAATAGTGGTAAAAAAAAACACGATTCTTAGGTTGTTGCTACATGAATCGTTTGACCGTAAATCGATTCATCGATCGATAGTGGAATGAGATGAACCGATGCCGATTTATGTTTCTACATAGACCAACGTTCGATCGATGATCGTTCATCGGATTAGCCTTAGTCTTTTTACGGGTGAACATGAAACTGTAGAAATACCATCATGAACGGAACTACATATTGGCAGCATAATGTTCACCGCAACTCATTTTCCTTCGAGACTTTTCCTATAGAAAAACTGACGTATTCAGATACACGATGCGTAATTTTGATGCATCACGAGGAATTCCCTTAGTAGGTATGTTATGTTCTAATACCGGGTTACAAAAAAGTGGGACTCGAAGTACCAAAATTCTTGCATTCGTTGCATTCGTAATGCCTGTTAGATATCGGCTCTTCGGGCAGGATGATAATGTGTGGGGTAAGCTGTAAGAGAAGAGCGTGTTAGAAATACCTACAAGCCTGTACCAAAGTGTGAAGTGATACTAGTACTTACGTTGACTACCTGCCTACTTAGTTCAGCAAAATATTAGCTGCAGTCACCCAGATCTTACACTGGGTACTTATTTCTTTGGCAAATGACGGTGTCCGACAGACGGAAGCATAATTGGATATAGATTTGCAGAACGGATTCAACCCACAGGCACATGCATTGCTGTAGACCAAAACCAACCTTGTGTTAGGGGGTCTAGGTTGGTTTTAGTTTGCAGAAGTGTATGTGGGTTGACAGCATAAAATTGCCATTATCTTTTCTGTTGTACGCCACATTAAAAATTGTGCAAGATTTTAATGTACTTAGGTACTTATTTGAGCCTAAGGTACAAGTTGTAAATTTAGGTTGAAAATAGTAAGATTATCATTCTGAGGTTTGATGATCTCGTCATTGTGATGCTGACTAAAATATTTCACTATTTAAGTTGGTTGGTTGGTTTTTGATTAAACATTGTATTTCGGTTATTTAACCTTCCTAACCGCTATTTCCGGTGTCTTGGCCATCTCCAGTAAGTCCCGAGGCAGCAATACTGCACAATGCCGGTTCGTATCCTAGTTTCCTGCATTTGTTGGCTTCTGCAATTGTCGCCGCGCGGGATCGATGGCTCTAATATATGAGCAAATTGCGTTCCTCGTGTTTAGCCAACCGATTTGATATTGGACTTGCAATATTATATTCTGGTCTGAATAGTTTGAGTTTCTCTAGACATCGCTTTATAATTCAAGACTTTGTCCTGAAGTGATATTAGGTCGTCAATCTAATAATATTGGACTACTACAGATAACTAATATGTACCTATAGCTCTACCATATGTCGCATCGCTGGGTGCTAGCCTACATAAAATAATTATACGTCAAATTGTACCCTCTATCACACCAACATCATCGTCACCAGTGACTAGTGACTCTAGGACTCATAGCTCTTGGTAGAGCTGTCAATTTACACGTTAGCCATGGGTAATATTATCGAAACTTTTGCACCTGTTTGCCCAAGATATCTATAACTATTTCTAAACAAACCAAACATACTCTTATTTGTGTAGAATTAAATGCCAGTGCATTTTAAGGTAGAACCTACATAAATATAGAGCAAGAAAATGTCTAGATGGTAGTAATACACAGCGCTGATATTGTCCACCGTCGGACGGAAGTCGTATGCGACGTGTATTCGCAGACGTGACGGTTTGACTGGGATTGGAGAAGCCAGTAGATATGCGGCTGGAAATTGCACTTTGTCCACAGGTTTTTCCCTCCTTCATGTCCAGGGACAATTCCCGGTGCAAATTTATTAGGACTTAATCATAATAAATTAACATCTTCTTGAACATTAATCTTTATTATTATTTACGATTTTCGACGACCGCTTGGCACAGTGGTTCGAATGTAGGCCGCTCGGCTCACTGCACATGGTGGTTGCGGGTTCGATTCCCGACGGGGCAAATTTCGGAAATGGCCTTTTCGTAATTTGCCCAGGTCTGGGTATCACTGGGTTTGGGACCATAGTTGGCGTGTCTGTCTGGCGATATTTATTTATTTATTTTGGCGAGATAACTCCTGTTAAGAGAGGTTAGAGACATGAAGTAGGCCGTCTGTTATCTGACAATTCTGTTATCGATATTGGTCATTATAGAAAAGGTAAAATTCTTGCAAAAATTCAAATATCGCAAGTTTAGTTGCCGTAATACAAATATGTCCATGTTATTCATCGCGATGCAGATGCAAGGAAGGTAACATTTTTACCAGTTTGCGATCGAACGGGCGGACAATATATAAAATGTACAAGGAGCAAGAAACTGCCTAGTTCAAACAAGATTTAGAACCACATTTATTGGCCACTTTCTATTTTACACACTTTTATAAGGTTAAATCGACGACAGCTTAGCATAGTGATTCGAGCGTAGGCCGTGGGTTTGATTCGCGTAGGAGTACATTTCGGGAATAGCCTTTCGTAGGGTCTGGATGTTACTGGAATTGCTCCCAGTACATCCCAGTCCTAACCTAGTGCAAGCGTTGCTTAGGTTGGGACCATACAGGGGCCCAATTATGTTAACCGCAATACGTCAAAACTGTATGTATGTATCTCGTATATAAATGCGTTTTTACAGATTTCCAGAAAAACTGTTATAACTGACCTTTCTTTCTCTCAAGAATACGGTCCTGAAAATAGCAGGTTTATAAACTGAAAGTTCTTAAAGAACCGATACACGCATTTCCCTAATAGAGCTACAGAAAACGAGAATTATCAAGTTCCTAAGTACCTATTCCTTCCCTAGAAGTTCAACGTGAGTTCCTTGCATTAGAACAGCGAGAGGCTTTTAACCATTCCAAGATATTTTTAGACGCTCAGTTCACAGGCTAAGTGGTTTATGTTGTAATGATTTTAAAGGAGCATTTTATGAAGGTACAGCTCGTTTTCTACTAGCCTTCGGCGCCTATCCTATGTGTATTTTATTTGATTCTTAATATCGACGTACTTTTAGATTTCTAATGCACATTATTTTGTATTTCAAGAAGAAGAAGAAGAAGGAATCAAGTTTTACTGCCAGTATTATGTGTGCAAGCAATGCAATGGGCTGATGACGATATTGATGAGGTCTGTACCTAATCTTACATAACCCTTCCTTTTGGCTTTGCTGTAGTCGGGTAAAAAGGTTGCTTCTGTAAGATCTAGATATATCCAAAAGATTCAAAAGACATGATTTAAAGGACAATAAAAATTATTGAAAGAATAGCTATCGAATAATGCCATGCCGTTAGGAAGAAAATATTAATGTACGACGGCGCTTTGGCTATTGATCTATTTGTATAATGATACTTAATAGGCATTTCACAGTTCATCTGAAACTAGGGCAGGGAGAAGCATATTTGCATGTTAACCCACGTTGAGTTTACGCGTGGTTGGCCACTAATAACTTTATTGTGGCCGCCGGAGTGCACCTAATATGTGGGAAAGGGTGCATATTAAATGAGCTAGGGTTAGGCAAAGGACATTTTGATTCTGAAAACCATCAGTCGGTATCATGTCGATCTGATCATAATAAATATATAACATTTGACTTGAAGAAATTGTGGTTATATAAAGTCGTTTAGTCACTTTCCCCTTTCATTAGATTATGGCGCTTAGACACTTTTTCCTTTCAACCTACGAATTTATTATCGTATGTAATTGTGTAAGTGCTATCCACGTGTCGATTCACGTGAAGGGTTTTGGTCCCCTAAAGGTTGACTCATCCTAATTACCTCCTTTCCCTCAAATAAAAGAACTCCATAAGGTCTGCAAATGAGCCCAAATTCTCTCATACCGTATTCCTTTTGACAAACCCCACAACAAGATTACGTAGATTGCGAACCATATTAATCGAGAACCCTTTGAGTTCATTAAGGTACTTAGAGTATCATATCGGACTCGCTGACAAATACTTTTGCTGTTTATTCCCCATATAATTAGGGCGTCTAATTAAGTATTTTAAGCAGTGATGCAATGCATACAATAATGTTATTAGTTTGACATGACTCTGTATATGATTCGGATTATTTTGGGAACATCTGTCAATAAATCAATTGATATAATGCTATTGCCCTGGTAACCGATTATTGACACTGTTAACCCGACACTAATGATGTCCATGAATTTTAAATTTGACTGTATCCGTGTGTAGTAATGTATAAAAAACACGGTGTCATTTTCAAAGTGTGAATCTCTTCCCGCTCCCGCATCTTACGAAACGCAGCTATAATTGCTGCTTTAAGGCGATCTTATGTAAGAGTGTGGTACTACCCCGGTAGAATCGGCCTGTATATGAGCTGTAGACTACAGCTTAGCTCTACCAACGCACGATGTCTTCGTTAAGATTGGCCACCGTGGTCGAACTATTATAAATTCAAACTTCTAACTTATAAGTAAACACGTCTCCTCATAATTCGATGGTGAAAGAACAGGTCGCGATATTGAAAGTCACTTGTCACAAGCAAATTGAATTTCTAGGTAAGATAACTTCTAAGTGGGAAGAAAAAATTATAATAACCTCTTGGTTTTTTCGTAAGCGCCTGTCGTTTCAAGCAGATGTTTAATTAAAACGCGGCGTACCTACCTTTTCAGTTAATTATGTAATTTAATTAGCTTATATACTTTGGTAGCTTCAATATTTTTTTAAAACAACGAATGAAGGAACATTACAAAGGAAATTAAAACGGAAAAACGTATCGTTATATTGGCCAAAAATTTTAAGGAACTTCAATCCATTTAAATAGCTTTAAGGTCATTTTTATTTATTCATATATTTTTCAGAATGAAATTGCTTTGTAATTTCATTGCAACTGTATTGTAACTTTGTATTTTGGGGGTTTAAATACGTATCGGTGTAACGGTCACAGTAATCTTCCAACGAATTGTGACGACAATGGGCGCGGTCGTGACGCACAGGTCACCAGATAAGACAGTCAATGCCTGGTTCGTTAATTACTATTGAATATTTTTAACAAAGTACTTATACGCAATAAAAACATATCATTTCAGCTCATTGAATAAGGCCGCGAACACATTGGCGATTTTTGAGCGAGGTCCACTTGGACCTCGAGTACAATTTGATACAATTGGATAGTTTGTACCTACAAGCAGAAAAATTGAGAATCATTAATTTAAATATACAGTATGAGTCGATAGCAATATTTAAAACTATAATTCCACATAATCATTATATTTACCTATAACGACCGGATGGCGCAGTGGTTGTGGGTTCGATGGGCAAATTTCGGAAACGGCCTTTTCGTAATTTGCCCAGGTCTGGGTGTGTGGCACTGCCCCCAGTCCATTGTGCGGTACCCATAGTAGAAGCGTTGCTTAGTTTGGGACCAACAGTTGGAGTGTCAGTCTGGGGATATTTATTTATTATTTATGGGGTCGGAACGATTGGCGAGCCTAGGTTTGAACCTGCTCTTCTTGCTTCTATTGAGTTAATATGCTGTTGTATGAGAATATCAAAATGCGATTACGAATGAATTGTGATATGTGATGGGCATTTGGAAGAACATAAAAAATGGTGCCGGCGAATTATTGCGTTCAAATAATCATTATCGTATTGTCAGAATTCCGCCTGAGGTTATCACAGTTTTGTTACAATTTAGTCCACGAATCGAAGTTCGCAAGACAACATGTTTACACGTGATATTGTTTATTATAGAATACGGAAACCCTGTTATAATAATGTAATTTACAAAAACACTTATATTTTTTTGTCGCTTACGATAATTTAATTTTCATGTTGTAATAAAAACAGTTGAAAAATTAAACAAAGGGGCGTAAGCGACTTTTCATCTCATGTGCCGTTTTACATCAATAGGTATTAATGGAATTCCTTGTTTTGATAATAATTATCGATCATACTATTTAAAAACAAAAGTATTGTTGGTGGAAGTGTCCGGAAAGAAGATAAGATCCACACGATGTCGTGATAATGACAGAGTATTTCGATAATGTCAGAGTATTCTGGCTGCTCCAACTTCAGACCTAGCCTTGATACTACATTAATTTAGGTAAAGATAATGTATTAATAGATCATTATATTCATTAAGGGGACTGTCAACGTTGTCTTGTTCAACAAGTCTCTAATTAAATATACCTACCTAGCTTAAAAATAATATTCAGTTTTTTTTAACTCGGTAAGGTTGCTACCTGTGCAATAATTTTATATCAATCTATTTATTGAGAAATAATCTGTATTATATGGTAGAGCCAATTCCAATATTGGCAACGATTTTGATATCATCCTGTATACTTATTACAATGGAATATTAAAAAAACCTAATGACGTGAGTATATTTTTCGTAAACCTGCACAGCTGCGTTTAAACTCCACAGGCAACTCGACGTGGTTTTGAAACGTGTGACCCTTCAAAATTTAATTACATTTTTCACAGAGCCGGATATTTTTCGGTGGCGTAACTTCAATCTGGGCAAGTTTTAACGGAGTGAGCGGAGTTTCCGATGAAGGAAGTAACTTTCCATAACCGCTCAGCTGGCTAATATTCAATTAAAACTTTTTAATTTCCCGCCCAGACCTTAAGCAATATTTTCTGTTTACGCCCCAGCCTGGGCGGAAAATAAACAATTTATATTAAAGTATCGAATCGTAACCCGGGCTAGGATTTATTTGTCGCATATTGTTTTTCGGCTCTTTAGTGTTCGGGTTTGTTTGAGATGCGGTATTGGCTTGACATTGGGAATGTGTAAACAAATTAATTGGGCGAGCGCCTGAGTCATTTAACACCTGTGGTATAAATTCACCTTACTATAATCACGACCTTTAATCTCTCAAGGAGTAGTCTGAAATGTTTCGAACATTCAAAACCAGCTCTACGTTTTCTTTAGCTAAAGAATACTACTTGAATTAATACTAATTTTGGCAATTTCGAAGTAATTTTCAAAATAATTTTGCTGTTAGTAACCCAGGGATATTATTTACATAACTAATGATGCAATATGAGCCAAATACTGTATCAAATCATTCTGAATGCTGAATTCGTAATAGCAACATCCCTACACGCAGAATACCTTTATCAAGCTGGCAAATGTACCGTAACTGAAGACCCTTTAGACCCAAAACTCGATATTCTGTAACTCACATTAGCTGTGTTGTAATTTCAACCTTCTGTCATGGAAGTACCTACTTCACGGGGTCCGGTGTAGACCGCAGCGGGTCGGCCTTAGAACTAACGAGATCTAAAGGATATTAATTTCACAGAAAACCTACCTCTTCCCAACAGTTACCTTCCGTTCACACACAGCGTAGACAGGACCGTTTTTTCGTTGATGGCATATACGTACCTAGTAGGTAGTTTGAGTAAATTCAGACACTCGACGGTATACCTGATTAAGGGTTGCTATTCTTAGCAACGATAATCGATATATCGTGACATTCGTATCGTGGAATCCTACTCTAAATTCCATATTCTTTTGCCGTCAATAGAATTGCCAGGAATTGACAATTTGGCAAAACAAATATGTTAAGTATACGTTAACGAACGACTTAATTTAGCGAATGCATAAACTTGTGGGCGAGAAAGGTCACCAGACATGACACAGACAATGTTCGGCAATGTCTGCGGTTCAGGTGGAGCTATTTTATTTATATTTATATCCACTATCATTTTATAATTATTAACTAGCGATAAAAAATATATAGTATATAACAAAATGTAAAAAGACAAGCCCGCTGAGTTTCTGGCCGGATCTTCTCAGTCGAGGTCGCGTTCCGATCCAGTTGTAGATATACGAAAAAAAAAAGTAAAATTGACAATTTGTAAGTGCCCCCGTAGGCCTTAACAAAATAACGATTTGAATTAAACACAAACTTGACTAAACTAAGTATATTGCCATTTTTATGGTGGTAGAGTTAAGCTGAACATAACTGACTACAGCTCATATACGGGCTGACTTAACCAGTGTACTAGGTAATGTAAGGTCCATGTCGGCGCACTGGCCACTAGAGATAGGAGTTCCTGGCCGACAAGAAAATATTTAAATTTAAGAAAACATTATTATTTTGAAATTGAAAGCTCTGCGGTGCGCTGGCAGTGACAACTGGGTTTTATATTAATAACTCAAATCACTTGGTCATATTTATTATTGTTATATTAATTTACATAAATACACGTCTTATCACAATGGTCCCCAGTTGTCACTGCCAGCGCACCGCAGAGCTTTCAATTTCAAAATAATAATGTTTTCTTAAATTTAAATATTTTCTTGTCGGCCAGGAACTCCTATATCTAGTGGCCAGTGCGCCGACATGGACCTTTATTACAGTACCATCCTCCCACAACAAGATCGGCGTTATGGCTGAAGCGCCCATCTAGCCCGCGAAGTTCAAATTTTTTGAGGTTTTTTAGAAATTTATCAAAATCTGACAATAATGAAAGGCACATTTTGTAATTCGCGAAAAATAACGTGTGCAGTGCATTTATTAATATATCCAAATTACTCTAAAACATTTCAAGAACTGTGTTTGTCGCAAATCACAAAATGTTGTGTGAAATGTTTTCGGATTTTGGATAAACTATAAAAATACTCGAAAATTTTGAATTTCGCGGGCTGGACAGGCGCCTTCACCTTATGTAGCTATTGTAGCTGCGTGTCGTACGATGAGTGAGAGAGCCGAAAACCCAACCTCCTCTCCCTTCCCATCCCTCTATCCCACTCCCCTTAAAGTTAGCAACGTGCGAGCAACACCGTTGGCATTGCAATCATCTATAGACTACGGTAACTGCTTCATCAGGCGGTTCGAAGGTACGCTTGTTCGCCGACTTTGTAATATAATATAACAACAATCATCTGATCACTGTCAGAGTTTATCACGTTCAAAGGTGTCCGCATTAATTGGTTAAACCACGATCGAATAGCCTTTCATCCCCTTTGAATGTTGTTTTAGGAGCTCCCGCTAACCCAATTTATAGGGGACGAGTGCCTCCGCACTAACAGTAACACCACAGAGTAGTGAATGTCACGGAACGGACACTGGGGTGGAACTGGTAAGGGTTAATCAAGTTGGTGCGAGTTCAAGGTATTAGGATGTTTTTGTGCGGGAAGTGGAAAATTGATATTGTGTTTTTTACAACCTTTTATTTAACTTGCAATATATCTTTACGGGTGGAATCTTGCGACTGAATTTTAAGTCAGCTATCATTAACCGATTGAGCTGAAATTTGTTATACACGCTTGTTTTGGATGACAATGCATGCTTAGCTATGTGACGTCATTCTAATTCAAAGATGGAGGACTAGTTATTTTTGAAGCGAAGCTTCTTTACGGACGTTCGGGGCGCTCGCTGCCCGGGCACTCAAACGGTGAAAAGCGTTACGCGTTATGCGTTACACGATGACGTCAGAGCTGCGGCGCCCTAAGCTTTATACTAAATATCGCTTGAAGGTTAGATAGAACATTGGTAATAATTTAAATATATCTAAAAATTAAGAATACTTCACAATTTCGCGTGTCCATCGAGCGTTCACCCATCTTAGTACTGACCGCGCCCGACGTTGCTTAACTTCGGTGATCGGACGAGAACCGATGCACCCAACGTGCTACGACCTTTGTTAATAAGGTTCTGAATAAAGTAACCCATATCTACAGTTACATAATTTGGGTTAAGCGCCATCTTACGTTAAATCTGATAACTATATACTGACCAAGTTCACAAATACATATTTAAAACATATTATATTTTATTTGCCCTATTTTAGATTACATTTTTATTATATAATATTTATTTTTACTTATACAGTTATTTTTACATATAATTAACACCTAAAATCAACCAAATAAAACACGTAAACACGGACAAAACAGTAACATCAACTTACGCGTATTTCGGTCTTCACGTACACATATTTTATAAATCCTCACATTATCCGGCTAAATAATAGTTGAAATAACAATATAATTCACTCAATACATTATAGATAACCCTCATTTACATAATATAATAATGATAACATAAAAAATAGTATCGGCGGGGTTCTTCGTGTTGTGACCAGCGCCCTCTATTTTTCGAAATAAGATAAGACGTGGGTTCAAGCTTTATATAAGATTTAAATATTGTCCTGTAGAAATTTTGCAATTTCTATTTATATTTGCAATTTATATTATTTTAATATAATTAATTGAAGTTGAACACCAACGTATAAAGGTACAACGATATACAACTGCAGATAGGTACATCAACCAATCACTTTAGATGTCTGATATGGCTAAATAGGTACTTACTTACTAACAACAAAAGATGTCCCATTTCGTTCAATAGGTACGATAGCCTAAATGAAAATCTATAATAAGCTAGCGAGACATAATTCAAGGTATTTTTATGTTACACTCTGCCTACCCTGTTTCAAAACCCTATGCACGCCACTTATAATATATCTAATATCTACTGCAAAGCTTCGCTTCTTTCGGGCGTCCCTAGACGGCACTGATTTTTTTCTGCACTACCACAGTATGGGTATTAAATGAAAGGGCTTGCTAAGGAGAACACGAAAACAAATACAATATCACATTAAATCCAATAATCATAATTAAAAAATAAAAATAAATTACTTAAGTAATGGTAAAAATTACTTTTTAAAAACAAGCTTTTATTTTTGCCCTAAAAAGAAAAAAATTAACTTTAAATGAAATCAAACCAATCAATTTAGTACACTTATTAAATGATATAAAAGCGTGTCGCGAGATTTGCATATTTTATAGAAAACATTTTCTTTCATAGAATTAGGTACTTATAATAAGCATGTCGAGCAAGACTAGTTAGTACACAGGTAAATCTAGTTATATTGTTTTCTTATATTTACGCAAATACTACACATTGAAATAAAACTATTTTTCGGATTTTATCGCGTTTATTAAATTTATGTTCCCGACGTTTCGGTTGCTTTACAGCAGCCATGGTCACGGGGGGACTGAGGTGTTAGACGTCCTGATGTCATAGTTAGTAACTGGGTACCCTCATATTTAGTTGTTGTTTGCGGTCCGATCCACGCAGAAAGTGCTCACAGTGTCTCGAGGTCTTGCAATGGTACACTTGGTTTTGGATTTAATTATATTAATTACTGGATCCCAAGTTGGTGGTAGCACCCAGCCATCTTCCCTATTGAAATTAGGATGTTTTTTAATTTCAATGGCTTCAAGTATCCTGCTGTAAAGCAACCGAAACGTCGGGAACATATAAAGTTAATAAACGCGATAAAATCCGAAAAATAGTTTTATTGCAAATCTAGTTATTTTCTTATTTTTAGGGCAATCAAATCAAAGCGTGCTTTTGAAATGTTACCCTTAATTTATTTAGGAATAACAAAGTCATATAAGCGTAGGCAAACAAACGTAGTATCCGCCTGATGTTAAGCAGTTACCATAGCCTGCGGACGCTTGCTTGCAATACCAATGGCTATGCTTGCAAGTTGCTGAGCTGAAAAGTTGTAGGATAGAGATAATCAAGGGGCCAACTTTTTTTTGTATATTCATGAAAGTAGCAAAAGCATTTATGAATAGTCGGAATCTACCACCGGTTCGGAATTATGCTTCCATTGAGAATATCCGTCAATAAACTCAATGGTTACTCTTTTCAATGAACAAAAGATGGTGTACATTCTCAGGAACAGCAATAAAATGTGAGCAGTTTGGGCTTCGAACCTGCACACTAGCCGGTGAAGCGGCCTACGCTCAAACCGGCATCCGCGTTCATCAACTCTCAGACATTAAGGCTCGTATTATTAAATCTATCTCAAGTCTGAGAGCGATCTTGAGTACGCTTTTGACATATTGCCAAATTCGGTCTCAGATTTGAGATCGATTTATTAATAGGTACGCGCCTTAAATACGGAGGTCACATTGAATTGTTATTTCCGACAGCTCACGTCATAATACGTACATTGTAGGTATAGTATGTTCCTACCTACACTAATAGATAAAAGACAATTTAGTATGAAATAAATAACACAATTTGGTACTGACTTGATCTGTGACTACGTCATTGCGATAATGATAATACTCAAGTTCTACGTTTAAAATTTTATCGTTGTTTACGGTCCTAAAAAAATTAATTTCGAAATAGCTTCGGTGTTTATCAATAGGTATAGGAAAATAAATTGTCTATTGACAGATTTATGCATTTGTGGTGCCAGAGAATAGTGCCAAAATCACAGTTGCCTATCGGTAATATACTGCTACCGTTCCCGTCGTTGGACGGTAGGCCACCGTGGACACCCTAGTAGAAAGGGATACTGTCACACCGATTACTAAAAACCCGTTAAGGTGAAGGCGCCTGTCTAGCCCGCGAAATTCAAAATTTTCGATTATTTTTATAGTTTATCCAAAATCTGAAAACATTTAAGACAACATTTTGTGATTTGCGACAAACACAGTATGCAGTGCGTTTATTAATACATTTATTTTACTCTAAATATTATCACGGTGGATATGATACTAGTAAATCACTAAATATACAAATATTGCCAGATTATCTGGATAGCTGTCGTTCTTGAAATGTTTTAGAGTAGGTAAGTTGGATATATTAATAAATGCACTGCACACGGTCTTTCTCTCGAATTACAAAATGTGCCTGTTATTATTGTCAGATTTTGAAAAAAATCCAAAAAACCTCAAAAAATTTGAACTTCGCGGGCTAGATGGGCGCTTCAGCCTTAAGTGAGTAAGCCCAATTTTGAGCTATAAGTACTTACCTAAGCACAAACACGAAAATATGATGTCCCTATACATAGTTTAGACATATCTAAATATATTTTTGTTAGACCTCTCAGTAAATATACATAACTGATATGAAATAAGTAGGTATGTCCCAGACTGGACTGTTTAGAAAAAGTTGGTATTGACGTATTATTATAAATATGACTTGGTAAATAAGATGGCATTATACCTATTCACAAATTCTAGTAATTAGTTTATGGTTTAAAAACATATAGGTAAGGAAATCAGTTTGGTCTCCGGAGTTACGTGTTGTAAAACAAGTGGTGTATTTTGATTATACATCTCCCCATTATTTAAACATCGGTAACCTTTGTATATTGTTTAAAACTTAAATTTGGCAAAGTGTCATAGTAATCGGATGGCAGTATGGCGCTACATGGGCGCTTTAGCCTTAAACAGATGAGTGAACTCATCTGTTTAAAATTTGAACTTCGCGGGCTACATGGGCGCTTTAGCCTTAAACAGATGAGTGAACTCATCTGTTTAAGGCTAAAGCGCCCATGTAGCCCGCGAAGTTCAAATTTTTTGAGTTCTTTTAGAAATTTTTCAAAATCTGACAATAATAAAAGACAAATTTTGTAATTCGCGAAAAAGACCGTGTGCAGTGCATTTATTAATATATACAACTTACTCTAAAACATTTCAAGAACGACAGCTATCCAGATAATCTGGCAATTTTTGTATATTTAGCGATTTACTAGTATCATATCCACCGTGATAATATTTAGAGTAAAATAAATGTATTAATAAATGCACTGCACACGGTCTTTTTCGCGAATTACAAAATTTGTCTTTTATTATAGTCAGATTTTGAAAAATTTCTAAAAGAACCCAAAAAATTTCAACTTCGCGGGCTAGACAGGCGCCTTCACCTTAATACATTCCATTAATAAGTTCTACTGTACCACGATGGTTTAGTATAATGAGTCAACCCTTTGGCTATTTTCACAACCGTCAATAGAATAATCGCCATTCACAAAAACGAACTTTAAAAAAGATCAATTGTACCCAAACTTCAGCTCGCTCAGTTGTAACAAAATTACCTAAATATTAATTTAACATTATTATAAAACTTCCGTTCCTGAAAATTTGCCGAAGAAAAACACTAGTGACAAAAAGGTTCAATTTTTAATGTAATTAATTCATAGACTTGGACGACTCTCTTTTTTCGGCTTTTTAATAACTTTTTCTTAATTAGTTGGCTCTCAAAGAGTTCACCTTTATAGAGCAAGTACCGAGATCCATTTTAAATTGTTCTTGAATTAATTGAACACTCTTTCAGCGAGTTGTTGACCTTTAATTTGGACTTAGTCGATGTTCAAATATATAGGTAGGTAGGTACAGCTTTATAAAAAAGGTGCTAATTCTGGTGGGTTCAGATTAGGACTAAACTAATTTTGACATATTAAATGTCAAATATTAAAGTTAAGTATATTAAATATTACTTTATAGCAACTCGGGTTTTTCGCGTGTTTCTCACTATCACCATCATAAAGATGATCCTGTTTTTGCATATGCACAAATTATAATAATCTAGATACTTATTTAAGGTAATGCTCCTTATAGTATAAGTAAGTACCTACTTAATATAATTGTGTACTTATTGTCGATCGAAAGTTTTCGAGTTCAGCGGATGTGGCTAGCTAAATGATCAAGTTCAGCGGATGTGGTTAGCCAGATGATAAAACAATGTAGTTATAATGGGTATGCTGAGTGTTTTTGATACTAAAAAAATATTGAGTACCTATGTCTTACGATTAGGCACTTACAGTCAAATAATGCTTAAATATAACTTTAAAATCTGCTAAAATAGGTACAAGAAGTAGGTATGACGTCATAACTGAGTAGTTTTACCAAACTAGTAACGTATATGTGTTTTTAAAATGATTTTACGATAATATGTCAAAAAGAATGAATAGGTAAGTAGCTATTTTATTAGTTATAATAAAAATAACTTAATTTAGTTAATTGTTTTGACATCTCCTGGCCAGTAAGTACCTACAGGTTGGCGTCTTGTTTTTAGAAAATTGGTTATATTTTATAAAACATGCAGGTTTCCTCACAATGATTTCCTTCACCGTAAGCAAGTGATAAGCATATTGACATTATACTTACTTACTTAAATTCGCACATAAATTTGAAAAAAACGAAGAAGTGCGAGCCGGATTTTGAACCCAGGGCCTAGTGCCCGCAAGACGCGTGTGGCAAACGTAGTTACGCATACGGTTAGCATAGTAGGTACCTATACTCATAATATTCATTCGGAATGCTCCCTATAAATATGAAAACTTAATAATGGCATCATGCATCGTTGTCCGAGTCGTCAAAACCTACATGGTGCGGGTGGCGAAACATTTTCAATTTAATTTTATTCTATCAGCAGTTTTAATAAAAATAATTATGTAAGTAAATCTATACAAATAATATAATATAATAATTATATTTAATTATGGAAGTAAGATACTTTAGCGTAATTTATATACGTAAGTACTTAGTTCTTGCTTACTAGGACCGAGTTCACCAACACATTAACTGATCGTTAGTGTGTTTGTAAACTCAGCCTTAATTTTAAGTAAGTGGGCAGGCAGGTATGTGTGTATGTAGCGGGTCTTGCCTCATGCTTATTTTCCTTTCTGAACTGTTGTCTCTGAGGTGAGGTGTTGGTCATGCTCACTTCAATGTCCTTGTTTGCGGTGGCTTTGTGGAGCGGGTCACCCTCTTCCCTCTATTATGGTTGAGGAGAGTGATGCCGCTTTTCAAGTCATGCTCGTGCGCGGGCGCTGCTTGCGGGGATTGGTCCACTCACTTTCCTCTTAACAACATTGTCGTTAAATACTATTTATTTACTTAGCATGGAAGGCATCACACCAAAGCAATTATCATATTATCCACCCCTGTTTTACCAATTTATTATTTTGGTTCGTAAACGTTTCATTTGATGTAAGTATGAGTAGGTATGCACATCACACTAAACTAGCATTCTCATTTTATTTACATTATTACATTATTATTTACTATTAGCTATTTAGTGGCAATGGTGTTGCCTGCTCATATTATTTTTTTATGCTGTTCCTGAGAATGTACACCATCTTTCATTCATTGAAAAGAGTAACCATTGAGTTTCTTGCCGGCTCTTCTCAGTGGAAGCAGCATTCCGAACCGGTGGTAGATTCTGACTATTCATAAATGCTTTGTTGGCTTACATGAATAAAAACAATTTTGAATTTTTGAATTTGAATTATGTATGTATGTACTTATACGGTCGACAGCACTAACCCCATTGACCCTTGATATTCCGTTATATACGAAAAACTGTAATGTTTCCATAAGAAAACTGTCAAAAAATAGAAGGTTAACAGGCGGTTAATGGAGTTGGGCCTCTGGTGGTTGCGGGTTCGTTTCCAGTCGGGGGCAAATTTTAGACCTCTTTTTAATTTAGTACTTAAGGACTAAGGTATTCTTATTATTTCACTATTCATTTCGTATTTGGTATTTTGTATTAGATACTTATTATTCAGCGTCTAATTGATAAGTGTGGCAAACAAGCCAACATTGAAAATAAAGGATTGTGAAACTAAGCGTGTTAACTAATGTCAATGCCCTGCAAACGAACAAACTAAACGAATTAAAATGAAAACCAAGGTGATATTGACAAAAAATATTTGATACGTTCAAAAACCTACTACAGTACAATGTGATCAGACAGGTAAGTACGTAAGTACTTACGGAAAGTGTTATATTTTCTTGGCTTACTTTTTGTATGACATTTTGCAGATAATAGAAAACAAATATTTTTGATCTATGTAGGATAAAAAGGACAAACACAATATTTTATACCATGAAGTTGAGTTTAGTTTTCTACTGTCAAAACGTTCAAAAACCTCAACAAAAATATAAAATACTTGCTTGTCAAAAACTTCAAGTTTGCAACTACTTGCACGTGTAAATACTGTTCATTGCACAACCGTTTTGATTAGATAATTATATTGAAGTTGTTTAGTAATACCTACGGTTTATAAGTGAAACGATCGGAAATTTCCTTAGTGGTCAATTGTGTGAACGACGTGGATTTTTTTAGCTCTAACCAAACAATTCGGAACACCTAATCCCGTAAGTAATAGCCATGCCTAGCTATCCGATTATTTTTTGTTGTAAATCTTTATTTATGCATTCTCATTAACTGAATAGGATAATGTAACAGGTGGGGAGCGCCAAATATTCTTAAGAGCGTGTTTTGATTGAGAATTTCTGCACATATTGTTTGAAATTCAATGTGTCAATATTGGACACTTGTGGAAGGAAGTTTATACCCATTATTAGTAAATTTTGTTTTATAAACATGTTCTAAAATACATTTAGACGTTCAGTTTCATGTTATAGTGTATTGGCTTTGAGGATAGAATAGTGTTTAGAGCAATTATTTCCAAAATCAAAATTATAACCTATTTGACTTACTTATTTTCTTTTTTATTTTACTAGCCAGAGTTAATTAGTTGTTTGTGTTTGTTTCTTGGATGTTATCATAAATGGTTCATTTAAAAGTGGTATAATTCAGTTCACACCTATACTGAACCGGTTTTATGATAAACATTGAACTTTCCAACCCTGTTCCGATTTCTAAAGCGGTATTAATCTGGTTACATTCGGATCTTTGTAAGGAACCATAATCTGTTATCAGTGAAGTGTGTAATCCATAACTTGTTTGGCCAATTTGACCTAATAACCTATTTACGTCAACAGTAAGCGATGAGGCAAATCCTTCGCTTGCGGGTTGTCAGTTATTTACTGACACCCAAGATGAGAAGTCACACATACATTGATTCATTGGGCTCGGCCAGGTAAAATTAATTGACTGCATACTTTGTGTTGTGGCTTTCTATCTTCATTTTTGTTATTACTTACTTACTTTTTTATCTTTTCTTTTTTGCTTTTGCAATTCAGCACAGTATTTTAATAATTTTACTATTGAACACCAAATATTATTTAAATTACTTTATCAACCTTTATTATTGTATTTGACACCTTATTTTTTGGACTAAATAGATATAAATTTTCACATCACTTGTGTGGAACCTTATTTTAAAAATAGGTAGCATTAACAGTGATAGATATGTGATAGTTTTTTTCTATTGTCTAACAGCATCATGGCGAGAGTCCTCGATGGCAAAGCCCTAGCAATGGAAATTAAGAATGAACTGAAACAGAGCATATCAAGTTGGGTCAACCTCGGTAATCGGGCACCTTCTATACGTTGCATACTGGTGGGAGACGACCCGGCCAGTCACACATATGTGAACAACAAAATACAGGCAGCTAAATTTGTGGGCATAGACGCTGAAGTTATAAGACATGGGAGCAATATCTCGGAGAGTGAATTACTTCAAGAAATAGAACAGCTCAACACGGATTCTAATGTTGATGGGATCCTAGTGCAGTTGCCGATACCAGCACGAATTAGTGAACGGAAGGTGTGCAATGCAATTGTACCAGAGAAGGATGTTGACGGTTTCCACATTTTGAATATTGGGAGGTTGTGTGTGGATATGCCCACAATTGTACCGGCTACAGCACTGGCTGTTATAGAAATGCTTAAGAGGTGAGTACATATTGGTTTTAAGTTTGAAAAGTTACCTACTTATTTATTTATAAATTGTGCTCATAAAAAGGGTGTTCCATTATTTATTTAAATATTTTGCTTGAATGTAGAAATCAATAATTTATTTATAATTTTACGGCATCAATTCAAAAACAGAGAACATGATTTTTTTTTAAACTTTGGCTATGGTTGGTTATAATATCAAAGATTATAAAAATAACCAGATATGACACCATTCAATTAAATAAAACTATTTTTCGGATTTTATCGCGTTTATTAACTTTATGTTCCCGACGTTTCGGTTGCTTTACAGCAGCCATGGTCACGGGGGGACTGAGGTGTTAGACGTCCTGATGTTATAGTTAGTAACTGGGTACCCTCATATTTAGTTGTTGTTTGCAGTCCGATCCACGCAGAAAGTGCTCACAGTGTCTCGAGGTGTTGCAATGGTACACTTGGTTTTGGATTTAATTATATTAATTACTGGATCCCAAGTTGGTGGTAGCACCCAGCCATCTTCCCTATTCAAATTAGGATGTTTTTTAATTTCAATGGCCTCACGTATCACCCTTGGTTGGAATCGGTGTTCTTTTGCGAGGATCTGTGGTTTATCAAATCTGATATAATGGCGGGTGCATGATCAGATTTGATAAACCACAGATCCTCGCAAAAGAACACCGATTCCGACCAAGGATGATACGTGAGGCCATTGAAATTAAAACACATCCTAATTTCAATAGGGAAGATGACTGGGTGCTACCACCAACTTGGGATCCAGTAATTAATATAATTAAATCCAAAACCAAGTGTACCATTGCAAGACCTCGAGACACTGTGAGCACTTTCTGCGTGGATCGGACCGCAAACAACAACTAAATATGAGGGTACCCAGTTGCTAACTATAACATGAGGACGTCTAACACCTCAGTCCCCCCGTGACCATGGATGCTGTAAAGCAACCGAAACGTCGGGAACATAAAGTTAATAAACGCGATAAAATCCGAAAAATAGTTTTATTTAAATGTGTAGTATTCGCGTAAATATAAGAAAACAATACCATTCAATTATTTTGTAGGTTTAACATCGAAACGTTCGGTCGTAACGCGGTCGTGATAGGTCGGTCGAAGAACGTGGGGATGCCAATAGCCATGATGCTGCACAGTGACAAGAGCCACGAGAGCGGTCTCGGGATGGACGCCACAGTGACCATATGCCATCGGTACACGCCGCGTGACAAACTTGAGTTCTATTGCCAAAATGCTGACATTATCATTACTGCCACAGGTATTATATTTTTTTTTTTTTTTTTATTCTGTGTAAGAAATATTCGCCCACTGTGAATAATACGAATATGCTCGAGCCCGCGCACCTGCCTAAAGAAATTGTTGTTATTTATAGGTAGTATTGGACGTTGCGATTTCGTTTTGCATTTTAAATATCGCAACGATGAAATTTCCTAGTTCGCGCTTAGCCTTAACTATATTAGTTATTCGGAGTTTTTTGCCTGCTTGTTATATAACAATCTGATTAAGTACCTGTTATATTTTGTAATTTTGATAAAACCTTACTAGCAATGTGAGGTTACTATATTAGGGCTGGTATTAATAAATCTATCTCAAGTCTGACAGGATCTTCTCAGTCGAGGTTGCGTTCCGATCCGGTGGTAGATTTACCCTCGCCACCTCTCCTGGCAGCGGCCCAAGCCGAGGTCGTGTCCCTTGTGGCGCCCTTGAGCTAGCTGCCCCCCTGCCCCTCTGGCTGGAGCGCACTTGCGCTCGCCCTCTGTCCGGGTGAAGTTGTTATGGCCACTCTGGCCAACAACATATAGTCATATAAAAAAAAAAAGTCTGAGAGCGATCTTGAGTACGCTTATGACATGTCATTTTGTAATGGAATGCCATAAGAATGACATTATAACTAAACCAAATGCATTGTCAGTTCATTCCACGAAGACGCGTCAATTATTGCAAATTGACCGATATGTCAGTAGCATAAGAGTCAATGCACAACGTTAATAGGATTAGGCTCACGTTATCATTCAGATGGCTAGTATTCAGGTATCATACGAAAAAGTAATTTATTGGATAACGTTTTGCAGACAGCATCAACCCACAGGCACTGCCGTAGACCAAAACCAACCTTGTGTTATTGGTTCTAGGTTGGTTTTAGTTTGCAGAAGTGTTTGCTGGTCCATTTTGCAAAAGTAGGTCCTATTTATTTATCTTTTTGTTCAGGGATACCGAAACTGATTAAAGCGCATATGGTGAAGCCTGGTGCCACAATAATCGATATTGGGATCACTAAAGTGACAGATGAAGCGGGACGAACAAAAATTGTCGGAGATGTTGACTATGATGGTGAGTGTTATCATTATTCCTTTAGATTTACACTTCTTTTAGATCTACTCTTTTCCATTTACACTTGAAATAAGCTTGATTGAATCAACTGGGCCTCCATTTTGGTTTTCCAAAGTGGACAGTCACATTTTCGTATTGTTATTAAATGTGTTTGTTATTGCTATTTGTTCCTTGACACTGGCGAGCGCTTCTCGCCATCAAACTGTTAAGTTTGGCGAGTAAAAGAAATGTAAAAACGTACTTGTTTTTTGAGAGAACAAAAAAAATACCTATTAGCCTGGACGGGCCATATTTTTAAAGAAAGAAAATGAATAATCAACTGTCAATGCTGTCATTCTCATGTTGCAATGTATGAGAAAGATGAGATATATTTATAGATGTGACAAAATTTAGCTTAAGCACCATTCAATGAAACAGTATTCGCATCAATGTCGCGTCATAAGAATAATTTAGAATCAGAACATTCACTTGTGTGTGGTTCTGATGGGGGACAAGTTTTGAAGATCGTATTTTGCAATTGGACGTAGGTTTGCAAAATGGAACCAACCAACACACACAACTTCTGCAAACTAAAACCAACCTAGAACCACTACCACAAGGTTGGTTTTGGTCTACAGCAGTGCATGTGGGTTGATTCCATTTTGAAAAACTACGTCCGGTTGCATATTTCATTATCACACTGGCGTTACTCCGACGGGGTAGGCAGATATCTATTTGGGTGGAAATATTTTGCAAATCAACATTTTCCTTCATGACGACCATTGACGACCGCTTGGCGCAGTGGTTTGAGCATGGGCCGCTCGGCACACTGCATTGGGTGCTCGCGGGTTCGTTTCCCGTCGGGGCTAATTTCGGAAATGGCCTTTTCGTAATTTGCTCTGTTCTGGTCAACTGGTGTCACTGGGAACGCCCCCATTGTACGGTACTCATAGTACAAGCGTTGCTTGGTTTGGGACCATACAGTTGGTGTGTCAGTCTAGAGATAGTTAACTTATTTATTCCCTTGTAGTCAACGGACGCCCGTGCCCAGGAGTGGGACGTTAAAAAGCTTAATTATTATTACGTATAGACAAAATATTTGTTTAAAAAAAATGCTAAAAAAATCTTTTTTTTTACCAGAGGTAAGCAAGGTCGCCGGCGCTCTGACGCCTGTGCCCGGCGGCGTCGGGCCTATGACGGTCACTATGCTGATGTACAACACTTTCCAAGTAGCGAAGAAGCTACGAGACAAGTCTCTACATTGACTATGAAGTTCATTCAAAAATAATAGAAATTTGCTCTTTATATCTAATGTTATAGAGTCCATTTTTATATGATCGCTATGACTTATAGTAGATCATTGCGGCAATAATTATGTAGCGAATCTCTACATCGAATAGTTTCTATTGTCATAAACACGATATTATATTATGATTAGTTTAAAATCCTTTTATAATTATTTTAAGCCGCTTTTTTGTTTTAGAAATATTATCATATTTATTTAAAATATAGTTTTTTTAAATCGGCCCTGAAACGGTATTTGACTTGAGTCTGAAAAATATGATCAATATTTCTTTAGCGATATCATAAAGAGGCTTTAGTATATAAGAAAGATCGAGTATTATAACATTATTGAGAAGTTTGTTACTGTAATAGTCGTTAAGAAAAGAACGTTATTTGATTGTATTATTATGTTAATTTGTAATGGCTTTGGAATGAATTGCATACTTCATATGACTTAAATAGAGTTGTTTTTACGTCGGAGAGAGTAGGTACCGAAAGTACCTAATCAATTATCATGAAGTTATAGTGTTGACCTTTTTAGTACCTACTTTAAATATAGATGTTTATCTATACGATAGATATATATGATGTTTAATATACATCTTAAATCAAACCAATAAGGTTGAATTTATGTCTGACATTCCTCAAAGAGGGCTGTGATTTAAATATCAATACTACTTACTTGTACTATACCTTAGCCACTAAGTAATACAGTTCAATTTGGGAAAAATATGATTTCTGTAAAACGTAGAGCGTTTTCGTTTTATTTATTTTACCTTAAAGGTAATTAGGTAAAAGATATTATTATAAATTCTCAAAAAATTGTGGTGTGTGTGACGTATTTTTTATTAAATTTGTATTTATTTATAAATATCTTTTATTTTATTATACCATTTCATACTCTATAATTACACCCGATTTCTATGGAGAAAGCAGTTGAGACAGTCGTTAGTACGTCGAATCCTGAGATTTTAATAGTACCTACTATCCAATCTCATTCGTAATTTATAATGGTGATCCCGACGCAAGAAGAGGGTTATTTATTCCTCCCTGTCTGTCTGACTGTGTTATTGTAGCCGAACGGATGGACCGATTTCAGAGCGTGATATTTGTACGATAGCTGGTACTCCTGAGGTCGTCCTTAGGTAGTTGCATAGAAATTGATTGAGCCGTTTTCAAGATATTCGCATTGCAGTTATTGACTCAAACAAACACGCTACAACATTGTTTGAAGATAAATTCGTATAAAAACATGCGACTATATATATTATACGGACCGTATCAAAGCGTATCGGATCAGTGGAACGTGCACTCGTACGTACCGCGGGAGATATCGCATATTCCACGTATTATAATGAAAAATAAAGTCAGAAGTACAATTTGACCGCGTCGACTTAGGTGGTAGAGCTATTGCGATCACGGGCGCCCCACACAAAAGGCGGAGATGGTACACCGTTGATTTTTGGTGGGTATGTCGCAGCCAAATAGCTTAATCCGCCGTTCAATTAACAGCCTAGGCACTTTACTAAACAGCGCCGTTCAACTAACGGCCTAAATAATATTCAGCCATTTGATCAAACAGCTAGGCAAATGACTTGGATCGATGACGTTTAACTACTTGCCTAGCCGTTTAATTACCTGCCTAGACTGTTCATTTCTATTTAGTTTTACTTTCTGCCACCTAGCGCCGAAACTCACCAAACTGTCAATATCTCTATATTCTATATTCTCTATGGTCAATATGGCGTCGGAAAAGAACAACTTTGATGGAATCATTTTATTAGGTACTTAGGTTTTTTACGTTATTTTTTAGATCCACCGAATCTATTTGCCGGGTGGGGTTTCTGTGGGGTCATAAAAAAAATAACCCTAACCTAAACCCATCCAGGTCGTTCTGCTTGGGTAGTATTTTGAAAAAGTTTTGTAGTACTTAAATTTCAACCAGTTGCCTAAGCATTAGCCAGCCAATTTATTAAATGTTGTAATAGACTATACGGCTGAATATCATTTAGGCCGTTAGTTGAACGGCGCTGTTTAGTAAAGTGCCTAGGCTGTTAATTGAACGGCGGATTAAGCCAGTTGGCGGCGACAGGTATACGGCCGACTGCCGGACTCCCACATACCCCTCCCGCTCCCCCGAGGCGGAAGGGGACCCATAAAGGGATTTCCCACGAAATAAAAAATGTTGGTAGAGCCATGCTATAGCCAATTGACAAGCAAGCCAGCTCGTATACGAGCTGGCTCAACCGGTCTAGTACTGTAGTACCACCCTCATACAATTACACAGAACAGTTAACGCAACCTTAAGATGCTTGCAATACCAAAGGCATTGCTCGCACGTTGACGACCTGATGGGGAGTAGGACTGATTGAGGGGAAGGGGGGTTGAGCTTTCGGCTCTCAATCATCGTTCGATACACAGCTATTACGAGTATAGCTACTTTACCCCGATCTTCTATGAGAGAGGGTGGTAATACCCCCGTGGAGCTAGCCCATATACGACGACGTTGGATCCAGAGTGATCTAGGGCACAACAGTAGGTACCTATGTTTCTGAGAAAACTAAGGAAACGTGTTAAGGTGAAGGCGCCTGTCTAGCCCGCGAAATTCAAAATTTTCGAGTATTTTTATAGTTTATCCAAAATCTGAAAACATTTAAGACAACATTTTGTGATTTGCGACCAACACAGTATGCAGTGCGTTTATTAATACATTTATTTTACTCTAAATATGATCACGGTGGATATGATACTAGTAAATCACTAAAAATACAAAAATTGCCAGATTATCTGGATAGCTTTCGTTCTTGAAATGTTTTAGAGTAAGTTGGATATATTAATAAATGCACTGCACATGGGCTTTCTCGCGAATTACAAAATGTGCCTTTTATTATTGTCAGATTTTGAAAAAAATCTAAAAAACCTAAATAAATTTGAACTTCGCGGGCTAGATGGGCGCTTCAGCCTTAAGCGTTGCTGTTAGAAATCTATGGTGTTATTTATTATGACTAGTACCTATTCCACTTATAATGGTCGAAATTGGACCATAATTCATTTAAATTTTAATTTTAAACGTCATTAAGGTTTTGTTGTCAAAGACTATTTGATACTGGCACGCAGAATGCACTATGGAAGCCCCGCCCTCCAAAAGTGACACCGTTTGACAGTCAGTCGGTGTGGAGGTTACATTATGTGTGTGTGTCAATTCATGGTAGTGTGTGAAATGTTTTATTTATTAATTTTAATGAATTTCTAAGTATTATAATATAAAAATATTAGCTTTCTGCACTTCTTCTCCATGTAAACTCTAACTGTGCCAAATTTCATACTCCACCATCCGCGTAATTTTCGTAAAAAGCGATACAAAGTTTTTGCTTCACGTATTAACATAATGATTTCTTAGTTATATGAAATTCTGATGAGTTTTGTTAATTATACAAATCTGTAATAATCTCACTATTGTTAAAAATGACGCTTAGATCACTCTTGTTCCAACGTCGTCATATAAGCTGTAATCAAATAGCTACAGTTAAGCTCTGCCACAGTAAACCTTTGTGAATCTTCTGCGTTTTTCTGTAGCATATCCTTGTATCGTCTTGGATCGTCTGAAAGATACATCTATTACACAGCAGACGGTTCATTGGGCCCGCTTAGACGGGCGAGGCTAATCTTCCAGTAATCACGGACTCATGCGATGAGTTCACGCCACATTTGCTTTTGTTTTACGAAATTTTCATCCCCCTATCCGTTTGCTTATAGGAGACGGATATTTTAGAATTTGAGATCCTTACCTTACATTTTCGTGGAGAAAATGTATGAGTTCAAGCTTAGGCTTGGCTGATTGCACCGGGTGTTTGAAGGGTACAGTTCCCGGTGTGGCAAGTTTTGGAAATAACCTTTTCGCAATTTGCCTTGGTCTGGGTGTCATTGCGATCGGCCCCAGTCTTTTGTACGGTACCCATAGTAGAAGCGTCGCTTAGTTTGGGACCATACAGTTGGTGTGTTTGTCTGGCGATATTTATTTTAAAATGTATGAGTTCATGCTTAGGCTTGGCTCATTGCACCGAGTGGTTGAGGGATTCGGTTCCCGGTGTGACAAGTTTTGGAAATGGCCTTTTTGTAATGTGACTTGGTCATAGTGAAAGCATCGCTCAGTTAGGGACCATACCTACAGGATGATGAATTCATTTTACAATAGTTTATTTATTTACATTAAAAGAAAATTGCTTTAATAAATCACTGAGGTAGATATATATTAAAAGGAGTGGTCTATCTTCCTCTGAGTAAAGTGGTTTTTAAATATGTACAAAATAGATAGTAAATAGTTTTAGCTTTATTATATATTACGGCCTGAATCCCCCTCGTAGAGAGGGGAGGTCCGTGCCCGGAGGTGGAACGTCAAAAGGGATAAATTATTGATTTTATTTTTTACATATCACTTTGATTACCTTTAATAAAATCTGGCTTCCATCGTACGAAGTACTTGATGATTTGACCACCTGAATTTGATGAGATACTTGGTCGGTAGGTGGGGCTTTACAAAACATATACTTAACATAAAATTTAATATTATGAGAGGAAACAGTAGCCTGCTATAATTTGTTTTTTTAAGATAGTATAGAGTTATTTATTTTATACTCACTTACTTATAAATACAAAACAATATATTCATCTACAATAAATCCAATGTTGAATGTAAGTAGGTACCTTAATACACAAAAGTAAGAATACTTTTCTCGCTACCACAATAAATTAGCGGTCTGAAGGCATTAGACTAACTTATTGCATTTTTATCCCTCTCTAGATGCAGCTTTAGGTAAAATAAAGTCGCTCAGAACTTAGTCAAGTGAAGACTACACTGAACTAGGGATGGCCGAAATGGTTTTTTTTTTCGGTATCGATATTGATCTGCACATTAAAAACAAGGTTTGAACATTTATTTAATAAAAATTACAATTTCACACTTATTTCAAAGACATTATTGTGATAAGCAAGCTTATGGATCACTAGCTGTGCCCCGCGACTTCATCCGCGTAGTATTGGATTATTGGGTTAAAAATCCTATATGTTAATCCCGTCGTCCTGTTATATATATATATATATATATATATAACGCTTAATATTCTCGCGTCGCCCATCCCTATTCAAAGCGAAATTAGTAAATTATTTATTCAAACAGTTGAAGAACTTCACTGTGTTTATTTTAAAGCAAAGTTTTTATTACTTTGAGGATGTTTTTACTTAAATACTGTTCGAGCAACCTGTTGTTCTACGATCGAATGCTAGATTATATTTTTTATAACTCATGTAATTATGAAAGTACCCAAATAAAAAATAATAATTTAAGTAATATAGACATCTCATCATCTCATTCAAAATCGGATCGGTTGTGTAGGCGCTACTGTGAAACATAAATATGGTATATAGGTACATCACACACAGACACAGAGTCACAGACCTACATAGACTGCCAAAAACATAACCGTTCCTTTTGGCTTTGCCGTAGTCGGTAAATAAGATGGAAGGACTCTATCAAGAGTATTTACAATAATATTATTATTTTTTAAATACAGGTTTACATAGAGAGATAGTAATATTAAAAACGCCAACTACGCCAATGCTGTTGGTACCTACCCACTCACTCAAACTAAACTTAAATAAACTAAACTTATCATCGCCCTCGTTCACATGGCCGTACCTAGCTTGTGAGCAAGACGTGAGGTTTACTTTTAGACAACCTCTAGACTCATTCATCATCATAATCAGCTAGACTCTACATTTAACTATGTATTTAAATAGATACCTAGGCTTTGTAGCGTAATCTAGTCTTGTCAGGGTTATATTAAACAGAATTTAAAGTTGAAATTTATTATACTCTCGTTAATTTGTTAGTAAACTGAGCTCTCCCGTTTAATGGGCATAATTTAATATTATGGTAATTGTTAATATTGCAGATTTATTGCTCCGTTAGGGACGCGTCTGCTGTAAACATTATCAAACTAGCTGAGCCCGCGACTTCGTCCGCGTGGAATTTAACATACCAAAAACGCCCGCACCCGCGTTCTGAGCCCGCGCAACAGGACCTATTTTTTTAAATTTTGTTTTTATAAAATAAAATTAGCCTAAGTTACTGCTTATAACATCAGCTATCTACCAGTGAAAGTCCCGTCAAAATCGGTTGACCCGTTTCGGAGATACTCTTTGATTTCATGTGTTTTTATTTTTTTACGCGGAACCCTAATTGTTTTTATAAAATTAAAGTAGCCTAAGTTACTCCTTATAACATCAGCTATCTGCCAGTGAAAGTCCCGTCAAAATCGATCCAGCCGTTTCGGAGATTACCTGGAACAAACACACAGACAGACAAACAGACAGACAGACAGACACAATTTTTTTTAAATCGCGTTTTGGCTTTAGGTGTCGTATGTACTTTCATATGCATTTAGTGAAAAACTGTTATTTTGATATTACAAACAGACACTCCAATTTTATTTATTTGTGTAGATTTCACAAAATAATTATGTCTAGAAATTTAAAACTTCAATAAAATCTATATACCTATATAAAAATTTCGTTTCACGGTGTTTGTGATCGTAGTCCTCCGAAACGGCTCGACCGATTATTATTATATTTTTTGTACAGTTGGTAGGTATGAAAATATATCGTAAAGTATATTTCATAGTTAGAAATCATTTATATGGCAGAACAACGTTTGCCGGGTATGCTAGTTAGTTATTTTATTGTGAAGAAGAGTTTATATATTTGGCTTAGGCTTGGCCGTGTAGTACCTACCAGCCGCCCCCTATAAAAACACACGGGAAAAGAGAGAAAACATCAGTAGATAGACTTACCTATCCGATGAACTCGATCGATCGCCGCAGTCATAATCTGTAGACAAAACAATATAAGTTTAGTAACTACCAAGTTCGTTATCTATGAAAAGAAAAATAGATTTAAAGGTTGCCTTCGATGAGACTGTGCATAATAGATGAAGGCTCAATTCACTGACACGCAAAGGCCAGACTTGTAGGCTACTTTTCGATTCGAGCCAGATAAATAACGTAGTACCTACGTAACGTAGTTACTTACTAGCTCATACGTGGACGGTGGTATGGCCAAGCGAAAGCCAATTGACGACCTCTTGGCGCGATGGTTCGAGCGTAGGCCGCTCGGCTTACCACATGGTGGTTGCGGGTTCGATTCCCGCCGGGGAAAATTACAGAAATGGCCATTTTTAATTTGATCAGGACTGGGTGTCACTGGGATGCCCCCAGTCCATTGTATGGTACAAGTACAAGCGTTGCTTAGTTTGGGACCATACAGTTGGTGTGTCTGTCTGGCTATATTATTATTATTATTAATGGACTACAGCTCATCGACCAGGGTAGTACCACCCTCTGACAGAAGTTTGGCGTAAAGTAGCTATTATAGGACCAGGTGCGTTTCATTATGATGGATGGGAGAGCCGGAAGCCAATCCCCACTCCCCCCTTCACCCTTTCCCTTCACCATTCCCCTTCAGGCCGGCAACGTGCGAGCAATACCTTTTGGTATTGCAAACATCTATAGGCTACGATAACTGCTTAACATAAGGCGGGTCGTACGCTTGTTCACGACATTGTTATATAAAAATAGTTATAATAACCAGTTATTACGCCGATACAATCGCCTATCGTTACTGGTAAAATATGCCTATACACCTATTTCGCCTAAAATGCCAATGAAACAGGAAATTAGATTATTTGGATACAAAATCATTACACACTCTAGTACGATGATGTTCTCATATGACAAATCATTTGTCAGTTATTCAGGACTGAACAGTTAGACATACCGTACTGCTATGTTGAAAATATTTCCAGAGCTAAGCCACGTAGCGGTTAAGTTTTCACATCTAGAATATCAGATTTTTCCTACTTTACAACTTCAATTTGTCTGGATTTAAAACGGCTTGGATAACTTTATCTCTGAAGTCGGTGTCGAAATATTTTATTTCTATCTCACTTTCCGATAGTTTGTTCTTGATTGACAACTTAGGTAACCGTGTAATTTACAGCCGACATGTCGGTCACTACGTCATGTCTTATAACGCCAATGTTTATATGGACCAGGGGCTAGTACAGGTTTCTAAACATCAAACACCAATCGAATGATTGAATATTTCAATACTCTTCACTGCAGCGAGTACAATGGAAACGTAAAGCTTTATAATCTTTTGATATTTGAATTCGTTAATAATTCATACTTACGACACACTAGGGCTGGTATTAAATCTATCTCAAGTCTGAAAGCGATCTTGAAATGTCGAAAAAGACGTCGAAAGATGTCGAAAGCGAACACGAGATCGTTCCGAGACTTGACATTAAAGAGATTGTAATAATAATAGATTATTATTACAATTTATTTACTTGAGATGTATTCTATAATACTGGCCTTAATGTGACCATCCACAAAATCACAATAGTATCAAGATTCAAAGGTTTTTGTTTTGATTGTTGTATTTCCTATTTGGACGAGTAGGGTTCCATTTTACGGAGCAGCGGAGCAGTGTATAGAGCTATTCTAACCCATACATATTACCTTGCAACATTACCTGCGCAGAACCAGCGGATTCTTGCAGGGTTCGGTATGAATTTACATAATAAGTGGATGCAGCCTTGGCGATATCTACAGCCGTATGAGTCCCGCATCGGGACACTGATGAAATACGAGAATTATGGTAATCTTAGCACGGTTTATTTGCGAGAGGTGGGTATTTGGGAGAGCGGGCGATGTACCTGAATGGTGATTTGGGATTTTCTGGGTGTCATAAGTTTATCTCGTCCTATCTGTACCGCTGTCTGTCTTGCCGCCGTCTTACGCCAGGGTAGTGACTCTATTCGCCCAGGTTTGTAGATTTATATGCATCACGTGGCCCTCCCAATCTTCATGAAACGATTTGGATAAGATTTCGGGTAGCACCAACTCAAATGGAATGATGGGCTATATAAAATTGTCCGGGCTGGATGGATGGATAAAGAATACTTACCTTTCTCATTGACTCTAGGTAGATACTCATGCGCAATTTGCTTGCCATAGCGGTCCAAATCAGTAAGTATTGCGACCCAGGGAGGAGTGACTCTACATTTAGTTTTACTGAAGTAAAATATTTTTATTCGTATCTCTACATCTCTACATAGCTAGATGCGCTTTTCCTGTTTCCATTGCGTGAAATATTGAAATTATTTGCGGCGTAGTTCACAGTTTCTGCTCATTTAATTTCGTTTCCTTTGAACATTACACTAAGTTTTAGATGAAAGAATGAAGTCGATTTTACTGTATTATCCATTAGTGAATGTACTTAGACACTTATTTTACATTCAAATTATTATGCCGTTGATCGACATGATTACCTCGCTTATATTTAGTACTAGCTGTGCCCCGCGACTTCATCCGCGTAGTATTGGATTATTGGGTTAAAAAGTATCCTATATGTTAATCCCGGTTATAATCCATCTGTGTTCCAAATTTCATCCAAATCCGTTCAGTAGTTTTTGCGTGAAGGAGTAACAAACATACATACATACATACATACATACATACATCCACACTCACAAACTTTCGCATTTATAATATTAGTAGGACTATAACACTACTAAAAGTCCCATTTATCTGTTTAAAACGTCATTATCTAACATTCGTTGAGTGTCGTGTCTCAAATTTGAATTGTTCGAGTATTCGACGTTTAAACGCATACAAGGTGACACAAAATGGGTATACTTTTTTTTTTCAAAACTTAACTTTGTAATTCTAAAACCATCAGCTTTGGAGGGAACTTGAAAAACAAAAGGTGTTATAGGAATACAGCTGTTGACCGATTTCACAAGTCTACAAAACCTTTAGTACTTCAACTGTCCCACAAAGCCGATAGTTTGAGATTTACAAAGTTAAGTTGCAAAAAAAATAGTATACCCTTTTTGTATCACCTAGTATATTATCATATCACAATATTATGAAAAAACAATATCTTACACTGTCATGGTAGAACCATAATACTTACAAAATAAACTTGAAAAAAAAATATAATAATAAAGAATATATTTCCTTTTCGAAATAATTTCCACATAAACTTTATTCAAACAACCACTATTCCGGCGTTCATCAACTCACAACCCTTGATATGAACCTGATTTAATGAACGAATGAATGGGTATTCATTCGTTCGTGAATGTAATGCTGGGAATCATGTTCACTTCACTAAATCTATCAGACCGCTGTACCGTCCGGATTTTTGGTTGCGGTAGTTTTAAATGGATTAATATTACGATAGTACCGTTCATTTTTGGTGGGTAGGTTAAATCTACATATAGTATGTTTGCACTAGGGTTGTCACCTCTTTCTAGTACAAAAATAGCAATACCAAAGCTACAGGCATAGATATTTTTGTAGATAGTATGACCACTGACCAGTGACTTTCCCTGGCTATGCTGTTATTTACACGGGTAACTTTATTTCCTATAATTTCCATACATTTTAATGTGGGCATTTTCTGTCAAGGGTGGAGAGAAAAAGTGTCGTCTTAATCATGTGAATGACAGTTACTTGGGCACATGAAATATAGAATCAGCTACTTTTTAAACTTTTTTTGGCACATCATTTTTGCCTGAGTGGCAACCCTGTTTTCATCCACTATCCTCCTGCGACCTCATTTCATTGCTCTTTAAAATATGATACTTAGTTTGAGGCCGTTCACAAACGCAAAGCCTTTGAACGTGTCGTTGGCACCTCGGGGTTGAAGTGTAAAATATGACCGTCGCGACGACGCGGCGACACCTCGCCATATGGCCTTCGGGCTAACTCTAAACTTTTGATAAAAGCGTGGCACACACGACGCGACGCGGTCGCTCCGAGCGATCGTGGGGCTGCTACATTGAACGCAATATGTTGTAGAGTGGGCGAACGAGTGGGTTTGTCACCTTCTTTTTTAAAAGGTTAATAAATATATGTTTATAATATTATTACCAGTATCTCCGAAATCCCCTTCCGCTAAGCTAATGGAGTGCGCTCACGTCAAGGCCAGGATGGAGATCTAACCTGGTACCTCTCAGTTACGAAAGCGGCCCATCTAATCACTAGACTATTCACGCCTATAGATACCTATGTTGACCCATTTAAAATCAGGCTGTTAAGCGTGTAGCTTGTGAGACGACTCATGTATTTATATTAGGATAGGTATCATAAGACGTTTTTACTTCTTAACTACCTATCTAAGGCCCGTATTAGTAATCTATCTTAAGTCTGAGACCGGTCTTGGGTACGCTTTTGACTTTTCTCTCAGACTTGAGATCAATTTATTATTAAGCGCATTGGCTACCTATTCATGGGGATGACATGACTGCCGTGCCTATAGCCTATTTAAAATATATATATTTTTTGTCCGTTTATTATTTTCTATCAAAAGTGTAGGTACTGAAAGTGATTTTGTCTACAGCCACCATGAATTTAAATAGCTTAGTTAAACCTTCATGGCGGCGCTAGCGGCCATTGAACACTGGTCAATTAGGTACGTCTAAAACTTGTTAGCTTTTGTGCCCACTGTAGCAGGCACGTGTGACATCCGTTTCCACCGACAATATGGTATGACGTCGTTATCTAGTTGGCAGCCCGTATGCATCGCTCTGTACCGCATACGGTCTTGACGAGGCTCTCGGATAACTTTGCCAAGATATTTAGTGAGTGTTGGAATCTTTTGTTTTGATCAAAATAGAAAAGGAAGTCGGCCGAAAGACGAACGCTTGGCGCAGTGGTTTAGGTGGTAGGCTTCTCGGCTGACTGCACGTGATGGTTGCGGGTTCGGTTCCCGCCGGGGCAAATTTCGGAAATGGCCTTTTCATAATTCCTTGGTCTGAGTGTTACTGGGATCGCCCCCAGTACATTTTTCGGTGCCCATAGTACAAGCGTTGCTTAGTGTGGGACCATACAGTTGGTGTGTTCGTCTGACGATATTTATTTATTTATTTTTATTTACCTACGTGTAATTTTGTGTGTTGGAACCTGGCGAGATATCAGAATTAAAACATAATAATATTATATTCTTGGATGTTATTATCCACCTGTTGTGATATCGTTTGAGGCTTTACGATCAAGCTGATTCCTACGAAGTTTGGAAAAAGGTTTATGATTGGAATGGATTAAAGAAAAATGGTCCATGTCTGTATAGAAATATGTCGTAGGTAGTAAATGGTAGTATTATTATGTAGACCTTTGCGCGAAACTGAGTAGGTAATTATCACATAGTGCCTATTTACATTACTCGGTAGGTACCTACTATTCACTAACTTCCTTTGAACAACTTTGCACCGCGAGTAACAGCGATTAGAGGCGCCGCCTGCGAAGACTTTAGAAAACTTGATAATGGCGCTCTGCATTTCTCTGACAAGATAACATGTAGTGCAGATATAAGTCACTTAAGTATGAATAGGATAAGCAGTTTGTGTCCTTAAAACAATCGCCATTTGAGAGTCGTTAAATGTAAGCTGTGCTGTGACTCTTATGACAGTGGCATATGGGTCAATTTCAATAATTCACGCGTCTTCTATACAAATAAATACAATTGGAGTGTCTGTTTGTAATATCAAAATAACACCTTTTCACTAAATGCATATGAAAGTACATACGACACCTATAACAAATCCGCGATTTATAAAATTTTTGTCTGTCTGTCTGTCTGTGTGTTTGTTCCGGGTAATCTCCGAAACTGCTGGACCGATTTTGACGGGACTTTCACTGGCAGATAGCTGATGTAATAGGGAGTAACTTAGGCTACTTTAATTTTTGAAAAACAATTAGGGTTCCGCGTAAAAAAATAAAAACACATGAAATCAAAGAGTATCTCCGAAACGACTGGACCGATTTTGACGGGACTTTCACTGGTAGATAGCTGATGTTATAAGCAGTAACTAAGGCTACTTTTATTTTAGAAAAACACAACAAAAAAAAAATGGGTTCTGTCGTGCGGGCTCAGAACGCGGGAGCGGGCTTTTTTGTTAAGTTAAATTCCACGCGGACGAAGTCGCGGGCTCAGCTAGTCGTGAAATAAGTATATGTCGATGGACCAACTACCCTTTCGACGTCGCGCTCTAGGACAAAACTTTCCGAAAAACATAAGATTTACGATCGACCAATCACAATCCATTAGGTAAAATCTTCCATGACTGATCACAGTGCGTTGCCTCCGCTCTCGACCAATCACAATGGCGTCGCCTACGCTCCCATCCTGCAACTTTTTTCAGAATTTGTTTGATGCAATTTGTTCCTAATGCGTAGAAAAGGGTTGGTGGTTGGTCTGTGATTAACCCATTGAAGCAGTAATTCTGACTCTCTTTTCCCTTCAATGGTGCCATTAAAACAATAGGTAAGTACAGAACTTGGCAAAGTGTCACTTCCACTTCTAAGGTGTGTATAATAAAAGCAGTTTATCTGTATAAAGTGTAATTAGTACGAGGTATAACTACGTTGAGCCGGCCGGTGGTTCGGGGTCTTGGCCCGGCTCCTGCAATTAATGCTGGCTCTAAATGCGGCTCGTGGCTGGATCCAATTACTGGTCGCTTGGTGTACGTTACAGAGTCGAGCGGGAAAAATGTATTTTAAGTAAGAGAAGATCCAAGATGGTTAGGAATATCCTGTCTGATCTGGACCCGAGGAGGCCGCAAGTCAATTATCAGGATACTAGACTTAAAATATTTATATTTGTATAGCACCAACATCATCATTACATACGTAGGCCCGTATTAATAAATCGATCTCAAGTCTGAAAGTGATCTTGGAAATGTCATTATGTCATACCAGTACCAAATTACTCGTCAAAAGCGTACTCAAGACCACTCTCGGACTTGAGATTGATTTATTAATACGGGGTAATGAAAGAGATTTGGTTACTATTTACTTATTTATGATGTTGCCTGCTCACATTTTATGACTGTTCCTGAGAACGTACATCATCTTTTATTCATTGAAATGAGTAACATTGAGTTTCTTGCGGGATCTTCTCAGTGGAAGTAGCATTCCGAACCGGTGGTAGATTCTGACTATTCATCAATGCGTTTTTGGCTTACATTAATAAAAACAATGTTGAGTTTGAGTATTGAGTTTTGGGCCTTATATCCTACCGACCGACAAAAAGCCCGCGGCGGTCAGGCTCCTGGTTTGTGGTGGGGTTATGGGAAGGCTTTCCCACTCATCCGCGACACCAACAGCGGACTTCAGTATCCTACTTCCGGGACATTCGAGTGAAAATAAGTTCTGTTAAGTGACTAGACGGCCTACAATTTGAATCGCTGCCGCTTCTAAAATGTATTCCTATGAAAGCAAAAGGCGAGGAATATCTGTGCCGGTACACTATTGAAGCGTACATAAATTAGGGACCTCTGTTCACTAAAATTTGTTTGGTCACTAATGAATTAAACTAATTAACACGCCTTAAGTCCCCGAAGGGAAGGGCAGAGGTGCACTGGACGAAATATGGACGAAAATACCGTCAAAAGTTTGTGTACCGATGAACTTATGCGAGTCAAACCTGCACCTACCGGGTGCTTGGCAAAAACCAGAAGCTTAAGCCAGGGTTTGAAACTACGAAACTGACATTTATTTTTAAAACCTGCGTTTGACTACTCACTTATTATAATAAAACAGAGTATTTAAATTGAGTTTATTTTTAGAATCTTTAATGCATAGTTGAATAAATGATGTCTTATTTTATTTTTTATTTTTGGAAAGCTTACTACTACTAGCTATTACAAACAGTAGGTAAACATGAATGTATTTAACACGTTAAGTGCGAAGCGAGGCCTAAATCACCCCTGATGCAACTTCCCTGTGGTGCGGCAAGCAAAAAAGTGAATTTCTCTGTCGTGCGAATGGCATAGCTTTGGTTTGGTCCAGTGTAGGAAAGAGATAAATATATATTTGAGATCACTAATGGTTCCGGACTCGGTGGTGTACCTACCTTGGTACCGGATGTCTTAGGCCTCGTGCCGCACTGAATTAATATAATTTTAATGCAGTGCGGAACGAGGCTAAAACGTCCCATATCCCCCCTGACCTCGTACCGCACTCAACGCGAGCTTCCCGCGACCAGTGTTGTGCATCACGTCGATTGGAGAGCACGTCCTTTTACAGCGCCGAACATGTCTAAACGATGTCGGAAGAAGTTAATTTTAAAAAACCCAGAAACAGAGCCAAAACAGAAAAACTGTGAACCGCATTAAGATTTTCATATACAAATAGAAAGATAAACCTTATGCATAAACCGTAATCCATTATTTTCCAATAATAAGTCTGTAATAGGTGCCTCTTAATGGTATAGAATGGAACGCTTCGTGCGCGAGTCCGACTCGCACTTGGCCGGTTTTTTTTTCTTTATGGCGCCTTCAAGCACAATTTAGATTATTAAAAAAAAAAATGTATCCTTTGATAGCTTTGTGTTGTTTTGCCAGGTTTTGCCCTTAAAACGATCTAATGAGATATAATTGATCAAAATCGGTCAAGTCGTTGCGTAGTTAAGACAGTTTAAAAACGTCGATATTATTTTTCCCATCACTAATCGCAGCGAAAATTTGCCCTATTTCAGTGCGTTACGAGGTGTATAAGATCCCATATTTTGTTTTGCTAATAATTCCTAAACTAGCCATCAGATCCCGGGGCGACGGTGGATTAGGGTTCATCAATTCACTGTCTATATCAATAAGGACCAAAATTCTCATTTATCTTTGATTTCGCGCCAGAAAATGGATTTTAGTCTGTAAAAGGAGGTGGGGTCTAATAGACCGCGTGTCGCCCTAACGTCTGGTCACGGTACGGGCCGATTATACCTCGTGCCGCAGGAACGGAAAGTATGCAAAAATTGGTGCCGCAGCTAACGTGTTAAGAAGGGAAGAATAGTGCGTATAAAAATGAAAATGAAACAAATGGTGAAAAAGGTGCAGCAGAGAAAGATCGTGACATGATTTTATATTTTTAAAGAAATATTTCACAATATCTACTCCAAAAAGATTTAGTACTTTATAGTTAGTAAAACATGTAAACAATATTAAAAATAAGTAAAACACCCTGATAAGATCCACGTCAATTAAACACTACTTACAGAAGGCACCTTAAGACGATCCACCTCAGACTTACCTAAAGTCTTAAAAGTTATCTAACTCAAATCTCAAGGCAGCAACGCGAGTCTCGAACAAAGCGTGGTACTAACTTAGAGGAGAGTAACTCTAGAAATCTTTTCCGTACTATTTACAGGGTGAAACTTGGATTTGCACTTTCATACTTAAGTTGCGAGCTGTTCTATCCATTAATTGTTATATCATGTTAAGTCCAGGGTACGGGCTTGTACCAAAGTACTGAGTACCGTAGTAATCTCCGGTGGAAACATCAGAGAAAACCGGTTAAACTCCGATATTATCAGATCTCAAAATCAAACACTAAAATTCATAAAGCGACCTAAATTGTAGTCAGTTTTAGCTCAGTTGTTACTAATATTATAATCCTACTAATATTATAAATGCGAAAGTTTGTGAGTGTGGATGTTTGTTACTCTTTCAGGCAAAAACTACTGTACGGATTAAGATGAAATTTGGAACACAGATAGTTTATAACCGGGATTAACACATAGGATACTTTTATCCCGATAATCCCGAAATTTTTGTTAAGTTAAATACTATGCGGACGAAGTCGCGGGCATAAACTAGTACAACATAATAACAAAATGAAAGTAGCTAAGACCATTTATACTTTATTTTTATATCATAAATAAATATAAAATCGGTTTTCTCGAAATTCAAACAGCTTATCCGATTTTGATGATTATTTGTAGGTACCTCCTGAAGCACTTCTTCTTCTGGGGTCATCTGGATGCTTCTCAGCTATAGTTCGGAAATGAAATCTTTGCTTGCGAAGCTGGTGGCAATAGGTAGTTTATAATAAATACTTACAGTATAAATAAATAAATAAACAAAAATAAACAAGGCATCTTCGGAAAACACCGGAGAATCACCGGAGATCGCCTAATCACCGGTGAATATAGTCGGTTCTCAAGATTAAGCTCCAGTGCAAGCTTCTACTTCAGGGGACAAGTGAGGGACGCATTGTAAAAGCCTTCCCTTGTCTCAAAAGTTGCGGTGTCGCCGAGGAGTTGAGCAGGTGGAACTTATCTCTAACCAGCATTAATGGTTAAAATCTGATCGATTTTGCGCCGATGTTCAATGGTAAATGATTCAGTAGATATATAAAGCTATATTTAATTTCGTTTCTTATAAAAATGGTGCTGAAGTTGTACATAGTTGTAGCTATGGATAGTGAAGACAGTCTATCGTATTTTCGGAGTTACGGATCTTGAATATTTGTCACAACTTTCGTGGTGTGGCTTAGAACACATCCTATAGCCTAGAAAAAAGTGTTACTCATAATATAGAAGTAGTAGCAACAAATATTAAATAAAATTCACAGTAGATACTTCAGATTTTTTCATGAGGATTTTTTAAAATTGGCGGGTATCACAAAATAATAATATTGTTTATAATATTCGATTTATGCCCGATACTCATCCAAACCCCCAATTATTATTTCAGGCTTTTGAAACCCCCTCTAGATAAGACTATTATATGACAAATAAAATACATAAAGGTATTTTTCAAACGCATGGACTTGCAAACGGTATCGCTGAGGGCTTGATGTCAAAGGAGCAGTCGTCTCTATCCCCATTATAGACAGCTTAGTTTGAAATACGTGAACACGACTATTATTTGATACTTATGTACCGAGGTTCATTATTTTTCTGTTAGACATATATAATCCAATATAAATTTAAAAAATACTTGCCGTCCATTGAAGTTTGAGTGTAATTTTCTAAATTTACTAGCTGTGCCCCGCGACTCCGACCGCTTGGAATGTGGACCACTCTTAATATTTAGGGTGTGAAAAATAGATAATAGCCGATTCTCAGACCGACGATGTGCACACAAAATTTCATTACATGTTACATACATTACATATTTATTACATTATAAATTAATACACAAATCTACGCACTCTTACAAACAAAAGCACTTCAAGTGGTCAGGCTCTGGACGAGGGAATCCCACGAACACTTAAATTATTCGAGTAAGTACCTAATGTAATTTATTCAAGATGTAATACGGGGCTGTCTTATTTATCATTCTCGCGTGTGATTTAGCTTGAAAACTTGCGAGGAATAATGGAATTGCCTTCACATAGCTAACCTACTCGGATCGGATGAGATTATTTTAAAGCGCGTCGTTTTCTATAGAAAACCCACTGAAAACAGAATTCTTATTTCATCTTGTCTATCCTACTATCCTACTAATATTATAAATGCGAAAGTTTGTGAGTGTGGATGTATGTTTGTTACTCTTTCACGCAAAAACTACTGAACGTATTTGCATGAAATTTGGAACACAGATAGTTTACAACCTGGATTAACACATAGAATACTTTACTTAAGTCTACGCGGACGAAGTCGCAGGCAGAAACTAGTGATATATAAAAGAGGAACAAAGACAGATTATACTATGGAAACTGCGATGCAAGTGCATTTTAATACGATGCATTGTATCCGGTGTATAAGATGCCTTTACTCCCGTACTTGTAATTCGGAAAAGACGCATTTAAAATTTTTTGTAGGTATTTAAAATTCAGGTATGTACCTATGCGTGTGTTAGTAAGTCTTCTTCTAAACAGATTGATCGATTTTGGTGGTTTTTTGTACTTATAGGGTCACCTGCTTGGTTGTTGGACCCCCGGTAGTTAGCGCTGTTGTCGACCTACAGAAAACAAATTCTACACTAGCGTAATTGCGCGGGCAAAAGCTACTATTAGGTATAATAAAAATCGTAACAAAAATATTGTAAAAAAATTGAACCGACTTAAAAAAAACCTGGGTGCAATAAAAAGCTAGAAATAACTAGGGACCTTAGAATTTATTTCATTTGGAGTCGGTAAAAATTGAGAACCTCCTCCTTTTTGAAGTCGGTTGAAAAGCGGAGACAACTCACAGTGAAAGCTTCTCAATAAACAAAGACTATGACTTATTTAAGTCTTATTACTTTTGCAAAGATGTTGAAACCGGCAGAACGTGCCGCTATCAGCGAGTTTGGTTCACTGATCCCGGGACAACGCCGCACGGATCGCTCCGGAATTTATGATTTGTGAAATTCTCACAACGAACAATCTTATCGGTGTGCATCGATTTTTAAACTGTATTGAAGTCATTTCAAGTTAAGTGGATAGCCACTTGTAAATTCTTGATATTTTTATAGAAGACATTTCTGTGAGATACCAAAATTGGGTAGATATAAGTAATAGTTTAACGTCTTGTAAAAGATATGGCAGCATACGAAGACTGTACAAGGGTCTTATTTTAATAATGTAGGTTACCCCCCCGACCCACTCACCGCTCTCCTAGACTCAGATGTCGAGGAGAACGACACACGCACACTCCCCACCAGACACCGACCTCGCCGGCGAGGTCGACGAACCCCCGCTTCCGCTAGAAGGTGCGTCTACTTACCTAGACGCACCTTGGCACCCGACAAGCCCGCTGAGTTTCTTGCCGGATCTTCTCAGTCGAGGTCGCGTTCCGATCCGGTGGTAGATTTACCCTCGCCACCTCTCCTGGCAGCGGCCCAAGCCGAGGTCGTGTCCCTTGTGGCGCCCTTGAGCTAGCTGCCCCCCTGCCCCTCTGGCTGGAGCGCACTTGCGCTCGCCCTCTGTCCGGGTGAAGTTGTTATGGCCACTCTGGCCAACAACATATAGTCAATTCAAAAAAAAAAAAAAAAAAAAAAAAAAAAAAAAAAAAAAAAAAAAAATTTAATAATGTAGGTACGATATTATGGATAGCTTTTTAGCATCAAATGCTAAAGATGTTGTTCCTACCAAGATAAAATATCTGATGGTATAAATATTTTCTGTTTGTTGGTTGGACTAGCGATTGATTCAAAAGATCATCTGTATTGTAAGATCCTTTCTTCAATGAAACACAATGATTTTAACTGTTATATAATATTATTAATGTTCATAAGTATACGTCTGACTCAAACAAACCCCAGCTTCATAATGATCGTTCACTAACGCTCTCCCTATGCAACCATAAGTGTTCGAGAGAGCTCCTTTTTTGTGTACTTCCTAGAATCCCAATCATTTTAATTCCGTACCTCTTACAGCTCGTCCATCCTGATAAATGTTCACGTCCTCGTGAATCAAAGATCAATAGGTAAATACTCATAAATCAATCAGACCTAAAGAAATACTACGTAAATAACATCAAGTAAATACTTATGAAACATCAAGAATATTATTCAAAAGACTCTACCGCCCGTTCGGAATGTTATTACTATGAAGAAGAAGGGCAAGAAACTCCATAGCTGATACTCTTTTCAACAAATTCTTTAATTACTTATAATACATTATAAGGTATCAACGTTTGATGGATGTGAGAACCATGCAGATTGGACTAGGCAGGTTTAAGTAGATTTCAACTTCGGTAAGTATACAACATTCCTGTTTACGAGATTACTTACAAAGTCCTCACATTTACACAATAATTCACATAATTGTACTGCCTTAGTGGCATCATTACAGGTACATATTTGCTAAATCCATAGCAGGTAAACGATTGAATATAAACCAATAGTTAACTTGAATATTCAAAGCATTATCTTAATTCCATTATTACCATATCTGATATCTGTTTAATTTTATACATCACAACAATTTTAAAAACATCATCTCTCAGGGTGGTTAGTTTCATTTGAAATTAGGACATGTACTGTTATATTTGGCAAAAGTAAACACATTATACAAAACCTGTCGTCAATAGTTGTAAAAACAACAAAGTAACTGTGAGCATAATAACCACCAATCGAAATAATTAGGTAACATTAGTAAATTGAAAGTCTAAACACATGTTCATCAATTGTAACGCATACAGAGCGTAAACATCTCAAGTAATTAATAAGATAATAACAAGTCAAACCACCGATGCTTGGCTCATATTTTTATCTCACCGATTGGGACAATCTTAAACTTATAAAATTAGGTTCTCTAATTAAATCTCTAACTTTTTATTCACTTGTCGCTATAATTGAATGGACAAAATATTCTTACCAGAATGCTATAAAAGGTCAAGAAATTGTATTAATAGTTAGTTAATATCTATCATCAGGATGTGATGACTAAAAGTGTCAATCAAAAGTATCTCTACCAATATAAGGCACACTACGATTGTACAAAGATTATTTCATTACATTCATAATGTAAGATGTAAATCAATATAGGAAATTCAAGGTGTTGGAATAATTTGAACCGCGTACTAAGTATTATCTCTATATGGATTATCATATAAATGCAACAGCATCGCTCGCCGCAGTTAGTACTAAAAGTGAACTTGATAATTGTTTGTTACAGTTAACTACGGTTTTTCTACGTTTTGATAGGTAGTTCTTTTATTATATTTTTTTTTTTATCTACCTTTGCTTTCTTATTGCCATTTCTAGATAGTCGTCGATAATCCTCAGCTTTACATTTCCTATTTATGCGAATTATTTGTGCCTTGAAAGGCACATCTTGCTATATATATTTTTAATATTTATTGAGGAAGACATTGTACCTACTCATGAATTTTATATAACTGCAAAGGATACACAAATATGTACTTTACATATCGAAACAAACTAGGCACCTCTTTTCAACGATGAATTGTAATAAGCAATCACAGTAACTGAAATAATTACTTTGCAATAACGCTCTGATCAGGATATTCATTATGAGATTCTCACTTTGGACATAATTCGTGAACAGTACTGACTTGTCAACGTGTCTAAGTATAATCATTAATACTCTAATAGTGCAAAACATATCAAGTATATTCAAATTTTGATTTACATGCATATAACGTTGTTTACTCACGATATTCAATCACTTAAGATTGACCTGAAAACGATCATTAATAAATCGGTGAACAATTTTTATTCACGTTTAACATTTCCTTATGTGCACTCAGGGTGTGTGTATAATAGTAACACATTTAACTATATTACCCCCCTTGAGTGTAGCTCAACTCAAACTCAAAATTGTTTTTATTCATGTAAGCCAACAAAGTACTTACATACTCGTATTTATAAATAGTTAGAATATACCACCGGTTTGGTATGCTGCTTCCACTGAGAACGTCAGGCAAGTTTATAAAGCACACCCTGTGCCATATCACAAAATTGATGCTTATCTTCATGGACTGATTGTGTACTTACTGTTCATATAATTAAAGCATATTCCATGTCATCATATTATATTTATTATATGGACTTACGCTTTTGCGCACTTTGCGCTTACTAAATACATATTAGTAAAAATTGTGTATCAGTATATAAGTAAATTATTATGAAATACCTACATGAAGTGTGCCTACGTGCGGCAAACTATTTTTGAATACAAGTAGTCATTAACGACGTTACGCTTAACTCATACTTATTTCGCACAAATTTTAAGGAGATATGTGGAATGTTCTAAATTCAATAACTGTTCATGAAAAAATACTTAAATAATAGATGAATGTATTACCTTACCTTTTTGTTACTGAAAGTGAACTTATTAGTTAGTGAAACATACATAAATACCTGTACGTAAAACTGTAACTGAAAATAATTCATTCATTAACCTTTAGTCAGTGCACCTGGCACTTAATATTATGCTATATCATTTGCCCACAATACTGCGCACTTTGCGTTTATACAGCACACTTGTGCAGCTATAACCTATGATTACTGTTTCAGTACATTTTGCGTTCCATGCTAATATCATACCAAATGAACTGTTAAATTATATCCCTGTAGTGTGTTTGCGTATCATAATACTTACGACATTAGTCAAGTGGTAAATTATTATACTTAAATAAAATCACCTACTTACATCATAGCTAGCACATGTAAAGCACACCCTGTGCATCGATTTTTATGATTAGGTACATTTGTATTTTGCTCGTTACGCACACATTGTGCTTCATTTGTTGTGTAGGTGGATCACTTTTCCGCACATGGGACATTATGCACATCCTGTGCCTCATCAGTTATGTACATATCACATTGTACTCTGCGCACACATTGTGCTACATTATTTGCGTAGGTGTATTACATTTGCGCTCCACACACCTATTGAATGTAAAATATTCTGAAACATATGGTATGTTTAGTTATTTCCCTAAACATCTACATACATATCTACCTGTTACTTAATTATAGCTGAAAAAAAACTCATTCAGTATTGATCATCATTGAATGCACGTTAACAGTTAAGTACGATAAACAACGAATAAAATCAACTTGATTGCCTTATCCAGCACACCTTTATGCTATAACTATTCTTACCACGTATTTGCGCACTTTGCGCTTGACCTATAATATATCGTAAGCAATGTATCCGGAATATATTTAATTTGTATTCTTGAATACGTACCTCCAACAATAGTCAGCTGAAAATAATTAATTTTAAGTAACTATTTAATGCCTATCAGCCATTTAGAAACTCTATCATTTCAATTCTATGGTGCAGCTTGCGCTTTTCAAGCATACTTTGTACTACAACCATGTTTACTGAATACTGGCGTACTTTGCGTTTCATGGACACATCTTGTGTCGACTCGTTTCACTTAATTGTTTACCTTCACTGTAATTTCCAATCTAGTATGCAACCCTTGAGTTCTGTTATTTAGTACCTTTGAATCTAATAATTGACATAAATGTATGTAGTACGAATATAGTCTTTACGACAAATCCATCTCTAATCATGAACGTAGTTTATATGGACTCGTGACTATGATAATTACTGCGATGCAAGTGAGATTCAATTCACGCAAATAGGCACCCTTGCATTAGAATAAATAGAATATATTGTTCAAGGGTGATGTTGTTGGATTGGTGATAAGTGCAAATTATGATCACATTTTCTGCAACTGCAGTAGCTACCTTTACCCTATATTATTATAGTCTAACTGAACTTTAACAAAAACATGCTGAAAGTTCTTTGTCGCCTTAGACGAAGCCTGGACGGGTCGCTAATAATTGATCATTGTAGTGTGGTATGTATATCATCGACCTTTAATCGTGCGCTAGGTTTACTCATAAAAAATGGTTTGCTTTGCATAAGCTAATATTCTTATTTACTATTTTATTGCTGGCTTTTTCGGATCTCGTATAAATTATTGTTTTAATCAGTCCGTCAATTTTGCAAAATCTTCAAAGATTTCCCTATACACATGTCCATTGATAACTAGGTAATTCATGGCTTCTTTTGTTTTGTTTATTTTACAATAGCAAAAACTTCAAATAACTGAGAATAATAATTTGTTTATATTCAGCATAACTGTTTTCACTCGAATATCTAGATACTTTATTCCAAATGAATAGATACTGTTCTGTAGATACTATTCAGCATCAACGATACATTGTTACGTCATTTGCCAATTCGCTTGTTATCATTTAATCCGTTCATGCATTGTAAAATTTTCGGTTCAGTTTCTTACTGTTCTACCAACACGTTCATGCTTCAACTGTAATCCTATAATTATGGTAAGACATACGTACTTTCATAATTTAACATGACGACTTCAATCGCTAATGAGGCGGCCAGAGGCACGATAGAATGGGTCTGGATTCACTTACTTAGACTATTTAATTTACTTTGAAGGACTATGCTCCTGCAGCAGGCAACAGTCGTTCTCGCGACTTGCAACAACGTCCATAGTGATGAATTCTCCAACAATCTCACCAGTGGGTCCATGAAAATAAAAACAACTGTTGTTAAGCTTGTCATTCGTACAAGTGCACGGCTAGTAATACAATCGTAGGGAAGTCATTATTGGACACAACTGTGGATTCGGCTTTTTCTATTTAGCTTTTACCTACTGTTACACCAACATTAACTATTGTTATTGGCTTTTGGGTACAATATGTTGGTGATCCGACTTCATGTTTCTAGCGATAGCTCGGTAAAGGTTACTTGCACACAACTCCGCTAAGCATACCTACTCCGCTGCGTCGTTAGTTGTCACCCTCTTCCTTCGTAACTCATGCACGTCATGATAATCAAAAGATTTCGTACTCACTTAAATAAAATGCTATTTGACCAATTTCTACAGTTTTAAGCAGTTCCTCGATCAAGTTATTCGACCTAATGTTATTCGATATAACTTCCCATGGAGAGCAGCTTTACCAGTGTTTTGTAACAACGTACGATATACAACCATACAATTATGAACCGAACATCATGGACAATAGCTTTACTTTAGAAAATGATGTAGGAACTTTTGAATGTATATTTATAAATCAACAAATTATACGGTCGACTTCCCAAATCCATTATTTGTGAATCGCTTTGACTTGTACAGTACCTGTTATGCATGAAATGCCGTGCACCATGCTTCTTTTCGGTGATGCCACTATTTTTGAATATTTATGTCCTGCAAACCATGATCGCTGTCCCCGTAGACAGCGACGACCACACTGGCTCGTCTTGATCTTGAACAAGTCTCTCTCACCAACACTTGTGTCGCGATGAATGTGTGGCACAATTTCCAAACAATCGAATCAGCTTTGTTTAGAAACCATGTTCAACTGTATTTTGAACTTTACCCTGTACATAAAAGGTGAATAATTTAATCTTACAGAAAATTTGTATCAAATAATTATTCAACGTTACTTAAGTTCATAGTTCATACAGTGGGGATCAACTCAATCAATATATTGTGGGTTTGAGTATAGTTAATCTCATTGCTTATATTTATAAAATGCTCCATTTTAATCATTTTAATATGGTTTAGGAGACCTAGTTTCCACACACACATTTTGTGAGAATTAAAAATGTTTGTTAGGTACCTACTTATTATTAGTTCATAGTAGTTCATCACAGATCAATAGTTAAAACTGTAGGTACCTTATATCAACCAAGTAATTTAAAGTAACTGACTAATTGTTCCTTTATTTTAAGGAATGGATCCATAAATAGTTTAATTTATTGTTTAACAGTCACATGCACTTGACGACGTTTAACGTCGTCCTATACAATTTCTGCCAAGTGTTTCTTTCAATACCACAAAAAGTTTAACTACCTGAGTCGGGAACTATGCGTCTCGCTGAGTATCTACTCTGTGTTCTAAAAATAGTTTACACATACTATCACGCGTAGTTGTTTTCAAAGGGGTAAACAGTAATGTTATTCTATATCAAGTAGGTACTCTGTTTACGATTCAATACATCGATTGAAGAATAATTACAATGTTCATAGTTATTGTTAGGTACTCTAATATAGTTAAGTAAGTAATGATACCAGATCTGTTTCCATATATTATTTATCACAATAATAAATAATTTTAAATTTTAAACATTAGATTAAAAAGCAGGTTACTTACCTACTTATGTATTTGTAATTATGGAAACCCAAAGTCCAATGAATTTGTGATGATTTATCAATTTAAATTCAATTGACTAAAATACACATTATGAGATCAACAAATTTAGATTCATACCTACAACGACGTCTTTTATTATTTTGATGTACTTAACTTCTGATTTCATTAGACTTAAATACTCGTACCTAATTCATGTTATTAACTCACCTTTAATTTAGAAAGGTACCTGTTTAAGACACCAATAAAATAACATTCAATTGGTAAGTACCTGTATTAACACGACACTGATAGGTAAATAATAAATTTCTGATTTCATTAGACTTAAATACATAATACATGTTATTAACTCACCTTTAATTTAGAAAGGTACCTGTTTAATAGACCAACAAAATAAAATACCATTTAAACATGACAGTGATAGATAAATAATAAATAATCACTTACTCAGTTCTGGTTTTCTTTTTATACTAAACCTGGCCGATTTTTTTTTTTTCGCACGTGATTATTCCCTCTTCTGATTTGTAAGATCCTTTCTTCAATGAAACACAATGATTTTACTTCATCACTTTTATTTGTACTTCCTTTCTTTCAGTTCAACTGTTATATAATATTATTAATGTTCATAAGTATACGTCTGACTCAAACAAACCCCAGCTTCATAATGATCGTTCACTAACGCTCTCCCTATGCAACCATAAGTGTTCGAGAGAGCTCCTTTTTTGTGTACTTCCTAGAATCCCAATCATTTTAATTCCGTACCTCTTACAGTATAGAAAGAAACCGATCAGATGTACTTTTGTGATACATACAGTTTTGTAGAAAAATACAATACCAACGGGTACATAATTATAATTTATTAACAGACCAGAAACACCAACCGTTGCTCATAGAACACGAATACTCCTTAAGGTGAAGGCGCCTGTCTAGCCCGCGAAATTCAAAATTTTCGAGTATTTTTATAGTTTATCCAAAATCTGAAAACATTTAAGACAACATTTTGTGATTTGTGAAAAACACAGTATGCAGTGCGTTTATTAATACATTTATTTTACTCTAAATATTATCACGGTGGATATGATACTAGTAAATCACTCAATATACAAAAATTGCCAGATTATCTGGATAGCTGTCGTTCTTGAAATGTTTTAGAGTAAGTTGGATATATTAATAAATGCACTACACACGGTCTTTTTCGCGAATTACAAAATTTGTCTTTTATTATTGTCAGATTTTGAAAAAAATCCAAAAGAACTCAAAAAATTTTAACTTCGCGGGCTAGATGGGCGCTTTAGCCTTAACAGTTCTACAGTCGTAAAACAAATAGGTATCAAATCTTATAGACAGAAAATGTTGGTTTTTAAAGTTAATTTTACAGCCCTGGGTGCAAACCTTTTGAAGCCCCTGTTGTAATGTTTATTTCATAACAATTGACCGTCAAATTGATACAACTTAAGTTTCCAAAGTGTTACCATAACGAATAAAAGCAATATAACAAATAAAGCAATTGACTCAAGTGTTAAGAATACCTACGCAATTCCCAGGTCTCTCGTTATCGGTAGGTCCAGTTCAGTGATCGGGATAAGTCCGCCGCGTGGTTCGTTCCCAAGTTTATGAGATGTGAAATTTTCACAATGAAAATATACTTATCGTTCAGAGACCTTAGATTTAATCCTTGGGCGGCTCGCTCACACAAGAATCTCGGTGATGTTTTTTAATAGAGTCGAGGCCGGAGTGACTGCGCCTACTCTCATTCCAGCAGAAACGCATGAAACGAAATAGAATGGCCAGGGCGTCGAGCAGGGGTCATATTTCGCGCATTCACCGTGACTCTACAGCGACGCCGCCTCTACTCTACAAAATAAGTGCTTTATATTCCAAACGAGAACCCAGACGCAGTGCAGCGCTTGGGCGCTCGCGCCTCGGCTCTGGTGTGTGTGAGCGAAGACCTTTATATAATATCATTGTAATGAGACATGTGATCTATTGCGCTAAATAAAGAACCACCAAGATCTCTACATCTAAATATACATAACTCAAAGGTGACTGACTGACTGACATAGTGATCTATCAACGCACAGCCCAAACCACTGGACGGATCGGGCTGAAATTTGGCATGCAGGTAGATGTTATAACGTAGGCATCCGCTAAGAAAGGATTTTGATTAATTCCACCCCCAAGGGGATAAAATAGGGGATGAAAGTTTGTATGAAACTTTGTCAATTAAATTCCACGCGGACGAAGTCGCGGGCACAGCTAGTTCTAGTATATAGCGCAATATAGAGAATACAAAATCGCGAGGTTGGTATGGTTACTAGGATAAAATCACTAACATTCCATCCGAATACTGTGTATTAGTATATCTCTGGTTTTACGTAGACGTGGTATCTCTCTCAAGTGTAGCTGATGCATTTTGTTTATAGTATTGGGGAAGATAAAGACATGATCGCAGCGGGTAAGCGGGAGGGCACGAGTATCATGTATCATGTTTACAAAGCAGTCTTAGTCTGTGTCCATCAGGAAAATCCCATCTGCGATCGATGAACTTTATTTTTATAGGTAGTATTTTTTGGTAAATCTAAAAATATGTAAGTTTGAAAGAAATTAATGGACCAAAATGAATGTCTGGGAGACTTTAGTCAAAAACATAAAATATACTAGCCTTTTCCCGCAGCTTCGCAGCATCCAATTATCAGTCATGTATGTATATTTTTGAGCAATAATCAAGAGACCAAATATTAGTTATGAATCTGATTGTAAATCGGTAAGTTAAATTTAAATAAATATAATAATAAAAAATAATAATAATTATTTAGCCCTTTTTGACCTGGGCATGAGGCTCCCCTCATTACGAGGGGGATACAAGGCATGATCCACCACGCTGGCCCAGTGCGGGTTGGCGGATTTCACATGTCTTTTTAAGTGTAATTGGTTAGATTTTCTAAGTCATGCAGGTTTCCTCACGATGTTTTCCTTCACCTTAAGCAAGTGATAATCATATAGAAATTATGATTGACACATAGATTTCGAAAAACCCAGAGGTGCGAGTTGTGGTTTGAACCTAAGAACTCGTGCTCGCAAGACGCGTGCTTAACCAATCGGCTATCACTGCTATTATTATTATTTTTATATATTATTTTTATTTAATTATAATTATAAAAGTACAGACGTACATGATACTTTTTATAATTATTTAATAGAAATAATTTCTAACAACTCCACGACCATTATCAAAGAAAGAAAACACAATAGTGATTAACTTCTGACACGAAAGATGAGGTTGTCTTCTTGTGTCTAGTGCAAGAATATTTTCCATAACAATACAATTTTTGTTAGCATATTCTAAAGCGAATCTTTAACTTATTTATACAGTGTCATTGTATTGTGGTATCGGTATTTTCGGAATTATTTTGCGTTTAAATAATATCTTTAGAAGGGCGTGTCTAAGTCACTATTATAGTCAGATTTGAATGCGTGAATCTACTTTGTTAAATGATCGAAGATAATATATATTTGAGAAAAATGAAGTTCTTTGAAGAATAAAAATTCTTTGTTTGTTAAAAAACTTACATAGATTTTTCTTAAATATTGGTAGCTGCTGTATGTTCATAAATACAGTGTACATTGTTTTGTCTAGGCTATCGGATTTTTTTTAAAAGGCCGCAAGACGAAATTTGAACGAAATATTTAAAGGCCCTATTATTATTTCGGATTTCAGTAACACTTTGCATATTTAGTTTATAAAACTATAAAATTAATTTTCTAAAATGACAATTGGATTCTCAAAAAATAATTTCTTATATTAGCTCACGAGTCATTCGCGAGTTCATGACTTCTTAAATATATATAAACCGAATTAAAATTACAATACATTACAGTGGGTTGCAAGTTAACACATCCCGCTTACCAATAGGGTTATGTAACCGCGACAGTCGGCTGTATAATTGGTCCAACTGCATGGGTCATTAACTGGGCTCCCATTGCACTGGGCAATCACCCGAAAAGCTAATACTGCTGAATTAATTAAAACTATTTCGGCGCGGTGCGAAGTTTGCTCGGCGAATGCTCAACTATGCCGGCCGTAGTAATTTCAATAGTAGTAACCTATTCTGAAAACTTGGGCAATAGAATTTAGTGGTGTGTTGGTTGCTTATTAGTAGGTAAAGCCTAGTAAGCTGGTTCGACAATTATATAATGGCTATATAGCCAAGCTGTTGTCAATTGACTACATCTCATATACTGGCTGGCACGAACAGGGTGCTGCCATTCTCACACAGAAGATAAACGTAAAATAGCTGAGTTTCGTACCATGAGGAGTGAGGAGCCGCAAGCCCAACTCCTTCTCCTACCTCGTTCCCAATTCCCACTCCCCTTCACGTCCGAAACGTGCGAACAATGCCATTGGTATTGCAAGCATCTATAGGCCACGGTAACTGCTTAACATCAGGCGGATTGTTCGCTTGTTTTTTTCGCCAGACTAACACACCAATTGTATGGTCCCAAACTAAGCAACGCTTGTACTATGAGTACCTTACAACGGACTGGGGGCGATCCCAGTGACACCAGACCTGGGAAAATTACGAAAAGGCCATTTCCGAATTTGCCATGGCGGGAATCGAACCCGCAACCACCATGTGCAGTGAGCCGAGCGGCCTACGCTCGAAGCACTGCGCCAAGCGGTTGTGCCGGCTTTGTTATATAAAAATACGATCAACTCGACACGATTCGGCTGGACTTAGAAAAAAAAATTGTATTCAAACTGTACGCTTGCTAATTAAATAAAGGCGCATTTACAAACACGCCGGATTCATCAATGTCGGACAAATCAATGTTTTGTTTCGCTGATTAAATCAATGTATGTAAGACGGATGCCGCGAGCCGACACCGTGGCTAATTCACATAATTTCTCTCGGGCTAATCAGCCGAGTGGTCTCAATCGTTGAACAGTACCGAGGCCACTTGTGTGGGTAGGTGCGTAGTGATTGCACTTTAGTAAACCGTAGGTACCGTAGTCCCTATTAGGAACCCTTATAAGATCATCCAGTCCGTCCGTCCCAGTCAGTCACAGTTCTAAAACTTCTACAGTTTTTGTCGGAAGTTGTCAAAATTTCGTACAGATATCCCTTAAGAATCCCTTAGATCTCACTTTGAAATAAAAAGAAAATACTTTTTTTAAAGTACTTCCCAGAACATGCAAAAAGAGTTTTTTTTAGTTATCGTTGAAAAGATATTTTCAAATGAAATGGTGTTTCTATACAACATTGTAGTATCAAAAAATCATTCAAATTTGCGAGGTTTTTAATATTTAATCAAAATTTACGTAATGAAAACACTTCTTTCATTTTTATGATAATTGATAAAACTAGTTAGCCAAAAATATAATTTAGTGATTGATATGGCTACGGAACTTTACATTGTGCGTGCACGACACGCACTTGGCCAGTTTTTTTGAGGTTTGTGCAGCAGTTTTAGAAATCAAGGGGTATTGTGTTTAGTATAAGTAATGGGATTGTATTGTAAATGTTTATGTACAATGAGCGAGTATTCCCAGTTCGTGAATAAGAGCGATGCAATATACTCTAAAAGGTTTGCTTATTAAGGCTTTATTCGTACTTTTGATTACTTTTTGTGTTATTGTGGCATTGTTTCTTTGAATCGTTTTCATTAGCCTGTTAGTTAATTAAAAAGAGAGTCTACGGAGCCACGAGTAGGAAATATTTACCGTAGCGTGACGCAAATGTAAGCCTGTGTCGTCCCGCTCACATGACAGATGCCATAAATAAGAATGACAGTGACAGCATGCTTTAGCGATGACCACTAGGTACTAGGCACACAGGTTCCTAAAATCCCGACACCGCGTCTGTCACCCTTAAATTGTAGAGGTTACAACAAACATATACAACAACAATAACAACAAATATAGGTAAGTTTAGTAAAGTAAGGTAAGTAAGTCTGATGTGATATATTTTTTTGTTTTGTGTAATTTTACCATTATTATAATCATACTAATATTATAAAGAGGAAAACTTTGTTTGTTTGATTGTAATGAATTGGCTCCGAAACTACTGAACCGATTTGAAAAATTCTTTCATTGATGGGAAGCTACACTATCCCCGGGTGACATGGCTATAATATATTTAAAAAAAATTAGGGATCCTTACTAAAACTCGAATAATGTAACCGCAATGTACCCGTGCGAAGCCGGGGCGGGCCGCTAGTGTATCATAAATTGATTCCTAGAAAATATAGTTTGCAGATTTTTCTGTATGAACACGACTTAATTATAAAATGGGAAGTATAGTTGCATTTTGTAAAAAAAAAAACGCAAACCGTTTCAAGTCACAGCCGCTCGTTGTAGCTACCCAACACGAAACGAGAAATTAATTTTAAGAGGGAAACAAGCATTACCTCCGAGCAATTGTGTTGAATGAAATATTGTTCTTAAGGCTAAAGCGCCCATGTAGCCCGCGAAGTTCAAATTTTTTGAGTTCTTTTAGAAATTGTTCAAAATCTGACAATAATAAAAGACAAATTTTGTAATTCGCGAAAAAGACCGTGTGCAGTGCATTTATTAATATATCCAACTTACTCTAAATATTATCACGGTGGATATGATACTAGTAAATCACTAAATATACAAAAATTGCCAGATTATCTGGATAGCTGTCGTTCTTGAAATGTTTTAGAGTAAGTTTACCCGACACTAAAATTGCAACCGAAATTTGTACATAGAAATTATACAGGGCATTAAAAAATCCTATTGGGCCGACATCAAAGGGATTTTTAATATTAGATAGCCTATAGGACAGGGTACAAATAATTACGCTATATGTAAGTATTTACAGTAAAAAATCTGCGCAAGTGACGCTGCGGGTAAAAGCTCAAGTCAAATAAAATGTTAGATTAAAAAAAGGATTCTTCGTCAGATTTATTAATGGAATTCGAAGATAGTTCTAGGTATTTGTTCTTTAAAATTTCTAGACTCTGAAAAGGACTTGAATCGAAAAAAAGGAATGCCCGTCATCTAGTATACAGTACAATATAATATTTTTAGCAGACCACTTTTACGACTGCAGACGACCACAGAAAACCGATATGAAGAATTTATTTTATCTCCAAATTATCATACCAATAAAGTTAATAGTTAACGTACTAAAGTTAAATATATTAAAGATACTGCACTCTTCATTTTTATCTCGAGGGATGGACAATATTAGTCTAGAAGCTAGGAGATTTTTAAAAAGGATTGTCAATCACCCTAAAAAACACTATAGCACCCTAATGCTTCACAGGCGTAATTCACACGTCATATGCGACACCAATTTTCTCATAAATTTTGTCCCTATATGGGTGCTTAATACGGTCAAAATCTGTCTATAAGTATTAAAAAAAACGTGGATACCCAGCCACACATTTAGTTTAGTAAATTTTTACTACTAGCAACAGAATTAGCACCAATGATTTCATAAAAATAATTTACTTGTTTAGAATCCTTATCCCGGTATTACTATCACCTCTTCGACTACAGGATGACTGACCATTTAAGTGCGGTGGTTACTGTCAGGCAAGAGGCAACTCACTGGGGTTCTAAATTTAAATCCAGGACAAATGGCCGCCGTCCACCAAAACTATCAAGTTTGATATTGTTTTGTTGTAAGTCGTCAACGGACGTCTGGGGAATAAGTGTTGCGAACAAGATGGCTGAGATAGATATTAAAAGTTAGACGTAATTTATTACGTACTAGCTGTGCCCCGCGACTTCATCCGCGTAGTATTTTAACTCGGCAAAAATTTCGGGATTATCGGGTTAAAAAGTATCCTATATGTTAATCCCGGTTATAATCTATCTGTGTTCCAAATTTCATCCAAATCCGTTCAGTAGTTTTTGCGTGAAGGAGTAACAAACATACATACATCCACACTCACAAACTTTCGCATTTATAATATTAGTAGGATTTAGTGTTATCCGACTCCCACAGTATGAAAGCGTGTGGCAGGACCATTGATATTTTGCACTCTTAGGGAATGTCCCGGTATAATCAGTTTTTTTTGTGTATTATATTATTGTAATCAATAATGATACTAACCTAAAAGAGTTTAAGGTATTTTTTAAAGGAATTTTTCAATAATCAATGAAGCATCTATAAATATAATATTGCTTTCTTTACGATATGTGACAAAGAGTTTAAAATTCTATTTTTATTAAATTAAAACTTTTGTGACGGAGGAATGACAGTACCATAGCTGCACGATATATTTTTTCGTATGACCCGTCAAAATTAAGTAGCTTTTAAATTCCAGTTGCGTTCGATTATTTCGCGGCTATCTCACTTAGCCCCGCTATAATATATCGATCTTAAGTCTGAGAGCGTTCTTATGTACGCTTTCGTTATGTCATTTTGTACTGGTAAAACATAAGAATGACATTTTCAAGATCGTTCTCAGACTTGAGATCGATTTTTTAATACGGATTTAAAAGTCCCATTAAAATTTGACGCATATTCAAGATTTCACCCCGTATAAAGACACGATAGGTACCAATTTTAATACCATCGCGGGCTATTGAACGGCTCACTGTAATTTCCAAGACATGCCTTTGTTCGAAAGTAGGGTTTCCGATCAATAGCTGTACTGATTGATGGAGCAGGAATTATCAATGAGCCCGGGGGGGTTATGGTTGCTATCAAATAACCATCATTATGGTTTCCATTATGTAATGTAGTGTGAATAATCCATTTATGAATAGTTGATTGTATTGTCGTGAGTAAATCGACGTGTCAGTTGTATATAAGTTTAATGTTCTACACTACGCGGCCGTTCACACGGTTAACCCGGCACCGATAAATTCTATATATACATCTTTGTGTGTCCAGATATCAAATACAGCCATTGATTGATAAAAAATAAAGACAAATTGGTGTAGACTTCTTGGTGTATCACTGCTTAGTAGGTAGATAATGAAACGATAGACAGGTAGCTTGCTCGCTTTGAGAACATACACACACTATCACATATAGGATTTTATGTATAAATCTGTTTATGGACTGATTGCCCCGCATTGGGGCAAGCACGCGTCTCATCTAGATTATTTATTATTGGGCTATAAGAGATCACAGCTGTCGCCGTAACCACTTATGCCATCGCCAACGAGAAGCCATACGAAAAATAATAGTTTGTATTTAATGTTTAGTAACGTCTTTCACATATTTTTCATTAAAATTATGGTTTCCGACACAGAGTTAACCACGAACATATAAAAAGTTCACCCGACGTTGGCGAGCGCGGCGGTGACTGACTTGAAATCGACCATTATTATCATGTCGTATCGCTTCTCTTTGGCCGTGATATACTTAGGTACCTATTGCAGGGTACGGGTTGGCAAACATTACATGGCTTTCGAAGACGCAGTCTTTTTCACGGTGTTTTCTTTCACCGTTCAGCAAGTGATAATCTATACAAATAAATAAAATTGGAGTGTCTGTTTGTAATATAAAAATAAGACCTTTTCACTAAATGCATATGAAAGTACAAACAACACCTATAGGAAAAACGCGATTTAAAAAAAATTGTCTGTCTGTCTGTCTGTGTGTTTGTTCCGGCTGGAACGATTTTGACGGGACTTTCACTGGTAGATAGCTGATGTTATAAGCAGTAACTTAGGCTACTTTTATTTTAGAAAAACAATTTTTTTTTAAATGGGGCCTGTCGCGCGGGCTCAGAACGCGGGAGCGGGCTTTTTTGTTAAGTTAAATTCCACGCGGACGAAGTCGCGGGCTCAGCTAGTCTTTATTTAAAATGAGACCCGCAAATGAAATCCGCAAATTTTAAAAGATTGAGCCGTGGCCGTTTAATCATGCACTTGCTTCTCAAGCATTGTTACAATTTCTTTGAGTCTGCCACTCACTCCCACCACTGTTACTTCAAGTCAGGATTGACAATGGTGTCCAGGTCCACTGATGACACCATGGTTTGAGCGTCGACGAGTATATAAATGAATAGTTATGTACATAGCAACCTCTACTCCTGTATAATAGAACATTCATTTGAACTCCCTTTGTTTGCATCCGACCAGACGAATGGGGGCTATCTATCAAACCAGAGGTGCGCAAAGTACCGGTCCCGTCATTAATAACCACGCCGAGTAACGGAGCGGAAACTTTCTACGCACGTTTTTCATTAAATCCTCAGTGGGCAGGGCGAATTTATAAAATCAGTGGGAGCGAGCAATAGAAATTAAATTCTGATATATTGCCGTTCGGTTGGCAGTGCGTTCTTTTTTGGAGGAAAACGGTTTCAGCATAATGGAAAAGAGAGTTTCATTTCATTGCATGGAGGACAGAGTCTTGCAATTATTTTATACTGAACTAGGACCTTTTGAAGCGAAGATTCTTTACGAACGTTCGGGGCGCTCGCTGCCCGGGCACTAAAACGGTGAAAAGCGTTACGCGTTACGCGTTAATATATCTAATACTCGTATCTACTGCAAAGCTTCGCTTCTTTCGGGTGTCCCTAGGCGGCACAGATTTTTTTTTTTTGGGTAATGTGAGACTCCTACTCAATAAAAACCTGATAGTGTTCCATCGCTCAGCTGGTTGGTGGACCATGGGAGAGCAGAAACATTCTTCAGCAGCCCACCAGCGGCTGTCCAATTGCGGACCCTTCTAGGTACGAGTAACCCCACCTGCGGACAACTTTGGGGAAGGGCGTGCGGGAACATGACACATACCCTTCAATCTCGAGAACCTGGTGATACTGAAGTAGGACCTGGTGTAACCAACGCTGAAAATATTTTTTTGGTGTTCCTTTTGCATACAATCGGAGACCCGGGCAACATAATGGAGCAAGGCATTTTCTTGTGTAAAAGAGGTAGAGTTAACTTTTTGATGTTTATTTATGAAAAAAAACATATTTCAATATTAAGCACAGGCGCTAGACGCTCTGTAATCACATCCACTCAAACGTCAAGTCAAATCTATTCCATTTAGATGAAAATTACATTTTGGTGTGTGCCTACGCACTTCACAGGGAACGATGTAATTTTCTTTGATAAATATTAAAATATTTTATGAATACTTGATTTGTGTTGATAATATTGTATTTATAAAGTAATTTGTTGAATATTGTTAGAGGATTGAAGAGCATGATGTAGAGTCTGTAGAGATACAAAGGGGGTTAGTGTGGGATAGAGTGGTTAAGCAAAATTGTAGCCAATTGACGACCGCTTGGCGCAGTGGTTCGAGCGTAGGCCGCTCGGCTCACTACACATGGTGGTTGCGGATTCGATTCCCGCCCGGGAAAATTTCGGAAATGGCCTTTTCGTAATTTGCCCAGGTCTGGGTGTCACTGAGATTGCCCCCAGACCATTGTAAGGCACCCATAGTACAAACGTTGCTTAGTTTGAGACCATACAGTTGGTGTGTCAGTCTGGCGATATTTATTTATAACTGTAACTGCCCATTGGCTTGACCGGGAAAGTACTACCCTCTCACAGAATATCCGTGTAAAGTACCTATTATAGCTGCTTTTCGTACGATGAGTGAGAGAGCATGAAGCCCGACCCCCTTCCATGCCCCTACCTCTGTCTCACACCCCTTTAGGTCAGTAACTTGCGAGCAATGCCTTGGATATTTCAAGCATTTGATTGGTGACTGCTTAACATCAGGCGGGTCTTACGCTTGTATACCAACTTAGTTATATACCCAAAATATCGATAGGTAACAGTGAAGCAATAATAAACCATACACTAAGAAAAAAAACACCAAATGATTTTTGTAGTTCCTTTTACTAAACGTTTTATAATTACAGCAAAAGTTTATGTAATGCCTCGTGTTCATAAATTATTTGCTGAAATTACTGAACCTTTAGCAACAATTACTAAAAGGAACATTACAAAATAGTTTGTTGTCGTTATTATTTTATCTCAATTTAATTATTATTTGACCGACTATCCTATGGGAACTCATATCGATATCTTAATAATGTTCCGAGATAAACAATAACAAACACACAAACTACTAAGCGGATAGAAATCAGTACATTAAAACATTTTAAAGCACAATTAACGTAATGACAGAAGAGTAGTGGTTTAGCTACAACTAAATGCTTCAAAACATTAACACAACGGAAGTTGAAAAACTATTAGTTACGAAATGAGACCGTAACCGGCAGTGTCGTTAGGGGTATTAGTATAATGACGGAATGTTTATCTGTTTCTACAGCTGGATGAATTTATTTTGCATAGAACATTAAATAGATGGGTGACCGATGTGGGCGAAAATATTTTATTATTTGACTGATGCCGAGACATGTAAAAAAACCTTAGTGCTATACATTTTTTACATAAATAATGTACAATTTGACATAGTGTCAGGATAACCGTGTGAATGACCACTTACTGCAACAAAAATTATGCGAAATAAATACCTACGGAAATGATTATGTAAAAATGGACTAGCTTTCTAACTTATCCAAAAAAACATTACCAAAAATGTTATTTTCCTAAACTGAAGATCTAACTTGCCTACCTACAGAAATTTAAATTTCAGTGCAGGTTTTAAGGCAAAGAAGAAGTCCTTAAAAAATGTTATGCCTCCCATAGGGACTAAATCTTCTCTTCCATATCAACCCAATCTTACTTTACAAGGGATACACATATATCAAAAGCCTTACCAAACACAAATGGTAAATATCCACAGCTTCCCATACACACACAGTGAATACACAATGAGAAAATACATTGTGTTATTACAAATCGCTCCAAAACCGCGGATAAATCAGCGCGTAACGAAAAAACTGTCCGACAAACCGAACGTGACTAATTCACAAACATGGAAAAGCTTTTACTAAACAACTATTCAGTGCAAGTGTACGTAATACGCCCAGCGGGGGTGAGGAGTGGGTCTGATATTTTGATCGTTTGCTGCTTTTCTTATAGGCTCTTATATATTGCTGTGGTCCGAACAGAGAAAATGTTGCAACCCTGTAACTCGACGTGAAGATTTCACTGTAAGTTTCAGTAGTGTACTTATATAGTTATCTATCAAGGCATATTATAGTGCATAGTTTTCATTAAAGAACACCTGACTGAAAAAAAAATGTCTCAAGAGGTTGGTTTACTATGTGACTTATTGTTAGTTACAATAATATATATTTTTATTTTTATTATTTTTTAATTAAGAAGAGTAGGTTACTTGACCTCATAATCGATTATTCCGGAAATATAAATTATCTGTATACCTACTATACAGATCGGCAAGTATTGGGCCAATGCTATACTTTTGTTACGTAATAATAAGCCCATTCCTCGGCCTAGTGATGGGATATGGCTTGTTTATGAAATAATAAGATCGTACTGACACAAGCGGAATGATACGCGCGCAATATTCCGCACAACAAAACATCAAAATCATAAACAATGGGACGTTGTTATGTAATACTACGCCAAAGAAAATAAACGCTCAGAGACGCGACCGAGCAAATACACGATGAATGTTTCCGCAAAGAACTCTAGGGCCCTATGTGGCACAATCAGCCGTTTGCATTATGCATGAAACCATCCCGGAGCGACAGATGCTCGAGAAACTTCAAGGAGTGATATTAATATTTGTTTGTCAGGTACTTTACTTGAGACGTTGGTGTTTTGTGTCACCCTTTCACTAGGTCCTAAGTTATTGTGAACACCTAAAACAAAGTTCACAAGATGCCGCTGTCCCTATGATTAGCGGCAAGTAGTGAAATGTACGTAAAACTATTCTTTAGACGCTAATCTCTAGCTACATTATTAATAAACGTGGATTAGCGGGCGAACAGTTACACACCGAACTATCTCTGTCTGTCATCGGTAATTTGAGATTCGAAAAAAGAAGACTAAGCATGGTTTAACTATACATCCGCTAATCCACATAAGTTAAAAAGTTAGTGTAAGTAAAAAGTCTGAATCGCCTGAATCCCCCTCATGTTGAGGGGAGGCCCGTGCCCAGCAGTGGGACGTCAAAAGGGCTAAATTATTATTATTATAACTAAAAAGTAGTACAATTAAAAAACAGAACTTGGACTGAACTTTGCATAAAATGGACCAATTTGTATTATTTATTCGGTTAAAATCACCTGTGCGGTTTCATTTATATTTCCACTGGTAAAATTATTTACATTGGTGACGTGGTTTAAATACATAATTAATGCGAATTAAAGATGCATATCAGTTTTAATAATTGTATTTTAGGAGATAATGTTATATTATTCATTGTAATCCATCATTTTAAAGTGATATATACCTATAGTATATGAACATGTAAATATGTACTTATTAACCGTCATCAGTAAAACGTACGACATATTACTGTCTAACAATAACTTCTCTAACAATAACTACAATCTTGTACAATAATGCATTCAGAGTGATATTGGGGCTGCCTCGTTTTTGCTGAGCCTCGTGCATATTCGCAGAGGCGTGCACCGCCTGCTTCCACACAACCATGCGCAAGTGAGCCGCGTCCTTGGTGTGCAGAAAGCTGGGCACCTCTTATATCATACTGAAAATGATAGCTGGCACTTTTTTTTTGGGACTGGTCCCGCCACACACTCCCACCACTGTTACTCCTGTAAACCAAGATCGACAATGGTGACCAATAATGACGTCGAGGTTTGACGATGATAGCCGACAGACAAGACTGCCCTATCATTCGGCATTGCTGCGACAAACACGCCACAGTAGCTATGCGTATGAGAGGGAATTGTCACAGTTCCTGTGACACCTCAGCTATTTCACCTATCGGTAACGAATTGTTTTATTTTTTTTGGTATTTGAGTTGTTTAGGGTTTCGTACCTCAAAAGGAAAAAAAAACGGAGCCCATATCATTTTGTTGTTTGTCTGTTTAAATTTGTTATGGATCACGATAAACTAAATTAAAAATTTAACATCTTAATAATAAAATAAAATAAATAAATATCGCCAGACAAACACACCAACTGTATGGTCCCAAACTAAGCAAAGCTTGTACTATGGGTACCGTACAATGGACTGGGGGCGATCCCAGTGACACCCAGACCAGGGAAAATTACGAAAAGGCCATTTCCGAAATTTACCCTGACGGGAATCGAACCCGCAACCACCCGGTGCTGTGAGCCGAGCGGTCTACGCTCGAACCACTGCACCAAGCGGTCGTCAATGAATGAATTGAAACATCTATTTGTTTATCGTCATCGTCAGCCTATATCAGTTCACTTCCGGGCGTTGGACTCTCGCGATGCACCCCACCAAGCCCGATCTTCGTCTTTTCTCCTCCAGTCACTGTCAGCTAGGAATATCGTCCATATTTTTTGTTAGATATTATGGTGCTAATCGTCACACAACTTGTCTATACAAATGTATTGACATCCTCGTCATTAAGCATAAGAAATACAAGAATATCTACATTTAGATGTATGTGTCGAATTTAGTTTTTTTTTAAATTAACTAGCTGAGCCGACAGACGTTGTCCTGTCTTAACTTTGAATATTGAACTGGAATTGTTCCGCTCTACTTTCTAATTTTTTTCGTTCATAAGACCCTTCTCCTGACAATAATAAACACAACAAAAATAATTAGCGAAATCGTTCCATCCGTGCACGCGTGATGCGATGACCAAGGACATAGAGATTCATTTTTATATTATATATAATTATAATTAATTTGTGCTTTGGCATTGGTGTCCATCCACTGATATCAACAGACACATATAAACAAAAGCAATCTGTTAGCAGATTAGAGGGGTAATTCGTTTAGGTGGTGATTGATCGTCATGGCGGGTGCGCTCATTACCAAATTGCGTTGATTGAGTTGACACAATGATAATGTAGGTACCCAGTTGCGCTATCCACAAGGAATCAAGAACAAAATATAGATTTAATATTTCGAAAATATGTACATTATGGATTTAATGGTGGTTTGTGCAGAAATAACTCTAAATTGAAAATTTAAAAACCCCCGATGCGACGACCTATTCATCAAATGTATAATTTACCTAGTTCTTCCAAATAATGAAGTTAGCGCGATTTGCGTAGCTCCCGTAGCTCAGTATCCATAACTCATCTCGCAAATTCATCTGGTACAACTAGTTTCGATGCCAGATTATGAAAGCGCCATTTACATAATTTGTTTTGGCTTCCTCATTTATAATCTGATGTACAATAATCAACAGAAAATCTGTGTAAAAGTATGAGACATTATTTTGTTATGACATTAGAATAGACAACGAATCTAAATATTGATGCCACGGAGGTTTAATTCCTAGTAAAATATTATCAATTATGATTCAATTTGATGTAATAACTCTGGTTCAGGCGGACGGGAGCAGCCCAGGGGAAGAATTTTCAATAACGCTAAAATTATTTTAAATTAGATTTGTTTTTTTTTTATATTTTTTCTCAATGGCGGAGCAGCGCCTTCTAGAATTATTATAGCGTAATATTGCATGACCATTAACAAAACAAACAAAATTTTACGCATGCGCGTATCCATAATTTGAAACGTGACTTATGGAACATCTTTAGTTCATACACAAATCTCATATAAAAATTTATAAAATATACATTTTTTCCAGAATCAGGGAAACTTTTCAAATTTATAATATTGTAAAAAGCCAGTTCAGACTATTACGATCATTTAAAAATATTATAAATCGAAATCCAATAATCCCAAATTTCGAATGGATTCGAGCCGTGGGAATTGGTTTTGGCCGTGAATGTGGCTTTTTTAACCTACAAAAGAGCTGATGATCTTCAAACGGCTGAACCGATTTTCATGAAACATAGCTAAGAACACTCTCGATCAGAATACCTATCTATCAAAAGAAACAAAATTGAAATCGGTTCATCAGCTTAGACGCTACGTTGCCACAGACAGACACACAGATACACAGATACACAGATACGCAGATACACATGTTAAACTTATAACACCCCTCGTTTTTCGTCGGGGGTTAAAAAAGGAAGGTGATCATGAGCCGAAATATGGTAAGTACATACATACTGTATAGTGGAACGTACTAGTATGTAATTTAGGATAAGCTTCCACTTGGGTATGCTATGAAGCAGGCCCGCCCGCTTCGAAAAATAAGATCGCATTATATATTATTACTAGCTGTGCCCGCGACTTCGTCCGCGTGGAATTTAATTGACAAAGTTTCATGCAAACTTTCATCCCCTATTTTATCCCCTTGGGGGTAGAATTAATCAAAATCTTTTCTTAGCGGATGTCTACGTCATTACATCTACCTGCATGCCAAATTTCAGCCCGATCCGTCCAGTGGTTTGGGCTGTGCGTTGATAGATCACTATGTCAGTCAGTCAGTCAGTCACCTTTTAGTTATATATATATAGATTGTTATATAAAAAAGATAACTAGCAATGTGAGTTTATCACAAGCGTAGCTAATGCTTGTGTAAGGAGTGGGCTCACGTCAATTGCTTAGTGGCCAGGATCGAACCCGGAACCTCTAACCATTATTGACGCCTCAATTGCTTATCATCTTCAGTTCAGCTGGGTGAAGCTAAGAAAATGAAGCGATCCTATTGGCGGGCTCGCTTTATAGCACAGCCAAATGGATGGTGACCCTAAAATATACCGTATCAGGTGAGATAGTTACATTATTTGATAAACCTTATTACTTATTTAATTTCCATATTATTTTCAAATTATGGATTGAAAAAAAATATTCTATGTAGGTACCTATTACATCATCATCTGCCTTACCTTTTCCCATTATCTGGGGTCGGCGCAGTATGTCTTTTCCTTCCATTCATCGCGCTTTCCTGTAATTCTCACATCCACTCCAACCTCGTTCATATCACTCGTGATACAATCCATCCATCTTTTCTTTGGCCTTCTTCTCGCACTGTATCCATCCACATTCATATTCAACACTCTTCTAGTCACATGTTTCTCATCCCTTCTCATCACGTGTCCAAACCATTCCAGCCTCCTACCTCTTACTTTATCGGTTATTGGCGCTACCCTGACACTCACTCCATTCGCGTCACTCCACACATCCATCTGAACATTCGCATCTCGGCAGAGTGGAGACGTTTCTCTTCCCGCACTTTAGCAGCCCAGCATTCCGAGTAGTATTCATGTAGGTACCTATTACAAACCCTAATATATCTACAAGCAAATACAATCAGAACACAGGTCATTACGTAGTACATTAGATAGGCCCGAAATAATTAATTTGGGCTGGTGATTGATCGCCCCACGCTCATTAGGGAATCCCGTTCCGTCGCGGCACACAGCAATATTTAATTTGTCACGGTATACGAATGATTGGACTGTCTGTCTGTATTAATGACATCCGTTTATTTGGGCCCATTATTATTTATCCCATTTTCCCATTGCACGTGGGCACTGACCCCACTACGATAGCCTAAAGGGGGAAATCCTGCGTTAAACAATCTAGGTTGGGTAATCCAGCTGTTTTACAAAACCGATCCGTTTTGTAGAACCGCCAGCGGTTTTGTAAACATCTGTAACCGATCTATACATAACGAGTATAATATCAAAAATATCTAAATAAAACATGAAAGTTTGGAATAAAACGAAAGCAAACGAATCACTGCCAGGTGCGCGGAGAGTTTGGGAACCGTTTGAATTCGGTCAAACGTAAGTAATCCTGCGTTCGATTTATACACTTTTCGACTGTATTATTACGTATATTAGGTACTAAGTTGTTCAGAGAGATTATTTTATTAAAACTTATTAAGTATTTTATATATTCTTATTATTTGGTACGAAAAAACAATGTTACTTCAAAAAAGAAACAACAAATACTTGGTTGGAATTCTTTAGAAGAAATTCTCACCTATTTTCGAAAGATATGTGAATTATTATGTACTAATATATTATTATGTACTGTATTATATTATGTACTAATTCTGGCCTGCATCGCTCTCGTATTGAAGGGAGGCCCTTGCGCAGGAATGGGACTTTAAAAGGGCTAAATAATTTACTTATTAAATAGTTTTGTACCAGCTTTATTGTGCGTATAGAAATTTATTGCATCACATCGTTAGGTATATAGTACCAATTTCACTGAACAGATAATATTATACAACTATCGTACCCTATTATCCGAATAGCAAAATTATTGCGGAACACTTACCGCACGTAACAAGGGTACATTATACACAAAACTAGGACAAAGACGGTCACGTCTGACCAATAAACATCTCTTAACGGCATTACGAGCTTTCTTAATGTCTCTGAACCTCCGGATAAGTGGTCACCAGACACTTGCCGGATCTATGTTTACGCGCGACAATAGTGGTTATTGAGTGCATGTGTACTTGATAGGGGTTAATAAATGATAGGTCTCCCTTGAGATAGAAGGCTATGTGATAAGTGCGCGATTAATGCTCTCAAAATTAATCTTTCTTGTATCCAGGAGCGCTACTCTGAACAACGATAATCGATATATTCGAATTGTCGTAACTTGAAAAACACAACTTTACACCAGAGCCAAAAAACTATTTCAAAAATTCATAACTAATATATTTATTAAGATAGAAAGTTGAAAATTGGTATGTATTTATATTAATCTAAGGCCTATCTGATGTTTTTGTCTAAATTGTCGTAAAGTGTGTGTATCAAGGATTTTGCACAAGTTACGCCAATTCATGTTTCAATTTTAGGCTGCAAAAATGTTGTATCTGTGAGATAAAATGTATGGACAACTTAGACAAAAATGTTTTTTTAGCTACGGATTTGCTGTATCTTATATATAAAACCTTCATAAAGCTGTATGTCGTTTATTTTATGTATGGTATCGATAAAAAAATTAATAGTATAAAACGAGACCCAGACCATTCGAAGCAGTATTTTTTTAATACAAGAATATGGTAAAAAGTGAATTAGCCCAAAATGCAAGTTACGACATTTATGCTTTCTCCCGTCGATATCGTAACATTCGTATTATCAAATCCAAATCCTAATTCTAATTACATATTTTTTGCCGCCGTATCGATTACTGAACGAACAATACAAAATTATCGTTCGTTCAGACGATATACGACGGCAAAAAAGATGGAATTTAGAGTAGGATTCGACAATACGAATGTCACGATATATCGATTATCGTTGCTAAGAGTAAATCGATCGAGGATTAAATCGATCTTAGATTGCTGCATATCGTTTGATCGATCTCATACCCGCGTGGAAACGCGAATGCCATCAGCGTTTCGTTATTAGCGAGCTTCTCCCAGAAAAAGGATTGTAATATCAATTTTATATAACAAAAAAACTATCAGTTGATTGATTATTCATTTTGGGCGTAAATTCCTTTGATTTTATTTGCAGACCTAGTTAGATAGCGGTAATTAAAAGCATGTACTGAAAGTGACCACTTTTTTTTTTTTTTTTAAAGTTTACTAGCAATGTGAGTTTAGCAGATTACTAGTATTCCCAATAGCCCCTCCAGCTAAGCAAATTGCTTGTGTGAGGAGTGGGCTCACGTCAATAGTTTAATAACCAGCATGGGGATCGGACCCGGAACCTCTCAACTACGAGGGGGCCCCTCTAACCACTAGGCTATTGACACCGAATTCTGCGATCTTAGTCCAGTAAGCAAAAACGCATAGATACAAAATATTAGTTAGCGAAGTTTTTTTAGTCCAGTGTATACGAAGATACTTACCTTTGGCCAACTGGTCCGCGCCAGGCTTAGGCGGGCTCCAGACTAAAAGCAAAAAGTACAGCAACAGGTGCTCAAAGGATCGTGTTTTTTAGGCGCACCACAAACGGAGTTTTCCTTTTTGCGGTCTCTTTGTGGATGAAATTACGCTGTTTTTTCAAATTCACAACTGTAAAAACTTTGAACTGTGCGAAAAGAATATTTTTTCTGCAAAATTACTCTTTCGAAATAAACTTTTTGAAGTTGAAAATCGTATGCTACGATTCGTTGTTGTTTTTAGCAAAGTCAAAAGCTACGCGATGTGAAAACTATTGTATGTTGTGAATGGGAGAAAATATGCAAAACTTAGTTTGTCTTTGCATTAATTCGCCGTTTTTGGATATCATTTAGACTTGTTTTCGAAAGTTGCGTTTTCTGTTAAAATTACAGTTGCATTCAACGTTTTAAGGCTGATGATAACATCTTCTATTCGTGTATTTTCATAACCGTTCAGTATTTTGTAAAAAGGTCTTATTTTAATAATGCACGATATTTTGTCTGTCGCCTTAATATACAAGCTAAAGCTGATGAAATAACCTACCTAACAAAAAAACTATAATGTGCTGGTTTTGACGACCCACTCCTGGCCATGGGTTTCGAAAAACCCAGAGGTGCGAGCCGGGGTATGCACCCAGGACCTGTTGCCCGCAAGACGCGTGCTTAACCAATCGGCTATCACTGCTTGCTATGTGATGGTATCTGACCAATTAAAAAAAAAAACACCTCGAGTAGGTATTATGAATTTTTTTACAATTTTTTTGAATATCTTTTGCTGGTATACTGTGTTTAATTGTAAATGCAGTTTACACTGTGTTCTACGCCATTGGATGTATTCAAAATTTCGATTACTGCAAATCGAAAGTTGTGACAAATATTCAATGGCGCATCCATCCGTAATTCAAAATATATGACAATTACTTATAGTCTGTCTAAAGGCATTTTATATCAGTTTCCGTTTTTTTATATGGGACTTGTCACGCCACACACTCCCACCACTGTTACTCCTGCAAACCAGGATCGACAATGGTGACCAATAATGACGTCGAGGTTCGACCCTCGACGAGTCCCGGGGAAAAGTGAAATTGTCTTGGAACCCGCACGAATTTAATCGAACGAAATAATAGGAGCTGAAGAAAAAAAAATAGCTACCGTATTAACACCTACATTAATATTCCAGACTCTTGAAACATTCTGTATACGTGGTGATTGTTGCATCATGTAGTTAAACAAAAACACTAACGCCACTGGCTTATCAGTAGCCCACAGCACGTCCAGTTGACAATACCGCCGGTAATCGCAATCACACTAATGACTAACTAAGCTGATGCTATCACGGGGTTGTGTAAATCAAATTATAATTGAAACGGGAATGGAAACAAACACGAAATAACTGGGTTATAGCGCTGATGACAGTTTTGTTTTTTTTTTTTTCAAATATATATATATATACAGGGTGAATTTGAATGGAGCAAACTTTGAACGAGTCATTCTACATCTATTACAAAAATACCTAATATGCCCTTTTACCGTTTCTATTTTTGTATTTAAATTAAAAAAATCGGCAAATAAGCGTACTACCTGCCTGATGTTAAGCAGTTACTCTAGCCTATAGATGCTTGCAATACCAAAGGCATTGCTCGCACGTTATCGCCCTGAAAGGGAGAGGGACAGAGGGGGTGCAGGGTGGTGGGTTTCCGGCTTCCTGTCTCATACCTACTACTTATGCCGATCTTCTGTGAGAGGATGGTGCTACCCGGTAGAGCCAACCGGAATATGAGCTGTAGTCATTTCAGTAGTTACAGCTTGAGTCTACCACAGCACATGTTGATAGAAGTAAGATAATTTTATATTAGGAATTGAAATAAATATCAACCACATGACAGAATAATAATACTCGTAAATCTGAATTAAATTTTATGCGTGGTTCATTTGTGCATGATATCGACTTTCAAGGTCAAATAAGGTCAAGTGGAAACTATGATATCCCCACATCCCAGTGTAATCGGACTTTGGCAGCGCGCCAGGATGGTGTTATGTAGAGAAAGTTCTTTGCCTAATTTATTACTTTATTTTTGTAGTAAAACAGCAAGAAGTTCCCTTCAAGAAGTTATAGGAGTGTGGAAACGGGGATACCGAATAACCCTGACCTAATACTCATAAGAATGTATTTTGAGAAGGTTATAATATAATTCCTTTTGGAGTTGCTATCCTTCCTATTTCTGCAAAAAAAATCTTGGTGGATTGTGAACTACTTCTTTATGATCACATACTATGTTGAGGAATATTTTATTCTAAAAGATACCTACTTGCTTTGCTTTTAATACTATTTCGCTATGCGCAGAATAAAATTGTCAAATAGTTTTTCATCTGACCCCGACATTTTACTGAGAAAAAAAGTCGTTTCCACGTTCGAAATTCAAATCCATTTTTAGCCGCGACAAAAAATGTCCCGCAGTTCAAAAAGTGGATGGAATTAGTGGGGCCCTGTGTACCCGGTACATAAATATATCGGACCGATGGTGGCTCCACTTGATTTAATTAAGGTACCTACCGAACCGGGATAAATTTAACATTGATCCTATATACCTGGGCGGTAGAGAATTACTGTTTAATTTTGAGACGTTTTTTAGGATTTCATTTATGTTAGTAGACCATGTACTGAGAGGTTAACTTTTTGAATTGAGTTTGATTTTATATTTATATTATAGAGTTTATATATCTTTCAAATCTTTCTTTAGTATCAAACAGTATAAATCACAGACTTCTGTGGTATGAATATGTAGGACAAAAATATTGTCACAAATATCTTTTTAAATTCGATAATTTCGAATTTCAAACTTCTCATTTCGAACCCCGTATTCCATTTTCAAACTTTATAGTATGTATCCCGCGATGCATAAAGCGTACCTAACCTATATTACACAACACTTCGTTTTACACTACGCACACATGTTGATTTGATTCCCAACACTCATCGCTGCGTCGAATTCAATTAAGCTAGCCTTTGTTGGCGTTAGAGATATCAGCTGTACCTATGTGCTGGCTTTGAATTGTAGGTTTTTGACATGACAGCGAATTGAAGCGCTTCAATTGCTGGATTCCATGAATCGAATAATTAATTCGCGGGATACGATATCGATATTCCGGGATGTTTGTGTTCGTTTACAAAATTCAACTAGTGGTACAATTCTGTTGGCTACCAATTTAGACTAAACTAAATTGTATACGCATATAAGTATTTCTGTCTTGATTTTACGCCAAAACTGTGGGAAAGATGGCAATATCACGTTTAGTTGTGTCACGATTTACAACAGAATTAGACTTACTTTTGATGTCAACTTGTTTTTCCCCTGTTATCTATATTTATATATATAAATGAATCTATTTCCTTGATCATCGCAACACGCGTGAACGGATGGAACGATTTAGCCAATTCTTTTGTTGTGTTTATTATTGCCAGGAGAAGGTTTTTATGAATAGATAAACCAAAATGTGTAAAAAAAAATTATTTGTTGTACGTTTTTTATTCGAAAATTAGTAAGGTAGATATCACAATTGAATCATGTCAAATAATTGTCATCTTTGACACGTAATATCATTTGAAAAGCCACCAAAAGTCGATCCCTAATAATCTGGCTGCCAAAAACAAGACATTTTTAAACTCGCTTACTTTACCTCGGTTTAAAAAGCGCGGGAGCCGGCAAAACAGAAACTTATTAGGGAAATAAGCTAATATTATTAACGTTGTGTATTCGGCATGGTTTTACGCGGCGGCGGCGGAGAGAATTTAATTAACCGCTTGCAGTTGGCCGTCAGACTCCTGTCTACTGGGACGCGCGAATCTGGGATACAAGTGTTAGGTAGTCGCGGGATAATAGTTGTTTAACATCACTAGTTGATGCCGTGATAAGTCAACGGGAACAATCTGGGATACAAGTGTTAGGTAGTCGCGGAATAATAGTTGTTTAACATCACTAGTTGATGGCATGGGAAGTAAACGGGAACAAATTTGAAATTGAATTAAGAATGTGGCGGCTCACTTATTTTATATTGTCTAACTTATTTTATACTTGCGTAGATTTTTTTTCTGGATGTGGATATAAAGCGCCACATACCGAGTACAACTATAGCTAAGAAAACTCCAAGTGATCACATAATTCAAAATAATAGAACATCAAAATCAGTCAAGCCGAGAAGAATTACGACCTCACACACACTAAGTATACATACCTATACCTAAATATGTCTTAATTTATTTGTTAACACAAGCCTATTTTTTTTTTACTGACATAATTGTGGGATATATTTTACGATACGATGGTACAATTGAGTGGTACATGTTATTTGTACACTACACGCTGAGCGTTTTACAGTGTAGGACTAAGACAGAGAGGGCGTCAAAATGTTTAAATTCGCTTTAAGCTTATGACTTAGTCCACACATTGGCTATACAATACCCAACCGCTCACTCACCCTACATAAGTTACCCTCCTCATAGTTAAGTTACATCTTGGTTTGTGGGTCAACCTTAACGTCTTGGGGATAAATGTTGAGGAAAAAGAGGGTTCTGTCTTTACTAAAATATTCGGTTAAATTTTAATAAAGAGGAACTATGGACGGCCACGTTCAAGAAGTCTCCATGGAGTACATCGTGAGATGGAATAGAATATTGAGTATTGAATATTTTGCTATAAATTCTAATAAAAAAACAGTAATAGCACGCGTCTTGCGGGTACAAGGTCCTGGGTTCAATCCCTGACTCACACCTCCTGGTTTTACTGAGTTTTTTTTTAGGAATCATTATTCTTCATGATTATCACTTGCTTACGGTGAAGGAATACATCGTAAAGCTGCATGACTTAGAAAATCTCACAAATTTTCGAAAGACATGTAAAATCCACCAACCCTCACTGTACCAGCGTGTTGGATTATGGCTTGAATCCCCTCGTATCGAGGGGAGGCCCGTGCTCAGGGGCTTTAAAAGGGCTTATTTATTATAACCAATAAAACTAGCTATTTATTCATGCTAATTATAGCTATTTAATCCTACTAAATTTCAGAATCTGAAAGTTTGTATATTTTTTACTCAATCATGCAAAAACAGCTGAACAGATTCGGATGAAATTTAGCAGACAGATTGTTTATAACCTGAATTCATACATAGGATAATTTACTTAAGTGCACGCGGACGAAGTAGCGTGCAGAAGCTAGTAAACAATTAAAATACTTCTGCTAATCGTAATTAACGCCACTATTTTATTATTTAAGCGGTTCTCTTAGCCCGCATCCCTGCAGAATCTCATCAGGAGAGTGTTTGTGCCGCGACGCGCTACCTTAATTAACTAGCCATGGTCACCGTCGGCCCCAGTAGCCTTGCCCGATGTTCGGGCAAAATTGAACACGGAACGGTAACTACGAACTGTTTTGTTACAAGACTGCGTAATTTTGATGCCAATAAAGTGATGCTCGGTCTTGAGGTTTATACAACAGCTGGATTACATATTTTTATAAGTGTGAAACAACAATATCTGGTAATAATACAAAGAAAACCATTGCGTCTTTTGGTAGGCAAAAATAGAAACTTGAATAGACCTCAAAAAGTACCATGTCTTAGACCACCATGAGCTTTCCGATTATGAACCGTTTTTCTTATCTTTATACTACTAGAAAAGCTCAAATTCTAAGCCAGAAGAATGTAAAAACGATAAGGTGGAAAATTCTGTGTTAAAATTTAAAGAATACTTCTACATATAGTCATTTAATTGAGAGCCGACGCGGCGGCTGATGAAAGAAGCCACGATCTCTGGGCCGCCTATAACGTGATCCGATTACCGCGCGGGTGTAGGGCTACAAAATCAGCGATATAAAATACGCTGCCGCTTGGACAGGTCTTATACGCTTGTATTTCTCAGAAGAAGATAGGCAGAGGTACTGCAACTGACGCCATTTAGGTCCCAATGCAAAAGGGGGCGAGATTTTTTGCCATTATCCGGGCGCATTTCCCCTCAGTTTAATTGATTTCAGCAGTATAATCCGAAATTTGTAGGTTTAAGTATCAGCGTGATCTTGTCACCACACTCGTGGCGGACACCAGAGCGCGATATGTGATTGCGTATTACGCCAGACCTTTTACGAAACCCATTTAAGGCTAAAGCGACCATCTAGCCCGCGAAGTTCAAATTTTTTGAGGTCTTTTTCAATTTTTTCAAAATCGCACAATAATAAAAGGCACATTTTGTAATTCGCGAAAAAGACCGTGTCTAGTGCATTTATTAATATATCCAACTTACTCTGAAACATTTCAAGAACGATAGCTATCCAGATAATCTGGCAATTTTTGTATGTTTAGTGATTTACTAGTATCATATCCACCGTGATAATATTTAGAGTAAAATAAATGTATTAATAAACGCACTGCATACTGTGTTTTTCGCAAATCACAAAATGTTGTCTTAAATGTTTTCAGATTTTGGATAAACTATAAAAATAGTCGAAGATTTTGAATTTCGCGGGCTGGACAGGCGCCTTCACCTTAATAAAAATTGTGAATTATTAAAATTTCTCTAGTTTGACCCGTCCGAGACAAATTTCTGAAATGCCCTGAAATGTCTCGTAATTTGCCCTAATCTGGGTTTCCCTGATTCCCTAATCCATTATACGGTATCTATAGTACAAGTTTTGCGTAGTTTTCAACCGATTTCAAAAAGGAGGAGGTTATCAATTCGTGTGTATGTTTTTTTAATGTTTGTTACCGCATAACTCCGTTATTTATAAATAATTCGAAAAATTCTGTGCAGTAATTTGGTATTAAAATCAAAATAACTGGATATAATACAGCATTCAAGTACACGAAATTGCGTGATCTGCTTTCCTGTGGCTTTTCAGTGGTGGTTGCAGTCACTAAAATAGTCTCAGTAAACTGCCTAACTTCCGGCTTCATCATCAGATGATGAAGAAACTGGAAGGTAGGCGCCGGAACTCCGTAATAACACAATGTAACCTAGTCGTATTTGGGCTCAGTGGAGTTGTCATTAGATGCATTCTGGCTATACTTAAGTGACATATATTGGTATAAGTGGTACACTATGTGAGGCCTTGATTGTCAGGATCCCTTGGTGATACCATAGAAATCTCATAAAAATAGGTTAAGTAGTTTGAGAGGGCTGTTTACGGTTGCCAGCAATTCGATAAGTAGTTTACCACTAAAAATCGTGAAAAAAAAATTCCAAATTAAAGAAATTATGTGGCATCTAGTTATTTCTAGGTTTTTAGTGCACCTAGGTTTTTTTGAAGTTGGTTAAATTTTTATATTAAAATTTTTGATTCAAACGGTTAGCGCATTGGTTTGGCTATCATTATTTATTTAGCCTCGGATTTATTTGATCGAAATATTTGACCCTTGTCGCTCATTTTAGAGCCCCAGTTCTTACTGCCTATTACTTTTTCATAGCTCAATCCAATTTTTCACGAATTAATCTTGGTTTTCTAAAAACCCTTTGATGTAATTCTCCCAGGCAGTAGCCTGGGAGAATTATATCTACTGATAAATACCCTTTTCCGTAATGTTGAACGTAATGAGATTATGTACGTTATGTTATTTTAGTACGTGTTTCCTGTTATTGCCTTCCTTCTTACTTTCTGGGTTTATAGGTAAGTTGATCAATTAGTATAAAAGCGTTAGAGGAAGAATAAGACGCTGAGATTATTATTTATTTAATATGTTGAATTATTTATTAATTTAAAATGTTGAAAAAAATATTAAGAATCTTCTCAACAAACAAGGCAGGTTCAGAAAAAAAAATATGGATAGGCGTGAAAATCAAAATTGAGGTACTTACCTAACTAATAATTATTATAAATGATCGAGACAAAGTACTCGATATTAAATGGGATCAGGAAGTAAGATCATTACTTTACCATGAATCTTAAGCAGGCTTAAAAGGTGGCAAATACTCACTAACAATTTGCCATAAAAATATTTTACGTAGAGCCAATAGCGACAAACTAGTGGTAGTGTTAGATGAACCAAAATAATAATCCTTTTCAAACATAACAAACAACTTCGCACTTATTCATTCGCGTTGCCAAAAGCGAATTTTCCAGAAACAATGTAGAGACGCGCCTTGCGGAGAGACACTTATTTGTGATGCGGTTATTACGGCCCTGGAAGCCGGCCAGAACGAAAACTACTTAACTTTAAAAACTGAGGCTACCTGTGCCTCATGTTTACTGCCCAGCCCAAAAGCCAGTGAGGTAGGAAATTGGGATGAGTGAACACCTTATACATTATTCGTGAATACCCCAACGCCAACACAAGACGTAGGTCATGACCCAGGTCAAGATTATGGCGTTCCAAGTCGCTCTCTATTTCTTAATTCAAAAAAGTAATGGGATTAAAATCGATATAATAACAGGTATTTTGCCTTGTCACATTCAAAATAATTTGACCATATTCTAATTGCCCGCACCTCTATGTTTTTCGATATCTACGTGCGACTCGTAGTAACAATATGAAGATCACTTGCTTTCGGTGAAGGAAAACATCGTGAGGAAATCTGCATGCCTTAGAAAACCTAATCATTTTTGAAAGACATGTGAAATCCGCCAACTCGCACTGGGCCAGCGTGGTGGATTATGACCTGAATCCCGCTCACAGTGTGGGGAGGCCCGTGCCCAGGTGTGGGACATCAAAAGGGCTAAATAATTATTTTATTATTACTGACGGCCCGTTACTAGTGTTATAAAATTTATGAATGACAGCCAATACAGTTAACCTAACATAACAGTTAACATACTCTAAATAATAAAAAAAATATATAAACATTTAAAATTAAAATATAAAAAGAACAAAAAATTGTGTCACCATTGTCTTGGGAGTTATTGATACAGGTTCAATCTGCTTATTTTTATATTTTAAAATATCCCAACAGAAATAAAAAATATAAATTCCCATTGAAATAAAACTATTTTTACGGATTATATCGCGTTTATTTAATTTTTATGTTCCCGACGTTTCGGTTGCTTTACAGCAACCGTGGTCACGGGGGGAGGTGTTAGACGTCCTGATGTCATAGTTAAAACCTGGGTCCCTCAAAAATTTAGTTGGTGTTTGCGGTCCGATCCACGCAGAAAGTGCTCACTGTGTCTTGACTTCACTTTCTGCGTGGATCGGACCGCAAACACCAACTAAATTTTTGAGGGTACCCAGGTTTTAACTATGACATCAGGACGTCTAACACCTCCCCCCGTGACCACGGTTGCTGTAAAGCAACCGAAACGTCGGGAACATAAAAATTAAATAAACGCGATATAATCCGTAAAAATAGTTTTATTTCAATGTGTAGTATTCGCGTAAATATAAGAAAACAATATAAATTCCCATCTCAATATTCCACACGTCGACATACAAACACTTTTATTCGAACAGTTGCGATCGCGTTAAATAGCTACTAATAAAAAGAAATAGCGATATTGGAGAAAAATACAAAAACGTTCAATTTTGACAGCTGCATTTTTCATATCTTATTAAAAATAAAATATAATATGGTTTAAAAGCCTTGTTATGTATTCGAGCCACGCTTTAGAGTGTAATAGCGCATTGACGATTGACGCGGGTGATTCCAAAACGATATTTTTAATCGACTCCAAAAAGAAGCAGGAGGCTGGCTCTTGGAGGCATTCGACCCGTATGATTTTTTTCGAGTTCTCTAGCAGTAGATACCCACTAACTGTGTACACACAGTATAGACATAGTAATAGATTCCACGCTGGTAGAGCTAAGCCGTAGACAATTTACTATAACCTCATCATACCTATAGTTATAGGTGTTTCATACGATAAGTGAGAGAGCCGGAAGTCGAATCCTCTGTCCCACTCCCTTTTAGGTCAGCAATGTGCGAGCATTGCCATATGTATTGCAAGCACCTATAGGCCTCTTAACATCAGGGCCCTAACCACGCTAGCTACTCAACTCGTAATAGAAAAGCAAACGCTCGCGATTATGTCTTAAACGCTCCGCTTTTGACGTTTTGCTGACACGAGCTTCACGATTTCTACTGACATTGATATGGTATGGTGTCAGCAAAACGTCAAAAGCGGAGCGTTTGAAACGTAATCGCGAGCGTTTGCTTTTCTATGACGATTTGAATAGCTAGCGTGGTTAGGGCCCAGATAAGTTGTACGCTTGTTGTCCGACAATATGGTATGTAAAAATGCCATAAACAACAACTAGTGCCAAAATAGACCGGAGCGATAAAATCACAAAACATAAATAATTTGCTTCGTGCTCACTTTGCTAATGAAGAAATTAAACACATCAAAATAAATACTACATTTTAATACTACATTTGAATACCAACATTGGCACGACTCGACTGCAACGTATAATTTTATACTAGAGTACGAAAAACATATTTGTGAAAGAGAACTTAGTAATGCATATTGCTTGCCAAAATTGTTCTTACGGACAATAAGCCCTTAGTGGGTATGATTTAAATTCGCTTGCAGTGTCTATATCCACAGAATATGTGTCTATGAATATACGGTAGAACTATCTTGCCCACCTATGTATGCACATTAATACAAGGTTCACTACTACCTGTATATCTACCGCTTATTACATCATCATCATCATCATCAGCCTATACTAGTCCACTGCTGGACATAGGCCTCCTCCAATGAGCGCCATAGTGCCCTGTCTTCAGCTTGCCACATCCAGCATCTGCCTATTATTACATACAAAAACACAATTTCGCAATCAAATAAGTAATCTCAAAGAGCTCTACAAAAAGCATTGCGCAATCAACCGAACAAAATTTACTACCAATACAAAGATACTTCGTTAAAATAATAAAATTATATTGCACTCTCCTTGTAATTCACAGCCATTTGTAAACAGAGGAAAAAAGCTAACTTAGATCGGAAAATAGGTGAGATAGCAATAAAAGTCGGTTATTATTGGCGAAAGGCAACAGCCGTATCGAGAGGTGCCGTAGTACAGTGGAGAGCAGATAATGTGGGTCACGAAAAAAAACCTTCAATTTTCTAGGAATCGGACCTAGGTCAGGTAAAGAGATAAGAATACCTATTACTAATAGGTGTATAATAAAACTGTGACAGTGCTCGAATGAATACTACATTATTATTGGGGTAAGGATTGTGTTTTTAGGGAGCAAGATTGTATTCAAATCAGAGACACTTAAGTTATATTATTAAAATAATTTTACATGTATTTGAACCTTAGATTGTTTTTATTAATAATAAAATTATAAGCCCTGTTTTTTCTTTATTTTTTGTGTGAATGTTCATGTAACGCGTGTGAAGTAATCAACATAATGGACCATTTAACAGGAATTACATCTCGTTTATTTTCCTAAAAAGGGATACTTATTCCAAAAGTTTTACTATTATGTTATGCACGTGTATGCCAACTGGTGGTCCATATTGTCTGATCGACAGTGCTAACATGCCGCCCAGGAAATCAGTACATTCGTATTCAAATGATTATTGTGCAGACCACACTATTACGTTTATTTCGGCTATTGCGGTTCGTTCGTTTGAGGGTATCTCCTGTCGGGATTTGCATATCGCTCCTCGTGAACGTTGGACGATCTATCTTTACTTTGTAGGATGGTAGAAGCTTTGGAGGAACCAGAACATAATTCGTTCTACAGTCACTTACTTGTATAATATGTATTAATTGTCAAAGGAAAAATATGTACCCATATCGATATTTTACTAGTTATTTTAAAATACACGTATAAGGCAGACTCACAATTGAAATATTTAAATAAAATTTATTTTAGATCGTCCTATCCATGCGGTAAATAAAACATTTAATTTCATACATTTGACATTTTGTGGGTAGGTACCACTCAGCTTAGTAGATTTTTAAAATGATTAAGTGTGTAGTCTGAATATAATAATAGGGTCTGTATTAATAAATCGATCTCAAGTCTGAGAGCGAACTTAGAAATATCATTCTAATGTTATACCAGTAAAATACATGTCAAAAGCGTACTTAATACCGCTCTCAGGTTTAATAACAATATATTAATACGTGCCTAGGAGTAGTTTCTTTTGCCGTTATAGCGGGCACACTCTCCTTGCCCTCATGCGAGGGGAATTCGGGCCATAACCAACCACGCTGTAACTACTCACTTATTTGTAGTAAAATAACATATTAAAAGACCTAAACAAACATCTACGTGTAAGGAAAACTTATTAGACGTTCATAAGCGCGTTTATTTGGTAACATAACAGTGGTTCCGTGTTCCTTTTGTGGAACAACCTTGGGTATGGTTTTGTTCCAGTGTTTGTGTAGGTGGCTCAGGACTCACCTGTTCTTTGTGACGTATGAAGAATATAGTAAATGTTGGTCGTCGCCTAAGCAAATAGTCGGCGATAGTGTTTGGGTAACGTAACAATGGGGGATTGAGGAGTGGCTCTTGTTTTCCGGTCTATTCTAACAATGGATGTAGGCGTGGAGGCTTTCGTAACTCAGACAGTCGGGTTATGCGTGTGCAAAACCTAATGTGTCGGTCCGACGCATGCTTGAAGACCACTTTAAACCACTTCAACTTAGTCTAACCTAAACTCTAACCTTCGTAAAACCTATGACGTCACAGTACACAGGCAGCGACGACATGTAAAAATTATATATCGCGAAAACTATTTCAACACAGTATTTTGTTTTATTTTAGGAGAAGTATACGGTGAGCTAAAACTCTAAAATCAGGTATATATATTCCCAATTATATAAATATATGTATACCCAGGTATATAGGATATGTTTACTGTAAATATTATTTAAACTAGCAAAGTGTTAAGAGGTTAATTTATTAAAGCTTTATCTGCCAAAAAAACTCAGGAGGCCTTGTATTAAGAGCATTATGGACGAGGCAGTGACCACTTCTTGCAATTATACGCCATCCCATACCTGGGCGCCATCTAAGAATATTTGTCGAACTGTTCTCAGCAATCATTACATCTTGATAAATCTCCAAGCGACTTAAGTACAAGACAATAAATAAAAATTAAACATATTTCCTTAATACATATATGCACGAAAGTCCAACGCGCGAGCATATTTTATAAAAACAGTGCCCAGTGCATAAGTGAATTAAGTTTATTTTTACTTACGCTAATTTTATGCGCCAGATGATTAGAGCCGGCTTATTGTGCTAGCATTGTATTGTATTACCATTTTTTCTACTATTTTGGACTTTGCGTATGTTATTTAATTACTAACGTTCCTTATTTAAAGTTTTATTACCTAAATGTCAGTCGTATTATATAATAACAAAGGTCCAATCTAGGCTGACGTGCACAGGGCCCAGCTTTTATTCAGCCGAGTACAAGAGACTTGACAACTGACAACCTCTTAAGCTTCTCTCTTATTATGTCCTTTCTTCGCCCGCAATGAATATTATCTCTTATCTGTTTGTGGTTTTAAAAAACCGTTATTAAGAAACCGGTTTTAAGTCTTTTGTTACTTAAAATGTATAAAGATATTTTCGTTCTTTTTATGATAACCCATGTTAGTTTTAAGTTAATTGATAGTTGTTGTAGTTGTTCTTTGGAGTATTAATTAATGAATTTACTTATTCTTTATATTTTTATTAGTGTACCTAATATTAGTTTACGATATTACGAGAAATAAGTACAAGCTTTTAGTAAAATGAAAGGGTTCTCCCCAAGGTGTAGCAGGATTAATAATAGCTGTTATTAGGGATAGTAAATTATTAAGAGCCGTTTAGAATATTGAAACTAGAAAAACAGTTATTACTACTCTATGGACCACGTCTCATATTAAAATTATGATGATTGCTTGCTTACGGTGAATGAAAACATCGTGAGGAAACATGCATGTCTTAGAAAATTTAACCAATTTCGAAAGGTATGGCAAATCTGTCAACCCGCAACCGAATCCTCCTCGTACAGAGGGGAGGCACGTGCCCAGGAGTGGGGCATTTAAAGAGCTATATTATTTATTAATTTATTTTATTTATATTGCTTCTCGTTGGCCGTAGTATTGGTATATCCTACTAATATTATAAATGCGAAAGTTTGTGAGTGTGGATGTATGTATGTTTGTTACTCCTTCACGCAAAAACTACTGAACGGATTTGGATGAAATTTGGAACACATATAGATTATAACCGGGATTAACATATAGGATACTTTTTAACCCGATAATCCCGAAATTTTTGCTAAGTTAAAATACTACGCGGATGAAGTCGCGGGTCACAGGTAGTATTATATACGAAAGACGTCCACTGTTGGACATATATCTCTCTCAAAGTTTGCCATAAGGAGCGGTACTGTGCTGCTCGTATCCAGCGGGTTCCCGCAACCGTCACTAGGTCGTCGGTCCACTTTGGGGGGGCCTACCCACCACAGCCTACTAATCCGTAGGGCTATGTCAGTAACCTTTGTTCGTCTACGAATCTCCTCTTTTCTGAATCGATCTCGTAGTAAACACCTATAGCTGAGTAAAAAATATATATTAGAGTACACGCTTTATTTTTGTAGGCATATTTACAGACCATCATGAGTGGCGGTAGTTCGCCTGCATTTACTGTCGAGGGCTCAGGGTTAGGACTTAGTAGACATTATAGCGATTATGACCCGCTTGATATGAAGCAGTAACCGTAGCCCACAGATGCATGTAATACCGAAGCCATTACTCGCACGTTGATGACCTGAACGGAAGTGTTCGCCTTTCATACTCATCGTACGAAACGTAGCTATAATAGCTACTTTACGCCCATCTTCGTCGTGGTACTGCCCAAAGCAACCTGTACTTGTAAAGACGTAGTACATCTTGGCTTTTCGAATGAATGAATGAATGAATGAATGAATGATTGAATAAATGAATGAATGAATTATTATGCTTGATACATGGTGCAACAAAAGATCTTAAATTAATATAAGCTCGGCACATTCCACCATATGAAATGGTATGCAAATAACTATAATTAAAATCTTGACAATAATTCATTAAACACATGCAATTATAAAACTAAAATATTGTATTATCATTAAGTTAAAATGTCATAAATAAGTAATTCTAATTAAATGTCAATTTATAATTTGTCAGACAGGTATTCGTTAACAGTGTAATAACCCTTTTCTGTTAATAAGCTCTTTACTTTATTTTTAAAGATATTGAGGTTTTGAATCTCCAACATTGATTGAGGTAGGTGATTATACAATCTTGGGGCCATACAGAAAACACTTTTATTAACCCAGGCTGTTGTATTGGGTGGAAAACCAATTTTTAGATAATGTCTTTTACTATTTAATTCTTCGACCCTTAAATATGAATAAAATCGATTTTCAGAAACGGGCGTGTAAAATAAGTACTCTTACATTTTATGTAGATGTTGTTTAAGGTGATACGGTTAAAGACGGTTATACAATCTCTATTGCAGATATAGATTCATTACATCTATAGAATATCTCTGCACACCTCCTCAGCGATAACAGTCGTGGTATTATGTTTGTGAACCCTATTGTTTAATTTACAATGTAAACTAAGTTACAGCTCTATCGAATCACACTTTATGACTACATAAACTTTTAAGATGAAAATACGAAGATACGATAAGATGAAAACCACGGTTCTCTATAAACAAAAATTTCTTTCGCATACGAAAGTGTTTATATTCAAATTTTATGAATACTCGAACGTTGTTACGTTAAACATATTTGAATTATTATAATCATAATAGAGCACAACATGTGATAGACTAGACAAACTTGATATATTTTGAGTTTTGATTATTGAATTGATCGCTGGCGCGCTGACAGGATTTTTAAGATTGCTTGTTACGTCAGGACTATCATAAGTACTATGACTATACTATAATCCTATTACCTCTTCCAACAAAGCTAAAACATATTCTTAAAATATTGTTTTCTTATATTTACGCGAATACTACACATTGAAATAAAACTATTTTTACGGATTATATCGCGTTTATTTAATTTTATGTTCCCGACGTTTCGGTTGCTTTACAGCAACCGTGGTCACGGGGGGACTGAGGTGTTAGACGTCCTGATGTCATAGTTAAAAACTGGGTACCCTCAAAATTTAGTTGGTGTTTGCGGTCCGATCCACGCAGAAAGTGCTCACTGTGTCTTGAGGTCTTGCAATGGTACGCTTGGTTTTCGATTTAATTATATTAATTACTGGATCCCAAGTTGGTGGTAGCACCCAGCCATCTTCCCTATTGAAATTAGGATGTTTTTTAATTTCAATGGCCTCACGTATCATCCTTGGTCAGAATCGGTGTTCTATTGCGAGGATCTGTGGTTTATCAAATCTGATATAATGGCGGGTGCGGTCCTGTACATGTTCACAGATTGCAGACTTCGTGGAGCGCCGGTGTTCTTAAAATGTCTCGCCGACCGCATATCCTATTAAGGTAGTATTCCAATATTAAATAGGTATTTGTTGAGCGGATAATGCTAAGCGTATCCTGACAGGAAGGCGACGCCGCACAAATTGGAAGGGCCGCCATGTTGACGCAGACTCAGTGTCATTATTAAAATAGCATATCTTCACGTGCTTACGTCACGCAGAATGGCCTATTGTCACAATAACGCGCCGCAGAGCAGGACAGATACATGTCTGCGTGGTACGTGCCAGTTCGCAGGATACACAGCACTGTTTGTTCATATGTACAAAATCTGCTCTGCCCTGCGATGCGTTTACTGCGTCACCAGCGTGTCTGTATACGCTCGCACTAATGATCGCGTCCGCTCACACCTGTCACTAAAGGTCCGCCTCTACAACACCGGCACGAAGTAAAGTGCTCTCACGGTTCTAGGTCGACGGTGTTTACACTAATTGCTGTAGACACTGCCGACACTCTTCGCGTTGCGTTGTCTGAGATTTCGTACCAAACACTAGACTGGTACCTTGGAGTCTGGGGAATTTCACTTTCCTTTGCTGAGAGGAAAGTTTGTTAACAATTTAAATATTAAGTTAAATTAATGTCCTAAATCCCATCAGTGTTAAGGGGTAGTCATTATTAGCTTACAAAATGAGTAGATGGTACTCAAATTTGAAATAGGTACAAGGATGAGTGTATATTAAACTTGTAGGTTATAATATTCTCGAAAACCTATTTTCGTGGTTATTCGAGACAACGTCAGGTAGGAGACGATCTTTGCATGGTTTGCAAGGTAAATTGAATCTTAAGTTTATATAAGTGCTGAAGCCATGTTTGTGTAATCGATACTTAACCCACTAGGAGTTACCGTAGTTTGCCGAGGGTGCGGTAAGCTTACTCCAACGTTTTAACCTGAAGTAGTCAAACACCGGTGCATACACGCAAACGGTTTTAAACTGTACCTACTCGAGAGTACAGTTTACAATCGTGTAGTAGCGAAATTGTTTCATTGTAAAGTGTATAATTTAACCATAAAAACCCCATTAGAGGTATCTTTTGAAATGTTTTACATATTATTTTCATGTCACTATTTGATTTGGTTTAAATAAAATTTAATTAGACAGTATTTATTCTAACAGTGATAGCCGATTGGTTAAAAGCACGCGTCTTGCGGGCACCAGGTCTTGGGTTCAAATCCCGGCTCGCACCTCTGGATTTTTCGAAATCTATGTGCGAATCATAATTTCTATATTATGATTATCACTTACTTACGGTGAAGGAAAACATCGTGCGGAAATCTGCATGTCTTAGAAGATCTAACCAATTTTCGAAAGACATGTGAAATCCGCCAACCTGCACTGGGCCAGCGTGGTGGATTATGGCCTGAATCCCCCTCGTGTTGACGGGAGGCCCGTGCCCAGCAGTGGGACGTCAAAAGGGCTAAATTATTATTATTATTAGTATTTATTCTAGAGACTTAACGTGACTCCTAACTTTTTATATATTTTTTAGGATTACTAGCAATGTGAGTTTATTACATTACTAGTATTCCCATTAGCCGCTCCAGATAAGCTAATGCTTAGGAACGAGCTCACGTCAATAGTTTAATGGCCAGGATGAGGATCGAACCCGGAACCTCTCAGCTACGAAGGCCCCCTCTAACCACTAGGCTATTGACGCTGAAATACTTTATTACGTCACACTTGCAAACCTCTCATACGGACGACAATGACGATACAAAAACATAATATCTTCCAATATGCTTGTGTAATGTCTGAAACTACTCGCCAAATTTTGTTTTATTTTGCACCTAAGTTGGGATTTCGAAGGCTACTCGTTCAAAATCGGGGAGGATCGTTAGCCAACCATTCCTTGAAAATACCGATCGTTTTTATTTCTTTCAGATACTTCCTTTCACTGCCAGGCACCCATGAAATTGCAGAAATCGGGAGGCTCTAACCCATTTATTTGCATCAATACAAAACGTTCCGAATTCATGTTGAATTTATTAGAAAATAAAGTCATCGCGGTCTTTCGTACCCTAGTTGCGTACCCGTCCGATAACCCTCTGATCGGCGGCGGCCCACTATCCCGCGTTAACCCTCCGCCGTTCATGTGCAATCGGCTCGACCCACGCGGCCCGTTGAAGGGTTAATCATTAGATACAGCTTTTTGACTAATCGGGACGAAGGTTGAATTATTGCCGGTGCCCTATTTTAGAGAAGATTTGAGATTAGCGCGCCAACATTGTGAATTTGTTGGTGATTATGTGACCATTATTCAACGACCGCTTGGCGCAGTGGTTCGAGCGTTGGCCGCTCGACTCACTGCACATGGTCGTTGCGGGTTCGATTCCTGCCGGGGTAAATTTCAGAAATGGCCTTTTCGTAATGTGCCTCGGTCTGGGTGTCAACGGGATCGCCCGCAGTACATTTTACGGTACCCCTACTACAAGCGTTGCTTCGTTTAGGACCGTACAGTTGGTGTGTCAGTCTGGCGATATTTATTTATTTACTAGCTGTGCCCGCGACTTTATCCGCGTGGACTTTCATATTTATTCACCTTTTAAACCTTCTCTAAACTTCCACAAATAATTCAAGACCAAAATTAGCCAAATCGGTCCAGCCGTTCTCGAGTTTTAGCGAGACTAATGAACAGAAATTCATTTATATATATATAGATAGATAAACGATAAATTAATAAGACAGGACTCTCAAGACTGAACGAGGACCGCTAGAGCAAGAGACCCAAGGAAAGATGGATGAATTATATTAAGGTGGTAGAGCCAAGCCGTAGCCAATTGCAGCTCATATACGACCTGTTTCATGAATCATATTAAGGTGGTAGAGCCAAGCCGTAGCCAATTGCAGCTCATATACGACCTGTTTCATGAATTATATTAAGGTGGTAGAGCCAAGCCGTAGCCAATTGCAGCTCATATACGACCTGTTTCATGAATCATATTAAGGTGGTAGAGCCAAGCCGTAGCCAATTGCAGCTCATATACGACCTGTTTCATGAATTATATTAAGGTGGTAGAGCCAAGCCGTAGCCAATTGCAGCTCATATACGACCTGTTTCATGAATTATATTAAGGTGGTAGAGCCAAGCCGTAGCCAATTGCAGCTCATATACGACCTGTTTCATGAATTATATTAAGGTGGTAGAGCCAAGCCGTAGCCAATTGCAGCTCATATACGACCTGTTTCATGAATTATATTAAGGTGGTAGAGCCAAGCCGTAGCCAATTGCAGCTCATATACGACCTGTTTCATGAATCATATTAAGGTGGTAGAGCCAAGCCGTAGCCAATTGCAGCTCATATACGACCTGTTTCATGAATTATATTAAGGTGGTAGAGCCAAGCCGTAGCCAATTGCAGCTCATATACGACCTGTTTCATGAATCATATTAAGGTGGTAGAGCCAAGCCGTAGCCAATTGCAGCTCATATACGACCTGTTTCATGAATTATATTAAGGTGGTAGAGCCAAGCCGTAGCCAATTGCAGCTCATATACGACCTGTTTCATGAATCATATTAAGGTGGTAGAGCCAAGCCGTAGCCAATTGCAGCTCATATACGACCTGTTTCATGAATTATATTAAGGTGGTAGAGCCAAGCCGTAGCCAATTGCAGCTCATATACGACCTGTTTCATGAATTATATTAAGGTGGTAGAGCCAAGCCGTAGCCAATTGCAGCTCATATACGACCTGTTTCATGAATTATATTAAGGTGGTAGAGCCAAGCCGTAGCCAATTGCAGCTCATATACGACCTGTTTCATGAATTATATTAAGGTGGTAGAGCCAAGCCGTAGCCAATTGCAGCTCATATACGACCTGTTTCATGAATCATATTAAGGTGGTAGAGCCAAGCCGTAGCCAATTGCAGCTCATATACGACCTGTTTCATGAATTATATTAAGGTGGTAGAGCCAAGCCGTAGCCAGTTGACCGCAGCTCATAAACGGGCTGTCTCGACTGGGGTAGTACCACCCTGTCACAGAAGATCGACGTCAATTACTTAACTATAAAAGCTGAGTTTCGTATGATGAGTGAAAGAGCTGGAAGACCAAACCTCTCCGTTGTCTACCTCAATGCCCCTCCGCTTCAGGTCGGCAAAGTGCGAGCATTACCTTTAGTATTGCAAGCATCTAAAAGTTACTGTAACTGCTTAACATCAAGTAGTTCATACAGTTGTTTGCCGACTTCTTTTTTTATAAAAAAGTATGAAAAGCAGGAAATAAGAGTAGGGGTTGAGTGGAACGAGCTGAACATGGAAAGAACGGTTTCCTTAAGCTTAAAAGCTCAAGCTATCAAGGAAATGTAACTTTAAATTAAGTTGGACTTTTCCAAAAGAAGTGTAAGTAGGTAATCAAGATTCGAAAACTTCCACACTTGCATTTATGTATTGAGAGGAAAATAGTTTTGTAGTTTTTGTAGTTCAATTTGAAAACTTCGAGTAGTTGAGTGCGAAATAGGACAATTGTACACATAACTATCTCCGCTCGGCTGGATGGGAATTCGCAATGTATTCGGGGGTAAAGTTATTCTATACATTTGGACTTAGTACACTATTTAGTGCGGTGGAAAACTTATTTACTAAATATCTAAGTCTGTTATTTGGAATCGATTGCATTACTTATTTTATGTACCTACTAGTGATGGAATATTTCAAAGGTAGCGTGTGAAAAATCATATGATATAATATCATATTCACTATGAATAAAATCATTGACAGTGAAAATACAGATGAAGTAACAGTGAAAGAAAATTATAATTTCACGTAATCAATATGAATTGAAAGTAGCAATCATTTCCATGCCTTGTATCCTATTCCTGTGCATAGGAAGTAGGTATACAAAAAATTGTTTCTTTTAATACGATGTGTTTTATAATGGATTTTCTGAAATCTATGTGCGTATAATTGCAGATTGATTATCACGCTTACAGTGAAGGTAAACATGGTGATAAAACCTTCAAGTCTTAGAAAAATCGAAATAATTTTCGAAAGACATGTGGAATCTGCCAACCTTCACTGGGCAAGGGTGGTGGATTATGGCCTGAATCCCCTTACGTCGAAGGGAGGCCCATGTCTAAGAGTGGGATTTTAAAAGGGCTAAATATATTATTATGTATATTAAATACGAAGAGGTTTAAATCAACAGTTACGCTACTAAAATCTCCCGAAAGATGTGCAAGTTTCCTTATGACCTTTTTCTTTACCGTTCATCAATTCTACAATTAAGACGTGTGAGTTGTTGCTTGAGCCCATGTACCTTGTGTCCGAAAGGACACCTTCGACCACTGCTAACACCTATGCTGCCGTAACGGAACAAAGTACATACATCTATATTGCGCTCAGGCCACTGCTTTCAGCTTGACAACGTTTAGGTTCTGGGTGACGGTTACTGCTTACCATCAGGTGAACCATCTGCCAATGAGGCATATTAGGCAATAAAGACAAATTGACGTATACGTACAAATATCCTAAACGACAAAATTCATTGCTACTCAGTAATTGGAGGGTCATGCCATGGAAAGGAGTATGACTGGGATCAAAAGAAAAGACAAAGTAAAGAGTAGCAGTATCTGAAGCAAGACTAAGGTCTAGGACATAACTCTGATAATAAGGAGACAAATGTGGAATTGGGCAGGCCACATGGGCAGGTCGCGGGAACAACATGGGATAGAGTGGCCATAGAAAGGCCAGAATGGAGAAGATTGGAGGAGGCCTTTGCCACCTGGCAAACGGACACGCGAAAGTGGAACAAAATTACAAACTACGAATATTAAAGAAACATTGGCATGTCCGAATGAAGGCTATAAATATTATTGGATAATTCTCCTACCCACATAGCTCGCCGAGTGGAAAAGTATAAAACAGCGCGCAAAACAACGAGCGGGACACTCTGCGCTTGGCTTTCGGACACGACGGACGTATTGATTGTGATAAGAATGTTTCCTTATAATTATTGTCAAACTTAATTTAAACGCTGTCTGTTAAATTGTTGAAGTAATGGTCATTGTGAGAATTAAATTGTATTCAAGTTGATAGTTGTCATATTTTTTAAATAAATTACGCGGGTAGTTTCTAACATCAGAAGTGGGATAAAGAATTCAAAAACCCACAGTAACGCAAACATTGCACTAAACAGTCTGTAAATTTGTTGTCAACAACAAGACCATTAACTTTCTAATTTAAATGTTGTTTTGCTCACGATTACTGCTAACTTCATTTTCTGTTATTTGGTTTGTGTTTATTTGCTGATTGAAACAGTGGTAATGAGACGTACGATGACGCTTTGTCCACGGAGGAATCTTAGAAGTGATTCGCGTAACCAAGTTCAACATACTTCTCGAAAGTCTCGCGTCCACAGTGACGACTGATCGAATCGAAGTAACTCAGCCAGACAAGATGACCAAGCTAATCAACGACCACGTACACCACGTTGGTGTTGCTGTGCGTGTGCGGGGACCCTGCGAACTAAGTCACTATATACGCAACAATCGAGCGTCGCGCGATTCAAGATCGACGGTGTGGTCGTCAGCGGCACTTGACGAATCTGGATGACAATGGTGGGCACGAGTATGCGTGAAGCAGTATCGGGTGAGTCGAACCATGTTTATCCGGTGCCACGGTTTCTATAAAGAGAAAAGTTACACGCGGTATGTTTTACAGCATTGAGAGTGTAAATGCGGGTGCGCGTGATATTTTTATTTCGATTGGAGGGTGAACGATACTAACTGTTGTTTGCTATCTGATTGTGTTGTTTATTGCGGATATTATTGTACGGTTGTACCGACATAATTTTCTGGACTCTGTTCTAAAATCGCCCACTGTCATTTTACAATTGATTTAAGATAAAAAAGGCTGACTTTATTAGAGTAATTTCGGACCGGGCCATCGCAGCCGCCACGGTAGCGGAGGTCAGCGGGCTCATGGATAACAAGATCGTTCTCCAGATGATGCGTTGTGGAGCACAATGGAGGCGATCTTTGTTTGACTTTCAGCTTTGATGGAGCGGTTTGCAACTCAGTCGCTAGTACGGCTGGTACATCGCAAATCATCATCGCGAAAGCTTGGCCCATGACTATGCTTTCGACGAGAAACACCGCGGACACCTCCGCTGTCACGCCAAGTCAGCGCGCGGCGCCATGCATGTTTGCTGCTACTGCTGACGCGAACGGTCGCTATCACCGACGCGGTCGGTATCACCCGTTATTCCGGTGCAAAACACACCGCGGGCGCCTTGTGCGTGCGAAGACCAGAAGGTCTTCAAGGCGAACTGAGCAGATCACGTGCTGCCAACACAGCACGCGCCTCGAGGACCAATCTTGAAAAGGGGGTCAACGAAGCGCCATCAATGTCCTTGCCGTCAACGTGCGCAGAATGCATCGTGGAAGCGATTCGTTATATCTGCAATTTGATATGAGTGGCACCTAACTAAGTCTAACGACAGTAGGATTAAGTGGCAAGTTTGGTTTAAGAAATGGGATTGTCCTAAGAAAACCCAAGTCGGGCCTACTTCGCCTCCTCGCGTTTCTGTAACCCTGAAACCGACGCCATATGATAAAAACTCTGGTAGATTTTACTATTTCCTAAATGAAGTATTTGGGACGACTGATGGACATGGTCAGGTATGACCGAGCTCTGGAGAAATATATTTTCGTAGACATAGTTTGCGTTCTCTAAGTACTGTCTGCTGTACACCATGTACATGCAGGATGCCAAGGCGTTGATACGCGTCTTTTTAAGTTCAATTGTGCCAGGGTGTTCAAAAGGTATATGTTCCAGAAAGTCATGCGTGGTCCTAACAAGGCCGTATGCGTACTCCCGCATCACTGCTACGAGCTGGAACTGCGAGCTGGGTCGTACGGCAACAGGACTCACCACCACCACCACGATGGTGCTGTGGCGTGGAGAGTGGATGCCGGATGCTTGCTCAGACATCTTCGAGAGTGCTGTGCAAGGTCGCGTGCGTCGCGGCGGTTCGACGGGTTACCAACAGGACTAAACATTTCATGTAAAGGACGGACTGCGGGACGTTCCTATTGGTAGAACAGACTGCGGGATGTTCTATGTTAGACAAACTGCGGGGTGTCTAACTAGTGTAGAGATGAACTGCGGGGCATCTCGAGCACTAAAACATTTCATGTAGAGGACGGACTGCGGGACGTTCCTATTGGTAAATAGACTGCGGGATATTTACCCTACATGATGCGACGTGATTAGTAAAGGACGGACTGCGGGACGTTCCTATTCGTAGAACAGACTGCGGGATGTTCTATGTTAGACAAACTGCGGTGTGTCTAACCAGTATAGAGATGAACTGCGGGGCATCTCGAACATGTAGAGGACGGACTGCGGGACGTTCCTATTGGTAAATAGACTGCGGGATATTTACCCTACATGATGCGATGTGATTGACATATGGATTTACATGTCATGCCATGTGTCATTTGTGATTAAGTAACTTTGAGTGTAGGTTGGTTAAATTTGATGTTCCTAGTTTGGTGTGATCGATTTACGTTAAAAGGCAACGAAAGATAGATGGATGCGTTATATAAGGGGTAACGGGACATCTATTCAGTAATACCTCTGTCCGGCTTCATTACAAATGTCGGGACATGCGATTAAGTGATGCCCCTGTCTTAATTTGTTGGAGGGACCACTCCTGTTTATCTATCCACAGTCTTCTGCGCCGGACACATGCAGAGCCTTCTTCGGGAACGGTTATTGAGTGTTAGTGAACGGATACCGTTGAATGAATCGCTTGCCCCTGTGGGAGTGAATATTTGACTGGGTTCAGGTCACCTGTAAATAGCGTGAGCTATGTTGCTCCTTTTTGTAAATGGATAGACTCGGCTGAGAGTGACATTAGCTGTGTCACTTAAGGTTCATGGACATGTATGGCGAATTTCGCTAGGTCACTCAAGTTTCATGAAGGTCTAACTTTCAGGAAGGAACTCTAGTTACTGCCTACTCTACCTATGCACCTTTTACAACTTTCGATGAGTGTATTACTAATGATAAGAGTCCGGAATTGAATCATTCGGAATACACTCAATTTCTAAGTCTTACACTGATTTTGTTTTCATCTCTTCATTGTTGTTTGTAGCATTGATTTTATGAGAGCTCTACAGTATTCATAACTACAACAAGCAATTAAGTTGCCTGGTTGTTCTGACGCCGGATACGTTTTCAGCCTTATTTGTAGGTGGTGAGTGACGTCATGCAAACCTTTGGGCCTCTGGCGTGAGAGGACATGCGAAAGTATGGGCCTCTGATTTAACAGCAGTCCTCTTGCAAAAGGACCTTTGCTACGCGGTCATAAAGGAGATATGCAAACGTTTGGGCCTCTGTCAATGTGGCGGTCTATAGCGAGTGATGGAATTTCGGATTCTGCCATTCGCGATGCACGGAATCTTATGTTTTCTTTTTATTGTTAATTCGAATCAGGTCTAGTGCTTTTATTGTGTTTTAAGTCCGTGTGATATGATAACAATGTGCCTATGTCAACAGCCACTGGGAGGTATGCAAACTTAGAGCCTATGCCTACAGTGATGAAAGTCTGTGAGGTGTGCAAACTTGGAGCCTATGCCTACAGTGATGTAAGTCTGTGAGGTATGCAAACTTGGAGCCTATGCCTACAGTGATGCAAGTCTGTGAGCTATGCAAACTTGGAGCCTATGCCTACAGTGATGTAAGTATGTGAGGTATGCAAACTTGGAGCCTATGCCTACAGTGATGTAAGTCTGTGAGGTATGCAAACTTGGAGCCTATGCCTACAGTGATGTAAGTCTGTGAGGTATGCAAACTAGGAGCCTATGCCTACAGTGATGTAAGTCTGTGAGGTGTGCAAACTTCTAAGTTTGCCAACAGTGAAGTCTGTGTGACATGCTAACAATATGCCTACGTCAACAGCCTAACTTTGTTCCTCTGTTTACAGCGTAAACTGGAGTTAGTCTGTGTCTTTGCAATAAAACTGACTAAAGATTTTTGGTTCATGCCATGCAAGGAGTCATGTGCGTTCCCTTATCTGGGTATTGTTTTTATTTTAACTACTTAAAGGTTGTTCATAAAATAAGATCGTCTGATTACAGGAGAAAACGTAGAAGGAACGGCTTCAGATCAAGCAGACCCATCTGCTAGACCTGACGAGGACGTCAGAGTGTCAGGAGAGGCCGTATTGGATAATTCTCCTACCCACATAGCTCGCCGAGTGGAAAAGTATAAAACAGCGCGCAAAACAACGAGCGGGACACTCTGCGCTTGGCTTTCGGACACGACGGACGTATTGATTGTGATAAGAATGTTTCCTTATAATTATTGTCAAACTTAATTTAAACGCTGTCTGTTAAATTGTTGAAGTAATGGTCATTGTGAGAATTAAATTGTATTCAAGTTGATAGTTGTCATATTTTTTAAATAAATTACGCGGGTAGTTTCTAACAATATAATATATATACTCTAAGTAATACTAAACAATTCACCCACTTTTATTACCCCTAAATTTTATACCTATTCTCCTTAATTTGATTTCAGTGCAAACCCACTTTTATAATTCCACAAACGACCATCCTCCCCAAATTCCGGTATTGTTTGGTTAGGAGCAGATTAAACCACTTTTTGTTAGTTACTTAGGTCCAACTTAATTTTAGTAAATCAACAATGTGTACGCCGCCTTGAGATTTTCGTTACCTTATAACAAATAGTCGCAGCTATAACGTAGCCTAAACAAATATACGGAAAGGTTTTAAGATTTTAGCCCTGCATTGTTTTTTATAATAAAAACGAATAATTTTTGAAATTATTAATTAAGGTTTAATAAATCATTAATGTAATAAAGAGTACAATCAATGCTTGTCTGTCAGATTCACATTACGAAAATAAGTTCGTAGCACAAGTCGTAGTAATTTGCTACGAAAGTCGTAGCACATTACTACGTACTACTGTCTTGGTCGTAACCCTAGTTTCTTTTTACTTTTTTCGTTGTATAGTATGTAAGATTTATTTGAAACCCATTAAAAATCAGGTTACTAAACGTTCGCTACAGTTTTTTCTGAAACTCCCAAAAGCTATTACGAACAATAAGCATTTTATTCCAAATTCTCAGTCCCTTTTATTTTGTAAACTCTTGAATGATAATTGTTAACTGGCTACCCATAATCGGGGTATGAAAACTGAGTGTATTTTTCAGCGGAGGTCGGCTTTGTTGGGGTATAAACTTGGCAATTTTATGAAACTTTCAGTTTTAGCCGCCAGTTAGTCTCGGCGATCCCTTGTCTAACAAGCATGTAATTTATTTTAAGTTGTACGGCTACGCTTCGATGGTTTAAAGGGAACTATTTGTTTGGATGTGTTTCATGAACTTACAGGATGTTTCAGTCAGGTACGATTAGTAAAATAATAACTTGACATTTGGAGGGGTACCATGTTTTATTGTCATTTCAAGGGCTCTATTCATCACCGAAGAAAAATAAAGCTCAGACATAATACTCTGACAATTACAAGAGCATTAACATCACTCACTCGTAAGTTTTTGCTTAGCATCAAGACATCAATCCTCGAAGTAATAGTTAGTCCATTTGGCGGGGTTCCAAGCAAAAACAATAAAAGCCTTTGAAAAATAAACTATTGAAAATTCATTTGGATAACGTTGAGAACATCGGGCTATTATGGTCTGTTTTTAGCAATATCTTTTTTATGTTTGTTAAAGTTAGCACATAATAATTACCTTCATTTTCATAAAAAAGCCCATTACTTTATTCCAGAGCATATCTAACTTCTGTGCTCAAATTTATTGAAATCAGTTCAGCCATATTGCGAGTTTTTGATACAAAATTACAAACAAACACACTTACATTTATAATGAGTAAGGATGAAGGCAGATCTCTTCAGGTGCGTAAATCAGCAGTAGGCATTAATTCTGTTATGAAATTAATAACTTTATATTTCAGGAGTAAGTATCCAGTCTAAATTTGACCGGTAAATAACAAAAGGATCGCCTCCTGTTACGTTGGACTTAATATGGTATGCGAAGAGTGGATGATCATGTGGTCAAAAGGACGATGGGTATGAGAGTGCGCGGTAGTCGGGGTAGGGGACGTCCTAAAAAGACGTGGATGAACTGCGTGGAAGAGGGTATGACCGAAAAGGGAGTGAGTGCAGAGATGACGGATGATGGGCTTGAATGGAAGAAGAGAACGTGCTGCGCTGACCCCACCTAGTGTGGGATAAGGGCAAGGTGATGATGATTAATACAATCTACGAAAGATGTGTGTCAAGGTCACCTCTACCCACGCTTTCGTAGAATGTGCGCGATGTTTATTTAGACGACAGCTTGTCGCAGTGGTTCGAGCGTAGGCCGCTTGGCTAACTGCACATGTTGGTTGCGGGTTCGATTCCCGCCAGGGCCAATTTCGGAAATGGCCTTTTCGTAATTTGTCCTGGTCTGGGTGTCACTGGGATCACACTGGGACACAGCGTCTGACGCATTGAACGGGCTTTGTTTGCCGCTTCTAAGTTCACGCTGCGCGTAGCGTATAAAGGAAGGCGTCTTAATTAACATGCATATATTAGGGTGACCATCCACTTGGCTTTGGGCTCGACCAATAGGATCGTTTCATTTCCTGTCAAATTCAGCTGAACCGGGTGAAGCTATGTAATTCACCTACGCACACTACACTTGCAAATTACACTTTTTAATTACCAAAATATTATTTTTATTCAAAAAACATATTTTATGTTATAATATTGGAAGTCTATAAACATTCAACAGAGGTATTTTGATATCTGATTTTGGAAAGGTCACGCCCGTATATAATGTAATAATTCATATCGATTCGTACCTACTCAAATACGTGGAATGACATCTAAACTTAATATGACTCAATTGGAAGTTAGATTTTCATTTAATAATGGATATTATTAAATCGTCGATCGCGAATCGGTCAATGCCTGCAATTAGTTTGGGATTTGATTTTAATTAAAAGCGATGGCCCGTTGAAAAATGTTTTATTTTTTCTATACCTAATTACGTTTCGGTCATCGAATCTTATAACATTGCAAACAGGTCAAACTATGTGTGTAGTCATGATTAAAAGAGAAGTTGTAGATTTCATGATTCACGGAGTAAGTATTTTATCAATTGATTAAAATCCCCCTCATGTTGAGGGGAGGCCCGTGCCCAGCAGTGGGACGTCAAAAGGGCTAAATTATTATTATTATTTATCTTATGTTCGCATCGTCCCGAACTACAATAAATTTACTAATATAAAATATTAGCGGCCCGCCCCGGCTTCGCACGAGTACATTACGGTTATGACAATGGAGTTTTAGTAAGGATCCCTAATTTTTTTGAACATGTAATATAGCCTATGTCACCCGGGGATAGTGTAGCTTCTCAATAGTGAAATATTTTTTCAAATCGGTTCCGTAGTTTCGGAGCCTATTCAGTGCAAACAAACAAATAATCAAATCTTTCCTGTTTATAATATTAGTATAGATGAGTGGGGTGCATGGGTTTTAAAAGCATAAAGTGTATACGTAGGAGTCATTACGACGCCGTTCACTTGATAACGCGAGCCGCGTTGCCCCTCCGGCATATCATTATGACACGGCTAATGTTATTGGGACGCTGCTTCCATGTTTACAAAGAGGCTATGTGATGTCTACGTAAAAGGGTTGGTTATTGATGGCTGATTTCTGCGGTACTATAACGGGATCAACAACATTTCTAACAGCGGAGCGGTGGTCATTTTATTCTTTTGTTTTATCGCACAAAAAACTGACTCAGAGATTTAAAAATATAAATAAATTTACCTATTCGTGAATTGAATTGATTATGCAGCGTTGTAGAATAGTTTTTGAAGTCATTGAAATTTTTTTTATATAAAAACTATTATATTTAACAATTTTTATTATATTCTTACTTAAAACCCAGATGAAATCCAGTGAAAAAACAGTCGTTTACAATGAGAAAAAAAAATGTTCATATTCCCAGTATTGCTTTTTGTATTTTGCATCATTCTTTTTTGTAATTATAGAAAAGATTTTATGCAATGCCTGGTTTTTTAAGCACTTATAGTTTCTGAAATAACCTCCAAACATACAAGGAAAAATAGAACCTTGCGGTTTTTGTCTGTTAAGAAGTGTTTAGCAAAGACCTACCAACGTACATAATAATAGGTATCTATAGTCGGCGCCCGTTATAGCGAGTCTAATACAATTTCCCGCTCCACCGGCGACCACAGTCCCCGAGTCTCCGGGCAATTAGTACTGAAGACATTATTTTTGTGTCACCCTTGTTGTACCTTCGCTTGTCTATTTCATGTGTAACGAACGCTGAAATTCGCTGTAGCCTCGAGGGGATACGGTGATGTGTACTAGGAATCTTTGGTAGTTTTTGTATTTTTTTCCTATTTTGTTGGCGGCAATGGTATTATTGTGGCAGAGCTTTTTTTGTAACGAGGTCGGCAAACTAGCTTCGGACCCGCCTAATGTCAATTCGTTACTGTAGCCCATAGATGCTTGCAATACCAAAGCTAGCAAATGCTAGCATTTCAGCAGTGATATGGTTGTTAGACTGAAAAAAATGAGTTTTTTTTTTTAGTTTAGGTGAAGATAATAAATACTGCAGAGAAGCAGACAGGGAAGCCTTTAAGTATTGGCCTAGAGAACAGCTTCAAGATAGTGTGAGGAGTGAAGTGGAGGATAAGTTTTCTGCATTACTGCAAATACTGCTTATACTAGTAAGGGAAGATGGTATTAATAATAAATAAAATAAATAAATATCGCCAGACACACCAACTGTACGGTCCCAAACTAAGCAAAGCTTGTACTATGGGTACCGTACAATGGACTGGGGGCGATCCCAGTGACACCCAGACCTGGGCAAATTACGAAAAGGCCATTTCCGAAATTTGCCCTGGCGGGAATTGAACCCGCAACCACCATGTGCAGTAAGCCGAGCGGCCTACGCTCGAACCACTGCGCCAAGCGGTCGTCTATTCGCGGTCGTATTGACCTGAAGGAGAGTGGTATAGATGCAGGGAAAGAGGGGAGAGTTGGCCTGCCGGTTGGTCTTCCTCTTTTATTCACAATCTCCTGTGAGACGGTGGTATTACCCCGGCCGAGCGAGAACGTACGAGTATAAGAGCTGTAGTAGTATAGTTACAGCTTGGCTCTACCATCGTTATATATAATCGACATGCACACTTGAATAATTACAAATATAAATATCGCCAGACTGACACACTAACTGTACGGTCCCAAACTAAGCAAAGCTTGTACTATGGGTACCGTACAATGGACTGGGGGCGATCCCAGTGACACCCAGACCTGGGCAAATTACGAAAAGGCCATTTCCGAAATTTGCCCTGGCTGGTATCGAACCCGCAACCACCATGTGCAGTAAGCCGAGCGGCCTACGCTCGAACCACTGCGCCAAGCGGTCGTCTATTCGCAGTCGTATTGACCTGAAGGAGAGTGGTATAGATGCAGGGAAAGAGGGGAGAGTTGGCCTGCCGGTTGGTCTTCCTCTTTTATTCACAATCTTCTGTGAGACGGCGGTATTACCCCGGCAGAGCGAGAACGTACGAGTATAAGAGCTGTAGAAGTATAGTTACAGCTTGGCTCTACCATCGTTATATATAATCGACATGCACACTTAAATAATTACAAATATAAATATCGCCAGACTGTCACACCTACTGTATGGTCCCAAACTAAACAACGCTTGTACTATGGGTACCGTACAATGGACTGGGGGTCGATCCCAGTGTCACCCAGACCTGGGTTAACGAAAACGCCATTTCCGAAATTTGCCCCGCCGGGAATCGAGCCCGCAACCTGTGCACTGAGTCAAGCGGCCTACGCTCGAAACACTCATTATACTTTTAGGTACTTACGTATACAAACATTAACGCACACACTAATTACATAAACGCCTTCAGCGCACCCTCCTAACAATGAGAGCTCATAATTTTATAAATTCTACCCAGGCCAGTGATTACAACCGCCCGTAGACGCATAATAATTAAACTCGGGCCCCACAGCGCCTCAATTTAATTATACATTTGACCCCAACTTACTCTTGAGGCCTGGCTTACGAAGACACGTCAGATCTCCATTCAATTATACTCCTAATGAATGTTTGGATGTGTCCGTCCAAATTGGATTTCATTGTGATTGAAATTGATGTTTAAAAGATAATATAAATGTACTAGCTTAGCCCGCGACTTCGTCCGCGTGGAATTTAACTTAACAAAAAAGCCCGCTCCCGCGTTCTGAGCCCGCGCGAAAAGACCCATTTTTAAAAATTTTGTTTTTCTTAAATAAAAGTAGCCCAAGTAACTGCTTATAACAACAGCTATCTACCAGTGAAAGGCCCGTCAAAATCGGTCCAGCCGTTTCGGAGATACTCTTTGATTTCATGTCTTTTTTTATTTGTTTACGCGGAACCCTAATTGTTTTTCTAAAATTAAAGTAGCCTAAGTTACTCCTTAAAACATCAGCTATCTGCCAGTGAAAGTCCCGTCAAAATCTGTCCACCCGTTTCGGAGATTACCCGGAACAATGTATGTATGTATGTATGTATGTATGTATGTATGTATATATAGATGTATGGATATAGATGTACCAAACGAGGGTTATTACACCGTCAGTATTATCACGAGTGTCGCGTAACCTACTACTAACTGACTACAGCTTATATAAGTATGGGCTGTCTCGAGGGGTAGTACAACCCTCTCACAGAAAATAGGCGTAAAGTTGGTATTATATAGCGTTTCATTCGTTCAGAGAGAGGCGGATGCCCAAATCTATCCTAACCCTTTTAGGTCGTAAAGAAAAAGAAAATCTGTACGGTTATACAGTACTAGCTGTGCCCCGCGACTTCATCCGCGTAGTATTGGATTATTGGGTTAAAAAGTATCCTATATGTTAATCCCGGTTATAATCTATCTGTGTTTCAAATTTCATCCAAATCCGTTCAGTAGTTTTTGCGTGAAGGAGTAACAAACATACATACATACATACATACATACATACATCCACACTCACAAACTTTCGCATTTATAATATTAGTAGGATGTTTGAAGTAGACGACCGCTTGGCGCAGTGTTTTGAGCGTAGTCTGCTCGGCTCACTGCACATGGTGGTTGCGGGTTTGATTCCCGCCGGGGCAAAATTTTAATTTGCCCAGGTCTGGGTGTCACTGGGATCGCCCCCAGTCCATTGTACGGTACCCATAGCACAAGCGTTGCTTAGTTTGGGAGTTTGTTGCATACAGTTGGTGTGTTTGTCTGGCGATATTTATTTATTTATTTGAAGTGGATAATTGTATACCGCTAATAAATTAGTACAAGCAACTCATCACAGGCTCGAAGAAGGGATCTAGCAACGCCCTAATGAAAATAACTACAGTAATTAGTACCGGCATGAAAAGGGTGCCTAAAAGCAATTCTAACGCTGGAAACTGGGATATGTGAGCTTATTTATTCACTAATGCGCCGCAAGGTTCTTAGTAGGTACCTCAGAGAACATATTTCAAAAGGTTTATTTTGTGAACATCCTAAACTGCGTGGGATTGGATTTGAATACGTCATCTCATCCGTATCTCCACGTATTTACGAGGCATGCCTTTTAAGTTCTGTCGTTTCCATAATTCCCGGCAATTTTGAATTTGGAACTGTTCTATATTCGAATGTGTTTAAATTTCGAATCTCAAAACAGTTGAATGTATTAGGATTAATGTTATTGTTTAGTCACAGCGTCGATTAGAATCTGTCAGGTTACGTACGAAAATGAATCTTTCTAAGGAAAATGTTCGTGCAATAATTTTCTACAACTTTAGAAGAGGCCTGACACGGCTTCAGTGTTTTGAAGAGCTAATATCTGTGTTCAGGGATGAAGCCCCATGTCTGCGGACTGTCGAACGCTGGTATTTAGAATTCCAGCGTGGACATACTAGTGTTAGTGACAAATCTCGCGAAGGTCGCCCAAAATCTGCATTCACTGAAGATAACATCATTGGAGTGAGACAACTAATTCTCGAAGATCGTCATGTGACGTATCGAGAGATAGAGGCTCTATTAGGCATCTCAGGGACAACCATTCAGAAGATCTTGCATGAAGCGCTTGGTGTAAGAAAGCTAGTTTGCCGTTGGATACCGCATCTGCTTTCCGACGATCACAAGGCGGCCCGCGTCAGATGGTGTAAGAAAACTCTGCAAAGGTTCAACCGAGGAGAGTCAAATCACGTCTACGACATCATCAGTGGTGACGAATCTTGGATCTATGCCTACGATCCTGATTCCAAACAACAATCTACAATCTGGGTCTTTCAAGACGAGCCAAAGCCGACTAAAGTTGTTCGTTCTCGAAGCACTTCAAAGAAGATGGTGGCCACGTTCGTTAGAAAAACCGGCCATGTTGCGACTATTGCACTTGATGATCGTAGAACGGTTAACGCAGAGTGGTATACCACAGTTTGTTTACCACAAGTCATCGCCGAACTTCGAAAATCTAACTCAAAGCGACGCATCATCCTGCACCACGACAATGCAAGTTCACACAGCGCTCGTCAAACGATTGAGTATTTGAAGCAGGAAAAAGTAGAAATTCTTGACCATCCTCCATACAGTCCTGACCTAAGCCCTAACGATTTTTTTACATTTCCTAAAATTAAGAAAAGTCTTCGTGGTCAAAGGTTCCAGTCCAGTGAAGAAGCAGTCGACGCTTTCAAGTCAGCCATTTTGAACACCCCCACTTTAGAGTGGAATAAATGTTATAATAACTGGTTTGAGCGAATGGAAAAGTGTATTAAGCTACGTGGTGAATACTTTGAAAAACAATAAAAAGTACTATAAGGTTCTAGTTGTGTTTTTTTATTCAAACGACAAAACTTAAAAGGCATCCCTCGTACTTGCTTATTAATTTCCTAAACGAAGATGAAGTTATTTAACATCATGTGACGCAAGATTCCCGTGACAAGATGACAATTAATTTTTCATATATTTTGACTGAATTCGGATGCCAAATAAGGCCAAAATCTGAAAAAAAAATATGGATGAATCATAGCCCTCTCTGCCATAGCAATGTAGCCTTAAATAAAGATTATGTGAACTATTTTTTGAAGCAAAGCTTCTTTACGGACGTTCGGGGCGTTCGCCGCGCAGCCATTCTATGGGACGACGTGTATCCTGTGACGTCAGTAACGTTACACGATATACAAACTGGCAGCTGGGTGCCCTACGCTTTATACTATAAAGCTTCGTTTCTTTCGGGCGTCTGTAGACGACACTGTTTTCTTTTCACGAGTGATACATAGGAATGCAAGTAGAAAAGTAGAGAATGCTTTCAAATAGTCTCTACTTAAGAGCGCTACTTCTATATGTACCCTAATATTTATTTTTATTAACCCTAATAACCACACACAACATTAATACCAAATTGCCTCATTGCCAAACTTAATTCATTCAACTCACGACAACACAATTTGAATAAAAAAGAAACAATCCCGTATATCCACCACGAACAAAACGAAGCTATTTTTTTCAAAGTTCCTTAATGTAATGTAACACATTTGGTTGATAAATTATTTGGCGGGTGCCGCCCACTTCATTCAATTTCCCGAATAAATGGCTTATGCCAGTGGCATTGAGGGTAAAGAGGAATGGGAGCTTAATATTTATTTACCCACCTCTTGCCCTTTGCTGTAAGTATATAACTCGTCTAACACCTCAATTTATTCATGAGTTCACATGTTTATAAGAAACGCTATTACACGATATAGATGAAATGCAAAGGTTTGTGTTCCAATGAAAGCGATGCTCAGTTTACACCAATGGAAGCTAGAGAGCCACTAATTCGCAGGACCAAAATGGCGTGTTTCTTATGCTTATCTTCACTGACAAACAGCTTACTTAAACTTTATACGCAACGGGACGCCCGGCAGATCTGAAACATGTGTAGTGTATAATATGCGCGCACACACAACGGAGTCAAGAGCCGTATCGTAGACGGGACATGACGGCATGAAAGAGCGTCATGCCATTTGCCGTGACGACAATGTGGTTGATTTTAATGCTAGAGTGCGCCAATAGACGATTCACAACAAAAAGTCATGAATTTTAATAACGAATATAAAACCCGATAACCTGTTATATGTCCACCCGGTTGTATACCGAACAATAAATGGTCTATTGTGTACATTGAAAGCATGATAAGACCATAAAATATACTTACAACACTCATCATCTATCGCTCAACTTTATTATCTATATACGAGTATATAACAATGAATTGCTGTCGTTAGTCTCGCTAAAACTCGAGAACGGCTGGACGGATTTGGCTAGTTTTGGTCTTGAATTATTTGTGGAAATCCAGAGAAGGTTTAAAACGTGAATAAATATGAAAGTCCATGCGGACGAAGTCGCGGGCACAGCTAGTAACAAATAAAAGTATAGCTCACTTGTAGAGGATGGAGGTTCCAAACATGATTATGTCACAATCTAGAAAATATTGCTAGCCATTTCCGAACACAAGCAATAAAGCTTTACGTTCAACACTTTATGACTAAACCTAGATTTTTTTCACGAAAAAGGCCTTAATGCTTACGTAGGTAATACATATATATGTCTAAAAGTAATATTAAAAGGTTTTATTACGTTACAAGGGGGAGTGGAATAGAAAGAGAGGTTTGGGGAAGGATCTCTCGCTCATCGTTCGAAACGCAAGCTGCAATAGCTACTTTACGATGATGTTCTGTGAGAAGGTGGTATTACCCCGTTCGAGGCAGCCCGTTAATGAGCTGTAGTGATTTGACTATAGCTTGGCTAAGAATGTACGTAGTATATACCTATACTAGGACGCTATACCGACCACAGGCGCCTAAATTGACCTAATGAGGAACTAATATGTATTAGCCAGCCACGGCTGAGTGCACTAATTAATTCAGGTAGTTTCACGGTCTATAAATCTTAGTTGTGTGGCGAACGCATCGGCGGGGTAAATAGCACTTCGCAACTCAATTAATTCGGACAGGTTTATTAAGTGCACGCGCACGTGATAGATGGCTTGTTCGAGCGTTGTTCGGGGTATGAAATTAAATTGATTGGAGTCATTTATTTTTCTACAGTAAATAGTGTTAATGTAGTAATAATTGATTGAATCGGGCGTTACTTTGCAGAAATCTTTTGGAAAATTACTGGTTTTACATTGACACTCATGACAGACGGACAGACTCTTGACTCTTGACCTCCAAAATTATAAATCTAATCTTGACTCTTCAGTTCGAATTTGTTGGCCTTTTCCATGTAGCTATCAACTTATTAGATTTATAATTTTGGAGGTAAACAATCCGAGGCTGATTCATGGATCATGGATGGAGTTATTACTATATTCTAGCTATCGTTACGTTAATCTTAAAAGGGTAATCGCTAGATATAATTAGTGGGCACTAATACAATTTTCATTACAAATCATGATTTGGTGAAAAATAAAAAACTATAAATAATACATTTAACTTAACCCCAAGTATAAAATGTCAGACCATTACAACCCACATCAAAAACAAACCCTAACTAACCCGAAATGACCCGCCATGCCCGCGTCGCTCAAACGAAATTAATTTTTCAACTTCCCCAAACATGTACAAGTTCTTCACTTAACATTGAGTTTAACCTGAAACTGTCCAAGCATGTCCTCATCCCCATCTTAGATTGGCCACATTCTACGGTCGGAACAATTCCAATTACATTCCACGAGAGCACAAACCAGGGGTGAGCCGAATTCTGTGAGGAATCCGTGAACTTTGTACCATCTTTAATTAATAAAGGAATAGTATTGGTAGGCTTAAGTTAGCGACAGTGATACGAAGGATCGTTCTAACAACTTCAGGAATGTTTAAGTTTTTGGAGACGTTGACAGTGACAGTGAAAGTTGGTAAACATGGGTATAGGTCTACCAGAATCTCATGGCAAATGGGGAAATAAAAATTTGTTGTGTGCAATACTGGGGAAATTGGATTAAACGATCTTGATACTGTTTAAGTTTTATTTATATCTTTAGTCATTAATTAACATGAAGTATACTAGGTATGTGTATGAAGAATGTTGTTATACATCGGGTTCTTAACATAGGAAAATATGACAAAGAAAATAAATCCAATCATATATTACTTTATGTACTAATTTATTATAATGTTACGTACACGTACAGGGGTAGGTACAATTAATGCCGTTAAACGTGTAAAAAGGGTTTATTTCGCTCTCCACAAACTCGACAAATACACAGCACTACACTAGTTACACACAACAAGCACCGTTCCGAATCAATTAGCAGACTCGCAGTATTCCAATATTATCGCTCAGGTCACTGGTATATTGCTCTTCGTTCGCTTACTTTAGTTCCGTACACTGTCGCTTCCAAGAAGTAACTAACTCGCTGCCCGTCGTCGACTTCTTATATATCGAATAAAGATGCGAGCTGGTGTTTTCCTGAACATTCTCGGAGGTATGTAAGTAATAATAATCGCAATCGAACGATCCCGAGACTCATTGTTGGCTTTCCTTTGTATTCGTTCGCGAGTAGGTATTCGCCGCCGTCGCGCCGATAACGCAAAGGCGTTCACCTTATACCTACAATCTCGAACATTCAATTTTTGAGACCTTTCATAATTAATCGATGGAGTACATCTAGACTAACAATGCGTTTTTGTATAAAGCTGATAAAATAAGGATCCTTCGAGATATTTGACCAAATAGTTTCTAGGTCGCAACAATAATATCGGTTAAAAGTTAATAACTCATTCAGAACTAGAAAATGATTCCAAGAACTCCACTTGCATTTCTTGTTCTTCATCAGATGATGAAGATAAAGAGGTATTTATTATAAATCGCTCTTCCAGCATTTCAATTATTTTATCTTTCTCGAAGAAATCGTTTTCAGTTTTCTTTACATGTTCACAACATTTTCGCCAATCCTCTGCACCGATTTGTGAGAAAGCTTCTTCTGTTAATAATTTAATGTCACTTGCAGGCCTATTAACATTTTTATCAGCAACTTTTTGCTTCATTATACCCCAAATCATTTCTATAGGATTCAATGTGCAATGATAAGGTGGGAGCCTTAAAACTTCGTGACCGTGCGATTTTAATACTTCATCTATCTCATATAAGGGCGCAGACATGTTTTGTTTCACTACTTCAAGTAGTTGACATTTACGCCAAAGATCATCATAATGTACATCATTTGCACGAAGCCATTCTTTTATATCAGCGATACGATTGGCTTGTGTGGGCGGTTTGTTCAAACGTACGGAATGATAACTAGCATTGTCCATAACGATTAGTGAAGGTCTTGTCAAATTTGGAATTAGCTTCTCTGTCACCCATTTTGTAAAATTGTCCTTATTCATGTCGTGGTGATAGTCAGCAGATACACTTGTTGACCTGTACACCAGACAACAATTTGGTACAAAGCCATTTTCTCCACCAGCGTTTACAATAATCCACCTCGTTCCAAGTGATATGCTTTTAGATGGACCTGCAATATCTTTGCTTTGCCAGCACTTGTTCACAGAACATGAACCATGAATATAAGTTTCATCTAAATAAATTACATCCAATTTATTTTGCTCTTCAGCTTCGCGGTTTTCCTTTATACGCTTCAAAAACTTATATCTTTGAAGTTTTATGTCATCTCTCTCCATCAAAATGATCCTTTTTGATTGGCATTTAACATATTCAAAACCTATCTCCTTAAGTATAAGTCTGTAAAAAATAATAAAATTTATCATGTTACTGAAACGATAGCTTAGCCAATCATCAACATCAACATCAGTCTATATACGTCCCACTGCAGGACACAAGCCTCATCTTACGAGTGAGAAGGATTATTACTTAATATTTTTCTTACCTCAAAGATTCTCTCCCACCGTTGAAATCAATTTCTTGTCGAAGAATTTGTAACAGTTTCATTACTGTTGGAATTTCCTTCCGAACTGTATAGAATTCATTTACTTTATTCTTTATCAACTGTAAATCGAAACTGTCCAAGTTGATTTTCTTCTTCCCCCCTCTCCTCTTTTTACCAGGCGTGGAAAATACACCATCGTTCGATGTGCCCTCACCTATGATTCGCCGTATAGTAGTACTGGAAACCCCTATAAAGAAGCTATAATTAAGTAAGAAAAATATAAAATAAACTAAAAGTATCAAAACAACTCAGTCCAACTTACCGGTCAACTCTACGACGCGCTTTAAAATCAAAGATTGAGTTTGATTTACGCCTTCTTCTTCCCTTATTTTACGATACACATTGAAAACAATATTTCTCGCTTGAGATCGAAGTGGCTTTTTCGACATTTTCACAAAAACAATAAATTGCCAAGAAGATATCACAAAATCTCAACAGCGGTTGACAAACCTTGTACTTTGATTTGGCAGGTGACAATGGACATTGCCATATGAAAGTCACATTTTTTTTATATTTTTTAATGCCATGAGATTCTGGTAGACCTATAGGTACTAACTTTATGGTAACTACGTGCATCAGGCCGTTCGTCTGTTTCCGATTCCGCAATATACTTAATGAAAACACAAAACAAATAGGTATCGCACTGTGTATCGCACTACATACCTGGGGGTCAAGTCTGACGCTGATTCGCACTCAAGTCGGAATATTTATTTTGACATTTAGGGTCGAGACAAAAATGACAAGGTTCGCTAATGACTGCTTCTCCAGTGTATTCGATTCGTGATTCAGTCGCACGGGTGGGTGAGGGGTTAGTGGAGTACGGAAAACTGTCAAATCTGATGTATCTCAAGACGAGTGTAGCTTTATTGGACCGGTTAACAGACTTGGCCTCTTAGATTTATTTCTGTTAATGTCTGTTATTTTATACCCTGTTTAGCCCTCCATTTAATCGGCGCCTGCCCAGTTGCATCGCAGTGTGCAAAATGTAACCAAGAAATTTGTAGAGTCACAAAATTTTTACCTCTCCTTTCTTCCGCTTGGCTATGTTCACGCCATCTGGCCAGCTAAAAGGAGAGGAAATTAAGACACTTTTTGTCCCGTTTTCGTTTCATAGACGTTTGCACTTTCCAACAACGAAACGTGGATGGGAACAGCGAAAAATGCAACAGCAGCTTTGTTCGGAAGAATTGAATTAAAATGGCGACTGCAAATTCCTCCTGTTTTTCGCGGAGCACGCCCGAATGCCCGCAAATGGACAATTAGCCGCTCGCGAGAGACGAATAAAAGCAAGTGCACTTGGTTTTTAGCGAAAACATTGTATTTTTCGGCTTTCGCAATAATAATCTTGGCTTTTTATTTGGTGTCCTTTGATGCGGTCCATACAATGGCGTTGACTACAAAGCTGGAAATGTAGTTTTGCCTTTTATTTAAAATTTAATCTAGCTTGTTACTTATACTTGGTTTAATAAACCAAACTTATCATCATAT